>CM056590.1:942500-3342500 GCA_029721435.1 Gymnothorax reevesii
CAGTATTCCGAGAATGGACTGTACAGTCAGTGGTTCCGAGACCGGTGCAAGGCCTATCGGGGCTGAGATACTCCGGACCAGTGGTCCCTACCAGCCCTCTAGTGGAGCAGGACAGTTACTGCAGTGGTCCGTGCTCCAAAGACCAGTGGTCCGGACCAGTGGAGTAGGACAATCATTGGAAGTGATCCATGTCACAGGTGTCATTTGCTAGCTTATACCTAAATAATACATTTAAAAGCAGCAAGCTGCAGCATTGTAACATTGATCATTGTAACTAGGTAATTTTACCCGCTTGAGGCATTTTGAATAACTACATTCAGAACAGTTTATTTTTTGAAATGACAGGCCAGATAGGTGAATTGCCCCACAGTTCTGAGAGTATTGCAGGCATTTACTATGTAATTCTAGTATTACGAGCATGGACTGCATAGTCATTGGTTCAGAGACTTAAACTCACCGCTGTCTTGAGCCAGCCGTATATATAATTCTAATTATGCAATAGAATTATATATAATTACCATGAATTAAGCTGCTTTCACACCGGTCTCGAAACGAATTTTTCGCAAGACAGATAACATTCAAATTCAATGCAAATTCATTGATGACATTCAAATTCAATGTGTTTCGCGCGGATTCGCGTCTTTGCATGGACTTTTGAAAGTGATCTGTGGTGCGAAAAATTCCTTCGCCTCCACTGTGAAAGCGGATTTATTGTAAACATTCACAACAATATTTTTGGGTCAAGAAATAATTAAACAATTCAGAAAGACAAAAACAACTAAAAACATCTATTTTGATTAATACACATTCATAATTCATAATCACAACATAACCATATGGAATATCTTATTTATTATGAAATAATTAATTGGAACGAACAATGACACGGAATTAGAAAATAATAGGTAGGTGCTGAACATTTTTTTCTGATTACCTATTTATTTACGCATGCGTAGACTGCAGTGTCTACCTGTCTGAATGTCGGACAGGGTTTTAACTCGTGTCCGACAGTCGAATCTCTTAAAATCTGCTGAATCTTTTAGATATTAAACGTGAATATTTTGATCAGAGGGCTCATTTCTTCAAGATGGGTCAATCAAAAACAATCAGAACATCCAAAGTGCTCTGCAATCAATTTATTTGGGCAATTTTTATAAATACAATGAAGTACGTGCGATGCCTGTCGGCCATTAAATGCAAAATACTCCGTGTCCGACAGCCTTAAAAAAAAAGAGGATGACTAGAACAGATTGCTAACGATAGAACAAAGAATAAAAAAACTTTTAACGACAAAAAGAACATCAGATGAACACAGCGGTTTATTTATTTGCGGGCCATCTTGTTTGGATGTTCTGTTTGTTGGTGAAATATTTTTATTCTTTATTTCGTTATAAATTTGCTCTCATATCAATGCTTTTACCTTCTGCTGTCTGCCGGACATGGAGTATTTTGCATTTCGCGTCCGACAGTCTTGATCGTGCATGCAATATTTAATTCACATGTCAATGGTCATGGAGTTGATTTGCTCACTGACTACAAGCACTATTTTATCTCTAGTGTGGAAATAAAGCGTGAATCTGTTCGATTCATCTGACTAATTTTCAAAAGAGAGACCGAACAAAAACTGCTGTCTATCTTCAACGGAAGAAAACAGACGAATAAAAAGATCAAGAAAAGTCAACAGCTATCAATTTGCATTTTGTGAAGGTCGAGCACCTGGCCAAATTTTTACCTCTAATTATTGCTGGAATACTTGAAAAATTAAAACTCTTATAACTATGGGACTTGGAGTATTTTAAGATCTCTGTCCGACAGACGCTAAATTCGTCATAAATGCACAAAGTCCCGCGCCAATGTCGAGCCACTTTATTTAGCAGAGCTTAAACAGAAACATTGATTGAAATTCTCGGTACCCATCTTGAAGAAATGAGCCTTCACGTTCAATATCTAAAAGTTTCAGAAGATTTTGAGTGATTAAAAACAATAATCGACTGTCGGACAAGGAGTTATATTGAAACTATCCGACTGTCGGACAAGGAGTTATATTAAAACCCTGTCCGACTTTCGGACAAGTAGACACTGCGTTTTATTTATTGGCGTGGCGTAGCATTTAGTCTACTCATAATGGTCTGCGTAGGTAACCTCCATTCTTCTGGAGCAATTCCCACAGACGGGTCTGAAGCATCTTCAGCAGGTGACGAGCGTCTTAATTTGTGAGCAGCTTCTGCGGACCTGGCACTGCCTCCGTTTTGGTGCCAGTGTCTCCCGCTACTGCTGGCTCAAACTTTTTGCCAGTGCTGCCTAATAAAATAATTCTTGACGGCTCTACTCTACCACCTCTGACAGTGGCATCGGTTAGCTGCTAGGCAACCAAAAGATAATTTTTTCTAAAAATATAACAGCCGCAAACCTGTACGGTCAGTGAAACCGCTAATGGCAGAAATAGGTAGATTTGGTGGTATTTTATGCTCCGTAGGTGTAATCTATTTAAAATCAATTGCATGTTAAAATATTGACACTTTTAGGAAAAGTGACCCTCAGGGTTGTATTCTTTTATTGTGAAAAATAACTAAATATTATTATATTATTAATAAATAAAGGAAGTGGCTATTCGCACAGCCGCTATGCGAATAATATTACGGCCCATCCTTATTGGAACAGCTACTCTGCACTGTGCATTGGCACAGATGTGCGAATAAAATAACTTGACCCAATATTGGCACAGCGGCTGTGCGAATAGCCACTCTGATCACTAAAACACACCCCCACCCCTGCCCCCACCGAAAATTTAAACATTTTTATCCATCGCTCGGAAAGATTGAATGGTACAAATAATTATTTTGTAGTGCTTACTGTGAAGCCAAATTTATCATCTAATTGCGGTGTTCCGAGAATGGACTGCTCAGTCAGTAGTTCCGAGAATTTCACTGTCTCGAGACACTTCGCACCAGTGGTCCGGACCAGCCTTCTAGCGGAGCAGGACAGTTACTGCAGTGGTCCGTGCTCCAAAGACCAGTGGTCTGGACCAGCCCCCTAGTGGAGCAGGACAGTTACTGCAGTGGTCCGTGCTCCAAAGACCAGTGGTCCGGATCAGACCCCTAGTGGAGCAGGACAGTTACTGCAGTGGTCCCTGCTCCAAAGACCAGTGGTCCGGACCAGCCCCCTAGTGGAGCAGGACAGTAATTGCACTGGTCCGTGTTGCAGGACAGTACAGTACACAAAATGTTACAGCCCCCTCTCACATGCGGGGCCAACAAGCTGGCAAACCCCGCCCTGTGCTGCTGTCAATAGATCTAATACCATTCAATTCTGTAATGTCATTAACCGTAGGGCAGTCAGCTCCTCCTTTATGCTCCCAGTAACATTACGGGTTTCATTCACAAGTGCACTTAAACGATAATTCACAGAGTCCAGCCGCAGCATTGCCTGCCCGACACCAAACTGCGGGAACAAAGAATACAGGACTTTGCTCCCTGTCGTCCATAACCTTTGATCGTCTGGGACATTGCTTCCCCATGTTGGCTCCCGCAATGCTGCATCTCGCCTCCGTCGTGTAACATTCCTGTCTGCACTCACAATGTTAGTGTGATCATTCAACTGTACATAAGCGCAGACTCCCCCCCACTTTGGTGGTAGTGTCACATATATTCGGTGTCCACACAACCAATACCAACCATCCACAGCTCTCGTCCCATTCCAGTGAGGCACCCACGGATGTCATCGCGTCCCATTCGGACCGTCTCCTTTTCCGGTGAACCAAGATGTTTCCGTTACCAGCGGATACCCACAGAAAATCAGTAGCCTCCCCTGGCACCCTTGTGTTATCCCCACAAACCCTGTGCCATTTCCTTTGACACATCGCCAAAACTGTTGATCTGCACTATAATGGACTACCATGAGTGGGACATTAGAAGTCACGTTCCCCAGCTTCAGATATCCATCCCTATCTATGCAATACTTCAGACCAGAATCCATTATTGTGCTAAGAGGGGATAAATTGGGATCCATCGAGGCTAATCCACAGCGAGCAGTAGACACTGCTATGGCACATTTAAGTGTGCTATTTACATTCATTGTGGGTGCCGCAACTTGTGTCACCTCTACTCTGGGTGTAGATATGGAGGCTGGTAGGTGTGTGCACACATAACAGTCAGAACGGTTGGCAGCATGTGCTGATCTATTAGCATATCTCCACCAAGAATTAGTGGCATATACATGTGAGGGATTGTCTGCTTGAGGCAAGAGATCACCCGCCCCCACATATCTCCTCGCTCTGGGGGAGGTCAATCTCCAGCCTGTATTCACAGCACACATGTTTAAAATAAGCAGACTCAGGGAGAGGCAAGCCATTTTATTGAACCCCCTTTTTTTTTTTTTAATGAATAAGTCTGGAGTCTCTCCTGACTTTGAGCGTGAATAAATTCTTCACCAGGTTTGAGACGGACTGGCTCTATATGCCACGCCCCCCTTTGTAGCCGGACTCCCTCCAAGTCTATCCTGACCCACCCAGATGTACTTATACACCCGCTGGAGGAGGAGATACCACCTTACAATGTGACTGATATATCCACGCCTCCCTCTCCTAGATTTTTACTGCAGTCGGTGTGGTCAGGAGCACTTGATATGGACCCTTCCACGCCGGTTCACTCCACTTCCGCTTTTTTCCGACACTTCGCACCAGGATCCAATCCCCAGGCTTTATTTCTCCTGGAGGAAGCACATTTCGAATCTCATTTTTGTTAGTTAACATTCTATTAATGTACTCTGCCAAGTTTGCCTCTTCTACTTGTGTTCTCTCTAGCATGTGTGGTAGTTCAAAAGGTTTCCCATGTACTATTTCATAAGGTGACAGGCCCAACCCCCGCTGTGGTGTTATTCTCATGCTAGTCGATGTTAATGGCAGACATGCTACCCAGTTCCATTTAGTTTCAGCCACGGCTTTATGCAGTTTTGCTTGCAGTGTCCCGTTTGTTCTCTCCACTAATCCTGCTGATTGTGGATGATACGCACAATGTTTTTTAAATTTTATTCCCAATTTTGCCCCCAATCGAGTCAATACTTCATTCCTAAATTCTGGCCCATTATCACTGTATAATGCTTTTGGAATTCCCCACCTCGGAATAATTTCTCTACTCAAAATTTTGGCTCCTTTAATTGCATCTATAGCTGTGACCGGGAAGGCCTCTACCCACCTAGAAAATATTCATACCAACACCAATACATATCTCTTCCCTTCACATGGTGTTAAGTATATAAAATCCGTCATCCATGTATGGAATGGCTCAGGGGGAACAGGGATTGTCCCCTTCTGCGGTACTACCCCTCCCCTTGTATTGAAGCTTTGTCATGTTGGGCAATCCTAGAAAAATTTTTAAGATAGGTAGAAAGTCCAACGGTATAGTTACTCTGACTTATTAACGCCTCCCTCCCTCCCCTTGATGCATGGCACTGCCCATGCACCAAATCTGCAGCAATGTGAAAAAGGGATTTTGGTAGTATAGGTTTGCCATTGGGCCCCACCCACCCATCATCAGTTTGTTTTGCCCCATGTGATGTCCATTGACGCTTTTCTTGTGGGGGAGCAGCATCCTGCTCTGTTCTCAATAGTTCACGTGAGATCGAGTCAGCGGATTGGTGTACTAGCCCCACAAGAGTGTGTTTGGCTGCTGCCTTTGCCTCTCTGTCAGCAAAGGCATTAGCCAAACTGATTGGATCAGTGTTTTTTGTATGAGCCTGCACTTTGACAATGGCTAGCTCTTAACTTGTTTTAAGTTTTTTTTTTTTTCTTAATACAAGTTACTATTTGACTTGACAAGTGAAATTTACTTACCCCACTGGCAAGGTAGTAAAAATTACCTCAAAACAAGAGTTTTTTTTTGTCTTACTAAGAAAAATAGTGATGGAAATAAGTGTTTTAAGTCTTAATATAAGTAAATTCATCTTACCTAGTATTTTTATCTTACCATTTTTTGCAGTGCATAAGTGCAGACAGCATAACCCACACATTGCCTCTATCATCTCGTGACGCCGAACCATCAACAAAGTATTCAATATCTGGGTTTGATAGAGGAACGTTCTTGAGGCCAGGACGCGCTGCTGTGTTGTATATTACTTCTTGAAAACAATCATGTGGCTCGCCCTCCTCCTGTGTGGGAAGGAGTGTTGCAGGATTTAGTGTGTTACAGCGCTGAATATTAAAATTTGGAGCACTAAGCAAGGTTGCCATACAAGACAATTGTCGAGCAGGTGACATATAAGAATGTTTAGCTTGTAATAACAGCACTGCGACAGCATGCGGTACATGTAGGGTTAAGTCAGTATACAAGACTATTGGCATAGAGGCACGCACTGCAAGCGCTGCTGCCTCCACTGTACGGAGACACACGGGGTAGGCTCTTGCAACTGCATCAAGGCGTTGAGAATAATAGGCAACTGGTGCCTTCTTTCCCCCAAAATCTTTAGTAAGAACTGATGTCATAAAGACCCCCTTTATATCTACGAATTGGTGGAAGGACTTAGAATGATCTGGTAGGCGTAATGTGGCAGCAGTCTGCAAAGTTGTTTTGAGAGTAGTCAATGATTGCTCTCCCTCCCCTGTCCACACGATGGCATCAGATGCCGCCATAGGGGTCGCATAAATTAGATCTAACAATGGCTGTGTGATCTGTGCATAGTCTGGAATCCAACTTCGACAAAAATTTGCCGTACCCAAAAGTGACATCATATCTTTTTTAGTCCTTGGTTTTGGCATTTGTGCTATTGCCAACTGTCGCTCAGGCAATATAGATTTCCCCGCATTTGAAATATTGTGGCCCAAATATTGTACTGTGTCCTTCCACAACTGTAATTCGCTTTTGTTCACCTTATGCCCCTGGGATGCTAAAAATTGTAAACATGCCAAAGTATCTGTTTTGCACTGTGTTTCTGTACGCGAACAAATCAATATGTCATCCACATACAGTACAATTTGACTTCCCTCGGGGGGAGTAAATTTTGCCATATTTGCCTCCATTGCCTGCGTGAATATTGCTGGTGATTCTACATATCCCTGTGGACAACGCGTATAAGTATACCTCCTCCGTTGGAACGTGAACGCAAACCAAAATTGAGAATCTGGATGTATTGGCACAGAAAAGAATGCATTTGCTAGGTCAATCACGGAAAAACAAGGCAATTGCGGTCACATATCATTCAGAATTGTGTCAGGGTCCGGCGTGACCGGAGCTCTTGGAATCACTGCTGCATTTACAGCTTGCAAATCTTGCACTAGTCTCCACTCCCCGTTTGCTTTTCGAATGGGAAAAAGAGGCGTGTTACACGGGGAATCCGGACAGGGCACTATTACACCACTTTCAAACAACTCTCATATAACGGGTTCTATGCCTTTTTCTGCTTCTGGTTTTAAGGGATATTGGCGCTGATATGGGCGGAAAGTTCCTTTTGGAACTATTTTTACCATTGCTACGTCTTTTATTCGTCCAATGTCGTTTTTACTAGTTGTCCATAAACTTTTGGGAACCTCACTCAATATTTCCTCCTGCTCTAGAGTGAGGAAGAATTTTTCTCAGTTGGGAATACTCAAATCGGCTTCCCCCAGGAGACGAACCCGTGTGCCATGCAAATTCCATTGCAGTGATATTGCAGTAACTTTAAGCTTGGGCGAGTACATTGTTATCGGTGAGTCACAGGTCTGCTCCCAGTCCCATACTCTGCGCGCATGATATACTACAGTCCCCGCATCTGTCCAGTGCTTAGACAGAGTTTTTCCCAGTGAAATGTGGGGTGGTGTCAGATTTCGATATCCACCTTCATCCTCATTTGACAACTGCAATGACACCGCTGCCAACTCATCAGTGTAGTAGAGCCAAAGGGCTGTAGCAGAAGTCGGGGTTCCCAATTTGAATTTGGACTCATATCTCAAGTCTGGACCTCGCGTTCCCCGAAAGTACATGGTACAATGAGCAGTAGCAGCATCACGCAGTTGTAACTGAGGCACATATTCTGACACCATTTGCAACATTTTAGTGATTGGTTTGCGAGGGGAAGAGTCTGCAAATTGCAACGCATAATAAGTAGCCGGGGGTCCGTCTCCCAAAACAACCATTTGATCTTCCCCAGACTCGCTCTGGTCATCTTCCCAAATCCGAATTGCCTCCCATGTAGCTGGGCCCGTGGGGACTACCCCAAGCCCCAATCTAGTCTTTACATCTCTTCCCAGCAGATTCACAGGGCATTGAGAGGATATTATTACAGAACAGTGTGCATCATATCCCTCATCGGGGTCCTCAAATTTGAGTTCCTCCGTTGCTACATGTTGTTCTGTTCCCCCATTTGCAGGACACGTTTTCACAATACCTGTGCTGAGCCGATGCGGAAAAACTGCACTCACTTTTCTAATCACAGTTCGACATGCCCCCGTATCACATAGAAAAGAAATTGGTGTGCCGTTTACAATCAATGTTTTCCAAGCACTTGTTGGTGCCGCCATCAATGCAAACAATTTACTTTCATCATAGGGTAACAGCTCCCCAGATGTTAACCCTTCCTCTTGGGCGGTTAGTCATGCCGAATTATCTCCCTGATTTTGAGGTTGCGCTCGATTTGTACAATCGCGGGCAAAGTGTCCCTTCTCCCCACAAACAAAACAAGCCTCATTCGGACAGTGCCGAGCAAAAGGGTCTTTCTCCCCACACACGCAACAACTTTGGTCTTTTTTCGGTCCGTTTCCCCTCCGGTTGCGCCAACGACCTCGACTTCTGCCCTGACCGCGCCCTGGTTCTTGGTTTTCTCTGTTGTAATAAAGTGGCATTTTCACCTTATTGTCGCGCAACTCTGTTTCAAAATGCAGGAGGTGATCTTTGACGGTCTGAAATGCCCCCGTTCGCCATGTCAACAATTTTTAACTGCTGTGCATATGGACCGTTATCAACCCACGGGTTTGGTGTGTCAAGACCACAATTTGCTGCCAAAATCGGTAGTAATCGGTCCAAATATTCTAGACAGGACTCATCTTTCCCCTGTTTGCAATCAGAAATACGCTCATAATTACAATGCCCGTGAAAAAAAATCACGTATACGGCCCAACAGTGCCACCAGGGGCCCCCAGTACACATCAGCGGCAACGTCTGCTGCCGCTTCAGGCTTTGCTCGCCACAAGTGTCCTGCCACAGCTGCAGCAGCATTACCAGCACCATTTGTACCACGACCACCTGTGGTCCAGTTACCTGCAACCTGACACCAATGCTGCCTCAGTAACATACGCAAACAACGCTCAATTTCAGAAGCATCCAGCCGATAGCTTATTACAAAGGGTTAAAACCAAACACGAAACGCTTCAAATCCTTGCTGCGGATGAGGGCACCCCTCCATAGCTGCGCGCATATCACCGGCCGTCCACGCACGGTACCCCCACTGTGTCCTGCCACTGCCCCCTGACACTTCTATTTGCGGCGCTTGCAATTCAAGAGATTCTGCGTCATCCTCACTGCTGCTATCACTTTGTATTTTAGCACTCCTGGAATGCCCCTTATTTATTGGCGTCTGTTTACTAGGTTTCCGAGGATTCGTATTCATGCCACTGAAGTGCTGCCCTGCAGCCAAACTTTTTCAACAACTTATTATTGTTACCCGCCCGCTTCATTATATCTCTCGCATGTTTATTTGTGTGGGCAGGCTTCAGCTGCCCACTAAACCCAAATTCTTTCACCCAAAATGCTTCCCATTTCCCCGCACCATTATACCGACGTTCTACACATTCTCCTGTCACAGTCAAAGTCACGTCATCCGTCTCACAACAGGATTTACAGCAGGTACAGCAACATCCCCCTTTACTATTAGGTTTCCCCATTTTTAAATTTATTCTCTTCACCGTCTCACAACAATAAGCCAAATTCGGAAAAGTTCCGTCACTCACCCGCTCCCTCCACAGTTTTATGGAGAACCTCCCTCCTGGCCTCACTACACACCCAAGGAGCCTTGCCAGTCGCTCCGGGTTGAGGACTTTCCCTTCTTTAACGTCTCTCAAGACGACCGTGCACGGAATTTCAGTCGGGGCCGATTCTCCAGGGAGTGCAAGTGAGATATTGGAACCCCGGACGATGCCCCCAATGTTGTGGGAATTTTTAGCAGTATTCCTGAAAAAATAAACAGACTGAGACGGGATGAGAAATAGGATTCTTTACTGCTTGCAAGAAGGGTCTTCGTTACAGGCAAGAACAAAGACAAAACATTTCTTTCTTGGAAATGTATTAATAGGAGTCCATCTTGACATCCCCCCCTCCCTGAACTGATTTATGCATCATGGCATCTGTTGGAATGCTCTCGCAGACGTGCGTTGCTCACGTAGCCTCAGTACCCCACGTCGGGCCACTCTGTGGTATGCGTAATAGGCAGGTGGTTTTCTTATCCTAGGCCTATCTCACCCAGGCTCCCCCGTGTAATCCACCTCCTGGCAAAACAAAGACTAAAAGAGACACCCTGCTCTTGTTTATGGTCCTGAGGTCTGCTTGGTCCCAGATAAGCTATATGCCATGACGCACTGGAATTCACAGTTATGCAGGCCCAGACTAATTAGAAACATGCAGGAATGAGTACTGTGGCCTGAGAGAAAACTAGAGCTAGAGCAAATTTCAAGAAAAGCAAGGATAAATCGGATGAATCAATATTAATTGATTGGTAAACAAGGATAAACAATTAATAACATCAAATGGATCAATAATGATTAAATAATGGTATAATAAATGAATCAAAAGATGATTCCACAGTAAGGGCATGGCGAAATACCATCATCAGAGGAGCCTCTGGCCAGCTTCTCTGTGGCCAGAGAACGAAAAGCAAAAGAAAGCGCAGCTGAGTTTTCTTTGCTCTGTTTAAGGTGCATTAAACGCGTAGCTGCCTCTTGACCAGAATGTCATGATCAAAAAACAGACACCATCTTCCTAACAAGGGCCTCCACAGAATTTACAACCGGTGAATTAGATCTAATTAGTGGGCCGACCCAATTGAGCGCTGTGCCAGCCAACAGGGATAATATAAATGCAACCTGAGAATCCTCATTAACAAATTATGACGGCTGAGGCCTAAAAAATATTTCACACTGGGCGATAAAATCCTTGCACTTTCCAGCCTCGCCACTATATCTTTGGGGCAGTTATAACTTAGGTCCTCGGGGAGGATGCATGGGTGGTGCTTGTGCAACGTTTAGTGGTGCTTGTGCAACGTTTAGTGAAACTTGTGTAGCGAGATAATACTCTCAGTCAAGCTTAACAGAACGCTCTCTTGATTCTTCAGCGCGTTCTCTTGCCGGTGTCGTCTCTCAACTAATTTAGATTGCTGGCTGTTCAGATCAGAAAGTCCTCTCACAAAACCTGCAAACGTATCTTGCTGGCTGGCACCAGCCCTCTTAATTTCAGCCACCGCTGGCATCTCCATAGTGGCTAGAGTGTACTGTGGAATCATTTTTTATTGAATCATTTAATTATTAAATGTTTATCCTTGCTTGCTCATATTCTGTTTTAGTCTATAAATTCATAGGCCTAGTGTGCTTGCATATTTCTGATTTAGCAGGGGCCTGCATAACTGTACTAGTGTGTCATGACAAATCACTTATCTAAAGTTATGAAGACCTGAATGCCTGTACCAAGAACATGATGTTTTTCTCTTTCTCTAAGTTAATGTGTTTATAGAAAGCTCTGGAATGCGTAAAAAGATAAGCTGGAGCCGGTGCTGATAGAGAAGGCAGGTGCTCTCCTTCCCAACGAGATGTATGAGCGCACCCCAGGACAGCTGACGTGGGTCGCATGAGACGGTGAGGGCTCTCCAGATTACATCATGATGTGTAAATCAGCACGGGGGGAGGAGAACGCCATACAGTATTCCTACAAATACCAGAGAGATTTGTAATTGTTTATCCTCGATTTTGCTGACTTGACTTTGTCTGGGGGATCCTTTTCTGCAGAAAAGTAAACTGACTTTGGCTTGGATATTAACTTCTATGCCTCAGACTGATTTTTTCCTCTGAGTTGTCTGAGTTTCTTTTGTGAAGGTAATACATGGAATATAAAATCCATATTCCTACAACAGTACTGTGATGGGCTTTGGTAGTAGGACGCCAAGAGCAGTGGCCAGAAATAAAAGGAAAAACCAGCAGAGTGCGGAGAGACTAAAACAAATAGAAATCACGAGACTCGCGCCACCAACGGACCTGACGGCGTCCGTGGTAGAAAACAGGCGAGCTCAACAAAATACAAAAGAAAAGGGAAATAAACCAAAGATTCCCTTACTCACTAACACTATTCCTGTTATGCAGCTAAGATCCTGACAATACTCTCTCTCGAAAGACCTTACCGGCTAAAGCACCAAGGAGACAATGACAATCTAGCAACACGAGCGAGGCAGAACAGGAGCTTATATAGAGTCCGGGTAACTCCCCCAATAAATGCCAGCAGGCCCAGGAATCCGATGGCGAGCAAAACGATATCGCCCTGGACGAGAGTAACAAAAGGAGCTCACAAAGCTCCAAAACCATGACACATCTGGTGTTTGTGAGGTGTGTCAAGGAGTGTTGTTTACTCTGCTTGTTGAAAAAACAACTTTCTGTTCCTAACATAGATTTTGTTAGATATTTTGCCATATCTACATTGTAACATTCGTTAAATAGTCTTTTAGGATAATCTCACAGGTTAGGAATGTTGTTTTCTTTGCATGCTTAGGAGAGAGTAGTTTAGTTAAGTGGCAGTAGTACAGCATCTTTCAATAATTCTCTTTATCTGCCATGTAGCTATTTTTTATCTGTCCCATCTGTCTCATAACAACAACAAGTTTGCGTTATCACCTGATGGGTTGGTTCTGCTGTGAGCTGTCCAAGGGTGCGAGAAGTGGGGTGCTAAAGGTGCTGCAGCACCCCTTACTGTGGTATGGAGGGAGCTGAGCAGTTAGAAAAGCCAATCGGATGCCGGGATACATTGCCAAAAGTATTGAGCACAAATCTAAGGAAGTGATGCGTCTTTTGCACAACACGTTAGTTAGACCACATCTGGAGTATTATGTACAGGTTTGGGGACCATACTTTAAGGAAAATATAGAGGCTCTGGAGAAAGTTCAGAGAAGAGCCACTAAGCTAATTCCAGCTATAAAAGATGAAAGCTATGAGAGGAGGCTTAAGATCCTTAATCTCTTCAGTCTTAGGAAAAGGAGAATTTGGGGTGATCTGTTTGAGGTCTTTAAATATGCGAAAGATATTGACAAAGTGAATTTTGTAGGATTCCTTTGGCTAAATTTTGTTAGTAGAACTCGGGATCACAAATGGAAGTTGACCAAGGGTAAATTTAGCACTGATATTAGGAAATATTTCTTCACCCAAAGAGTAATTTCGATGTGGAATAGCTTGCCTGACCATATTGTTGAGGCAGAAACCTTGGGAATTTTTAAGAGCAGGTTTGATTTTAAGCTAGATACCATTGAGTATCTGAAATGGCAAGCCAAGTTCGGCTCAACGGCCTGTTCTTGCCACTCATATTATGTTAGTATATTTTTCCACTGCCCAGACAACCTTAATATCAAATATTGTAATTTCATGCATCACTGTAAGTTAACCTGTGGTGTACATATATCAGTCACTTTGTGGTAGGTAAAGACATTTAATATTTCTCTTTAAGAAATGTAGATGTTTTAACGTTAGTGAAATAAATCAAATTGAAATATGCTGTAGTATTGATTACAAAAGTATTTTGTGCACATGAGTAGGAATATAATCTGACCTGGAAGGGTACGAAACAGAAACAGCTTAGAATATGCCCTGGGAATATGAAGTCGAGAAGCCCAGAACATACCTTGGGCAAGAAAGGGGCTGGCCCACTAAAACCCTCAGCCTGAATGTGTAGAGTACAAAATAATGGGGTATTAAATGTCTAGCCCAGAAGATGATATGGTACAAAACTATGCTGATCCACTTTTATCTTAACCCCTTTCTGCAGATGTAGACGCTCGCGTCTATAGACCTGCAAATTTAAGCATTTAGTTACAGTACTTGACCACGAGATGGCCCCCCCGGATCAACTAATGAATATTCACAAGCAGGCAGAGGTGAAACGCGATTCAGAGTATGGAGAACTTCCCTCTAATCCCTGTTTTTCAGGAGTTGCATGAATTAAACTCCTCAGCTAAGCCTGATGTGCAAACTGGTCAACATCCTTGCCCATAGCATCGATCCAGTAGTTTCAAAAAATTATCACATGCGACAGAAAAAAACTTTAATATTTTTCATAACCATTTTAGCTACAGTGAGCCAACAGTATTCCAATTAGTGGTTAAAAAAAAGCAAAAAATCTGACATTGTATTGATTCTCTCACAGTCTACTGTCAATTACAGTCAGCACACACGAAATATGCGTAGTTCCCTACCATGGATTAACGCGTATATTCCTCCATTGACAAATTCAGCGCTCCCTTCTATACACCCCAGTACTGGTGTCGATAGCCAGTCACTCAATATTATCCTCAGATTCATCCGCATAATTCTACAGTTATTGTTCACGCCCTCGTGAAGCTTCCCCGGTAACGATGTATTGATAGACTTGTTTCTTATCCAATTCCCGAGTGTTTAAACTTTCCTCTATAACTGAAATACATTGATCGGACAATAAGAATAGGATACAAAGCTCAGCGTAAAAGTAAGGTCGGTTGTGTTCTTTGAATGTTGGCCATGGTTGCAGAGCTGAAAATGATGCGATATCAAAGAAGCAAAGACACTCGAAACCGGCCTGAAGTGTTTAGTTTCATTTACGAGATAAATGTTGAATGGACGAGGTCAATGGGAATTATTCCGAATGAAACAGTAATGGAGGGTTCCTTCTACCCTGTTATGGCCCCAATTTGTTATGACATTTATGACAGCAAAGGATGACAGACACAATTTTAAAACTTAAACACATTTAATTAAACAAAGACGAACACTAACCTACAGTCTACTCTTCTGACTAAGATTGAAATATAGAAGAAAAAAAATATTTACAGTCCCTTTGGTTGGGTTGCTTGGTGATGTCCTGGGTGAGGAAAATACTCCAACACAGGCAAAAATCCACAAAAAACTTCACAGGTCGTGAAAAAAAAATGACAGGTCTCGTCAAATGTATCCTTCTCCTTACAATTTCTCCTACTACTCCACTCCCTCAAGTTTCCTCCTTATTTACTCTTTTGCAGACCCCTCCCACATGTAGACCTCTTTTTTTTTTATTCTCTGTCCCAGACATGCCCAAACCTAGCTCCAGTCTGGGCTTAACATAAGAAAGGTCAATACTGCAATCTAGTGGCTTCTATTCGCATTACAACCCGACATCTGTCTCTGGAGGAGGGCATCAGTGAAGAAAACAGGTTATACTTCTACTCTGTTTGCATTTTGCTCATTATAGCTTTTAGCTGTAGAATTTATACCGCGTTTAAAGACATCGAATGCCGAGGTTTTCATCTCTCCAAATTCATGCATCCCACGCAAGTCGGTAGATCCCTCGGTACGTTCAATACACCATTCTGTTGAATATGGAAACATATATCGTTAGATTTTTCCTGAAAGTGAAATTTCTGTTCTGTTAAAATAAGGTATATTTCAGAATTCAGATATTACTGAGTTAGTGAGTTTTAACCCTTATAAGGTGTAAGGTTATGAGCTCGGATGTGACAGCGGTTAGCTTATCATTGCAGCGCGAATGTTATAGCTGTTTAATCGGCACTTTATTTAATGCTTGGGGGACTTTGAAGACAAATGGACAATATTGTTAACTTTATGGAGAAAAGGTATGTTTTGTGTTTGGAGAGGTTACTGATGACCAATGATGTTCAACTGCACTGATATTGATAAATTCATGCTAAACTCAACCAGAAAATCATTAGTTCATGCTGAATTTCATGCTCCAAAAGTAAATTTGTGTTATATTGGTGATAGCGGCTACATATATTCAAGAAAGAGTTGATTACTCCACTCCCACTAATGGGTGTGGGAGAACCCAAAACAAATATCTATAGGCACAGGTCCCCAACAGTATATCCACTCATTTAATGAGGAAGGAGGAATACTCAAGCTGAGGTGGCACAAAGAATTTATTCTCTTACAATAAAATAAATATATTCCTTAAAAACTCATACATCCAACTGCGCAGTCTTAGAGTGATACAGAATGATGGGGCATACGCGCCCCTTCTTTAATAAGCCAACACAATCGTCACCACGAAGAATACAAACACTTCCGACGCCACAATTACAGGGTGTTCAGTGACAAATAGTTATGGACACCGCACAGCAGTCAGTTCAATGAATTCGTTGCCCTACACACACACACACACGCGCGCGCACACAAGTGATGTCACACAGTGAAAGATGTGGTGATAGTATCAGCCTCCACGCCCCCCCCCTCCAACTCTCTATACCACTCTTCCAAACTTGGCATCTACAAACAAAAAAATAATAATACCCAGCTTACCTTTAGCCTAGGGTACACTGAACCATTCTTTATGAAAGGAGAGAATATTACGCGCAATACCATGCGGTAGAAATATTTAAAGTGACGCACAATCTTTCCTGCCACCCATAACAACCAACAAACACAACGGCGGATAAAATACGCAGACCATTGCTCATTATTAAGGATTTTCCGTCTAATGCTACAACTTGCTACTCCTGTTTGCACAGCTAAAAACAACTTTCTATTCGTGACTACTTTGTTGCCAAGATATCTCTCAGTTTGCATTGGTTTTTTTATTCATTTTGCACGTTGTTTCAGTGCCAGCATTTCCGAAAATCATTCATTTTACATCAGTCACAGATGCAGAAACTAGAGCAAGAATCAAACTAGACTCTCTCTTTTAATCCCCCCAGGAATCCGCGATTCCGCGATCGCGGAATTTACCGCGGAATTCAAAGCCCTCCACGGAAATCAGAGCAGTCCGCGGAATATAGGGCGAGGTGCAGAATTTTATACTTTACATGTATTTTTCATCCCGGCCGCTAGATTTTGTGGTCAGATAAACGGGATCTAAGACTCACAGCTGGTGCTGCTGGTTACGGAAACTGATTTTTTTTTGCTGTATGCAGCATAAACTATGTAAAAAGATGGAACCAGCACCCTGATTTGAAAAAAGAAGCCCATGTGGAAGTACCGTAGAATGGCATTCTATTTAATGGCCAGCAGATGGCGACGTCAGTGGTTGCAGAAAGAAGTTCAATGCAATAGAAGTCTATGAGAAAATGATCCTACTTTCCGACCTGATTTTTAATTTAAATAATGATTTTTCACATCATTTTATGTTAGCTATAGCAAGTTTCAGGTCTCCTTCGATATATCATGACATTCATTTTCGTGAATTATGGTCCCATTTAAACTAGAATAAAGTATAAAGCCAGAATATGCTTCTGGGGCTTCGTTATCCTCTGGTCCTCGTCCGATACGGTCAGATCCAGAGCCACGTTCCTCCCCGGATCTTCGATTCACTTCTTCATCTTCGAACCAGTGGGTGACATCACGGTAGCTTCTTCCATCTTTTTATACAGTCTATAGTATGCAGTAACGTTTACAATATCCTGAGGATACAGTGAATAGTGTACACTTTGTTTAAATCTTTACTTTGATCTTTGGCACTTGTTCAGTTACTAAGCCTCGTTCACCCATAGTTTGGTGAAATGTTTTGCACTTTTTAAGTTATGCAAATAAATCTGCTCAAGAGGGACAAAAAGAATATTGATGCTGCTTATTTTATAACCAAAATGTTTCGCAGTGTTTTGGTATTGCAAATAATTTCATAAGAGAATTTTTGCTTCATTATTACATAAATTTGCTTTATAACTGGTCATTTTAGGGTTTTTTTAATGCCCGCGGATAATCAACTTTCGAGCCGCGGAATCAAGAATTGCTCTCCGCAGAATCAGGAATGTTTTCCGCGGAATCAACACTTTTTCTCTGCAGATTCCTGGGGGGACTACTCTTTACTGGGAAAAGAAATGCAGCCAAAGCAGGCTGGGAGTAAGTATGTTTGCAGATTTAAAAGTTAAATGATAAATGAGTTTGGTGGATGGAGCCAGTTGTGACTAACATGCTGGTGATGAAGGAAATGGGGCTGGAGGGACAGATGACTGCCATGCAGGCCTCCAAGAAATAGGACAACCTGAAAACCAAATGATAAGGTCAACAAAATCATATGATTGAGCATATGATGGGTTTGTGTTTGTGGATATTATGGTACAATTAAAACGGGTTTTCAAATGAAATGTGCCTGTTGATTATCGTGTTTTTTTTTTTTTTTGAGGCAAAAGCAATTATTAGTAGCCTCAATCTTGAATCGCCAGAAGCGTACAAGTAATTATTGGTCACTTTGCCCAACAGCCCTCTCTGTAACATTCTGTAATCCATGGTTTCAACAGGAAGTGGAGAATCCACCCACTGGCAAGGGCACAGAAAGTGGCGAGGCAACAGCCGCTACCTGGCCGTGGTTTAATGCCATGCATGAGGCACTTTGAAGGCCTTCAATTCAGCCTCCCATCCTCATTGCCTCTTGTGGTGCCAAACCACAGCCAGACAGCCGCTGGAGCCTCATCCTCTGGAGGTGAAGAGCTGCTTCAAATGCCCCTCCTGCCTGCTACAGACAGTAAGGAAGAGTCCATACCCTGCACATTCTCCCAGCTACCTGGTAAAAGGACAAAGAGGGGAGAAAGCTTGTTGACCTTCCTCAAAAAGCAAGCTGAAAAGGAGGAAGCCAGGGATGCTGCGTTCTATGAGCAAAATGGAAGATTTTAAAGTTTATTTGCTGAATGTAAGAAATAATAAAACTTGAGTACCATTGTGTTTATTTGCATTTCACTTTGCTTAATACCTGGAAAAATGAATGGAATAATATTGAGGAATGTTGCTCTGAACCACAAACAACCTAGCCCACCAGATACACCTATACCTGACCACTGCTCAACTTGGTGAACAAGATCCTTCCTCCCACAAGCAATAGATATCAGAATTATTGGCCTTTACGCAATATTTCTTGGACATACCACTGAATGCATGATCTTTACTATGATACAAGACATATTCTCAGCACCAGGGCATACCTGGTGACTTAAGTACCCAAATGTGAATTGACTGACTAACTCCTGTGAAGTATGCATGGTAAATATACCACGCAAATGGGGGAAAATTGAGTATAATAGCAAAATATGGCATCTAAAGGAAAAAAAAAATCACCACAATGTTTTCCGCTTGAAAGACTACCTCCAGGCAATCAGGATTTATTATTCAATATTGTTTGTATTAAACAATTCAATTGATGCAATAAATATGACAACCACTGAAAAGAAAGCAGAGGTTTATTAATGGGCAAACAATTTTGAAGAGCATTTCTTCAGCCATTGACTGAAACAAAATGTAAACAGTAAACGAGTGCAATTACAAACTGAAATATACTCAGCAACAAAAGTTTCTGTGACACCAATATTGTTAATTATTTTTCATAACGCAATTATGAAATTGTCATACATGGTGATATCAGACTGAAACAGTACACGTAAACACAACATTGAAATGGAAATCATGAAAATGCGAGAAAATGACTTTGCACGTGAAAATGTGCGTAAATCATGCTTGTGGATGGCAATAAAAGAGGAGAATTTTTGGAATGTTCACATTGTGCCTGATGAACGACGGAAGCATCACTTATCGAAAACACAGCCATTTCGGATCAGGAACTCTACCCTCAAAATGCCAAGACTGTCTGAAAATGATCGGTGGAGGGCCATTGGGATGATTGAATCCGGAACCTCGCAGAGGGAAGTTGCTCATCGCCTGAATGTCCACCGAAACACCATTTGGAACTTATGGCAGCGTCATCAGCAGACAAGACATGTCAGAGACCGTCCTCGCAGCGGCCGTCCACGAGTAACCACTCCTAGACAGGACAACTGGATTCGAACAACCCATCTCCGAAATCGATTCCAACCTGCAACCATAACTGCAAGAACGATACCTGGTTTGAGGCGACTGTCTGCACAGACAATCCGTCGCCGTCTCCGTCATTTTGGCATTGTCCCACGTCGGCCAGCAAGACGTCCAATACTCACAGTACAACACCGACGACTGCGTCTACAGTGGGCACAACAACATCGACGGTGGATCCAACGTCAGTGGGATCTTGTACTCTTCACTGATGAATCAAGATTCATGCTTAACCGATGTGATGGTCGTTTACGTGTATACCGTCGACGTGGAGAACGTTATGCCAACAACTGCGTTCAGGAATTTGATCGTTTTGGAGGTGGTAGTGTCATGATTTGGGGAGGGATCACAGCTAGAAACAGAACAGATTTGCTTGTTATTGATGGAAATCTGACAGGTCAAAGATATCGCGATGAAGTGCTACGGCCATTGGTGGTACCGTTTTTGATGCAACATGGTCCCGGAATAACGCTGCAACATGATAACGCCAGACCACACGTTGCAAGGATTGTACAGCAGTATCTGATGCAACAACATGTCAATGTCCTGCCATGGCCAGCCAGATCCCCAGACATGTCCCCAATCGAGCATTTTTGGGACGAGATGGATCGACGTTTGCGGCGGTTAGATAACCCGCCAGCTACACTCCAGGAATTGCGACAACGTCTACGTCAGATTTGGAATGACATCCCACAGCAATTTCTGGCACATCTGATTCGGTCCATGCGCCGGAGATGCGTTGCTTGCATCATGGCACGAGGAAGTCACACCCGGTATTGAAGTGTGAAGGTCACAATTGGTTAGACGTCGACAAGTGCTTCATGACGCATGAAAATGACATTTTTCGTTTTGAGTGACGTTGGCACTGAAAAGTCAGTGTTTCTCCTGTTAAATAAACATATTGATTGCATTGAGATCTTTGCATGTCATTTATAACATACACATAAATGGTGTCACAGAAACTTTTGTTGCTGAGTATAGTTGTGATCTTCAAGAGGCAAAGGACACTGGTTTGGGACTGACACTCGTGCTGCCAGCCAGTCCCTGTAATGTTGACCCCCTTGAACAGGTGGTAGTAGTGGAGGCAGTGTTGGCACTTCATCCTCCCCAGCTGGCTCCAGGGTGTCTCCAGCACTGAGGCAGACACGTTGTAAAGCACTGCGCACACTGCAACAACATTCAGAGCAAACGTATGATCCAGTTCCAGGGCTTTAAAGAAGATCCCTCGCCACCTTGCCTTCCAAAGGCCTTCTCTATGATAGATCTGGCTCTGGCATGGTGAGTCTCTTCCCCTCACTGGTTCTCGGTACGGGGTAATGAGGCTGACTGGAGCAGACAGGCATGGGTATCCTCCATCCCCCACAATGAAGAAGCCAGATGGAGGATAACAGCTACTGACAAACACTGGACTATTTCCCAGCACCCTGGTGTCATGGACTGAACCTGGGTAGCCAACAAATATGTCCAGAAATTTGCCAGCGCTGTCACAGATTGCCTGTAGCTGGACAGAGAAGAAGAGTTTCTTGCTCAGGTAATTTTGAGCATGTGGACCATATGGAGCCTTAATCTGGACATGGCATCCATCAATGGCTCCCACACAATGGGTTATGGCTGGGCTATTGCCAAAATGGAAGCTATGGCCAACTTCCGAATATTGTGCAAGTGTGGGGAAATGGACCACTTAGGCCAAGAGGGACAAGATTGCATCACACATACCATGCACAATGTTGAAAACTGTTGCCTTTGGCACATCGAAGACCCGGGAGACAGTGTAGGACAATCCATGGGCCAGCCAGTAGAGCACCAAGAGCACCTCCATTTCCTGTTCCCAGCCATGGGTCTTCTCCCTCCTGAGAAGAGGCATCAGTGCCTACTTAGATTCCCTACGCAGGGGGTAGTCGGCCCTTGAGTCTTCTTCAGGATCAGCAAAGAGTTGTACAGCAGTAACCATCGTATTGGGTAGATTTTGCTCTGCTCCTTTAAGACAAAAATGGTCAATTTACTAAAGTTTAAACATGTCAAAAATTGCTTTTTCTTGTCTTTCTCATTTTCAAAGCTAATGATGCATTGCCATTTTGCACTGGTTAACTGCCATGTTCTACATTGAAAAACCTAAGATGCAAAAGAACGATTTCATTTATGCTTCAATGGTGAAGTCAATTTCGGAATTCTCTGATGTAATTTTATAACTCATAATAATGATGATAATGCATCAATTTTATATAGGGCACTCAAAGACGCTTCACAAGGATACATTATTCATTCACTCACACATTCACACTCTGATGGTGGTAAACTACGTTTTTGTAGCCACAGCTGACGGAAGCGTGGAAGCTACGGTCCCTCCGACCACCACCAAACATTCACACACAGCCATATAGTGTTCCTATATTGCATGTTTTTGTGGGTGGGGGAAACCGGAGTACCCGAAACGAGTACCCCACGCGAACACGGGGAGAACATGCAAAGTCCACACAGAAAGGTCCCAGGCCGGACTCGAACCCACAACCTTCTTGCTGTGAGGCAGTAGTGCTAACCACTGTGCCACCGTGCCGCGCATATCTGCATCATCTTACGATCTGCAAACACAATGCCACTAGCCTCTGCAGTCGTACCCTCCTGTGGATTTGCCGTTAGTTACGCTGCAAAATTTGTCATAAAAAAGCAGCTAACTCGATATCTTCCATTTTCATCAAGAACAGTTGATACCACCCTGCTGCCTTTTTATAGGCCATTAATTGAAGATAGGCTCATCACAATATATACTACTCAGCTGGCTGTGGGTTACTGGCCAATAATTGGGTGCTCAGTGTATTAACAAAATTACAGCACCACAGGTCAATCAGCTCGAATAGCTCAATATATGCATCAATAGCTCGCAGAGTTTAACACAAATAAATACCTAGGTCATTAGTGCCTTCCTGTGGCAGCTCACGAAACACAATTCATGAAATTATATCAATCAGCGATACCATAATTTATCCCAAAAGAATGACACATACATGGACCATCATAGACAAAGATTAATTATTAACCTTAAAAAAAAACCAGCCATGTACAAGCATGGGCAACCATTCCCAAGCGGACAAACATTTTTTTCACTTTTGTGAGGGTAAGCTAATATTCCTTAATTATTTCAATTCCTACCCTGTAGTGAAATACCAAAGATGCACTTTTCGTAGTCCAACTTCAGGAAATTGTAGTTTCAACAGGGTAGACGCACGTCAATAGCAGTCGACTGATGACGCTGTTTACAGTTAGTGCAGTCGGATTATGCAAAAACCGCGGTTTTCCTTTCCTAAGCCCTTTGAATTTGTCATTTCATCTTTCCTGAACCTCATGACGTCTTACTCAGAGGTTAAAGAAAAGTGGTTAGGAATTAGTGGATATATCGTAATTCTTTGAATATTCGGACAGGACTCGAGCAGAACCAGCCAGAATGAAAAATTCGCGCAACATTTCAAATTGACCGAAATGCTTACAGCTTTGAAAGAATGCCGTTTGAATACTTAGAATGTGCTTCAAACCCTCTTCAAATGATTCTTGCACATTCTGAGTGTATTAGCTCTCGAATGGTGCTTGAATGTAATTGGAACACAGTTGGAATATTTAGAAAGTTGTTAGAATTGTCGTAGAACCGAGAGATTATAACAAATAGTAGTTGATTGTACTGTTACAATTGTGAACAAATGGTGAATCATACCAATGAAACCCAACTGCTGAAATCTGTGGCTCTGTCTGGCACCAGCATGGAAAGAGACCCTCAAAATGGAGGCCCAGAGATTTATGTTGAAACAAGGTTGTTCTTTACAGTAAAGATAGAACTGATTGGATACAGAAGGACAAATGGCAGAGAAAACCAATGAATGATCAACAGGGGGGTGGAGGGACATTCAAAACTTAACAATGGGAGTGGCCAGGTACAGACAGAATGATGGGTAAGGGGGAGGAGAAGAGTACCTTCTTCCACCACAATTCCTGAGGTTTTTTCATTTTTTTAATACAAAAATGGCATAAGAAACATTTTTAAAAATTAAAAAAAAGTTAGAAAAATTAAATTAAATTAAAAGTATGCTACCTAGGTTTGTTCTATGAGTCTATTATCTGAAGTTAGTTGTACTAATCAAACTAATTTTATGATGGCCTCAGAAATAATGCTTTGAAAAGTATAATCAGTGACAATAGAAGTCGCAGAACAAACCAGCACATAAACTTTAAACTTTCCCACACTTGACTAGTGAAAGCAAAAAGATTGTACATGCTACTAACTACGTAACCAACCAACTGGAAAAAACCCCAGAGGGAAAAAATCCAAAGGAGGTTACAATGTCAAATTATTCAGGCATTCAATTTTTAAGTGAAATAAAAAATAGTCATATATGAAAACAACAAAGGTGTAATATTTATATGGGGAGCTAGAGTGTTAAGTGATGGGGTGAAATATTGAAAATTGTGATATTCATATGTCAAGACATTCAGCAATTCATGTCACATGATAGGATATAAAGATTAACTGAGAGAGTGGGGTTGATGCACGTAATAGGCTGGTCAGAAGCTGTTGTATAGGACCTTCCAATTAAATTCTGAAGTATATTATAAAGCTAAATTAGGCTTATCTGGATGTGTATTTACTTCCAACTTACTTTATGACATTTTTAGCACACTTATCTTTGGCCTTCAGTGTAAGGAACCTACATGCTCCTTTAGCTGCCACATTATAATGACTATAAACATTAAATATTATTCAACTGTTTCCTCTCAACCTATTTTTGCAGTAACCCACACACTTTACATATAATTCACAAATCACAAACATAACTGCAGTTTGTCCATATGAAAATGTCCTTTGTCCTGAATGAATCCGGTTGCTGTAGAGATGTTTGAGATCTGGTGGCCGCCCGCGTTGGTGCACATACAGTATTTGTTGGAATTTGAATGTGTGATCTTAGTAAGTTGCATAGTGGTAGAAATGGCTCCCAGGAGCCAGAAGGGTAGACAGGGATTATTGTGCCCTGGTGTCTCACCCTTGCGTTCACTGCCATGTTTGTGATGAAATCCTGAGACCCAAATCAGCCAAAAGCATATGAATGGAGCGAGCTTCTGTTCCTCAGATGTAAATGGCTAAATCAGGTCCTCGAATCGTTGCTGCTTGTATAGAAAATTTTAGAAACAGCACTCTACCAAATTGAGAACAAGGGAGACCAAGACAAGACATTACCAAGGTAATCAGTTCTATTTCATCCCTGCTGACCGCCAGAGGGCGGTGCTTAAAGCACTGAATATTCCCCTTCGCGCATGCGTAGTGCGAGTATGTATACCAACAATGTCACCTGTGACCTGCAGGTGACCCAAAGAAGATTATATCTTCCGGTGTCACCTGAGGATCGTTTCTTGTTTTCTTCTCGCGCGTAGTTTGCTTGCTTGGAAAGCAATGAGTCTATTGCTTTACTACTAAATTCCGTTGCTAGTAGTTCCGCGACCATTGTCGGTCGGAGCAGCGATTGTTCGCCCTCCAGGAACTGCGACGGCGATCTTTCTCTGGTTGAGAGAGACTTTACGTTACTTTGCTGCGTTTGTTAATTACTTATCGGTGACGGTTGCGTTCGCGCATCCTTATCCCGACGTTTTAATTTAGTCTGTCGAGCTGACTTCGTTAGCTGGCTGGCGGGTTGCGTCAGCGTTTCCCGGTGTCCAGCGTGGATAATTATTAGCGGTAACGCTTGCATAGCTACACCTTCAAGTGAGTTTGCATTAGCCTCTGTTGGGACAGGCTGCGTGCGCGCTGCTTTCCCCCAGCATATGGTTTGTTTATATGTTTGTGCTGCGCCCCGACGCTTAATTTAGTCGGTCGAGCTGACTTTGTTTGCTGGCTGGCGGGTTGCGTGAGCGTTTCCCGGTGTCCAGCGGATAATTATTAGCGGGAGCGCTTGCATAGCTACACCTGCGGGTGAGCTTGCATTAACCTCTGCTGGTCCAGGCTGCGTAGGCGCTGCCTCCCCCCAGCATATGGTCTGTTTTTGTGTTTGTGCTGTGTCCCGACGTTTAATTTAGTCGGTCGAGCTGACTTCGTTTGCTGGCTGGCGGGTTGCGTGAGCGTTTCCCGGTGTCCAGCGGATAATTATTAGCGGTAGCGCTTGCATAGCTACACCTTCAGGTGAGTTTGCATTAGCCTCTGTTGGGACAGGCTGCGTGCGCGCTGCTTCCCCCCAGCATATGGTTTGTTTATATGTTTGTGCTGCGCCCCGACGTTTAATTTAGTCGGTCGAGCTGACTTTGTTTGCTGGCTGGCGGGTTGCGTGAGCGTTTCCCGGTGTCCAGCGTGAATAATTATTAGCAGTAACGCTTGCATGGCTACACCTTCAGGTGAGTTTGCATTAGCCTCTGCTGGTTTAGGCTGCGTGGGCGCTGCCTCCCCCCAGCATATGGTCTGTTTTTGTGTTTGTGCTGTGTGCCGACGTTTAATTTAGTCGGTCAAGCTGACTTTGTTTGCTGGCTGGCGGGTTGCGTGAGCGTTTCCCGGTGTCCAGCGTGAATAATTATTATCAGTAACGCTTGCATAGCTACACCTGCTGGTGAGTTTGCATTAACGTCTGTTGGTACAGGCTGCGTGCGCGCTGCTTCCCCCCAGCATATGGTTTGTTTATATGTTTGTGCTGCGCCCCGACGTTTAATTTAGTCGGTCGAGCTGACTTTGTTTGCTGGCTGGCGGGTTGCGTGAGCGTTTCCCGGTGTCCAGCGTGACTAATTATTAGCGGTAACGCTTGCATAGCTACACCTGCTGGTGAGTTTGCATTAACCTCTGTTGGTACAGGCTGCGTGCGCGCTGCTTCCCCCCAGCATATGGTCTGTTTTTGTGTTTGTGCTGTGTCCCGACGTTTAATTAGTCGGTCAAGCTGACTTTGTTTGCTGGCTGGCGGGTTGCGTAAGCGTTTTCCCGGTGTCCAGCGTGAGTAATTATTAGCGGTAACGCTTGCATAGCTACATCTGCTGGTGAGTTTGCATTAACCTCTGTTGGTAGAGGCTGCGTGCGCGCTGCCTCCTCCCAGCATATGGTTTGTGTTTTGCTTTGTGCTGTGTCCCGATTTGGATTTGTTACTGAGCCCCTGCTGGTATAGGCAGCGTACGCGCTCCCTCCCTCCAGCTTACGGCGTCCATACTCGGTTTGTCCATAGCGTTCGCGCTCAGGTTATCCGAGGAGAATTCATTAAAATACCAGCTGGGTTCCTTACTCGGTATAGGCAGCGTACGCGCTCCCTCCCTCCGGCTTACGGTGTCCATACTCGGTTTGTCCTTAGCGTTCGCGCTCAGGTTATCCGAGAAATATTCATTAAATACCAGCTGGGTTCCTTACTCGGTATAGGCAGCGTACGCGCTCCCTCCCTCCAGTGCAAGCCCCTGTAGCATACTAGCGGGAGCGTCTGGGCTTATTTGGACAGGTGAGTGTCGTGTAAGCCTCCAGCGCCACCACAATGGATGACTCCCATTTCTGTACGTCATGTGAGGCTCCTCTACAGCCAGAGGACGGCCATGACCTATGCCCCGCATGCCTCGGTCCTGAGCACCTGCGGGAGGCGCCGTCAGACAACCCCTGCATGAACTGCAGTTACTTGCCTTGGGCGGTGAGGGCTGCCAGTCGGGCGCAGGTGGAACATCAAGGGGATGAAAGTGACCTCCCCCCATCAGGCCAGTCTCCCCCGGCCTGTTAGAGACGCTCTAAGCGGCGGGCTGCGGCTACAGCAGTCGCACCCTCCAGGAAGAGGGCGAAATCTGCTCAAAAAGAGACAAGAAAGCAGGCTCTCATCTAAAGTCGATCAGCTGTCTGCTGAGCTGGCCCAGGTCAGGCCCATGCTCAGAGACTGCCAGCCTGATGCCCCATTGCAAGGTGATTTGACACCCTCTCCTCCAATGCCAGTGCTGGTACCTGAGGAGGATACATTTTCCCTGGCAGCTTCGGCTACCTACTTCCACGGTTATGGGAGAGATTCGTAAAATGGGGGTTCCCAGGCATCTGAGCGGGGCGCCCACTCCTCGGCTCCGAGTTCAGTGGCTGAGTTGGGGGATGGCTCCATGCGAGCAATCATGCGCATGGCTTTAGATTGACTGCACATGCATGTACCACAGCAGGCAGAAGCTGCACCTGCTAGTGCCCTCTTCAGGCGCAGGCCAGCCCCCACTACCTTCGTTATTCCCCACTCTAAGGACTATCTGAAGGAGCTGCAGGCCTGTTGGAGACCTTCTCACAAGGCCTTATGATGCTGGAGCTCGTGCTTGCCGCATGGGGAGCTCTTTGTCGAATCTCACGTTGGCGCTCTCAGCTTCACTGCAGGAGGGCAACGTGGCTGCTGATTCTGTCACTTTTTGTGATGCCTCACTGGAGGCATTCGGCCTTCTGTCCAGGGAACTTGGACGGATGATGTCCATCCTGGTTCAGGCTCGTCGCCAGGTTTGGCTATCTCAGTCAAACTTGACAGAGGCATCCAGGAGACTCCTTCGCAGTCTCCCCATGGAACCGGGAGAGATATTTGGTCCTGCAGCCCAGGAAGCACTGGAAAGGACCATCCAGGCTGTGCAAACCAGGCAGCGGCTTGCAGGCCTTAGGCGGATGCCTCTTCTTGATAGGCCTCCTGCCAGCAGAACGAGGGGTTCCTCGGCTGCTTCTCACACCCGCTTACCACGGCCGACCCACTCCACTGGCCGTCGTGTTGCCCAGCGTCCCATGCGGAGACCAGCTTGGGACTTTCGAGGCCCTGCCCGCCTGTCCACCCCCCCCCCCCCCCTTAGGGCCCTAGGGGCCGGGGGGCCAGACATTGAGGCCGTGGGGCCGGCGGTCGGATATTTTTCACATCAGCTCCAACAGTGGGCTGCTCATACTTCAGACTCGTGGGTGGTTGCCACCTTGACCCACGGGTACAAGCTTCAATTCCGCCGCCGGCCCCTCACTTCTGGCCGGGTCAAAATGGCCTCTATCAGCGACCCGGCAAAGGCTCGCGTGTTGGGCCAGGAGTTATCCACCCTCCTGGCCAAAGGCGCCATCGAGCCCGTGGACCCTCTGTCGCGTCCCCGGGGGTACTATTCAACATACTTCCTAGTGACGAAACAGACTGGCGGATTTCGCCCAATCTTGAACCTCAGAGGGCTGAACATATTTATGAAGGTCATCCCTTTCCACATGTTGACCACTGCAGATGTCCTGCAAACTGTGGCACAGGGAGAATGGTTTACGTCCATTGACCTCAAGGACGCTTACTTCCGTGTCCCCATCACTCAAAAACATCGGCGGTTTCTCCGCTTTGCCTACCGAGACCGCCACTGGCAGTTCAGGTTGCTACCCTTTGGGCTCTCCCTCTCTCCAAGGGTCTTCACGAGGTGTGTTGCCACAGCCCTTGCGCCTCTACAGTCTCAAGGCTTGAAAATTCTCCCATACCTGGATGACTGGCTGGTCTGTCCACCATCCCGTGCTCAGGTGTCCAGTGATACAGCATGTCTCCTGTCCCACGTGGCCTGCCTCGGACTCGAGGTGAATATGGGAAAGAGTTGCCTGGTGCCATCTCAGGCTACAACTTTCATTGGGATTGCATTGGACAGTGTAGCCATGATAGCCAGACCGCCCCCCGCTGTGTGGGCGACATCCTTCACCTTCTTGCCCTGTTCCAAGAGGGCCGTTGGCTGACCTTCCTTGCATTTCCTCGCCTCGTGGGCGAACTAACATCCATTTCAGCTGTGGTTCCGCTGAGCTTGCTGGCACTATGCCCCCTGCTGAGGTGGCTGAACAGCTTCCACTTGGATGCCAAGCGACACTGGCACAGGAAGCTCAGGGTGTCACAAAGGTGTCTCCTTGCCTTGGCTCACCCGGCACTCAGGCACTTTCTGCCACACCTGAGGGGCAAGCATGTCCTAGTAAGGTCAGACACATCAACCGTATATCATATAAATCATCAGGGCAGGACCAAGTCTGCGCGGTCGCTGCGACTGACAGAAGAGCTCCTCATGTGGGCGGCCCCCCCGTCTGATCAGCCTTCGGGCAATGTATCTATCGGGAGAGCGGAGCAACCTGACAGACTCCCTCTCCCGTCAAAAACTCCGTCAGGAGTGTGGCGCCTCCACCCGGAAATGGTCAGCACTATTTGGAGCCTCTTCGGCAGAGTGGACGTGGACCTCTTCGCTTCAGAAGTCTCTACCCACAGTCCTCTGTGGTTCTCCTTAGCCGAGACAACCAGTCCCTCGGGCCAGGACGCATTGGCCCACCCTTGGCCGGACGGCCTCCTGTATGCCTTTCCCCCGCTTCCTCTGATTCGGTCGGTACTTCAGAGGATCCTTCAGGGGGGTCGCAGTGTCCTCCTTGTGGCTCCCTTCTGGCCAGGGAGGAGCTGGTTCCCACTGCTGCACGGACTCTGTCGCGGTGTACCGTAGCGCCTTCCCGACAGGAGGGATCTCCTGTCCCAGCTGGCGGGGCGGATCTGGCACCCCAATCCACGATGCCTCCAACTGTCTGTTTGGCTGCTGGAGGGCCCGAGTTGCTGTTTAGCTCCTGTGTGGATCCCGGTTGAATACACCATATTGAATGCTAGAGCGCCGTCCACTCGTCTTCAATATGAGAATAGATGGAAACTGTTTTCCGACTGGTGTACAAGTCGGGATGAGGACCCTGTGCGCTGCTCTGTGCCAACTATTTTTGACCTCTTCAGTCTCTTCTGGATGAAGGTCGGTCTCATTCGACGTTGAAAGTGTACGTAGCGGCAATATCTTGTGGTCATGTGAGGATTGACAATGGCACTGTGGGGAGCCATAGTTTGGTGTTCCTCTTCTTGAAGGGGGCTCAGAGATTACATCCTCTGAGCGCCCCAAGAGCTCCAGCATGGGATCTCCCCTGGTACTGGATGCACTAAGCCGGCCCCCATTTGAACCCTTGACACAAGCGGAGCTGAAGTGGTGTCTTGTAAGACTGCGTTCCTTCTGGCCATTTGCTCTGCAAAGCTTGTCAGCGAGCTGCATGCCCTGTCTGTCAGTGACTCGTGTTTGAGGTGGAACTCTGATGGCTCAGGGGTCACTCTGTGGCCGAACACAGCGTTTCTCCTTAAAGTGTTGGCTCACGCTCACCGCAACCAGCCTATTCGGCTGGCTCGGTTTGACCCTTCTCCAAGGGAGAGTGGGGATGAGCCTGAACTGTTATGTCCAGTGCGGGCTCTGAAGGCCTACACTGCAGCTACTGTATGCATTCGAAGGTCTGAACAACTTTTTCTCTGCTACGGTGGCCCTAACAGGAGTTGCGCCATCTCCAAGCAGCGTGTGTCCCACTGGATTATTAATGTCATCACCCATGCCTATCGGACGAGTAACCGTCCCCTTCCACCTGGCGTGAGGTGCCACTCTACCAGGAGTGTTGCTACTTCATGGGCTGCCCTGAGGGGAGTGTCCTTGGAGGACATTTGTGCCGCAGCTTCATGGTTGTCACCGGACACGTTCTCCAGGTTCTACAGGGTGAACGTCGCCACACCCCACCCCTTAGCCGTGGTTCTGCGGCCGGGGTCTTCTGACTTTTTGCACACTGAAGGTCCGTGATTCGGATTCTTCGTGACCTTGTTGGTATAAGTCATTCAGTGCTTTAAGCACCGCCCTCTGGCGGTCAGCAGGGATGAAATAGAACGAAAGTTACGAATGTAACTACGGTTCTATGAATCCCGAATGACCGCCAGAGCTCTCTGTCACTCAGAATCCTCGTGTGCTCGCGAGAAGATTCTGTAAGAAACGATCCTCAGGTGACACCGGAAGATATAATCTTCTTTGGGTCACCTGCAGGTCACAGGTGACATTGTTGGTATACATACTCGCACTACGCATGCGCGAAGGGGAATATTCAGTGCTTTAAGCACCGCCCTCTGGCGGTCATTCGGGATTCATAGAACCGTAGTTACATTCGTAACTTTCGTTGTAACTCCACCTGCATGAATCAGAAAGTGTGAAAGTTAATTGGAAACATTTTGAAATGAGACACTCCTGAGCCAGCAAACTGTCCCGTGGAAAAAAATGGATGACAGAGTTAACTCAGTGCCTGCAATCACCCCACAATTCACATGTCCCTACCATCTGTGTAACCTTACGACACCTCAAGGGGACAGCGGCTGAGGAGGTGTGTTTGTCTCTGGGAGATTCCGTCACCCCTGATTTCAGAAAGAAAGAACAGATGCAGTTAGTACCACAGTTTTAAATGGAACAATGCTTTATGGATCTCCCCTCATATTAGGACGAAAGACAGACAAACATGGAGAAATGTGTGTGGTGTGTGTGTGTGTGTGTTTGTTTCCATGAAATGTTGGGACAAATGTATGGATTAACACCAACAAAGTCAGGACCTGTTGAAATGTCAGGACAAAATCATGGTCCTCATTTTTCTAACCATATAACAGTGATCTGCAGTACTCAAACATGCCTCCTGCGCAATAATCTCGCTTGTCCTAAATTTTCATGATTTCCGGGCATAATCCGTGTAAGTGTGTGTCGGTTTTTGCTCGAGTGTGAGAACGCCACATAGTGGCCATATTTAAAAGTTTTACACACTTTTCGGACAAGTGACTTTTTATTTTATTTTTTTTATTTTATTTCGGCATGATTATAAATCATTTTATGACAAATTCAGCACGACACAACATGTATCATGACCGAAAGGGTCGCGGGAGAAGCAAAATCGCTTATCAGAGTCCCGCCCCCAGCTTTCAGAAAAAACAGTTTGGTTATGGTTAAAATATCATAAGGATTATAAATCACAACAGAGTTAATGTCCATGTACGCTACGTTTTAACGTTAGCAAGTAAGATCGAGAAATTTATGAATATCATAAGAATTATAATTGCAGATTAAGTGAGTGTTCATATAACTTAAATTCAAATCCCACTCTTGATCCAAAGCGACATTATCCCGAAAACCCAATTCTTGATCATTTGATTTGTTCCAGCTAATTTGGAGTAGATGAGAGGAAGCACATCCTCTACATCCTCATGTCCAGGACTGTCAAACACAGCGAACGACACTTTCCCCATGAATCCATGACGTAACCGGCCGGGAATGTCCCATCCGGGCATGTCGGGCATGTGAGTTGCCTTTCGGACAGTTAGTCTGAAGCGTCCAGTGACAGGATACAATCAACAAGATTGAACATGTTTATAGTTACTCAGATATGCACATTTCAACAAATATTTGAACTTTAAGTCCTGGTATGTGCGGTTCTCGACCGGAGCAGCCCCTCCTTCTTAATTATCAAAGCCCTACCCAGCAGAAAATGCTACGCAGGTGTTCGTTCTGCATGCAACAAGTTGGGGATTACGAGCTCTTTAAGGTAAATATGCAAGCTCTTTCTCTCCAATATTTCACAATTCGACTGCAATTTGTTTGCAAGTCTGTATAAATGGTCAGCAGGCCCGAGTAGCTGGCTGCTAACTTAGCCAAGTGATTCGGCAACCGTCTTTCAGCACAAGGCAGGTGATTAAATTGCTAGCTAGATGGCTAATGCTAGCGGGCATGTAGTTAGCTAGCTAGCTAATTAGCAAATGTGCTGCTCAGTTTTTCATTAGTTTGGCGAAGAACAACCAGTTGAAAATGGCCTGTTTCTGAAGTAGTATGGGGCGACTAAAATTAGACAAATTTGTTGAAATTATGAGTTTTGTATTGCATTGGCTGTTTGCATGTGGTTAAATTACGATTCTGACTCCGCTGGCATGTAACTCCTGATCCCAGATCAGTGGTCGCTTGGCGAAATACCGGCTGTCCCCGCCGTTTGCAGCGTAGAAGCGAGGTCGTTTTGAGGAAAAAACGGTGTAACATTCAGCTAGTTCAACCAGCAGTTTGCCTGTCCTACAATTCTTAGTGAGACATTATCTCCACCTGCCTGAAATTCTGTACCAGCGAGATGTCAGGAAGAAGGCAACAAGGTCTTCACCCAGAGAAAGATGTGACTCATCATATTTTATCCTCCATTGATAAACCCATCTTTGAGGAGAGATTCATTAATTTAATTTAACATTTCATGATACAACTCTCTTATGTGTTGGGATCAGAAGAGCATTTTAGAGTTGTGCTCTGTAACTTAGTTGACTGTGTTTTGCCGTAGCAAACACAAGGAATCTGTTAAATGAGTTCTTCTGCCATGGAAACTATTTGTAAAAGTCAGTGATTCTTGGCATTAAAAAATATTTGACAGTAAAATGTGGTCATTTCTCTGTGCAAGTAGGGAAGTTAACATAATTATTTGCAGTATGTTAAAATAAGAGAAATAAAGAGAGTTAAATCTAAATTCCTGACATTCAGCTTTGATAAACCGTTGATTAGGTCAAACCCTATAGAGATTCTGTCTGTTCCTCGAATTCCAATTAAATTAAGAAAGAAGAATCGCGGAGTACATCACAAAAACTTGATTTGCATTAACACCAACTGTATCAATCTACCAATAAATAAATATTCTCTCAAAATTGGTCTATTAAATATTAGATCCTTGAACTCTAAAGCAGCTCTTGTGAACGAATTAATCTCTGATTGTTATCTTGACATACTATGTCTCACAGAAACATGGCTGAGACCAGATGAAAACGTATCTTTGAATGAAGCATCTCCACCTGGGTTTCTATACACTCAAAACCCCTGCCTGGGCCGGAGAGGTGGTGGTGTTGCAGCTATTTAAAGTGATTCCATTCATTCAGTGCCAAAACTACAGTATAAATTTGATACATTTGAGGTTTTAGCGATGAATTTTTCAGTGCTGTATACAGGTGCCGGCCCTGCCTCTGATCACCCTTTAGCTTTGGTGACAGTCTACAGGCCCCCTGGCCTTTACTCTGCCTTTATTCAAGATTTTTCAGAATTCCTTTCAGACTTAGTTTTAAGCTATGATAGAATAGTTGTATTGGGCGACTTTAACCTGCACTTTGAGAGGGCAGATGATTCTCGAACATCCGCATTCACTAACATTTTGGAGTCAGTTGGCTTCGCTCAGAGTGTTGTTGGCCCAACTCATTTTCATGGTCATACTTTAGACCTGATCTTAAGCTTTGGCATTAACATTGGGCAGGTCAGGATTCATTCACATAATCCCAGTTTGTCTGACCATTTTCTTATCACCTTCTGCTTACAATTGACCCACCCTGCATTGTTAGAAACTAGGATGTACACTGGTCGTACTTTTACTGCAACAACTTCTACAAAATTCACTGAGGTTTTCCCATCTTATTTTGAGCATCCAGTCAGTGCCTCCTCTATTGACGATACAGCAGAAAAGTTTGCTGATGCTCTCCGTTGTACCCTTAATGTAGTCGCGCCACTGAAATATAAAAAGATTACTCAGAAGAAGAGGCCAGCCCCATGGTACACTGACCAGACAAGGACACTAAAGCAAAAATCTCGTCATCTAGAACGCAAATGGCGCTCCACTAAATTCCAGGTATTCCATAGTGCTTGGAAAGAGAGCCTTGTTGCATATAAGCATGCTCTTTCTTGTGCAAGGTCCTGTTACTTTTCAAATCTCATGCAGGAAAATAAAAATAATTCTCGATTTCTGTTCAAAACCGTGGCAAAGTTAACTAACAATCATGCTGCAAGTAACCCTCAAATTCCAGTCTCTTGCAGCAGTGATGATTTTTTAAATTTCTTTAATGGCAAAATTATTGGAATTAGAGAGAAGATCACTGCTTCCTTACCAGTTTGCGATGGCGTTTCTCATGATATGGAGTCTTGCACATTACACACAAACCAGTTTGAGTCCCTTTCTCCTATAACCCTGAGTGAACTAGCCAAATTAGTTGTTACTTCCAAATCATCTACTTGTATCTTGGATCCCATTCCCACAAAGCTAATGAAAGAACTCCTGCCCATTCTTGGCGGCCCAATTCTTCACATAATTAATTCTTCTTTGATTTCAGGTATTGTTCCCACTTCATTTAAGATGGCAGAAATCAAGCCGCTGCTTAAAAAACCAGATTTGGATCCCACAGTCCTAGCCAATTATAGGCCAATCTCAAACCTCACATTTTTATCTAAGATCCTTGAAAAATGTGTTGCCCAACAGCTCTCTTCTTTCCTGCAAACTAATGAGGTATTTGACAGTTTTCAGTCTGCCTATAGAAAGCATCACAGCACCGAAACAACCCTCACTGTTGTAGAACATGATCTGCTTCTCTCTATGGATAGTGGCCGCATTTCTGTTCTCGTCCTTCTCGATTTAAGTGCCGCCTTTGATACAGTAGACCACCATATACTTCTTCGTAGGTTGGAAAAATTAGCTGGTATTTCTGGACTTGCCCTTTCATGGTTTAAGTCTTATTTGTCTGATAGATCTCAGTTTGTCCGGGTAAATAACAAGTGTTCAGAGTATTCCAGGGTTAACTTTGGAATACCTCAAGGATCTGTTCTGGGCCCTTTGCTTTTTTCACTATACATGCTTCCGCTTGGAAATATCATAAGTACACTTGATGTTAAATACCATTGCTATGCAGACGACACGCAGCTCTATATATCCTTTAAACCGGGTGAAAATGATCCGGTTACTAGATTAGAGATGTGTCTGAAAGCTGTTAAAGCTTGGATGACGCAAAATTTTCTTTCACTAAACCCAGATAAGACTGAAATATTGGTACTGGGTCCCAAATGTCTTAGAGACTCATTCGTTAAGTTCTCTCTTAACTTAGATGACCTCTCTGTTTCTGCCAGAGCTGGCGTTAAAAACCTTGGTGTGACTCTTGATTCAGAACTCTCTTTCCAGGCTCACATCAACAATATCATCCGAGTGGCTTTTTTCCATCTTCGAAACATATCTAAACTTAGAAAATGTTGTCTCTTAAAGATGCTGAAAAATTGGTTCACGCACATGTCTCTTCTCGGCTGGACTATTGCAATGTCTTACTGTCTGGTTGCACTAGCTCAGCCCTGAAACGTCTTCAATTAGTGCAGAATGCTGCAGCTAGGGTTCTGACTAGGACTAAGAAATATGATCACATTAGCCCGGTGCTCAAAAATCTTCATTGGCTGCCTGTAAAATTTAGAATTGAGTACAAAATACTATTACTAACTTACAAAGCCTTAAATGACTTGGCCCCGGAATATCTTTGCAGTCTTCTCATTCCTTACTCCCCACCAAGATTACTTCGTTTACAAGGTGCTGACTACTTGAAAATTCCAAATATATCTAGAATTACAATTGGAGGCAGAGCATTCTCTTATAAATCACCAATTCTATGGAACAATCTCCCAAGACAAATTCGGGCTTCGGACACACTCTCTGTCTTCAAGAGTAGGCTGAAAACTTATCTTTTTAGTCAAGCCTATGATTAGTTCATGATTAGTTATGTGTTGGCTCTGGTGGGACTGACTACAACCTTGATTTATGACATGTTCACAATATTGGAAGCCAGTGTTATGTAAATCCATGTGGAACCGGTGGCACTGAGCCTGCATTGACGGTGCCAGTGGGGCTTGCTACAGCCTTAGTCACTGGGGAGGACCATATGGTACTGGTGTAGTGTTAAGCAAATCCACGTGGAACCGGTGGCACTGAGCATGCATTAACGGTGCCAGTGGGGCTTGCTACAGCCTTAGTCACTGGGGAGGTCCATATGGTACTGGTGTACTGTTAAGCAAATCCATGTGGAACCGGTGGCACTGAGCATGCATTAACGGTGCCAGTGGGGCTTGCTACAGCCTTAGTCACCGGGGAGGTCCATTTGGTACTAGTGTCTAGAAAATCTGAAGTGATCTTCCTGGAATAAGTGTGGGGCCTCTGTGCTGCTGGAAGTGGATGGAGCGGTGTTGACTGTTTCCTGACCAGTCAGCTCCTAAATTCTCATTTGGCACATGACACAGGACTGTATTTTTATTAATATGCAGTAGTTTTATCCAGTGCCTCACCCCACTTTTTTCTGTCTTTCTCCGAGGATCTCTCCCTCCACAACCCTGAGTCCTGGACCATCCGAGCCCTGTCCCTCACCATGAGCGCTGGCTGCTGCTGTCCTGATCCAGTCCTGCACCATCCTTGGCATGCCACTTCCTCCAGCAACTGATAGCACTGTTTAGATGGACTTTTATGGAACTCTATTGTCATTATCTTCTTATTAACTAGCTAGCCCGCGGAGGATGGGCTTCCCCACTATAGCCGGGTTCCTCCTGAGATTTCTTCCCACTGGGGAGTTTTTCTCACCACTGTTTTAGGATTTTTCTCCCTACCGGGAGTTTTTTGCCTCATTTGCTGTAGTGGGGAATAGGCTGGGCACTGCCCTTTCAGTAACTCATCTCTGACTGTAAAGCGTCTTTGTGACAGTTTATCTGTGAAAAGCGCTATACAAATAAATTGAATTTGAATTTTGAATTTAAGTGCATTTCAGGGACTTGATTTATTCTAAATCAGGTTTTTTGTTGTTTTACCAGGAAGAGGTGTTTTTTGCACGTGTGCCCGTTGGAAAGGGATGTTTTCTCCTCGAATATCGAGGAGAGCTAATCTCACAGCAAGAGTGCATTTATTTTTTGTACGCTTTTGCTGCGTTGATGATAAAACTGCTTTTTTTTTTTTGTATATTCTTGTGTTCCTTTTGAAATCATTTTGTTTTTTTGGAAGGATACATATTAATGCCTTAAACAATGCAAAGACACATTTTATCCAATGACTTTATCCAATGACATGTTTTTTATTTTACCATGTTGTCCTGATTGCAAGTGATGAGCTTCAGAGCTTCCCTTCTGGAGAGCTGTCAACCGGCTAGGTTTTTTCTCCAACTCTTAACCCTTGTGAAAACATGTAGGATGGTAGTTCTCCAGTCGGTAGGGTCCAAGTTGTCATTGGCATAGCTTAATATTAAGATTATAAGGGCATAGTATTGAGATGCAAATGTTAAAATGAGAGGGTGTCCCCTTTTCAAGAAATTCTGTCATCAAATGGCTAAGTGTGGCCACTTTTATTCTTTTCATTTTTGCATAAAACTAAATGTGTTTTTGCGTGCTAGTGTGAAAAGGTGCCAAGTCCTTTGCCTGGTACTGTTTCCAACATGCCTGTGAAGACCCATGGATCCTTAGTCAGGGCACCTCCAGAAAATGTCCAGGTATTGGTTTCCTTATGGCAAGTGTAGCTGTACAAAGAGCTCACACATTATTTCCCTCCTGTTTTTGCATTATATACAAGAAACATTCGGCCTGACAATGTGACCATTTTATGTATAATATTAATCACAGGTACAAATAATTTGCAGGCACTGACTTTGCTCAAAGGCAGAAATGTGTGACTTGAGTCAGAATGAAAACCTAACCCTGATGTCCTGATATCGTAAAACCAAAGATTGTGTGAGATCGGGAGATATTCAAGTTTATGTCCTGAGATTGTTTTCCCTGCAGCATCTATGGCATTGAGTCCTAGTTTTTCATGTTGTTCTGATGTGTAGTCTCTGGGTGAGTTTAATACTAATTTGAGGTAGCTACTAAAAATCAGCTACTATGCTGTAAAGAAGTAGAACAGAGTGGCTGCAATCCCTGTACTTTCCTATTGTCGTAATCAAAGATATGCTTACAATTTATAAATTGACCTTTAACATATTCAAGAGTGGAGTAAACATCCAATTTGATGGTCTGATGGTTTGATCAGTAAAATTATGTGAATTTGAAACTTGCATAAAATTACAAAGCAGAGACTTAAAATGAGTCTCAGCATATCATTTTACGTCTCTGTCCAATTGCGGCAATAATGCTGGGCACCCGGTGTGGGCTAGCGTGTCCCAAGTCATTAATTGGACTGTGCTCTTTAACATGTTAAAGAGAATATGAATGAAATGTTATACAAGCAAGTCATGTAAACACCTTAATCAGTGATTTCTCATTTGGAATAAGGCCAATAGTAGTACGTCCATATAAATGAACTGAACGTGGTTATTTTATACTTTCATCTGTTGCAGTAAGGTCCTCTAAATATGGCCACTGCTGTTGATTTAAACACTGTGTAAGGCAGGATGTAATCTAGACATGAGGAGCAGTAAGATAATGGCCCCTCAAAATGTACCTCAATGGGCCTTTTCAGGAAATTGTGGGCCCTTCAAAAAAAAACTTACGTGATGACATCAATTGTTCATATTCCAGAGTTAAGCCACCCCCAAACTTTTTTTTCTGGAATTCAGGGCTACCAAACCATTTCTCTGCTTGCTCTGAACACTTTATCCCATGATGCGTAAAGACGTTCAGTTTGTTTCCACGTCTATTTTAATCAGCACTGAAAATGATTTAAGATGTTTTTGCAACTTGAGAAAATGGTGATTCCAGGTTGAAAAAGAAATCGGTTATCTGAATTTTTATTTAAAATGAGATATACAGTTTGAAAATACAGAAAAATGCTAATGTAGTAAGTGCGCGATGCGCAGTTTGGAGATCGTAACAATATAACACTAATTATAATACCAGAGGATCTTACACAGGTAGATGTCTTATGAAAGTTATGAAATGATTTGCGTAAATTACCATTTGTAGCAAGCTTTGGCAAGCAAAATACCCAGAATTCACTCAAGTTTCATAACTTTTGTATGAAACAACCTATAGTAAAAGATTCAAATAGGAGATTCAAATGGGCAGCTCCCATTATAGTATATGTTATCTAGCACTAAGATAACTCCATCACTCTGCAACTCATTCAATCACTGACTCACTGGTTTTAAACCCACAGACAACTCATTAGTTAACTAATGGCAGCTCTCTGGCTAAGGGGGCTTGACATTATCACAACTAGGGCACAGCAGAAATGCCATTCGTTGGTTCCAAAAGAGAAGGGCATCACGTCAAAAAGGCGAATGAGGGAAGGGCATGATGGCATTTTGCATTTTTCATGCCATCAAGTGAAAGAATTAAACAACTGGTGACTGCCTGAAGTGTGCTCACATGGTCCAACTGGTGACTGCCTGAAGTGTGCTCACATTGTCCAACTGGTGACTGGCTGAAGTGTGCTCACATGGTCCAACTGGTGACTGCCTGAAGTGTGCTCACATTGTCCAACTGGTGACTGGCTGAAGTGTGCTCACATGGTCCAACTGGTGACTGCCTCAAGTGTGCTCACATGGTCCAACTGGTGACTGCCTCAAGTGTGCTCACATTGTCCAGATGTCCGTTAAAACGGTGTGATCAAGCCATTTTCCATCTGTTTGAGATCACCATTGTTCATGAAGGAACATGCCCACTCAAATATGCTTACAAATTTTGATTGCTCTCTTGGTTGAGATCCAGAGCAAAGAATTTTTTGGCATGTACACAGCAAAATGTTCAGCGTTAAATCAACACTTAGTCTATTTGGATCCACTTGTTTCAAGTGGATTCAAATAGACTCATTCAGTGTTGATTTAACACTGTACTTCTTGCTGTGTAATTACACTTGAGCCCACAGAATTTAGTGCCTGAGATGTTAAACTTGTCAATAGGTAAATTTTGGTTGCCAATTCTGAATATGTCATTAGTTTTTCTCCTTCAGCTCTGGTTATTGAGATGTGACATGTCATATACTCCTAATGTCCATGCAAACAACCTATTAGACATAAGGATTGATGACTACTAATAAGTATGGTTGCCTTTTTGATATAAAAATTGGCTTCATATGAGTAGAATTTATGATTAAAGAGCACAGTCCGATTAATGACTCGGGACACGCTAGTCCACAGCATTATTTATCCGACATTCTCACAATATGCTCGAAAGGTGAAATGGCATACTTCTGAATAACCTTTGAAGTCTTTGCTTCATAATTTTGTCCTAGTTTCAAAATCACAACATAATTTGACTGATCTTCGAGAGTCATATCTGACGTTCACTCCACACTCGGATGTGTCAGATAAAGCTTGATCATAGATCATATCTTTAATTATGACGATAGGAAAGTACAGGGATTGCAAAGTGACTCCTGCTCTGCTTCTTTAAGGTGCAGTAGCTGCTTTTTAGTAGCTGCTCAATTCATTATTACAGTGATTCCCAAAGTGTGGGCCGCGGCCCCCTGGTGGGCCGTGGTGGTACTGCAGGTGGGCCGTGAGAGGTCATGAAAAATATTATTCATTTTTGCAAATATGATTTTTTATTGTAAAATATTTATTGGACGATTTTAAAAAATATTTAGAAGTAATAACCTATTGAGTGTTATTGACCTCACAATATTTTAGGAACCTTATATAGTTTATGATCGGAACGTAGCTTTCTGGTCATCATGACCGGGGGTCATAATCGGAGGAGCACGTACTGTGTTCGATAATTAATTCTGTCTTGTGTGTACACCACAGATTAAAAGTTTGGGCTTCCTTTATCCCCCTGCTTTCATTTCAATCCTGAATCTTTATAATAATAATAATAATAATAATAATAATAAATGAAAAAACAATAACAACAATTGTTGTTGTTTTTTATTTATTTTATTTTCTTAACAACAACAACAACAACAACAACAACAATTATTGTTGCTGTTAAGTGTTCTGAGAATGCATAATTTCATCTATGTACTGTTTATAGGACAAAGGTGTGCCGTGGACATTTTTTAGATTTTCAAGTGGGCCCTGATTTGGAAAAGTTTGGGAACCCCTGCATTATTAATTTCACCCGAAGACTGCACATCAGAACAACGTGAATAACCAGGACAAAATGCCATAGATGTTGCAGGGCAAAACAATCTCAGGACATAAACTTGAATATCTCACACTCACATTCTCTTTGGCTTTACGATATCAGGACTAGAGAGACAAGTTTTCATTCTGATTCAAGTCACACACTTCTGCTTTTATGCAAAGTCAGGACATTTTAATGATTTGTACTCATGATCAATATTCACTGGTGAGGACTTTACACAGTGTTTCAAGTTACGAATATGCGGAGCCGACGCATCCTCAACTTCCAAACGTAGAACTGTCCAGCGCTAATTTCGAATGTGGACCAATGTGGCTGGTGGCCCATTTTCTTTTCAGATGTGTCACTAAGTGGTAGGTATGGCAGCATTAAGTACCAATACTGTTGTATTGAATATTTCCAGTGTACAAGGCTCAAATCGGGACAAAATTGATATTATGTCTGAACTCCTTATACAGCCACACTTGCTGTTAGGAAATCATTACCTGAATACCCCAAATTAAGTCAATCTGTGCCTGAATCCCAGACATTTGCATTTGATCTGCTGCCGTTTATAGTGAAACCTCATTGAGTGGCTAACTTGCATTCACCAATGTAACATTATGGCTATGGAAAGGTGGATACTGCGTGCATACTGGCTTGCTGGATAACGTTCATTTTGTTACAAACGATAGTTGCATTTTGCTGGCTCGCTTCGGCATTAAGCCATACCAATTCAAACACCGTTACGCTCAACATTCCTTCTGGCTCAATAACAACAGCGTGACTAAACAAGAGTGATTATTGCCCCCCTCGCTCTCAGTCAACGGAATTTTCGCATAAGTGATATGAACCTATAGTAATATCGAAACAAGAGTTTGTCACTAAAGTGACTATATCCCCCGCCGTTAGGTCACCAAAGCCAACTGGTGTCTGCGCATTCCCAGTAGGAAGGTTGGTACCAAAAAGAATTGAAATAGGTTGACTTCCTCTTGAGATATCGCGCTGACAATGTTCGGAACGGGCTGATGGATGGGCGGAGCCGAATACTATATCCCCCGCTTCGCGCTAAACGCATGGCAGGGATAAATATGTCATGAGCTAGGGTATGGAACTATTTATTTGTACGTTATGCCATAAGATCATTATAGTCGTTTCCTATGCGGCAACGTTATTTCTAAGATCTGTTTACACCGCAAGTCAATGGGATGATCTTGTACTTAAAGCAAGAGAAATCATGCATTTACAGTCCATTGAAGTTCGCGAGACATCAGCCATCAGACTTGCTTTCAGTAGTTAGGTTCCATTGATCAGTGATGGGCTTAGGAGGGCATGTCAAAAAAAAAAAAAAAATCCCTCCCTACTTGTGGTGGCCTCCCATGTGGTAATAACAATACCAATGAGTCACAGGTTATACAGAGCATAATACTTATGAAAAGCAGTGATTGCCAAATGATCACACTTGACTTACTTGCGGGGCCATGACGCAGGGGAAATATTAAAAGGTTTTTGGTGCCTCAGATTTTAGACCCGATTCCGGGTATAGTCACTCCACTGGATAAGAACATGACCTTCCCTTCCTGCACGTCTAGTTTCTGAGATCCCATTGTAACTTTATATGCTTGTTTCACAATTTTCTGCATCTATGCATGTAATTAACATGTAAAAGAGAAGTTGAATCAGTCTGCGCGCAGGCTCTTGGGTTCCTGTGGCGCGCGGTGAGGGCCAGAGAAGCAAGAGCCTGCAATGATCCTATAATAGTTTGGGTATCTCCATTCGGATCTTAACGTAAAATACTGATTGGTCAATTTCGAACACGTGACCGCACAACCCTTAGAACAAAACAGTCGACTCCGCAGCTCAGCAAACATTCCCTAGGCTAGCGAGTCTGCAGTGCCTAACGCTGTGTACAGGCTGCAACCGGCATTTATGTAATTAACGCATTGGAACTGACCTGCACTTCAGTCATCGAATGTGAGAAGTTATTGAAGAAAGTCTATTAACCCGGGGTGCGTTTTATTCACTGAGCGCTGCGAGCACCCGCGAGTGGAAATTGCAGGTTGTGTCCCAGTTCTGACTCGTGTTCTGCTTTATCTCTTGAAACATTATTGCGGCTGGTAGCTATCTAGCTAAATTTATTGGTGCGCTAGCTATTACATTGAAGTATTTTTGCTATCTCGCTGGGTAGCTTAAGTGTAAACTAACTTTTTAATGTAATGGCTAGCACACCAATAGCCTGCATTTAGCTAGCTAGCGACTGTGATGAGTCACTTTACTGTCATACTGAGCACTCAAGTCTGCAGCCCGTTCAATATGAGACCAAAAGTGCTGTGCGCGAGTGCTTTGATGGCCATGCTGCGAAGTTAACCGTACCCCATGCAGCCTATATGCCTGGCTTGATGGCGATCTTACTTCCGGTTAGATCGGAATGGCTAATTTTACTTCAATTATTTGACAGATTACTCAAGCAGAAAGGGTTTTAAATACGTAACATATCTGCATACTGCAGTAAAGTATGTTTCAGTATGCACCTTCAGATTGCATTTCGCCCATATGTCAGAAGGAGAAGAAGAGGCAGAAAGGGGGCAGATCCCAAACCATTACAGGATCATTGCAGGCTCTCGCTTCTCTTGCCCTCACCGTGCGCCACCGGAACCCAAGAGCCTGCAGGCTAAAGTAGAATGAAATGTTACACAATCAAGTCATGTAAACACCTTAATCAGTGATTTTTAATTTAGAATAAGGCCAACAGTAGAAAGATTGCTGTCCATGTAAACGCACTGAATGTGGGCATTTTATACTTTCATCTATTGCTGTAAGGTCCTCAAAATATGGCCACTGCTGTTGATTTAAACACTAAGGTCCTCACCAGTGAATGTTCTTCACGCATACAAAGCATTAAAATGTACTGACTTTGCACAAAAGCAAATGTGTGCAACTTGATTTACAAAACCCAAAACCAGTGAAGTTGGCACGTTGTGTAAATCGTAAATAAAAACAGAATACAATGATTTGCAAATCCTTTTCAACCTATATTGAATTGAATACACTGCAAAGACAAGTTACTTAATGTTCGAACAGGTAAACTTTGTAATATTTTGCAAATATTAGCTCATTTGGAATTTGATGCCTGCAACATGTTTCAAAAAAGCTGGCACAAGTGGCAAAAAAGACTGAGAGTTGAGGAATGCTCATCAAACACTTATTTGGAACATCCCACAGGTGAACGGACCAATTGGGAACAGGTGGGTGCCATGTTAGGTATAAAAGCACCTTCCATGAAATGCTCAGTCTTTCACAAACAAGGATGGGGCAAAGGTCACCACTTAGTGAACAAATGCGTGAGCTGATTGTCGAACAGTTTAAAAACAACATTCCTCAACGAGGTATTGCAAGAAATTTAGGGATTTCACCATCTACGGTCCGTAATATCGTCAAAAGGTTCAGAGAATCTGGAGAAATATCTGCACGTAAGCGACAAGGCCGAAAACCAACATTGAATGCTCGTGACCTTCGATCCCGCAGGCGGTACTGCATCAAAAACCGACATCAGTGTGTAAAGGACATCACTACATGGGCTCAGGAACACTTCCGAAAACCACTGTCAATAACTACAGTTCCTCGCTACATCCGCAAGTGCAAGTTAAAACTCTACAATTCAAAGCGAAAGCCATTTATCAACAGCACCCAGAAACGCCGCTGGCTTTGCTGGGCCCAAGCTCATCTAAGATGGACTGATGCAAAGTGGAAAAGTGTTCTGTGGTCTGAGGAGTCCACATTTCAAATTGTTTTTGGAAACTGTGGACGTCATATCCTCCGGACCAAAGAGGAAAAGAACCATCCGGACTGTTATAGTTGCAAAGTTCAAAAGCCAGCATCTGGGCAACTTACACATATGTGAAGGCACCATTAATGCTGAAAGGTACATACAGGTTTTGGAGCAACATATGTTGCCATCCAAGCAACGTCTTTTTCATGGACGCCCCTGCTTATTTCAGCAAGACAATTACAAGCCACATTCTACACGTTACAACAGCATGGCTCCGTAGTAAAAGAGTGCGGGTACTAGACTGGCCTGCCTGTAGTCCAGGCCTGTCTCCCATTGAAAATGTGTGGCGCATTATGAAGCGTTAAATTCGACAACGGAGACCCCGGACTGTTGAATAACTTAAGCTGTACATCAAGCAAGAATGGGAAAGTGCAGTCACGTTGGTTGTATTTACGGATGTAGGGGGGGGTCGTGGGAGAGAAAAGAAATCAGAAGTGAAGGTATCAATGCGCTGTCGAAGCGCGCAGGAGGTGTTACTACACCAGTCATTATAGTACGCACTTCCCACAGCATAGAAAAAGCCACGTTTGGATTTGCGTACCCGAACCCGAACTCATGTCACTGGTCATATAAACCTATGTGAACAGGAAAAACGTGGTAGACTTTGGTCGCATTTAATTACAGCCCAGAAAAATACCGTTGCCCACACTGAGTCTAGCTACAAATGCTAACAGTAGTGGCAGCACGTCTGGCTGACTGGGAGGTTGCTCAAAGCTCGGACAGGTACGTATCATCTCGTCTCATTTCATAGAAGAACATATTTCATTATGAAAGTACGGTGGACTGTTCCTTTAACTGAGGAAAGTGAGCCTGCTGTTCTTTAGATGTTGTTCTGGGCTCTTTTGTGACCTGGATGAGTCGTCAATGCATTCTTGGACCCATATGAAAAAGATTCATAAAAAACTTACAACGATAAGTATAAAACTGTAATGAAATGGCATATATGGCGCATGCTACAAAAGAGGCCCACTTCATACATATGAATGGAAAACAGATCATAAAGGATTTGTATAAATTACGTATAAGCCGACATATATGGTCAGCTTATGAAACATGTAATGTTAAGTGTAATGTTTTATATGAGGTATGGACAACAATTAGGCATGTGCCGATGTGAAAAAAATTTAACCGGTTCGATATCGAATTAAAAACCGAATCGAACCGTAATACCGGTTTGACCACTAGGTGTCGCATTTGCGTCTTTTTTCCCATTTTTTTTTTCCTACGTGACTGTTGACCCATGCTACAGTATGTTGTTACATGAAGTAGCGACATCATTTGGACAACAGAATGACAGTCACACATTTGTCTTTATTTATCAATCCTCACAGAATTTAAATAATAATAAAAAATCAAATATAACAATAGATCGGCAGGCCTAGTCTACTTGTTCTCAGTGAGTGCAAATGAACATGAAAACAAACTGTAAACCCTCAAATAATAAAATACAAAGATGTCTACTAATAAAATGATGCATAATTAGGTAGGCCCAGTCTGCGCAGAATGCAAATATGAAAACAAAATATCTGCAATAATAATATAAAATGTGTCCCTTGGAATTGGTTCAATAAACAATCATAGGCCTAGGCTACATATGGCATAAATTGGCAGGCCTAGCCTACTCGTATTCACTGAGTGCAAATGAACAGAAAAATGCACTGCAGAGTAAACAATAAACATCCTCAAATAGAACATAAAATGCCTCAGTTAAATACTATGAAATAAAACAGTAGGCCTATCCTACTCAAAACCACTATAGAGGCTACTACATAAATTAAGAGTAAATAAGAATTAACATGGCAAACTAAAATGTGCACTTTGTGCACACAAATATATATTTAAAACATTTTTATTTAAACCCCAATGCAGACGTTAGTATTCCCGCTGGCGAAATTCACAGGTTCTTGGCCAGAAACACCAACATATCTACCTTTGCGGGCTTCAAGAGAGACCTTTCAGATCTAACAACATCTTTTTGGGAGAGAAGTGGTCGCTGATTTGTGACCAAGAAGACTTCCCAAAGTTTTTTTTTTTTTTTTGGGCGGTGGAGCTCCTCGGTACTCAGTACTTTCTACTGGTCATCATCGGAAATGTCACTAGTTCAGTCTCTGGCTGAAGATAATCTTTTTCTTGCCCTGTTCACAAAACCCTGAAATAATATGCTGAAGTGAAAAACGCAGATCTCGGACATCGCTCACACACTGTAAAGACGCTGCCAGAGACCTAACTAGTGACATTGCCGATGACCAGAAAGTACTGAATCCCGCGGAGCCACCAAATTTAAATTGCATTTCATGCGTCCATGAATGCTGTAGATATTTTTTTCGGATATAGCCAGCCAGCTATAGATGAACCTGGAGCGTTTAATATTAATAATTCTCCTCGCGGGTATGTCATCATTTTGTGTCTCCAGATATTCTGAACCATGAAGCAATATGAAGTTGGAGTTTGTTCTGAACAGCTCTATCTATTGTGACTGAATATAACGTCACACTTTAAGCCCACGACCTTTAACGTGCAGGCTCGCCAGCTAAATACATTCACACATACTGATTGGGAGAAAAAGTGACTCAATCGTAACAAAAGTTAGCATTATTATCTGCTACGCCGAAGAAACGCTACAAATTTGCAAGTGCATTTACGGATGATCTTGGGCTAACTCAGGGTTAACTGCTGAAGATTAACATGATGAGCTAAAACAAATAAACTGATAAAGAGACGACGGATTGGTAAACGTTTTTCAGTGAACAGTTACATGGGTTTAGTATTCGTTCGGAGGTGCGCTTCAACGCATAAAAGCACGGAACTGCGAGTGGGCAACTCACGTGGCAATGTTTTGACATTATTCAAGAAATCACTAGAGTGGGCGAAATCACTAGAGTGGGCGTGCGCGTATACAAATGAGGACAAAAAGTTCGTAGGAAAAAAACTTTCGCCCCTGGCCCTACCCCCCGACCCCACATTCTCCTGCTATTTACTGTTGCGCTCGGCTCAGACACAATCAGTTTATACACAAGACAAACGTAATAAATATCATACAGATGGATTTAATGCCGTCGGCAAATACACGTGATGCCGTCAGCTGCAAGGTTTTGTGAGCTATATTTTAACATTTTGGCGGGCACTTCAAAAAATTATTTTTAAATAATGACGGCACGGTTCCGACGGTCCATATAAAATGAACCAGTTCGAGCAAGTAAACCGAATCGAACCGGTTGAACTGGAAATCGGCCCACGCTAGTTTTTTTGTATGTTTACATCAATTTTCATATATGAATAAGCCCATACATGCTTTTTGTATGACGTGTAAAACATTTATAGATTTCTTGCATATTTCTATTAATATTCATATATGAATATGTGCAAGCCCATACATGTTTTCTGTATGTTATGTGTACAAAATTTTATAGATTTCTTACATATTTCCATTACTTAGCATATATGAACACCTACAAGGACATATATGTTTTTTGTATTTTATGTGTGCAAATGTTTATACATTACTTACATATTTCTATGAATATTCATATATGCATATGTGGTAGCCCATACATGTTTTCTGTATGTTATGTGTACAAACATTTATATATTTCTAACATGTTTCCATTACTTATCATATCTGAATACCTACAAGTACATATATGGTGTCTGTATGTTATGTATGCAAACATTTATAAATTACTTACATATTTCATATAGGGATATGTGGTAGCCCATACATGTTTTGTGTATGTTATGTGCATAAACTTCTATAGATTTCTCACATAATTCCATTACTTCTCATATATGAATACCAACAAGGACATATATGGTTTTCGTATGTTGTGTGAACAAACATTTATAGATTCCTTATATATTTCCATTGATATTCATATATGGTCACTTAGAAGCCCATACATGTTTTTTGTATGTTATGTGTACCAACTTCTATTGAAGTTTTACATATTTCCATTACTTATCATATACGAATAACTACAAGGACATATATGGTTTTCGTATGTTGTGAGTAGAAACATTTCTACAATACTTGCGTATTCCCATTAATACTCATATATGAGTAACTCCGACAACATCTATGATTTGTATATGTGCAATCTGTGTTTCATATAATGACTGGCCAGTAAAAAGTTAACTAAACCTATATGATATTTCAAAACCATACATTTCTTTCATATGTAAACTGTACAATTAAGAGAAGAAATGTATATATTTCATATATACAGACTCATTTGCCATATATGAACATCTGAAACTACATATATGCTTTTCAAATGCAAAGTGCATTACCCAATGACAATATGTAATTCGTATTTCATAAACACACTACCGATGAACCACTGATCCTATGAAAAAAGCTCCACAACTCCAAGGGGGAAAAAGGATTTATTGACAAGTTCAACACATATGACACATACTGTGCCTCACTGTACAGAAAAAATAACCAAAAATACCAAGAACTGCTTCGCTTTTTTGTTTCTCAGCTCCACTATCTTGCCATTAATGCAAGTGCCGATCGTGTACGGAGATGTGTTAGGGAATCTCGCCAAAGTGGCATCTGCAACCAAATCCAAATAATAATGCAAAACTTAACAAATAAACTTAATAAAGGAAAGATTTCTAGGCAGGACTTAATTATTAAAGGTTCTATCAGTAATGCTGAGCGACAAAACACTTTTGTTAAAGTTCAGCTGATATCTCCTTACGGTTGACTAGCTCTCATCAGTGTCTTATTAGTTTGCAAGGATCTCAGATACAACTTTCACATTCAGACACAAACATGATATACAAACAATGTATGTGAGAAAGAAGAACGTACTGTCCAGCGCCTCCACTTTCTTTTTATCCAATGGAGGACAAGCTATTCCATTGCACTTTGTGGTCCCGCGGAGGTTGCTCACAACGAGCACCTCCATGGGGAAAACACCGGTGAGCAGCTGCCGGACAAATGTGGTCGGTGTCTTGCCATTAATGGCATATGCCCAGGCCAGTTTTTCTACAAACACGCCACTTCCAGGAAATATCTCGACCTCAAAAGAACAAGGTAAGAAGAAAATATCTGAATATAAAATAGAGGGACATATTAAGGCATATAAACAAAGTAAATCTTAGGCATTACCATGTAGGACTCCAGTATAAAGTACCCTGGATGCAAACAGGCTAATAGTCAGCAAAGTATCCACTGACTGCACACCATTAGGCGCTGGCACTGCCTGTTTGAGCTACTAAGCGGCTACTTTATATTCCCATTGAAAACCAACATGGACCATGTTATGGACAGGCAGCTTATAACAAACCCATGGGGGCACGGAGAAGTTAGACATTAGTATTGTCACCATGGGTCTGCTTTAAGCTGCCTGTCTATAACTTAGCTTTCATTTTTCCAGAGAAGGTCTCATTCATGTGGAGGCAAAAAGTCTCCAGCCGCTATCAGAACCAAAGCAAAATGGATTTTAGTGATCTTTGACCAGTGGGCTGAATTAGAAACGGCAAAATGAAAGATATGAGTGCCGCGGTACATTGGTACAATGTTAGCAGATATAACTAACAACAGTTATCGCCGTCTACGTTTTTCTCTGACAGACAGGTACCCGTTAAAGCTTTAATGTTGACTGCTTGCTTTATCTGTTCTGGCAACCGACAACATAACACAAAAATGGCATGGTAAAATGAAGTGGCAGTGCAGTAGCCACCTATGCTGAGTGCTTCCTTTCTGCCTCCAGTTTCATTCAGGCGCTATAGTGACTTATCACTAGAAAGGGTCAATAGTCTGCAAGTGGTGAGCTTATACAACAGGGCTATGGGTCAATTTACACCAGAGTTTAATGCATGCATAACAAAAATTCATATTCTGTTTTGTTACTATGTTATTGGGATACCATAAATCCTCAAATTATGGCCAGGATTCTATTTATAGCCGGATGTGAGGTCAAGCATAAAAAATAATACAAGAAAAAGAAGATGTTGTGATATTGTGTTGAAGAAATGAGGGTCTCTGTAGTCAGACTGTCCAGAGCTATATGCTGGGTTATACCAGTATGGGGACAGTAAGAACATTTTCTATAGGGCCACCATGTCTATAACAATCATGTATGACCAACTATTTACATATTCATTTCTTAAAAGGACTCACCTTTGATTGAAGACACTTGGGAGTCTCAATTTCAGCATCAGTTGTCACCTGAGAAAGACAAGGTAAGTTTTAAACATCTCGCAAAGGCTCAAGGTAACCCAAACCTACACCCAAGGCAAAATCAAGAATTCTCAAACTAAGTCCAATAAGAAGGTGAAGCAATATAAACCACCTTTTTTGCCACGGGGGATGACTGTGTATCCTCAGACACCGCGGTGCTGGGTGTAGAGGGTGACTCTTGATCTGGGAGGGACTGGGAAGGGGAGTGCTCACAATCTGAAGAGGAATTGTTCAGTATTCTCTTCATCCCCAAAAGGAGTTCTGGTACATCTACATACAGAAGGATAATAATACAGCACAATATTATTAATTGTCATCAATAATTCTTTGACAACAAAGATTACGCAACTAGTACACAGTTTATCAGTTATACCTTGGAGAACTTACTCCTTCCATTTCTTGCACTCAGCCTCCAACTCGTTGTTCTTCTTTTCTAAATTTTTGACTTTCTCTTTCAATTCGGAAACTTCATTTGGCTGCCTCCCTCCATACATTTGAAGAAACTTCTCAGCAGGTCCCATTTTTGCTACTTTAACGTTCTGTTGATCAACAAAAGATAGATTACAATAATATGCCTGGGAAATTACGTGCTCAACAACAACAACAACAACAACAACAATGTAATGTGAATATAGGCCACTGGATGGCAGTATTGACCTTTCTTTTGTTAAGCCCAGACTGGAGCTAGGTTTGGGCATGTTTCGGGCATGTCGGAAACAAGTCCCAGAGGAAAAAAAAAAAGTCTAAAAGGTGGGAGGGGTCTGCAAAAGAGTATATAAGGAGTAAAATTGAGACAGTAAAGTAGTAGGAGAAATTGCAGGGAGAAGAATACATGTGACCAGACCTGTCATTCTGTTCAAGACCTGTGAAGCTTTTAGTGGATTTTTGCCTGTGTTACAGCATTTTCCTCACCCAGGACATCACCAAGCAACCCACCAAAGGGACTGTAAATATTTCTGTTTTTGTATATAATCAACCTTGGTCTGTAGTGTAGATAGTAGTTTAGTTAAAAGTGGTTGGTTTAATTCAATGTGTTTAAGTTTTAAAATAGTGTCTGTCATCCCTTGCTGTTGTGGATGTTGTAAATGTAATAACAAATTGGGGCCATAACAAATTGGGGGCTCGTCCGGGATAGAACATTGTGTGAGTCATTTATTGAAAATCTAACATTTCAAATTGTAAAATTGTTTTTGTGAATTTTCCTAGATATATATATTGACAAAAGCAATGGATGATTTCTTGGCATCACCAACCGTACGGGTTTTGAAGTCTTTTAAAAAGACAGAACTGTTGGAAATATGCAGACATTTGGAGCTGACAGAGCTAAAACCAGCCATGCAAAAAGCAAGCCTGGCTAGAGAGATAGTTGAATATTACATTGATGAAAATGTGTTTGCACCAGGAGATCTGGAACAATTTCCAGTGGAAAATCCAAATATAGAAATGGAACTTAAATAAAAAATGCTAGAGATTGAAAGGGAGGAAAAAGAAAAACAAAGACAGTTTGAGCTAGAAAAATTAGCAAGAGAAGAGAAAAAAGAAAGGGGGAAAAAGAAAAACAAAGAGAATTCGAGCGAGAGAAAGAGGAAAGAGCAGAAAGAGAGAGACAGAGACAGAGAGATTCTGAATTAGAGAAATTCAATAGAGAAGAAAGACTCAAAATGGAGCAACTAAAAATTAAAATTGAAACTAAAAATAAATTTTGTGCCAGTCAGGAGGAAAAACTGGTGCCTCCATTTTTGGAAAAGGACGTAGACGACTATTTCCAGTCTTTTGAAAAGGTAGCAAAGAGTTGCCAGTGGCTAAAGGAATACTGGCCTCTGATGTTGCAAACTGTCCTCAAGGGTAAAGCTCAACAATCCTATTCGGCTTTGTCTGCAGATGATTCCTCTGATTATGAGGTTGTAAAAAAAGGTTATTTTGAGACCTTATGAGTTGGTTCCAGAGGCTTACCGACAGAAATTCAGAGGTCTGAGGAAATCTGAAAATCAGACTTATGTGGAATTTGCTAATGAGAAGAAGGGTTGCTTTGATCGCTGGTGTACTTCTATGGAGGTCAAGGATGATTTCAACTCACTAAAAGAGATAGTGTTAGTCGAAGAATTCAAGAACTGTGTTAAGGATGATATTAAGACCTACCTTAATGAGAAGCAAGCACTGAATTTGCAGTCAGCTGCCAAATTTGCAGATGAATATGTTCTCACACATAAGTCCAAATTTCAGTCTAGCAGTAACAATAAATGGTTCCAATTTCAGAAAAAAGGGAACGGTGATACCCAAGATTCCTCACCCAAAGACAAAGACTAATCTGGTGATGGTGCTCAGAAATCCAGTAACAGGTCTGATCCAAGTGTGAAAGCTGACAGTGACAAAAGTGGTCTAGTTTGCAATTATTGCAAGAAATCTGGTCATGTTACACCTAACTGTTGGTTCCTTAAAACTAAAGAAGAAAAAGAAAAGGATACCAAACCAAATGCCTTTGTGAAAACAAGGTTAGAAACCCCTGTAGTAGATGATCAATCTGCTAAATTGCCTGCTTCTTGTGGAGCTAAAAAGCCTGATACTGCTGACTTTATGAGGGAGGAATTTCTTCCATTTGTGTCAGAGGGATTTGTGGCTCTGAATGAGCATTCTCCTCCTGTCCCCATATATATCCTAAGGGATACCGGAGCTTCTCAGTCACTTTTGTCGATGGACTCCTTGGAGTTATGTGATGAGACCGCTTCATAGGATTTCATACTTGTACGAGGTATTGAAGGGAGGACTGTATCTGCACCCCTGCGCTCTGTATTCTTGAAGTCAGATTTAGTTACAGGACAGGTAAAGGTGGGACTTATGTCAAGTCTACCTATAAAGGGTGTTTCTCTGGTGCGAGGCAATGATCTGGCTGGGGGCAATGTAGTTCCCCCTGTTCATCTTCACAGCCGAACACTGAAGATGGCGATGAAGACCCATCTTTGTATCCTTCCTGTGCAGTGACTCGTGCTATGGCTAAGAAGGCTCAAGAAGAAGATAATGTGGTGCCGTCCAGCACATTGAATAGTCATGACTCAGGTGGTTCGCCTCATGACTCTGTTGGGCCTACTATGATTTCTCCGTATGAGGACTTATCAGATACTTTTATCAGTTCTTTGTTCAGCCAGCCAGATGGGTCTGGTGATTCTGATGTGTCTGGAGACTTGTCTCTGTCCAGAAATCGGTTGATTGAGGAGCGAACTAATGATCCTGAAATTTGTGTACTGAAGAGGAGAGCCCTTCCTGATAAAGAAATAGACACAGTTCCAGGTGGGTATTGTCTCAAGGATGGTGTGTTGATGCGGAAGTGGCGCCATCCTGATATCCCTGCCAATGCAGATTGAGCAGTGGTCAAGCAAATTGTTGTTTCGAATGTCTACAGGAATGAGATCTTAACAATGGCTCATAGTTTACCTTTAGGAGGTCATCTTGGTGTTAACAAGACTGTTGATAAGATCATGAAACACTTTTTCTGGCCTGGGCTTCGGAAAGACGTTTCCAACTTTTGCAAAACCTGTCACACTAGTCAGGTAGTTGGAAAACACCAGTTAGACCCACCTGTAGCTCCATTGCAGCCTATCCCAGCATTTGGGGAGCCCTTCTCTAAGGTCATTGTTGATTGTGTTAGTCCATTACCCAAGACTAGATCTGGAAATCAGTACTTGTTGACACTCATGTGTGCATCTACCAGATTCCCTGAAGCGAAACCTCTACGCAACATCAAGGCAACTGCAATCTTGAAGGCTTTGATAAAGTTCTTAACATTGTTTAACCTTCCCAGGGAAATTCAGTGAGACCAAGGTAGCAATTTCACTTCCGGATTGTTTCAGCAGGTTGTGTATGAACTAGGTGCAAAGCAGGTTCTTTCTAGTGCCTTTCATCCCGAAAGTCAGGGTGTATTAGAGCGGTTTCATTCCACTCTCAAGAAAATGATGAGGACTTATTGTTATGACCATGAGAAAGACTGGGATGAAGGTGTTCATTTGCTGTTGTTTGCAGCTAGAGAAGCAGTGCAGGAGTCTACTGGATTCAGTCCGTTTGAGCTTGTGTTCGGCCATGAAATGAGAGGACCTTTGCTATTGTTGAGTGAACAATGGCAAGAGAAAGTCTAACAAACTGATATGTGGCTCTATGTTAGCAAGTGCAAAGAAAGACTGCGTGCAGCTTGTGACCTAGCCAAAGAGAACTTGAAATCAAGTCAGGGAAAAATGAAAACTTGGTATGATCATAAGGCTAGAAGCCTTGAGTTTAAACCAGGAGACAAGGTCCGTGTGTTGTTTCCCTTGCAGTCCAATCCATTGCAGGCTAGATTTCATGGTCCTTATGAAATTCTGACAAAACTCAATGATCTCAATTACATTGTGAAGACTCAAGATAGGAGAAAGCCAAAACAGTTATGTCACATTAACATGCTGAAGCCTTATCATGATAGAAATGCTAGGGTTGCAGCTGTCACTTCAGATTCTCCTATGGTCGAGACATGTGAAGATGAGGGGGAGTTTCAAGATGATGAACCTAGAATTAAAGCTGAAGTTCTTTCGTGTAAATTGTCAAACTATGAAGTGTTGCAAAATCTTGATGTACAACTCCAGCACTTAGAACCCTCACAGAGAGATCAGTTTGAAAGGTTGATCAAGAAATATGAGGATCTTTTTCCTGATGTTCCAAAGAGAGTTTCTATAGCCTCTCATGATGTAGATGTTGGTGATGCCAAACCAATTAAACAGCATCCGTACCGGATGAATCCTGAAAAGAGAAAGATTGCTGAGAAAGAGGTTGAGTACATGTTAGAACATGATATTATCAGACCCTCCAACTCAGATTGGAGTTCACCCTGTGTGCTAGTTCCAAAACCTGATGGAAGTACTAGATTCTGTACAGTTTATCGCAAAGTCAATGCTGTAACTAGAACTGATGTGTTTCCAATACCTAGGATTGATGATTGTATTGAGAGAGTAGGGCAAGCAAAGTTTCTGACCAATATTGATTTACTGAAGGGTTATTAGTGTGTGCCTTTAACTGAGAGGGCTAAGATCATCTCTGCTTTTGCCACACCATCTGGGTTGTACCAGTATAAAGTCCTACCCTTTGGCATGAAAAATGCCCCAGCCACGTTCCAAAGGATGATACAGTCTACAATCGCCGGATTGCCACACACGGGTGCGTACATCGACGACCTGATCACATGGAGTGACTCCTGGGAAGAACATCTAAAAGATGTAGAGATGTTGTTCCAGCGCCTGACCGAGGCTAACCTGACTGTTTACCTGAACAAGAGTGACTTTGGTTGTGCAACTGTCACCTATCTTGGCTACGTCATAGGCCAGGGTAAGGTGGCACCCATAAATGCTAAAGTCCAAGCCATCATGGACTTTCCAGTTGTGGAAACATTTTTTTATTTGATTCATTTATTTGATTCCATTTGATTGCTTATTGATTCATTATTATTAATTGATTATCCTTGCTTGCACATATTGTTTCAGTTCATAGGCCCAGTGTGTGTGTGCTTACATATTACTGATTTAGCATGGGCCTGCATAACTGTACCAGTGTGTCATGACATACAGCCTATCTAAAGTCATGACAACTTGAATGTCAGGACCAAGGACAAGATGTTTTTCTCTTTCTCTAAGTTTATGTGTTTATAGAAAGCTCCGCAACCCATAACAAGATAAGCTGGAGCCAGAGCTGAGAGAGAAGGCAGGTGCTCTCCTCCCTAGCAAGATGCGTGTGTATCCCTAGACAACTTGACGTGGTTACGTACCAACTTGACGCAGTTGCGAGCGACAGCAAAGGCTTACGTGATGATAGTGATTGCTAGTGGTTAGAGGATGAAACCTCTCGATTTTGGTTGAGTTTCGTTTATTAGTCTAGTAATTAATGAGCTAATTAGGCAGGAAAATTGATATATTTTGTGAAAGCTCTACAGACTGCAGTTCTTGACCGAACTTTTTGACATTTCACTCGCACATTGATAGTGGTTAGAGGATGAAGCCTATCGATTTTGGTTGAGTTTCTTTAATAAGTCTAGTAATTAATGAGCTAATTAGGCAGAATTTATATTTTCTTGTGAAAGCTCTACAGACTGCAGTTCTTAACCGAACTTTTTGACATTTCACGCACACATTGATAGTAGTTAGAGGATGAAGCCTCTCAATTTTGGTTGAGTTTCGTTTATTAGTCTAGTAATTAATGAGCTAATTAGGCAGAAAAATTGATATATTTTGTGAAGGGTGTACAGACTGCAGTTCTTGACCGAACTTTTTGACATTTCACTCGCACATTGATAGTGGTTAGAGGATGAAGCCTCTCGATTTTGGTTGAGTTTCGTTTATTAGTCTAGTAATTAATGAGCTAATTAGGCAGGAAAATTGATATATTTTGTGAAAGCTCTACAGACTGCAGTTCTTGACCGAACTTTTTGACATTTCACTCGCACATTGATGGTGGTTAGAGGATGAAGCCTATCGATTTTGGTTGAGTTTCTTTAATAAGTCTAGTAATTAATGAGCTAATTAGGCAGAATTTATATTTTCTTGTGAAAGCTCTACAGACTGCAATTCTTAACCGAACTTTTTGACATTTCACGCACACATTGATAGTAGTTAGACGATGAAGCCTCTCGATTTTGGTTGAGTTTCGTTCATTAGTCTAGTAATTAATGAGCTAATTAGGCAGAAAAATTGATATATTTTGTGAAGGGTGTACAGACTGCAGTTCTTGACCGAACTTTTTGACATTTCACTCGCACGTTGATAGTGGTTAGAGGATGAAGCCTATCGATTTTGGTTGAGTTTCTTTAATAAGTCTAGTAATTAATGAGCTAATTAGGCAGAATTTATATTTTCTTGTGAAAGCTCTACAGACTGCAATTCTTAACCGAACTTTTTGACATTTCACGCACACATTGATAGTAGTTAGACGATGAAGCCTATCGATTTTGGTTGAGTTTCGTTTATTAGTCTAGTAATTAATGAGCTAATTAGGCAGAAAAATTGATATATTTTGTGAAGGGTGTACAGACTGCAGTTCTTGACCGAACTTTTTGACATTTCACTCGCACGTTGATAGTGGTTAGAGGATGAAGCCTATCGATTTTGGTTGAGTTTCGTTAATAAGTCTAGTAATTAATGAGCTAATTAGGCAGAATTTATATTTTCTTGTGAAAGCTCTACAGACTGCAGTTCTTAACCGAACTTTTTGACATTTCACGCACACATTGATAGTGGTTAGAGGATGAAGCCTCTCGATTTTGGTTGAGTTTCGTTTATTAGTCTAGTAATTAATGAGCTAATTAGGCAGGAAAATTGATATATTTGTGAAAGCTCTACAGACTGCAGTTCTTGACCGAACTTTTTGACATTTCACTCGCACATTGATAGTGGTTAGAGGATGAAGCCTCTCGATTTTGGTTGAGTTTCGTTTATTAGTCTAGTAATTAATGAGCTAATTAGGCAGGAAAATTGATATATTTTGTGAAAGCTCTACAGACTGCAGTTCTTGACCGAACTTTTTGACATTTCACTCGCACATTGATAGTGGTTAGAGGATGAAGCCTATCGATTTTGGTTGAGTTTCTTTAATAAGTCTAGTAATTAATGAGCTAATTAGGCAGAATTTATATTTTCTTGTGAAAGCTCTACAGACTGCAATTCTTAACCGAACTTTTTGACATTTCACGCACACATTGATAGTAGTTAGACGATGAAGCCTATCGATTTTGGTTGAGTTTCGTTTATTAGTCTAGTAATTAATGAGCTAATTAGGCAGAAAAATTGATATATTTTGTGAAGGGTGTACAGACTGCAGTTCTTGACCGAACTTTTTGACATTTCACTCGCACGTTGATAGTGGTTAGAGGATGAAGCCTATCGATTTTGGTTGAGTTTCGTTAATAAGTCTAGTAATTAATGAGCTAATTAGGCAGAATTTATATTTTCTTGTGAAAGCTCTACAGACTGCAATTCTTAACCGAACTTTTTGACATTTCACTCGCACATTGATAGTGGTTAGAGGATGAAGCCTATCGATTTTGGTTGAGTTTCGTTTATTAGTCTAGTAATTAATGAGCTAATTAGGCAGGAAAATTGATATATTTTGTGAAAGCTCTACAGACTGCAGTTCTTGACCGAACTTTTTGAAATTTCACTCGCACATTGATAGTGGTTAGAGGATGAAGCCTATCGATTTTGGTTGAGTTTCGTCAATAAGTCTAGTAATTAATGAGCTAATTAGGCAGAAATTATATTTTCTTGTGAAAGCTCTACAGACTGCAATTCTTAACCGAACTTTTTGACATTTCACGCACACATTGATAGTAGTTAGACGATGAAGCCTATCGATTTTGGTTGAGTTTCGTTTATTAGTCTAGTAATTAATGAGCTAATTAGGCAGAAAAATTGATATATTTTGTGAAGGGTGTACAGACTGCAGTTCTTTTCCGAACTTTTTGACATTTCACTCGCACATTGATAGTGGTTAGAGGATGAAGCCTATCGATTTTGGTTGAGTTTCTTTAATAAGTCTAGTAATTAATGAGCTAATTAGGCAGAATTTATATTTTCTTGAGAAAGCTCTACAGACTGCAATTCTTAACCGAACTTTTTGACATTTCACTCGCACATTGATAGTGGTTAGAGGATGAAGCCTATCGATTTTGGTTGAGTTTTATCATTTCGTCTGGTAATTAATGAGCTAATTAGGCAGAATTTATATTTTCTTGTGAAAGCTCTACAGACTGCAATTCTTAACCGAACTTTTTGACATTTCACGCACACATTGATAGTAGTTAGACGATGATGCCTATCGATTTTGGTTGAGTTTCGTTTATTAGTCTAGTAATTAATGAGCTAATTAGGCAGAAAAATTGATATATTTTGTGAAGGGTGTACAGACTGCAGTTCTTTTCCGAACTTTTTGACATTTCACTCGCACATTGATAGTGGTTAGAGGATGAAGCCTATCGATTTTGGTTGAGTTTCTTTAATAAGTCTAGTAATTAATGAGCTAATTAGGCAGAATTTATATTTTCTTGAGAAAGCTCTACAGACTGCAATTCTTAACTGAACTTTTTGACATTTCACTCGCACATTGATAGTGGTTAGAGGATGAAGCCTATCGATTTTGGTTGAGTTTTATCATTTCGTCTGGTAATTAATGAGCTAATTAGGCAGAAAATGGATATTTTCTTGTGAAAGCTCTACAGACTGCAATTCTTAATTTATCCTTTTAATATTTCTCATGTACATTAATAGTGGTTTGAGGATGAAGCCTTTTGATTTTGGTTGAGTTTTGTTAATTAGTCTCGTAATTAATGAGCTTATTAGACAGAAAATGGATAATTTCTTGTGAAAGCTCTACAGACCGCAATTCTTAACTGATCATTTTTGTGTCGCCTGCGAAGCATAGCGGCACATAGGGATCACTTTGCCCGGCGTCTGTCTGTCCGGTAGTCACGCTTTCAGTTGGTAGTCTCACGCAGGCGACTCGTGTTCACCTGAACACTCTAGTCATATTTCACATGCACATTAATAGTGGTTAGAGGATGAAGCCTATCCATTTTGGTTGAGTTTTGTTTATTATTCTAGTAATTAATGAGCCAATTGGGCAGAAAAATCGATATTTGGTACCCATGGCTTGTACGTTTTTTGTTTTTGAGATCCTTACCACTAAATGGGGTATACAAGTGTAGCACATATGTTGTTGACCATTTGTGGCGTCCCTCTTGTCGGCGTAATTCTGGTCCCCCTGGGGATGCCCCCAATGTCAGAAAAATTGCAAAAAATCTAGGTTTTAATTAATAATGACGTTTTTGCGATTTCGGGTAATTCTGGCCCCCCTGGTGGCCCCCTAATGTATGAAAAATTGGCGAAAATTTATATTTTTGATGATGACTATTTTGTTTTTCAGATCCCCACCTATAAATGGGGTATACAAGTGTAGCATATGACCAGATGTTGGCAGTATGTTGGGTTTCCTTCATGTCAAGGTAGTTCTGGCCCACCTCGGGGCCCCCCCAATGTCAGAAAAATTGGTAAAGATTAAGGTTTTATTAACATTTATGTATTTGACATCCCCACTCTTGCATGCGGTACAGAAGTGTAGCATATGTTAAGATGTTAAATATGTAGCTTGTCCCTCGTGGGGTAGTCCTCCCTTTACCCTTCTCCCCAACCCCCCTCCCCCCCCATGTATAAAAATAGGCAAAATCTATATTTTTAATCATAACATTTTTGTCATTGACAAAAGCATTGCAGTCTGAGCATTCACAAGAAAATCTCTGCGGACGCACAACAACCGCAAATCCGCACGATGGGCCGAATGTTTTTCCCTTCTTTGGATTGCCCTTGAAATGATCTAAAATGTACATGAAACATATTTTGCAAGCCCATGTTAAAGTAAAATTTCCACCCTGCCATCGACCACAGGGGTTTAGAACTTATTTCAGTTTTAGTGCTATGTTTAAGGTATGTTTAGTTAAGACTATCATTAAACGTTTTACATTTTTTGCTTGCATGTGGCTTCGAAATATTGCAATCCTCATAACTCATGTATTTGCAGAGCTTCTGAATATGCCACGGACACGAATTAGTCCTTTACAGGATGCTATTAATCATGCCAGCCAACAGATTGACAAGGTGGATAGTCTTGAGGCAAGATATATCAACCCATTTAAAGGTGAGTCTGATCACAGGCACTTTACATTCCTGAGTTGTAGGAGGTTAGAAACAGACAAGTTGTTTCACTGACTGCACAAACATGTATAATCTTAAATATGTTTATGGTGTCTGCTGCAATAGTATTGTTTAAGGCAGTTTATATCAGTACACAGTGGGGGGAGGAGCTGTAGCCACTTGATGCAGCTAGAAGTTGCAGGGGGGTGTGGCAGACACAAATCACATGCCTGCAGTGGGGCAAGGCTACAGAAGGCTGAGGTGGTCCCTGTGTGCCAGGGCTTTGATGGGGCACGCACACACCACAATGTCAGCAATGTCAGCAAATTATATCTATGGTAATTCATAGTTTTGCTGATAAACGCCTGCATTGTGATTACTCCCATTTTTTAATTTCATCTGATGTAGTATCCGGCTTGTCCAAAGCATCCTGCTGTGCAGCATTTTAAAAAAAATTTTTTTTTTTAATAAGCAAGGTGCACACAGTTTTCTAATATATCTCCCAGCATGTATTTTTTCCTTTGAAATGTGAAGGCTATTTTGATAATCAGTTTCCTTATGAAAAATGGCTAAATATTGTAAGAATATTAAATTATGTCAAATATTTTATATTTAAAACTAATATGACAGTAAGACTTCATCAGATAAAGGGACACTTTGCCGTTTTTTAAGTGGCTTTCCAGTCGCTGTGGATGGTAAATCTAGTCCACAGAAGCAATACTTTACTCAGTGCGTGTTATATTTACCAAGAAATCTGCCTGCTCACCAGCCACATCGATGATGTTGATGGTATCCAGGAAGAACTACAGGCTATTCTACATTGAATTTCTAGTCTCCTCTGCATAGCCAGGGGATGCTTGGCTTCTTAGTTTGCTTGGCTTCCATTACAAACTAGCTTTCAGACTGAGAAAATGGCATCACAATGATTGGCTACAGAGGATATTATGGATGAGGATACTTTTTACAATGTTTTTGCTGACTCATATTCACTCGTATTTATTCAAGCCAGAGTACACGTCTGTGGAAATGCAGCAGAGTGTGGTTGTTTTAACCAACAACTAACATAAACATCACAAACACTTTTCATGCGTGTCTCATCAGGGCTTCAGAATAGTTTTGCACAGGTTGCACTGGTACTTGCTTGCGCCAGTACATGATGTGGTCACACATTTTTTCTTTTTTTTTGTAATATAGATGTAATGCTTTTGAATCTCCCCATTTTCTGTTGCAGGGCGTGGTGTATTTGCAAAAAAGCCTTTCAATAATGGGGATTTTATCTTGGAGTACAGAGGAGAGCTAATTGACCAACCAGAGGCTCTGAGGAGGAGGTCATTTTACACGGCTGAACAGGCTGTATTTATGTTCGATTTCATTTGGAATGGAAAGCCAATGTGGTAGGTTGACATCTTGCCATATGAAAAAGTTTTTACTGTTAGTTGATAAGTCAGTTTGTGGGACTGTAGCCAGCCTAGTGGAAGATGTGGTTCATGGATATTTTTTTTCAACAAGCTCAAATTTGCATTGAAGTCCGTGGCACAGTGACTTGGCCATTGACACTAATGGCATGCAAACCAATGTCTTGGGGGTAGCTCATAAAGTAATTTCTAATATTAAAAAAAAGTTTCAGGTTTCAGTTGTGAGTCTGCGTGCAGAATAATACTTTTGGACCTAGTGTCCAGCCAGTTCGCCAGAATGACCTGGGAGGGGTATCGCAGAACCTTTTTGTTGACTGAGCAGATTGTAATGATACTTCACATGACCCTTTCGGAGCATATTTAAAATGTGAATCCCCCATGACTGTGCTCAGACCCCCACAAGGTAAAAACATGATTCTGTAAAAAAAATATACAACCAAAATAGTCAAAATTTGAGCCCTGTAAGGGAGTTGGTCACATTTTAAACCCAATTATACCCAAAATGCATGAGAAAATGGTGGTGGTCATGTATGACATTCCTAGCAACTGGACAACAATGGACATGGAACCGGGGTGTGCTATACAATTCGATCTAATTCAAATTCTTCCTCGTTGCAGATTAGTCCCACGCAACGGGTTGTGCTGCGGTCACTGTCCCTCCATAAATGGCACCCTTTATTTTGCCTCTTTGCTTTTCTTGATGAGTTTGGTGGTGTGTAACAGTTTGCTGAGTGTACTTGCAGCTATTTCATTAGCTTGGCAGGGCTAACTGGGCCAGTTAGCTCCTCCGTTAAGTGCTGGGCTGACAAGGGCACTTGATAGTTATATATTAGAAACACTATTATTGAATATACGTAAATTGTTATAATTATCAATATCAATCAATATTGAAAAATGTATTGTGGTAATATTTTTAGCTGTATCGCCCAGCCTTACTTCACCCTGACTGCGGCTCATATTTCTCTAGTGCAACATTGGGTTCTTCAAAAGGTTACGATTAGCCAGATCAAATATCCATTTGCATGGTAAAATTATTGGTTCTTCAAATTCTGGTATTATACCATTTTAATAACTCTTGTAGTATGGTACTTTTTCAGAATTGGTATACAGTGAAACACAAACGTATGCATTTGTTTTTTTTTTTTTTATCATAGTGTTGATGGCTCCAAGGAAGATGGCTCACTTGGTAGGCTAGTAAACGATCAACATAAGCATGCTAATTCGAGGATGAAAATGATCCAGGGGAGTGGAAAGCCACACTTGTGTCTTTTTGCTCTGAAAACCATAAGAGAAGGTGATGAAGTTGCATACGATTATGGAGGAACTGACTGGCCGTGGAGAAAGGTTTGTTTAATTATAAAAATGTTCAGTGACTATGCAGTGGACTCTTTAGTAATCATCCTCAAGTGGTCATGCACTCTCTTATGCGTCAGTATGACCAAAATGGCTAGTGACCAGTTGGACGACAGGGTTTGAAAACTGATGTTATTTTTTTCCCCAACATTATTACCCTGATCACCCTGATCCCCTGGGTTCAATTGTCATAGTCAAAATATTTGTTTTGTATTGCGATGGTAGATCTCTGATCATGACCCTCATGCTACATCCCTTGAAACTACTGAAGTCCCCCAGTCCACTTTGAAGGTATTTTCAAATGATAGTCCTTCTTGGTGAAAAGAAGCTTGATGTTCTTTCTGAATTGTATCTCCATCCCCAACAGTTAAATTGTTTAGAATTTTTTTAGTTTTGCGTCCCTCTCTCTGACTTCTCCTTGTGAGGGTGGCTTCCTGGCTCAGGAGCCGGTCGGTGGGGTTAGAAAAATCATGAGGCTACATAGACCCTGTTATTTGCAATTTACGGCTGTATTTCTCTTAACTTTTTAAGTGTGCTATGGTGTAGACTAATTATGATGGATTATTGCCATTTAATGGGATACAACTGATATTTCACTTGGTTTGTTGAAAATATGTGAAACATTAACCACAACCATAGCCATTAGATTCTGGAGACATTTTTATGCACATGTAGAGGGCCTGATTTGTGTTTTGGATGAATAAGAAATGCATAAATTGTATATATACATTTTTTTAAGGTGGCTGCTTCTCCATCTTTCCCTAAGACCATTACTTGCCCAAATGGAAATAGAAGTTCATCTGACACATCCCCACCACTTGAAGCATTTCAGCAGGTTCTTGCCAAAGAACAAGTAAGACTATTCTTATCAAGTTTTCTCTGTTGCTCTGTCTATAGATTGGAATACATGCTGTAAAGCATGTTGTTCTCCTACTTGGGTGGAGTTTTAGTGTGAGAAATGGCTGCATTAAGTCCCATGCACACTACAGCCATGATTTGTGTCAGAAGTCATTCATCTCAATAGGGCCACTGCATTGATCTGTTGCGCTGCTCTGTGTTGGGTATCCAACAGTGTGCGGCAATATCTCAAACTATTTTTTTAACTGATGCATCGGGTTAACAAGCTGTTAGATCTACAAAAGAAGCACTCTTCAATGGTTTACTGGATTGCACCGGACATTAAGAAAACCGCTCTTCCATGTTTTAGTTTGTGATTGATTACATTTGATAAAATGTGATAATGTCTTATATTGTATAGTTGTTAAATATTTATCTTTATTGTATTGAATTAAAATTATAATTATATTTCGGCTAACATTATTCATTATCTGGTAGGAATGCACCAATCCAATATTTTCAGTCCTGACACCAATACCTGGGCTTTGCATATCGGCCGATGCAGAGCCAACACCATTGTTATTGAATTAACTGTGGGGATTGGTTCTAGAATTAGTGAGCTCTCTATTTCCATGATTATTCTTTGCATATGCGCTTTCCGGTTTGAGTATTCCTGAACGTTGCAGGGGAACGAAGTCCAACTGCGCACACAGTCGTGCTTTGGAATTCTATGTTTAGTGTACGCTTTGAACAACGCAATTGAGAAGAGTCATGTTTGCGGTTTCCTGGATTTAAAGAATTGAAAGAAAGCCTCCAGGAGCACTTCTACTTTTGGCAAAGTGTTTAGAGCTCCTGGAGTTAAATATTATGCACATAAAATGAATAACACTTGAAACATTTGTTATATTCATTTCACTTTCCCACTCCTCCATTCCCACTAATGAACATGCATCATACGTGGGGGACAACCATGTTTGTTGCAAGCTTGTTTGACTCTGTGGTTAGTTTGTCACAACAGCAGTAAGGCAGTTTGAGTATTGTCACAGCTCTAAATATAATTTTTGTTTAATCCATAGATCTGAATGGAAATGTTGTGTTTGGTAATTATAGAGACATCAGCATCGCTTAAAAATTCTGAAATGGCACCATGCCATGTGTGAGGCCCGTTACTCTGTGGCTAACATGGAAAGACTACAGATTGAGAAGAAGAAGACTTTGGATCTACAGGCAGTCTTCACTAAATTGGTGGGAATTGAGATTTCTTTGAAATAAAAGGGAGCAATTTGTCCTCAAAATTCAAACTATGAGACATTAGTAGCTATATTATTTTGATAAGGGGAGAACTTGATAGGAATAGAAGTACTATTGCCTCAAAATCTTTCCCAAGGGGTAACAATCCGATACTCCAACTCACTTTTAAAGTGATTATACATTTTCCTTTGCCATGTCTTATAGAAATATCCCTTACCATAGCATTTGTTAATTGAAACTAAGTGTATCAATGTATCAGCGATCCTGGGGTCTTCGGCCCTTACATTCTAATGATATGATATTATCAAATGATTGTCTCATTTTGTGAGAGATTTGTGCATTCTTGTTTTAGATCTCTGATCAAGACCCCAATTCTGGAGCCTTGGAGACCACTGGAGTCCCTCAGTACATCTCGAAGGTATTTTCAAATAATTGTCTCTTATTCAGTACCTTGTGAGTATGATGGTGTGCTCAGCACAAGTCATGTAAAGAAATATGCACACATTACAGGTCACTGTCATTTGTGAGGTCCGGTGGAGTTGACACCGGACCTCAGAAATGGCAAACAACACGTACACACACACACATGCACAGTGATCATCATTTGTGGGGACCCTGTATGACCTAAAGTTATAATGCAATCAATTTAATAAGGAAGGGACTACTGCCTCAAAATCTTTAGCTCAAAAACACTGATTCTCTGGCTCACTTTGAAACTAATCCTACAATTTCCATTGCCATGTTTTAGAGAAATATCCATTATTATGACATTTGATAATTGAAAAGTAGATGTCTATCAATGTATCCTGTAGCCTTCATGTTGTTCTTTGGCCCTTAAATGCTAATGATATTTTAACTGCTTCTTTTCCCGATTTTTACCTCAGGCTATTCCGCAACAACGTGATTTCACTTCTTACATTGATGCAGGAATATATTCAAACTATCATGCTCAGAATATTTCTGTGTTCTGATTGTAGATCTCTGAACAAGACCCTAATTCTGCAGTCTTGGAGACCACTGAAGTCCCTCAGTCCATCTCAAAGGTATTTTCAAATAATTGTCTCTTATTCAGTACCTTGTGAGTATGATGGTGTGCTCAGCACAAGTCATGTAAAGAAATATGAACACATTACAGGTCACTGTCATTTGTGAGGTCCGGTGGAGTTGACACGGGACCTCACAAATGGCAAACAACACGTACACACACACACATGCACTGCGATCATCATTTGTGGGGACCCCGTATGACCGAAACTTATCATGCAATCAGTTTAATAAGGAAGGGACTACTGCCTCAAAATCTTTAGCTCAAAAACACTGATTCTCTGGCTCACTTTGAAACTAATCCTACAATTTCCATTGCCATGTTTTAGAGAAATATCCATTATTATGACATTTGATAATTGAAAAGTAGATGTCTATCAATGTATCCTGTAGCCTTCATGTTGTTCTTTGGCCCTTAAATGCTAATGATATTTTAACTGCTTCTTTTCCCGATTTTTACCTCAGGCTATTCCGCAACAACGTGATTTCACCTCTTACATTGATGCAGGAATATATTCAAACTATCATGCTCAGAATATTTCTGTGTTCTGATTGTAGATCTCTGAACAAGACCCTAATTCTGCAGTCTTGGAGACCACTGAAGTCCCTCAGTCCATCTCAAAGGTATTTTCAAATAATTGTCTCTTATTCAGTACCTTGTGAGTATGATGGTGTGCTCAGCACAAGTCATGTAAAGAAACACATTACAGGTCACTGTCATTTGTGAGGTCCAGTGGAGTTGACACGGGACCTCAGAAATGGCAAACAACACGTGTACACACACACACACACACACACATGCACTGTGATCATCATTTGTGGGGACCCCTAAAGAGCTAAACTTATGCAATCAGTTGGTTGTACTGGGAAAGGAATAGGATGGTACTATTGCCTCAGTCTTAACCTCAAAGACATGCAGGTCGTCCGGCTCACTTTGAAACTAATCCTACAATTTCCATTGCCATGTTTTAGAGAAATATCCATTATTATGACATTTGATAGACATCTTCTTTTCAATTATCAAGCCTGTAGCCATTATGTTGTTCTTTGGCCCTTACATGCTAATGATATGCTAACTGCTTCTTTATCCGATTTAGACCTCAGGCTATTCCACAACAACGTGATTTCACTTCTTACATTGATGCAGAAATATAATCAAAGTATCATGCTCAGAATATTTGTGTGTCCCTCAGTCCATCTCGAAGGTGTTTTCAAATAATTCTCTCTTATTCAGTACTTTGTGAGCATGATGATGCTTGATATACGAGTCATGCAAAGAAATTCTCACATTTCAGGTCAATGTCATTTGTGAGGTTTAGCTAGTACATAAGCTAAATATATAAAGATGCTTTATGCTTGTGAGTCTTTGAATGTAGTCTTGACAAGAGGGTCATGGGTTCCATTCCCCACCTGGGCCTTTCGGTGTGGAGTTTGCATGTCTTCTCCTTGTCTGCGTGGGTTTCCTTCGGGCACCCCGGTTTCCTCCCACAGTCCATAGACATACAGGGTAGGCTATTTGGAGACGCTAAATTGCCCCTAGGAGTGTAAATTGCTTGAGTGTGAATGGCTATTTGTCTGTCTTTGTGAGCCCTGCAATGAAGTGGTGAGTTCCCCAATGTCAGCTGGTATTGGCTCCAGTCCCCTGTGACCCTCTATCGAATAAGCGATAGACAATGGATGGATGGATTATCTCATTTGTCCGTGAAATTGAAATCCTCAAGGACACGTTGACTAGCAGCAAAGTTTTCTAGGGGAAACTGACCTCACTTGTAAAAAAATGGGGCTTCCATCCACTTGCCACTTGCAGTGTTGTAGTCAGGCCTAGAGTGCCATACGGTGCCATGCCATGTGTGTATTCATACATGCACCTTCAACGTTTCTCGTGGCTTTTGTTCACAAGGTTCCCAGCTATCTATGCACTTTGCAGATGTTGCAGAAATCTGTCTTGCAACAAACGTATTTACATTTTACACAAACATCTAGACTACTTTGAAAATGTTAACTGGCAGCCTTCTCTCCTTGAAATGATCTGTTTGACTTCACTCTGCAATGACGCTTAGGTGAATCGCATCCATCAGGCTCCCAGTTATAAAGCTGAGTCTACTTATGTAAAACGACAGAAGCTCTTCCCCAGCCCATCTCGTATATCCCTTATTTCTTTTAACCCCTGGAGAACCCAAGACATCTTTTTTCCTCAAGAAAAATATTAACTTAGCATAAAAATTGACACCTGCTAATGTAGGGGAGGGGCTAATTAGGTGAGGTCAAATTTGACCCCGTAGGTTCTCCAGGGTTAAATTCACCTCAGTGGCATAGTGTTACTCAGTGAAAGACTTAAACTGTGGTCCCTTCCAGCTAATAGTTTATTTTCCCTTGATCTTCCTCATTTTTCAACAGGATTTGAAATTGCCAAGATGTGGGAAAAAGCGAAACGGGATGGCAGAAAGTGGTGAGTGTTGTCTTTGTAAAGTGGGGCTGGTTTCACTTGTTTTTATGGAATGCTTTGCTGACAATGACTGATGTACAGTTGGTTCACCTACAGTGCTGCTCAAAAGTTTGTGAACCCTTTAGATTCTTCTTTATATCTACATAAATTATATCTAAAATGTGATCATGCATAATCTTTACATGCAGTTCCTTCCTGAAGTCTGTGACCCATCAATATCAAAAGACTCCTGATTTCTTATTTTCAGGCACTGTACTAGTGACACTATAATTTCTGTGCATTTGTGAGACAAGATTCACCTCTAAATTACACTGGTAAAGTATGGAACACATGACTGGCTAAACGGCTGTAAGTCATCCAGGGTCTAAGGTATCAACCGTGACCCAAAATATCACTTTGTTGCCAGATATGGAACAGATATGGAGTACATGTGAATGGAATATTGTACGGTTTATATCTATAGGACTCATTTTCCTGTAGAACTTTATGGGGGAGAAAGGTCAGCATATAAACCATTAGTGATCCAACCACATCTACTCCATATCTAGCCATAGAGTGATGGTTTTAGGCTGTTTGACGCCTTAGACCCTGGATTACATACAGCTGTTTAGCCAGTCATGTGGTCCATACTTTACCAGTGTAATTTAGAGGTGAATCTTGTCTCCCCCCCCCACTTCCCATAAACATCCATTCAAATGCACAGAGATTACAGTATCACTTGAACAGCACTTGAAAATTAGAAATCAGGGGCCTCATTTATCAAAAAGGGTGTAGAAGTGCTACTAAATTTTCCACATATGCCGAAAAGCCAAAAATGGTATACACCCATAATATTTACACCCTTTTCAGATCAATCCAACTGTGCGTACGCACAGCTCTCCGCAATTTCCATTGATAAATCACACCGGACCCAAGAAAAGTGCTGACGTGAATGCGCCTCATATCCCGCCCTCTACACGCCCAGACACAACCGTATATTGTCAATGCAAATGAGTATCTGCATGTGAAGTAGCCATGTGCGCTCTGGGGAGTGACGTCAGTGGAAGACGGTGAAGTATGGATGGGAAACGCGGAAAGAAGCAAAACTTCTCAGAGTGAGATACACGTGCTTGTTAGTGAGGTGCAGGCGAGGAAAAAAGTCCTCTTCGGCAGGTATTTGCACTAATTCTGTATGATCACTTCGTCATGTGCTTTATTAAGGAACAAGAACATATAACTAAGAACATGCAGAGAATCAGAACAGAGATGAACACATAATGTTGGACCAAACAATTTCTCCTCCGAAAATTAAAACCTTCGCAGCCACAGCCCCGGCCTCACCAACAAGCGTAAAACCGCTGAGTGCTGCGGTCACAAGTCTTACAGAGGCAATTTAAAAAAAAAAAAGAAATGAACCTCCTTCTTGTCGAATCACTTATCAAATGCACTAGGTGTATGTTTTGTTTCAGTTGCATAGGACAAAAATTACAATGTCGTGTTTGATATACATGAATTTATCTCTCTTCATTTATTTATTACTGAAAACTAAACACAACTTTGCATGACTGTAACTGAGAAACTCATTGGCTATATACACACACACATTCTTTAGGGTGCACTTGCACTAGGGCCAGTAGTTCTGTACCATGCTGAAGCTCAAATGCCGCCCCCTCCCCTGGCCCCCGCTGGCCAGCACTCACATTACCTCGAACCCAAGGGTGCTCAAGCACACTTTGCATCCGAAAGGTTCCCAACTCTCCCACATTCAGCGCCAGAATTTGTGACCTATTCTCGTTCCCATGCTGTATGTCAGCAATTATTCAATTAGCGCATTTGTAAGAGATTCTTAGGCGTAATTTAAGTCCTTGAGTGCTTGGAGGTATTTCAGTTTCACTTCCGTCACAGTGGACTTCATGACTAGTAACATGGAAATCAATTATGAATCCGGACTTCCCACGCTTTTCTTTACTTAGGTGGAAAGCAAGGGAATTGCATAAAAATGTTTCAAATGGTCTCATTTAATTTTAACAATTTGAGCGTTGTGAAACGCATGCATTGCATTGATTGAATAATTGCTGACTATGGCAAGGGAACATGAATATCCTACTAAATCACACCAAGTTTGTTCACAAACTATTGAGAACAAATCTAACGTGGGATAATTTTGCTCAAAAAATAAATTATAAAGGAAAAATGGTTGTGTTTGTTGTTGAGCTGGGTTTACTTTATCAAGTCTTAGGACATAGATGAAGATGTGATATTTTAGATGGAACTTATGCAGATATACAGAAGAATCTAAAGGGTTCACAAACTTTTGAGCAGCACTGATCTCTAGATAAATGTACTTACTGAAACTTGCTTTGGTTAAGTGCATATGCTAAATGACTAAAATATAAATGCGTTTGGTGACTATATCATAAATCTGGTGGGTAGAGCCTGTCCCGGCGGGAGAGGTGGAGGGGCTGAAGCCCACACAGGGCTTCCGGAAGGTCCGCAGGAAGAAGCAGAGGAAAATCAAAGACGTTTGCAGGTGAGTCAGTCAATTTATGATTTTAAACATTGAAAGGGGAAGTGACTTGGATTTTCTAAATAATTTAAAATTGTTCTCTGATTTCTACATACAAGGTACAGTGGGGGAAATAAGTATTTGACCCCTCGCAGGTTTGCCCACTTACAAAGAATGCAACGATCTATAATTTTAATCGTATATACATTCTACAAAAGTGAGAGACAGAATCACAAAGAAAATTCCAGAAAATCACATCATATGAATTTATAAAAATTGATAACTATCTGATGAGGAAAAATAAGTATTTGACCCCCTACCAAACAGCAAGTATTTTGGGTCCCACAAGCCAGTGTCTTTCTTCAAGACACACCCCCGATCCCAACTAATTATTTACATCAAATACACCTGCCTCACCTCATTACCTGCATAAAAGACACCTGTCCACTCCCAAACAACCAGATTCCAACATCTCCACCATGGGCAAGACCAAAGAGCTGTCGAAGGACATCAGGGACAAGATTGTTGACCTACACAAGGCTGGGATGGGTTATAAGAGAATGGGAAAGCAACTTTGAGAGAAAAGATCGACTGTCGGTGCAGTTATCAGGAAATGGAAGAAGTACCACACTGCCGCCAACCACCCTCAGTCTGGGCCTCCATGCAAGGTCTCGCCTCGTGAGATGTCCCTGATCATGCGAACGGTGAGGAATCACAAGGGGGGAACTGGTTAATGAACTGAAGGCAGCTGGGACCACAGTTACAAAAGAAACAGTTGGTAACACACTACGCGGTCATGGATTGAAATCCTGCAGCGCACGCAAGGTCCCCCTGCTCAAGAAGGCACATGTACAGGCCCGCCTGAAGTTAGCCATTGACCACCTGGATGACTCAAAAGAGGCCTGGAAGAAGGTGATGTGGTCAGATGAGACCAAAATAGAACTTTTTGGGCTCAACTCAACTCGCGGTGTTTGGAGGGCATAGAACACAGAGTACAACTCAAAGAACACCATCCCCACCGTCAAGCACAGTGGTGCTTTTCAGCCAAGGGGACGGCACAACTCCATTGCATTGAGGAAAGGATGAACGGGGCCATATACCGTGGAATTCTGGACCAACAGCTCCTTCCCTCAGTGAGAGAGCTGAACATGGGTTGAGGATGGGTGTTTCAGCACGACAACTACCCTAAGCACACCGCCAAAGCAACAAAAGAGTGGCTGAAGAAGAAGTACATCAAGGGTCTGGAGTGGCTTAGCCAGTCTTCAGACCTGAATCCAATTGAAAATCTTTGGAGGGAGCTTAAAATTCGGGTTTCAAGGTGACAGCCTCGGGACCTGAATGATTTGGAGGCTGTCTGCAGGGAGGAGTGCGCCAACATCCCTGCCAAAATGTGCACAAACCTTGTCAACAACTATAAAAATTGTTTGACATCTGTGCTGGCCAATAATGGCTTTTCTACAAAATATGAACATGCTGTTTGTCCAGGGGGTCAAATACTTATTTTTGACCAAAATTATGCAAATGAATTCCTAAAATGCATACAATGTCTTATTCCACTTTTTTGGTGATATTGTGTTTCTCACTGTTTAAATAAAGCTATCATTAAAATTATAGACCGTTGCACTCTTTGTTAGTGGGCAAACCTGCAAAATCAGCAAGGGGTTAAATACTTATTTCCCCCACTGTATGTGAAAAAAATGCCCAGATTTTGGTGTTTGCACACCATGTAAATCCTCAGGATTTGGCCCTACAAGCTAATGCACTGGTTTTGGTTGCTCATTGTAAGGTACCGTAAACTCATCTAGTGAAATTATGTAAGTTGGCTTGCAAGGTGAATAATATAAAGAACTTAGTTCACAAAATTTGCCACAGCAAACTATAATTTTATTTATCCCTACTGTAAATTACTGTCCAAGCAAACAAAACAATACTGCACAAACCGTAATATGCCAGATTTATTACACCAAGAGCTAGCACGCTAACATAAAATGGGAAAACCCTTCGATGAAATTGGCACCGAGATGGCAAACATTTTATTTCAATGATCTCCAGGCAGGTGGCTAAACCCAGCAAAACCGAACTAGTTCACTTCACTTACGGGGTTATTATCCTGCCTTAAATTGAGAGCATGGTCTTTTAATTCAAGAGCACTCAAAATCCTGCCTTTGCACTTAGAATTACTCTGCTCTCAATAATGTACGCTCACGCTCAAATCTACTCTGTTCTCACTCAATACTGTATGTGCTCACTCAAATTTACTCTGTTCTCACTCAATACTGTATGTGCTCACTCAAATTTACTCTGTTCTCACTCAATACTATATGTGCTCACTCAATACTGTATGTGCTCACTCAAATTTACTTTGTTCTCACTCAATACTGTATGTGCACACTCAAATTTACTCTGTTCTCACTCAATACTGTATGTGCTCACTCAATACTGCATGTGCTCTCTCAAATTTACTCTGTTCTCACTCAATACTGTATGTGCACACTCAAATTTACTGTTCTCACTCAATACTGTATGTGCACGCTCAAATTTGCTCTGCTCTCACTCAGTACTGTATGTGCACACTCAAATTTACTCTGTTCTCACTCAATACTGTATGTGCTCACTCAAATTTACTCTGTTCTCACTCAATACTGTATGTGCGCACTCAAATTTACTCTGTTCTCACTCAATACTGTATGTGCACACTCAAATTTACTCTGTTCTCACTCAATACTGTATGTGCGCACTCAAATTTACTCTGCTCTCACTCAATACTGTATGTGCACGCTCACATTTGCTCTGCTCTCACTCAATACTGTATGTGCACGCTCAAATTTGCTCTGCTCTCACTCAGTACTGTATGTGCACACTCAATTTACTCTGTTCTCACTCAATACTGTATGTGCTCACTCAAATTTACTCTGTTCTCACTCAATACCAGAGTATGTGAGTGGAGTGGAGCGGCTAGAATTCCCGCTCCTCGCTCACATAGGTTGTCGATCCCCTCGCTCCTCGCTCAAAGTCGCAACATGCCGCTCCACCCATGACCGCTCAGCGCTCCGGCAAGACTGCATCCCGCTCCGCTCCACACTCGCTCCGCTCCAAAAATGTTTGCATGCATATTAAATTTACATGTTTCGCTGAAGCCTTAGATCTAATCAGAGGTGGACTGGCAAAATACAAAGTATTTGTCCTATGGCTAGATTTTATTTTTTTCGGACATTTTACTTTTACAGCCTATTAACAAAGCTCTGCGCCTGAACATCATAAAGTTTAAAAGTGAATGTTTATTGAAAAAAAAAGCACAAATGTTAACACTGGGAAATCGCGCGGTGAGCTGTGCAGTAGGACCTATTGTCACGCATGAAGACGAAAGAAGACCTCCCGCCGTCTACCGAGCACGGGGTAGCTGGGCGATATCCCTTTAGCTGGGTGTTTGTTTAATCATAACTGAGCCAAGAGGGCAGTTGGGGCGGTCGTTTTGACAGTAGTCCGTACATGTAGATAATGGCACAGCTTGTTGGTGATTTATTTCCATATATGAATGCAAAAGTAACGTAGCCTACATAAAATATTGATTTGCTTTGGCGGGGGAGATGTTGCCAGTAATCATTTCTGCAAACCTTTTTATATTTGACGATACAGTTTACTCAACCTGTGCGCCTATTTAAAACTTTAGTGCGGTATTATACGCAATTGAATTATTAAATATCATGCTATTTTTGGTGAGGATTTTGTTAGTCAGGTATCTGTTCTGCAATATTTTATGTTCGGAGGTAATGTGTGCTTTTATGTGCTATTAAATTACACTCAATTGCTGAAATAGGCTATATTAATTTTCCTGTTACAAACCTGTAATTTAGTAGCTTATATCCATTCCTATATCGATGATTACTCGCCCCCCGTCTCAGTGAAATTCATTTACGGAAAGAACTTGAATGTTTTTCGATTTATGCACGGTTTCGGTTTCAAATGCTAAAAGGCAATTTTTAGCCAATTTGTCGTCATAAAATGTTTTGCATCGTCTATATTTGTTTTAATGATTTGTCATAACCATTCAGATGTTCAAATTCGCAAAGCTTGCAACTAGAAAAGACGTGTATGAATTTAGTTCGACCTAAACGACTCTTGAATGCACCATTAAAAATAAATAAATAAATAAATAAACAAGCAAACTATTTGCGGAACCTTACACTGGCTATTTTTAGTAAGCTTACCGTATATCGATCAATAAGGAAAAATGTAATTAATAAAAAGATCTGCTCAATATCTTATCTCTAAAGGACAATAACTTAAATGTTACTTAAAACTGAAAGACCCTTTCATAAACTGAATTCACGGAATTAAAAGCGGATACACCTGGCACTGATCCAATACATCTCTATTTATTACTCATTGTCATCCTAATAATCCCTTTAAGCTCACTGGAACCTATTAATGAAGTAATGATCAGCTCAGCCCGTGACAGAAGTTCTCTATAAAATGCCCAACCATAAACTGACATCACATTCACAACTATGGAACCTATCACGATATGACGCATTTCCCCACTGTTTAGAACAAAGATTGACTCCTTAGTGAGAGACAACCTCGCACCTCTGCAGGTCCGAAATGCATAATTTTGGAGAATAACGTGATCATAAGTTCACAGGCTATTAAGTTGTATATTACCAATTTGTTTATTGATATTCAGTGGCCGGCCGTCGGCCTCGCCCTTCAAAGCTTAATGACTTAAACCTTTCCCAGTTTACTTTTTTTGATAAGCAGTTGCTCATACGAATTGTTAGAAGAACAGTCTGTTGAGTCAAATTTATTTTCGATAGCATTGTTATACATTGCACCACGAAATTATGAGGGGTTTTCTTTCACACATAAATTACCATAGGCCTACGCTATAAATTCCGCACTCAAGAAGCTCATGAAACGGCATAGATTCACAAATTGATTAATGAAGCTCATTAAGCAATAAACTGTGCGACATCGCATTCTTTTCTTCTATATTAAGATTGTAGAAAATGGACTGTTGTGGCTTCTTGCGAAAGAAGCCTCGCAAATTTATAAAGACGTATTGATAAATTGCATCGTCATTCGGTATCGAAAATAAATTTGATTGTACTTCCACCAATTCGTATGAGCAACTGCTGATAAAGAAAAGTGAACTGCGAAATGTTGAAGTCATTAAGCTTTGAAGGGCGAGGTTTTGGTTTCCCTTTGTAACGACCGATGAGCCGCCACTGTTGATATTGCGAATGGTTTTTCAAAACCAATAAATCAATTGCGGTACACTTCGCTGAAGATCTACCCTCAAACCCTCAGAATTGCAGACAGTTTCTGCAATAAAAAGACGTGTTTAAAATAACAAAAAAAAAAAAATTCCCCCCAAGAATTCAATTGCTTATATTACACTGTCGAATAGGCCTATATCATAATATATTTTTTTATTGTTCATGCTAGGCTTTTTAAACCGAGGAAATGATCAACCACACGCTTTCCAGAGGTCGCATAAGCTCTCACTTCCACTTTCACAGCAAGAGAAAATAAAAAGATGTTAAAATACATAACGGCAAACATAAACGTAATTCTAACAGTCAAAATGCCCTCTATGCTATAACGAACAAGCGGTACTACATTCAGTCCCGCGGAGCCACATCTGGTTATTCCTGGGGGTAAATTACGGCTCATTGGTTAGATCGTGGTTAGAAATGGGCGAGAAAGGCGAAATGTCCGAGGGAACTGGACGTGAACTAACGCCGTCTCTTCGGTTTTAACGGCGACTGTACTGTAAGTTAAAATAACCGCAGCCTAATTCAAATGCTCACCTTTTTCTTCTTGCTAGAGTGCTCACGGAGTGTTTGCGGGAGGGGTGTCTTTTTAGATTCCGCAGGGAATCTTTGCTCACAGACACAATTTCGTTACATTCTCTTTCTTTCTCCTTATCACCATCTGTTATTTTGACAGGAATAGTGCACCTGTATGACCTATCGGCCTTTTTTGAAATATTTTGCGAACTCCATCTTGCTGTCTGTAGCCTAACTGAAGTGAACACCGATGCATTTTGGGGTATGTTTGGGCATGCATCGGGACCGTGAAGTGAGCGGTAATGGAGCGAAACTGGAGCGAGAACGCCCCGCTCCACCCGAATCATCCTAGAAAAAAAGACCCGCTCTGCGCTTCTTTCAAAATTCGTCCGCTCACATGCTCTGCTCAATACTGTATGTGCGCATTCAAATTTACTCTGTTCTCACTCAATACTGTATGTGCACACTCAAATTTACTCTGTTCTCACTCAATACTGTATGTGCACACTCAAATTTACTCTGTTCTCGCTCAATACTGTATGTGCACACTCAAATTTACTCTGTTCTCACTCAATACTGTATGTGCACACTCAAATTTACTCTGTTCTCACTCAATACTGTATGTGCACACTCAAATTTACTCTGCTCTCACTCAATACTGTATTTGCTCACTCAAATTTACTCTGTTCTCACTCAATACTGCATGTGCTCTCTCAAATTTACTCTGTTCTCACTCACTACTGTATGTGCACATTCCAATTCACTCTGCTCTCACTCAATACTGTATTTGCTCACTCAAATTTACTCTGTTTTCACTCAAGCATGGTTGCATAGGGGAAATGTTTTGCAGTGAAGCTGAATCAGAAGAAAGTGATTTTATTTCTGGCAGTGTAGGGCATTTATGCGTTCCAATGTGTCATGGTTCGGGGGCCCATTTACTGCCTGCTGAGGCCAAGACAGGACTTGAGTGGTTTTAAACTTTATTCAGTGCATTAGGCTGGAACAGCAACGTAGCATACAGAACACCAAATTATGTTTTAAATGAAGTAAAATCCAAAATCTGTGAGGGTGATGTTGACTGAATTTATCTTGGCAGATGGAATTTTCCCATACTGCGTGCTTGTAGCAGATTCATGGCGCAGAAGTACACATACAGCAGATTTAAACTACCAGTTCTTGAAGTAAAATATTGGTCTCTTGTCTCTTGCCTCTTGCCTCTCTAATACTTTTTCTACATTTTCTGTTTGGCCCAACATTGCTGGTTTCACTCAGAATTTTTGAATTATTTCCCAGGTCTGAGCAGATGAGCCCATGCCCTGCGGAAAACCTTCCTTTGACCAGTGACCCTGTGTCAGCACCCTGTACCCGGTCCACTCTCCTCCAGACTGACCCTGCTACAAAACTGGGTGTGGAGCAGTCAAGCATGGCATTGTGGGATAGGAGGGCCCCACAGTGCTCTGCCCCTGTGCCTTTAGAGGCGGAGTCAGAGGGGCACATTGCAGGAGCGGACCACAATGCTGGCGGTGAACAATGGGCGAGGACGACAGAAAATAAGCAGAAGGCGGTAAGGGCAGGTTTTAGCTTTTGGATGAAATGACCAAACACATGCGGTATTTCTGATGCTTTTTTTAAGGCGTCTATAATTGTCACAGTTAATCTGCCTTAATTCCCTGCCTGTGACATAATCCAATGACTATCAGTGATTACACAGTCTCTTCCAGAAATCCATTTTTGTGACATTCAACAATTACAAAACCCCAATTCCAGTGAAGTTGGGATGTTATGTAAAATGTGAATAAGTACAGAATACAATGACTTGCAAATCCTTTTTGACCAATATTCAAGGGAGTTCACTACTAAGACGAGATATTTAATGTTCAAACTGAAACTTAATTGTTTTTTGGAAAATTTTCACATTCCAAATAAGCTGGGACAGGGGCCACAAAAGACTGGGAATCTTGAGGAATGCTCAATAAAAACCTTTTTGGAACATTCCACAGGTGAAAAGGTTAATTGGAAACAGGCGAGTGTCATGATTAGGCATAAAAGTAGCATCCCCGAAAGGCACAGTTGTTCACAAGAAAGGATGTGGCGAGGTTCACCACTTTGGGGTCTATTCTTCGATGCGCGTTAAGTCGAAAAAAGCACGTAGCTACGCGCTTTTCAGCCTACGCGTATTCTCCCCTCAACTTAAGTTTGTGCATTACGCGCACCGAAGGCAGTTACGCGCTTGGGGCGGAGCAAGGCCAAAATCGGGGCGTTTCCGGGCGTTTCTCAGGCAAATAACACTTACGCGTATTCTCCCCCTGGCTTACGGGCTTTTTCTTTTAAGCGCTTTTGAGGGCTGTATTAAGGTCAAGCGCCAACATTAGGCGAAATTGAATATTGCGTTTGATGTCGGTTATAGGCCGAATTTTAACATAACTTTTATTTTATTTAGCATGGTAAAGGTTGAGACATTTAATATTCGATTGTTCTTCCTTATTTCTACACTACATTTCTCAAAGCCATGATAATTTATCAAAGGAAATCATCACACGATATTACGCATCAGCCTCTTCTCCAATCAGTTAAATTACAAATGCAAAACAATTAATTAATACGAGTATACATAAGACCATCATTCCACCATGCCCTGAAAATCTAAAGCCAAAATGCCAGTCCTGCATTTGCTTGCACTCTTGCGTGATTGGGAAAGAGTAAGAGGAGCGCGCCGAGCTCGAAGACGAACACGCATATATCGGCTTCGTTTGGACATCCTGGGACTAACAAACATCGAGTGCATCCAGCGCTTTCGTCTGGACCATGCATGAGGCAATCATCTATCTTTGCCGACTTCTGGATGAACAGCTATCCAGCCGCAGTAATTATCCACAAAACATACCCGTGGTCATCAACGTTAGAACTGCGCTGTCGCTCCTGGCATCTGGGTCGTTCCAGAGAGTGGCTGGTGATGTCATACACATCACAGGCGTCTGTATCAAGGTGTCTGACACAGTTCGTTGACGCTCCAAGTTCTTCTCCATGCACTTCCACTGCAGAAAGAGTGGATGCCATCCCCTCCTCCTGTGCAGTGAAATGCACAGGGGATGATGGTTGCCCACCACCTGTTGCGTGTACACTTCTCCGGTCTGCAGAGAGCCTGGCTTTTACAGCGCCCAGCAGATCTCTCCATTTATGCTTTAAATCGGGGATACTGCGCTTACATCTCCCCACCGAAGCCACATCCAGAACGATTCGCAGCCTAATTCCTCGGATCAGCCTTCAGTGCCCCACTGCCATACAACACCAACATCTGTTGTGAAAGTCAATTTTCGGCTTTGGCTCGACGTCGCCATCATTGTCGTCATGTTCTATTAACAAAAGCGACTGCCTTATATTCTTGATAATCTAAAAAGTTGTGATATTCTCACGAGTGAGGAGATTAATTTTCTAATTGAGGATATCTGTATTAACTAACTCGTGTCTTTGTAATTTTTTTACCATTGATAATACTGTGTATTTTAATGTTTGAATAAAGATATTATTAAATAGGCAACTCTAGATTGAGCCCTACCCTGACCAATACCAAAGCACTACCCATTTGTTAATCAATTTTAGCCTATAAAGAATAGCTGACATGGGAAGAATCATTATCAGTAAATGGGATAATTGATTATAATAAAGTATTAGGCACAAGTTCAAGTGAATGTGTCGTTCAGATCAAATAGGATGATAGGCTATGGATATGGAATTCTGTCATTACTGAGGTGGTTTCAGGGCGGTGGGATGACCGCGTGCGGGGTAAGAATCCTTGTTAAAGCGTTTCCATGTCCTTTAGTTGCAAACCTGACATCTGATTAGTTGGAGATTTCAAGTGCGCAATTTCTAAATGAGATCATATAAACTGTCTGTCTCTTTTTGTGTGACTAGAATGTTCCCTTTGTCTTCTTCCTTGTCTTCCACGGAACTAACAGGCTGGTGTAGGAGGGGCACATTTTCAGTGATCTGATTGCGCTGGTTGAGAAGTGCTAAATTCTTTATTTATTATTTCATTATCGCGGCAATTTGTTTGTTTGCATAGCTTTAATGCCATGGTGGCTAGAGTAAGAAATAACAAGTGTTTGCCACTAACATGGCAATATCCCCCGCCGCCTCAATTTTATGTGTCCGTATGGACGTGCGGAGCCCAATGCTAAAAAAAGAGATGTCTGAATTACTTCTTGTAATTGGTACAGACATAAATAGGCCTACTATTACAGCAGCATATAAAACCTTGTATCTTCAAAATGACAAACTTCACAGGAAAATAAAAAATAAATGTAAAATAATATAAATGGATAAATATAGATTAAAATAAAAAAAAGTTTAATTTTGCATGTAAGAATAGTCGACATACGAGTTTTCGTTTCTTATCAGTTTGGAGATACGAGGTTTTATCAGCATGCCCACGATATTCAAATTTAAAGTCTGATTTGCATTTTCATGGTTAATCAGAAAACCCTTTTTCCATGTTTTCCTGATAGCCATAATCAATGAGCTTTGTACAGAGTCTGCCTCTCTTTTGGATCAGTCACACCTCTTTCATAAGGCCGCTTACATTCTGAAGTTAAGCACTGTGGGCGTGATCGAAGCGCGTCGGGGAGAATACGCGTAACTCAAAAGCGCTTAACTCGAATCGCGTAAAAAAGGACTTGCGCGCTAATGGGAGAATAGACCCCTTTGTGAAAAACTGCATTAACAAATAGTCCAATAGTTTGAGAACAATGTTTCTTAACGTCCCATTGCAAAGAATTTAGGGATTCATAGTCAACAGTCCATAATATCTTCAGAAGATTCAGAGAATTCAAAGAAATCTCTACATGTAAGCGGCAAGGCTGAAAACCAACATTGAATGCAACACTGCATTAAAAACCGACATCATTCTGTGAAGGATATTAACATGTGGGCTTAGGAACACTTAGGAAAACCATTGTCAGTTAACACAGTTTGTTTCCACGTCTACAAGTGCAAGTTAAAACTGTACCAAACAAAGCGAAAGCTATATACTGTTTCAACCACACCCAGAAACACCGCCAGCTTCTCTGGGCCTGAACTCATCTGAGATGGACTGAGGCAAAGTGGAAAAGTTTGCTGTGGTCTGACGAGTCCGCATTTCAAATTGTTTTTGGAAATGATGGATGTCGTGTCCTCTGGGCTAAAGAGGAAAAGGACCATCCAGATTGTTATTAGTGCATAGTTCAAAAGCCAGCATCTGTGATGGTATGGGGGTGTATTAGTGCCCATGACATGGGTAACTTGCACATTTGTGAAAATGTGAAGCATTAATGCTGAAAGGTACATAGAGGTTTAGGAGCAACATATGCTGCCATCCAAGCGACGTCTTTTGCCGGGATGTCCTTGCTTATTTCAGTAAGACAATGCCGAGCTACATTCTACATGTGTAACAACAGTGTGACTTCATAGTAAAAAAAGTGCAGGTAATAGACTGGCCTGCCTTTAGTCCAGACCTGTCTTCCATTGAAAATGTGTGGTGCGTTATGAAGCGCAAAAAAAAGACAACGGAGATCCCCGGAATGGTGAGCAACTGAAGTTGTACATCAAGCAAGTTTGGGAAAGAATTCCACTTAAAAAGCTTCTACAATCAGTGTCCTCCGTTCCCAAACACTTATTGAGTGTTGTTAAAAGGAAAGGTGATGTAACACAATGGTAAACATGCCCCGTACCAGCTTTTTTGGAAGGTGTTGCAGGCATCAAATTCAAAATCAGTGAATATCACCAAAAAACAATAAAGTTTATCAGTTTGAACATTAAATATCTTGTCTTTGTAGTGCACTCAATTGAATATAGGTCAAAAAGGATTTGCAAATCATTGTATTTTTATTCACGTTTTACACAACATCCCAATTTTATAGGAATTAGGGTTTGTAAAACGTTGATGCGTATCAATTTATCCTGCTACTCTCACGTCTTTCTTAGGCTGTTAAATGCTAATGATACGGTAACTGCTCACAAACTGCTTACAAGAGCCAGTGATTAGTTCAACTGCCAGTGATTTGACTTCATGGTATCATATTCAGAATATTTGTTTTGTGATGGATGGGAATTTAGAGTACTTGGTTACCTTTGCAAAACCTCAGTAACTTACCTGAGTACCTGAGTAACTTAACTAGTCTAAAAAAGTGATTGCTCATAAAAACATCAGTTGGAATTAAAATACATTCAGCAATATGACATTACGTTAACATACTCTAACATACAAAGTAATGTCAGATAGAGGGTAATCTTTTTTTTTTTAATCGAATACACTAAAAGGTGAGTTTACTGATTTTATTTAGCGTATCAAATGCTTTAGCCTCTCCCTCTCCGGGCATAACAATATAGGTAGGTTTCTGGGGCGGATCATTTTTGTCTTTTTCCAGATTACTGTAAAGCTCCTAAATCGGACCATGAGAGGACACCTTTCAGTAATTGAGTAATGCATTTAATTTGAGAGAGATGTTTTATTCACTACCCATCAACACATTGTGCAGATTTGTAGCAACTAATGTCATTAATTGGGACGACGTATATACAGCATACACGCAAAAAAAAAAAAAAAAGAGAGAAACATTAGCCTTTATTGTAACATGGTAATTCTCTAAAGCAAGCTCAAATGTTGTTTAAATTACAAAATTTGCATTAGATATTGTCTTTGCCATTGAACAGTTCAATCATTTTACTTGATTTAGCAATAGGATTGTCAAACAGTAGCCTACTCATCAGTTAGGCACAGCCAGTTCTCCTTAATTAGGTAAATTGAGAAATACAACTACACTTGCATGGACAAAAGTTTAAGGACACCTACACATTACACCTACATGTGCTTTTGTGACCTCCAATTCTAAATCCAGAGGCATTCGTTCGGTGTTTGTCCCCTTTTTAAAGCTAAAATGGTATGACAATTCTGGGAATGCTTTCTACAAGATTTTGCAGGGTGTCTGTAGAAACTTTTGCCCATTCATCCAGAATTTGGTCAGAACGAAAGGGCCTGGCTCACAATCTCCGTTCGAGTTCATCCCTAAGGTGTTTGATAGGGTTGAGAACAGGACTGTTTGTCGGCCAGTCAGTTTCTTACACACCAAACCCATTCAACCATGTCTTTATGGACCTTGCTTTGTGCTCTGGGACACAGTGATGTTGGAACAGAAAAGAGCTTCCCCAAACTGTTCCCAAAACACTGGAAGCATAGAGTCGTCCGAAATGTCTTGGTAAGCTGAAGCTTTCCTTTCCTTGGAACTAAGGGGCCTGGGCCGACCTCAGAAAAAAAACCCCATAGCATAAACCATCCTCCACCAAACTTTACACTTGGCAAAGCGCACATTCTCCTGGCAATCACCAAACCCAGACTCGCCCTAAGATGATATTTGGTCGCATATTTCACAATATCAATATATTTCCCGGCCGTAAAGTGATCGTGTTATCCTTTCGGATGGTCACACTGTTACAGTGGCTCAGAAGCCAACCGATGACCTGAAAAAAAATGACTGTGGTCAACAATTTGTAAGATTTTAGGTTAGTCAGTTTGCATTTTCTTTGAGTCATAGGTCACTCAATGGTTACCTGACTAATCAGTTACTTTTGCACATCCCCAGAATTGATTGTAAATCTCTGATCAACAGCCTCATGCTGCTGTCATGGAAACCTCTAAAGTTCCTCAGTCTACTTTAAAGGTTCGGTGCCATGTGATTGCAGTACTTTCAGCGCAAGGCATTGAAAGGCATTCCCAAATGTTCACCAAGAGGTAACACTACTATGATCAAACTCTGTTTTACTGTGATTCGTTGATACAGGTTGTGAATCAAGGAAACGCCAGACTTGTTGACTACACCGACTCCGATGAAGACTCATTGTCTGAAGCTGTTACTGCAAGGCAAAGGAAAGCCAAATCTTTATTTGTAAGTTGGCTTTTTTAGCTATTATTCATAACTTGTCAGAACAATTAAACCAACCTTTTATGCTGTTCCTCTTGCAGCAATATGATATGACAATACACATAATGCGCATCTCCATTGCCAGTTTGATGTTGAGTGTTGTTTGAGGGTGAAGTGGTTTATATTAGAATTATGTGATGCATTAGATTAATTTTAGTCTTTGCATGGTGTACAAGTGCTGAGACTACAAAACGCAATTTGGCCTATAACCAGAAGTGCAAAAGAAGCAGTAAAGTGCATTCTGGCGTAATATACAATGTATAAAATATAGATACAATAAACACTAAGGGTAGGTATGAATATGTGAAGTTATACTGTATGAACTGTATTTATAGAATGAACAATATGAACATTATGTAAATGCTAGTATACAAGGGCTGTAGCAAATATTCAAAAATTCATGGAAATTGTAAACATTCTATATTCGATAACACACTCAAATTTGTATTCATTTTTTATTTTGACTCTCCTAACACATCAAAAAAGCTAACAGGCCAGTTACCTTGATTAGCACTCGTTAACGCGGAACACATACATGTCGGCAAACCAAGGAACAAAATTCAAAGCCGAGTACAGCCAATGCAACTAGGGTGACTTGTACATGTCAACAGTATAATATTGAGCCCAAAAAAGCAGTTTATATTGTTATTACATACATAAGCATAGCTCTCATTACCGGGCTGTAAAATACTGCGTCACACGCACTGGGGCTCGGCGCTCAATTAAGACGTAATCACATCAGGAGCTAGCAGAAACCAGGCAGCATGTACGGAGACAGCAGAAAGAAGGGAAACATTGGCTGTTTGGAAGCATTTTAAGATCGCCGTATTTTATTTTTTGGTTTAAGTCAGCTTTCAAAAGGCAGTTAAGTTAACTTACTATGCTGCTGGTCTAGTCAGACGACCATTAAAGTGACTCCCAGTGCCTGACAGTTCTACCGTTATATACGAAGATGATTGCCAGTGCCAAATGCTTTGTAAAAAATGGCTATGGAATATCCCAATATTAAAAAATGGTATTTGTTACAGCCTTAGTAAATGGCTTGATGTATGATAAGAATATGATGTACACAATGTAGATCAGATAGAAACACGGTCGTATAAATATGAATTCACTGTACAGTGTGTCCTGATAAAAAGGAAACTGGGAATAAAATTCCCAGAAAAGTATTCTTTAGAAACTTTGGGTCTATAAAACTAATTAGCACTATTTATAACACAACTGTGTACTTTTTCACATCATACAAAGCAAAAAAATTGTCAGGCATGCCTGAATGGTGATTGCCGTAATGCAACTTGTCAGAAATGTTTTTGTGCCAAAATTAGCAGGGTTTGAAAAGCAACTTTGCCATTTGATTGGAATGCAGAACACTGGACAATCCAGTGGGGGAAACGCTTTTAATTACGTTTACATGAGTATATGCTTATGGATGACCTTCAACGTGGCCACCATTTGCGGCGACTCGAGCCTCAGCCCTTGTTCTTATTGCCCTGAAGGAATTACGAATCATAGTTGGCTAACCTCTTAATTCTTCAACTTGTGCGACAATCCTTGCACGCAGACAGTTTAAGTCCCTGGGTGGTGTCGTGTAGACTTTACTCTTCAGGTAGCCCCAAAGAAAAAAAGTCTCGTGGGGTTAGGTCAGGGGATCTGGGGGGCCACTCAGTCTCATGGTGAACTGCAATCACTCGATGATGAAAAAGATCTCGCCGACTATCTTGGACGATTAGCCTCCTGTGAGCCAGTGCTCCATCTTGTGCCCACCACAATCTATGGAATACCCCTCCATCCTGGCATTGAAATTGCTCTTCAGGCTCTCCAAAAGTGTCATTGTTGTTCATTTGAGTGTGGCACAACCTCCACTTACTTAACATCACTAGACAGAAGACAGTTATGTATTACCAAATGCTAGTTTTAATAAAAGAATGTGAAGCAGTTGCTATGGAATTAACCATTTATTCTATTCCTTTTTTTGGGACACACTATAGAACATATAACCTGTAGTCTGTCTTGGTGTGCTATAAATAACAAAAAAAAACACGATGGATCAGTAAGCAGTATAAATATGAAAGTAAATGTTCATAGACTCCAGGTCATTTCAAGCAGTATATGCATTACATTTACTGTAACCATTTGCCTTTCAAATGGTCACCCGAGCTCATGTACTGAAGAAGTGATGGAAGTAGTATGATGGGCAAACTACAGCTGATCAAAATGGTTTTCGATTTTGTTTATAGATGAGTGGAAGGGATGGCGATGCATCACGATGCACGATGGAGTTTTATGAGTCCAGTGCAGACAGTGAAGAAGAGTATATCCCTCGTGACAGTGAGGAGAGCTCAGATAGTGACATGAGTGATGTGATGCCTCGACAGGATAGAAAAGGAAGGAAGTCAACACTCTACAGATATCACAACAGTGCCAGGATCCCTACAGCCGCATCTGAGTGCACTAGCAGAGGTCCTTTGAATTCACAACAAAGCATTAGCAGCGGCCCTACTGCTCTATTAAAGGGCTATAAGTCCTGTCATTGTTCACCAGAAAGTCCGACCGACAGCTCTTCTGTTACAGAGGAAGAGTATATCCCTGATACAGGTATAGAAAGCTCAGGTGGTAACATGAGTGATGTGATTCCTCTACCGAAAAGAGAGGTAATTAAGTCACCTCTCTTTGAATATCACTGCAGTGGCAGGATCCCGACAGCTGCATCTGAGTGCACTAGCAGAGGCCCTTTAAGTTCACAACAAAGCATTAGCAGCAGCCCTACTGCTCTATCAAAGAGCTATAAGTTAGGTAATTGTTCACCAGAATGTCTGACTGATACAGAAGATGCTGACTCGGTGTCTATTTTGGCAGTGTCTAAAAAGGCAGATGGAAAGAGAAAGTACAATAAATTGCAGTACTGTCTGTTTTGTGGGTTAGCCGTTGGGAAATCTGCTAGACATCTGGAGCGTCATCACAGCAATGAGTTGGATGTAGCCAGGGCACTTAGTTTTAACAAGGGCTCAAAGGAAAGGCGACTGCAGCTGGAGTATCTAAGGAACAAAGGAAACTTTGTGCACAATGCAGCCGTTTTGAAAACTGGAAAAGGAAAACTTGTTGCATACAAGCAACCAAAACGAGACAGTTTGGGACGAGACTTCATGCACTGCGTATTCTGCCAGGGACTATTTGCCCGAAGATTGCTGTGGAAACATGCTCGGCAATGCAAGTTCAAACCGAGAGAAGGGCAAGTGAAACCTGGTAAAACTCGAATCCAGTCCCTTTGTGCTTTTGCGCAACCTACACCTCCAGGGGTTACTGAGCAACTTTGGAAGTTGCTTAGCTCCATTCCAGTCGAAAGGGTCCGACCAAAGCCATCATGTCCGACAACAGCTGAGGGAGCTTAGTAGGCTCGTACTCAAAGCAAGAGAGGTCACTCCACTGAAGACAGTCCAAGAGCTTCTGAATCCTGGGAACTTCATGGAAACCGTTAAAGCTGCACGACACGCAGTTGGTTTCGACAGCAAAACGGGAACATCCAAATCTCCAAGTCTTGCTCTCAAATTGGGTGGCATTTTGAATAAAATGGCTTTGTTTTTCAAATCAGAAGCACTGATTAAACAAGACCTTACTACAGCGGAGGCATGTCAGTCATTCTGCGAGATTTCCCAGACACGATGGAGCACATATGTGTCCGGCCCAGCCACAAAGGAACTCAAGGAGGCCAAATTTAACTCTCCTCAGCTTTTGCCCTTCACAGAGGATGTTAAACGTCTTCATTCTTTTTTGGATGGGAAACGACAACAACACCTCAATGATTTGAAGGAGCAGTCTTCACCTACTGACTGGAAAGAGCTTGCACAGGTTACATTGGCACAAGTCATTGTATTTAACCGTCGAAGGGAAGGTGAGGTCTCTAAAATGCCACTGTCTGCATTTACTTCAAGAGACAAATCGGTGCCCCACAAAGATGTCTGCCTTGCTCTGTCAGAAGTAGAGCAGAAACTTTGCTCATATTTCACACGGATTGAAATCCGAGGAAAGAGGGATAGGAAGGTTCCTGTTCTTTTAACACCAGAAACGGAGGAAGCGCTTGAGCTACTAGTCAGCAGACGAGAGGAGTGTGGGGTGCTGAAAAACAACGACTACTTGTTTGCAAGACCATCTGCCATGAGCCACTTTCGAGGTTCTGATTGCATTAGACGGTATGCAAGGTTATGTGGTGCCCAGAACCCTGATGCCATCTCTTCCACAAAGCTCCGGAAACATGTGGCAACTCTTTCAAATGTCCTGAATCTCAAAGACACAGAGCTTGATCAGTTAGCGGATTACCTTGGCCATGATATTAGAGTTCATCGGCAATACTACAGACTACCCGAGGGCACCCTCCAGCTCGCCAAAGTCAGTAAGATCTTAATGGCCCTGGAGCATGGACGGCTGGGAGAGTTTACGGGGAAGAACCTCGACGAGATAGACATCAACCCAAACGGTATTTGGGGAAAATTTGGTTGGCAGTACTCACTAATTTCTCAATTTGTTACATGGCTGTAGCCAATTAAAAGGCTAAGGGAAATATGATGTCAGTTTGAGATTTGCCTAATAAACATAAACATCTTTTGAAATGATGGGCGCATAACTGAGCAGCTTAGCTTTGGTTGGTCAGTTCTGCCCTGTCTGAGCCGCTCACAGGGCTGCTGAGCACTTTCTGTGTAGGATCACTGTGGGATATGCGGAAGTGATAGAAATTTGTAGTTCAGTCGTGGGTCCAACATTTATCCTGATGTTACACTCCTTCGTACATCAATCTAGGACATTAATGTGGGTGGGCAGACAAATTACTGTGTAGAAATGAAAACTAATCATTTATTCAAATTACATTGGTAAACGTCAATACTGCATTACGGCAAATGTTCCTGACGACCGTGACACACAATCAAAAGTAGTTATTGAACGTTTTATCACGTAGTGTACTTTGTAGAATTTTCTGAGTTAAATGAGACTTGCTCTGCGCTCAATCAGAGCAGAACGTTAAGTGGCTCAAAAATACTCCCAGTGCTCACATTGAGCATTCTCACTGTGAGCGCTCAGTTACTTAAAGCACCCAGTATATTTCTTGTATAATTCAACTTTTACGTGGAAAAATTTTTGAAGAACTTATCCAAAGCCTTGTCTGTCCAATTTTGGTTAATCATATAGAGATTGTCCAGATTGACGAAGAAGGGAGACACAGAAGTGACAAAGAAGAGACGAGCAAGAAAAGACAAGTGGACATGTCCGGTATGTACTGTCAGTGTAATGCCTGTGCAGGGCCCAAGTGGACATGTCCGGTATTTACTGTCAGTGTAATGCCAGTGCAGGGCCCAAGTGGACATGTCCGGTATGTACTGTCAGTGTAATGCCAGTGCAGGGCCCAAGTGGACATGTCCGGTATGTACTGTCAGTGTAATGCCAGTGCAGGGCCCAAGTGGACATGTCCGGTATTTACTGTCAGTGTAATGCCTGTGCAGGGCCCAAGTGGACATGTCCGGTATGTACTGTCAGTGTAATGCCAGTGCAGGGCCCAAGTGGACATGTCCGGTATGTACTGTCAGTGTAATGCCTGTGCAGGGCCCAAGTGGACATGTCCGGTATGTACTGTCAGTGTAATGCCTGTGCAGGGCCCAAGTGGACATGTCCGGTATGTACTGTCAGTGTAATGCCTGTGCAGGGCCCAAGTGGACATGTCCGGTATGTACTGTCAGTGTAATGCCTGTGCAGGGCCCAAGTACACATGTCCGGTATGTACTGTCAGTGTAATGCCTGTGCAGGGCCCAAGTGGACATGTCCGGTATTTACTGTCAGTGTAATGCCTGTGCAGGGCCCAAGTGGACATGTTCGGTATGTACTGTCAGTGTAATGCCAGTGCAGGGCCCAAGTGGACATGTCCGGTATGTACTGTACTAAAAACATTATTCCTATTTCCTTCTATCGGCTTTGAAAACTAGAAATATTAAGTACTTGAGAGAGCATGTTTATAGACACCAAGGCTCTCTTTCGAAGCCAAGAGCAAGACCTGCATTTTTGAGAAGTGCCACTTATGTTCCAGCTGACGGGACTTTTATTTTAGAGTACAAGTGTGGTCAGTATACCAAGGAGCTGTTTTTTATTCTTCGCAATAACTTTGTTTTAATGGAGGAACTACATGAAGGGTTTTGCGTAAAGCAGCGAATCCAGCTGCCACTCTATCAAGGGGCTGGCCGAAAAGACTAATGCAACAGTATGAATCCTCATGCTTTAAAACTAAACCATAAATCCACTTTGCACAAATGCTGATAACTGGATGAGAGTAATGGGTCTGGTGTTGAGTTGGTATTTGCGATCTCAGGAGTGACCAGTTTTGGCTGGTACATCTGTGTACATCTGAGTATTTTTCCTATTCTTAACCTCACCATCCTGTTCTGTCCTCTGCATTGGAGAGATTATAATAGACAAAATACTTAATTCTCATAAGAATAAATGGATATTTGTTGAAGTGACCAGAGAAATAATATGGTAACCAACAATTATTTTTCATTTTTCTCCATTTTTATCTAGGTCGCCCTGCTGTGATAAAGAGGCCGTGGGAAAAGGAGGAAATTGCTGTCGTGCTAAAGAACATGTCCAAATTTATTGACAAGTGTCAGGTGCCAAGGAAGATGGACTGCGATGCATGCATTAAAGCAGGGCCAGAAGTGCTCAGAAACAGAGATTGGAAGGCAATCAAATTCTTTGTAAAAAATAGAATCACAGCAATGAAAAGACAGACCTGTGAGTGAGGCAGTTTTTTTTTTTTTTTTTTTTTTTAAATCAATTTTGTGTTTTAATTTCTAGTATGTATGAACAAATTGGTACAATGGAAAATACTGTGTGATAGTAAGTTGTATGACATACTATGGGCCTGATTTTCCAGGATCAGAATGGCGCTGCGGGATGTCAGATGTCAGATGTGGGGTGCGTAGTGGGACGGGTGTGGCTGTGGAATTTTGTTATTTTTCTGAGAAAGAAGCGACTTGTGGCCCTCCTAGCAAAATGCGTGGCGCACTTGTCAGATGGGCTGGGTTATGCAGACTATATTATCAGTGGGTGGTGATTCATTCAAATCCAATCAAATTAACTACAAACCCCAATTCCAATGAAGTTGAGACGTCGTGTAAAACGTGAATAAAAACAGAATACAATGATTTGCAAATTCTTTTTGACCTATATTCAGTTATGTACACTACAAAGAAAATATATTTAATGTTCGAACGGATAAACTTTGTTTTTCTGGAAATATTCACTCATTTTGAATTTGATGCCTGCAACGCATTCCAAAAATGCTGAGACGGGCATGTTGACCACTGTAATACATCGCCTTTCCTTTTAACAACTATCAGTAAACATTTGGGAACTGAGGACACTAATTGTAGAAGCTTTGTAGGTGGAATTCTTTCCCATTCTTGCTTGATGTACGACTTAAGTTGCTCAACAGTCCAGGGTCTCCGTTGTTGTATTTTGCGCTTCATAATGCGCCACACATTTTCAATGTGAGACAGGTCTGGACTAAAGGCCGGCCAGTCTATTACCCGCACTTTTTTTTACGATGAAGTCACGCTGTTGCAACACTTGCAGAATGTGGTTTGGCATTGTCTTACTTAAATAAGCAGAGACATCCCTGAAAAAGATGTCGCTTGGATGGCAGCATATGTTGCTCCAAAACCTGTATGTACCTTTGAGCATTAATGGTGCCTTCATAAATGTGCAAGTTACCCATGCCATGGGCACTAACACATCCCCATACCATCACAGATGCTGGCTTTTGAATTTTGGCCTGATAACAATCTGGATGGTCCTTTTCCCCTTTAGCCCGGAGGACACGACGTCCGTGATTTCCAAGAACAATTTCAAATGGGGACTAGTCAGACCACAGCAAACCTTTCCACTTTGCATCAGTCCTTCTCAGATGAGCTTAGGCCCAGAGAAGCTGGCGGTGTTTCTGGGTGTGTTTGAAACGGTATATAACTTTCGCTTTGTATGGTGCAGTTTTAACTTGCACTTGTAGATGAGGCAATGAACTGTGTTAACTGACAATGGTTTTCCAAAGTGTTCCTGAGCCCACATGGTGGTATCCTTTACAGAATGATGTTGATTTTTAATGCAGTGCCTCCTGAGGGACTGACAGTCACGGACTTAGTGTTGGATTTCAGCCTTGCCGCTTATGTGTAGAGATTTCTCTGGATTCTGTGAATCATTTGATGATATCATGGACTGAAGACAATGAAATCCCTAAATTCTTTGCAATGGCATATTGAGAAACATTGTGCTTAAACTGTTGGACTATTTGCTCACGCACTTATTCACAAAGTGGAGAACCTTGCCCCATCCTTGCTTGTGAACGACTGGCCTTTCGGGGATGCTTCTTTTATACCTAATCATGACATTCGCCTGTTTCCAATTAAACTGTTCACCTGTGGAATGTTCCAAAAAGGTTTTTATTGAGCATTCCTCAAGATTCCCAATCTTTTGTGGCCCCTGTCCAAGCTATTTTGGAATGTGTTGTAGGCATCTAATTCAATATGAGTGAATATTTCCAAAAAATAAAGTTTATCAGTTTGAACATTAAACATCTTGCCTTTGTTTTGTACTCAATTGAATATAGGTCAAAGGATTTGCAAATCATTACTTTTCCCCCTCCCAGGAGGGGAGACATTGTTTTTGTACAGTTTCCCGTCCGCGTTCGCATCGGCGTTCCAACTGTTTCCGGGCTCTAAGTCTTATTCATTCAGAGGTGGACTTGCTGGTGTGCTTTGGGTTATTGTCCTGCTGCATAACCCAAGTGCGCTTGAGCTTGAGGTCATGAACTGATGGGCGGTCATTGTCCTTCAGGATTTTCTGGCAGAGGGCAGAATTCATGGTTCCATTAATTATGGCAAGTCATTCAGTCCTGAAGCTACAAAGCAGCCCCAGACCATCACACTACCACCACCATGTTTGACTGTTGGTATGATATTCTTTTTATTTAATGCTGTATTAGTTTTACACCGGATGTTACAGGACGCATTCCATCCAAAAATTTAAACTCTTGCCGTGTCCTTCCACAGAATATTTACCCAAAAGTCTTTGGGATCATCCAGATGTGTTTTGGCAAAAATGAGACGAGCCTTTATGTTCTTTTTGGTCAGCAGTGGTTTTTGCCGTGGAACTCTCCCATGGATGCCATTTTTGCCCATTCATAAACGCAAGTTAAAACTCTGCTGTGCAAATTTTAAACCAAGATCCAGAAATGCTATGGTCTTCGCTGGGCCCAAGCTCATTTAAGATGGACTGAGGCAAAGTGGGAAACTGTCCTGCAGTCTGACCAATCAAAAATCTGAAAACGGCTGTTTTTGCTGAAAAAACACTCACTTTCTGTTTTATTCACGTTTTACACAACATCCCAACATTGGAATTGGAATTTGCCTTTTTATTGCCTCTGAAGATCCAAACATATGCCCAGGCTGTACTCTCGCAAGCTGGCTTATCGCTGACACACCCACAGCAACGGCTCTCCTCCCACTCTGACTCTGCTGCGCCTTGGGTCCAGGAATTACCATTTGTCCACATACCGGCCGTAAATTGAAAGTATATAAGTTGCTAAAGTGGATTTTTGGAAGCAGTAAAGTTATCCCTTTCAGTTCTTTCATTGTCTGGTTGATTTTTAATTCCCCCCCCCCCCCCCCCCCCCGATGATTTTGTTATACTGAAATTCTTTGGATTAACTTTAAAGGCAAGCAGTACACTAGTTGACAGCACACCCTTGGAGGGACTGTTTGTGATGCAGTCCTCAGAGGAGTGCTTACTTAGTCCAACTCTCCATGGGAACCCCTAGGCCCGCAGTGCTGGTCACAGCCTGAGGTAAGGGAAAAAATGAAAAATGAGAATCCTGGATTTTCATGTGAGGACCAGTTTTGAAAACTGCAAAGTGCATGTTCATTATATACAGTGCTGAGCATAAATGAGTACACCCCATAAGAAACCCTACAAATTCAACTTTATTTACAAAGAAGACATATTTGGGATTCCTACATGAGGTAATGTTCCAGCAACTCTGGTTTATCAGCTACCAAAGGAAAAAGTCAGTACTAAATGGGAAATTTTGATTTTTATCAAAATGTTAAAAGGCAGTGCTGCAAAAATGAGTACACCCTCCTGAATGTTAATTGAAAGCAGTCGTGTTTAATTTTTGATTTAAAGATAGTTGGTTGATTTTGCTGTCTGTGACCTATTAACATCATCAGTCTTAAATGTTTGCTTTTCAATGGATCTCCACAGGAATTGGGAGTGGGACTAGTGTGGAAAACATTTATTGGCTTAATGGCTTCAAGTCACCAAATGAGCCTCAAACCACCATGCTGGTAACAGATATGCAGTAGATTTGGATGGTTTACTTCATGTTCAACCAATGGAAAAACAACTGCAAAAGAAATCCATCCTTATCTGCTGCATATCTGACAGGAGCATGATGGTTTGAGGCTCATTTGATATCTTGGACCCTCAATGATGTATGTCCATTTTGCAAAAAAAAATTATTCTGTACTGTATCAGCGTAATTTACAGTTGAGTCTAGTTCTACTCCCACTTTCCATAGAGATCCATTCAAATGCAGAGAGTTTTCATATCACTTGTTGGACAACCTGAAAAGATATCCAGACTCTAAAGTTAATAGGTCACAGCCATCAGGAAATTACGACATGCAAAGGAAATGTAACAAAATATTGAACAGGGCATTTGGACAAGAAATTCAAAATTTTCAGTTTTGTCTTGGCATGTTTCATTGGTACCTGATAAACCAGAGTTGCTGGATCATTACATCCTATAGGAACCAAATATGTGTTATTTGTAAAGAGAGAATGTAATCTTCTAGGTTTCTTATAGCTGTGCACTGTACATCATCCAACATGTGACTACATCTCTTAGCCCACACTTCATACCTAAAATGTTTGGACCCGTCATGTTTGTACCTTCTACCTGTCGAGATATTATCGTGCCAGATGTGTGTATGTAAGTATGCATGCCATTTCATATCAGATTTACTGCCATAGAATTTGACATTGTATTTGTAATTTTGAGGTACAGATTAAGCTTACAGTTATTGAGTTTAAGACCAGAGAACAGTATACCGTCCCCTTCAAAAGTATTGGAACAACAAGCCCAATTCCTCTGCTATACACTGACTGAATACATTTGGGGTTGAGATAAAAAGCTTAACACAAGACATGTTTGGAATTTCAACTTTTATTTCCTGGTATTTACACCTTGATGTGCTAAACTACATAGAACATAGCTCCTTTGGTATCAGACCACCCATTTTTTTGGTGAGCAGTAGGACTGGAACAGATACCAATTAATTAAATAAAAGAAAATTAAAATGCGGATGCGGCGGACGCGTGACGAGGCCAAATCCATAGTATCCTGGAACTTCGTTCGGGGGATACTATGATTCAGGATAAACTACTGTAACAGTACTCTCTGCTCATATCTTGCTGCTAGCTGCAGATAATGAGATTATGTTTGCAGTTTATCCTGAGTCATGTTTCAGTTGGTTTCAGTAGGACAGTTATTCAGGCAAAACAATCCATGATGTGATCCATCCACCCATATCTACTGCATTTCAGGCTGGAGGAGATTGGAGTACCCAGACTGCTCCCACTCAGATACGGGGGTCACATGCAAACTCCACAGAGAAAGGCCCACACCGGGATTGTAGCCCACAACCTTATTGCTGTGAGGCGACAGTGCTAACCCCACGACACCGTGCCATCCTGCATTGGGCGTAACCATGTCTGGATGGGGTGCAATTTAAATGCCTGATAATATTGAGAAAAAATGGGAACTGATTGGCCCCCACTTGCTTTTTACCCCTCAGCCCTCAAGGCTGATGGGGTATTGCCATCCTTCGTGCGGTTGGGCGGGCGGGCGGGCGTCTCCAAAAACTTCGACATTGGGCTGAGGGGTATTCCGTGCATTGCACGCCTATTTTTTTACTGTATGCTGCAAACTCGTGAGCTTTATTTTAGGTGGTTTACCACTCCATAATTTACAGATTAGTGTATCATTTCCCCCCCCCCCCCAATAGCACATGGTTGTGGGAGCATACAATGATTTGGTAGACTAAGCTCTCCTGTGAATTGGTGTTCATGACATTGGCAGCTCGCACATTCTTTGCTTCCAAACACAGGGAAGTAGTGCCTTTAACTAATTGTGGAAGAGGCTGCTGTCCGGTGTTTTGTTGGGAACACCGAATCTACTGTACGTGTTGATACAGGAAGACATAGGACCAACTCTTTAGGTGATGTGTGGCAGGACCAGCTGTTGTCTCAACATGTCTGTGCTGATTGCATGGCAACCACTGGGGCCAAAAAGTTGCCCTGTGTGGATTGAGCATTGACATTATTTGTTGTCTTCACTAAGAACTTGCAATTACAATGACCATTGTGCTTTGTGGTTAGTTACGATTGCTGTTAACCTTACAGTATACTGTTAACTATTTGTAGTTTTCATTGGTTTTCTGGTCAGAGTGAAGCATTTAAGAAAGTGAAGCCTAGCATTCTGTGCTCAGAGCAGTGTTTGAAATGCCCAGTTCCAGGATTTAGGGATTGCACATCAGAAGCAAACTGCAATGCATGCTGGTAAATTTATTGTCACTCCTGACACAGCAGCACGAGTAGGGCTACACGGTTTTTTGGTTAATATTAATAAACTCATTTTATGGCGCCTGTATTGCTTCGATGGACTAGATTTACCATAACCAGTCACTGGAAAGCCACTTGATAGACAGCAACATGTCCCTTTAAACATACAACTCAGAAAAGATATATTGATGAATGACAATAATTAGTGCTCAATAAAATTATATTAACTGAGGGGAACAAACTGAACTATTGTAATGCAAAAATGTAATATTGCAGTAGGCCAAGCCAGCTGTGATGGGGATGCATGGGTACTGTACATATGATTGCATGCAGCCCATTGCCTTGAAAGTCCCACAGGAGTTCTTAAGTCAAATTTCTGTCTGTGACCGAGCACAAAAGATACCCCCACAAAGTCGTTTTGGGCCCCACAATGTTCTGAAAACTAGATGAGCATTGCTGTGTATAACAGGGGACCTCATGGTCCCCACAATGATCTGAAAACAAGACGGGCATTGCTGTGTATAACAGGGGACCTCACGAGTCCTGAAAACCAGATGAGGTCCCCAGAGGTGACGGACCAGACACATTTGGAGAAAAATTTTGGAATTTTGTAAATTCGAACAGATATTTGTCATTACAGACTGCCACTGATAATGCCTGATTTTTTTCAGAGCTCTATTAGCCCTGGAAAGGCTGGTCCCCATAGGTGATGGCCCAGTCATATGGCCCCATAAGTGTAGTTAAACGAGTATGTGTGTGTGTGTATGTGTGTGTGTGTGTGTTTGGGTGCGTGTGTGTGTGTGTTTGTGTGTGTATGTGTGTGTGTGTGTATATGCTCTGAGCTCAGATTGCGTTTCTGTGTGGAAATCAATGTGAATGAACCAAACTCTGTGAGTGTCTGTAAACAACTGCATTGCTGGCATATTGGTTAGTTCTGTCTTTGTTAGATTGAATGCAATTGTCATTCTTTTCCATGAAGTGCTCATATGAATGTCTACAATGCAATTAGCTTTTATTCAAAAATAATTTAAGGTGCCTGTTGATTAGTCAATATTTACAGTATTTTATGGAATCTTTACTGTAATTACAGGATTGGTAAAAAGGGAAATTTCTAAGAGAAAAGCATATATTAGCAGTGCAAATTTATAGGAGTTAAGCCATTTTAATGACTATGGAGTAGTTAAAGGACAAAGTTGCAGAAGTACAGCAGAATAATTTTTCCTTATGAAACCGAGCAAAAGTCCCCATTTCTTGATAAAATAAATGCAAACCCCTCTTAAACGATCAGTAACTATAAACAGTGGGAAGTTTAGATGAAGTAACAACTGAATATAAATTATACAAACATGGACAAGTGTTTCTAATGTTGTGGCTAACTGAATTTCTTTAAGATGCAGGACAAAGTGAATAATTAAAGCATGAAGTAATTACACTATTTGGATTTGTGAAATATTTTTAAAGAGCTAGAAAATCTAAGCATTTTTCTGTAAATAATTAGGCTGTGTGAGATTGGTGTGCTAGAAGCACATCTCTGACAAGAAAATGAAGTGAAAGTGGAAACAAGAATAACACAGTGTGTTCAAAATTTGCCAAAATACTGTGTAACACTGTATACAATAAGAGACTGTGTGCCAAATTCAATTTAGAGGTTTTTCTATCAAGCATTGAAAAATTGCAATTGCTATCTGAAGTGAAAAAAATGAGGTAAAATGATCAGAAAAGTGCCGGTAAATACAAAATATAATATGAAATTTAATGGTACATATTAAATTGAAATAAAAAAAAAAAATCAAATGAAGTATTGTGGGATTAGAGAATCATGGATCTTTAAATGGGGAAGCACTAAGTGGAACAAATGTGACTGAAAGCTTTCCTGACAAAAGAAATGCAATTAAAAATCTTTTCTCCATTTTGAACAGGAATTGTCAACAAGTGTTTTCATGGCAAAGGAAGTGAACCTTAATCTGTTTTTTTAATTTTTACAGGGAATGATCCGAACAAGTTGAATTAAAACAAAATTGTTCATTATTGTTTGTCTCTAACTCCTCTTGGAACTTTTCCACAGAGAGGACTGCTGAAGATAAGTGATGAGCTGGCCAGCTGGGGATTAAAAGTTTACCTTCTAAAATAGATTTGGGGAAATACAATTTGAAGTATTAACACAAGACTAAATTCAAAAGTCCACTAGTAACGTGATCACATATTACTTTGCTTGCGATTTCTAAATTTATTTTTGAATAAGTACCTTTATGTGCTAGGAGGTGACTAAAAATATAAACTTTTTTTTTTTTGGAAATTGTAACATAGTCTAAAGTGACTCCACCCGGTTCTGCTAATGATGAGGGAAAATGTAAGAATGGTTGGAGCTAATAAGCCCTGACTGTGCATTTCCTCCATGCTGTTAGCAGAACCCTAGGCTAAGGTGGATTGCTTAATCACAATTCATTGAGAGGGAGAAAAAAATGTATTCTCCATTGTGTTAAAGAAGACCTATCTAATAATACTACATGTCCTGGACTTCCCCCACTATCAAAACTTCATATTGAATACTTTGTTGATGGTTTGGCGTCAAATGCCGATAAAGTGAACCCATGTGTGGGATATGCTGTCTGTACTCATGGTAGCTGTGTTGATAGTGGCCCTCTACTCACCCTGTAGAAGCACAGAGCTGATAGCTCACACCAAAATGTTTACCAAATCAGTTTGGCTGACGCGTTTGCAGACAGAGACACAAGGGCAGCAGCCAAAAACACTCTTGTGGGGCTATTACACCAATCTGAAGACTCAATATTCATGTGACGTGCTGTGAGCAGAGCAGGATGCTGCTCCCCCATAAGAAAAATGTCAATGGGCATCACATGGAACACAATACACTGATGGCGGGTGGGTAGGACCCTATGGGAAGCCTTTATTACCAAAATCTCTCTTCCATATTGCTGTAGATTTGGTGCATGGACAGTGCCATGTACCAAGAGGGGGGACTAAGGGGTTAATAGATCAAAGCACAACATGACGAAGTTATAACACACAGAACACACGGGGTAGCGTAGTAATACAGTAGGGGGCAATCCCTACACCCCCTGGGCCATTCCATACATTTCATACATTTAACACTGTGTGAAGCGAGAAGGAGTATTGTGTTATTATTGATGTGACCTTTGCTAAATGAGGTAGAAGCTATAGATGCAATCACAGTGGCAATAATCCTGAGTAGGGAAATTGCTCCTAGGTGGGGGATTCTAAAAGCATTCCATATTAATAATGGGCCAGAGTTTAGAAATGAAGAACTGGCTCGTCTGGGAGTAAAATTGGGAATAGAATTGAAAAAACATTGTGTATATCATCCACAATTAGCAGGAGAAGTGGAGGGAACTGCAAAACTGTGCAAAGCCGTTGCAGAAACTAAATGGAACTGGGTAGCATGTCTGCCATAAGTATTAACTAGCATGAGGATAACGCCACAAGCAGGGATTGGGGTTGTCACCTTATGAAGTAGTACATGGGAAACCTTTTGAGTTAGTACATTTACTGCAGAGAACACAAGTAGAAGAAACGACTCTGGCAGAGTATATAAGTAGAATGCTGACTAACAAACGTGAGATTCGAAATGTGCTTCCTCCCAGATCAGTAGCGGAGCTGCCACCTTGTGAGATAAAGCCTGGAGATTGGATCCTGGTGCGGAGTGTCGGGTAAAGTGGAAGTGGAGTGAACTGGCATGGAAGGGTCCATATCAAGTGCTCCTGACCACACCGACTGCAGTAAAAATCCAGGAGAGGGAGGTGTGGATACATCAGTCACATTGTAAGGTGGTATCTCCTCCTCCAGCGGGTGTGTAGGTACATCTGGGTGAGTCAGGATAGACTTGGAGGGAGTCCGGCTACAAAGGGGGGCGTGGCATATAGACCCCGCCCATCTCAAACCCGGTGAAGAGTTTATTTACGCTCCAAGTCAGTATAGACTCCAGACTTATTCATATTACAAAAAAAGAAAAAAGAGGTTTAATAAAATGACATCTCTCCCTGTGTCTGTTCATTTTTAAACATATGTTGCGCCTACAATGAATGTGAACAGTATAGTTAAATGCGCCATGGCAGTGTCTACTGCACGTAATGGATTAGTTTCAATAGACCCCAGTTAACCCCCACTTAATATAGTCGATGTGTAGAAGGAAATGGCACAGGGTTTGTGGGGGTAACCTAGGGGTGCCAGGGGAAACTATCGATTTTGAGTGGGTATCCACTAATAAGCAACGGGAATAATTCGGAATGACTAACCGCCCTGGGGGAAGGGTTAGCATCTGGGGAGCCATTTCCCTATGATGAAATTAAATTGTTTGCATTAATGGTTGCACCGATGAGTGCTTGGAAAACCCTGATTGTAAATGACACACCAGTTTATTTTCTATGTGACACGGGGGCATGTTGAACTGTTATCAGAAAAGTAAGTGCAATTTTTTCACATCGGCTCAGCACTAATATGACATAAACTTGTGCTGTGAATGGGGCAATGGGACAGCGTAGCAACAGAGGAACACAAATTTGAGGATCCTGAGGGGATTGCTACACTCTGCTCTGTAGTAGTGTCCACACAGTGCCCAGTAAACCTCCTGGGGAGGGACGTAATGTCTAAACTGGGGCTCAAGGTGGTTCCTACAGGTCCTACTATGTGGGAGGCAATGCGCGTGTTCGAGGGAAACGAACAGGGTGAGATTGCGGGGGATCAGATGATGGTTCTGGGAACCGGACCCCCAGCAATCTACCAAGTGTTGCAATTTGCAGATTCGCCCCCTCGTAAGCCGATTACAGAAATGTTGCAAATAGTGCTGGGGAGAGGACTAAAGACCCCCGTGTCTGGTGAAGTAGTGTCTGGGGAAGTATGAATTGACATATTGCCATGGTACTATCTAATCGGCGTGTTTGTCGCATGTAAGTTGAGGGAAACACGTGGTACGTGGGTGACAGCCCACACCCAGCAGAGGGGAGATGGAGACGACCTCTGTGGACAGGTGAGGCTGGTGAAACTGTCGAAGCGAATGCGCCGGTCAGCGAGTGGTGCTTCTGTGATCGGTGGGCTAGAGTCCAATTAGAGTGCAAAAACATTCAAAATGTGTCAAAGCAACATGTTACTGACATCACCTTTGAAATTCCAAACTGTTAAGCCTATGACATTGCAAATATAACTCATGGATGGTACCAGTTGTAGGGCTCTGTTTAATCTCAATTTATCACTGTATCAGAGAATGGGCCATGCCGTGACTTTTTCCGCATTTCGACTCAGCCAGCATTGATACTTCCGTTCTACCACTGGTTACAGTGTTGTTATTAGCTCAGCGGAAGCAATGTTCTTCATTTTATCACCTCAGGAGCTGTCAAAACTAATTATAAACGACGCAGGTCGCTGTATTCAAACATCATCAAGGGCGTGCTCAAGTAAAAAAGGCCATGGATTCCAACTTTATGTTACAAGCTACATTCACAAGTTCAAAGATAAGTCACGCGATTTTGTAGCATTAGCGTCAGTATATGTACTGAAATACTTTTCAGTGCAAGATTACAATATGGAATGTAATTTTTAACATGATGATCAACCATTCTTTCCAATGTCAGTGTTATTACCGGAAGTGGTCGTGCTGGCAGAGAATCTAGCAGATGTGCGTCATCAATGGGTCTGGCATATACCCCATTAATGACGATTAACAGGATTCATCAACATTTCAACATATGACAACCCCCCCCCCAAAAAAAAACAGCAATAACACAACCAATATTATAGACTCTGCTATGTGTTGTGGACTCATTTTTATCTGAAGGTATCTGAATTCTCACTTTGCTATTATGTGGTATAGTAATCAAATAGCATATGTGCAGATTAAAAATGTTCAACTATAAAACAAATCTGACACATAGCATACAATAAAATCATTGCTTCATTCATTTCCAATGTTAAAATGCGCAAAGAACACTCATACAAGGGTAAAGAGTACACTTTTGTGGTCAATCTTGGTATTACAGGATGAACTAGTGATGCTAATACTGTATTCATTTTTCCCCCCTCATATTTGAGTGAAGGACCAAATATATCAATTACTACACTAGCACTAACGTTAGGCTACCTCAGTCATCTGATAGACAAGTTATGGCGTTTTTCCACTGGAAAGTACCTACTCAGCCCAGCCCTACTCGGCCACTCAGCCCTACTCTAGCCTCGTCATCTAGGCTATCTACTCATCATGCTCATCAAAGAGTTTGCCAAGCCAGCTATCAGAATCAGCTGACAACAATAATGAAGCACAAGTGGGTAGCAAGTCACCACTTAGTAGGTTATATATGATTTCAATTCATAAGCACCCTGCAGATGACATAGGTTTTACAAAGCCAGTTTAAGTTAACGTTACTTTATTGAGGCTATTAGAATAATGCGGTGTGCTGGTAACGCTAACGTTAGCCATCTTAAGTTAGCCCTATCAGTTATAAACACGTGGAATGGTCAGAAATAAAATAATACAGGAAATAATTACTAGTTTCAGTTTGAAATATGGCATGGCTGGACATTCTTTAGTTTTCTTACCTGTTGGCTCTTCCATATCGCGTTTTTCTTGGTCTTGCTATCGCAGCAGTCTCGTTGCTGTCTGTCTCCTCTTTGATTTATACATGTAACTCAAACGACTACGATTAAATCTCGCGGTGTTTTGCGAGACAATAGACAATGGAGAAAAGGTGCTTGATAGAAGATGACTGGCTAAAAGAGAATATACCCTGACGCACTTTATCACGATGGAAAAGAAGGTTTGTACAACATTTATTTTAAATAGTATGGTATAACTGGTATCAATAGCCGACTCTGTTGCAAACATTCTGCAATTATGTAAAAAACTTCACCTAAGAAGGCATTGTCTGGGAATCGATCCTTTGACGTGTTGCATAGAGGGGAAACGCGAAACCGATTACGCCACACCACTCTTGGGGACACCTGTCGTTTCTGTCTTGGCTGTTCTCGTGTCTTGTGTATTACATCAAACACATTTCAAAATTGCGTTGTTTCGACTGATCACATCACAACATAAATACATTGAAACATTCAAAACAGTTTTCCTGTTTCCTTTGTAGCCATACACAACAACATTTAAATGTATTAACCAAACTTTGGGTATCAATACTAAAGTATTTTTCGTTTTTCCATCAACCTAGTAAAACGTCAAAGAAAATTAATTTAAATAGACTCCTGTTTTCTTTCGCCTCTACCCCTTTACAGTGTAATGTATAAATCTTTTCAACATTAAAGTGTTTTTTATGTACTTCTTGTCAAACGTTTGGTTATAGTTATCAAGCAAAATGTATCGCCCCTGCGGCACAAGCCTGTAACACCATGCTGTAATTTTTTGTGAAAGTGTTTAAGATGATCGAATAGTGGCGTGATCAGTTGCGCGCTGAACCTGCAAGCACTAAATTCAAAAGTCGAGTCCCAATTAATGCATATTCCAATCCAAGTGGCCCAACCATACATATACTACAAATGCTTCATTGTGTCTTTGGCAAAATTACAAATTTAGGAATAATTGGCTTCACATTTTTTTGGACATTCATAAATCACAAATAGTGCAATTTAAGGACCTTCAAAGCAGGCCTTTCCAGTACTGTATTATGGGAAAAATTCTGCACGGTCAGCCCCACCTGGGACTCAAACCAGCGACCTCCCGGCACTTTTGATGAAGAGCCGAGCACACTAGCCACTCGACTGAAAAGCCCAGCCGAGCATGTCAGCTGGCAGGCAAGTAACCTATCTGGCATCCATTACATTTGGACAAGTCATCTTTTTCGTTTCCACTTTCAAAACAAAATGTCTTAGGCTATAGTTGCATTTTTGGATTTTCACTATCTGGTTATCTATGTATGCATCATCTCTGCCTTTATATTAGCAAAAGTTTACTGAACAATGTGATTATGAAGTGACCTTGTATGCAAATTTTTGGGAAAACGCAAGAACTTTGCCCAAATCTTTATTTTCTAAATCTGAAAACATATAAGAAAAGTTACCAAAAGCATAGGATATTTGCATCACAGAGTTTACACTCTACCGGTGTTTCGCTGAGGAACTAAAATTTAGAGCTGTCTACATCCCTTCTGTGTTGCGTTGCATGAGTATTGTGTTCTATTGTGTCTGGTTTCCCGACTTTTACCCAAATCGCCTATTGTTCATATTGTGCATTGCGCCCCCGTGGGGACGCTGGTACAACATTTTTTTTTTCGTTTCCAGATTAGGAACTATTCGTTTTATTATGAATTATTCAATGTTTTATCATTTGCTGAATATTTAAAATTTGAAAATCAATGCCCATCCCTACTGGTTAGTTTACATATATTACTACTGATGGCGTTTTTACGGTCATTACTGACCTATTTTTCACTAGACCAGTATGCCCATAGGGACAACTGGGTGTCAATAAGGCGAAAAGTGTGTGGTTAAGGGGAAACTAGGGGAAACAGTGATTGTAGCCTCCTAACTGCTAGCTGTTGGCTACTCTGGGTTGGTTTCAAGTGACATTATCTATTAATTGAATTGTTATTGTCTGCTCCCAGGAAAATGGAACATACCCTCTCCAACATTAACAAAGTGCTTTCACAACAATGTGTAAGTACAATTCTGGCCTATTCTCAGGCTACTGTTAATTTCTTAAAGGTGGGGTCTGACACTTGTCCATTGTGGTTTGTAAGCACAACATTCAAACTTAAGCCCTCCTCTCGTGCTCAACAGTGCACGCCCCCTGCCGCTGCCAGCCTCGCTAGAGCAGAGGTCTCCAACCCTGTTCCTGGACAGCTACTGTCCTGCATGTTTTAGGTATCTCCCTACTCTGACACACTTGATTGTAATAATTAACTTATTATCAAACCCTTTGACGAGCTTCAGCTGCTTGATAATGAGCTAACAATTAAAATCAGGTGTGTTAGAGTGGGGAGACACCTAAAAGTTGCAGGGCAGTAGCTCTCCAGGAGCAGGGCTGGACACCACTGCGCTAGAGCATTCACCTACTCTCCGCCCAGATACGTCCCAGTGCATAACAACAGAGAGTAAAACACCAAAATGCGGGCACAGGGAGGGGGGGCTGCACACACAGGAGTAGAAGCCCATAGGTGATGATTAAGTCGGATTTCATTTGTGTAACTTACATAAGAAAACGTCAGACCCTACCCTTTAAGTAATCATGAGTTGACAAGAGCAATTTGTGGGTATTTTCCCAAATTTAAGCTTGACACAAAAATAATTGTGAAGAACTACAAATAAGATATAGAAATCACTTAGAAAATTCCGTATTACCAGTATTTATTGTACATCATACACACATACATGAGTAAAACATTGAATAATTCTTGCAAGTGGCCATTTTTGCATTTTCCTCATGTAATATGGGACCATTAATATGGCTCCGGTTTACTCCATTAACAACAGCTTGGAACGGCCTGTCAGCTAATCACAATAAAGAACCAAACAGTTTTGTAACCTGGTATAACCCGTATCTCCTTTGGAAAACAGTGAGGACACCAACACAGAGAGAAATTCAGAGTCACTCGCTCCGGCACAGGTGTGACAGAAAACAGGCCTACAGTATATTCAAGCAACCTACATGTTTTTGCATGCCATTAAATGAGCGACTTTCAAATAGTTCAGTGATAATGTTACATTTGTAAAAGTGGTTCCTGTTCTTATTTGTTTTCTTGCATTTGGATTCTATTTAGCATCTTCAAACATATCCCAGTGAAATTACTGATTAATATCTCTTTCAGGAAAACCTTTCAAGCCAAAATGCCAGCCATACAGTTGAGATAGAAGCAGAGCCGTTCACATTGAGTGAGGTGAGACAAAATTTCAACTATACCATATCCTGAGCTATATAAGCATTACCACATTTTCACTCCTTCTCACTCACTCAATCCCTGTTAGTCTGTATCTTTCCTTCTTTTGAAATGTTGTCGCTGCCCTTAGGGGAGCGAAGAGATAAGAGAGTCCTTCAGTCCAGCACAGGTGAGACAAAAATACTGAACATCTTGCACAATTAGGTTGTGAATATACACTGGTGGCATCAAAGACCAGATGGTATTACAATTGGTTTCTGGAAATTTGGTAATTGCACAGTGCAGACAGTCCAGCTCCATTGTAAGTCAGATACTTAGCAGATACTATAATAAATAAATTGTCACTGTGAAAAGGCAGCCCCTCTGTTCTTTTCTACATATTTCTGCCTCCTTGTAGCCCATGTGCCTTGTACATGTTTTGGTGCTCAGCTTTTTCTCTGACTTTAGGAGAATAGGGAGGTCTTCTCACACAGACTGACAGAAGGACAAAGTTATATCTCCATCCTGTCATTTGCTTTGAAGCACAGCACTACAGGTGTATTAATTACTGACCTGCTCAAACTTCTAAACTTCTTTTCTGCTAAGGAAAATGTAGTTCCTTCAAGCAAGTACTTTTTGGCCAAGTCATTTACTGGTGTAGATGAATTAGAATACCATCATTACTGCCGAATATGCACAACCTATATAGGCATGGCACAGTCACTAGAGGAAACACTTACATGTGTATCATGTTCCTCATCCATCACAGTGAAAAACAGTTTACAGGATGGGCATTACTTCATTAATCTTCCATTGAAGGATCAATTGAAAGATATTCTTGAGAATCAGGGCATGCACGATGTTTGCATACATGTTGTTGACCGCCGAAGGCATGTAATAAATGACATATGTGATGGTGCCTTCGATCAGACCCTGAAGTCTACAACTGAGGATGATTTCTTATCCCTTACATTTAATTGTGATGGCGTTCCTGTCTTTAAATCCTCAAAGTTCAATATTTGGCCGATACTGTGTTGTGTCAACGAGATATCTCCAGCGAGCAGAGGTAAACACATACTTTTGTGTGCATAGTGGTTTGGGTCCCAAAAGCCAGAATTTACTTGTTTTTTTAAACCATTTGTGAAAGAATGTACTAATCTTTCTCAAGATGGCTTTAACTGGAAGCATCCTGTTGATCAGTCAGTGAGGAATATGAAGGTGTATCCATTGTGCTGTGTGTGTGATGCAGTTGCAAGACCATTACTACAAAATTCTAAGCAGTTCAATGGGCAATATGGCTGTGGAACATGCTTTCACCCTGGTGTGCAGGTTAGGAAAGGAAATGGGAACTTTAGGGCTAACACACGTTTGCAAGAAGTGCCAAGTGACAGACAGCATGGAACCACAGTTGAAATTGGCCAGATAGCAGAGAGAGAGGGGAGACCTATATTAGGGATAAAGGGTCCATCTGCTCTCGTAAATTTGCCAAAGTTTGATTTGATCAGTGGGATGGTGTCGGACTATATGCACTGTATTTTACTTGGTGTTTGTAGACAAATGGCATCGGTATGGCTTGATTCCAAGAATAACTCTGAACCATGGTACATCGGCTCACAATTTGAAATCATGGACAGAGCTCTTCTGTCAATTAAACCTCCAGGAACTGTTGCTCGGGTTCCAAGGTCACTCACCCAACGCAAATTCTGGAAGGCCCATGAATGACAACACTGGCTGTTGTATTACAGCTTGCCAGTTCTGAGAGGCATTCTTTCAGAGAAGTATCTCTGTCATTGGGCCTAACTAATGGAGGGGGTAAGTACTTTGTTGGGGTCCAAATTAAATACAGACCAGATAAGTCATGCTCATAATGCATTGGTCTACTTTGTCGGAGGTGTACAATCACTTTATGGAGAAGAGAATATGACATTCAATGTGCATTCTCTTCTGCATTTAAGCCGGAGTGTTGAGGATTTCGGTCCTATATGGGCCCACTCTGCTTTTATGTTTGAGGATTTCAATGGTTTCCTCCTGAAGCAAGTAAAAAGCAGCCAGTCTGTACCACAACAAATATGCAGGAGAGTGATGTTGTTACGTGCTTTCCCACGCCTGGAAAAGCAGTTCCTTGTAAATGCACCAGAAAAAGTGAGAGATTTCTGTGCTGAGATGAGAACCAAAACACATACCAGGAAAGGTGCACAGTTCTCAGGGGTCACTCCCCTTGGTCCATTCAATCTCAACTTACTCTCTTAAGGTGATCAAGCTGCCCTCCACACACTGACAGATGTTCCCACGAATTCAGTGCTTAAGTGCTACAGGAGAATTCTTGTGAATGGTGAAGTTGTTCATGGTTCTACCTACAAAAAAGCAAAGCAGAGAAACAATTCTGTTGTAGTTCTGAAGGATGGTAGTGTGTTCAAAGTGTCCCACTTTATTGACACTGGCGATGAGTATTTATACGCCATTGGAAACTTTGCTAATTGCACAGTGCAAAAGTTGACCAGAGGTACTCTCGTCAAAACTCCACTGACCTATATGTCAATGGTCCACTTTCCAACTGGCTTTCATAAAGCGATTAATGCTGCTCACATAGTCAGACCATGCATGCTTATACAGTGTCGACAGTCCAGCCCCATTGTTTGTCATATGCTTGGCAGATACTATTGTAAATGAATTATGTCAGAGTGAAAAGGCAGCCCCTCCTCTCGCCGAACACTAGCCAACCACGACATTTCCCTGACTAGCCTAACTTTTTTCCACATGCTCCTACACTCGCATACACGCTGGATTAATGGTTTCATTACACACATATTCATTCCATTTCTATTTCACACAAGTTAACTTTCTGTCACTCATCCATTCTCATGAACCATCCTACAAGTCGCTAAGGCACCCGTTGATACTGCTCTATAACCCTTCTCCGTTAACTCGTTCATTCCACCTGCGCATACACGAGACTGACACATACTGACACGAAACCATATTGAAAGTTGAGGGGATTACACTTTATTCTTGGTTTAGGATTAGGGAAAGTGTGTGTGTGTGTGTGTGTGTGTGTGTGTGTGTGTGTGTGTGTGTGTGTGTACGCTCGCGCGTGGGAGTGAGAGAGAGAGAGAGAATTTGAAATAATTAATGACTTAATTGTTGTTGTCGTTTTGAAAGCTAATGCGTCACATCAAGTGGCCAAAAATATGTAGTCATAGCACAAAATGACATGCTGTGAAATGACTTCAACCCTAGCCTATATAAACCCAGATTTTTTCCTTTTGTTTTTTAATCAAAATTTTGGACATTGTAATTTGAGTGTAGGCTACCTTACTTCTCCATTGGTTGAGAGAATGTGATTTTGTTTTCTGTACGTGATTCAGAATTCTGTTGGTCTGAACTAAATGACTTCATAGGTTATGCTCATGATGCTTTGGCGTAGCCTACTTACTGGCTTTTACAAAGCCATAGGCCTACTTGCCAATCAGATAGTACAACCATACATGTACATTCCATGCCCATCATCCACAGCAATTGTGTGCAAAATCCTGAGGACTTGCTACTGTAAATGAGTGCATTTATCATTTTTTTTGCATGTTCAGTTGCATGCATGCATTGAATTGAATGTTTTTTTGTCTGCTCATGACAACCTGCTCTGCAACCTAAATTTTGTATGTGTTACTGGTCATTTATGAAAATTAAATCCCAAAGAAATGCCTGATTTCAATTCATTTCTTGACTTACACCACTTTAAAGGAATACGCCACAGTTTTTCAATATTGAGATGTTCTTCCTTGATATTAGACAAGTTGAGGCGTATGTCTTGCCTTCATGCGTGCTCTGTCACACTGGCGTAGACTTGTTAGCATTTAATTAGGATCCAAACATTGGTGAAGTGAGAGGCAACCAACAACTTCCATGTTTCCCCAATTTAAATACAGTTATGTGAGCATCCGTGGGTATTTTAAGGAGCAGATACAAAGGACAACTATAATGTATGGCGGAACTATAGGCTGCTTGAGAGTACTTCAACAGCATTGATACCATAACTCCCAAACAACCCTTTGGTGATATTACCAAAGTCCTTTTGGGCAAGTTCCTCCACTCAGCCGCTACATTGGTGACGCCTGCAGGCAGCTACAACAAGTCCAGGCCCTATCAAAATGAATGGGGAGATATCCAAAAGTCCAGACTGGTGGGTTGTACATACTTATTTCAAATGTGAATGAGCACATTGGACATTCGTGGCATGGCTACCACTGGTGATGGAGATAGTAAACAAAAGGCTAACTGCCAGTAATAAATTCCACGTCCAACAATGCGATTGACTACTTTCAAAACAAGTCAGAACTTGCGTTCAGAATGGCCTCAATGTGTTTCTACGGGAGGATTTCCTCAGTGATTGGTCTCCCTCTCTCTTAATGTCTCCCTACTGCTCTAATATCGAAGTACTCACAAGTAGAGTTCCTGGGTCTTGAAACAACTCGGGTAACCATATTTAAATAGTGTTGAAAGAGATTGGTTGCCTCCAACTTCAGACATGCTTGGATCCTAATGAAAGCATTGTGTTAAGCTACATGCTAACATGCTTGCACCCTTCATTAACGAGATAGATTAGATGGAGGAAGACGAGACAGGTTGGCATTAACTTGTCTAAAAGCAGGGACGAACATATATCAGTACTGAAAAACGGTGGCGTGTTCCTTTAAAGTGTAAAGCATAAAGTACGCAAACATGTATAATTCTCCCAATCAGTGTTTACGTCTGAAATATAGAAACCTACAAATTCTGGTCATGAATATCTTCTTATCTAGGAAACAAAATGACTGAACTCAGGGGTTTTAAAAGCCCTCTGTGTGAGTGAAAAAAAAACAAAAACTGTCATAGGCCAGGTGGTGATAATACATGAGTTCATACATGCATAATAATCAGAGGTGTCACTGTCCAATTTTAGCATGCCATTTTAGTGGATAGAAGTTATGGAACTTTTCTGGTAAAATGGGTTATATATATATATAAAATGTGTATATATATATATATATATAGGCTATATATATATTAATATATCATTCTTTTTCCACAGAAAACGCGCTATGCCATCACTGACCGCAGCTTGGAAATGACCTTGGCCTGGCGTATCATCATGAAAAAAACAACCCTTAACTTGTTGACGAACTTTCATTATGTCTTTGCAAAGGATTTTATATGTATTCTTCGTCTGCCTATATCTCTCATACAAGGTTTGGCGTTATATGTCATGTAGTACAAAAGTCTTATAATGATATTACATGAGGGTTTAGTGCCATCTATGATTCTTCTATGGTGTAAAATTGTGTAAGTTTGATTTTGTAGGCATTTTATATGAATATTGTATCTCCTATAAGATGCATATATGTTTTTCATAAAACACATATAAACATTACAAGTTTTATGTAAATCTTTTTCATATGGGGAGGCCAGCCGCTCCTAGGAAGGTTCACCACTGTTCCATGTTTTTTCAATTTGTGGATGATGGCTGCCTCTGTCTCTCTTAGCCGAAGCTGTGGCACACATCCTGAACCACCTTTTGCTATGTGGCGTTGCAAAAATCCTACTCAGTTTGGAGATGACCTCTCGTGCGTCTCACGGCACACACAAGGTAACCTACACACTGGGTTGGATTTTTACACCACCACTTGGCAGAAAAGTTGTTCAGAATGTGTACTGGAGCTTTGCTAAGCAGGATTTCGTGGCACAACCATGATATTCGTGTTGACTGTGAGCAGTGCGGATTAACGTTGGCTATCGGGGGCGTAGCAGAAGGGGGCGAAGAGGAACAGCGGGGGCACAGCAGATTTTTAGAGGGGATAAAGTAGATGGCTGCAGGGGCGAAGAGAATCATTGGGAGCAGAGCAAAGGGAGTTGGGAGGGGGTGAATTGAATGTCAGAGCAGAGCGACTCCAGTTCCCATTCTACTTTTGTTTTTAGAATGGGTACTTTTTGATGGTTCAAATGGAGGAACTTATCAAGTTTTTAAAAAATCTGTTTTGATTGTCACTTTTCAATGTAGCACACTTCTTGTGGCTTGTTTATCATCTAGGTATTGTTTTGTTTTTAGACCTTTAATCTGTAATCTTTCATTGGAGCAATAATTTTAATGCATATTTCACTGAGAACAGTATTAGAAAGGTTTTGTACCTGGAGTACCCATATTTCAATTTTGTCCCCATTTTTTCTGCTTGGATGGGAAAAAGTAGTGTGTGTGTACACTAGTCCCATATAATGATGTAAACCTGACAATGTCCCCATATGTGGGCAAATTTCATTTATTTGAAAAATGGCATTTTGGAAAAATATAAATAGGTAGCCATTATGTAGATTTTTTTTGAAAAAGAAAACCATTTTCGATTTGTTTCTACGACCTTCAGAAAGGCAGGTCCCCATATGTAGGTGGTTGGTCATGTGTCCTGTCTTTGCACAGAAACAAGTATGTGTGTGTGTTCGTGTGCATGTGTGTGTGTGTGTGTGTGTGCATGTGTGTTTGTTAAATTATTTGCAAGGTCTTTGTTTTTAAAAAGAGTCAAAGAGTCTAAATATACCCGTTATTTTTTCTTTCAGTATGAATAAACAAGCAGGGCTTTTTAGGTTAATGTATCAATCATGTTATATCATGTATCATTTTAAAGTTTTTTTTACTTTAAGAGATGATAAAATTGCGTGTAGAAAGCTGGAAAATGCAAGTTTCAAAGTGTATCTTTGAATTTTATATTGATTGTAGGTTTTAACTAAGATTTCATTTGAGCGGGAGGGCTTGCGGGTCGTGTGTGTTACCCCCTTTCTGAGATTCGGCAACAGGAAGAGCAGACATGTCTGTCAAAGGACCTCGTGTTGGCACTGGTGTTTTACACTGAACAACATGGTATTCAGAGCACGATGTCCGGAAAGAAGTTGGCAAGACTACTTTGACAAGGACGATGGCAATGGACAATGGAGAGAGCGTTATGAGAAGGACTCGATCGACTACTGACCAAAGTACACAGAGTAGAAGATGGTGATCATTGGATAACTTATTTTGTGGGAACAGTTCTCTGTCTGACTTAAGGCGTGGTTAGAGTCCACTGACATAAATATTAAGGCAGGAGTGCGTCTTGTGTGACATTGTTGGTGCGCCTTAATTACTACTTATCTCAATTTTTTCTGCTTTCTGAATTACCTCGGTGCAGAGCCTAAAAGCCTAGAGAGGCAGCGGTCTGGAATCAACATTCTGGCCAACCAGTAACTCTTGGGCTTTTAGTTGCTTCTTCAAAAGACTCCAAAAAAAAAAAATTGGAATGTCTGGGGTACATCTGCTGCACTAGAACATAAATTTGTAATTTATCTTGAGAACTTTTAAACAAAATCATAGATTTTGCCAAAGATGGCATTAAGTTTATTGTGCGGCCCTTTTTACCTTGGAAAGAAAGGATTTGCACCAGGTAAATAATGCTCATATTTCTGTGATGCATTTCCTTGACAAAGGCCTTTTTCGTTTTCAGAGCTATGATATGGCCCCAATTTGTTATGACATTTATGACAGCAAGGGATGACAGACAAAATTTTATAACTCAAACAAATTTAAACAGAGACCAATACAAACCTACAATTTATACTACTGACCAAGGTTGATAATATACAAGAAAATAAATATTTACAGTCCCTTGAGATGGGGTTGCTTGGTGATGTTCCAGGTGAGGAAAATGCTCCAACACAGGCAAAAATCCACAAAAAGCTTCACAGGTCTTGAAAAGAGTGACAAGTCTGGTCAACTGTATCCTTCTCCTTGCAATTTCTCCCACTACTTTACTCTCTCACCTTTCCTCCTTATGTACTCTTTTGCAGACCCCTCCCACCTTTTAGATTTTTTTTTTAATTCTCTGGGTCTTTCCGTCTCAGACATGCCCAGGACATGCCCAAACCTAGCTCCAGTCTGGGCTAAACAAAAAAAAGGTCAATACTGCCATCTAGTGGCATTTGTTCACATTACACCTCCATTCCAAAAGGGAAAAATTTTGACTCATAAAAGCAAAATTTTTCTTTTCAATATAAAAATGGTTAAGTAGACGTGTATGTGTGTGTATATATATATATATACACACACACATATAACACAATATGCTAATAAACACGTGATATATAAACATTCTCAATCACGGGATACGCAATCAGCAATTACATTGTCAGTGCCCTTTACATGCTTAATTTCCAAGTCAAACTCCAATAAAATCAAACTCCAATTCAACAATCTCCGATTCTTGTTTTTCATCTTACTCAAAAACATTAACGGATTGCAGTCAGTGTACACAATCATTAGCTTTTGCCCTGTACAAACATAAACCTCAAAGTGTTGTAAGAATAGAACAAGAGCCAACAGCTCCGTCTCCATTGTGGAATAGTCATTTTGGTGATGATTGAACTTCCTGGAGAGGTATGCCACGGGATGCTCAATGTCATCAGAGTCACTTCTCTGTAGGAGCACAGATCCACAAGCTTGGTCGCTAGCATCTACCGCGATGGAGAACGGTTTGTTGAAGTCAGGCGATTTGACCACTTGGAAGTGACACAGCAGAGACTTCAGGCAATTGAAGGCTCTTTGGCATGTTTCATCCCAAGTGAACTTTACGCCTTTCTTCAGTTAGTTGGTGAGACTGAGAGCAATCTCAGCAAAGTTCTTGCAGAACTTCTGGTAGTACCCGATCATTCCAAGGACCCGATACAGAGCTTTTTTGTTATCAGGAACTGGAAAGTCCATGATGGCTTGGACTTTAGCATTTATGGGTGCCACCTTACCCTGGCCTATGACGTAGCCAAGATATGTAAGAGTAGCACAACCAAAGTCACTCTTGTTCAGGTTAACAGTCAGGTTAGCCTGGGTCAAGCGCTGGAACAACGTCTCTACATCTTTTAGATATTCTTCCCAGGAGTCACTCCATGTGATCAGGTCGTCAATATACGCACCCATGTGTGGCAATCCTGCGATTGTACACTGTATCATCCTTTGGAACGTGGCTGGGGCATTTTTCGTACCAAAGGGTAAGACTTCATACTGGTAAAACCCAGATGGTGTGGCAAAAACAGAGATGCTCTTGGCCCTCTCAGTTAAAGGCACACACCAATAACCCTTCAAAAAATCAAACTTTGCTTGCCCTCTATCAACAATCTTACAATCATCAATCCTAGGTATTGGAAACACATTAGTTCTAGTTGCAGCATTGACTTTGCGATAATCTGTACAGAATTTAGTACTTCCATCAGGTTTTGGAACTAGCACACAGGGCGAACTCCAATCTGAGTTAGAGGGTCTGATAATATCATGTTCTAACATGTACTCAACCTCTTTTTCAGCAATCTTTCTCTTTTCAGGATTTATCCGGTACAGTGCTGTTTTGCTGGTTTGGCATCACCAACATCTACATCATGAGAGGCTAGAGAAACTCTCTCTATCAGGAAATAGATCTTGATATATCTTGATGAACCTCTCAAACTGATCTCTCTGTGAGGGTTCTAAGTGCTGGAGTTTTACATCAAGATTTTGCAACACTTCAGAATTTGACAATTTACAAGAACTTCAGCTTTAATTGTAGGTTCATCATCTTGAACCCCGCTCCCTCATCTTTACAAGTCTCGGCCATAGGAGGCTCTGAAGTGACAGCTGCAACCCTAGCATTCCTAACATAATGAGGCTTCAACATGTTAATGTGATGCAACTGTTTTGGCTTTCTCCTATCTGGAGTCTTCACAATGTAAATAGGATCATTGAGTTTTGTTAGAATTTCATAGGGTAAGGTCAGTTATCACTAGCATTTTATTAAATTTCCTAGCGAATTCACTGGATGAAGCATATGGCTACTCAGTCATCGTATTGGGGAGCTTGTGCTGTTTTACAAATCAATGGCTTTGAAGTTTTTAGGATAGCCATGTATGCAGGGTAACTACTGAGGGCCTTATAAATGTCCTGGTGTCATGTTGAGTGTTCTGAACTTTCATGTCTTCAATATCTTTATCTGAAGCCATCAACCAGATGAAAATAGCTAAAAACGGCAGGTGGTCGACAGTTTGTAGTTGACCCCCATTTGCTCAGTTTGTCATCACTACTGCTTATATCAGTCTTGCAGAGTAAAATTTGCTAAATAAGGCAGGTTATTCACTGGTTTCAGAAGATCCCAAAATTTGTGTAAGGGAACTCTCCTCATAGGCAATCTTACTTCCAGCTTCATGAAATTGGCACCCCATATGACGAAAATCTGAATGAATCCCATGAAATATGTTTCCGCTTCGTTTGTGCGGGCAAAATAAGAATTCATCGCCCTCCGCTGCTTTTCATTTTGGATTGAAATCCTCAATGTTTAATGTCTCCAGGACGGTGACAATGGATTTTGGAATGTGTAATCATACCAATCCCTAACAGGAAAAAAATTTGAATACCTATAGAATCTCAATCCTCTGGAAGGGACAATAAAAGCTGTTATGCAGTTGCTACACAGGATTACTTTCACCCAAACACGGCTCATATTTACAGTGGAGTGAAACACTTTTTTTTGGTCTTGGTCTCGGTCTCATCCTGCTCTGGTTTTGGTCTCGAAATGATCTGTCTTGGTCTCGGGCTTGTCTTGGTCTTGCTACCCCTTAGTCTTGGTAATGTCTTGGTGTCGGCAAAGGCGGTCTTGACTACATCACGAACAGTTAGTTGTAACATGACCCGATTTCTTGAAATAATTGTAAACTTGACCACTTTTGTCACTGTCAGCTTTTACACTTCATCGGACCTGTGACTGGATTTCTGAGCACCATCACCAGATTTGTCTTTGTCTTTGGGTGAGGAATCTTGGGTATCACCGTTACCTTTATTCCGAAATTGGAACCATCTGTTGTTACTGCTGGACTGAAATTTGGACTTTTGTGTGAGAACATATTTGTCTTCAAATTTGGCAGCTGATTGCAAATTCAGTGCTTGCTTCTCGTTAAGGTAGGTCTTAATATCAACTTTAACACAGTTCTTGAATTCTTCAACTAACACCATCTCTTTTAGTGAGTTGAAATCATCCTTGACTTCCATAGAAGTACAGCAGCACTGAAAGCAAACCTTCTTCTCATTAGCAAATTCCACATAAGTCTGATTGTCAGATTTCTTCAGACCTCTGAATTTCTGTCGGTAAGCCTCTGGAACCAACTCATAAGCTGTCAAAATAACCTTTTCGACAACCTCAAAAGGGGAATCATCTGCAGACAAAGCCGAATAGGCTTGTTAAGCTTTACCCTTGAGGACAGTTTGCAACATCAGAGGCCAGTGTTCTTTTAGCCACTGACAACTCTTAGCTACCTTCCCGAAGCACTGGAAATACTTATCAACCTCCTTCTCTGAGAATGGAGGCACCAGCTTTACCTCCTCGCTAGCATGAAATTTGTTTTCAGCTGCTATATTGATTTTTAGTTGCTCCATTTAGCGATTTTCTTCTCTCTCCAACATCTGTAAATCAAAATCACTCTCTGTCTCTCTCCTTCTGCTCTTTCCTCTTTCTATCTGTTTTTCTTCTCTTTCAATCTCTAGCATTTTTAATTCAAGTTCCATTTCTACATTTGGATTTTCCACTGGAAACTGTTCCAGATCTCCTGGTGCAAAGACATTTTCATCAATGTAATATTCAACAATCTTTCTAGCCAGTCTTGCTTTTCGCATGGCTGGTTTTACCTCTGTCAGCTCTTATTGTCTGCATATTTCTAGCAGTTCTGTCTATTAAAAGACTTCGAAACCTCTATGGTTGGTGATGCCAAGAAATCATCCATTGCTGTTGATCGGTCTATATATATACTCTTCCAGAAAAGAAACTATACAAATATTGAATTATTGATTACACTTTCTTTTCAATATGTTTTCCATATTTGTCAAAACATTTCATGTATAATAAATTGATGCTAAAAACAATGTATAGTTTCTTTTTTGGAAGAGTATGTGATATATATAGGAAAAAAGAAAAACAATTTCACAATTTGAAATGTTCGATTTTCAAAAAAAGACTCACACAATGGTCTCTCCCAGACCATTTGTTATGGCCTCAATTTGTTACAGCAAATCGGACAGCAATGGGATGACAGACAAAATTTTAAAACTTGAACAGATTTTATAAAAACAAAGCACTGACTAAGATTGATAATATAAAAAAAATGAGATGGGGTTGCTTTGTATGATGTTCTGGGACAGGAAAATGCTCCAACACAGGCAAAAATCCACAAAAAGCTTCACAGGTCTTGAAAAGAGTGACAAGTCTGGTCAATCAAATGTATCCTTCTCCTTACAATTTCTCCTACTACTTTACTCTCTCAATTTTTCTCCTTATATACTCTTTTCCAGCCCACTCCCACCTTCCAGACTTTTTTTTTCAATTCTCTGGGACTTCCCCTCTCAGAAATGACCAGGACATGCTCAAAACCTAGCTCCAGACTGGGCTTAACAAAAAAATGTCAATACTTTACATTATTTACATTCATTTACATTCACATTACACTTTGTATGATTTCAGAGTCTTGTATTTTGCTGCGCCCACGTCTTGTCTGCCCCTTGTTTAAGTCTTCCAATCTAGTGTTTTGTGTTTCAATAAACACTTCAGTTCCTGCATCTAGTGTTCACCTGTCAGAAGTTCAGTCTCCTGAACACCAGCAGGATGGATTCCCGCGATGCTGAGCTCCAGCGCCAGCGGCAGCAGATCCAACACCCGACTGCTGCCCTGGCAGCGCAGCAGACCACCGTTACTGGGAGCATGGGGCCACCTTACCCTCCCGCTGGAGCTGCTGCATCGCCACCTCCTGGTTTTGTTCCTGAGCCTCAGCTACTACATCAGCAACCCTGGGTCCAGCAGGGAGTTTCTGACCACCTGCAAGATGCTCTTCGCCCAGAGCCTACGCCACGGAGCCTGCCAAGCTGGCCTTTGTCATCTCCCACCTGACGGGTCCAGCTCTCCTCCTTCTCGGCCTTGTCATCCGAGATGGAGCGGCTGTTCAACCTCATCAGGCGCGGTACAGCTGCCCGAAGGGAGCTGACCCGGCTGCAGCAGGGAAGCCGCATAGTGGCAGAATATGCCATCAGTTTCCCGACCCTAGCTGCCAGTTCCAAGTGGAATTCCGGAGCGCTCCGTGACTTTTTTGTGGAAGGGCTAGCTGACAGCATCAAGGACCACCTCCTGTTCCATGACCTACCCAAGATTCCCGAGGCTGTGGCGGATCTTGCCATCCAGATTGACAACCGCCTAGAGGAGACTGCCACTCGCTTGGGGTGATGTCGGCCAGCTCCCTCCAGCCCCTCCAACGCCCCTGTCATCCAGCCTCCATCAAAAGTTCTCAGTTATACGTCCACCTGAGTCCTCCAACCCGAGCCAGAGCCCATGCAGCTGGGGCGCAGGCGCCTATCTAAGGAGGAGAGGGATCGCCGCATGCGGTCCAAGGCCTGCCTCTACTGTGGTCAGCAGGGGCATTTTGTTACTAACTGCCCAGAGAAGAGCCAACACCCCCTAGTGACTGGTGAAGCAATAGTGGGCACCTCTCTACTCAAACCCTCCTCCAACTGCCGGACTTGCATCCCGGTGACCCTCTCCTGGGATAACCAGAGCCGTCGTGTCTCCGCTTTGAAGGATTCTGGAGCGGAGGGGAACTTCCTGGATGCCGAAGCCGCTGCCTCCTGGGGTATTCCACTCTCCCCACTGGCGCGGGCTCTGACCGTCTTTGGCCTTGTCGCCAGCAGGAGCCAGGTTCTTCTTTGTGGCGAATAAGGATGGTTCACTTCTGTTCTGCATTGACTATAGAGGGCTGAACAAGATAATGGGCCAGAACCCTTATCCCTTCCCTCTTATGTCGTCTGCCTTCGACATAATCCAGGGGGCCCAGGTGTTTACTAAGCTGGATCTGCTGAACGCCTATCACCTGGTGAGGATATGTGAGGGGGATGAATGGAAGACTGCATTCAACACCCCCACTGGCCACTGGGAATACCTGGTGGTGCCCAGTGCCTGTCCTGATAACTGCCTGTTCATTCCCCAGGGCCTCCAGTCTGAGGTGCTCCAATGGGGACACGGATCCCAGTTTTTGGGCCATCCGGCCGTCAAGAGGACCATTGCCTTCATTCGGCATCACTTCTGGTGGCCGGACCTACCAGACGATGTCAAGGGCTTTGTGAGTGCCTGCTCGGTCTGTGCCACGGCCAAGACCCCACACACACCCCCCTCTGGTCTCCTTCAGCCACTCCCTAAAGTGAATTATAATTATAATTAAACTCGTACTAACCAGCACTTAATTGAGGGTGATTGTGAATATTTTCTCACGCAGAATTAAGCTTAATTAACTCATTAGTGAGAATGTGTCATTCTAGCTTTAGTTTTCCTTTCCTTTTTCCTAAACTTTCCCTGATTAACTGTGTTTTAAAGATGTGCTTTACTTTGCTTCTCTCGTGGAGCTTTTTACTCATCACGTTTATATATTCATAAACTTTATTACAGGCTCAAGGCCCACAGAGGATACTTCACAATACATGCATCAATTATACAATACAATACACATTCATATATACATTAAAAAAACAGGGAAGCTAATGAAGGGACTCATACCAGTATTCCCAAATCGTAGACATGTACCTCACAGAGCTACGACTTGGATCTACTAATTGTGCAATAAGCGTATTTGTAGAGCTGTCCAGCCTGCTCATAAACTTAAAGGTGAGATTTCTCAACAATGCCATAAATGTAGTTATACCTAGTTTGCAGAACAACCCACTTGCTCTAGTACTTCTTGGTTCCTTCAGGAGAATCCTGAGACAATCATTGTAAGCTACTTTCAGCTTGAGCAAGCTGTCCTACTTGTATCTGACCCAGAGTGGAGCTGTAAAAAGAGGGGAGCAGTAAGTTCGAAACAAGCTAACTTTAACATCAGAATTACAGTGATGGAATTTTCTAACTAGCATGTTTGCTTGGACATATAACACTTTCCTCTGTCTGCTCATGTCGGCATCATCCTCCAGCGTATCAGTTAGGATGTGGCCCAAGTACTTTGTGGCATTAACCACTTCCAGCTCTACTTCAGATAGATAGAAAGGAGGGAACTTAATTTTCAGATCTTCCTTTGTCCTACAGATCATTATCACACTCTTCTTTGCATTATATTTAATATCAAACTCTACCCCATACTCAGAACAGATATTCAGGAGCTGTTGGAACCCACTGCTACTTGGAGGTAGAATTGTAAGGTCATCAGCATATAAGAAATGATTAATCACCAGATCACCAACCATACAACCTGTTTTGCACGCCCCCAATTGCATAGAAAGGTCATCCATATAAGCGTTGAATAAGGCTGGAGATAAAATTCCCCCCTGCCATACCCCGTTGCTGACACTAAAAGGTGAAGATAGGATATTCCCCCATTTAACCCGCACACTTTGATTAGAATACCAATCGATTAGAATTCGTATCAAAGTACTGGGGACTCCCCTCTGCTTAAGTTTATTGAACAGTTTAAAATGATTTACACGATCAAAAGCTTGTGAAGCATCAATAAAACCTAAAATCATAGTAGAGCCCTGTCTCCTATATGCCTCTAAACCTCTTTCAGTGCATAGATACATTGGTCAGTGCTATGCTTAGTCTTAAAACCAAACTGATTATCAGTAGGAGTTATATAGTCACTTACTCTGTCAAGAATTAAACTTTCAAGAACTTTTGAGATGATGCTGGCAAGGGCTATAGATCTATAGTTATCAATACTACCAACCTTACCAGCCTTGTCTTTGATTACTGGAACAAGAATTACTGACATCATGGAATCAGGAAGTATTCCATGACATACTTGACCAGAAAAACAAATAGACAGCAGAACTGCCAACCTGGGGCCAGCTAGCTTTAAGTTCTCAGCTGTGATGTTGTCCATGCCACAGGCTTTTCTGTCTGCAAGTTACCCTATGGCCTTAACAACTTCATTTGAATGAAAATAGACATTTTTATCCTCTATCACACCAACATCAAAAAGCTCACTCTTTATACAGTTGAACACAGATGCATAGTGCTGCCTCCAGAGGTCAACAATGTCCTCTGGTGCAGTTACACCTTCAATGTTACATGGTAGAGCAGTTTTGGCTCTATTCAGGTTTTTTACCTCATTCCAGAAATTAGTCATGTTATTTTTAAGTAAATGATCAGCCACAGAGGAAGCACTCAGAGCCTGCTCTTGCTTAGTTATGTACCATAAAGCATATTTATATTTGGCATTCATTTTCTTTTTATGCTCAAGCACAGGTCCCTGTCTGGGCCTCCCAGCTACCACCCACGCTTTATGAGCGGAATTGGCTCCAGTATGATGGTCAGCAACAAACTGATTCCACCCAGGCTTTATATTCCTGGTCTTCCTGGTCTTAGTGAATAGAGACCCACCAGCCTCAATTAGGGCTTTTACTATATCATTATAAATATCATATAACGCATTCCTATGAGAGGTGTCTACTCAATTGACATTGGTGCACCAAATGGCATTCATAGGAAGCGCCACTTAACTCAAGACAGTATCAGAATTAAAACAGTATTTAATAGCATCATACTCATATTTTTCCCAAGTTTATTTTGACCTCACTGACCTCTTCATTTTTGACTACCTTAGGTACATTTTCCAAATTTACCACCATAGCAATAGGAATGTGGTTAGAGGTAGCAAACCCATAACAGATCTCCATGCTTTGAATAGAGTCATGAGCATCAGCAGTACATAATATATGGTCAAGCCATGAAGTGGTATTCCAAGCTTCACTAACATATGTATAGCTACTGTCTGGCAAAAGGGTTTTACTTGAGATGACAAGGTTGCTATCATTGGAAAACCTCAGCATGTGTTTATAAAACAGAGACTTGCTATCTGTCAAGTCTGCATTAAAATCACCCAAAACATAAATGCATGTTGAGCTGTTATCTTCAATGAAAGATTGGATACAAGCAAGTCTATTTACATACTCATCAACATGATCAAATGATTCAAATGGTGCATAAATATTAAGAATAATAAAAATATTTCCATTGTAATTAAATTCTAGTCCAATAGCCCAGTTCACGCTAAGGTGCACGACTTTCACCATGGATTCATATTTTATATTCCATAAGATCGCCACCCCTCCAGCAATCCTACCTCTGACAATCTTCGTGCTGAGGTCAGTGGTTGATTCTCCCGCACCATGGAAATCGGGGTGCAGATCATTTAATTTGTCCAAGTCTTGTTTGGCCAACCAACTTTCCTGAATGCACAGCACATCACAGTCATTCAACAACGCGTCAACAACCAGACGTCTGGCCTTGTCAGCTGACGTGTGGCCAACTCGGAGGCCACGAGAGTTATAGGACACCACACGCATTATGCGCGTTTGTCTCTCCCAGTAGGGCCATTGGTCTCCGCAATCGGTGATGGGACCAACGGACCCTCACGCGCAGCAAGACACCGACTCTCCGGTTGACTTTGATGAATTCGCCACGCCTGCTCCCTTGGCACGGCGGGGCTCAAAGTAACGCCCGATGACTGACCCAGCAGGCCAGAACACAGGATTGTACATTTCCTTCCAGTCGCCCCATTCAGCTGTAACACAGAAAGAGCTGAATCTGCTGTGAGGATCTCTATGTTCCTGCACCTAACCTCACGCTTCATCTGTTCTTGTAGAAAAGCACTGAGAGCGTCGGCTTCCAGGTTCATGTTAAATTTAGTAGCAAAAACACTGACAATCTTTGTGCCCACAGTAGACAGTTCATCGTTGTTAATCACTGCGGTCCCAGTGATGCCAGGCATTTTTCGAGTATTGCGAAGTTTCCCTTCATGAGTTTTCACAGAGCGTTCGCGGCCCCTTTTCACCACAGCTACCAGCTACTTGTCTTGGCCTTTTCCTGGGCAGTTTCACCCCCACTGTGGGGTTTTGTCCATAGGGGAAATATCCTCTGGCATAGCAGTCTCCGCCGAATCCATGCTCGCTCGTGGCAGCGCTTCCATACCCTGTGGGTCCTCGACATCAGGCCGGCGAGGAGTAGACACTGCCGGCTGACCTGCAGTGGAGAACGCGGCCTTCCCACTGCTCCCACCTCGGACTTTGGGGTTTTCCACCGCCATCAGACGCTGATTGAAGAAGTCCAATATCTCCACCAGTTTTTCACATGCACATTGCCTGTGAGGTACGGGATGTCTTCAGAAGTTCAATGTCGCTGTTAAGCTGCATAATTCGCCCCAGTAGCGCAGAAACATCCATGTGCTTGAATGAGACGGGAGGCAGTTCATCAATGTAATGAGACACAAATCTTGGTAAATCGACTTTTTCTTTGAAGACAGCAAGACACATTTTGATATATAGTTCATCTTTTTTCTCTCCCTTGTGGGAGGACCAGCGTTTGCTATCAGGAAACAGCTCTGCCATTACAGCTTTTGAGTCTTCGATGCGTTGTTGACTGAAACTAGATTTAGCCAGCTTAATGATGTTGTCCTGGTTAAGAGTTCTTGACTTAATCAGGAAGAAGTTTAGTAGTTCATCTTCCACAATTGTTAAACCATCAGATGTGTGATAAATCACAGGTTTAGTGCGCACAAACGCATCTGGATCACACCGACGCTGCCGACCGTCAGCCATCTTGATTCTTCACGCTCGTTTATGTTTATATTTACTTAGTCTAAACGGTCTAGTTTTATTGATAGTCTCAGCATCTTATCTGGAGTCATTATTGTTAACCCGGTTCTCGTGTAATTGTTTTTTAATCCCATGTGTTTCTGTTCCAGCCGAGATTGCATTCCAAGTCCCCTCCTCCTCTCGCGACTGTTTATGTGGCAGAGATGGGAGGGGCCATCAGACGGAACCTTGTTTGGGGATGAGGGTTTTTGACAGTGTTAGGAAGTAGACAGGTGAACACCAGATGGAGAAACTGAAGTGTTTATTGAAACACAAAACACTAGGAGAAAATTGGCAGACACGCCAGAAATAAAACATCGTGCACATGCACTGAACGAATGGAAAACTAACGTATACTGCCAAAGGCAGGGGGAAACATAAATACTTAGTCCAAGAGTGGATAAACTAGAAAAACAAAAACTGAAACGTAATTAGACTGACGGACACACTGGGAGACTTAAAAACAAGGGGCAGACAAGATGTGGGCGCAGCAAAATGCAAGACTCTGAAATCATACAAAGGAAATACTCGGGAGGCACAAGGAGCTGAGATTTCACCATGCAGAGCTGAATCTAAACAAAGTTTTAGAAGCCATACTGAAAGTCTGGAAATCCGGCTGCATAACTCTATTATTGTACACCACACTAAATTGTTTTGAAACTTGTCAGTTTGTGAGCATAAAGCCTCTTTTATTGCGTACAATTTGCTGCATGGTTGTTGGCAGTGTCAATTGATCATACACTGGTTCTTTTATTGTAAAAACATAAAAACAAAAAAAAAAACAAAAACATCTTAATAACAAAGTTTCACACAGGTTTTGGTACATAATTGCCCCAAGTCCCAAAAGTACCTCTTTACATCTTGAATATAGTCATTAACATAGTTGCAGTATGCCCACAACCACACCAATGGTTTTTAAAATGGCGCACTCACATGCAACATGGTGACAGCCCTCCCCATTGGGTCTGTTGCAAATAAGCACCATTTTAGGACCCTTACAATCGGGACATTGCATGTGAGCATTTCTCACAGCGAAAGCTTCCTCGTACACCTTTTTCTTATGCCGCCAACACAAGAGGCATTTGTTTCCAGTCTTTCTATTGCAAGTTGCACAGGTTACATGCCCACACCGAAAGCATGTTCCGCTCTGTGAATTGTACAAATTGGGCACCATCACACATCCTCCACTGTGGCCTTTGGTGACATGGCACTGTTCACTTTTATGATGTCATAAATTCCCATGTCCGATGAAAGTCTTCTCGATCCCCTGTTGACGTGTGCAGTCCTGTGAAAAGACTTCCGTGTCCGGTGACGGCTACACGTCTCGATACAGTCCCTCCAGTCATTTCAGAAGTGCGACATGTTCCGGAGATGCCCATGTCATAATTTCGTGCAGTACGAGGAACAGCAGTCTCTGTCTAGCAAGGTGCATGTCATCGTACTCTTCAACAGTCAAAAGGTTGCATTCCACGAGAATATCCACAATTTGTGTTTCTTTGTGTTTCAAAGAAGTTGCACAGGCTTCAGTCTGCGCTCCATAAGTCAAATGGCTCAGTCGGTGGACGACTCTTATGACAAGAACAGACCAGGCAACAGGACAGACGTACAAACAGATAAATGACTGATAAGTCGACGTGGAATTATTTAGTGAGAATGGAGTCTGAGGCCATCAATGTTGATACTCACCAAAAGTTTTTCTAGGGCCATTCATTTCCAAGTCGTTGAATAGGAAAGGATCTTCATCCCCGAGAGCCAATAAGAAGGCCTCAGCAGTACGTTCGTTTCTCACAGCATCAGTCAACATTACTCGCATGGCTCTCACTTTATTTGGGTACAAGAGTCCAAAAAAATCTGTGGATTGATTCACACCTGTCAACCACATTTTCGGCCCAGGAATTAAATGTTTTGGACGCTGTCGTATGCCCGACTTCCAATACTCTAAACTCTGCTAGACCACTGGATATGGCATCCATAGTTAAAGACGTTTCTGCACCGAGGTAATTAAGAAAGCAGAAAAAATTGAGATATGTTGGAATGAAGGCACACCAACAATGTCACACAAGACACACTCCTGCCTTGATATTTATGTCAGTGGACTCTAACCACGCCTTAAGTCAGACAGAACTGTTCCCACAAGAAAAGTTATCCAATGATCACCGTCTTCTACTCTGTGTACTTTGGTCAGCAGTCGATCGAGTCCTTCTCATAACGCTCTCTCCATTGTCCATTACCATCTTCCTTGTCAAAGTAGTCGTGCCTACTCCTTTCCAGACATCGTGCTCTGAATACCATGTTGTTCAGTGTAAAACACCAGTGCCAACACGAGGTCCTTTGACAGACATGGCTGCTCTTCCTTTTGTCGAATCTCAGAAAGGGGGAAAACACACACACACGACCCGCAAGCTCACCCGCTCAAATGAAAAACTTAAAACCTACATTGTGAGGTATCGTTCAGGAACCACTCGCAAGAGATCGTAATCAAAAAAATGTATGCCTTTATTGGAGTCCGGGTCAAAGCCAAAATACACAGAACTTGCCAAGCCACAATACAAAATCCAAAAACAGTATCGACTAGACAGACAGGGGTCAGAACCAGTAAGCCAGATGGGCAGAGGTACAAAAACGAGAGGCAAAAAGTCGTAGTCGATGGGCAAAGCCAATAGTCATACACAGGGCATCCAAACACAGTACTCGTGGTCATACAAAAACAGGTCAAAATCCAGAAAGGCAAAACAGTACAAAAAGGGCAATGGCAAGAATCAGGGTCGGACTATCCAGTAGAAGAGAAACAATAATCACAGGCGTACAGGGAGCTCGGCACAATGAAAATTGATCAACGTTCTGACAAGAGCTGTGAGTGAAAAGACTCCTAATATACACACAGGAAAGGTCACATGCTATACAGAGATCAGCTGTGGGGAATGAGACTAATTACATCGGGAGAATCACATGAGGGAAACCCTAACCACGGAAATTGGCGAGAGGCAAAATACGGACAGGAATCACACAGACAGCCTATGGCATTTAAACAGCTCCGGTCCAGGAGTTCTACGTGCACAGATAACAAGAGCAGGAAAGTAATTAAGCACGTGCGAGAGATTCTCGCTGAACATGGGGAGAGGACGGCGGAAAGCAAAAGGGGCGGAGAATACAACAGGGCGACTGCGAAGAGGGAATTAGTCTATTAGTAGCGGTGCAGTTTTAAAACTTAAAATAGAGTGCTCATTAGTAATTTAGTAATCAAATCTATATATACATGGTTAGTTGTGTTAGTATACTATAATACAAATGTTAGTCTCGTTAGTAATCAGAACAGACGAGCGAAGGGAGAAAACGAGATACGAAGAAATGTTTTAAACACCAGACATCCTTTAAAGCACCCGAAGTCAGTGAGCACGCAGACAGGGAAGACGGACTGAACCAACTAGATCACAAGACAGGGGAGACGAGTGCAATGGACCTGAAACATGGAATGAACCAAAAACTAGAATATTACAAAAACCAAAAAGAACAAATAAGACAATAATCTTAAACACAAAACCAGCACATAAAACATGATCAAAACCCAGAATCATGACATACATTCAACATAAAATTCTAGGATATACTTGGAAACTTGCATTTTCCAGCTTTCTACACGCAATTTTATCATCTCTTAAAGTTAAAAAAACTTTAAAATGATACATGATATGACATGATTGATACATTAACCTAAAAAGCCATGCTTGTTTATTCATACTGAAAGAAAAAATAACGGGTATATTTCGACTCTTTGACTGTTTTTTTAAACACGAAGACCTTGCATGCAATTTTACAAACTAATGCTGCATTGAAATTTATGAAAATGGTTTATCTATAATCAAGTATATTGGAATTTATTTATTTATTTATTGCGGCTCATTTCCAAAAGTGGATGCAATATCTTAGAAATAAAACACTTATAAGTGATAAATACCAAGCATGATCAAATATTTTACATGGCCATTTAAAAATCCTTAATTAAGAAGTAGATGGTGTCACACGACTTCAATTCACCGTTGGTGCGGAACCGCGATTAACAATGTATTCAATAAGTGAACCTGGGACAAATAACTAGATGTAGGCCTGAAATCTTTCACCAGTGACAGATATTTAAATATGCCCTTGTGTTGGCATTACTTATGGTGGGAAAGTAGGATCTGTAGTCGTTTAGAATAATCATGTTGTGGTGTTCCCAGGATACGTTTGTGGCATAATTCATGGCGTAACCGCGCTCTTCCAAAAATACTTTTGAAACAATTGGCTGGTCTGGAATACAATATCGCTTAAATTTGCCAAATCTGCTGTTGTTTAAAAGTATAATGACACACCATTAGTATAAACTTTAACCGCGGTGCCTGAAAGTCTAATAATGAAACATCCTTAGACCTATCACCTCAGAGAACAATATCACACCCCAAAGCAGCACACATTCCCACACTTTCAAAAACTTAACATTGTGAATGTGGGTAATCTTTGATCTTCTCACACCTTTTCAAAATCAACTATGCAAAGACCTAAGAAAGGCCCAAGACATAGCAATGACCGTTACGAACAGTCTCACAAAATGCAGGCACCCATACCATTCAGCCCCGCCCCTGGGTAAGTTTCATTATCCTAGTATTAAACTTGACAGAAGATTTTCATTCATCAATTGAATCAATCATTCATTTGCCCTTCACAAGCCCTGCCAACTCAAAAACGCGTGCACCACACAGCCCCAACCCTGGGTAAGTTTCATTATACAATTATTATACTTGACAGAAGTCGTTCGCATCATGCTTTGGCTACCCCCGCAAGCCCCGCCAACTCTCTCTCTCTCTCTCACACACAAACACACACACACACAGAACCAGTACCTGAACCAGTACCTTTCAGTACACTGAAAACCAGCCTTATTGTTCAGCATCTTTCATCAACTACATTACAACTTTTTGGTAACTTTTCCACTCAAATCTCGCCGAAAACTGGTAAATAATTTTATCTTTCTTTCCTTTTCCTTCACACACTTATTCACCACATTGCATGCACCACTATTTTCAGCATGCTTTCATCATCGCTTTATTTTCCTGTTTTAACGCTTCTTGCTCTCATTTTTTTTCTTTGAAACACTGTTTTACCAACATGTCGCCAACAACTTTATAACACTCTCCGAATTTAAGCTCTTTTGTTACCGCACGACCAATAAAACGCTTGAACGGTGTTCTTCTATGTTGGGGGAAAAGTATGGCGGTTTGAGGCCCTGCATCGATTACAGGGGCTTAAATAACATTACCATTAAGAATCAGTACCCTCTGCCCTTAATGAACTCTGCATTTGAACACCTGCAGGAGGCGTCCATTTTTACTAAATTAGACCTCCGCAATGCATAGAATTTGGTCTGGATCCGGGAGGGGGATGAATGGAAAACGGCTTTTAAAACCCATGATGGGTGCTACGGATATCTTGTCATGCCTTTCGGATTGGTTAACTCTGGAACTCTGTATTCTAGGCACTCGTTAATGACGTCCTCCAAGAGATGTTGGAGAAATTAGTCTTTGTCTACCTTGACAATATTCTGATTTTTTTTTTCCTTTTGGAAGTGCGAGAGCTGTCTCTGTTGTTGGGTCTGTATCTCTCTCTGTGGGTTTTAAGTCCGTGCTGCTCTGGTCTTCTCCTGCCGTTGCACCTAGCCTCTCGATTCGATCGGCTTTTACATACTCGTCTTGTTCTTTCGATATCAAATTCCTTTCCTAAGCTGGTTGATTGGTGATTTGTGACACCTGTCTTCAGGTCTATTTAAGACGAAAGTTCACCGCCCCTAGCCGCTTGAATGTCTTACTTCTGCATGAGAGCCAGCTAGAGGTTTTGCTCTTGCGATTTTGCAAACTTCCGCATTTATTTTCACAAAGACTGAAAAGGATTGTCTGTAGTTATTCTACTTAGGTTCTCCCTTTTTAGTTCACCAATCTTTGGTGACGTTAGGGAGGTTTTTCTATCCATTCAGCCATCTATTAAGTAATTAGCCTGCATCGCTATTTGTGCAGCTTGTTTTTCATTTTTTATATTGAGCACTCAGGCTCCGCTTTTGTCCTTTTGAAAGCAGAGGAGTCTATTTAGTTTGGTAGGAGAGTAATTGGTTGCTGTGTTACTCAAGTCTTGGTCTTTAATATTTGCCAGCTTTCAGTTCCCATTTTAGTTGCGTTTAGTCTTCAAATATTACAGCAATCGTAACAGAGGATGGATGGGGCCAAATACAGGGATATTCTGGAGAAGAACCTGAAGAACTCTGCATGGAGACTGAGAATGGGTTCAAAATTCATATTCTAGCGCGACAATGGCCCAAAGCACAAGGCCAAAGCTACCACTATGTGGCTTGTATACAATTCTGTTTTATTCTGTTATATATAAACAAACACATATATACATATATAGTCAAAGATATTTGTCAGAATGCTGACAGGCTTAGTTGCCTTAGCCTATTCCTCTTAAAGCACCTGAAAATGGGGCCGGCCCTCTGGCGCTTGTTTAAGTAATTAACCGCTGAAATCTCAGTGCGCATGTCCAACACGGTCTCAATAGATCACTGTGGGGCACAATCATGACGGCCCCACGATGAGACCATCCAATTAAAATATTGGGATGACTTGCCGTCAGTACGTAATAAGCAGTAGTTCAACCACAGCTAGCTTGATTGGCTATTTTTGTTAGTTACCAACTTACCAAGACAAAATAATGAATGAAGTAGACTTTTTAAAGCACTTTGCCACTTGAGCAAAAGTAGAAATAAAACGTTTAGGACCTCACCAGCCAGCGGATTTTAACATCATCCAAGCTGGAAAGGGCAAACCCACTCCTTCACCCCCGAGAGCAGTTTTTTTTTTACCAGCTGATGCCAGAAGTGGACATTCTATAATACACTGCAAAAACGAAACATTAATGCAGCTACGATCCACCGCGCCATGGCGAGCTTCAGAGTAGGCCTGGGCTGAGTTAGAGAGAAAGTGGATGACATTGCACAAGCGAGAGAGACGGCTCCAACGAAACGAAGGGAAAAAAAAAAAACACCGCTGCTGTTATGAGAGGCTTGTGATACTGTGTCAGTTCAGGTGGAGGTGAGATATCACAAGAGTGATCACCTTATAGCAGCAAGGCTTGTGGACTGCACACTTTTCAGTAAGTTCAGTGATTAATTTTCAAGAGCTGAATTTGAATGTGCGATCAAAATTTGGCCAATTTGAAGTAAAGTTAAGCTCGAAACTGAACTGAAATCACTGTACAGTCACTCAGAGTTGCTCGCAGGGAATACTCTGTCACTGCTGCAGTTGATTTATGACAACAACCTCCAGGATGCCTTATCTGAGACTGTGTCACTGCTAGAAATCATCACAACACCAATGACCACTGCTGAGTCGGAGAGAGAAACTTTTCAAAATTAAAAAGAATCAAAACATTTACAAGAACACAATGGGGCAGCAGAGGTTAAATGCACTGGCCATGCTCTCCATTGAAAATGAATTCATCCATGGATTACGGGACTTTGACAGAAGGGTCATTGAGAAGTTTTCTCAGATGAAAGATCGACGTGCATCTTTTCCTTTCAAGAAAGAGTGACCATTTTTATTAACCCATTAATATTTGTCTTGTTATGCAGTAAAAAAGGTTGAAACCTTTTACACAAACCCCATTTTATATTAACCCCTTTTATATCAAATAGCATTTCTGGTATGTGGCTCATTTAATATTGAGCAAATATGGGTTGTAGGCAGCGTCACAGAAAAGTCAGAGGCTACGTATAACTGGTTTGTAGTGCCACAGGACTTTTCATGCCAGAAACGCCACTGGTGCTAACCTAGTGCAGAGCTACCCAAAAAGACTGGTAGCTGTAAGTGCTGCCAAATGCACTTCCACCAAGTATTGACTCAGGAAGCGTATACTGCAAAAATTTGGAAATTTTGGTTTTGTTCATTAAATGCACTCTTTTTTATCCAGATTAAAATAATTTCACTGCATTCATATGGTATGTTGTGCTGTTTGGGTCATGGAAAAACAAGTCCCATTTTAATCCATTAAAATTACATTCTGTGACACAAGAAGACATAAAAATATTGAAGGGGGGTGTATTCATTTTCTATCCACTGCACCTTCGAGATTTTGACTTGCATTTGAGCGCATTTACTTCGTTCAAAGTTCTAAGCATGCGCAGTCATCGTGACACAGCTCCCTTAAAGCAACGATCATCCATATCGCATCACGAAAACAAACAAACATGACAGATGAGAGACACATAATCATGTCGCCTTGTGTACAGCACTCAGATTCACTTGTTTTCCTAATCCATGATGAACTCCCCTCTGCACCTTCTCTTATGTGTTTTATGTTGTTGTGTCCCAAAAAGAGTGTGGTCACATGTATTTGGAAATGCAATGGGATGGGAGGCGCTGTTTCCCTTGCTGCGTTTGAATATTGTCCCATGTATTGCAAGATAAGTCTTTGAAAATGAAATGTCAAATGTCGTCATCATTATTATTTCCAAGTGATTAGAAAACAGCATTTTCATTATCATGTTGGCCCTAAAAGAGTGTGATGACATGTAAACGTAAATGCAAGAGGCTGTGGGTGCTGTTTTGCTGATTGCAGTGGAATATTGTCCACTGTATTGCGAAGCATGACTTTGAAAATGAAATGTCAAACAGCTTTTCATTATCATTTGAGTATAGTCATATATTTCCCATATGTGTATGTAAAAATGAAAGTGATAATTGGATTAATGCATTTTCAATTTAATATTGTCTCAAATAACTCATTCATAAGTGGAAAATTATAATGCAATAGTGGGATTGCATTTTCATTTGAATATTGTCCACTTTGGGCTTCCATTGTTTATTGCTGGACAGGGTTGCGTCGAGTCGAACCCAGCACACACCGGGGCAGACAGGAACACGATTTGGACACTCCACTAATTCACCACAGGGATTAAATAAAACTAGAAACGTGCAGGGAAACTGCATGGGCAATGTAGAAGCTGTGAGGGTGTAATGCGTAATGTGAGGATCAAATTGTTGAAAAGGTTAGGTTAAAGCTGCTGAAAATTAAATTATTTATGACAGTAGGGCATTTTATTTAATTGCAGTAGAAAGTAAATGTGACAGAGCAAAATATGCCGTGTGAACAGCGGCGTCTTTCTACTTGTCAGCTATTTAACTGTACATAAGTTGTTGGCATTTATGTTTCCCTTTATGTTGCATGAATGCTGAGAAAATGTAATAAAATGATTCTTAATAAACCCTGCGATTGATTGGCAAGCTGTCCAGGGTGGGTCCCTGCCTTTGCCCGTAGCCAGCTGGGATAGGCTCCAGCTCGTCCCGTGACCCTAGTGAGGAATAACCGGGTATAGGAAATGAATGAATGAATGAATGATTCTTAATAAAGATCCACAGTGGTGTTAGAAACACAACATATTAGAGTATCACCAGAAGAGTATTCAGGCGTAGGGATTAACAAATTTGCTGAGGCTGGTTTCACCACCTGGTCTTAAGCCAAGTTGGGTGCAACCTTAAACCCCAGTCATACTAGAGCCGGAATAAGCCGGAATGCCGTTGGAATTAAAATTCTTTGGATATTCCTGAATATTCTAAGTATTCGGCGACAGTTTTATGGCATAGTTACATTCCCCTACTGTAGTCAACAATTACTCAATCAACGCATGTGGGACACTCGTGTTACACTGTGAGTTGTTAAGGCCATGCCGCAAAGCTGATAGTGAATTTGGCTAAATACAAATTTGCGCGTGCTACGGTTGTCTATCTGGGAAAAGTAGTGGGTCAGGGGCAAGTCCGTCCAGTGAGGGCGAAGGTCTTAGCCATTGACCAGTACCCCCCACTCACCACTGAGGAGGAACTTCAGCGGGTTTTGGGAAAGGTGCGCTACTACAGACGTTTCTGTAGTGTTATGGCCCCAATTTGTTATTACATATGTGACAGCAAGAGTTGACAGACACTATTTTAAAACTCAAACACATTTAATAAAACCAAACACTTTTAACGAAACGACTAGCTACTCTACTGACCAAGATTGATAAATACATAAACAAAAATATTGACAGTCCCTTTGGTTGGGTTGCTTGGTGATGTCCTTGAACAGAATGACAGGTCTGATCACATGTATCCTACTCCTTGCAATTTCTCCTACTACTTTACTGTCTCAATTTTCCTCCTTATATACTCTTTTGCAGACCCCTCTCACATTTAGACATCTTTTTTTAATTCTCTGGGACTTGTCCCCAGACATGTCCAGGACATGTCTAAACATAGCTCCAGTCTGGGCTTAACATAAGAAAGGTCTATTCTTCTATTCGCATTACACCTCCATTCCAAAATGGAAAAATTTTGACTGATAAAGGAAAAATATTTTCTTTTCAATACAAAAATGGTTAAGCAGACACTTGTGTGTATGTGTGTGTGTGTATATATATATATATATATATATATATATATAAAACACAATATGCTAATAAACGTGATATATACACATACTCAAACACGGGATAAGCAATCAGCAATTACATTGTCAGTACCCTTTACATGCTTAATTTCCAAGTCAAACTCCTGTAAAATAAAACTCCAATTTAACAATCTCTGATTCTTGTTTTTCATCTTACTCAAAAACACGGATTGTGGTCAGTGTATACAATCAACTACAGTTGGAAGCAGAATTATTGAACCCCCAAGCAAATGTTGCTAAATGGACAAAACTAGTGATAAAAATTCAGTTTCAATCATTGCAGTAATTAAAGACAACTGTTATGGCCCCAATTTGTTATTACATTTACAACATAACAGCAACAGCAACAGCAAGGGATGACAGACACAGTTTTAAAAACTTAAACACATTTAATGAACAAACAAACACTAAACTACTATCTACAACTAAGACCAAGATTGAACACAACAAAAACAGAAATATTTACAGTCCCTCTTTGTTGGGGTGGCTTGGTGATGTCTTGGGTGAGGAAAATGCTCTAACACAGGCAAAAATCCACTAAAAGCTTCACAGGTCTTAAACAGAATGACAGGTCTGGTCACATGTATCCTTCTCCTTGCAATTTCTCCTACCGCTGTACTGTCTCAATTATTTTCCTTATATACTCTTTTGCAGACCCCACCCACATTTAGACCTCTTTTTTTTAATTTTCGGGGACTTGCCCCACATAGCTCCAGTCTGAGCTTAACAAAAAAAAAGGTAAATACTGCCATTCAGTGGCCTATATTCACATTACACCTCCATTCCAAAAGGGAAAAATTTTGACTCATAAAGGCAAAATTTTTCATTTCAATACAAAATGGTTAAGTGAACACTTGTCTATATATACATATCACACAATATTTAAATAAACACGTGATATATACATATATATACATTTTCAAACACGGGATAAGCAATCAGCAATCACATTGTCTGTACCCTTCACATGCTTAATTTCCAAGTCAAACTCCTGTAAAATCAAACGCCAATTCAACAATCTCCGATTCTTGTTTTTAATCTTACTCAAAAACATTAACGGATTGTGGTCAGTGTATACAATCATTGGCTTTTGTCCCGTACAAACATAAACCTCAAAGTGTTGTAAAGAAAGGACCAGAGCCAACAGTTCCTTCTCTATTGTGGAATAGTTCCTTTGGTGGCGATTGAACTTCCTGGAGAAGTATGCCACGGGATGCTCAATGTCATCAGAGTCACTTCTCTGTAGGAGCACAGATCCACAAGCTTGGTCGCTAGCATCGACCGCGATGGAGAACGGTTTGTTGAAGTCAGGAGATTTGAGCACGGGGAAGTGACACAGCAGAGACTTCAGGCGATCGAAGGCTCTCTGGCATGCATCATCCCAAGTGAACTTTACGCCTTTCTTCAGTTGGTTAGTTAGACTGAGAGCAATCTCAGCAAAGTTCTTGCAGAACTTGCGGTCGTACCCGATCATTCCAAGGAAGCGGCGCAAAGCTTTTTTGTTGTCAGGAACTGGAAAGTCCATGATGGCTTGGACTTTAGCATTTATGGGTGCCACCTTACCCTGGCCTATGACGTAGCCAAGATAGGTGACAGTAGCACAACCAAAGTCACTCTTGCTCAGGTTAACAGTCAGGTTAGCCTGGGTCAGGCGCTGGAACAACTTCTCTACATCTTTTAGATGATCTTCCCAGGAGTCACTCCATGTGATCAGGTCATCGATGTATGCACTCGTGTGTGGCAATCCGGCGATTGTAGACTGTATCATCCTTTGGAATGTGGCTGGGGCATTTTTCATCCCAAAGGGTAGGACTTCATACTGGTACAACCCAGATGGTGTGGCAAAAGCAGAGAAGCTCTTAGCCCCCTCAGTTAAAGGCACACACCAATAACCCTTCAATAAATCAATCTTGGTCAGAAACTTTGCTTGCCCTACTCTATCAATACAATCATCAATCCTAGGTATTGGAAACAAATCAGTTCTAGTTACAGCATTGACTTTGCGATAATCGGTACAGAATCTAGTACTTCCATCAGGTTTTGGAACTAGCACACAGGGTGAACTCCAATCTAAGTTGGAGGGTCTGATAATATCATGTTCTAACATGTACTCAACCTCTTTCTTAGCAATCTTTCTCTTTTCAGGATTCATCCGGTACGGATGCTGTTTTATTGGTTTGGCATCACCAACATCTACATCATGAGAGGCTATCGGAACTCTCTTTGGAACATCAGGAAACAGATCCTCATATTTCTTGATCAACCTCTCAAACTGATCTCTCTGTGAGGGTTCTAAGTGCTGGAGTTTTACATCAAGATTTTGCAACACTTCAGAATTTGACATTTTACATGAAAGAACTTCAGCTTTAATTCTAGGTTCATCATCTTGAAACTCCCCCTCATCTTCACAAATCTCGGCCATGGGAGAATCTGAAGTGACAACTACAACCCTAGCATTTCTGTCATGATAAGGCTTCAGCATGTTAATGTGACACAATTGTTTTGGTTTTCTCCTATCTGGAGTCTTCACAATGTAATTGAGATCATTGAGTTTTGTCAGAATTTCATAAGGACCATGAAATCTAGCCTGCAAAGGATTGGACTGCAAGGGAAACAACACAAGGACCTTGTCTCCTGGTTTAAACTCACGGCTTCTAGCCTTATGATCATACCAAGTTTTCATTTTTCCCTGACTTGATTTCAAGTTCTCTTTGGCTAGGTCACAAGCTGCACGCAATCTTTCCTTGAACTTGCTAACATAGTCTAACAGACTGATGTGCGGCTCTTCCTCTTGCCATTGGTCACTTATTAATAGCAAAGGTCCTCTCACTTCATGACCAAACACTAGCTCAAATGGACTGAATCTAGTAGACTCCTGCACTGCTTCTCTAGCTGCAAACAACAGCAAATGAACACCGTCATCCCAGTCTTTCTCATGGTCATAAAAATAAGTCCTCATCATTGTCTTGAAAGTGGAATGAAACCGCTCTAAGGCACCCTGACTTTCTGGATGATAGGCACTAGAAAGAATCTGCTTTCCACCTAGTTCATACACAACCTGCTGAAACAATCCTGAAGTGAAATTGCTACCTTAGTCTGACTGAATTTACCTGGGAAGGCCAAACAACGTGAAGAACTTTATCAAAGCCTTCGAGATCGCAGTTGCCTTGATGTTGCGTAGAGGTATGGCTGCGGGGAATCTGGTAGATGCACACATGATTGTCAACAAGTACTGATTTCCAGATCTAGTCTTGGGTAATGGACCAACACAATCAACAATGACCTTTGAGAATGGCTCCCCAAATGCTGGGATAGGCTGCAATGGAGCTACAGGTGGGTCTAACTGGTGTTTTCCAACTACCTGACAAGTGTGACAGGTTTTGCAAAAGTTGGAAACGTCTTTCCGAAGCCCTGGCCAAAAGAAGTGTTTCATGATCTTATCAACAGTCTTGTTAACACCAAGATGACCTCCTAAAGGTAAACTATGAGCCATTGTTAAGATCTCATTCCTGTAGACCTTCGGAACAACAATTTGCCTGACCACTGCCCAATCTGCATTGGCAGGGATATCAGGAGGGCGCCACTTCCGCATCAACACACCATCCTTGAGATAATACCCACCTGGAACTGCGTCTATTTCTTTATCAGGAAGGGCTCTCCTCCTTAGTGCACAAATTTCAGGATCATTAGTTTGCTCCTCAATCAACCGCTTTCTGGACAGAGACAAGTCTCCAGACACATCAGAATCACCAAACCCATCTGGCTGGCTGAACAATGAACTGATAAAAGTGTCTGATAAGTTCTCAAAAGGAGAAACCATAGTAGGCCAATCAGAGTCATGAGGCGAACCACCTGAGTCCTGACTATTCAATGTGCTGGACGGCACCACAACATCTTCTTCTTTAGCCTTCTTGGCCATAGCACGAGTCACTGCGCAAGAAGGATACAGAGATGGGTCCTCATCCCCATCTTCAGTGCTCGGCTGTGAAGATGTACAGGGGGAACTACTTCGCCCCCAGCCAGGTCATTGCCTAGCAACAGAGAAACACCCTTTATAGGTAGACTTGCCATAAGTCCCACCTTTACCTGTCCTGTAACTAAATCTGACTTCAAGAATATAGAACGCAGGGGTACAGATACAGTCCTCCCTTCAATACCTTGTACAAGTATGAAATCCCCTGAAGCGGTCTCATCACGTAACTCCAAGGAGTCCATCAACAAAAGTGACTGAGAAGCTCCGGTATCCCTTAGGATATCTATGGGGACAGGAGTAGTATGCTCATTCAGAGCCACAAATCCCTCTGACACAAATGGAAGAAATTCCTCCCTCACGAAGTCAGCTGTATCAGGCTTTTAAGCCCCACAAGAAGCAGGCAATTTAGCAGATCGGTTATCTACTACAGGGGTTTCTAACCTTGTTTTCACAAAGGCATTTGGTTTGGTATCCTTTTATTTTTCTTTTTTAGCTTTAAGGAACCAACAGTTAGTTGTAACATGACCAGATTTCTTGCAATAACTGCAAACTAGACCACTTTTGTCACTGTCAGCTTTCACACTTTGATCAGACCTGTTACTGGATTTCTGAGTACCATTACCAGATTTGTCTTTGTCTTTGGGTGAGGAATCTTGGGTATCACCGTAACCCTTTTTCTGAAATTGGGACCATCTATTGTTACTGCTGGACTGAAATTTAGACTTATGTGTGAGAACATATTCATCTGCAAATTTGGCAGCTGATTGCAAATTCAGTGCTTGCTTCTCATTAAGGTAGGTCTTAATATCATCTTTAACACAGTTCTTGAATTCTTCAACTAACACCATCTCTTTTAGTGAGTTGAAATCATCCTTGACCTCCATAGAAGTACACCAGCGCTCAAAGCAAACCTGCTTCTCATTAGCAAATTCCACATAAGTCTGATTTTCAGATTTTTTCAGACCTCTGAATTTCTGTCGGTAAGCCTCAGGAGCCAACTCATAAGCTCTCAAAATAACCTTTTTGACAACCTCATAATCAGAGGAATCATCTGCAGACAAAGCCGAATAGGCTTGTTGAGCTTTACCGTTGAGGACAGTTTGCAACATCAGAGGCCAGTGTTCCTTTAGCCACTGGCAACTCTTTGCTACCTTTTCAAAACACTGGAAATAGTTGTCAACATCCTTTTCCGAAAATGGAGGCACCAATTTTACCTCCTGGCTAGCCCAAAATTTATTTTCAGTTTGAATTTTAATTTTTAGTTGCTCCATTTGGAGTCTTTCTTCTCTATCGAATTTCTTCAATTCAAAATCTCTCTGTCTTGCAAATTTTTCTAACTCAAATTCTCTTTGTTTTTCTTTTTCTTCCCTCTCAAATTCTCTTTGTATCTCTTTTTCCTTCATTTTTTTCTTTTTCCTCCCTTTCTTTTTTCTCTTCTCTTGCTAATTTTTCCAACTCAAACTGCCTTTGTTTTTCTTTTTCTTCCCTTTCAATCTCTAGCATTTTTAATTTAAGTTCCATTCCTATATTTGGATTTTCCACTGGAAACTGTTCCAGATCTCCTGGTGCAAACACATTTTCATCAATGTAATATTCAACTATCTCTCTAGCCAGTCTTGCTTTTCGCATGGCTGGTTTTACCTCTGTCAGCTCTAACTGTCTGCAAATTTCTAGCAGTTCTGTCTGTTTCAAAGACTTCAAAACCTCAACGGTTGGTGATGCCAAGAAATCATCCATTGCTGTTGATCTGTCAATATATATATAGGAAAATTCAAAAAATAATTTTACAGTTTGAAATGTTAGATTTTCAATAAATTACTCACACAATGGTCCATCCCGGACGAGCCCCCAATTTGTTATGGCCCCAATTTGTTATTACATTTACAACATAACAGCAACAGGAAGGGATGACAGACACAGTTTTAAAAACTTCAACACATTTAATGAACAAACAAAGACTAAACTACTATCTACAACTAAGACCAAGATTGAACACAACAAAAACAGAAATATTTACAGTCCCTCTTTGTTGGGGTGGCTTGGTGATGTCTTGGGTAAGGAAAAAAAATGCTCTAACACAGACAAAAATCCACAAAAGAAACTTCACAGGTCTTGAACAGAAATGACAGGTCTGGTCACATGTATCCTTCTCCTTGCAATTTCTCCTACCACTTTACTGTCTCAATTCTTTTCCTTATATACTCTTTTGCAGACCCCACCCACATTTAGACCTCTTTTTTTTATTTTCGCGGACTTGCCCCAGACATGTCCAGGACATGTCTAAACATAGCTCCAGTCTGAGCTTAACAAAAAAAAAGGTAAATACTGTCATCCAGTGGCCTATATTCACATTACACAACTGATTTAAATAATCCTTTGTTTTGAAAAAAGGTACTTTTTCAAAACTTGTAAACATTATTTAATCATACTAAATCTTCCACCTGCAGAATTATTGAACCCCCCCTTCCCACAGTGACCTCTAAACATAAAAAAATGGTTTTTACTCAATGTCTGACCTTTTCTAAACATTGCCAACCTTAATTGATTGATTGATTGACTTAGAATTAATCCTTGCCCTATTTAAGTGACTATCCTGCTTAAGCTCACACTAGCACCATGCCTAAGTCAAGAGAGCTGTGATTAGAGTTTAGAAAAGAGATCATTGAATTGCACAAGAAGGGGAAAGGGTATAAGACCATTGCAAAGACATTAGATGTACCTAGAGATACAGTTGCAAACACCATTTGCAAGTTCAAGGCCGAGAGTACAGGGGAAAACTAACCAGGACATGGGAGAAAAAGGAAGTTTACCCCTGCTACTGCCAGATAGCTTGGAAGACAAGTAAATAAAAACCCCAGACTAACTGGCAAGGACCTGCAGGAAGACCTGGTGAGAGCAGGTACTGATGTTTCTCTTGATACAGTACGGCGCACACTGCACAAGCAAGGACTACATGCCAGGATCCCCCGACGTACACCACTCCTAACCTCAAAGCACAAAAAAAGTCGACTGCAGTATGCCAAAACCCACGTGGATAAACCTCACAAGTTCTGAGATTCTGTTTTATGAATGGATGAGACTAAACTTGAACTCTTTTGCCCAATGGATCAGCGTTATGTCTGGAGGAAGAAAAATGAAGCCTCTGCAGAGAAGAACACCCTATCCTCAGTGAAGCATTGGGGAGGCTCAGTGATGCTGTGGGGATGTTTTGCATCCTCAGGCACGGGAAATCTCCAATGTGTAGAAGGGAAGATGGATTCTTGTAAGTACCAGGAAATTCTGGAGAAGAATGTGATGCCCTCAGTGAGAGAGCTTAGGCTTGGGCGTAACCGGTGGCGCCAGCAAGATAATGACCCAAAACACCGGATAAAGTCCATCCAAGCCTGGTTCAAGAAGAGGTGTTGGAAGGTGTTGGAATGGCCTTTGCAATCACCTGACCTTCACCCCATTGAGAATCTCTTGTGGGACTTGAAGAAGGCGATTGCGGGGCGCAAGCCAGGAAACTTGACAGAGCTTGAAGCCTTTGCAAAAGAAGAGTGGGCCAGGATCCCCAAGGAACGTTACCAGAGGTTAATTTCTACCTACCAGACTCATCTCAAGGAGGTTATTGATGCCAAAGGATGTGCCATTAAATATTAGAGGCAGTTACTGTAAGGGGTTCAATATTTCTGCAAGTCTGATAATCCGTTATTGTCGTGTAGTTTTTCTTTTTTCCTAAAGCTTGTTGTTTTATGAGCTTGAATAAAGAATTTGATCCATTTCTGAGTATTTAGCATCATTAAAAGTCCTTTATTGTCATACAGTTTTCTGAATGACAGAATTTGCTCAGGGGTTCAATAATTCTGCTTTCAACTGTATATGCCTTTCTTCAGTTGGTGGGTGAGACTGAGAGCAATCTCAGCAAAGTTCTTGCAGAGCTTGCGGTAGTACCCGATCATTCCAAGGAAGCGGTCAAAGCTTTTTTGTTGTCAGGAACTGGAAAGTCCATGATGGCTTGGACTTTAGCATTTATGGGTGCCACCTTACCCTGGCCTAGGACGTAGCCAAGATAGGTGACAGTAGCACAACCAAAGTCACTCTTGTTCAGGTTAACAGTCAAGTTAGCCTGGGTCAGGCGCTGGAACAATGTCTCTACATCTTTTAGATGTTCTTCCCAGGAGTCACTCCATGTGATTAGGTCGTCGATGTACGCACCGTGTGTGGCAATCCGGCAATTGTAGACTGTATCATCCTTTGGAATGTGGCTGGGGCATTTTTCATGCAAAAGGGTAGGACTTCATACTGGTACAACCCAGATGGTGTGGCAAAAGCAGAGATGCTCTTGGCCCTCTCAGTAAAAGGTACACACTAATAACCCTTCAATAAATCAATCTTGGTCAGAAACTTTGCTTGCCCTACTCTATCGATACAATTATCAATCCTAGGTATTGAAAACACATCAGTTCTAGTTACAGCATTGACTTTGCGATAATCCGTACAGAATCTAGTACTTCCATCAGGTTTTGGAACTAGCACCCCGGGTGAACTCCAATCTGAGTTGAGTTGTTAATGTGACACAACTGTTTTGGCTTTCTCCTATCTAGAGTCTTCACAATGTAATTGAGATCATTGAGTTTTTTTCAGAATTTCATAAGGACCGTGAAATCTTGACTGCAATGGATTGGAAAGCAAGGGAAACAACCCAAGGACCTTGTCTCCTGGTTTAAACTCACGGCTTCTAGCCTTATGATCATACCAAGTTTTCATTTTTCCCTGACTTGATTTCAAGTTCTCTTTGGCTTAGTCACAAGCTGCACGCAGTCTTTCCTTGAACTTGCTAACACAGTCTAACAAACTGATATGCGGCTCTTTCTCTTGCCATTGTTCACTCAACAGTAGCAAAGGTCCTCTCACTTCATGACCAAACACTAGCTCAAACGGACTGAATCCAGTAGACTCCTGCACTGCTTCTCTAGCTGCAAACAACAGCAAATGAACACCTTCATCCCAGTATTTCTCATGGTCATAACAATAAGTCCTCATCATTGTCTTGAGAGTGGAATGAAACCGCTCTAAGACACCCTGACTCTCTGAATGATAGGCACTAGAAAGAATCTGCTTCGCACCTCGTTCATACAAAACCTGCTGAAACAATTCGGAAGTGGAATTTCTACCTTGGTCTGACTGAATTTCCCTGGGAAGGCCAAACAACGTGAAGAACTCTTTTAATTAGTCCCCCAAGGAATCCGCAATTCCGCGATCGCGGAATTTACCGCAGATTTCAAAGCCCTCCGCGGAAATTAAAGCAGTCCACGGAATATAGGGCAAGGTGCAGAATTTTATATTTTACATGTATTTTTCATCCCGGCCGCTAGATTTTGCGGTCAGATAAACGGGATCTAAGACTCACAGCTGGTGCTGCCGGTTACGGAAACTGAATTTTTTCTGCTGTATGCAGCATAAACTATATAAAAAGATGGACGCAGCACCCTGATTTGAAAAAAGAAGCCCATGTGGAAGTACCGTAGAATGGCATTCTATTTAATGGCCAGCAGATGGCGACATCAGTGGTTGCAGAAAGAAGTTCAATGCAATAGTAGTCTATGAGAAAATGATCCTACTTTCCGACCTGATTTTTAATTTCAATAATGATTTTTCACATCATTTTATGTTAGCTATAGCAAGTTTCAGGTCTCCTTCGATATATCATGACATTCATTTTCATGAATTATGGTCTCATATAAACTAGAATAAAGTATAAAGCCTCTGGTCCTCGTCCGATAGGGTCAGATCCAGAACCACATTCCTCCCCGGATCTTCGATTCACTTCTTCATCTTCGAACCAGTGGGTGACATCACGGTAACTTCATCCATCTTTTTGTACAGTCTATGGTATGCAGTAACGTTTACAATATTCTGAGGATCAGTGAATAGTGTACACTTTGTTTAAATCTTTACTTTGATCTTTGGCACTTGTTCAGTTACTAAGCCTCGTTCACCCATAGTTTGGTGAAATGTTTTGCACTTTATAAGTAATGCAAATAAATCTGCTCAAGAGGGACAAAAAGAATATTGATGCTGCTTATTTTATAACCACAATGTTTTGCAGTGTTTTTGTATTGCAAATAATTGCATGAGAGAATTTTTGCTCAATTATTACATAAATTTGCTTTATAACTAGTCATTTTAGTTTTTTTTTAATGCCCGTGGAAAATCAACTTTCAAGCCGCGGAATCAAGAATTGCTCTCCGCAGAATCAGGAATGTTGTCCGCGGAATCAACACTTTTTCTCCGCAGATTCCTGGGGGGACTAATTAATGCCTTCAAGATCGCAGTTGCCTTGTTGTTGCGTAGAGGTATGGCTTCAGGGTATCTGGTAGATGTACACATGATTGTCAACAAGTACTGATTTCCACATCTAGTCTTTGGTAATGGACCAACATGGTCAACGATGACCTTGGTGAAGGGTTCCCCAAATTCTGGGATAGGCTGCAATGGAGCTACAGGTGGGTGTAACTGGTGTTTTCCAACTGCCTGACAAGTGTGACAGGTTTTGCAAAAGTAAAAGACATCTTTCCGAAGCCCAGGCCAGAAGAAGTGTTTCATGATCTTATCAACAGTCTTGTTAACACTAAGATGACCTCCTAAAGGCAAACTGTGAGGCATTGTTAAGATCTCATTCCTGTACAACTTCGGAACAGCAATTTGCCTGACCACTGCCCAATCTGCATTGGCAGGGATATCAGGAGAGCGCCAATTCCGCATCAACACACCATCCTTGAGATAATAGCCAACTGAAACTGTATCTATTTCTACCTCAGGAAGGGCTCTCCTCTTTAGTACACAAATTTCAGGATCATTAGTTTGTTCCTGAATCAAAAATTAAAATTAATCCAGCACAGATCAAAGTAAATAAATTTGATTTTGGCACGAGTAGCAGTACACGAACGTTTCAGCCTACTGGCTTTCTTTAGCCTGTTACACAGCAAGGCCGGAGGCGTTCTTTTGTAGACCTGTACAGGGTATGACCCTTGAACCACCATCTTAGGTCATTTTACTATTGCAAAGGAGAAAATACGAATTCAGAAACCCCAAACAAAAAAAGATAAATAAGTTAATTAAAATAAAAAAATTATTATAATAATAATAATAAACAAAACATTTTTAAAATATATATACATACAAACATAAAAACATATTATCACAAAAAGCACCCCAAAAGCAATTCTTCATTCAGGCCTTTAGGCCAGTTTGCAGGGTGTGTCTCCAGTGGGCTTCCATGTGAAGAAGGGTTCTGTCCCGGTTCCCCCCTCTCTTTAAAGGCTGTACCGTTTCTATCCCCTGAAACCTGAGGGAACACACATTATATCGCGGCACCCCCCCTCCTCTTTAAAGGCTGTATACAGCGGTTCGTACACAGGCTATTAACATCCATGGTGCAAAAAATGTCAGTATCCCGAATATTCTCAACAGACTGTACCTTGTATAAAAAATCAGTAGTGTCCTTCAAAAATGAAGGTTAGGATGTTACCAAGAGTTTTATATGTATTTATATGTGTATAGAGATTCCACATTTGTGTTGGCGACCACATTTTCCCCTATTTCTAAGGGTATAAAAGAATCGGTCCTTAAACATTGGCATATCTTGTCAAGCGATCCCAGTGTGGGACACACCTTTAGACACCCGCCTATATTCGCACAGAAACGGCCTAAAAATATGAGGGATTATTTGGTGCGGGCTGACAGCTATGTGCCACCCAAACATTTTTAACAGACCTTCCGACAGGAAATTTTCCTTGTCATAATTGTGTACATTGCAATGCAATGATTTGTGGAAACGAGTTTATACATACCCACACGGGTAGATAATATTGCATTAAGAGCAGATTTTCCTGCAGAACAACACATGTAGTGAACCTTTTAAAAGGTCCTTGTGGTCTCTGCTATGTGGGAAAAATGAAGAGAGAACTGAAAATCAGGATTTCTGAACATAAAAGTAATATCAGAAATAAAGAGGAAAGATCCCCAGTAGCACGTCATTTTGACCAGGCAGGTCACGATGTGTGTTCCTTAAGGTTGAGAGAGGGCTGTAACATTTTGTGGACTGTATTGTCCTGTAACATAGACCGCTGCAGTTACTGTCCTGCTTCACTAGGGGACTGGTCCGGACCACTGGTCCTTGGAGCACAGACCACTGCAGTAACTGTCCTGCTCCACTAGGGGACTGGTTCGGACCACTGGTCCGCGGTGTCTCGAGACAGTGAAATTTGCAGTCTTTGCTGGCCTCCCACCAAGATAAGGTCTCGGAACCACAGTCCATTCTTGAAATACTGCGACGAGATGGTAAATGCCTGCCTTAAGCTCAGCATAACTGTTGGCCAAACTATTTATCTAGCCTGCCATTTTCATAAATATATTGCAATGAATGTGATTGTTCAAAATGTTTGAAGCCGGTAGTCTAACAATAAGCAGCTCGCCGCTTTTTCTATACTGCACTAATTTGGCAAATTAATTAAGCAGCTAGTGAGACCTAGCAAAACTTGATGAATATGATGATATTGCAACATCTTATTCTTGAAAATATAAATGCTCTGAACAGATTATTTTTATCTAGCCTAGCTGGAGAACATTAAAAATGATCGGCAGGTTTGGAAAGTAATGTTCATAATTTGCAGCCTGTACATACATTGCTGACAGCTGTTAATTTCTGTTGATTATTGTGCTTTTTTTCTCTAACATAAAAACATAATTTCAAAAAGAAGGCTATACTCAGGGAGAGGGGTGTGATACAGCCTTATCATTTGATAGCCTACTTGAAATGGAGCTTCTATTACGGCTCCGTGTAATTTATTTGAAAATGCGGTGGCCCCTTTCCGAAAAATAATTTGGCTTCTCGGAAAACATGATAAAATGCCTTAATGGTCTTACCATTCAATCCCTCCGAAAAACGAGTAATCTTTTAACATAGCGTAATTGCGTAAAACGATGTACCGCAACTGGTAGTAGGCTACAGTAATACATCGACCAAGATTAGCCATAAATAACTCAGGTCAGTGATTATAGTGTGACTGTTATTAGACTACAACCAAGCTTAGGCTATTATATTTATCAACGAGCTTTGTTTTCATGTATTTCCCCCTTCTCTTCGGAAACAGACACCGCATTTTCAAATGAATGAGGCTCATACTGTTTTATAATACAATTATTATAAGTCAATTTTAACTATAGGCTATACAATCATTAGACTTTGATACATTTTACGCTTCTGACAGAGTATAGTCACAGCCTCCTGCAATATAAAATGTTTGTTGCAAAAAGAAGCGCCTATACAGAGGTGAGATATGCTGGAAAACGTGTGATTAGAATTAATTAACGTTAGACCTACTGGTCATAACTTGCCGACTATTTTTATAAATATACCACATAAATAAATCTATTCGGAGCATTATGAATTTAGTCCATAAGCTTGCTCAACTTGAACATTTATTTCATATTCATCTGGCTTTACTATATCATTCTCTTAAGTAAGTGACGTTCATGAATTCTAATAACTCTTTTCAGTCGGTTTTTATTTCAGTAGATCGTGGAGCTTCTAATCAGCAGCATAGGAACCATTTTACTGTGGGAGAAGTGATGATGATTTTACATTAAAATTGAGCTTTTATTACAACTTTGTGTTCGTTAATTCATTTGAAAATGCGGTGGCCATTTCCGAAAGGAAAATAATAATTAATTAAATAATTAATAAATAAATAAATAAACAAGAGGTTGCAGGCCTGTATATTATTTAAACTTTATTGTAACAACAGTCCCCCTCCATGAATCGCCACCTTATTGTAGTGGAAGGGTTTGAGTACCTGGATGATCCTAGGAGCTATGTTGACTGGGGCTTATTGCCCCTGGTAGGGTCTCCCAGGGCAAACAGGTCCTAGGTGACAGGTCAGACTAAGAGCGATTCCAAACCCCCGATGAATATAAAAAGAACAAAGATGTTTACGTCGCCCGGATTGGCGTCACCGGGATCCCACCCTGGAGCCAGGCCTGGGGTTGGGGCTGGCTGGCGAGCACCTGGTGGTCTGGTCTCTGCCCACAGGACCCGGCCAGGCTAAGCCCGAACAAGCGACGTGGGCCCGCCTTCCCGTAGGCCCATCACCTGCGGGAGGGTTCAAAAGGGGCAGATGCGTTGCGCTTTGGGTGGCAGTCATGGGCGGGGGCCCCGGCAACCCAATCCCTGGATGCAGAAACTGGTTCTCTGGACATGGAATGTCACCTCAGATGGGGGGAAGGAGCCCGAGCTTATGCGAGAGGTCGAGTGATACCGGCTAGAGATAGTTGGGCTCATCTTAATGCACAGTCTGGGCTCTGGAACCCAACTCCTCTGAAGAGGCTGGACTCTCTTTTCTTCAGGAGTTGCCCGCGGTTAGAGGCGGCAGACTGGCGTGGGTTTGCTTATAGCCCTCCAGCTTAACCGCCATGTGTTGGAGTTTTCCCCGGTGAACGAGAGGGTCGCTGCTCTGCGCCTTCGGGTCGGGGACAGGTGCCTCACTGTCGTTTTGGCTTATGGGCCGAATGGCAGTGCAGAGTACCCAGGCTTCTTGGAGTTCCTGGGAGGGGTACTGGAAAGTGCTCCAACTGGGGCACACGGGTGAAGAGAGGGGCTGAGCTGTCCACTGATCACCACCTGGTGGTGAGTTGGATCTGCTGGCGGAGGAGGAAGCTAGACAGACTTAGCAGGCCCAAACGTGTTGTGAGGTCTGTTGGGAAGTCTAGCGGAACCCTCTGTCCGAGGGGTTTTCAGCTCTCATGTCCGGGAGAGCTTAAACCAGATCCCAAGGGAGGCTGGAGACATTGAGTCTGAATGGACCATGTTCTCCACCTCCATTGTTGATGCGGCCGTTCGGAGCTGTGGCCATAAGGTTTCCGGCGCCTGTCGCGGTGGCAATCCCCGAACCTGGTGGTGGACACCGGAAGTAAAAGCTGCCGTCAAGCTGAAGAAGGAGTCCTAACAAGCTTGGTTGGCTCATGGGACTCCTGAGGCAGCTGACAGGTACCGGCAGGCTAAGCGTGCTGCGGCCTGGGCGGTGGCGGAAGCAAAAAGTTGGGTATGGGAAAAGTTCAGGGAGGCCATGGAGGAGGATTATCGGTCGACCCCGAAGAGGTTCTGGCAAACCGTCCGGCGCCTCAGGAGGGGAAAGCACTGCCCTGCCAACACAGTGGTTACAGTGGAGGTGGGGAGCTGTTGACTTCGACTGGGGATATTGTCGGCCGGTGGAAGGAATACTTCGAGGATCTCCTCAATCCCACTGGCACGCCTTCCATAGAGGAAGCAGAGGCTGGGGACCCAGAGGCTGATTCATCCATCACTCTGGCTGAAGTAGTTCAGAAGCTCCTTGGTGGCAAGGAATCGGGGGTGGATGAGATCTGCCCTGAGTACCTCAAGTCTCTGGATGTTGTAGGGCTGTCTTGGTTGACACGCCTTTGCATCGTCGCGTGGCAGTCGGGGACAGTGCCTCTGGACTGGCAGACTCTTTTTAAGAAGGGGGACCGGAGGGTGTGCTCTAAATATAGGGGGATCACACTCCTCAGCCTCCCGGGTAAAGTCTTTTCCAGGGTGCTGGAGAGGAGCATTCAGCCGATAGTCGAACCTCGGATTCAGGAGGAACAATGCGGTTTTCGTCCTGGTCATGGAACACTGGACCAGCTCTATACCCTCTGCAGGGTGCTTGAGGGTTCATGGGAGTTTGCCCAACCAGTTCACATGTGTTTTGTGGACTTGGAGAAGGCATTCGACCGTGTCCCTCGTGGCATCCTGTGGGAGGTGCTTCAGGAGTATGGAGTCCGGGGTCCTCAACTATGGGCCGTGCGGTCTCTGTATGACCGGAGCAGGAGCTTGGTTCGCATTGCCGGCAGTAAGTCATAACTGTTTCCGGTGCATGTTGGACTCCGGCAGGGCTGGTCTTGGTCACTGGTTCTGTTCAATATTTTTATGGACAGAATTTCTAGGCGCAGCCAGGGGCCGGCGGGAGTCCGGGTCGGGGACCAGAGGATCTCATCTCTGCTTTTTGCAGATGATGTTGTCCTGTTGGCTCCTTCAACATGTACTGGGGTGGTTTGCAGCCGAGTGCGAAGCGGCTGGGATGAGAATCAGCACCTCCAAGTCCAAGGCTATGGTTCTCGACCGAAAAAAGGTGGCTAGTCCCCTCCGGGTTGGAGGAGAGCTCCTGCCTCAAGTGGAGGAGTTTAAGTATCTTGGGGTCTTGTTCACAAATGAGGGAAGGATGGAGCGTGAGATCGACAGACGGATCGGTGCAGCGGCAGCAGTAATGCGGTAATTGTACCGATTTGTTGTGGTGAAGAAGGAGCTGAGCCGAAAGGCGAAGCTCTCAATTTACCAGTCAATCTATGTTCCTACCCTCACCTATGGTCAGGAACTTTGGGTCATGACCGAAAGAACGAGATCTCGGGTACAAGCGGCTGAAATGGGTTTCCTCCGCAGGGTGGCGGAGCGCTCCCTTAGAGATAGGGTGAGAAGCTCTGTCACCCGGGAAGAGCTCAGAGTAGAGCAGCTGCTCCTCCACGTCGAGAGGAGTCAGTTGAGGTGGCTGGGGCATCTATATCGGATGCCCCCTGGACGCCTTCCTGGGAAGGTGTTCCAGGCATGCCCCACTGGGAGGAGGCCCCGAGAAGGACACGCTGGAGGGACTATGTCGCTCGGCTGGCCTGGGAACGCCTCGGGATACTCCTGGGAGAACTGGAGGAAGTGTCCAGGGAGAAGGAAGTCTGGGCATCTTTGCTTAGACTGTTGCCCCCGCGACCCGGCTCCGGATTAAGCAGAAGATGATGAGATGAGATGAGTAACAATAGTCACAATAAACACTGACCCGGGTTAATAAACTAGCCAGAGACACCCAACAAAACCCGATGAATATTGTTATGGCCCCAATTTGTTATTACATTTATAACACAACAGCAACAGCAAGGGATGACAAACACAGTTTTAACAACTAAAACACATTTAATTTTTAACAAAGACAAAGACTAATAACAACCTACAACTAAAGACCAAGATTGATAAATAAGAAAAAACAGAAATAATTACAGTCCCTTTTTGGTGGGGTGGCTTGGTGATGTCCTGGATGAAGAAAATGCTCAAACACAGGCAAAGAAATCCACAAAAGAAACGTCCCAGGTCTTGAACAGAATGGCAGGTCTGGTCATCTTCTTGCAATTTCTCCTACTACTTTACTGTCTCAATTCTTTTCCTTATATACTCTTTTGCAGACCCCACCCACATTTAGACCTCTTTTTTTAATTTTCTGAGACTTGCCCCAGACATGTCCAGGACATGTCTAAACATGACTCCAGTCTGAGCTTAACAAAAATAGGTAAATACTGCCATCTAGTGGCCTATATTCACATTACACCTCCATTCCAAAAGGGAAAAATTTTGACTCATAAAGGTAAAATTTTTCTTTTCAATACAAAATGGTTAAGTGAACACTTGTCTATATATACATATCATACAATATTCAAACACATGATATACACATTCAAACACGGGATGAGCAATCAGCAATTACATTGTCTGTACCCTTCACATGCTTAATTTCCAAGTCAAACTCCTGTAAAATCAAACTCCAATTCAACAATCTCCGATTCTTGTTTTTCATCTTACTCAAAAACATTAACGGATTGTGGTCAGTGTACACAATCATTGGCTTTTGTCCTGTACAAACATAAACCTCAAAGTGTTGTAAAGAAAGGACCAGAGCCAACAGTTCCTTCTCTATTGTGGAATAGTTCCTTTGGTGGCGATTGAACTTCCTGGAGAAGTATGCCACGGGATGCTCAATGTCATCAGAGTCACTTCTCTCTCCGCATCGACCGCAATGGAGAACGGTTTGTTGAAGTCAGGAGATTTGAGCACGGGGAAGTGACACAGCAGAGACTTCAGGCGATCGAAGGCTCTCTGGCATGCATCATCCCAGGTGAACTTTACGCCTTTCTTCAGTTGGTTAGTTAGACTGAGAGCAATCTCAGCAAAGTTCTTGCAGAACTTGCGGTAGTACCCGATCATTCCAAGGAAGCGGCGCAAAGCTTTTTTGTTGTCAGGAACTGGAAAGTCCATGATGGCTTGGACTTCAGCATTTATGGGTGCCACCTTACCCTGGCCTATGACGTAGCCAAGATAGGTGACAGTAGCACAACCAAAGTCACTCTTGTTCAGGTTAACAGTCAGGTTAGCCTGGGTCAGGCGCTGGAACAACGTCACTACATCTTTTAGATGTTCTTCCCAGGAGTCACTCCATGTGATCAGGTCATCGATGTATGCACCCGTGTGTGGCAATCCGGCGATTGTAGACTGTATCATCCTTTGGAACGTGGCTGGGGCATTTTTCATGCCAAAGGGTAGGACTTCATACTGGTACAATCCAGATGGTGTGGCAAAAGCAGAGATGCTCTTGGCCCTCTCAGTTAAAGGCACACACCAATAACCCTTCAATAAATCAATCTTGGTCAGAAACTTTGCTTGCCCTACACTATCAATACAATCATCAATCCTAGGTATTGGAAACACATCAGTTCTAGTTACAGCATTGACTTTGCGATAATCTGTACAGAATCTAGTACTTCCATCAGGTTTTGGAACTAGCACACAGGGTGAACTCCAATCGGAGTTGGAGGGTCAGATAATATCATGTTTTAACATGTACTCAACCTCTTTCTCAGCAATCTTTCTCTTTTCAGGATTCATCCGGTATGGATGCTGTTTTATTGGTTTGGCATCACCAACATCTACATCATGAGAGGCTATAGTAACTCTCTTTGGAACATCAGGAAACAAATCCTCATATTTCTTGATCAACCTTTCAAACTGATCTCTCTGTGAGGGTTCTAAGTGCTGGAGTTTTACATCAAGATTTTGCAACACTTAAGTGTTTGACAATTTACATGAAAGAACTTCAGCTTTAATTCTTGGTTCATCATCTTGAAACTCCCCCTCATCTTCACACGTTTCGACCATTGGAGAATCTGAAGTGACAGCTGCAACCCTAGCATTTCTGTCATGATAAGGCTTTAGCATGTTAATATGACACAATTGTTTTGGTTTTCTCCTATCTGGAGTCTTCACAATGTAATTGAGATCATTGAGTTTTGTCAGAATTTCATAAGGACCATGAAATCTAGCCTGCAATGGATTGGACTGCAAGGGAAACAACACAAGGACCTTGTCTCCTGGTTTAAACTCACGGCTTCTAGCCTTATGATCATACCAAGTTTTCATTTTTCCCTGACATGATTTCAAGTTCTCTTTGGCAAGGTCACAAGCTGCACGCAATCTTTCCTTGAACTTGCTAACATAGTCTAACAGACTGATTTGCGGCTCTTCCTCTTGCCATTGTTCACTCAATCATAGCAAAGGTCCTCTCACTTCATGACCAAACACTAGCTCAAATGGACTGAATCCAGTAGACTCTTGCACTGCTTCTCTAGCTGCAAACAACAGCAAATGAACCCCTTCATCCCAGTCTTTCTCATGGTCATAACAATAAGAGAGTGGAATGAAACCGCTCTAAGGCACCCTGACTTTCTGGATGATAGGCACTAGAAAGAATCTGTTTTGCACCTAGTTCATACACAACCTGCTGAAACAATCCTGAAGTGAAATTGCTACCTTGGTCTGACTGAATTTCCCTGAGAAGACCAAACAACGTGAAGAACTTTATCAAAGCCTTCGAGATTGCAGTTGCCTTGATGTTACGTAGAGGTATGGCTTCGGGGAATCTGGTAGATGCACACATGATTGTCAACAAGTACTGATTTCCAGATCTAGTCTTGGGTAATGGACCAACGCAATCAACAATGACCCCAGAGAACGGCCCCCCAAATGCTGGGACAGGCCGCAATGGAGCTACAGGTGGGTCCAACTGGTGTTTTCCAACTACCTGACAAGTGTGACAGGTTTTGCAAAAGTTGGAAACGTCTTTCCGAAGCCAGGCCAAAAGAAGTGTTTCATGATCTTATCAACAGTCTTGTTAACACCAAGATGACCTCCTAAAGGTAAACTATGAGCCATTGTTAAGATCTCATTCCTGTAGACTTTTGGAACAATAATTTGCCTGACCACTGCCCAATCTGCATTGGCAGGGATATCAGGAGGGCGCCACTTCCGCATCAACACACCATCCTTGAGATAATACCCAACTGGAACTGCATCTATTTCTTTTTCAGGAAGGGCTCTCCTCTTTAGTACACCAATTTCAGGATCATTAGTTTGCTCCTCAATCAACCGCTTTCTGGACAGAGACAAGTCTCCAGACACATCAGAATCACCAGACCCATCCGGCTGGCTGAATAGAGAACTGATAAAAGTATCTGATAAGTCCTCAAACGGAGAAACCATAGTAGGCCAATCAGAGTCATGAGGCGAACCACCTGAGTCCTGACTATTCAATGTACTGGACGGCACCACAACATCATCTTCTTTAGCCTTCTTGGCCATAGCACGAGTCACTGCGCAAGAAGGATACAGAGATGGGTCCTCATCCCCATCTTCAGTGCTCGGCTGTGAAGTAAGATGTACAGGGGGAACTACTTTGCCCCCAGCCAGGTCATTGCCTAGCAACAGAGAAACACCCTTTATAGGTAGACTTGACATAAGTCCCACCTTTACCTGTCCTGTAACTAAATCTGACTTCAAGAATATAGAGCGCAGGGGTACAGATACAGTCCTCCCTTCAATACCTTGTATAAGTATGAAATCCCCTGAAGCGGTCTCATCACGTAACTCCAAGAAGTCCATCAACAAAAGTGACTGAGAAGCTCCGGTATCCCTTAGGATATATATGGGGACAGGAGTAGTATGCTCATTCAGAGCCACAAATCCCTCTGACACAAATGGAAGAAATTCCTCCCTCACAAAGTCAGCTGTATTAGGCTTTTTAGCCCCACAAGAAGCAGGCAATTTAGCAGATTGGTTATCTACTACAGGGGTTTCTAACCTTGTTTTCACAAAGGCATTTGGTTTGGTATCCTTTTCTTTTTCTTTCTTAGCTTTAAGGAACCAACAGTAAGTTGTAACATGACCAGATTTCTTGCAATAACTGCAAACTAGACCACTTTTGTCACTGTCAGCTTTCACACTTTGATCAGACCTGTTACTGGATTTCTGAGCACCATCACCAGATTTGTCCTTGTCTTTGGGTGAGGAATCTTGGGTATCACCGTAACCCTTTTTCTGAAATTGGGACCATTTATTGTTACTGCTAGACTGAAATTTGGACTTATGAGTGAGAACATATTCATCTGCAAATTTGGCAGCTGATTGCAAGTTCAGTGCTTGCTTCTCATTAAGGTAGGTCTTAACATCATCCTTAACACCGTTCTTGAATTCTTCAACTAACACCATCTCTTTTAGTGAGTTGAAATCATCCTTGACCTCCATAGAAGTACACCAGCGCTCAAAGCAAACCTGCTTCTCATTAGCAAATTCAACATAAGTCTGATTTTCAGATTTCTTCAGACCTCTGAATTTCTGTCGGTTAGCCTCTGGAACCAACTCATAAGCTCTCAAAATAACCTTTTTGACAACCTCATAATCAGAGGAATCATCTGCAGACAAAGCCGAATAGGCTTGTTGAGCTTTACCCTTGAGGACAGTTTGCAACATCAGAGGCCAGTGTTCTTTTGGCCACTGGCAACTCTTTGCTACCTTTTCAAAACACTGGAAATAGTTGTCAACATCCTTTTCTGAAAATGGAGGCACCAGTTTTACCTCCTGACTGGCACAAAATTTATTTTTAGTTTCAATTTTAATTTTTAGTTGCTCCATTTGGAGTCTTTCTTCTCTATCGAATTTCTCTAATTCAAAATCTCTCTGTCTCTCTTTCTGCTCTTTCCTCTTTCTCTCTCTCAAATTCTCTTTGTTTTTCTTCTCTTGCTGATTTTTCTAACTCAAACTGCCTTTGTTTTTCTTTTTCTTCCCTCTCAAATTCTCTTTGTTTTTCTTTTTCCTCCCTTTCTTTTTCTCTTTCCTCCCTTTCAATCTCTAGCATTTTTAATTTAAGTTCCATTTCTATATTTGGATTTTCCACTGGAAACTGTTCCAGATCTCCTGGTGCAAACACATTTTCATCAATGTAATATTCAACTATCTCTCTAGCCAGTCTTGCTTTTCGCATGGCTGGTTTTACCTCTGCCAGCTCCAACTGTCTGCAAATTTCTAGCAGTTCTGTCTTTTTAAAAGACTTCAAAACCCCTACGGTTGGTGATGCCAAGAAATCATCCATTGCTGTTGTCAATATATATCTAGGAAAATTCACAAAAACAATTTCACAATTTGGAATGTTAGATTTTCAATAAATTACTCACACAATGGTCTATCCCGGACCTTGAGCCCCCAATTTGTTATTACATTTATAACACAACAGCAACAGCAAGGGATGACAAACACAGTTTTAACAACTAAAACACATTTAATTTTTAACAAAGACAAAGACTAATAACAACCTACAACTAAAGACCAAGATTGATAAATAAGAAAAAACATAAATAATTACAGTCCCTTTTTGGTGGGGTGGCTTGGTGATGTCCTGGATGAAGAAAATGCTCAAACGCAGGCAAAGAAATCCACAAAAGAAACGTCCCAGGTCTTGAACAGAATGGCAGGTCTGGTCATCTTCTTGCAATTTCTCCTACTACTTTACTGTCTCAATTCTTTTCCTTATATACTCTTTTGCAGACCCCACCCACATTTAGACCTCTTTTTTTTAATTTTCTGAGACTTGCCCCAGACATGTCCAGGACATGTCTAAACATGACTCCAGTCTGAGCTTAACAAAAAAAGGTAAATACTGCCATCCAGTGGCCTATATTCACATTACACTGGTAATTGAGGAGTGATAGTTTTTCAAACATAAATCAAAATTACTAATATACAGTATGCAGTAGGCTATCTGTGGATTGAAGCTAGTATTGAAAAGGCGTTTATTCATACAAATGTAACAAAATTTGTAGCACGAACAAAACAACTGATTCTAGTTACTGTAATCACAATGAAATAAGTAATCAACATAATCATGAAACATTCATATATACGTATACCCTCCACTCTCTGACACAATGTGCCATTTCCATTTATGGAAGCCAATATTACTGTGGAGTGATTGATTGAAAATATTGGAAAAATTATGCGGTCAACTGAAATACAATCATACGAAAGTGAATTGCACCAATACTATGCAAATATTGCCATATTTGTGATTTATTTGGTTTCCTGTAATTCAATTTTTTTTTTTTACTCGGGCAAAAAAGGAGGCGATATCCCTTCCTTGTTTCATGACAGTCTTAGAAGAAGAAAAAAATGTAAAGCGATGCATAGATCTCATCTCACAAATAACCATCCCTACTTAGCACGGGCAGATAGGGTACTGTTGATTACTTTACTTCGTTGCCTATTATTTTTCAAAATGGAACAGCCTAGTCAGATGAGGTTAGTGGTTAACACATAGATATATATAGAACACTAGATTGCTGATAGGGTACACTCAAGTGAAGCATCTGTTCTAAGAGCCTATACACCCGCTCACAGGCTCCCATTCATTTTCTCCGACTTAACACCGACTCGCACGCAAGTGTAATTTGGTATCGCTGTGCAGAGCAACATTTTGTCTCCATAAATATGTGCTTTTTGGAGGATGGAAAGCGGCACACTTTATTTAGGGAAGATGGAAATGTGACTCGGCGTTAACGCGACTGAGGCTTTTACTTCTAATAAAACAATTGCTTGGAAGTTATCGCCGTTACAAGAAACGTCGATGAATGTCTGTATACGTTATCAAAGTACACTCTGGTTTCCTCACTTCATTGTACCCTGGTTGACTATTTGACATCAACCGAATTGTTTATATTGGATCATAGGCCTATGGCTAATGCCAATGTTGATAAAAGGAAGCGCTAGTGAAGCCTTTCTCCCCTCCTTGTCTTTTGGAGCTCTGTATAAAACAGACAAAGCGACTTGTCCACCGTTTCAAATATTATGCGGGTAAGAAGTACTCAATTTGTTATTACATTTATAACACAACAGCAACAGCAAGGGATGACAAACACAGTTTTAACAACTAAAACACATTTAATTTTTAACAAAGACAAAGACTAATAACAACCTACAACTAAAGACCAAGATTGATAAATAAGAAAAAACATAAATAATTACAGTCCCTTTTTGGTGGGGTGGCTTGGTGATGTCCTGGATGAAGAAAATGCTCAAACACAGGCAAAGAAATCCACAAAAGAAACGTCCCAGGTCTTGAACAGAATGGCAGGTCTGGTCATCTTCTTGCAATTTCTCCTACTACTTTACTGTCTCAATTCTTTTCCTTATATACTCTTTTGCAGACCCCACCCACATTTAGACCTCTTTTTTTTAATTTTCTGAGACTTGCCCCAGACATGTCCAGGACATGTCTAAACATGACTCCAGTCTGAGCTTAACAAAAAAAGGTAAATACTGCCATCTAGTGGCCTATATTCACATTACAATATAGTGTAAAAAAATAACCAATATTGCCTCAGTTTATTCTCGAAAATATTAATGCTCTGAACAGATTATTTCTATCTAGTCTAGCTAAAGAGCGAAAAAAATTATTGGCAGGTTTGGAAAGTTGTGTCCAGTGGCAGTTCTAGACAAATTTTAGTGGGGGGGCCCAGGTGGGGCCAGTGTTTAATCAGGGGGGCACATTAAAAACAATAATCATGGCCCTAGACATGGGCCTGCAGCTGAGACGTGCTGCAACACCATTCACTCCCTGGCTCTCTAAACTTTCCTGTTTAAAAAAAAAGCAACAGCAATGATATTGAAGCATTAAAAACTTCTATTTTGCTTTAGCCTCTAAAATCCTGCTGAAGATTTTTTCATGAAGAAAAAATGCATTGACTAATGGCCATCAAAAATAGAAAATAAAATGCAACATAATAAAATGTGAAGTATCATCCAAGTCAAATGGCTTATGACCTTAAGAATGGGCGACTCGTTCTTAGAAAACAAAACTCCTCATCAGTTATTGGGCCGATCAGAACCACAGCACACAGGTAACATTTGTACTAACTCATCTGTATTCATGGCCACTGACTTGAGAGTCCAGTCTTCACACTTATTTACAAAATATGCTGCCAGTGCCTGAACACATAGCAACTCACACAGGTGTGCATGTCATGCTGACTTTAATTAGTGACGGACAGAGCTACAGAACTTAGGAACTGGTGTTATGGCCCCAATTTGTTATTACATTTATAACACAACAGCAACAGCAAGGGATGACAGACACAGTTTTAAAAACTCAAACACATTTAATGAAAAAAAAACAAAGACTAAACTACTATCTACAACTAAATGACCAAGATTGATTATATTAAAAAAAACCAGAAATATTTACTGTCCCTTTGGTGGGTTTCCTGGTGATGTGCTGGGTGAGAAAAATCCACAAAAGAAACTTAACAGGTCTTGAACAGAAATGACAGGTCTGGTCACACGTATCCTTCTTCTTGCAATTTCTCCTACTACTTCACTGTCTCAATTCTCCCCTTTATATACTCTTTTGCAGACCCCACCCACATTTAGACCTCTTTTTTTTTTATTTTCGGGGACTTGCCCCAGACATGTCCAGGACATGTCTAAACATAACTCCAGTCTGAGCTGAATAAAAAAAAGGTAAATACTGCCATCCAGTGGCCTATATTCACATTACACTGGTAATTGAGGAGTGATAGTTTTTCAAACATAAATCAAAATTACTAATATACAGTATGCAGTAGGCTATCTGTGGATTGAAGCTAGTATTGAAAAGGCGTTTATTCATACAAATGTAACAAAATTTGTAGCACGAACAAATCAACTGATTCTAGTTACTGTAATCACAATGAAATAAGTAATCAACATAATCATGAAACATTCATATATACGAATACCCTCCACTCTCTGACACAATGTGCCATTTCCATTTATGGAAGCCAATATTACTGTGGAGTGATTGATTGAAAATATTGGAAAAATTATGCGGTCAACTGAAATACAATCATACGAAAGTGAATTGCACCAATACTATGCAAATATTGCCATATTTGTGATTTATTTGGTTTCCTGTAATTCAATTTTTTTTTTTTACTCGGGCAAAAAAGGAGGCGATATCCCTTCCTTGTTTCATGACAGTCTTAGAAGAAGAAAAAAATGTAAAGCGATGCATAGATCTCATCTCACAAATAACCATCCCTACTTAGCACGGGCAGATAGGGTACTGTTGATTACTTTACTTCGTTGCCTATTATTTTTCAAAATGGAACAGCCTAGTCAGATGAGGTTAGTGGTTAACACATAGATATATATAGAACACTAGATTGCTGATAGGGTACACTCAAGTGAAGCATCTGTTCTAAGAGCCTATACACCCGCTCACAGGCTCCCATTCATTTTCTCCGACTTAACACCGACTCGCACGCAAGTGTAATTTGGTATCGCTGTGCAGAGCAACATTTTGTCTCCATAAATATGTGCTTTTTGGAGGATGGAAAGCGGCACACTTTATTAAGGGAAGATGGAAATGTGACTCGGCGTTAACGCGACTGAGGCTTTTACTTCTAATAAAACAATTGCTTGGAAGTTATCGCCGTAACAAGAAACGTCGATGAATGTCTGTATACGTTATCAAAGTACACTCTGGTTTCCTCACTTCATTGTACCCTGGTTGACTATTTGACATCAACCGAATTGTTTATATTGGATCATAGGCCTATGGCTAATGCCAATGTTGATAAAAGGAAGCGCTAGTGAAGCCTTTCTCCCCTCCTTGTCTTTTGGAGCTCTGTATAAAACAGACAAAGCGACTTGTCCACCGTTTCAAATATTATGCGGGTAAGAAGTACTCATTGAATTTCAATTACAAGTAGCTAGCTAGCTTGTTAGAAGTAAATAAAATTAACAAGGTGGCTAAGTCAATGCAGTCCCAGCGACGGTAAGGGAGCCAAGGTGGCTCACTGGTGACCGTTATCAATCGCTAGTGTTCGCTTTCAGTCAGCGGTCTGTTCAAGTCAAAGGGACAGCTAATTAGCTAGCTAGCACGAGAACCCGATTTTTTCTATTAAAGTGACAACTTTGCGTATATACATTAACTTATGTATGAAACTTTTTATTTCAGCTCTAATAAATATTGCTGCAAAAGGCAGCCGCACATCTCGGCATTTTCTCGCTTGTATCGACTCATTTGAAATTGGCCTCATAGGAAACCATTCATTTTTATGAAGAAGTTGGGTATATCAATATGGCGGCCGGGTGCTTCACTTTGCTGATGTCGTCATATTTACATTAACCAATCTAGTGTTCTAAGTATATATATCTATGGGTTAACATCATACCATCATGGAACCTTTTCATAAGTACTTCGCCGAGTATGATTTGTTCGTAATTCTAAGAGATGTTTTCAAACTTGATAACAAGCTTTCGTTGCCGGAATGGGGAACAACAGTAACAAGGCCACGTCTAACCTCTATGATACAGTCGTTATGTTGCGCTCCTCATTGACTGACTGTCGCTATACTAACGCCTGTACGGGAAAGCTCTAAAAGTGCTTTACGCGGCCTCGTTTTGAGTTCGAGGCTTCTTCTTCTTATTTTTGGTTTTATGGTGTTTACAGACCTGTTGGTGTATTACCGCCGACTACTGGATTCATTCAACATAAATTTCCCTATTCCTCTTATATCAAATTCCCACTAAAGCCTCGCCAGAGCGAACAGTGCACTATGTCTAACAATGCATTTGCACTCTGCATGTGTTCAGTGTGATTACACTTTCGATTTGTGTAATCTACGAGCCGAATGTAGACGCAATGCATTGGCTTTTGAAGACGGAAATGACGTCAACACCAAAGCTGCCTGCTGATTGGTCCAGCCAAAAAATTTCAGGCGAAGCGCCGCGAGGTAGCTTTCCTTTAACGCCCTGATGGGAGCGATCGTCAAAGCCGCCTAGCGGACACAGGGCGTTAACCATTAACGTTAGGCCACGTCTACAACAAATTACTTTATAGATGGTATTTGTAGACAGCCTTCTGACGTCACGGCGACCATATTGTTGACATACCGCTGAGGAGCAGAGCAAAGATTTCAATTGAGATAAACGAGCCGTCATGGCATCATCTTCGTGCTATGACGAGAAAACTTGTTTGATTGGTGTCGATCCATATAAATTGGACAAAGCAGCGTTTAGCCGAGATACAGGTATATCTTTGCTGCCAGCCGTGGATTACTCCGATATTTGCCACTATTCAATCCACTGTGTCCGCCTACACTCGACAGAAACAGCAGCGAGCGAGACTTGCATTTGGTCCACAATGTCAGTTTTTGTGTCAGCATTAATATTTTGTATTTCTGTGTCATACCCAGGCATTTTATGGTGTCTTAACTGGCTATTTCTGTTGTACAATAAGAGAGAGCTAACCTTGCATCTTTTATCACATCAATCAACATTCACTGTCTGACAAAACGATCTCTGACAAATAAAACCGTTATCTACCAGTGATTAAATCCTGGGCACACACTTTACAGGCTTACCTGTATCTAACGGTAACGTTAACTTACCTTTGATAAAATGATCGGAACAGACTTTGCTGTAAGGAGTAGCCTGGAAGTCTCTCCTATTGATTCTAGCTAGCCACAGGTCTCTCCTCCGCTGGCTCAACTCCTCTGCCTCTCTCCCCTCTCTTTTCCTCACAGTGGGTATAGCAAAAAATATATCGCTGCTTTTTTTTCATGCAGTTATTAGAACAGCCGTGAACCACACAGCTAACCATGTTGAACCAACCAGGGTTGATATGGTCGCTAAAGAATGCGAGGTAGAAGCCTCTCAATAGAGTCGCGTCAGGAATGCTCGTGGGGATGTCAACAATATGGCCGGATCGAATACCATCAATAAGGTGCAGTCGTTTAGCTAACCTTCGTCTCTCGCAACTGGTTCTTCTTGCTGGTTGCCACGCTCATATTCAAATCCCAGCCAACGTACTGAGATCAGTGAAAGCAAACGCAGGTGGCCGACACACTTTGGTGTGTTGCTCTAATCAGTCCGTGTAGAATGTTGAGTGACATTAGGTCCAATTTTGGTGCTAACACATATCATCGTAAAAAAAATAGAGTATAAATTTATTATTCAGTCAGCATAGGGGCCAGCACGGGGGCACAGGACATCGGCAGGGGGGCACAGGCCCCTGTAGGCCCCCGTGTAAAACCGCCACTAGTTGTGTCAATAAATTGCCGCCAGTTCATGCATTGCTTTCTGCTGATCTTGGTTGAATATTGTGCTTTCTTTCTGCACCATAGAGGCAAAATTTTAAATAGAAGGTTGTAGCTATAGGCTACTCAGGCAGTGGGGTATGATACAGCCTATGATGTAATATGCTCTGCGTAATTCATTTGAAAATGTGGAGGCCATTTCTGACAAGTAAATTGGCTTCACAGAAAACACTAGAAAATTACTTCATGGTTTTACCATTCAATCCATCTGAGCAAAGGATAAAATTGTTTAGTCTGTCAAGGGGGGTATACGTTTTTCCCATGCAGAGGGCTGCCGCTGTCCATCAGGAATGGGACTGAAATCATCCCATGACTGTAATATCCAGTAACCTATTTTAATTGTTAAAGCCGATTTATAGCAGATCGTAGTACAGTAGCAGCATCGGCCAAGATGAGCTAGTTATTATCAAAACTAAATTTTAATGATTTGATCAGACTATAGCCTATTTCACTCTTCTCGCCTTCTACCTAAAATTAGTATCTCTATCTGCAGAATAAAAGCACCACGATCCAGTCTACTGATATAATCGCAGACTGAAAAGAGTTAGGCTACTAGAATCCATGGGCATCTCTAGGACTAAAGATTGGTGGGGCCCAGAGCTCCCCTATAAAACAATTAGGCCTTTTATTGGCTTTTTTTATTACTTTTTTTTTTTTGCGGTAACTTTTTAGCTGCGACCAAGCAGCTCAATGAACGCTTCTGTCTGTCCGTCTGTGACACCTTTTTCACCATGTTCTTGTCATCGTATCATCACGAAATTTTCAGGAGTTATTGACCTTCACCAAAGTGATGTCCATGCAAAATGTCGAGGTCAGAGGTCAAGTCCACAGAGGTCACGACCTTGTTTGCGGGTTTTCGCGCTGTAACTCCAGTTAGAATTCATGGATCGCTATGAAATTTTGGAAATAGCTTCTAGGCATGGAGGAGGTGTTCCCTATTGTTTTTCAAGGTCATCTGTCAAATCCCAAGGTCACACAGGTAAAAAAAGTGTCAATTTTGCCTGATTTGACGGTTTTCGCACCGAAACTGAAGTTTAATTCAATGAATGGCTATGAAATCTTAGAACAAGCTTTTTGGTATAGAGGAGGGGTTTTCTATTGATTTTCAAAGCCATCTGTTGAATCTTAAGGTCACACCGGTCAAAAAAGTGTCGATTTTACCCCGATTTCACAGTTTTCGCACTGTAACTCAAGTTTAACTTGATGGATGGCTATTAAATCTTACAACAAGCTTCTAGGTACAGAGGAAGGGTTCCCTATTGATTTTCAAGGTCATTTGCCAATTTCGAGGTCACACTTGGACAAGAAACCACCAGTCATCGACACTAGGCCACGTGACAGATGCTAGGCCAGGTCGCAGCTATGAGATCCCTCTGATCTACTTGTTCAAAAAGTGGCAATGAAAGTTACAATGTCGCGGCAATTTATTTTCTTGTCCACGAGAAATTTGCGCGGATTAGTTGAATTTATTTTAATAGTTACAATCGCAGTACGGTATATTTCGGTACGGCGACAATCATTAATCTGGATGCTTAATTTTGTGCATTTAAATCAGCATTATTCAGAATTGCACACAGATGTTTCAAATGGCCTTTTATTTTATTTAAACAAAACGATCATGAAGCGCCAGTTAAATCACTTGATGTGTGGAAAAGGTAGCGCAGACGTTTGAGAGCAGTTTGTCTATCATAAAGCGTTGAACAATTTTTGAGTGACCTAAATAATTTTTCTGATCTGAATTTATCCTATTATTTAGTTGTCAGTAGAACTCATGGAGGGAGAAACTGTGACTTCGATTGCCAGAGGGTTATCGTCAAAATTGGAAAACGTGTTAATAACGAAAAATAACTGAGTACAAGCCAGAAACAATCATTGATGCAAAGGCATGGTCCGGGCCCCACCAGTCATCACTTCCAGAGACGCCACAGCTAGAATCCATCAAAGTAAAGTAGCCTACTTTCGTGAATAACTTTTGTTAAAACATAATGAATATAAAACAATAACTCAAATTGTGTTTGCTTATCATAATGTTCTGAATTGATTTATTGATGTAGGCTATTTAGCCTGTAAAAAAGTCGGCAAGTTATTATCAGTAATGGTAATAAATTCTAATCACACGTTTTCCAGCTTAGATTACCTCAGTAGGCGCTTCTTTTTACTCAAAAGAAAAATGATTTATGAAAGGAGGCCATGACTACGCCTATCAGAAATGAAATACAAATATAACACAAAAATGTATTCAAGTCTAATAATTGAACAGTTGAAATTTCCACTTAACACGGCCGGCACCGGAATCATCTCACCCCTGTGGTCTAACAGCGACAATATAATGGGCCACATTCAGTAGCCTTCATAAATATAATTTAATTATAATAAGGTCTATGCACTGTCATTCAAGGACGATTTTTTTTTCCTCCAGCGTGAGCGACATTTCAGAATTCTTCTGCGAATGAAGATAATTTCGGTGACAAGTGTGGTGTCCTTCATTTATTTTTTCTAATCAAACAGCTGTTCCAATTGGACAGCTGACTGCGCAGTAAAAAGCGGTGAGGTGCATATTGTCAAGCCACATTGATTGTTACTAGCTTATTTCACTGCCTTCAAATATTTTGAACAATTAGACCCACAAACCTAACTTCTTGAGCCTTCTTGGCCATAGCACGAGTCACTGCACAGGAAGGATACAGAGATGGGTCTTCATCGCCATCTTCAGTGCTCGGCTGTGAAGTAAGATGAACAGGGGGAACTACATTGCCCCCAGCCAGGTCATTGCCTAGCAACAGAGAAACACACTTGATAGGTAGACTTGACATAAGTCCCACCTTTACCTGTCCTGTAATTAAATGTGACTTCAAGAGAATAGAGCGCAGGGGTACAGATACAGTCCTCCCTTCAATACCTTGCACAAGTATGAAATCCCCAGAAGCGGTCTCATCACGTAACTCCAAGGAGTCCATCAACAAAAGTGACTGAGAAGCTCCGGTATCCCATAGGATATATATGGGGACAGGAGGAGAATGCTCATTCAGAGCTACAAATCCCTCTGACACAGATGGAAGAAATTCCTCCCTCACAAATTCACCAGTATCAGGCTTTTTAGCCCCACAAGAAGCAGGCAATTTAGCAGATCCATCATCTACTACAGGGGTTTCTAACCTTGTTTTCACAAAGGCATTTGGTTTGGTATCCTTTTCTTTTTCTTTCTTAGCTTTAGGGAACCAACAGTTAGTTGTAACATGACCAGATTTCTTGCAATGTTTGCAAACTCGACCACTTTTGTCACTGTCAGCTTTCACACTTTGATCAGACCTGTGACTGGATTTCTGAGCACCATCACCAGATTTGTCTTCATCTTTGGGTGAGGAATCTTGGGTATCACCATTACATTTTTTCTGAAATTGGAACCATCTATTGTTACTGCTAGACTGAAATTTAGACTTATGTGTGAGAACATATTCATCAGCAAATTTGGTAGCTAATTGCAAATTCAGTGCTTGCTTCTCATTAAGGTAGGTCTTAATATCATCCTTAACACAGTTCTTGAATTCTTCAACTAACACCATCTCTTTTAGTGAGTTGAAATCTTTGACCTCCATAGAAGTAGATCAGCGCTCAAAGCAAACCTTCTTCTCATTAGCAAATTCCACATAAGTCTGATTGTCAGATTTCTTCAGACCTCTGAATTTCTGTCGGTAAGCCTCTGGAACCAACTCATAAGCTCTCAAAATAACCTTTTTGACACCTACATAATCAGAGGAATCATCTGCAGACAAAGCCGAATAGGCTTGTTGAGCTTTACCCTTGAGGACAGTTTGCAACATCAGGGGCCAGTGTTCCTTTGGCCACTGACAACTCTTAGCTACCTTTTCAAAACCCTGGAAATAGTTGTCAATGTCCTTCTCCAAGAATAGAGACACCAGTTTTACCTCCTGGCTAGCACAAAATTTGTTCTCACCTTCTATTTTGATTTTAAGTACCTCCATTTGGAGCCTTTCTTCTCGATCCAACTTTTCTAAATCAAAATCTGTCTTGTTAATTTTTCCAACTCAAACTGCCTTTGTTATTCTTTTTCCTCCCTTTCAATCTCTAGCATTTTTAAGTTCCATTTCTACATTTGGATTTTCCAATGGAAACTGTTCCAGATCTCCTGGTGCAAACACATTTTCATCAATGTAAAATTCAAATATCTCTCTAGCCAGTCTTGCTTTTCACATGGCTGGTTTTTACCTCTGTCAGCTCTAAATGTCTGCATATTTCTAGCAGTTCTGTCTTTATAGAAGACTTCAAAACCTCTACGGTTGGTAATGCCAAGAAATCATCCATTGCTGTCTGTCAATATATATATATATATGAAAAATTCACAAAACAATTTCACAATTTGAAATGTCAGATTTTTAATAGATGACTCACACAATGGTCTCTCCCAGAGCCCCTAATTTGTTATAACATATCGGACAGCAAGGGATGACAAACAAATTTGTAACACTTTAAAAGATTTAATTAAACAAAGCATTGACCAAGATTAAAATATTTTAAAAAATCAGATGGTTACAGTTCCTTTGGTAATTGAGATGGGGGTTGCTATTTTACGATGTTCTGGGACAGGAAAATGCTCCAACACAGGAAAAAATCCACAATAAGCTTCACAGGTCTTGAAAACGGTGACAGGTCTGGTCAAATTTCTCCTTGCAATTTCTCCTACATTACAGCAATATTTTTTTTTTTTTGAATATGTCATGCCAGTAAAGCATTTAAATTTGAATTTGAGTGGCGACATCCATTGACTTCTTTGCTCCAGTGTCACGTGCTTCGTGGGGACGCACTATAGTTCCGAACGAACACCGTGCTGTCATTGTCTCCTACGGGACAGACAGCAGCGATTGCCTTACTGAACATTAAATACAAAACCCAAAACCAGTGAAGTTGGCACGTTGTGTAAGTCATAAATAAAAACAGAAAACAATGATTTGCAAATCCTTTTCAACCTATATTCAATTGAATACACTGCAAAGGCAAGTTACTTAATGTTCGAACAAGTAAACTTTGTAATTTTTTGCAAATATTAGCTCATTTGGAATTCGATGCCTGCAACATGTTTCAAAAAAGCTGGCACAAGTGGCAAAAAAGACTGAGAGAGTTGAGGAATGCTCATTAAACACTTATTTGGAACATCTCACAGGTGAACGGGCTAATTGGGAACAGGTGGGTGCCATGATTGGCTATAAAACCAGCTTCCCTGAAATGTTCAGTCATTCACAAACAAGGATGGGGCGAGGGTCACCACTTAGTGAACAAATGCGTGAGCTGATTGTCGAACAGTTTAAAAACAACATTCCTCAACGAGCTATTGCAAGAAATTTAGGTATTTCACTTGTTATGTATGATAATTTTTTGTACAGCTATATATTCCATTTGTAAATGAAGATTTGTTACATGCTGTTTTGCTGCCCTGCTGGTCAGCTATATTTATTTTGTTCATTGGCACCATCTGGTGGCGTACTTGTAAAATCATTAAGAAAAGTCTAGTAATTTTTCGAAGCTTCTGGCACTTTCCTGCTTGGAGGGGGCGGGATTTCCCTAGAATCCTGTGGATCTTTCTGGAAGGTTGCTAGACTATAAAAAGGCTGTGATTTTAAGCACAGCAGAGACTGACAACAAAGAGAGCAGACAGCAGAAGAGAGCAGACCAGAGTTTTGTTTTGGCAACAGTTAAATAGTGGCAGTGTTATTAGAGAATTTAAATAGTGGATATATTTTTTTATACAACTTTTTTTTGTGACGAATAAATTTGTTTTAGTTGTACTTGCCAGTTTTTTGTTGTGATTTTTCCAAGTCATAACAAATTGGAGGTTCCACCGAGATTGGATTCACCGAAGATTATTATTTTAAATCTTTTGACTAGTTTAAAAACCAGCAATCATGACTTTTGATGTGGAAAGTTTTTTGAAAACTCCAACCCAGGAATTAATTTTGTTGGCAAATAAGAAGGACTTGCTACAAATAGCCTCAACCCTTGGATTATCTGATGTGAAGTCATCAATGAAGAAACAAGAAATATTCAACATTTTGGTGCAACATTTCATCGATGAAGATATCTTTGGGGAAGAAGCAGCAGAATTAATTAAAGCTGTGGAAGTGCCTGCAACGGAGCTGCAAAGGCTTGAATTCCAGCTGCGCCAAAAACAACTAGAGCTGGAAGAGAGAAGGTTGGAGAGGGAGATGGAGAAAGAAATGGAGGAAAGAAGGATGGAGAAAGAAATGGAAGAAAGAAGGTTGGAGAAACAACTCGAAATAGAAGAAAAAAGGATGCAGTTCGAATTGGAAATGAAGAAAATAGAAGCAGGTACTGTTCCAAAATCATTTGGACTTTCTGATCATTTTGATGTGGTTAAGCATATCAGACTTGTTCCTCCTTTCTTAGAAAATGATGTTGACCAATACTTTACCCATTTTGAAAAAATTGCTGAAAATTTGAAATGGCCAAAAGAGCATTGGACAATGATGTTACAAAGTGTTCTTACTGGTAAAGCTAGAAAAATCTATAACCAGTTATCTGTCCAACAGTGTGCTGATTATGATTTTGTCAAATCTGCCATTCTGAAGGGTTATGAATTAGTCCCTGAGGCTTACAGGCAAAAATTTAGGAATTCTTGCAAGGAAGCCAGTCAAACTCATGTTGAATTTGGCAGGTTAAAGGAACAGTTGTTTGATCAGTGGTGTAATTCCATGAAAGTTGAAAAAGATTTTGATAGAATGAGGCAACTTATTCTGGTTGAGGAATTCAAAAGGTGTGTCCAGCCTGATATTAAGACTTTCCTTGAAGAAAAACAAGCCATTACCTTGCAAGATGTTTCTACGCTAGCTGATAGTTATGCATTGACTCATAAGACTTCTTTTGTCCAAAAATCTACTTTTTCTAAATTTCAAAGCAAGTTTCAGTCCAAGACTACTTCTAATAACACTTCTAATGATTCTAAGGCCACTTCTGAAAGGAAACCTTCCAGTGAGAAGCAATCCTCTGATTTTTTACCCTCTGTGTCTTGCCATTACTGCAAAAAGCAAGGTCACCTTATTTCTGAGTGTTATGCTCTCAAGAAAAAACAACAACGAGAAGAAACCAAGCCAACTGCTTTGACAAAGAGAGAATCTCTTGTATCAATGGTCAGTTCACCTGATCTTCTACCTTCTGTGTCTGATCCGGTTATGGAGGGTTTTGAGCCATTCATCACTGATGGTTCTGTCTCACTTTCACATGATTTTTCCTCATCTGCTCCTGTTCGAATTCTAAGGGATACTGGGTCTTCCCAATCTCTTATTCTTGCAGATATTCTGCCTTTCTCGGACAAATCGTCTACTCAGGCTAATGTCCTTATTCAAGGAGTAGAATGTGGTTTTACAAGTGTACCTCTCCATAATGTTCATCTCAAATCAGACTTAGTCTCTGGGCCTGTTACTGTTGGTGTTAGGTCTTCTCTTCCTTTCAAAGGCATTCATTTGCTTCTTGGTAATGATCTTGCTGGGGATAAGGTTGTACCCTACCCTATTGTAACTGACACTCCTTTGATTCATCAAGAATCTGACTCTATAGAGGAGGAAATTCCAGACCTCTATCCTTCATGTGCAGTTACTCGTTCTATGGCCAAAAAGGCTATTCAAGATGATGCTGATCTGGACTTTAACCTGGCTGACACCTTCATTGGGCAGTCTTTTCATCAGGAACCTTCCAGTCCTGAGATGTCTGGGAAATCTTCAGACTTGTCCTTGTCAGGTCATTCTAATGACATTTTGTCTCGTAAACAACTTATTCATGAGCAACAACAAGCTCGTGATCTAGCGCATCTTCTACCTCAGGCTGCAAGTGAACAAGAGGCTACTCAAGTTCCTGTCTGTTTTTACTACAAAAATGGTGTGCTTATGAGAAAGTGGCGTCCACCTGATGTTCCTGCAGATGAAGAGTGGATGATCACCCATCAAATTGTTCTTCCAAAGCCGTACCGTCAAGAAACTCTTAGTCTGGCCCATGACAATCCTATGTCAGGTCATTTGGGTATCAAGAAGACCCTTCAACGTGTCAGAAACCATTTCTTCTGGCCTTCTATGAGGTCTGATGTACAGGAGTACTGCAAATCCTGTCATACTTGTCAAATGGTTGGGAAGCCGAACCAGAATATTCCAAAGGCTCGACTTAAGCCCATTCCCGCTTTTGAAGAACCTTTCAGTCGGATCATCATTGACTGTGTTGGACCATTGCCGAAGACTAGGTCTGGTTGTGAGTACTTACTGACTATCATGTGTGCTTCCACCCGGTTTCCTGAGGCAATTCCACTTCGTAATATCAAGGCGAAGACTATCATCAAGGCTCTAACCAAGTTTTTCTGCTTAGTTGGTCTTCCTAAGTCTATTCAGTCTGATCAAGGATCAAATTTCATGTCTGGCATATTTCAACAAGTTATGCATGACCTTGGTATTAAACAATACAGGTCATCAGCTTACCATCCTGAGAGTCAAGGTGCTTTGGAGAGGTTCCATCAAACCCTGAAGAACATGATAAGGACCTACTGCCTTGACACAGAGAAAGATTGGGATGAAGGTGTCCATCTTCTTCTGTTTGCTGCCCGTGAAGCTGTTCAGGAGTCTCTTGGGTTCAGTCCTTTTGAGCTCGTTTTTGGGCATACAGTCCGTGGACCTCTGAAGCTACTGAAGGAAAAGTTGCTCGCTGAAGATGATGTCCCAATGAACTTGCTTCAGTATGTCTCTGACTTCCGTAATCGTCTCTCTAAAGCCTGTGACTTTGCTAAGTCTCGTCTCAAAGAAGCTCAGGGCAAAATGAAAGCCAGATATGACCTTCATTCAAAAGATAGAAGTTTTAAAACTGGTGATAAAGTTCTTGCACTTTTGCCAGTTCCTGGAAACCCTCTAAGAGCCCGATATTTCGGCCCTTTCACTGTCCTCAAAAAGGTCAGTGATCTAAATTACGTAATTTCAACTCCTGGAAGGAGGAAACAAAAACAAATGTGTCACATCAACCTGCTGAAAGAATACATTGATAGAGACACTCAGCAAAAGCCAGTCAATGTGGTAAATACAGTTGAACTGGAAAATTCCAAAGAAGATTGTGACTGCCCCTTAGAAAATGAACCTGGTCAAGTCAAACCAGTTGATGCAAAAGTCAAAGTTATCACTGAATTTCCTGAGCCAACAACTAAAAGACAGCTCATGAGATTTCTAGGGATGGCTGGCTACTACAGAAAATTCTGTATTTCTCTATCATCTCTGAACCTTTGAAAAATTTACTGAAGAAAAATGCAAAATTTGTTTGGGATAAAAAATGTCAAAATTCATTTGACCAGCTGAAAGCGATTCTCAAAAATGCACCAGTTCTCTTATCTCCCAATTTCAAAAAGGAGTTCAAGTTGGCAGTTGATGCCAGTGACATTGGTGCAGGTGCAGTTTTACTGCAAGAAGACACTGATGGAGTAGATCATCCCGTTTGTTACTTTTCCAAAAAGTTTGATAAACATCAGAAAAACTACTCAACAATTGAAAAAGAATAATTGGCACTTGTTTTGGCTTTACAACATTTTGAAGTCTATTTGACTTGTTCAGCTACTTCCATCAAGGTCTTCAGTGATCACAATCCCCTCACATTCTTGCACAAGATCAAAAACAAGAATCAAAGATTACTGAGATGGAGTTTACTTTTGCAAGAGTATGATTTGGATATTTCTCACATCAGGGGAAAAGATAATGTAATCCCAGATACACTTTCACGCATGTAATTTTATTTCTTTTCTTATGGCCACGGCGGCCATATTGAAAATCACATAATTGGCCATCTGAAAGCTATTTATGCACATATTCAGCTGAATTTTGCTATGTGGTTAGAACGTGGCAAGATACATCACATATCATACGGCTTTTTCCGTATTTCGAATTTTGACCTCGCTTTGACCTTCAACTTTATACAACCCCTGTGAATTACATTGAAATCTCTCAAAATCATCTTCTCCGAAACTACTTAGCCAATGAAGCTACAACTTGGCAGGTATCTTCCTACCCATGAGGACACCAATGTTTGTTCAAGGCATTTCGATCCAATGTGAAATATGGCCGCTTCGGTGGCCATTTTGAAAATGACATTAATCATCATCAGGAAGCTATTTATGCATATATTCAGCTCAATTTTGCTATATAGGTAGTAGGTAGCACGATACATGACATATAATTCAGGTTTTAAATGTCAAGGTCACTATCGGTAATAAACAAGTTGAAATCTTGCCTTTGGCTACTGGTCAAAAATGGGCATGCAAGAAAGTCCCTGGGTTTTTGATGACTAGTTTGAGTTAAACTGCTTCTTACACACCCTTGAGTGGTCAGGTGAGCTACAGGGCCCGTGGCACTATTTTTACCTTTTAAGGAGTTGTGCTTCTTATTGAATGGAACATTAATGAACTCGTCATTCCGTGCCAACTCACCTAAATTTCAAAAACCTCCCCGGATCACCTCCTCAGATTTTGCTGGAAAAATTCTGAAATGTATATCTATATAACTATACCCACCATGCAAAAGATTAGCTTTCAATTATTCATAGTTTAAAATTTATAGGCCTTTGAAAATTGGCCCCAAAAATGCCACATTGAAAAAATGCATTTTCTTCTAACTTCAGGGGCTTATAATTTTATAATGGACTCTTTTAGGAAGCTAACATTGCAGGTATTTACTGATTGGCATCCAAATTTTTCAATTATGGCATCAGATAGCCTCTGGGATACATATTTCTCACTCTATAGGATGCTAAAAAATGGCTTTTTGGCCAAAATGAGCTAAAATAAAGAGAATCGATAGGAGCCCTCCTGAAAATATGGAAAAATTTAGAATTTTTTTCTCATAACACAGTGATCATAGGGTCATTATCTATTCACATGTGTTATGACTTGAAAAAATCACAACAAAGAAAACTGGCAAGTACAGCTAAAACAAACTTATTCTTCACAAAAAAATATATCCACTATTTAATTCTCAAATAACACTTCAATTCCACTTTTTGACTGTTGCCAAAACAAAACTCTGGTCTGCTCTCTTCTGCTGTCTCTATTCTGCTGTCTCCTCTGTTGTGCTTAAAATCACAGCCTTTGTATAGACTAGCAACCTTCTAGAAAGATCCACAGGATTCTAGGGAAATCCCTCCCCCTCCAAGCAGGAAAGTGCCAGAAGCTTCTAGAAATCAGTAGTCTTTTCTTAATGATTTTACAAATACACGCCACCAGAGGGTGCCAATGAACAAAATAAATATAGCTGACCAGCAAGGCAGCAAAACAGCAAAACAACAAATCTTCATTTACAAATGAAATATAATGCTGTACAAAAAATGCTCATACATAACACATGTACATTTCTGCCAGGATTACACTATTAGGTGATGAATTATAATAGTTTTAACATAAGCCCTTGCCTTGGAGGGCTCGAAAATGGGCCAAATTTATCCCCTGGTTTGACCATGTGGCTAGGGGTTTAGGATCTTAGGAGAGGAACGGATGTATACTTCAATGAACATTTAACCTTAAACAACGCGGACATCACCAGGCAAGCCAGGTCGCTCAAGAAACAAAATAAAATACAAGAAACCTGGATGAGAAATTGCAAAGTATGGATTAAATTAAACAGAACACCGGAGGAAGCAAAGACCTTTCAGATCAGAGCTGCACTTTTCTAGTTATTATACTACTGCCAATGGATATGGGAACTTTTCATGAATAATTCAAATTGAAAATGTACCCCTGTGCCACAGAAATGGAAGAGGAGATTTTCCTATAACCTGATCCGTTAAAACAGTGGTACACCTCCACTTCGGCCGGCTACAGTCAACCAGTAATGTTTTTAATCCTGCTCTTCATTTGCAATTTTAAAGGACTGGACATTCTTATCCTCCTGTGGCAGTTTTCCTCTTTTTTTCATATCTGATATCATTCTTTTATAACCCTAGGTTGGCTAATAGGTTTTCTATTTCTTCAGTCTATTTCTTCATTCCATGTCAAATCATCAGTTCAAAGTTCTTTATTGTCATTGTGATTGAAATAACAAGATTTGAAAAACTCTCACAGCACGGGACTTAAATACAAGGCACATAAATAGTAAATAAATAATCAATGAATAAATGGATAAAACATTAAATAAAAACAGTAAATAATGACAGCAATCAACAAAAGTACAAAATGTGAGGGTGATAAAAGTTCAGTCCTGAAGCAGGGCAGAGGTGGTATAGGAGAAAGATGTAAAATGGCTGTTCAAAAGTCTTATTGCCTGTGGATAAAAACTCTTGCTTATTCTAGTAGTCCATGCTCTAATGGATCTGAGCCCTCTCCCTGATGGGGGAAGTTGGTGCAGGTGGTTGGCAGGATGTGACAGGTCTTTGAGGATACGGAGAGAGCACTGTAAGCAGCGGGAGGTGCAGATGGTGTTCATATCATATCATGGCAGCCCTAAGTTACCCCAGTGATTTTTTCCGCTGTTTTGATGACCCTCTGTAAAGCCTGTTTTTCTTCCTTGGTGCAGTGAAAGTACCAGGCAGACACACAGTAAGTCAGCACACTCTCCACTACGCAGTGGGAGACGTTGATTAACAGCCTCTGTGGCAGGTTTACTCTGCCCATTTTCCTGAGGTAATACAGGCGCTGGTGGGCTTTCCCCACCACAGAGGCAGTGTTGATGCTCCATGTCACCTTCTCTGTTAATGTCACACCCAAGAAGTTAATGCTGGAGGCACGTTCCACTGCCTCACCTCTGATGTAGAGAGGAGGGTGATTGTTCAGGTCTGCTTTCCTAAAATCCACCATCATCTCCTTTGTTTTCTGTATGCTCAAGCTCAGATTGTGGTCCTCACACCAGACTGCTAAGTTGTCGACTTCCTTCCTGTAAGCAGACTCCTCGTTGTTAGTGATAAGGCCCAGCACTGTGGTGTCATCTGCAAACGTAAAGATGTAATTTGTCAGATAGGAGGGGGAGCAGTCATGTGTGTCTTGTGTGTAAAGCAATGGGCTGAGCACCCAGCCTTGTGGGGCACCGGTGCTGATGGTCAGAGATGATGACTGATGTTTGCCAAACCGAACAGTCTGTGTGCAATTGGTTAAAAAGTCCTGAGCCCAGTTAGACAGCGAGGTGTTGAGATTGAAGTTATGTAGTTTGGGGAGAAGTCTGCTTGGCAGGATTGTGTTGAATGCAGAACTAAAGTCAGTGAGGAGCATGCGGGCGTGGGTGTTCCTCAGCTCACAGCGCTCCGGTGCAGCGTGGAGCAGCAGGGTTACTGCGTCTTCTGTTGACCTGATCTCCCTGTGTGCAAACTGGTGCTGCTCACAGGAAGCAGGCAGAATTCCTCTGATGCACTTCATGACTAATCTTTCCAGGCATTTAGCAGGTATGGGGGTGAGGCCCACGGCCTGTAATCATTTAGACATGTGACTGCTGTCTTTTTTGGCACCGGAGTTATTGTGGATGTTTGAAGCACGAGGGACACATGATATGGATGGGGAGCGGTTAAACATGTTTGTGGAAACCTCAGCCAGTTGAGCAGCACAGTCCCTCAGGACTCTGCCTGCCAGCCCATCTGGTCCAGCAGCATTCCAGGGGTTGATGTTCCTTAGGCAGAGTCCGACCTCATGGGAGCGCAGGATGGGTGCAGCCGCATCAGAGGGGCGGGGCCGCAGCAGCCGGTGTTTGTTGTTCCGGTGGAATCGGGCTTAAACACATTCAGCTCCTCAGTTAGGGTTGCACAGCCAGTTGTGGAGGGGGATGTTGTCCCCCTGTAATCAGTGATGGCTCTTTCTCCCTCCCAGACCTGCCCGGAGGTGGTGGAGTAGTGAAAAAGATGTTCCGCTCTCTGCCTGTGGTGAGCTTTAGCAGACTTTACTGCCTCTCCTCACTGCGGACCTGGCTGTGCTGTACTCAACTACATCTCCTGATCTATAGGCTGCGTCTCAGGCCTTTAATAGTGATCGTATCTCCCATGGCTTTTGGTTTGGAAATGCTCTTACAGTCCTCCAGCTGGTCACATTATCCTCAAAATAATTAGTGTAATCCATGAAAGTAGTTCTGTATACTCCAGTGCTTCTTTGGGGTCGTCATATATTTCATGCCCACCAAATACACTCCAATCTGTGCTATCAAAGCAGTTCTGAAGTTGAGCAACAGCGTCCTCAGGCCAGATGCTCACGGACCTTATTGTAGGTATTGCAGTTTTGATTATTTGCTTGTACAGGGGTTGCCAGAAAATTGAAAGGTGGTGCGATAGGCTAAGGTGAGAGTCGGACTGGGCTCTGTACGCCTTAGCAACATTGGTATACACCTGGTCTAGTGTTTTGCTACCTCTTTTCACACAGGTCACGTTAGGGTGAAATTTAGGGAGCACAGATCTGAGAGATTGGCATGATTAAAATCTCCCGAGGAAATAAAAACACAGTCTGGATGGGCAGATGCTCTTTTGTCAACAGCCCCATGGAGTCGCGCTAGTGCTGCCTTAGAGTTTGTGTCTGGAGGAATATAAAAGCCGCAAATGTGAACAACACTGAACTCTCTTGGAAGGTAAAAAGGTCTGCACTTAAGTTACAAAAATTCCAGATCAGGGCAACAGTGTCTTTCAGTAATAACTATGTTCGAACACCAGCAGTCGTTTATATATACACACAGATCCCCTCCGATCTTCTTACCAGAGACTTTAGTCCGGTCGGCTCGGTAAACAGTGCGACCCGCGAGCTCGACAGCCTCATCCGGTGTGGAGCTGTTCAGCCACGTCTCCCAAAGGATCATACAGCTGCAGTCCCTCAGAGTCCTCTTGGATGTGAGTCGCAGTCTTATTTCATCCATCTTGTTCTGGATTGAAGGCACATTTGCCAGGAATATGGATGGGAGCGGAGGTTAAGATGGATTTGCTTTTAGCCTAGCGAGTACGCCGGCCGCTCACCTCTCTTCTGCTTCCTCTTGCGGCGCCTCCTTCTCTGTCCTCCTGCCACTGCAGGTGTCGGGGGTCTGTCCAGGTGATCTGCCAATGTCAGAGGGAATAAATATCTCTGCCGGTAACTGGTGAACCACTCGGTGGATGTCAAGGAGTTCAACACGGCTATATCTCCTTGCCAGTGCGATGTAGTTCAATGCAAAAATACACAAAATAACTAGTAAGATGCCGCAATGTGGAGAGCTCTGAGCTGCTGCATGTGCACGCACCGCCATCTTAGTCATCAGATATACAAAACATTTGTCACCATGTAGTTATAGATTGCTTCCATATTTTCACATCAGATAAATAGACATTAGTGATGAACAAATCTGAAATTTCAGCTCATTCAGACCAAAAATAAATTTTTGGTGAATTATTTTCTAAGGGTACTGTCTGTCCATCAATTGGTCCGTAGTCGTCCATCGTGCGTCCATACACATTTTTTACTTCTTCTCAGAAACCGCTGTTCCGATTTCAATTAAAATTTGCAGGAAGCTTCCTTGGTCAAATATGCAACAAAATTTTGCGTTATATGCTGCCCACCCTCAGGGGCTCTGAGGGGCGGGGCTACAACTTGTCAAATTAGCTGACATTTTCAAAATCCTCTTCTCCAGACCCAGATATGCTGGAAAATAATACTCTTCACATATGGAAGGGTCTTCAGGTGCTTTATCAAACGTGTCCATTTCATGGCCCCCAGGCGTCATGTTTGCCCCTGGGGAGGGGGTGAGGTTTACTACACTTTATATAGGAAAATAATGGGTGTATTTGGTTCATTCACATCAATAACATCAGTTTTTCACACAACTCTGGTGACGTTAAGGCCCAGGGGCCTCTTGTTTTCAAAAGCTATATAATAATAATAAAATTATGCCATGTGTTATGGCCCCAATTTGTTATTACATTTACAACATAACAGCAACAGCAACAGCAAGGGATGACAGACACAATTTAAAACTTAAACCCATTTAATGAACAAAAGACAACTAACTAATCTACTGACCTACTGACCAAGATTGAATATATACAAAAAAAAAACAGAAATATTTACACTCCCTTGTTTTGGTGGGGTGGCTTAGTCATGTCCTGGGTGAGGAAAATGCTCAAACGCAGGCAAAAATCCACAAAAGAAACTTCACAGGTCTTGAACAGAATGACAGGTCTGGTCACATGTATCCTTCTTCTAGCAATTTCTCCTACTACTTCACTGTCTCAATTCCACTCCCCATATACTCTTTTGCAGACCCCACCCACATTTAGACCTTTTTTTTTTATTTTCGGGGACTTGCCCCAGACATGTCCAGGACATGTCTAAACCTAGCTCCAGTCTGGGCTGAATAAAAAAAAGGTAAATACTGCCATCCAGTGGCCTATATTCACATCACACCTCCATTCCAAAAGGGAAAAATTTTGACTCATAAAGGCAAAATTTTTCTTTTCAATACAAAACGGTGAAGTGGACACTTGTCTATATATACATATCAAACAATATTCAAATAAACACGTGATATATATATATACATATTCAAACACGGGATAAGCAATCAGCAATTACATTGTCTGTACCCTTCACATGCTTAATTTCCAAGTCAAACTCCTGTAAAATCAAACCCCAATTCAACAATCTCCGATTCTTGTTTTTCATCTTACTCAAAAACATTAACGGATTGTGGTCAGTGTACACAATCATTGGCTTTTGTCCTGTACAAACATAAACCTCAAAGTGTTGTCAAGAAAGGACCAGAGCCAACAGTTCCTTCTCTATTGTGGAATAGTTCCTTTGGTGGCGATTGAACTTCCTGGAGAAGTATGCCACGGGATGCTCAATGTCATCAGAGTCACTTCTCTGTAGGAGCACAGATCCACAAGCTTGGTCGCTAGCATCGACCGCGATGGAGAACGGTTTGTTGAAGTCAGGAGATTTGAGCACGGGGAAGTGACACAGCAGAGACTTCAGGCGATCGAAGGCTCTCTGGCATGCATCATCCCAGGTGAACTTTACGCCTTTCTTCAGTTGGTTAGTTAGACTGAGAGCAATCTCAGCAAAGTTCTTGCAGAACTTGCGGTAGTACCCGATCATTCCAAGGAAGCGGCGCAAAGCTTTTTTTGTTGTCAGGAACTGGAAAGTCCATGATGGCTTGTACTTTAGCATTTATGGGTGCCACCTTACCCTAGCCTATGACGTAGCCAAGATAGGTGACAGTAGCACAACCAAAGTCACTCTTGCTCAGGTTAACAGTCAGGTTAGCCTGGGTCAGGCGCAGGAACAACATCTCTACATCTTTTAGATGTTCTTCCCAGGAGTCACTCCATGTGATCAGGTCATCGATGTACGCACCCGTGTGTGGCAATCCGGCGATTGTAGACTGTATCATCCTTTCGAACGTGGCTGGGGCATTTTTCATGCCAAAGGGTAGGACTTCATACTGGTACAATCCAGATGGTGTGGCAAAAGCAGAGATGCTCTTGGCCCTCTCAGTTAAAGGCACACACCAATAACCCTTCAATAAATCAATCTTGGTCAGAAACTTTGCTTGCCCGACACTATCAATACAATCATCAATCCTAGGTATTGGAAACACATCAGTTCTAGTTACAGCATTGACTTTGCAATAATCTGTTCAGAATCTAGTACTTCCATCAGGTTTTGGAACTAGCACACAGAATGAACTCCAATCGGAGTTGGAGGGTCTGATAATATCATGTTTTAACATGTACTCAACCTCTTTCTCAGCAATCTTTCTCTTTTCAGGATTCATCCGGTATGGATGCTGTTTTATTGGTTTGGCATCACCAACATCTACATCATGAGAGGTTATAGTAACTCTCTTTGGAACATCAGGAAACAAATCCTCATATTTCTTGATCAACCTTTCAAACTGATCTCTCTGTGAGGGTTCTGAGTGCTGGAGTTTTACATCAAGATTTTGCAACACTTCAGTGTTTGACAATTTACATGAAAGAACTTCAGCTTTAATTCTTGGTTCATCATCTTGAAACTCCCCGTCATCTTCACACGTTTCGACCATTGGAGAATCTGAAGTGACAGCTGCAACCCTAGCATTTCTGTCATGATAAGGCTTTAGCATGTTAATATGACACAATTGTTTTGGTTTTCTCCTATCTGGAGTCTTCACAATGTAATTCAGATCATTGAGTTTTGTCAGAATTTCATAAGGACCATGAAATCTAGCCTGCAATGGATTGAACTGCAAGGGAAACAACACAAGGACCTTTTCTCCTGGTTTAAACTCACGGCTTCTAGCCTTATGATCATACCAAATTTTCATTTTTCCCTGACTTGATTTCAAGTTCTCTTTGGCAAGGTCACAAGCTGCACGCAATCTTTCCTTGAACTTGCTAACATAGTCTAACAGACTGATATGCGGCTCTTTCTCTTGCCATTGTTCACTCAATAATAGCAAAGGTCCTCTCACTTCATGACCAAACACTAGCTCAAATGGACTGAATCCAGTAGACTCCTGCACTGCTTCTCTAGCTGCAAACAACAGCAAATGAACCCCTTCATCCCAGTCTTTCTCATGGTCATAACAATACGTCCTCATCATTGTCTTGAGAGTGGAATGAAACCGCTCTAAGGCACCCTGACTTTCTGGATGATAGGCACTAGAAAGAATCTGCTTTGCACCTAGTTCATACACAACCTGCTGAAACAATCCTGAAGTGAAATTGCTACCTTGGTCTGACTGAATTTCCCTGGGAAGGCCAAACAACGTGAAGAACTTTATCAAAGCCTTCGAGATTGCAGTTGCCTTGATGTTACGTAGAGGTATGGCTTCGGGGAGTCTGGTAGATGCACACATGATTGTCAACAAGTACTGATTTCCAGATCTAGTCTTGGGTAATTGACCAACACAATCAACAATGACCCTAGAGAATGGCTCCGCAAATGCTGGGATAGGCCGCAATGGAGCTACAGGTGGGTCTAACTGGTGTTTTACAACTACCTGACAAGTGTGACAGGTTTTGCAAAAGTTGGAAACGTCTTTCCGAAGCCCAGGCCAAAAGAAGTGTTTCATGATCTTATCAACAGTCTTGTTAACACCAAGATGACCTCCTAAAGGTAAACTATGAGCCATTGTTAAGATCTCATTCCTATAGACCTTCGGAACAACAATTTGCCTGACCACTGCCCAATCTGCATTGGTAGGGATATCAGGAGGGCGCCACTTCCGCATCAACACACCATCCTTGAGATAATACCCAACTGGAACTGCGTCTATTTCTTTATCAGGAAGGGCTCTCCTCCTGAGTGCACAAATTTCAGGATCATAAGTTTGCTCCTCAATCAACCGCTTCTTGGACAGAGACAAGTCTCCTGACACATCAGAATCACCAGACCCATCCGGCTGGCTGAATAGAGAACTGATAAAAGTATCTGATAAGTCCTCAAACGGAGAAACCATAGTAGGCCAATCAGAGTCATGAGGCGAACCACCTGAGTCCTGACTATTCAATGTACTGGACGGCACCACATCATCTTCTTCTTTAGCCTTCTTGGCCATAGCACGAGTCACTGCGCAAGAAGGATACAGAGATGGGTCCTCATCCCCATCTTCAGTGCTCGGCTGTGAAGTAAGATGTACAGGGGGAACTACTTTGCCCCCAGCCAGGTCATTGCCTAGCAACAGAGAAACACCCTTTATAGGTAGACTTGACATAAGTCCCACCTTTACCTGTCCTGTAACTAAATCTGACTTCAAAAATATAGAGCGCAGGGGTACAGATACAGTCCTCCCTTCAATACCTTGTACAAGTATGAAATCCCCTGAAGCGGTCTCATCACGTAACTCCAAGGAGTCCATCAACAAAAGTGACTGAGAAGCTCCGGTATCCCTTAGGATATATATGGGGACAGGAGTAGTATGCTCATTCAGAGCCACAAATCCCTCTGACACAAATGGAAGAAATTCCTCCCTCACAAAGTCAGCAGTATCAGGCTTTTTAGCCCCACAAGAAGCAGGTAATTTAGCAGATCGGTTATCTACTACAGGGGTTTCTAACCTTGTTTTCACAAAGGCATTTGGATTGGTATCCTTTTCTTTTTCTTTCTTAGCTTGAAGGAACCAACAATTAGTTGTGACATGACCAGATTTCTTGCAATAACTGCAAACTAGAGCACTTTTGTCACTGTCAGCTTTCACACTTTGATCAGACCTGTTACTGGATTTCTGAGCACCATCACCAGATTTGTCTTTGTCTTTGGGTGAGGAATCTTGGGTATCACCGTAACCCTTTTTCTGAACATAGGGACCATCTATTGTTACTGATAGACTGAAATTTGGACTTATGTGTGAGAACATATTCATCAGCAAATTTGGCAGCTGATTGCAAATTCAGTGCTTGCTTCTCATTAAGGTAGGTCTTAACATCATCCTTAACACTTGAATTCTTCAACTAACACCATCTCTTTTAGTGAGTTGAAATCATCCTTGACCTCCATAGAAGTACACCAGCGCTCAAAGCAAACCTTCTTCTCATTAGCAAATTCCTTATAAGTCTGATTTTCAGATTTCTTCAGACCTCTGAATTTCTCTCGGTAAGCCTCTGGAACCAACTCATAAGCTCTCAAAATAACCTTTTTGACAACCTCATAATCAGAGGAATCATCTGCAGACAAAGCCGAATAGGCTTGTTGAGCTTTAACCTTGAGGACAGTTTGTAAGATCAGAGGCCAGTGTTCCTTTAGCCACTGGCAACTCTTTGCTACCTTTTCAAAACACTGGAAATAGTTGTCAACATCCTTTTCTGCAAATGGAGGCACCAGTTTTACCTCCTGACTGGCACAAAATTTATTTTTAGTTTCAATTTTAATTTTTAGTTGCTCCATTTGGAGTCTTTCTTCTCTATCGAATTTCTCTAATTCAAAATCTTTCTCTCTCTCAAATTCTCTTTGTTTTTCTTTTTCCTCCCTTTCTTTTTTCTCTTCTCTCTCTTTCAATCTCTAGCATTTTTAATTTAAGTTCCATCTCTATATTTGGATTTTCCACTGGAAACTGTTCCAGATCTCTTGGTGCAAACCTATTTTCATCAATGTAATATTCAACTATCTCTCTAGCCAGTCTTGCTTTTCGCATGGCTGGTTTTACCTCTGTCAGCTCTAAATGTCTGCAAATTTCAAGCAGTTCTGTCTTTTTAAAAGACTTCAAAACCTCAATGGTTGGTGATGCCAAGAAATCATCCATTGCTGTTGATCTGTCAATATATTTATATAGGAAAATTCAAAAAACTATTTTACAATTTGAAATTTTAGATTTTCAATAAATGACTCTCACAATGTTCTATCCCGGACTAGAGCCCCAAATTTGTTATGGCCCCAATTTGTTATTACATTTACAACATAACAGCAACAGTAAGGGATGACAGACACAATTTAAAACTTAAACCCATTTAATGAACAAAAGACAACTAACTAATCTACTGACCTACTGACCAAGATTGAATATATACAAAAAAAAAAACAGAAATATTTACAGTCCCTAGTTTTGGTGGGGTGGCTTGGTCATGTCCTGGGTGAGGAAAATGCTCAAACGCAGGCAAAAATCCACAAAAGAAACTTCACAGGTCTTGAACAGAATGACAGGTCTGGTCACATGTATCCTTCTTCTTGCAATTTCTCCTCCTACTTCACTGTCTCAATTCCACTCCCCATATACTCTTTTGCAGACCCCACCCACATTTAGACCTTTTTTTTTTTAATTTTCGGGGACTTGCCCCAGACATGTCCAGGACATGTCTAAACATAACTCCAGTCTGGGATGAATAAAAAAAAGGTAAATACTGCCATCCAGTGGCCTTTATTCACATCACACATGTTACATACAAGAAAAATGTCAATTGACAAAAAAAACTGACGGACAGTACCCATAGAAAATAATTCACCAAAAATTCATTTTTGGTCCAAATGGGCTGAAATTTCGGATTTGTCATTGATATATATATATTTATACAGCTGCATACAAAAAATCAGCAAAATTGAGAGGGTGGTGGTGAGACCCATTTGATGATCTGACAAGGAATGACCCACTTGCTTGCTACCTCTGATGGACTCACTCTCTTTGTCATCGCTAACTTGGTCAATTGTAAATCTTTTCACTCATAAAATGCATAGGATAAGCTGAGAATTGTCTTTATTGTATTAATGATATATTCTCCTAAATATTGTCTCTATGTTTTTTTTCTGTGTCGCAAATACCATCTGAGACCTGGTGAAATGATATAGGTAGATTCTGAAGATGACAAAAAAGGGCGCGACCTGCATTCCAGAAGGTGTGTTGCGGAATGCTGCTGCTCAACTGGCTCCAACCACTCAATTATTCTTTGTTTAGTATAAGATAGTTGCTTTAATTCACAATCGGAAAGATCTTGGTTACCTGAGTGTACCTGCCCAAAAAAACTTGTAAAACTCAAAAAATAGATTGAAATGAAAACCAAAGGGGTCCTTTCGTTCATTTACCAATTTACATTTATTAAAGTTTCACAGGGCAAGAAATAGAAGCATTACGCATCCTTAAATGTGTCAAACACAACTACAGTCGTGTTACGAGTAAAGGAATTGAGAACATAAACTCATAACGAATTTTTGCCCAAAATGCCATCTAAGGCAAGCCAGGTCTCTCAGGAAACAAAATAAAATACAAGCAACCTGAACAAGAAATTGCAGCATTAGTAGGAGCCTTCCTATGAATATCTCCAAAATCCAGGATTGTTTAACTCAACTCAACAAAAACTTCTCTGTCATAGCTGTTTCGGAGACCTGGTTAACTGAAGAACAAACTACCTCAGTGCAGATTGAGGGTTATGATTCGTTCACTACAAACAGGCTTAATAAAAGGGGTGGGGGGTGTTGCATTATACATCAGGTCATCTCATCATTGTGAAATTGTAAAAAATATTTCATTTTCAACAGAAGGTTTTATGGAATGTATTACAGTTGAATTTAAATCAGAGAAAGCTAAAAATATAATCATAAATTGTGTATATAGGGCACCTGCTACTAATATAGATACATTTAAAGACAAGCTGTCAGAAATGTACAGTTCAATTAACAATAATAAGCTTGTTTTTGGCTGTGGTGATTTTAATATAGACCTTTTAAATCCTCATGGACTAACACAAACTGATAATTTTATAAATTCAATGCTCTGCCTTGGTTTGTATCCTTCAATCACACATCCTCGTAAGATAACTGCAAACACTGCTACTCTGATAGATAATATTTTACTAATGTGACTGAGGGGAGTTTAACTGGTGGATTACTCATAAATTATATTACGGATTATTTACCTGTGTTTGTAGCCCATGATATTGCAATTGGAATTGATATGGAACAATATAACATGATTTTGAGAAGACGTGTAACCGATTATGCTATTGATAGCCTTAGGAAGGACCTAATTGATCAAGACTGGCATGATGTTTTTGTTGAAAATGTAGATGAATCGTATGATAGTTTTATTTCTACTATTTCAAACTTGTACAACAAACATTGTCCACTAGTTGTTAAAGGGGATAAAAGTAAATATGCTGACAAACCTTGGATAACAAAAGGACTTAAAAATGCTTGTAGAAAGAAAAATGTTTTGCATAAGGAGTTTATAAAACACAAAAAACAAAAGAAGCTGAAAACAGATATAAGAAATACAAAAATAAATTAATAAGTATTATGAGAAGCAACAAAAAAATGTATTATAGTAAATCACTTGAAAAACAGGTTTGATGTTAAAAATCTAAATGAACGTCTAAATGAAATTATTAAAAAGGATAAAGGGAAAAGAAACTGCCCAGATGACTGTTATTTCAGCACTGATGCGCTGATAAAGGAACATCAACAAATAACAAACTGCTTCAATGAATATTTTGTCGATGTGGGGAAAGATTTATCACACTCAATCACCTCTTCATGTAATACAGTTGGAGTAAACCCTAGCATTATTGATATGAATTCTCATTCTATGTTAATAAAACCAACTGATGAGAAAGAAATAACTAATATTGTGCACAAAACTATAAGTAAAAAATTTACAGATTGGAATGGTTTTGATATGTCCTTGATTTAAAAAAATATTGACTGTATTGTTTCACCTTTCACTTATATTTGTAATCAATCTCTTATGGCTGGAAAATTTCCTAATGGAATGAAAATAGCAAAAATCATCCCACTTTACAAATCAGGTGATAAACACCTGTTTTCAAATCACAGACCCATTTCTCTGTTATCACAGTTTTCAAAAATTCTAGAAAAAATATTTGTAAAAAGGCTTAATGATTTTATTTCCAAAAACAACATACTTTGTGAACAAAAATATGGATTTAGGAAAAACAGAACCACCTCACTTGCTCTGATAGATTTCATGGAACAAATGACCAATTCTTTAGACAGAAATGAATACACTGTTGGGATATTTCTAGATTTACAAAAAGCATTTGACACCTTCGACCATAATTTATTGATGTCTAAATTACAGAAATATGGTATCCGAGGACTGGCTCATGATTGGCTAACAAGCTATTTGGATGACAGGCACCAATTTGTCCATATTAATAACACAAATTCAAACCTTTTAAAAGTCACGTGTAGGGTACCGCAGGGTTCAGTACTCGGACAATTGTTGTTCATATTGTATATAATGATTTCTGTTTGGTTTCCAAGGCACTCAAGTTTATTTAAGGTGAGACACGGCAGGCAAAAACATGGATTTTCCATGCAATGTTCAATAGAGAAAACATAGAAATTATACATTTAGACGTTAATTTATTACATTTCTTCTACTTGCGGCAGTGAGTTTCTTCATAATTTACCAAAAAGTTAGCATTCCAACGCAACGACCAGTATTTCGCCTCTTCACTATAGTCTGTCATGTCCGGTATCGTTGAAAAGCTCTGATTGTCCTGCACAACGCTGCGTAATCCAAATAAGGGCATTTCCTTTATGTCAGTCACGAATTGTGAAAGTTCGTATGGGGATTTAAAGCTAATGATAAAATCTCATTGGCCACTGCTGGTTCTGCTAACGTGATTCGCTCAGATGCATAACGTGGTGCGCCCTGACACTTCCGTCTTTAGCTTACCGCGGAACCATGGCTGCGTCCAAATAGTTAAATAATCGCGTCCTATCGTCTAATTCCGAACCACTTTTCTTTAACCTCTGTGTTAAACGTCATGAGATAAAGGGAAGGTGTAAAGGGGACTCTTCTACAACTCAGGGAGAGAATCGCGCTCATAAGAGAATTCGAATGCACTGACACTGGGCACAGTGATCACCCGCCTCCTGCCCGTCATGTTCGTTTGTTTGAGATTTGGTGACATGCTTGCGTTCCCATGCCGCGGTCAGCAAGTAGTCCATCAACGCAATGCATGTGTTACACGATCGTTCAACTTGTTTAAATCAAATAGGACAATTTAAAACGTTTTTATGCAATTCCATTGCTTTCAATCCATGAGTAAAGAAAAGCGTGAAAAGTCTGGAGTCATAATTATTTCCATGTCACTAGTGGTGAAATCCACCGAAACGCATGTGAAACTGATAAACCTCCATGCACAAGTACTTCAATTCCGCTTGAGAGTCTCTTACAAACGCGCTGGTTGAATGGTGCTGACAGACGGGACGGGAACGTGAATATGACACAAACAGTGAATGCGTGAAAGTTGACAGTTCTTTGTCCTAATTATGCTGCGCCGGGTCAATGAACATTGATGCAGGAAATCATGGGTTCTGCAGCAGTTTATTGCTCGAGTGCAGTTTTCAACGTTGTTCCTGGGGACCCACTGTGTATGCTGGCTTTTGTTCTAACCACAGTTGTAATTGCAGGATTTTAACGAGCTGTTCATTAGTCTTAATTATGTGTATTTAATTCTTAGAGCAGTTATTTGCCCTCTTAATTCACAAGATAAGTGAAATATCCGTGTTCGCCATCCAGAATAAAAAAATGCCATACCCACATTGCTATGCATTAGAAATCACAACATAAAATGAGAGAAAACAATGTAACTAATCAAATTAAAGATGTACTTGGCTCCTACTTGAAAACTAATTGGCACATCAAGACAAATTTATTCGACAAGAAAATGGTAAAGAGTCAAACCAGCTCTATGTTAATCTAATTAATTCACCTGAAGTTTTTTGAAAGAACTTGAACTTGAAACAGTTGTGTCCCTCAGCCCAATTTGGGGTTTACTGAGTTCTTCAGTGTCTAATTTGATCAGTTTCAAATGTTACAATGCTGGAAATTTCTTGCAGTATAGAAATAAAACCACTATCTTCAAGGATATTTTATTCTTCATAGCATGTATGGATGCTTCTATGAAACATTTGGCTAAAAATAGTAACAACTATTAAGACATTAACAACTTGTTAAAATCTTGTGATAACAATTGTGGTTGGAACAAAAATCAGCATACACAGTGGGTCCCTAGGAACGACGTTGAAGACCACTGATCTACATGATTGTAGAGTGAGAGTAGAAGTCTTGTTGCATTTGACATGAGTTTTATCTGCAAGTTTGTGCAGTGAAGGCCAAATTGTTAATTAGTTGAATAACTACAGGTGTAGGCCTGAGATGCCTGTTATGTTATTAAATTATCAATTTTCATGAGCTTAAAATATACCACATTACTATTTTTAAGGGCCTGAACATTTATTCTGCTTGTGAGCAATTGTTTCCAACAGAAATGCATTAAATTCCCCTATGTAAATCTTTGAATGCCGTTTTCTCAAAACAAGTTTTTTGTCATACTCCAAGTCTAACTTCTCTGCCTCTGTAGTACCTATGTATACCAAACTTAGCAGTTATACACTTAGCAATATTCTGAAGATATTCACAGAGGGATTTGTTAATATATCATTCCTAACATGATTTATGATACATTTTATTCCCAAAAATATGGCGAAAATTGATTATTTGAGGCCATGGACAGCATATTTTGATTTTCTCAGTAATAAAAGCAGATATCCTTAAATCCCTCTGTAATTGTTTTTTGATCTTATATGTTAACAAAATGAAAAAAGAATTTTGCACCTGACTTTATCAGATGTTTAGATTTATCTTCCTAAAATATATGCAAATTAGCGCATATTTAAACATAATGTCAAAAACTTCTAATACAAATTTTTTCATACAATTGCAAGTAATCAACTGAGGAAGTTTCATGATGATATCTATTATTTAAATTTTTTACCCTATTCACCTGTAGTGTCTCGCCTTAATTTGCTGATGACACAACAATCTTTTGTAGCGGGAAACATCTCAAACAACTTCTGGATACAGTAGAGAGTGAACTTCAGAAACTTAATTTATTGGCATCAAACCATTTTTTATCAGTTCACCTTGATAAAACAAAATGCATGATTTTTGGAAACCGGGCATCAAACCTTGGCTATAAGATCACTATAAATGAAGTTGAAATTTAAACTGTGTCTGAAAATAAATTTCTAGGTGTGATGATTGACAATAAATTACATTGGAAATCTCACATAAACCACGTTACAGCCAAAATGTCTAGATCCATTGCAATTCTGTGTAAAGCTCAAGACTTTTTAAACCAGAAATCTTTGTGCACTCTCTATTACTCACTTATCGTCCCATACATGACATACTGTGTAAAGGTTTAGGAAACACCTATAAAACAAATACAAACTCCATTTTTCTGTCACAAAATAAAAGCCAAACAAATTATCAGTAAAAAACCCTGTTGTGAATTAACCAATCCTCTATTTCAGCAGCTAAGTATTCTAAAATTCTCAGACTTAGTGGACAACAGTATGATCAAACAATGTACAAAGCCAAAACTGGACAATTACCAGAAAGTATCCAGAAGTTGTTCATGATGAGAGACAGTCAATACAATTTTAGTGGAACATTTATTTTTCAAAAACCTAAAATACGAACAACTATCAAATCTCATTGTTTGTCAGTTACTCGGGTAAATTTGTGGAATTCTTCTTCTGAAAATATAAAAACAAGTACAACATTGGAAAGGCTGAAAAGACTCTATAAGACTCAAGTGGCCTTGAAATACGCCATGGATTAGGTTAGTTAATATGTCTATGTTATAATGTATATATCTGCATTTTTAGGTATATTTACATGGATGCTGTTATTTAAAGTGTCTATGTTCTTATGTATCTATTTAATATACTCAGTCCATATGAAAATGCACCACTCACGAAATCTGGAATAGCTCCACGGATTGATTTGTGAAGTATATACGTATGAGACATTTGATTATAATGAATGATTTAAGAAGACATGGAAACATCATTCAATTTCATTCACGATAATGTTAATGCGCGAGAGAGGTTTAACTGGTGTAGGGGTCAAACAGAAAGTCAATAACGGGTGTGACCGCCATTTGCATTGACACATGCGGTGCATCGTCGTCGCATGGAGTTGATCAGTCTCTGGATAGTGTTCTGAGGGATAGCATTCCACACCTGAACAAGGGCAACCTCAAGTTCTCGGATGTTGTCCATCTGGCGTTGACGTGAAAGACATCGTCCAATTTCATCCCATCAGTGCTCGATAGGGGAGAGGTCGGGTGACAGAGCTGGCCACTGAAGCACGGGGATGTTCTGCTGTGCAAGGTACTGTATGGACACCCTTGCAGTGTGTGCCCTAGCGTTGTCCTGTTGGAACGTGTGGACATCGTGGTGAAGAATGGCACAACATGGTTCGGCAGCACCTGGTCCCGGTAGTAGACGCTGTTCACCCCTCCTCTGCAGATATGGAGAGGGGTTCTGTGACGGTAGCTTATTATTATAACGCTGCCACCACCCCAATAGTTCATTTGAACGACACAATCGGCGTTATAACGTTCACCTCGTCTCCGCCAAACACGTATACGGCCATCTGCGTTCCTTAAGTGAAATCGTGACTCGTCAGAAAAGATGACACCATGCCATTGATGTAGTCACCAATTCTGGTGCCTGTTTGCCCACTGTGGACACTGGTTTCGGTGAAGATCCGTCAATATGGGGCAGAAATAAGGACGTCGTGCACGCAGGCCTGCAGCTCGCAGACGGTTCCGTACGGTGACCGTACGATCTGACGGTCCTGACGTGCTGTTGTCACACGTTGTTGACCCCGTCGAGGACGGTCCCGAGTGCTCCCCGTTTGCAGAAACCTTTGATGGAGTCTTGCGATCGTTGTGTGTGCGTAGTGTAGTCGTCTGGCAATTTCCCTGGTGCTGGCGCCAATTTGGAGCATGCCTATGGCACGTTCCCGTTCAGGGGCTGTAAGTCGCGGCATAATGTCGACGTTTCACAAGTGTCAGTGAAGAAGTGAAATTATATTCGGATTCACATGCTTTGAAAGGCAATGTGTGCACAAATTCAGAGTGAAATTCATTTTTCCCGTGGTGTGCGTGCAAGATGTTGCGTTTTTGCAAAAAATTACCTCGCGGTACAGTTAACTTGAAATTCTCGCATTTCTTGCACCTGGCATGTCAGGTGACATCACTGTAGTGTTGTTGTTGTATAAAAATTATATTGAAGTTCATTTGAACTTAAATATTGACTTTTTTCAAGTGGTGCGTTTACATTTGTACTCAGTATATGAATGGAAACAACAACAATGCATTAGCATTGTTCTTGCTATACTATTTTTTTGGCATAGTTCTGTTTTGTTGAAGGGGTAGGCTTAAATAAGCTTGGCTTCTGCCTACACCCTTTCGGTGAGCTTGAAATTTTTGAATCTTTCCTTTGATCAACTAAGTTCTTTGTTGCAAGTGAACCAAAATAAATTTCATTCATTCATTCATTCATTCATTCAACAGCTGAACACAATTTGAGAGCATGAGGAATGAAGAAAATTTACTTATAGTACTTGTACCCGTGGGACCTGTGAATTCCCTGTGTGGATGAAGCCAGTGAGAGGGCATGGGGGTAGCAGGTAAAAAGCCCTGTGATGGAGATGACCTGTCCTCACGTATACTCAGCCAGGGAGAGGACCCCGAACACCAGTAATCCTGCAGCTCTCCAGAGGGGCCTTCTGTCAGCCCACCCCAAAAACTGGGCTGGCATTTTCAAGGATTGGACAAAAGAACATTGGGTATATTTGTTTTAGAACATCACATGGGAGGCCAGCTCTGTAGGCCGTGCTACGGTAATGGATCTTTTCTTGTCTTTGAGAGAACATACTTGACTTGAACATCCCATGTCAAATCTGATGATATCTGCACTCCAAGAATTTAGAAATGGAGACTGCTAATGGTTTGTCTTTGTGCAACTCATTGCAACCCTTGTTGCAATTTTGTCAGAAACTTTATACAGTACATGTTAAAAGTACAGACATTTGCATATAATTTCTTTAATGTCACCAGAAGTTGTTGCTTCTGGGTTTACACATTGATAAAAAGGAATATTCTAAAATTGGGCCTCTCCTGAGCCTCTCAACTTTATTGGTTCAATAGATTCCCAACCCTCGAAAGTGAGCTCCATATGTGGGCATACGGAACCTCCAACTAAAAGGCGCTAGTGCATATTGTGTCCTGTCGGAACTGAAGACAATGGAGATCTCAGGAAGTAAAAAATAGGTGATATGTCCTGTAGGACCAGACGGCTTCTCTTTATTTCCAAATACACATTCATTATCTGTTGATCAAACCGTCTGGCTCACCTCAGATTGAAAATACCCAAAAAATCCTGTTTCCCAACAGTCCCTCCAGTTTGACCCAACAGACAACAAATAACAAATAAATATTTACAATTTTTCTTTTTTTTACATTTTGCGCTTTTCTTTCTTTTTATGTGCGCCAGATGCTTGTTGCGGGGTACAGGTGCCGCTATCAACACGACCACTACAGCCAGGGCTAGAGCTAGCATTGTGCTGTCAAACGCCGGCTCATTGGAGGTGCTGCGGCTGGCTCTGGCTTCTTCGGTTGAACTTGTGAAGAAGGTGGTTAATTTGGGAAGCTTTTGAACAAATCTTTCATTTTCCTTCTTTCTCTTCCTTTTCTCCCCACCGCTTAGAAATTGTTTCATTCTGTGAACACAGATATGTGTCCCTCTTTCGAAAAAATAATCGACTTTGGTATTCTATATACCGTATCACCGCCGGGCTCGCTCAAGTCGTTGCCTAGGCTACCTCAGACGCCAGAGCCAGAGTGAAGCCGGACAGTTGTGTATGATGTCACGTGACTGACTGTGGTCATATTTTACAGTTTCTTTAAATGCAGAGGATGAAAAACAGCAAGCAGCTAGATAAGTTTCAAACCATTGAAAGGCTTGAAATGACTTCCACTTTAGTGACAGTTAGTTAAGATCCTTAAGATTAAAAACGAGACATTTGGGAGCTTTGAAAGTGCATAAACACTGACTAAATGGAGTGGAAATGAGACCAGTCAAAGGAGAGCTAGATGCTAGCCAACAGACCTGTTGTCAATAACACAGTGAAGCTATGACAACTAGTATATTACACAACCATTTAAAAAGCCCGAAAATGCTTCCCACTACGCTGGTACAACAACAAGGGCCTTAGGATTGACAAGGACGCATTTTTTAACTTTGCACGTGAAAACACAATTTATTAGACAACGCGTTCTGGTGGCTGTGGTGGTCAAAAGCATTCATGCAGCCTTCGGTAGCAGTGAGGCACGCAGTGGCTTCACCTAGCGCTAGGGCGTGTGTGTTCTGAAAGCTCATTAACATATAGTTGTGACGTTTCACCGAACGAGGCTCCTGATTGGACGAGGCCCCAACCGAGGCTCCTGATTGGCCGAGGCCCTGGGCAACTGCCCGTGTTTGCCCTATGGAAACACCGCCTATGCCTGTAGTCCAGACCTGTCTCCCATTTAAAATGTGTGGCGCATTATGAAGCGTAAAATACGACAACGGAGACCCCGGACTGTTGAAAAACTTAAGCTGTATATCACGCAAGAATGGAAAAGAGTTCCACCTGAAAAGCTTCAAAAATTGGTCTCCTCAGTTCCCAAACGTTTACTGAGTGTCGTTAAAAGGAAAGGCGATGTAACACAGTGGTAAAAAGGCTCCTGTGCCAACTTTTTTGCAGTGTGTTGCTGCCTTTAAATTCTAAGTTAATGATTATTTGCAAAATAAATTTTCTCAGTTTGAACATTAAACATCTTGGGCTCTAATTTCCTGGCGCAGCGCAGCTGGCGTAGCGAGGCGCAGCCCGCGCAGTGGTAATTTCGTACGGCGCAGCCCGCGTAGTGGTAATTTCGTGAGGTGCGCAGCCTTCGGTAGACGAAGGTGCGCCGAGATGAGTGTGGCGGCGTAGTTGGGGGAGGTGTCACATATTCATCAAGACGCAGTGACAATTTCGTAGAAAAAGTCTCCGCTGGAGTTGTGCAGAAAACTCGCCAGCTCCAACCTGGTTTAATTTTCGTGCAGTGGTAATTTGGCTGACCGGCGCAGAGTGCGCACACGTCACCGAAATCTCACAGGCAGGTTTACAGAATGTCAGGCACATTTCAATGCAAGAAAAAATTACAGGAAGCACTATTTAATGTAACTATCTGAATAAGGACATAAATGATTGTATCTATATTGATTGTCCTGATGTCAGGCGGTTGCCACGCGTAATGGAAACTTGACCTGGCTTAATCAACGCAACTGAAACTGTGATGCAAACTAAGGACTTCACATCTTTCTCAGCCAACCACAAACTGTGTAATATATGTATATATATCAAATGCTTGCGTTCTATGCTCATTAAAGCCGCTTGCACACTGGACGCAAAATGAATTTTTCGACTGATTACAGACAAAGTCAATGCAAAGACGCGATAGTCGGACAGGGTTTTAATATAGCTCCGTGTCCGAGAGTCATAAAAGTTCTAGTTTTTCCGAGTATTCCAGGAATTATTAGACGTGCAAACTTGGCAATGTTTGTGTTCGGCCTTGACAAAATGCAAATTGATAGCTATCGACTTTTCTTGGTCATTTAAGCCTTTTCATCTGTTTTCTTCCGTTGAAGATAGACATCAGTATTTATTCGGTCTTTCTTTTGAAAATTAGTCAGATGGATCGAGCACATCATTATTTCCACTGCAGAGATAATATAGTGCGTGAGCAAATCAATTCCATGACCACTGACAGAGTGAAGAAATCATCGCATGCACGATCAAGACTGTCCGACACGAAATGCAAATTACTCCATGTCCAGCAGCCAGCAAAAAGTAAAAGTATTGATATGAGAACAGATTTATAACGAAATAAAGAATAAAAATATATCAGCAACAAACGTGATATCAAACAAAGATGACCCGCCAATAAATAAATCGCAGTGTTCATTGGATGCTCTGTTGTTAAAATGTTTCTTTTTATTCTTTATTTCATTATCAATCTGTTCTAATCGTCCTTTTTTTTTTTTGGCTGTCAGACACGGAGGCATTGTACATTGTCTCGCGCCAGTGTCGACTCACTTTATTGCGCAGAGCTTACACAGAAACATTGATTGAAGTTCTCTGTACTCATCTTGAAGAACTGAACCCTCTTATCAAACATTAACGTTTAATGTCTGAAAGAGTCAGTAGATTTGAAGAAATTAAAAACAATAATAGACTGTCGGACACGACGATTTATTAAAACCCTGTCAGACCTTTGGACACAAGACGCAATCTGTCGAGCGAAAAATTCGTTTCGCGTCCAGTGTGCAAGCGGCTTAATACTAGGCTACTATTATTGTCACTTATGTTTTATCGTCTTTAGTGGGGGAAAGGAATACAGCCTGATTGCTATGATCTCGTACTGAGTTAAGATCACATGTTGGAAATAAATGTGTAACGTATCTTGCTTTGTTGTATATGCATGTTAATCCCAAAATTTTAAGCAGCTACAGTTTCTAATAATAGGAACACGCTATCCATCGTTTCTCTTGCCAGTGAGCAATATTTGACTCGGCTGGGTCGCCTTCTATATTCTAACACATTAAAGGTGAGGTGAGGAGCTCATTTCACTGGTGAAGATTTGACTCGGCTGTGTTATACCCAAACACGCCTTCTTTGCCAACTTGCGCTGGAAGGAGGGGCAGAGGCGGGACAGAGGAGTACTTGCGCCAGGCTACGCCGGGCACGAAATTGCCACATACGCCTGGACACACCCCGTTGGCGCGGCGCACCCCCCATGCGCCGCGCCTGCGCCTGGTCTACGAAATTAGAGTCCCTTGTCTTTGCAGTTTATTCAATTGAATATAAGTTGAAAAGGATTTGCAAATCATTGTATTCTGTTTTTATCTACAATTTACATAACGTGCCAACTTCACTGGTTTTGGGTTTTGTATTAAATTAAACCTTACACAATTGCCGCATCAAGAGCTAATCATTTAAAAATACCATCTTTTTGTGAAATACAACATGGCATATAATACTGCTAGCTGACTACAGCAAGATCACTTGAAAGCCGAAAGCGCCTGGCATGACAAATGCAAACTGACAGATGCAATTTCATAATAACAGCTAGCTAAAACGTGATGGGTGACACTTAGGTTGTCAATGTCCTAACTTGTGGTTTCATTCAATTTTATGAATAACAAGTGGTTTTCATTCGAAATTATTCTTGAGAGCTAAACTGAGCTATAAACTCCGCAACCGTTCGTGATTAAACCTAAAACAGTGGGTCAAGCTAGGCTAGGTAAGAGCATGTCAAAATTGTCAAAGCTAACTTAAAAATAAAATAAAAAAAAACCCTACCGAAACCAGTCACAGGCTCCCATCATTTACCATCATGATTTATATCGGTTTTGTGAGAAATAGAAACTCCATAGAGTTCATGACTGAATTCCCACAGCTGACCAAAGTAATCACAAAGCAAAGAACAAAGAGCTTAAATTATCACAACCTCTTCAGACTCCATATATATATTAGTTGTGCCGATCATACACAATTGGAGATTATAAAAAATGGCTAGCTGCTACCCGCTGCATGACCATTTTTCAAAAATTGGGCAACGTCAAGTCCCTCCTGGTGTCCAAGTGGAAATTTACACCAAATTTGATGATAATATGTTGAGAAATGTAGGAGAAAAACGTGTACATACACACAGACAGACAGACATCGACCTCAAATATATTATAGATAAATACATGATACATTCCGTGAATCATAAGACTTCAATATTTTATTACTTACAGTCGATGTTGTCTCAGTAGAAGTGAATCGGTCTGAAGCTGCGAGAATCCTCTTTCGGAACTATAGTAAGTTGCCAGACCCGGAAGTGCGCTGCCATTTTTTGTACATGAAACTCGATGGTAGTGTCGCAACTCTGAGAATATCAATGGCTCCAGATGCCCCAATTTACAGTGCTGCTCATTGTTCTGATCATATTGCCTACCTAAGCTTTTGCCAAACGTTGCCTAAAATAAATAGATTTAATTATTTATATATAAATATATTTGCCAGTTAATGACATTGGTGAAAATATTTATTGGGTATGATGATTCTGTAGCTGTAAAAAGCTGTAAACCGTTCTTCAATTTAAAATGTGCTTTTTAGCTCACCTGACGAAGTCAGATGAGCTTATGTCATGGCCTGTTTGTCCATCGTTCGTCGTTGTCGTCGTTCGTTGTCCATAAACATCTTCTCCTCCGAAACCACTGGGCCTATGAAGCTGAAACTTGACGAGTACCTTCCTACCCATGTAGACACCAAAGTTTGTACAAGGCGTTCCGATCCGATTTCAAACATGGCCGCCAAGGCGGCCATATTGAAAATCACATAATTGGCCATCTGAAAGCTATTTATGCACATATTCAGCTGAATTTTGCTATGTAGTTAGTACGTGGCAAGATGCATCACATATCATACGGCTTTTTCCGTATTTCGAATTTTGACCTTGCTTTGACCTTCAACTTTATACAACCCCTGTGAATTACATTGAAATCTCTCAAAATCATCTTCTCCGAAACTACTTGGCCAATGAAGCTACAACTTGGCAGGTATCTTCCTACCCATGAGGACACCAATGTTTGTTCAAGGCGTTTCGATCCAATGTGAAATATGGCCGCTTCGGTGGCCATTTTGAAAATGACATTAATCACCATCTGGAAGCTATTTATGCATATATTCAGCTCAATTTTGCTATATAGGTAGTAGGTAGCACGATACATGACATATAATTCAGGTTTTTTAATGTCAAGGTCACTGGCGGTAATAAACAAGTTGAAATCTTGCCTTTGGCTAATGGTCAAAAGTGGGCATGCAAGAAAGTCCCTGGGTTTTTGATGACTAGTTTGAGTTAAACTGCTTCTTACACACCCTTGAGTGGTCAGGTGAGCTACAGGGCCCGTGGCACAATTTTTACCTTTTAAGGAGTTGTGCTTCTTATTGAATGGAAAATTAATGAACTCGTCATTCCGTGCCAACTCACCTAAATTTCAAAAACCTCCCCGGATCACCTCCTCAGATTTTGCTGGAAAAATTCTGAAATGTATATCTATATAACTCTACCCACCATGCAAAAGATTAGCTTTCAATTATTCATATTTTAAAATTTATAGGCCTTTGAAAATTGGCCCTAAAAATGCCCCATTGAAAAAATGCATTTTCTTCTAACTTCAGGGGCTTATAATTTTATAATGGACTCTTTAAGGAAGCTAATATTGCAGGTATTTACTGATTGGCATCCAAATTTTTCAATTATGGGATCAGATAGCCTCTGGGATACATATTTCTCACTCTATAGGAAGCTAAAAAATGGCTTTTTGGCCAAAATGTGCTAAAATAAACAGAATCGATAGGAGCCCTCCTGAAAATATGGAAAAACTTAGAATTTTTTCCTCATAACACAGTGATCATAGGGTCATTATCTATTCACGTGTTATGACTTGAAAAAATCACAACAAAGAAAACTGGCAAGTACAGCTAAAACAAACTTATTCTTCACAAAAAAAGGACAAAAAAATATATCCACTATTTAATTCTCTAATAACACTTCAATTCCACTTTTTGACTGTTGCCAAAACAAAACTCTGGTCTGCTCTCTTCTGCTGTCTCTATTCTTCTGTCTCCTCTGTTGTGCTTAAAATCACAGCCTTTGTATAGACTAGCAACCTTCTAGAAAGATCCACAGGATTCTAGGGAAATCCCGCCCCCTCCAAGCAGGAAAGTGCCAGAAGCTTCTAGAAATCAGTAGTCTTTTCTTAATGATTTTACAAATACACGCCACCAGAGGGTGCCAACGAACAAAATAAATATAGCTGACCAGCAAGGCAGCAAAACAGCATGTAACAAATCTTCATTTACAAATGAAATATAATGCTGTACAAAAAATACTCATACATAACACATGTACATTTCTGCCAGGATTACACTATTAGGTGATGAATTATAATAGTTTTAACATAAGCCCTTGCCTCGGAGGGCTTGAAAATGGGCCAAATTTATCCCCTGGTTTGACCATGTGGCTAGGGGTTTAAGATCTTAGGAGAGGAACGGATGTATACTTCAATGAACATTTAACCTTAAACAACGCGGACATCACCAGGCAAGCCAGGTCGCTCAAGAAACAAAATAAAATACAAGAAACCTGGATGAGAAATTGCAAAGTATGGATTAAATTAAACAGAACACCGGAGGAAGCAAAGACCTTTCAGATCAGAGCTGCACTTTTCTAGTTATTATACTACTGCCAACGGATATGGGAACTTTTCATGAATAATTCAAATTGAAAATGTACCCCTGTGCCACAGAAATGGAAGAGGAGATTTTCCTATAACCTGATCCGTTAAAACAGTGGTACACCTCCACTTCGGCCGGCTACAGTCAACCAGTAATGTTTTTAATCCTGCTCTTCATTTGCAATTTTAAAGGACTGGACATTCTTATCCTCCTGTGGCAGTTTTCCTCTTTTTTTCATATCTGATATCATTCTTTTATACCCTAAGTTGGCTAATAGGTTTTCTATTTCTTCAGTCTATTTCTTCATTCCATGTCAGATCATTAGTTCAAAGTTCTTTATTGTCATTGTGATTGAAATAACAAGATTTGAAAAACTCTCACATAACGGGACTTAAATACAAGGCACATAAATAGTAAATAAATAATCAATGAATAAATGGATGAAAAATTCAATAAAAACAGTAAATAATGACAGCAATCAACAAAAGTACAAAATGTGAGGGTGATAAAAGTTCAGTCCTGAAGCAGGGCAGAGGTGGTATAGGAGAAAGATGGGTAACACTTTATTTTAAGGGGTCACTGTTCCTGTGTATCTACCTAATTAATTACAGTGTAATTACCTATGTAACTATATGTAATAACATGTACTTACATCGTAAATACATAGTGTAGTATTTATTGTAAAGGTCCTTGTTACACTTGTAATAAGAAATCCTTGTTACAATACCTTGTAAAAGTGGCCTCTCTCTTTGGGGAAGGGGTACACCTGCAAGAAAAATGGGTGAAACCACAACCCATGTTGCCTGGGCAAACTTTTCCATCAATCTTCCTCCTGCCTCTTGAGTCTTGGAACATGTATGCTGTTACACAACTTAGTATATGTAACAGTTGTGTTAATACACCTTTGTTACTCCTTGATACAGTGGAATGAGCACATTAAAATAAAGTGTACCTGCTGGGATACCACAGCTCTTACACATTAACTGCCATAAGCAGTGTCTTCGATAGTGTACCACGTGTGCTGTTACACAACATAGTCTATGAAACAGTCGTGTTAGTACACACTTGTTGCTCTTAGATACAGTGGAATAAGCACATTAAAATAAAGTGTACCTGCTGGGATACCACAGCTCTTACATATTAACTGCCATAACCAGCGTCTTCGATAGTGTACCACGTGTGCTGTTACACAACATAGTCTATGTAACAGTCGTGTTAGTACACACTTGATACTCTTTGATACAGTGGAATAAGCACATTAAAATAAAGTGTACCTGCTGGGATACCACAGCTCTTACACATTAACGGCCATGAGCAGTGTCTTCGATAGTGTACCACGTGTGCTGTTACACAACATAGTCTATGTAACAGTCGTGTTAGTACACACTTGTTGCTCTTTGATACAGTGGAATAAGCACATTAAAATAAAGTGTACCTGCTGGGATACCACAGCTCTTACATATTAACTGCCATAACCAGCGTCTTCGATAGTGTACCACGTGTGCTGTTACACAACATAGTCTATGTAACAGTCGTGTTAGTACACACTTGATACTCTTTGATACAGTGGAATAAGCACATTAAAATAAAGTGTACCTGCTGGGATACCACAGCTCTTACACATTAACGGCCATGAGCAGTGTCTTCGATAGTGTACCACGTGTGCTGTTACACAACATAGTCTATGTAACAGTCGTGTTAGTACACACTTGTTGCTCTTTGATACAGTGGAATAAGCACATTAAAATAAAGTGTACCTGCTGGGATACCACAGCTCTTACATATTAACTGCCATAACCAGCGTCTTCGATAGTGTACCACGTGTGCTGTTACACAACATAGTCTATGTAACAGTCGTGTTAGTACACACTTGTTACTCTTTGATACAGTGGAATAAGCACATTAAAATGAAGCGTACCTGCTGGGATACCACAGCTCTTACACATTAACTGCCATAACCAGTGTCTTCGATAGTGTACCACGTGTGCTGTTACACAACATAGTCTATGTAACAGTCGTGTTAGTACACACTTGTTACTCTTTGATACAGTGGAATAAGCACATTAAAATAAAGTGTACCTGAGATACCTCAACTCTTATAAATTAACTGTGATAACCAGTGTCTTCAGTCTTGTACCACTTGTGCTGTTACACAACTTAGTATATGTAACAGTTGTGTAAATACACCTTTGTTACTCCTTGATACAGTGGAATGAGCACATTAAAGTGTACCTGCTGGGACACCACAGTTCTTACACATTAACTGCCATAACCAGTGTCTTCGATAGTGTACCACGTGTGCTGTTACACAACATAGTCTATGTAACAGTCGTGTTAGTGCACACTTGTTACTCTTTGATACAGTGGAATAAGCACATTAAAATAAAGTGTACCTGCTGGGATACCACAGCTCTTACACATTAACTGCCATAACCAGTGTCTTCGATAGTGTACCACGTGTGCTGTTACACAACATAGTCTATGTAACAGTCGTGTTAGTGCACACTTGTTACTCTTTGATACAGTGGAATAAGCACATTAAAATAAAGTGTACCTGCTGGGATACCACAGCTCTTACACATTAACTGCCATAACCAGTGTCTTTGATAGTGTACCACGTGTGCTGTTACACAACATAGTCTATGTAACAGTCGTGTTAGTACACACTTGTTACTCTTTGATACAGTGGAATAAGCACATTAAAATAAAGTGTACCTGCTGGGATACCACAGCTCTTACATATTAACTGCCATAACCAGCGTCTTCGATAGTGTACCACGTGTGCTGTTACACAACATAGTCTATGTAACAGTCGTGTTAGTACACACTTGTTACTCTTTGATACAGTGGAATAAGCACATTAAAATAAAGTGTACCTGAGATACCTCAACTCTTAAAAATTAACTGTGATAACCAGTGTCTTCAGTCTTGTACCACTTGTGCTGTTACACAACTTAGTATATGTAACAGTTGTGTAAATACACCTTTGTTACTCCTTGATACAGTGGAATGAGCACATTAAAGTGTACCTGCTGGGACACCACAGTTCTTACACATTAACTGCCATAACCAGTGTCTTCGATAGTGTACCACGTGTGCTGTTACACAACATAGTCTATGTAACAGTCGTGTTAGTGCACACTTGTTACTCTTTGATACAGTGGAATAAGCACATTAAAATAAAGTGTACCTGCTGGGATACCACAGCTCTTACACATTAACTGCCATAACCAGTGTCTTCGATAGTGTACCAAGTGTGCTGTTACACAACATAGTCTATGTAACAGTCGTGTTAGTACACACTTGTTACTCTTTGATACAGTGGAATAAGCACATTAAAATAAAGTGTACCTGCTGGGATACCACAGCTCTTACACATTAACTGCCATAACCAGTGTCTTCCATAGTGTACCATGTGTGTTGTTACACAACATAGTCTATGTAACAGTCGTGTTAGTGCACACTTGTTACTCTTTGATACAGTGGAATAAGCACATTAAAATAAAGTTTACCTGCTACATACTTACTTACATGTTACCTGTAGAAACTCTAAACTGGTGTTGACCTTGGTACTCAAGTATTTTTACATCAAAAAGTAATTTCATTGTGTTAATCTTATTTGATTTCACCCTTTTGAATGTGATAAACGTAAACAGTGTTACAACTTGACAGTGTTACAACAATGATTTACATCTTTAATACAAATACTGTATTTCATTACAAATAGTGAAATCGTAACTCCAGTACCTTTGTATCTGTAACCTATTTGAGTACATTTAAACATTACATAGAACTGAGTAACTTTGGTATTGTCTTTTCTTTTGTAAGAACTTTTTCTCTGTGAACTGACCCAAGGTGTGCCCCTTTATCATGCTTGCTATGGTGCCGGCCGCCACCTAAATGTTTACAGCCGAGAAATAAAAACTATAATGAACCTAAAATGCCTTTAAAATAATACGCCAATTTCCCTCATACTGTAGCCTATAACCACTTACAGCTTGTAATATCTTTGGTTGTCATGGACAATCGGCATAAAGACAACATTTCTGTGCCTCATTCCTAACCAGTAAGTCCATTCAGTGAACTTTAACTTAAAATGTTTGCATCTTATAGAGATAAAAACAAAAAACAAAACCAAAGAAAAACAACCACAACCTATCGGAATTTGGGTGTGATGGGCAGTAATTTGCCTTTCTTTTTGGCAAGATCTATCTTGCCCTTTGTCTCAGCGGAGACCAAAGAAGTGCACCGCTTAACATAATTTAACAGCTTCTCTTTCCCAACTTCAAATGGAGGTATTGTCTTCAGGAATTTTTTGTCCACCATCATTATCTCGGCTAGTGGAGCAGACACTGTATTCCTGTCGATGCCCTCCTCCCGGAAAGCCTTTGACATGCTCTGATGTTTTTTGTAGGATTTAAGTACCCGTTTGTATCTTTGTAACACGTCATCAGGGGTGTGAGCTGGAAGAAAAAAAGGGGAAACAGAACTGAATCATTGGATCAACTTGACAGTTAAAAAATGTTTTTGGCAAATGAAGGGATATGAAGCAAGATAGCATATGGATGGATATCTAGAGAGCAAACGTGTGGTAGCCTATATAGTAGTTTTATAGTCAGGTCTCTAGTATTATATTAAAAAAAGTCCCACACACTGTCTATTACGCATGCAATAAACTTTTATTCACTTTATCACAACGTTTCGGTCCGGAAACGTTCTTCAGGTGAATTTTATGTGAATTACCAATTACGAAACATGAATAAAGGTTTATTGCATGCATAATGGAAAATGACCTAACTATAAAACTACTATATAGGCTACCATACTTAATATATCTATATATCTATTTTTTACATAATACTGGTGAGCCATATTCCAGCACAGCTGCCTAAAAAGAGGTGTGCAAAAGCGCTTGTGGACTATAGTCAGGTCTCTAAAAAATGAAGCATATCATATGCCCATAGTTGGCTGAACACTAATTAGTTGCTTACTGATTGTAGTTTAGGCCATTATGATGGCCTGCATGTGATGGCAAATGACACAACTGGCATGTTCAAGCATTGTACAGCCTACTCATGCTTCATCACAATAATGGTTGCCAGTATCCTAAAGGGAAAAAAAACTATCAAGACATTTTGATGTCCGACAGGCAGTAGACTCTAGCATAACTACAGGAATGTATGTACATAATACCTCTTAGCTTAGATAGTGGATGGGGGTCCTTCTTCTGTTTCTTCTTCTTTTTTATCTTTTCTTCTCCATCAGTGTCAGACGAGAATGAACACTGCAGTGATGAGCCAGAATCTGAGCTGTCAGATGATGATGATGTATGATGTCGCTTTTTCAGTGTACTTTTTCCTGTGTAAATGGTACAAGAGATGTTAAAAATTAGAGATTTTAGCTGTTAAAAATAAGGACAATTTCAAATATGCTGTCTATGCAATACCAAACAGTGTGTTAGCATGTGTTGGCTGGCAATTAGTCTGTTCAACTGCCAATGTCTAAACCAATACACATTTAAAGCTGGAGGTAACAGGGTTTGATATCATTGCAAGTGCGCTTACTCACTGAACTGGTTATGTAAACCCAGGGGAAGTATGTTTGTATGATGTTTTTTAATGTGTTCATACTCCACATATGCCTCATTAAACTCTCCAGTTGGGTTGGAGTTCGCGGCTCTGTTATTTTCTTTCTGTCTTTGTGAATCCTGTCATCTGTGCTCCACTGATGATGGCTTCTGGTGCTCACGGTGAACGCGCCTCCCCCCCAGGCTCAACATACTCTGGGTTGATTGAACTAATTCTGATCTGCGCTATGCTGTGTTCACTTATGTCGACGAAGTTTTGTTTTGTGACAGCTGTTTTGATGACAATTTTAATAGTATTTTGAGGATGCTTGTGCAAACATCTTGCCAAATTAGCAGTTCACAGGCAGACATGCTAACAAACAGCATATTTACAATGAATAACTCCAGACCGGAGCAACACACAGCCTTCAACAACAATGATGGAGATCATTACAGTACCGAGGTGATACCTGGTGACTGACTGCAGCAGCTTCATTACCAAACTGAGAGCTAACTGCAGCTGCCGCTGCTGACATTAAGTTAGCAGCGTCGGCGCTTATGTTAGCTCTGTGAGCAGTCTCTCTCCTGACTCAACTGTCCGGAGCCAAACTCGGCTAGAAATCCACCTCGGCTCTGTATTCCCTTATCAAATTAACCGCCGTCTTGTCGGAGGCTGTGTGGTTTTTTTGTGTGTCTCACGGTTCCTGTGACAGTTCCTGAGGCTGGCTGTACCCTGTACCATATCCCTCCGCCGTGACGTCACGAGGCTACGTAGCTGCTGCAGCGGCATTTACCCCGCCTTCAAAGTAGTAGTAGTAGAGTCTGTAGGCAGTTGAAAAGCAAACTCAAATGAGAATCTCCTGTCAATCCTCTGTCTCTGCTGGGCTCCAAACCTCCTCTCAGTCCTCTCAGTGTTTCAGTTATGGAGCAAATCATTGTTAAAAATGCTCATATTGATTATTATAAGCCTTATAATGGTAAAATTGTCATCCCGACTTCTTGAGGAGATACGTGATTGATACTCTCAAAGTGCACCAGATGAATTCATCTAGATTGCAAATGGTCAAAGTTTTCTTCCCCTGGACCCACCTGGTGGAGCCAATTGTATTTGTTATTTCAGAAACATTTTGAACAATCATGAATATATCTGCTTCAATTCATGGCATTTTTTTAATCATTGAAGCCAATAGGTTGACAGATTGTATTATATTGATTTATTGCTTATGCTTTATGCTTATGTTACAATTTTCAGAGCCTAATAGGCCAGTAGCCTTAATTTTCTTTTTTCATTGAAACCTCATCTGTTTACTGGTGTGTTGTGGACCCAAGAACCATAGTTCATGTGTACAATAACCATTTCAGTTTGTGAGAAAAAAAATTGTGGCAGAAAATCGTGATTTCAATTCAAAGCTAAAAAAATCGAGATTCATATTTTTTCCTGAATCGTGCAGGCCTACTCCCCTCCCTTTTCCCCACTCCACTCCTTTATTGTTATAGCACTTGTTTCTGTAGTGTGACTCTTGTATGTGTTTAAAGTAGCTCTACATGTTTGCAATTTCTCTAATTTCTAGTAATTTCTGCACCCCTGGTGTACTTCTCATGTTGCAAGTCGTTTTGACAAAAGCGTCTGCTAAATGACTAAAAGTAATGTAATCTAAAATGTAAAGGTGTGTATCTTGTTGTATTCTTTTGTTTGTTGTTTTTACTTCAATTGTGTGAGAATAGAAACAAGTATTTGAAAAGAGGCATTAATATAATGTCACTCAACCTAGGTTACAGTATGAGCAAAAAACATACCTGCACTTGACATGCTTTTCATCATTTCCCTCAGAAAATCTCTTTCCTCTTCTAACGAGGCAACTTTCTCTTCCAGAGCTTTGATATCCATTAAGAGCTTCTGATTTTGACGATTCTCTTTTGTGGTCGGAGGCTGTATGTCTGAAACACACAGAAGCACAAATGCATGTGAAAAAAAGGGCATATTACTATTAAATTTACTATTACACATGTGTAACATTGATTTAATTTTGACTTAAATCGTAAGTTTTGAATTGAAACAAGGTACAAGGTCACATGACACTGTGCATGGCAGTACACCAGTAAATGTAATTGTAGAGAGAAAAGTAAAGAAAACACCTCACCATCTGATGAATCACTAAGAGACAAAGTCACTTGTTCTTCCTCTTCATTTATTTGCAAAAGCGCAGCATCAACCACCTCCATAGTGTCAGTGTCATTTTCTGGCTCTGGGACGGAGTCCGGTATGACTTTGTTTTCCTGTGGTCTTTTACCTTTTTTCTTCCGTGGTGCCATCCTGAGAAAATGTGGAAATGTACATTATAGAATACCCAATATCACCACGGCTACTTTATAGCTGCTTTCCTACCAAATCATTGAGAATTTACCCTGTCCAGTGAAGGCAAACACACTAACTAGTGCTAGCTTGAACATCATAGCATATTTGGGTTGGTTTGTCAAGAATGCCAATTTGCTACAAATTATGCAAAATGTACAGTTAATAAAGCAGAAAAGTAGCACTTAATGTGACTTTATCGACCTATAGGTTAATATGTTTTTCCCCCCTATGCATCACTGCATGCATTTGCATCAGTGTTGTGCTAGTTACTGAAAAATAGTAAGTAGTTACAGTTACAGGTGAAGTAATGCATTACTGAGAAAGCAACTTTTTTTCACCAAATGCTCCCATTAAATAAAGGTTGGTTGAATTCCCTAACTGTCATTTCACTTCTGTAATGATGATGATGATGAAAAAGACGTGTTTTTATCTGTACAATTTTACCATCATCATCATCATCATGCTGCATGATGTCAGCATGTACAGCAGCTTGACCTGCAAACAGAACTGCAAAAAAAATCTCGAGTTACGTTCAAGAACCTGTTTTCAGTGACAGAAGTAAATTCACTCCAGCAGCATTTTTTTTTATCGATCGATCAGCTGTGTTTAACCTGAACGGTCGCTCTGTGTTTACCGTTTCAGGTGTCATGTCGCACTATCCGCTGCTGCTCGGGTGGAGTGGGTGCTTGTGTGTGCTCGCTATGACTCTGGAGCTGTGTCCCAGTTCAGGGGCTGCAGCCTGACCTGACGCACAGCCTCGGTCTCGGATGCTGCGTTAGCTAACATTACCTTAACTCGCCCTCATGCCGTGCCCAGAGAATCGCTCTGGCCCTGCTCTGCCCTGTCAAGTCCTCTTCATGTAGCGTGTTTGATTACGTGTGGGACGCTACAGGGCGGCCAACAAGCGCATAGTGTCTGTGGCTGTGCTCTGTCTTTCTTTCAATTCAATGAAACTTTATTGATCGTGTGTGCCGCTGTAAAACCTCACCAAAATGAACGGAGTAACGTAACTCAGCGTTTTGTAACGGAGTTACTGATTAAAAAGCAAACAAAAAGTTACTACCCGATAACGGTGTTATTAGTTTATTATTTATTTATTTTTAGCAATAGTGCTAATGTTAACGGTCGGCTGGACGACTAGCTTTAGCTATCAAATAGTTGTTTGCAAAGCCAAGTCCGGCTAAATATCAGATGACATGCACATGTTTCTCACAACCCTTACAAAATGCATTCAACGTTGTATTTCTCAGTCCAACTTAACAAACTCATACCTTTTGAAATCCAGCAGTCTCGATTTGAACACGTTGTCTCCCCTGATAGATTTCAACCCTACTGCGGCTGCGCACACGGTGCTTCTTGGGTTGACGTTGTTTGAAAAGTGGAGAGTGGCCAGATCCTACTTTTTTAAGCAATATCTATCGAAGGCTTATTTTTCTCTAGAGTCACTTGTCGAAATTGGGAGTGATTTCCTAGTGTTCAGTTTAGATTTTCTGTGTTTCTTCTGTGTCTCCAAAATTGTCCAGTGTGTGAGTGAGGCCCTTTAGCGAGGCAAAATTAATCAGAGAATGCCTCACACAGAGAAAACATCTGGCAACAATAGTCGAAACTAAATTGCGCACAGAGCGGGATGGAGGAGATTTTGGAGGGACTGAAGAGGTGAAACTCAATAGGGGAAAGACGCAACATCAACATGACATTATCTTTTAATAATTTGACGGGGAAGAAGAACCTTGGATCCAGAAAGAAGCTTCAATTGATCAAATGGATGCAACGTCATAAATTACTTGCAAGCACTAAGAAGTGCAGTAAATGCAGAAATGAAATGAAAATGACCCGTCATCCAGGAAAAGATGGATTTATCTGGTAAGTCAACGGCCTTTTGGCCATATACTCACAATTAACATGGAGTCCGATGGTTTTGGGTCAGACTCGATATATTTATTGTTAATTTAAAGGTTTGAGTGATTTTATATTATATGCAATGTTATTTATATTTTATGCAATGTTATTTATGTTTTAGGCAATGCAAACGCACCAGATATCACAGGAAATGCAAAAAGTCAATACGAAATGGGTCCATGTTCTCCAGATCACACAAAGGACTGCATGACTGGATGGGGTTCATTTATAGGTAGGCATTAAATTAAGGCTTGTTGTTGAGGCCAACAACAACAAAATTAAGGTAGGCCTAGAGCCTATATAGTCTCAGGCGCGCGGGAAGATGTTTTAAGTGGGGGGGGCTGCCAACTGAATTTATTTATCAATGACGTCATTGCACGGTCCCTCCAGGAAATCGCGATCTTGCATGCAAAAATTAACACAAATTCAACCAATCCCCGTAATATTTGCGGCAACTTGCAATTATTCAAAATTCCCACGATTTCTCAACATTATTTGGAGAAAAACGGATGAGATGGAGGAGATAGAAGATGAGGGAGATGAGGGAGAGAGTACACCTTTACGCCGGGGCCACACAGCACATCTGAGTAGAGCTTGTGCTTGGCGTTGCAGAGCTGCTGCGTCTCTTGCGCCTGTTCCTGTTCACATATCCTGCGTCTCAGCTGCGTGTCTGCAGCGGCACAGCCGCTGCCGGCTCCATCTCTTTACTTGGAGTTTACTAATATGACTGTCTACTGGCCGTTTCCTGGGGTCCGTTTTACAAAGCAGGTTTAGTGAAAACTCCAGGCCTGTTAAACCTGAAATGAGGAAAACTGAGTTTTCCGTTTCAAGAAGGGAGGTAACTCAAACCTGAGACAGAGGGGTAACTCCAGCCTGTTTCACAGAGTTTTGCTTTTTAACTTTCAATGATAATTAACTATATGAAGCCTATGATGTTGAATATCGCAGTGCGCGGTGCGAGCCGTCTGCTGCGCTCCGCAGCCTCCTGTGAATGAGAACGAAATCTGAAACCTTTCAGCTCAATAACATGACTTTGAAAGCATAACTTGATCTACAGCAGTTGATGTGTGGCTTGAATGTCCCAGTGTATAGGACTTGCTATGCGCACTGTGATTGGCTCATGGTGTTTGAGGGCGTGGTTTAGCCATGAGTCAATTTGCATATTTACATTTCTGTGTGACACTGACACAGACATAAATAAATGTAGAAATAAATGAATAAATGTGGAAGTAAATAAATAAATAAATGTGGAAATGTAGAAATAAATTGTTAAAAAATTTAGAAATAAATACATGTAGAAATAAAGGAATAAATAAATATATATCTAAATAAATACATGGAAAAATACAGAAATAGCCTTTTTTTATTACCAAAATGCCCTTGGTTTTTCATTTACTCGTGTATTTAATTATTTATTTATTTATGTATTTATTTGTACTTATGCCATTTTTGGTCCTCCATAATGTACTATGTATGGGAAGCATAGCAATGAAGAGGGTGGGGCATGCACACTTGACATCTACAGAAACACAAATTTAAATATCAAACCACAATTCTTACACTACATGGTCATTGTAAACATTTTAATCACTTCAGAAAATCAGTAGCTTCAAGTTTATAGTTTATAATAGGCATATTTAATTATATATTGTCTAATTTGCATATTTTATTATATTTTTAGACAAAGTGAAATACAAAAAGTGTTGCTCTAATGAGGATTAATCTGGTAGAAATGTTTGAGGACATCTAAATGAAAAAAGGCCCATTCACCTGTATTGTGACAACCTAATGTCACCTATTATGGTAGTTTTCAGGACTTTCGTCCTGGATAGAGAATTGGGCACATATCCCATGTTGTTCAATGGGGTAATATTAGTCAAAAAAAGTTGAGATATTATTAAGCACATACAAAATTTCTCCAGGACCTGTACTAGTAAATGTTCAGGCTGTTGAGCATAGCCAAATCACTTGTTGGTTTTGCATTTTAAAAGATTTTCGCAGGGTCTTCAACTTAGACAAATTGACTTGATGAGTGATGGCATTGCAAAGAGTTCTACTACTCTTTCCAAGATGGCAAAGAGGCTTATGAAGGTAAGATGTTACAATATGATATTAAATCTATGTGGTATTAACATTGTCCCTCTCTCTCCCCATCTCTCTGTGGTGTAAGAGGCTTCCTACCAGACAAGTTTGGACTATCTTGGACCTATCACAGTTTCCTAAACAGTGTCATTAGAATTTCTTTTTCTGGCTAACAAATTGGCAATTTCTGATAGAATGACAGCATTACTTTCTTAAAGTGATGGTTCAGAGTAATTACATCCTTGGATCCTCATGACCTCGAGCCAAACACTCAGAAGTTTTTTCGTCAAGTTAAAGCATACGTCAGCGATCCGGTCGTTTTGGCTAATGCTGCGTTCCAGACAGGCTTTTGAAACCGTAAATTACGGCTTCAAGTCACGACTTACGACTTTGTAGCGTTCCAGGTAACCCGGAACTCGTGTTTTTTCGACCTGTTGCCTGTGAAAGTGCACTGTAACGGCCACTCGTAACTTCCGACCCATGAACTCGTACCTACTTCACAGGTCGGAAAAACACGGGTTACGGGTTGCCTTGAACGCGCCATGAGTTAGCAGCCCCCGTCCTCGTCATGGATCTATTGGTCCTCGTCCCTACATCACCATATTCACGCGCATCCCTTGGCTGCACACACAGCCCTTCATGCCGTTCTCTCTCCTCATTGGATAACCCTTGTATCCCACAAGGAAAGTTTTCTCCTCGGTTTATAGCAGAGCAGAGTGACTGAGAGACCTGTGTTTCGGCCGAAACACTCCATGTAAGTGATTGCTGATGGAAAATAGGACTATTTAGGACTTATATTAACAAAAACATTCCGCTGACTTATGCTTTAAATCCATTAGCATTGTTTATCACCATATAGCTAGCGTTAACTCAGTAAATGTTCGACCAAGAGAAAAAACACTTCTGAGGGGGTGTTTGACCCGGGTACATGGTGCAAAGGACCCAATGATGTAATTACTCCAAACCATCACTTTAACATTAAATACAAACAGTGAATTGTTCTCCAATTGTCCTATAAACAGTGGGCAATGTTTCTTGAGTGTTTGCTGGCTGCATTTCATTTAATTACAGTACATTTTGAGGTACATTGTGTAACTTCTCCTGTTACCTATTCACGAAAATCGATTATTTAATTCAAAAGTACGTTTTTCATTCATCAATAATTACCCCCATCAACAAACTGAAGTGTTCCTCTCAGCTCTGAATTTTCCTGTTCATATCATTCATATCTTCATGGAGCGGGTAAGCTCGGTGCTGTCTGCCATGTTGTGTCGCCATGTTTTTACCTTCAGTGGCAACGTGACGGTAGGAAACCACGGAAACTGAGCGGAGACACCGGAGCTGTCGGCTCAGGTCGAGGTGGCGTCTGTGAAAAGTCACCGCGGTAACACAGTGAGGACTGTGCAGTCAGAAAAATGGCCGTTGGAAACAAACCAGATGTCATTTTAGTCACAGAAGTCCAGAGAAAGTCGGTAAAACGTGGCGTCAGGTCAACAATACGACATCGCCACGACAACAGATAGTGACGTGTATTGTTTTGCCTCGTGCTGATGGACCACTTGTTTACGTAAAGGCTTGTTTAAGCTGTTACCTGCAGCGGCTGTCATCTAACCGATTTCACGTGAATGCATCATGAAAAATACGACTGAGTTGCTTGCGATCTACAACTGCACCACTAGATGGGAGTAATTCTTACACAATATACCTTTAAAGTGTTCACCTACAAAGCTGATTTTAAGGAATGTACATGTTGAAAAGAGTAGTGTCCAAATGTTTGAGTCTAATTATGTGTATTTCAACGAAAAGGTGTGCACTGCATCTTTGAAAAGACTGAAGTCGAGGAATGCATTCAAGATTGGTGGGCGTTCTAACAATCGCTTTGTGGTCATTGACGAGTCAAAATTCATCCATAAGCGAAAGGTGCGTACCTAATCTGTGTCACTTTTAAAGCAAAGTTTTTCTTAAATGTCAAGACCACGTCCATGCACCATATGGTAATGTTCCTCTCTTTGTCTTGCTTCTTTTCAGTACAACCGTGGAAGATTTGGTGGCTCATGGATGAGAAAGGGGTGGGTGTTTGGAATGCTCGAAGTGCACAAGCAGACTCGAAGACCAGTCCTGAAATTGGTGAAGACACGTTTACGAAGAACGCTAGTCCCTATCATAAAGAAGCATGTCAAAAAGGGCTCTTATATTTACAGTGACTCATGGAGAGCTTATGTCAATGCTCTTAATCCAAGTGGTTTTCGCCATTTTCCAGTTAACCATCACCAACATTTTGTTGATCCGGTAACGGGGAGCCACACACAACACATTGAGCGTTTCTGGAAGACAGCAAAATGTGAGATTTGGCGAGCTAGGGGAAATCGAAGTGAAAAAATGTTAAAGACCCATTTAAAGTTCATTGAATGGACTTACTGGCTTGGTAAGAGGCACAGAAATGGTGTCTTTGGGCGGATTGTCCATGACATCAAAAGATATTACAAGGTGTGATTGGTTATAGGCTACAGGTTATAGACTACAGTATGAGGGATATGGCATTTTAGGTTCATTATAGTTTTTATTTCTCTGCTGTAAACATTTAGGTGGCGGCCGACACCATAGCAAGCATGATAAAGGGGGACACGTTGGGTCAGTTCACTGAGAAAAAGTCCTAAAAAAGAAAAGGCAATACCACAGTTACATCAATTAAAATTTTACTCAGTTCTATGTAACGTTTAAATGTACTCAAATAGGTTACAGGTACAAAGTACTCTTACACACCTACACTGAGATCACTTATAACATAGCTTATAGTCACATAACACTGAAGTTACGATTTCACCATTTGTAATGAAATACACTATTTATAATAAAAATGTAAATCATTATGTTGTCAACTTGTTGTGATTGTAACACTGTTTAGGTTGATCACATTCAAAAGGGTGGAGTCAAATAAGAACAATGAAATTACTTTTTGATGCAAAAATACTTGAGTACCAAGGTCAACACCAGTTTAGAGTTTCTATCCCAGCAGGTACACTTTAATGTGCTCATTGCACTGTATCAAGGAGTAACAAAGGTGTATTTACACAACTGTTACATATACTAAGTTGTGTAACAGCACAAGTGGTACAAGACTGAAGACACTGGTTATCACAGTTAATTTATAAGAGCTGAGGTATCTCAGGTACACTTTATTTTAATGTGCTTATTCCACTGTATCATAGAGTAACAAGTGTGTACTAACACGGCTGTTACATAGACTATGTTGTGTAACAGCACACGTGGTACACTATCGAAGACGCTGGTTATGGCAGTTAATATGTAAGAGCTGTGGTATCCCAGCAGGTACACTTTATTTTAATGTGCTTATTCCACTGTATCAAAGAGTAACAAGTGTGTACTAACACGACTGTTACATAGACTATGTTGTGTAACAGCACACTTGGTACACTATCGAAGACGCTGGTTATGGCAGTTAATATATAAGAGCTGTGGTATCCCAGCGCAGGTACACTTTATTTTAATGTGCTTATTCCACTGCATCAAAGAGTAACAAGTGCGTACTAACACGACTGTTACATAGAATATGTTGTGTAACAGCACACGTGGTACACTATCGAAGACACTGGTTATGGCAGTTAATGTGTAAGAACTGTGGTGTCCCAGCAGGTCACTTTGATGTGCTCATTCCACTGTATCAAGGAGTAACAACGGAGTATTTACACAACTGTTACATATACTAAGTTGTGTAACAGCACAAGTGGTACAAGACTGAAGACACTGGTTATCACAGTTAATTTATAAGAGTTGAGGTATCTCAGGTACACTTTATTTTAATGTGCTTATTCCACTGTATCAAAGAGCAACAAGTGTGTACTAACACAACTGTTACATAGACTATGTTGTGTAACAGCACACGTGGTACACTATCGAAGACGCTGGTTATGGCAGTTAATGTGTAAGAGCTGTGGTATCCCAGCAGGTACACTTTATTTTAATGTGCTCATTCCACTGTATCAAGGAGTAACAAAGGTGTATTAACACAACTGTTACATATACTAAGTTGTGTAACAGCATACATGTTCCAAGACTCAAGAGGCAGGAGGAAGGTTGATGAAAAAGTTTGCCCAGGCAACATGGGTTGTGGTTTCACCCATTTCTCTTGCAAATGTACACCTTCCCCAAAGAGAGAGGCCACTTTTACAAGGTATTGTAACAAGCATTTCTTATTACAAGTGTAACAAGGACCTTTAAGTACACCAAAATACACAATGTATTTACGATGTAAGTACATGTTATTACATATAGTTACATAGGTAATTACACTGTAATTAATTAGGTAGATACACAGGAACAGTGACCCCTTAAAATAAAGTGTTACCGAAAGATGTAAAATGGCTGTTCAAAAGTCTTATTGCCTGTGGATAAAAACTCTTGCTTATTCTAGTAGTCCATGCTCTAATGGATCTGAGCCCTCTCCCTGATGGGGGAAGTTGGTGCAGGTGGTAGGCAGGATGTGACAGGTCTTTGAGGATACGGAGAGAGCACTGTAAGCAGCGGGAGGTGCAGATGGTGTTCATATCATATCATGGCAGCCCTAAGTTACCCCAGTGATTTTTTCCGCTGTTTTGATGACCCTCTGTAAAGCCTGTTTTTCTTCCTTGGTGCAGTGAAAGTACCAGGCAGACACACAGTAAGTCAGCACACTCTCCACTACGCAGTGGGAGACGTTGATTAACAGCCTCTGTGGCAGGTTTACTCTGCCCATTTTCCTGAGGTAATACAGGGGCTGGTGGGCTTTCCCCACCACAGAGGCAGTGTTGATGCTCCATGTCACCTTCTCTGTTAATGTCACACCCAAGAAGTTAATGCTGGAGGCACGTTCCACTGCCTCACCTCTGATGTAGAGAGGAGGGTGATTGTTCAGGTCTGCTTTCCTAAAATCCACCATCATCTCCTTTGTTTTCTGTATGCTCAAGCTCAGATTGTGGTCCTCACACCAGACTGCTAAGTTGTCGACTTCCTTCCTGTAAGCAGACTCCTCGTTGTTAGTGATAAGGCCCAGCACTGTGGTGTCATCTGCAAACGTAAAGATGTAATTTGTCAGATAGGAGGGGGAGCAGTCATGTGTGTCTTGTGTGTAAAGCAATGGGCTGAGCACCCAGCCTTGTGGGGCACCGGTGCTGATGGTCAGAGATGATGACTGATGTTTGCCAAACCGAACAGTCTGTGTGCAATTGGTTAAAAAGTCCTGAGCCCAGTTAGACAGCGAGGTGTTGAGATTGAAGTTATGTAGTTTGGGGAGAAGTCTGCTTGGCAGGATTGTGTTGAATGCAGAACTAAAGTCAGTGAGGAGCATGCGGGCGCGGGTGTTCCTCAGCTCACAGCGCTCCGGTGCAGCGTGGAGCAGCAGGGTTACTGCGTCTTCTGTTGACCTGTTCTCCCTGTGTGCAAACTGGTGCTGCTCACAGGAAGCAGGCAGGATTCCTCTGATGCACTTCATGACTAATCTTTCCAGGCATTTAGCAGGTATGGGGGTGAGGCCCACGGCCTGTAATCATTTAGACATGTGACTGCTGTCTTTTTTGGCACCGGAGTTATTGTGGATGTTTGAAGCACGAGGGACACATGATATGGATGGGGAGCGGTTAAACATGTTTGTGGAAACCTCAGCCAGTTGAGCAGCACAGTCCCTCAGGACTCTGCCTGCCAGCCCATCTGGTCCAGCAGCATTCCAGGGGTTGATGTTCCTTAGGCAGAGTCCGACCTCATGGGAGCGCAGGATGGGTGCAGCCGCATCAGAGGGGAGGGGCCGCAGCAGCCGGTGTTTGTTGTTCCGGTGGAATCGGGCTTAAACACATTCAGCTCCTCAGTTAGGGTTGCACAGCCAGTTGTGGAGGGGGATGTTGTCCCCCTGTAATCAGTGATGGCTCTTTCTCCCTCCCAGACCTGCCCGGAGGTGGTGGAGGAGTGAAAAAGATGTTCCGCTCTCTGCCTGTGGTGAGCTTTAGCAGACTTTACTGCCTCTCCTCACTGCGGACCTGGCTGTGCTGTACTCAACTACATCTCCTGATCTATAGGCTGCGTCTCAGGCCTTTAATAGTGATCGTATCTCCCATGGCTTTTGGTTTGGAAATGCTCTTACAGTCCTCCAGCTGGTCACATTATCCTCAAAATAATTAGTGTAATCCATGAAAGTAGTTCTGTATACTCCAGTGCTTCTTTGGGGTCGTCATATATTTCATGCCCACCAAATACACTCCAATCTGTGCTATCAAAGCAGTTCTGAAGTTGCGCAACAGCGTCCTCAGGCCAGATTCTCACGGACCTTATTGTAGGTATTGCAGTTTTGATTATTTGCTTGAACAGGGGTTGCCAGAAAATTGAAGGGTGGTCCGATAGGCCGAGGTGAGAGTCGGCAAGCAGACTGTTGGGCAAAGAGCAGAGATCGTTATGATAGATGAAAGCAAATTTGGCCATTAAAGAAAGGTATGAAATTTACACTTATGAGTATTTCTTTGATACCAAATACATGATTTTGTGTCTAAAAACGTGTATTTGATGTTGGTTAAGTCAGTGCTAAACTCAGCTACTGTCAGTAGAGACAATATACATACATTTAAAACCTGTTTTTGTCTGAGGTGCTTGGAGGTGTATCTCCTGTATCTCGAACTACTGCATGATGGAATAAGATGCGGACATTGTAGTTCATTGATGCAATCAAGGGGAATGTCGGTTTTAAGAAACTACATTATTCCTACACGCCAGAACAGTTCAATATTTGTAAACATGCACCACTACTCCAAAGCTAAAGAGAACTTTTGAATTTTTGACTTATGATTTATTCTCTCCCATCTCCCACCATTATTGCAGAATCATTGTCTTCATTTTTAAGTATTTGCTCTTGTGAATTTCAGTACAACAGAGGACGGACAAGCAACAGGAGTTCCTGGGCGTTCGGAATGCTTGGGATTAAGGATGACAGGAGGAGACCCATTCTTAAGATTGTGCATCAGCGTTCAGCCAGGCATCTCTTGCCTCTAATAAAGAAGCACGTTCGTCGTGGAAGCTCCGTCATTTCAGATGGGTGGAGGTCTTACCGCTGTCTTCAGGATGAAGGTTACAATCACCTGACTGTCAACCATCAAGATTTTTTTGTTGACCCTGTTACAGGTGCACATCCACAAAACCTGGAGAGATTTTGGGGTATTTGCAAGTCAACTATCTGGAGACAAAGAGCGAACTGCACACAAAAACTGTTGAGGGATCACTTGGATGTAATTGAGTGGACTTATTGGCGTGGAAACCATCACAGTAACGGAACACTTGGAATGCTTTTGCATGACATTAGGAAAAAATATCCAGTATGAAACCTGTCTGAAATGTAGATAAAGATATCAAGTTGATGTTTATACTACCACTCAAAAGTTTTGACACATTAAATGTACTGTTACCTCTGAGAAAAGGCTATTATCATGGACATAAAGGCCAAAGGTCACCTCCTCCCCTTGTTGATGAAATATTAAGATTTAAGTGAGCTTCTTTGTTCAGATAAAATTCTGTTATATTCTATTAGAAAAGTGAAATATTTGTGCACAGAGGAATAAATCACCTGATGCAGTAATTATAGAGCAAGTTTAGCCTAACCTTTGACAAGTCATGTTGAGCTGTGCAGGTTTTATATTTTGTATATTTTATTTTTGTATTTTTGTACTTTATATTGTGCTGTGTTTTTCAACAATAGAGTACCTGTATTATCATTCAGTATGACCTGCTTATACATTTGCTACCATATTGTATGACATATTTACATACACTGATACAGTTGTCAGCGTTTGAAATTTCAGGAAGACCCCATTACCTGTTCGAGCAGTATTTGTTGTCAGCCTTGGGAAAACCTGAACCAGTGGTTTAATAAATGAGGTATTTGTACTTGTGCTGTCTTTGTTATTCTACTCTGAATGAGAGGGAACCTATAGATAGATCCATTTTTCAAAGGTGTAATCCATCACTTGTTTATTGCAGTAGTTATGTGCTATAACATATTAACTAATTGTGAAAAGGAGGCAACTTTAGATTAGGGAACAAGTGTTGGTTAATAAGTGTTCAACTATTAGTGAATTAGAAATGATCAAGTTGTCACTTTAGTATGGGGAACATATTCTAAGTAACAAAGACTTCATTTAGAGTTATTTGGACACTCTTAATATTTGTAGTTTTGTGTTTTGTTATGTAAGAACAGACCATATTCATTAAGTGGTATTAAGGGAGAATAACTATTCTTGGGGTACTATCACCTTATTAAGTCCATACTAAGTGACGCATATTGAGATCATAATTCATATACAACAACTTCTTTACTTAGTACTAATAAGCAATAATTCTGAGGTTATTGAGGGAAGACTCTTAGTTAATGGCTTACTGGTTGCATAATAAGGCCATGCAGAACAAGGCATTAATAAGTACTTAATAAAGACTAATTAAGAGCCAATGTGTTACTAATTTGCATGTTAATAAGCAACTCATTAATGGTGAATAGGTCTACCTTAAAATAAAGTGTTACCGTAAAAACTTATATTAACGGTTTTACAAAACCCAAAACCAGTGAAGTAGGCACATTATGTAAATCGTAGATAAAAACAGAATACAATGATTTGCAAATCCTTTTCAACTTATATTCAATTGAATACACTGCAAAGACAAGATGTTTAATGTTCAAACTGAGAGAGTATATATATTTTTTGCAAATAATCATTAACTTAGAATTTAAAGGCAGCAACACATTGCAAAAAACTTGGCAAAGGGGTCTTTTTACCAGTGTGTTACATTACCTTTCCTTTTAACGACACTCAGTAAACGTTTGGGAACTGAGGAGACCAATTTTTGAAGGTTTTCAGGTGGACCTCTTTCCCATTCTTGCTTGATGTACAGCTTAAGTTGTTCAACAGTCCAGGGTCTCCGTTGTCGTATTTTACGCTTCATAATGCGCCACACATTTTCAATGGGAGACAGGTCTGGACTACAGGCAGGCCAGTCTAGTACCCGCACTCTTTTACTACGGAGCCATGCTGTTGTAACACTTGCAGAATGTGGCTTGGCATTGTCTGGCTGAAATAAGCAGGGGCGTCCATGAAAAAGACGTTGCTTGGATGGCAACATATGTTGCTCCAAAACCTGTATGAACCTTTCAGCATTAATGGTGCCTTCACATATGTGTAAGTTGCCCATGCCTTGGGCAGTAATACACCCCCATACCATCACAGATGCTGGTTTTTGAACTTTGCGCCTATAACAGTCCTGATGGTTCTTTTCCTCTTTGGTCCGGAGGACACAACGTCCACAGTTTCCAATTGAAACTGAATTTGAAATGTGGACTCGTCAGACCACAGAACACCTTTCCACTTTGCATCAGTTCATCTTAGATGAGCTTGGGCCCAGCGAAGCCGGCGTCGTTTCTGCATGCTGTTGATAAATGGCTTTCGCTTTGCATTGTAGAGTTTTAACTTGCACTTGCAGATGTAGCGACGAACTGTAATTACTGACAGTGGTTTTCTGAAGTGTTCCTGAGCCCATGTGGTGATGTCCTTTACACACTGATGTCGGTTTTTGATGCAGTACCGCCTGAGGGATCGAAGGTCACCGGCATTCAATGTTGGTTTGCGGCCTTTTCGCTCACGTGCAGTGATTTCTCCAGATTCTCTGAACCTTTTGACGATATTACGGACCGTAGATGATGAAATCCCTAAATTTCTTGCAATAGCTCGTTGAGGAATGTTGTTTTTAAACTGTTCGACAATCAGCTCACGCATTTGTTCACTAAGTGGTGACCCTCGCCCCATCCTTGTTTGTGAATGACTGAGCATTTCAGGGAAGCTGCTTTTATACCCAATCATGGCAACCACCTGTTCCCAATTAGCACATTCACCTGTGGGATGATCCGAATAAGCGTTGGATGAGTATTCCTCAACTCTCTCAGTCTTTTATGCCACTTGTGCCAGCTTTTTTGAAACATGTTGCAGGCATCAAATTCCAAATGAGCTAATATTTGCAAAAATTACAAAGTTTACCTGTTCGAACATTAAGTAACTTGTCTTTGCAGTGTATTCAATTCAATATAGGTTGAAAAGGATTTGCAAATCATTGTATTCTGTTTTTATTTACGATTAACACAACGTGGCAACTTCACTGGTCTTGGGTTTTGTATTTAAATAAAGGCAACGGCTTTCCAGTGTCAGCCCCAGAACAAAAATCTATCTATAAATAAACTCACCAGCAGATGTTTCATTTCAGATGGGGGTGTGTCACTCCAATGAATATAATGGAGAATCTGAGCCATTTTCTTTTAAATTAAAGGGTTTAGTGCCGTATTGTAGAACCTGAATATTTGATTTGGCTCAAAATACATGTCAAAAATCATATTGTTGGAACACATGCCCATTACGCGGGTAAAACTGCATGTTTGGGTGATCTGACACAATCAAGAGCAAGCAGTTAACTTTTATAATCCTACAGCCTACCGGCGAGAGTGGCATCCTTTGTTCTCCACGGCGGGGGGTGGGAGCCATCTAGTCTAGCAGGCCCAGCATCTCTGGAACTCAAACTCACTGGTTTCAATGAAGTTAAAGCACAGCTACTTCAATTGGCTTAAAACAACTTAAACCAATATCAAATTCATAATATATTTCTGTTCAATATCCTAGAAAGGAACCTCATATATATTTATCACACTATTGGGCTATAATATTCCATTTTAAGGCTTTTTCATGACAACTGCATCATTTTAGCACATATTTATATCATGTTTGGTCTTGTTATTCTCGGGGGAGTCGTAGGAGTTGAATGGAACATGTTTCATTTCCCTTGGAATTATGGTTCATCGTTTGTAAGATTCATTCTGGCGACTACCTTGTCTGTCTATGCAAATTAATATCACCTAGGCCAGTAAAACTCTGATTCGGCCACCCCTTCCTCTACCTTGTTCGGAGGTGTGGTTTGGAGTCTTTAAAGGTACGAGATCCTAAGGGGGCGGGTTCTTCTTTTTCCAGTTTCTCCTGCTTCTTGTCCTGTCCCTTCTCTATCAACGTCTGACGCGTAAGTAAGTGGGAAAAGTCACATGGCTCCTTGCTCTGCGGAGCGGGGGAACATTTGACTTCTCCCCGACCACGTGGAGCGACTTTAGCTCCACGTGGTCATTCATCTTTTCCAGGTATGAAAATATTATAAATCCTTCTAAATTATATGTAACGGTAATTGGCTTATCATTGATTTGTTTGATTCAAGTTGTGCCTACCTGGTGAATTAAATTATTGTTATTCCTTTTTCAGCTTGCGTGATTTTTCTTGATTTATAACACTCGTATTTATTGACACTTGATTTATAACACTCGACCACAGAGAGAGAGAGAGAGAGAGAGAGGGAGCTCTCAGAAACGCACATCACACACACACACACGGGGGGGTGGGGGGGTGGGGGTGGGATGTGTGTTTATTTATCGCGCAAGGGAACTAATGGGAGGTCAGACCAATGGGAGGTCAGACCAGTGCCATGGACCCGATTACAAACACCCCCACCAAATTAGCTAGGTAGCTAGGACAGCTAAAACCCGTCTCTCCGCAGCAACACCCATCCACAATGAGAGTCCGATATGTAGACAACATTGCTTGGTACTCGCCAATAATCGTTCGCGGTGAGAGTGTCAATGCCTCACGCGGCTCGCTCAAATAATGCTTGAAAGACATGCCACTCCTGCTTAAGATCTCCTTGTGAGTGAAGGTCTCGGGACTTAAGGGACATACTTGCGGTGTACTAGAGCACAGTGGGTGATGTAGTATAGCCATCGGATCATGAATCGCCAAGAGAGAAATAGAGCAAGACAGAGTACTACGAGCTCGTATGAAGTCCCAGTACGCCCTAAAAAGTCCCGGTACGCCAGGGGCTAAAATCTAGAAGTGCCGGTACTCCGTACCGGTGCGTACTGGCCCACTTAAAGCACTGATTATAAGACGAATTATAAGACGCAAATAAAAAAAATATATCAACATCCATATAACCAAAGAAAGAAAACAAAAAATAAAAAGGAAGCAAGCAAGCAACAGTACAACAAACTCCAGGCACTTAGTGATACATCTCCATCTTCCTCTTATCCCAGGTCAGCGACTGCATGTGTTTTATATTTCATTAACAGGTTAACATCTCTTTGCCCTGCTTTAGGTGGATTGTCTGTCACTTAACTTGATTAAACAACTTAAATCTTAAATCATGGTAAAACGGGCAGTAAAGAGGGAAATGCATTTCATTTTCTCTTTCTCCGAGGTCACACATGTGACAGAGCCTGTCCTCCTCACTGGCTCCCACCCAACGGCCTGTTTCATTATATGGGGGAGGATACCTGATCGTAACTGGGCACACAAAGACCGCTTTTTCTTTGTGAGATAATTCTTTACACGATTTTCAGTTCCACACTGTTTTTACTTCCCTAAATGTGCGTAGTTTAGGCCTGCTTACCAGTCCACGAAGCCAATTCTCGCTGTTATTGAGAGAGAACCTATCTTTAACCATGTTGAGATCAACCTTCATCATATTATCCAGTACATCTTCACAACCTAGTCTATTACACAACTCAGCAAACTCTTGTCCATACACCATTGTTATCTATATCCCACTAAAACGCCCTTTGGTTCGTCTACTGTCCTCCATTCCTAACAGCCTGCTCCATAGCCTCATCATAGAAATATTCCGGTGACCCTCACACCACTCCCACCCCATACCTCCAATAATGGCCAGGGTTGGGGCGAACCTATGTACCCCTAGGAAATATCCCATAGCTCTATTGCGGATGTTTTCTAAGGCTGGGAAACTCTTGAAACCCCAGACCCCTGCCGCGTAATCCAGTACCGGGCGCACACATGCATGGCAGAGTTTGATGTCTCAACATCTTGGTTTTACCAATAATCCCACCAAGAGCCCTACTGGCTGACTCGGAGGGAACTGTTGTACCTTTTATAAAGTTCATATGTTCATCAAGGAATAGATATTTATAGTATTTTATCTAGCTCAGCTTTTAGAGAATAGAATTTTATTTTTTTTTAGAATTAGCAATGTTGAGGCACTGGAGCCACTTGGGACACTCTGTGATCACTCTGCTGTTAATTTTGATGTTTCTTGGGAAGTTAAAAAAGTGTATTCTAAAACAAAAATTTTCAATTTTAGGCTAGCAAACTTTGACAGGATGCGCTCATATCTAGCTGAAATAAAATGGGAGACACTCCTGGACTGTGAGTCCGTAAATGAGATGTGGGAAAGATTTAAGGGGGTTTTACTTGAATTACAATGCAGATTCATTCCGAAGGTGTCCAAAAGTATTCGTAGGATTTTGAAGGAAAAGAGGAATCTTTATAAGATGTACATAAAGGATAACAATGAGAACACTAAGGCTGAATACTGTAAAATGCGGGCTGTCGTCAAAAAAGGAATGCGAAAGGAATGTGAGAAGACTCTATGTAAGAAAAATTGCAGAGGGGGCAAAAACTAACCCTAAGCGCTTCTTTCAGTACTGTAGCAGGAAAAAGGAAAGTTAAAGAGCAGGCTAAGTGCATAAAGAATAAAAACGGGTCGCTGCTATAGGATAACAAGCATATTGCGGATGCCTTAAACTGTTGGGAATCGCTGATTATATGTTTGTTTTTAGTATGTTTTAGTAATTTTAGTTGCTATTTATTTATTTATCATACAAAACCCAAAAACAGTGAAGTTGGCACGTTGTGTAAATCGTAAATAAAAACAGAATACAATGATTTACAAATCCTTTTCAACCTATATTCAATTGAATACACTGCAAAGACAAGTTACTTAATGTTTGAACAGGTAAACTTTGTAATTTTTTGCAAATATTAGCTCATTTGGAATTTGATGCCCGCAACATGTTTCAAAAAACCTGGCACAAGTGGCAAAAAAGACTGAGAGAGTTGAGTAATGCTCATTAAACACTTAAACACATGCTCAGTCATTCACAAACAAGGATGGGGCGAGGGTCACCACTTAGTGAACAAATGCGTGAGCTGATTGTCTAACAGTTTAAAATCAACATTCCTCAACAAGCTATTGCAAGAAATTTAGGGATTTCATCATCTACGGTCCGTATTATCAAAAGGTTCAAAGAATCTGGAGAAATCTCTGCACGTAAGCGACAAGGCCAAAAACCAACATTGAATGCCCCTGACCTTCGATCCCTCAGGCGGTACTGCATCAAAAACTGACATCAGTGTGTAAAGGACATCACCACATGGGCTCAGGAACACTTCACAAAACCACTGTCAGTAACTACAGTTCGTCGCTACATCTGCAAGTCCAAGTTAAAACTCTACTATGCAAAGCAAAAGCCATTTATCAACAGCACCCAGAAACGCCGCCGGCTTCGCTGGGCCCAAGCTCATCTAAGATGGACTGATGCAAAGTGGAAAAGTGTTCTGCGGTCTGATGAGTCCACATTTCAAATTGTTTTTGGAAACTGTGGACGTCGTGTCCTCCGGACCAAAGAGGAAAAGAACCATCCGGACTGTTATAGGCGCAAAGTTCATAGCCAGCATCTGTGATGGTATGGGGGTGTATTAGTGCCAAAGGCATGAGCAACTTACACATATGTGAAGGCACCATTAATGCTGAAAGGTACATACAGGTCTTGGAGCAACATATGTTGCCATCCAAGCAACGTCTTTTTCATGGACGCCCCTGCTTATTTCAGCAAGACAATGCCAAGCCATATTCTGCACGTGTTACAACAGTATGGCTCCATAGTAAAAGAGTGCGGGTACTAGACTGGCCTGCCTGTAGTCCAGACCTGTCTGCCATTGAAAATGTGTGGCGCATTATGAAGCGTAAAATACGACAACGGAGACCCCGGACTGTTCAACAACTTAAGCTGCACATCAAGCAAGAATGGGAAAGAGTTCCACCTGAAAAGCTTCAAAATTTGGTCTCCTCAGTTCCCAAACGTTTACTGAGTGTCGTTAAAAGGAAAGGCGATGTAACACAGTGGTTAAAAGGCCCCTGTGCCCAAGTTTTTTGCAATGTGTTGCTGCCTTTAAATTCTAAGTTAATGATTATTTGCAAAAAAATAATAAAGTTTCTCAGTTTGAACATTAAACATCTTGTCTTTGCAGTGTATTCAATTGAATATAAGTTGAAAAGGATTTGCAAATCATTGTATTCTGTTTTTATCTACGATTTACATAATGTGCCAACTTCACTGGTTTTGGGTTTTGTATTTATTCTGTTATGGCCCCAATTTGTTATTACATTTACAACCACAGCAACAGCAAGGGATGACCGACACAGTTTTTAAAACTTGAACTCATTTAATTAACAATGTCAATAAAAACTAACTAATCTACTAACCAAGATTGATTTACAACAAAAGCAGAAATATTGACAGTCCCTTGTTTTGTTGGGGTGGCTTGGTGATGTCCTGGGTGAGGAAAATGCTCAAACACAGGCAAAAATCCACAAAAAAACTTCTCAGGTCTTGAACAGAATGACAGGTCTGGTCACATGTATCCTTCTCCTTGCAATTTCTCCTACCTACTTTACTGTCTCAATTCTTTTCCTTATATACACTTTTGCAGACCCCACCCACATTTAGACCTTTTTTTATTTTCGGGGAATTGCCCCAGACATGTCCAGGACATGTCTAAACCTAGCTCCAGTCTGAGCTCAATAAAAAAAAAAGGTAAATACTGCCATCTAGTGGCCTCTATTATCATAACACCTCCATTGTATCCATACAATATTCAAATAAACACGTGATATATATATATACATATTCAAACACGGGATAAGCAATCAGCAATCACATTGTCAGCACCCTTTACATGCTTATTTTCCAAGTCAAACTCCTGCAAAATCAAACTCCAATTCAAAAATCTCCGATTCTTGTTTTTCATCTTACTCAAAAACATTAACGGATTGTGGTCAGTGTACACAATCATTGGCTTTTCCCCTGTACAAACATAAACCTCAAAGTGTTGTAAAGAAAGGACCAGAGCCAGCAGTTCCTTCTCTATTGTGGAATAGTTCCTTTGGTGGCGATTGAACTTCCTGGAGAAGTATGCCACGGGATGCTCAATGTCATCAGAGTCACTTCTCTGTAGGAGCACAGATCCACAAGCTTGGTCGCTAGCATCGACCGCGATGGAGAACGGTTTGTTGAAGTCAGGAGATTTGAGCACGGGGAAGTGACACAGCAGAGACTTCAGGTGATTGAAGGCTCTCTGGCATGCATCATCCCAGGTGAACTTTACGCCTTTCTTCAGTTGGTTAGTTAGACTGAGAGCAATCTCAGCAAAGTTCTTGCAGAACTTGCGGTAGTACCCGATCATTCCAAGGAAGCGGCGCAAAGCTTTTTTGTTGTCAGGAACTGGAAAGTCCATGATGGCTTGGACTTTAGCATTTATGGGTGCCACCTTACCCTGGCCTATGACGTAGCCAAGATAGGTGACAGTAGCACAACCAAAGTCACTCTTGCTCAGGTTAACAGTCAGGTTAGCCTGGGTCAGGCGCTGGAACAACGTCTCTACATCTTTTAGATGTTCTTCCCAGGAGTCACTCCATGTGATCAGGTCATCGATGTACGCACCCGTGTGTGGCAATCCGGCGATTGTAGACTGTATCATCCTTTGGAACGTGGCTGGGGCATTTTTCATGCCAAAGGGTAGGACTTCATACTGGTACAATCCAGATGGTGTGGCAAAAGCAGAGATGCTCTTGGCCCTCTCAGTTAAAGGCACACACCAATAACCCTTCAATAAATCAATCTTGGTCAGAAACTTTGCTTGCCCTACACTATCAATACAATCATCAATCCTAGGTATTGGAAACACATCAGTTCTAGTTACAGCATTGACTTTGCGATAATCTGTACAGAATCTAGTACTTCCATCAGGTTTTGGAACTAGCACACAGGGTGAACTCCAATCGGAGTTGGAGGGTCTGATAATATCATGTTTTAACATGTACTCAACCTCTTTCTCAGCAATCTTTCTCTTTTCAGGATTCATCCGGTATGGATGCTGTTTTATTGGTTTGGCATCACCAACATCTACATCATGAGAGGCTATAGTAACTCTCTTTGGAACATCAGGAAACAAATCCTCATATTTCTTGATCAACCTTTCAAACTGATCTCTCTGTGAGGGTTCTAAGTGCTGGAGTTTTACATCAAGATTTTGCAACACTTCAGTGTTTGACAATTTACATGAAAGAACTTCAGCTTTAATTCTTGGTTCATCATCTTGAAACTCCCCCTCATCTTCACACGTTTCGACCATTGGAGAATCTGAAGTGACAGCTGCAACCCTAGCATTTCTGTCATGATAAGGCTTCAGCATGTTAATGTGACACAATTGTTTTGGTTTTCTCCTATCTTGAGTCTTCACAATGTAATTGAGATCATTGAGTTTTGTCAGAATTTCATAAGGACCATGAAATCTAGCCTGCAATGGATTGGACTGCAAGGGAAACAACACAAGAACCTTGTCTCCTGGTTTAAATTCACGGCTTTTAGCCTTATGATCATACCAAGTTTTCATTTTTCCCTGACTTGATTTCAAGTTCTCTTTGGCTAGGTCACAAGCAGCACGCAATCTGTCCTTGAACTTGCTAACATAGTCTAAGAGACTGATGTGCGGCTCTTCCTTTTGCCATTGTTCACTCAATAATAGCAAAGGTCCTCTCACTTCATGACCAAACACTAGCTCAAATGGACTAAATCCAGTAGACTCCTGCACTGCTTCTGTAGCTGCAAACAACAGCAAATGAACACCTTCATCCCAGTCTTTCTCATGATCATAACAATAAGTTTTCATCATTGTCTTGAGAGTGGAATGAAACCGCTCTAAGGCACCCTGACTTTCTGGATGATAGGCACTAGAAAGAATCTGCTTTGCACCTAGTTTATACACAACCTGCTGAAACAATCCTGAAGTGAAATTGCTACCTTAGTCTGACTGAATTTCCCTGGGAAGGCCAAACAACGTGAAGAACTTTATCAAAGCCTTCGAGATTGCAGTTGCCTTGATGTTACGTAGAGGTATGGCTTCGGGGAATCTGGTAGATGCACACATGATTGTCAACAAGTACTGATTTCCAGATCTTGTCTTGGGTAATGGATCAACACAATCAACAATGACCTTAGAGAATGGCTCCCCAAATGCTGGGTTAGGCTGCAATGGAGCTACAGGTGGGTCTAACTGGTGTTTTCCAACTACCTGACAAGTGTGACAGGTTTTGCAAAAGTTGGAAACGTCTTTCCGAAGCCCAGGCCAAAAGAAGTGTTTCATGATCTTATCAACAGTCTTGTTAACACTAAGATAACCTCCTAAAGGTAAACTTTGAGCCATTGTTAAGATCTCATCCCTATAGACCTTCAGAACAACAATTTGCCTGACCACTGCCCAATCTGCATTGGCAGGGATATCAGGAGGGCGCCACTTCCGCATCAACACACCATCCTTGAGATAATACCCAACTGGAACTGCGTCTATTTCTTTATCAGGAAGGGCTCTCCTCTTTAGTACACAAATTTTAGGATCATTAGTTTGCTCCTCAATCAATCGCTTTCTGGACAGAGACAAGTCTCCAGACACATCAGAATCACCAGACCCATCCGGCTGGCTGAATAGAGAACTGATAAAAGTATCTGATAAGTCCTCAAACGGAGAAACCATAGTAGGCCAATCAGAGTCATGAGGCAAACCACCTGAGTCCTGACTATTCAATGTGCTGGGCAGCACCACAACATCTTCTTCTTTAGGCTTCTTAGCCATAGCACGAGTCACTGCGCAAGAAGGATACAGAGATGGATCCTCATCCCCATCTTCAGTGCTCGGCTGTGAAGTAAGATGTACAGGGGGAACTACTTTGCCCCCAGCCAGGTCATTGCCTAGCAACAGAGAAACACCCTTTATAGGTAGACTTGACAAAAGTCCCACCTTTACCTGTCCTGTAACTAAATCAGGGTTTCCCCTGGAAAAAATTGGCGCTGGACAACGTGATCGGCAGGATTTCAATTTACCGGAAAAATGTTCGAAATTCCGGTCAAATATTATCTGACTTCATTGAGCTTAAATCTGCGCCGTAAAGTATACCCCCGCAGCCCCCGCGAGGGGGGTGGGGGTTATACTTTACAAAGGGCCCCGCCCTTGCCTGTCAAACTTCATGCAGACTGAATTTAAATAGGAATTTGTTCAACAATATGCCAAAAGATCACAACATGTATATAGTCTACTCACCTGCAAGCCTGTGAGAAAACGTAGTCCTGTTGCTAAGTGAGCTTGTATTCACAATTGATGTAATCTTTGTCGCTCTACGTGATAAACCGATTTATAATAGAAATAATTTGCTCTTAGAAACATTTGTTCTATCTTCACAGTACAGTTGTGTAACAATCTGAGTGGACTGTTTACAAAAACTGATTATAATAATATATAATCCTGATAATCCTGCACTGTGTGTCAATGAGTAATTAGGAGTTAAATAGCGGAGCACGGACAGCTCCGTATAATGACAGTCACAGGATCAGCACCTTGACAGCGACTATGACACTTAGGGCTCTATTGGATGATCTGTCACTGTCTGATTGAACAGCCTCACGGAAATGATATTTTACAATTCTTCACATTATTTACTAACGAAATTCGTGAAGGCAAGTAATTTGGTGCTTTTAAAGTCATGATATTGAGCTGACATGGATCCTCACGTGTTTACGTTACGGGGCTGGCTTAAAATGATCAATGATATTAAGGATATATAAGAATGATATCAAAGCATGTCAATTTATAATCCATTTTATTGAAAAGTATATAAGACTTTTCACAATGTGAGCAAAACTTTTTTTCTGTTCCATCCATAAATATCCCTGACTAAGGTACGAAGTTATCTTTCCATTCGGCCCGGAACGACCGACATTTCTTTTTTTTTCGGCGGGGGGCACGGCACCATCTGCTGCAGTCTCCGGGATTTCAGCCTCACCATCATCCTTCTCCTTTGAGCTGTTCTGTTTAATAAAATTGTCTTTTAGTTTCGCCTGTTTTGACATGTTTCTCCGGCTCCCGCTATTGTCTTTGTACTGCAGGCTTTGTCAGAGTAAATGAAACGAGTGCTACAAGTTTAGTTCCGCGTGGAAAAAAAAAGTTTTGTTCCACATAGACCAGGCCTATTCATAAAATATAATATTCAGGCTTTTTTTTTTTGTTGTTGTTTTTTAATAAAATGAGACGTGGAAATTGCTTTTTATTAATAATTCAAAAAGTGCTAGGAGGGAATATTTTCACCGGACATTTTGACCCGCGGTGTGAAAAAATGTGGGACTTCGGCAGATTTTACCGGTCAAAGTCCGGTAATTACCAGATAACAGAAACCCTGAACTAAATCTGACTTCAAGAATATAGAGCGCAGAGCGAATATAGAGCGGGTACAGATACAGTCCTCCCTTCGATACCTTGTACAAGTATGAAATCCCCTGAAGCGGTCTCATCACGTAACTCCAAGGAGTCCATCAACAGAAGTGACTGAGAAGCTCCGGTATCCCTTAAGATATATATGGGGACAGGAGTAGTATGCTCATTCAGAGCCACAAATCCCTCTGACACAAATGGAAGAAATTTCTCCCTCACAAAGTCAGCAGTATATGGCTTTTTAGCCCCACAAGAAGCAGGTAATTTAGCTGGTCGGTTATCTACTACAGGGGTAGTTTCTAGCCTTGTTTTCACAAAGGCATTTGGTTCTATTTGCCTCCCCCCAGCATATGGTCTGTTTTTGTGTTTGTGCTGTGTCCCGACGTTTAATTTAGTCGGTCGAGCTGACTTCGTTTGCTGGCTGGCGGGTTGCGTGAGCTTTTCCCGGTGTCCAGCGTGGATAATTATTAGCGGTAGCGCTTGCATAGCTACACCTGCAGGTGAGCTTGCATTAGCCTCTGTTGGGACAGGCTGCGTGCGCGCTGCTTCCCCCCAGCATATGAATTGTTTATATGTTTGTGCTGCGCCCCGACGTTTAATTTAGTCGGTCGAGCTGACTTTGTTTGCTGGCTGGTGGGTTGCATGAGCGTTTCCCGGTGTCCAGCGTGGATAATTATTAGCGGTAGCGCTTGCATAGCTACACCTGCAGGTGAGCTTGCATTAAACTCTGCTGGTTCAGGCTGCGTAGGCGCTGCCTCCCCCCAGCATATGGTCTGTTTTTGTGTTTGTGCTGTGTCCCGACGTTTAATTTAGTCGGTCGAGCTGACTTTGTTTGCTGGCTGGCGGGTTGCGTGAGCGTTTCTCGGTGTCCAGCGTGAATAATTATTAGCAGTAACGCTTGCATAGCTACACCTTCAGGTGAGTTTGCATTAGCCTCTACTGGTTCAGGCTGCGTGGGCGCTGCCTCCCCCCAGCATATGGTCTGTTTTTGTGTTTGTGCTGTGTCCCGACGTTTAATTTAGTCGGTCAAGCTGACTTTGTTCGCTGGCTGGCGGGTTGCGTGAGCGTTTCCCGGTGTCCAGCGTGAATAATTATTAGCAGTAACGCTTGCATAGCTACACCTGCTGATGAGTTTGCATTAACCTCTGTTGGTACAGGCTGCGTGCGCGCTGCTTCCCCCCAGCATATGGTCTGTTTTTGTGTTTGTGCTGTGTCCCGACGTTTAATTTAGTCGGTCAAGCTGACTTTGTTCGCTGGCTGGCGGGTTGCGTGAGCGTTTCCCGGTGTCCAGCGTGAATAATTATTAGCAGTAACGCTTGCATAGCTACACCTGCTGATGAGTTTGCATTAACCTCTGTTGGTACAGGCTGCGTGCGCGCTGCCTCCCCCCAGCATATGGTCTGTTTTTGTGTTTGTGCTGTGTCCCGACGTTTAATTTAGTCGGTCAAGCTGACTTTGTTCGCTGGCTGGCGGGTTGCGTGAGCGTTTCCCGGTGTCCAGCGTGAATAATTATTAGCAGTAACGCTTGCATAGCTACACCTGCTGATGAGTTTGCATTAACCTCTGTTGGTACAGGCTGCGTGCGCGCTGCTTCCCCCCAGCATATGGTCTGTTTTTGTGTTTTCGCTGTGTCCCGACGTTCAATTAGTCGGTCAAGCTGACTTTGTTTGCTGGCTGGCGGGTTGCGTAAGCGTTTCCCGGTGTCCAGCGTGAGTAATTATTAGCGGTAACGCTTGCATAGCTACACCTGCTGGTGAGTTTCCATTAACCTCTGTTGGTAGAGGCTGCGTGCGCGCTGCTTCCCCCCAGCATATGGTTTGTGTTTTGCTTTGTGCTGTGTCCCGATTTGGATTTGTTACTGAGCCCCTGCTGGTATAGGCAGCGTACGCGCTCCCTCCCTCCAGCTTACAGCGTCCATACTCGGTTTGTCCATAGTGTTCGCGCTCAGGTTACCCGAGGAGTATTCATTAAATACCAGCTGGGTTCCTTACCCGGTATAGGTAGCGTACGCGCTCCCTCCCTCCAGCTTACGGCGTCCATACTCGGTTTGTCCATAGCGTTCGCGCTCAGGTTATCCGAGGAGTATTCATTAAAATACCAGCTGGGTTCCTTACCCGGTATAGGTAGCGTACGCGCTCCCTCCCTCCGGTTTACGGTGTCCATACTCGGTTTGTCCATAGCGATCGCACTCAGGTTACCCGAGGAGTATTCATTAAATACCAGCTGGGTTCCTTACCCGGTATAGGTAGCGTACGCGCTCCCTCCCTCCGGCTTACGGTGTCCATACTCGGTTTGTCCATAGCGTTCGCGCTCAGGTTACCCGAGGAGTATTCATTAAATACCAGCTGGGTTCCTTACTCGGTATAGGCAGCGTACGCGCTCCCTCCTTCCAGTGCAAGCCCCTGTAGTATACTAGCGGGAGCGTCTGAGCTAATTTGGACAGGTGAGTGTCGTGTAAGCCTCCAGCGCCACCACAATGGATGACTCCCATTTCTGTACGTCATATGAGGCTCCTCTACAGCCAGAGGACGGCCATGACCTATGCCCTGCATGCCTCGGTCCTGGGCACCTGCGGGAGGCGCCGTCAGACAAACCCTGCATGAACTGCAGTTACTTGCCTTGGGCGGTGAGGGCTGCCAGTCGGGCGCAGGTGGAACATCAGGGGGATGAAGGTGACCTCCCCCCATCAGGCCAGTCTCCCCCGGCCTGTTAGAGACGCTCTAAGCGGCGGGCTGCGGCTACAGCAGTCGCACCCTCCAGGAAGAGGGCAAAATCTGCTCAAAAAGAGACAAAAGAAAGCAGGCTCTCGTCTAAAGTCGATCAGCTGTCTGTTGAGCTGGCCCAGGTCAGGCCCATGCTCAGAGACTGCCAGCCTGATGCCCCATTGCAAGGTGATTTGACACCCTCTCCTCCAATGCCAGTGCTGGTACCTGAGGAGGATACGTTTTCCTTGGCAGCTTCGGCTACCTACTTCCACGGTTATGGGAGAGATTCGTAAAATGGGGGTTCCCAGGCATCTGAGCGGGGCTCCCACTCCTCGGCTCAGAGTTCAGTGGCTGAGTTGGGGGATGGCTCCATGCGGGCAATCATGCGCATGGCTTTAGATCGACTGCACATGCATGTACCACAGCAGGCAGAAGCTGCACCTGCTAGTGCCCTCTTCAGGCGCAGGCCAGCCCCCACTACCTTCGTTATTCCCCACTCTAAGGACTATCTGAAGGAGTTGCAGGCCTGTTGGAGACCTTCTCACAAGGCCTTATGATGCTGGAGCACGTGCTGGCCGCATGGGGAACTCTCTGTCGAATCTCACGTTGGCGCTCTCAGCTTCATTGCAGGAGGGTAACGTGGCTGCTGATTCTGTAACTTTTTGTGATGCCTCACTGGAGGCATTCGGTCTTCTGTCTAGGGAACTTGGACGGATTATGTCCATCCTGGTTCAGGCTCGTTGCCAGGTTTGGCTATCTCAGTCAAACTTAACAGAGGCATCCAGGAGACTCCATCGCAGTCTCCCCATGGAACCAGGAGAGATATTTGGTACTGCAGCCCAGGAAGCACTGGAAAGGACCATCCAGGCAGGGCAAACCAAGCAGCAGCTTGCGGGCCTTGGGCGGATGGCTCTTCTTGATAGGCCTCCTGGCAGCAGAACGAGGGGTTCCTCGGCTGCTTCTCACACCCGCTTACCACGGCCGACCCACTCCACTGGCCGCCGTTTTGTCCAGCGTCCCATGCGGAGACCAGCTCGGGACTTTCGAGGCCCTGCCCGCCTGTCCACCCCCCCCCCTTAGGGGCCGGGGGGCCAGACATTGAGGCCGTGGGGCCGGCGGTCGGATATTTTTCACATCAGCAGCTCCGACAGTGGGCTGCTCATACTTCAGACCCGTGGGTGGTTGCCACCTTGACCCACGGGTACAAGCTTTAATTCCGTTGCCGGCCCCTCACATCTGGCCGGGTCAAAATGGCCTCCATCAGCGACCCGGCAAAGGCTCTCGTGTTGGGCCAGGAGTTATCCACCCTCCTGGCCAAAGGCGCCATCGAGCCCGTGGACCCTCTGTCGCGTCCCTGGGGGTACTATTCAACATACTTCCTAGTGACGAAACAGACTGGCGAATTTCGCCCAATCTTGGACCTCAGAGGGCTGAACAAATCTATGAAGGTCATTCCTTTCCACATGTTGACCACTGCAGATGTCCTGCAAACTGTGGCACAGGGAGAATGGTTTACGTCCATTGACCTCAAGGACGCTTACTTTATCCATATTCACCTCGAGTCCGAGGCAGGCCACGTGGGACAGGAGACATGCTGTATCACTGGACACCTGAGCACGGGATGGTGGACAGACCAGCCAGTCATCCAGGTATGGGAGAATTTTCAAGCCTTGAGACTGTAGAGGCGCAAGGGCTGCGGCAACACATCTCGTGAAGACCCTTGGAGAGAGGGAGAGCCCAAAGGGTAGCAACCTGAACTGCCAGTGGCGGTCTCGGTAGGCAAAGCGGAGAAACCGCCGATGTTTTTGAGTGATGGGGACGCGGAAGTAAGCGTCCTTGAGGTCAATGGACGTAAACCATTCTCCCTGTGCCACAGTTTGCAGGACATCTGCAGTGGTCAACATGTGGAAAGGAATGACCTTCATAGATTTGTTCAGCCCTCTGAGGTCCAAGATTGGGCGAAATTCGCCAGTCTGTTTCGTCACTAGGAAGTATGTTGAATAGTACCCCCAGGGACGCGACAGAGGGTCCACGGGCTCGATGGCGCCTTTGGCCAGGAGGGTGGATAACTCCTGAAAGAGTTGCCTAGTGCCATCTCAGGCTACAACTTTCATTGGGATTGCATTGGACAGTGTAGCCATGATAGCCAGACCGCCCCCCGCTGTGTGGGCGACATCCTTCACCTTCTTGCCCTGTTCCAAGAGGGCCGTTGGCTGACCTTGCTTGCATTTCCTCGCCTCGTGGGCGAACTAACGTCCATTTCAGCTGTGGTTCCGCTGAGCTTGCTGACACTACGCCCCCTGCAGAGGTGGCTGAACAGCTTCCACTTGGATGCCAAGCGACACAGGCACAGGAAGCTCAGGGTGTCACAAAGGTGTCTCCTTGCCTTGGCTCACCCGGCACTCAGGCACTTTCTGCCACACCTGAGGGGCAAGCATGTCCTCGTAAGGTCAGACAACACATCAACTGTATATCATATAAATCATCAGGGCAGGACCAAGTCTGCGCGGTCGCTGTGACTGACAGAAGAGCTCCTCACGTGGGCGGCCCCCCCGTCTGATCAGCCTTCGGGCAATGTATCTACCGGGAGAGCGGAGCAACCTGATAGACTCCCTCTCCCGTCAAAAACTCCGTCAGGAGAGTGGCGCCTCCACCCGGAAATGGTCAGCACTATTTGGAGCCTCTTCGGCAGAGTGGACGTGGACCTCTTTGCTTCAGAAGTCTGTACCCACTGTCCTCTGTGGTGCTCCTTAGCAGAGACAACCAGTCCCTCGGGCCAGGACGCATTGGCCCACCCTTAGCCGGACGGCCTCCTGTATGCCTTTCCCCCGCTTCCTCTGATTCGGTCGGTACTTCAGAGGATCCTCCAGGGGGGTCTCAGTGTCCTCCTTGTGGCTCCCTTCTGGCCAGGGAGGAGCTGGTTCCCACTGCTGCACGGACTCTGTCGCGGTGTACCGTGGCGCCTTCCCGACAGGAGGGATCTCCTGTCCCAGCTGGCGGGGCGGATCTGGCACCCCAATCCACGATGCCTCCAACTGTGTGTTTGGCTGCTGGAGGGCCTGAGTCGCTGTTTAGCTCCTGTGCGGACCCTGTCAAATACACCATATTGAATGCAAGAGCGCCGTCCACTCGTCTTCAATATGAGAATAGATGGAAACTGTTTTCCGACTGGTGTACAAGTCGGGATGAGGACCCTGTGCGCTGCTCTGTGCCAACTATTCTTGACCTCTTCAGTCTCTTCTGGACGAAGGTCGGTCTCATTCGACGTTGAAAGTGTACGTAGCGGCAATATCTTGTGGTCATGTGAGGATTGACGATGGCACTGTGGGGAGCCATAGTTTGGTGTCCCTCTTCTTGAAGGGGGCTCAGAGATTCCATCCTCTGATTTCCCCAAAAGCTCCAGCATGGGATCTTCCCCTGGTACTGGATGCACTAAGCCGGCCCCCTTTTGAGCCCTTGACACAAGCGGAGCTGAAGTGGGTGTCTTGTAAGACTGCGTTCCTTCTGGCCATTTGCTCAGCAAAGCGTGTCAGCGAGCTGCATGCCCTGTCTGTCAGTGACTCGTGTTTGAGGTGGAACTCGGATGGCTCAGGGGTCACTCTGTGGCCGAACACAGCGTTTCTCCCTAAAGTGTTGGCTCGCGCTCACCGCAACCAGCCTATTCGGCTGGCTCGGTTTGACCCTTCTCCAAGGGAGAGTGGGGATGAGCCTGAACTGTTATGGCCAGTGCGGGCTCTGAGGGCCTACACTGCAGCTACTGTATGCATTCGAAGGTCTGAACAACTTTTTCTCTGCTACGGTGGCCCTAACAGGAGTTGCGCCATCTCCAAGCAGCGTTTGTGCCACTGGATTATTAATGTCATCACCCATGCCTATCGGACGAGTAACCGTCCCCTTCCACCTGGCGTGAGGTGCCACTCTACCAGGAGTGTTGCTACTTCATGGGCTGCCCAGAGGGGGGTGTCCTTGGAGGACATTTGTGCCGCAGCTTCATGGTCGTCACCAGACACGTTCTCCAGGTTCTACAGGGTGAACGTGGCCACACCCCACCCCTCAGCCGTGGCTCTGCGGCCGGGGTCTTCTGACTTTTTGCACACTGTAGGTCCGTGATTCGGATTCTTCGTGACCTTGTTGGTATAAGTCATTCAGTGCTTTAAGCACCGCCCTCTGGCGGTCAGCAGGGATGAAATAGAACGAAAGTTACGAATGTAACTACGGTTCTATGAATCCCGAATGACCGCCAGAGCTCTCTGTCACTCAGAATCCTCGTGTGCTCGCGAGAAGATTCTGTAAGAAACGATCCTCAGGTGACACCGGAAGATATAATCTTCTTTGGGTCACCTGCAGGTCACAGGTGACATTGTTGGTATACATACTCGCACTACGCATGCGCGAAGGGGAATATTCAGTGCTTTAAGCACCGCCCTCTGGCGGTCATTCGGGATTCATAGAACCGTAGTTACATTCGTAACTTTCGTTTGGTATCCTTTTCTTTTTCTTTCTTAGCTTTTAGGAACCAACAGTTAGTTGTAACATGACCAGATTTCTTGCAATAACTGCAAACTAGACCAGTTTTGTCACTGTCAGCTTTCACACTTTGATCAGACCTGTTACTGGATTTCTGAGCACCATCACCAGATTTGTCTTTGTCTTTGGGTGAGGAATCTTGGGTATCACCGTAACCCTTTTTCTGAAATAGGGACCATCTATTGTTACTGCTAGACTGAAATTTGGACTTATGTGTGAGAACATATTCATCTGCAAATTTGGCAGCTGATTGCAAATTCAGTGCTTGCTTCTCATTAAGGTAGGTCTTAACATCATCCTTAACACAGTTCTTCAATTCTTCAACTAACACCATCTCTTTTAGTGAATTGAAATCATCCTTGACCTCCATAGAAGTACACCAGCGATCAAAGCAAACCTTCTTCTCATTAGCAAATTCCACATAAGTCTGATTTTCACCTCTGCATTTCTGTCGGCAAGCCTCTGGAACCAACTCATAAGCTCTCAAAATAACCTTTTTGACAACCTCATTATCAGAGGAATCATCTGCTTAATCTGCTGACAAAGCCTTTGTTGAGCTTTACCCTTGAGGACAGTTTGCAACATCAAAGGCCAGTGTTCCTTTGGCCACTGGCAACTCTTTGCTACCTTTTCAAAACACTGGAAATAGTTGTCTACGTCCTTTTCAGAAAATGGAGGCACCAGTTTTACCTCCTGACTGGCACAAAATTTATTTTTAGTTTCAATTTTAATTTTTAGTTGCTCCATTTTGACTCTTTCTTCTCTATCGAATTTCTCTAATTCAAAATCTCTATGTCTCTGTCTCTCTCTTTCTGCTCTTTCCTCTTTCTCTCTCTCAAATTCTCTTTGTTTTTCTTTTTCTTCCCTCTCAAATTCTCTTTGTTTTTCTTTTTCCTCCCTTTCTTTTTTCTCTTCTCTTGCTAATTTTTCCAACTCAAACTGCCTTTGTTTTTCTTTTTCCTCCCTTTCAATCTCTAGCATTTTTAATTTAAGTTCCATTTCTATATTTGGATTTTCCACTGGAAACTGTTCCAGATCTCCTGGTGCAAACACATTTTCATCAATGTAATATTCAACTATCTCTCTAGCCAGTCTTGCTTTTCGCATGGCTGGTTTTACCTCTGTCAGCTCTAAATGTCTGCAAATTTCTAGCAGTTCTGTCTGTTTAAAAGACTTCAAAACCTCAACTGTTGGTGATGCCAAGAAATCATCCATTGCTGTTGATCTGTCAATATATTTATATAGAAAAATTCAAAAAAACTATTTTACAATTTGAAATGTTAGATTTTTAATAAATGACTCACAAAATGGTCTATCCCGGATTTGAGCCCCCAATTTGTTAGGGCCCCAATTTGTTATTACATTTCCCACCACAGCAACAAGAAGGGATGACAGACACAGTTTTTAAAACTTAAACTCATTTAATTTACAATGACAATAAAAACTAACAAATCTACTAACCAAGATTGATTCACAACAAAAACAGAAATATTTACAGTCCCTTGTTTTGTTGGGGTGGCTTGGTGATGTCCTGGGTGAGGAAAATGCTCAAACACAGGCAAAAATCCACAAAAGAAACTTCACAGGTCTTGAACAGAATGTCAGGTCTAGTCACATGTATCCTTCTCCTTGCAATTTCTCTTACCTACTTTACTGTCTCAATTCTTTTCCTTATATACTCTTTTGCAGACCCCACCCACATTTAGACCTCTTTTTTTGATTTTCGGGGACTTGCCCCAGACATGTCCAGGACATGTCTAAACCTAGCTCCAGTCTGAGCTCAATAAAAAAAAGGTAAATACTGCCATCTAGTGGCCTCTATTCACATTACAATTCTTTTAGAGTATGTATGTTTCTGCAAGATTGCGCTTTGGTCTTGAATGTCTTCTTCTCATTTCTGTCTCGTTGGTGTCTTGTCTTTTTCATCACACTCTCTTCCCTGTATTTCGGTGAGGAAATTCCACTTCCTTCTTTCTTGCTGTTCTCATTGGCTATCCACACCTGAGAGTAGTTTAGTGAGGCACGGGTGTTTAGTTAGATTAGAGTTAGAACTCCACCTGTTTCCCCTCTCTCTCCTATCACCTGCCTTGCTTTTCTAGTTCCGCCTCTCTCTACAGCTGTCCTGTGTTTAGCTGGGATTCCACTTAATTAGTTTGTGTTTAAAAGACCCACTTTTTCCCCAGCTCCTTGTCGACTCGTTTCTTCCCATAACTCGCTTTGGTTAAGTCTCGTTTCTGTGCTTTTCTGGTTTTGATTGTTGATTGCTCGTTTCTTGTGTATTCTCCCGTAAGTCTTGTTATTGATTGTTTGTATTATGTTGTTTGATTGCTGATTGATTGATTAGTACTTCGTTCTCCCTTATTCCCATTTTGTACCCATCTGTTTAGATTCTCCTGTGTTATTCCCTTATCCCTTCCAATTGCCTTTTTCCTTCCCCTCCCATTCCCCTAGATCTACCCCCTTTGTTACTGTCTTTGTACGGATTGATTTCCTGGGTACCTATTATTCTCTGCCTGTCTCCTGACTTTGATTCTGACTATTCTGCATTACCCTGTTTGCCTGGCTATTGATCTGTTTCTGTCTTTGACTATGAGCTTTGTAAATCCCAATAAACGCCCTGCCGATGCTGAACTGCACTTGGAGTCTAAGCCCGCTCCTTTCATAAACAGTTACTTTGTTGAGAATTTTACCTCAGAGGTGGTCTTTATTTGGCCAGAGGGCATGTCAAATGCTCAAGATTATTTAGCGGAAATTGAGGTTCGGGATAACGAAGTATTAGACAAGTTGCATAAACTAAAGGCAGATAAGGGGACGGGTCCTGATGGCTTATATCCTAGAGTGCTCAGGAAAGTTGGTGAGAGGATCTTACAGCCGCTATCCGCCATCTTCCGACGGTCTTTAGAAACAGGAGAAATACCAAATGATTGGAAACAGGGCAATATAATACCAATATATACAGTAAGAAAGGGGACCGTACCGAGCCAGGGAACTACAGGCCAGTCAGTTTAACTTGCATTTCATGCAAAATATTGGAATCTATCATAAAAGATGAGCTGGACTTATTTCTTGAATGGAACAGTATCTTGAGGGATAGCCAACATGGTTTTCGAAAGGGAATGTCATGCCTTACAAACCTTCTGGTATTTTTTGAAGCGGCCACCAGGACTTACGACCAAAGCAGGGCTTATGACATCATATACTTGGATTTTCAGAAAGCATTCGATACAGTACCGTATAAGAGACTAATTTTTAAAATGAGCTCCATTGGAGTTACAGGAGGTATTCTGAAGTGGATTCAAAACTGGTTACAGAACACAAAGAGTGGTGGTCAGTGATATCTCATCTGAGCTAGGTATGGTGGGGAGTGGCGTCCCCCAGGGATCGGTGTTGGGACGCCTGCTGTTCCTCATCTACATAAATGACCTTGATAGGAATATTGAGAGCAGATTGGTTAAATTTGCAGATGACTAGGGTCCAATAAAGTGATTCAGGACGATTTGGATAGAATCCAGAATTGGGCAGAAATGTGGCAAATGAAATTTAATCTAGCAAAATGTAAAGTTGTACATGTAGGTAATAAAAACATTAGACGGGATTACTTCATGGGAGGTTAAAAACTGGAATGTGCTGCACACGAGAAAGATGCCTCACGTGTTCAAGCCATTGTGCCGTAGCAGTTAAAAAAGATAATCGGATGCTAGGATACATTGCCAAAAGTATTTAATACAAATCTAGGGAGGTGATGCTTCTTTTGTACAACACGTTCATTAGACCACATCTGGAGTATTGTGTACAGTTCTGGGGACCATACTTTAAGAAAGATATAAAGGCTCTAGAGAAAGTTCAGAGAAGAGCCACCAAGCTTATTCCAGGTATAAAAGATGAAACAAAGTGAATTATGTAGGATTCCTTCGACCAAGTGTTGTGAGTAGAACCCGGGTTCACAAGTGGAAGTTGACCAAAGGTAAATTTAGCACTGATTTTCGGAAATTTTTCTTCACTCAAAGAGTAATTTCAATGTGGAGTAGCTTGCCTGACCATATTGTTGAGGCAGAGACCTTGGGGGTTTTCAAGAGCAGGCTTGACTTAAAGCTAGATACCATTGAGTCATTCAGTATCTGAAGGGATATATTCACAATAGTATAAAGAAACTGGCGAGCTTAGTTGGGCTGAAAGGCCTGTTCTTGCCATTCATGTGATGTTATGTTATGTTTTTCCCACCAAAACAGAATTGAAGCTCACTGATAGTCATACGTGGATTTCTTAAATGCTTTATCTCAGATTTCTTTTCATTAATGGTCATTCTCCACTGGTAGCATCACCTCTCTGCACATGTGAGCATCTTCTGCAGATCTTCTGACTCGGCCAGTAGGAGTAAATGGTCCGCGTATAGGAGGACACTGATGTTCTCCCCTCCACACAGTACTCTACATTGCAGAGATTTAATTTTAACGGCCAATTCATTTATATACACAGCAGACAGGGTCGGAGACAGGGCGTCACCCTGTGTGACCCCTGACGGAGTAGGAAATCAGTTGGTTAGAGTTTCATTTACCCTCACTCAGGCTTCTGCTGCACTGTACACAGAACGTATTGAATGATAGAGTTTTCCACTTACACCTATTTTAATGAGCATGTAGGCAAGAAGGTTTCTATTAACCAAATCAAAAACTTCCTTGAAATCAATGTAGCAGGTGAAAGTAAGACTTATTTTCTAGTTGTCTGTTCCTAACTATTGAACAAATAGTAAAAATATGGTCAATACAAGCCTTCTGCTTTCGAAAACCATTCTGTTCATCCAGCAGGAGACTTTTTCAAGGAATGTGGTTAGCCTTTCATGTAGGACTGTGGAATACAGCTTATACTCTGTGCTCATTAGACTTAATCCTCTGTAACTGAAAGGCACTCTTGAGTCTTCTGTTTGAGATTTAGGAATGGGGTTTATAGTGGATTTGAGCCAGGGAGATGGTAGCCTACTAGAGTCGAAGCAGTTGAGCTATGTTCGAGTAAAATTGCCATTTTTTTTTTCCCAATAATGTATCCAGTCAATAATATTTTGTATTTTGCAATGTTTATGTTATAACTGTGGACATACAGGTTTTTTTTTCTTATCAAATTGGAGATATGGTGTTTTGCCAGCGAATACCAAGGCAATTAAGGGATGATTTTCTTCGCAATTAGCAGAGTAATAGGGTTGAAATGAAAAATGATTAAAATCACTAAAACTGAAATGATAAATTACTCACGTTTAGATACATAAAAGGGGCTATCATTTCTTGATGCGCCATGTATAATTTGATGCATGATCTTTTCTTTCCCACATGGTTATTAACTGAGTCTTTTGAGAATTGTTGACAGATATGTAGCGCTGGTACTATAATTAACAGTTCCAATTATTGCTGAAGATATAAATAATGAGGCATACTTGCTGACAATGATTGTCAAAATGATAATTGTAATTTAATTTTAAAAATTGTAATTAAATCATAGGAGTGCACATGTTTATTTTGTTGCAGATGATTACTCCTTGCCTTTTCGGTACTTCAACTTTATGTAGATAAGTTGATTATTTTGATTCTACATAGTCTACAAGCATTGTTCTATTTATTTTATCAACTTACTTGTAGTGTTATACAGAAGTTTTGACAAAAATCAAGGTAAAATTGGGAGAAATGACACTCACCTTTGTTGACTTTTGAGTCACTTTTGAGATACAAGGTTTCATTATTCCAACCTTAGCCACCAATGGACATGCAAGGTTTTGTCATGTGCCTTTTTTAAACACTTTTCATTTGATATTGAGTTACAGGATTTTTTCAGTAGACGCACTGATCATAAGGTTGCTACTAGGCAAAAAATATGAATATCACAGAATTTGTGGATACAAGGTTTTATCAGCAGGCCAACAATATTATTAAATTATTATAAAATAATAATATATATTATTGTAAATATTATAATAATATATAAAATATATAAAAATGCTAAATTTGAACTCTGGTTCTCCTTTGTGGTCTTCAACTGGTTTAGGTCAGGGAGTCCAATGCAGTCAGTGGACACACAGTATGTTGGTGTATTTCTTAATAGCATATAAATTGTCTACAGATGATCCACTGTTGAAAGTCAGCATGTTTGTTGTCAACATGCTATTTCTAGTCTTTGGAGTATCTACAGAGTGACCCTCAAAATGAAGTATTAGCAGGGGGGTAAGCAGTGCCTCCCTTGTACCCTGTGCCTGAGGGCTCCATTACCTGTCCAGCGTCTCATCTGCGGCAGTCCCTGTAATTTCCCTCCCCAGGACACCCAGGAAACGCGCTGGCAAAATTTAGCCTAACTTTACAAACATTCCAGGGACGATCTACCAACCAAAAATTGTTGGCAAGATGTACAGTCTGTAGCTTTCTGAACGTCATTGTGAAAACCATGTGATGTTTTGGCAGGCGGCTCCTGAAGTGCATTCTGTGACTCAGTGCAAAGTCATCCAGTAACTTTTCACCACATTTATGTCAAATATTTACATTTACTCAGGCAACAAAGTTGTGTAATTTCTGCCCGCCAGACTGAATCACACAGCTGCCCCCGGCTAAATTTACACATGAACTAAACCTTCTGGATGTTAAGTAGCGTCTCATAACTTAACTGGTTTGCTGGTGTCTACAGAATGCTGCTGTGTCAGTGGGCGTGTTCAGAGCAGTACAGGTGTGTACAACAGCAGAACATCTTTACAGCAGCTCTTAACACAGACCACTGCATATGACCAGATACTCACCTGCTCAGAATACTGATGAATCTGATCCACACTCTCCTGAGCACGCAATACCAGCACAGATACAGGTGAGTTTCCATACTAATTTACCATCAAACACAAATAACTTTAGAATCTGCTAAAGATCAAAATGAATCAAAACCTTATAAAAATCCAAGGTGAAGAGGTAAAAAAAAGTGAAATAGCATTGGACACCATACTCAATTTCAGCATGATTTGGCAGGCTGTAAAAAATATTTATCCACAGACATTTTACCATGTGACCCTAAAATAGAGCTCTTCGAATGATATGAAATACTTTGCTTAAAATAATAATAATGATAAAAACCTGTTACATAGGCAGATCAGTATGAAGAAATAGAATGCAACCCAGAAGCAACATTAAACTAAAAAATTTTGCTCACCCACGACTGCAGATGTAACCGCTGAGCTAAATTACCACCCGATAAATCATCACGGGGATATAATTAAACAAAAAAAGCAGGAAATCATGAAAAACAGGATGATGCTGGCAATAAACATATTCCTATAGAATATGTGCAAATAAAGAGTAGGCTTGACTAATAAATAATGTAATGAATAACAGTGCCACGTGCCACGTAACCTTTCCACTTGACCCTCCAACCTGTTTGAGCAGCAATCATTTTTTAATGGTTTTATGCCAGCAAGGCTCCAGGATTAATATTTTTTGGAGGGGCTACCGAATCTTGGCTGGGCTTTCTAATTACAGACGTTAACACTGTTTTCCTCCCACAGATGGTTTCCAGTGCTTGTTTTGTTAAAACAGAAATGATTCGTATCAAACTACGGATGGAGTTGAGGTTCATGGCTATAAAACTTTTTAAATCTTTCACAAAAAATGTAATTGTTCTGGTAGTATGTGTTAAGGACTTTCTCTGTGGCTCTCGTTCTGGGACGGCATCGGATTCCTTTCCCAGCTGCTTCATCAGGTGTGGGCGGCGCCTTCCTCTTGGGCAATGTAAGCTGTCCGCCACGCCTCCTTTCAGGAGTGTCTAATTTAGTTTTCATTGCAGCCAGAGGATATCTGTGGTTAGGGATTCCTCGCAAATGTCTTTGCGTTGTTATTCTGATTATTATTTGGTTAGGGAAAATTCCTTCTTTGCCTTTTCATCTTCTGTGTCGCATGATTTAAGGTGCTTGTTTTATCTCGGATCTTGAGATATTCTTTTTCCTCTCTTGCTCGGCTGCCTGGGTCGGACTGTTGGGCGTTCAGTTTGGAAGCGCAAGTGCTGTCCTGTTTTCCCTTTTTATATTTCTCCCTGTGGGTATTTTTAGTCTATGCTCATCCTGTTCTCTCCTAACCACTGCTATTGACCACCCTATTCCTTCAGCCATTACAAAAAATTTCCATTGCTGTGATAACCTCTCAATTATCCGCAACAGTTCATATTCATAAAAAGTAACTGTAAGGCCACACCTTCAGCCCTTACACTCACTGGTTTAGTAAGGCCCGGACGGCATTCTTCAGCTACGAAATCATTGCATGCACCTGGTGTTCATTTCCACTGTGTGGCAGTGCTATGCTTTTTAAGACTGAGCTTCATACTTGATCTTTGCGAAGGCTTGTAAGCCTGTGTTCTGCCTCTAGTCTTGAATAGAATTATCTTCCGCATTTCGTGTTTAACGTAATGCTTACAGATTTAATAAAATAAAGCACTGACCAAGATTGATAATATAAAAAAAAATGAGATAGTTACAGAGATGGGGTTGCTTTGTGCGATGTTCTGGGACAGGAAAATGCTCCAACACAGGCAAAAATCCACAAAAAGCTTCACAGGTCTTGAAAAGAGTGAGAGTACTCTTTTGCAGCCCCCTCCCACCTTTTAGACTTTTTTCAATTCTCTGGGAGTTCCCCTCTCAGACATGCCCAAGACATGCCCAAAACCTACCTCCAGACTGGCTTAACAAAAAAAAGTCAATACTACCATCTAGTGGCTTCTTTTTTTCTTTCCACATTACACCTCCATTCCAAAAGGGAAAAATTTTGACTCATAAAGGCAACATTTTTCTTTTCAATACAAAAATGGTTAAGTAGACACTTGAGTATATATACACATACTCAAACAAGGGATAAGCAATCAGCAGTTACATTGTCTTTTCCCTTTACATGCTGAATTTCCAAGTCAAACTCCTTATCAACAATCTCCGATTCTTGTTTCTCATCTTACTCAAAAACATTCACGGATTGTGGTCAGTTTGTACAATCATTGGCTGTTGCCCTGTACAAACATTAATCTCAAATTGTTGTAAGAATAGAACCAGAGTCAACAGCTCCGACTCTAATGTGGAAAAGTTCTATTGGTGGCAATTGAACTTCCCGGAGAAGTATGCCATGGGATGCTCAATGTCATCAGAGTCATTTCTCTGAAGGAGCCAAGATCCACAGGCTTAGTTGCTAGCATCGACCACAATGGAGAACAGTTTGTTGAAGTCAGGAGATTTGAGCGTGGGGAAGTGACGCAGCAGAGACTTCAGGCGATCGAAGGCTCTCTGGCATGCATCATCCCAAGTGAACTATACGCCTTTCTTCAGTTGGTTGGTGAGACTGAGAGCAATCTCAGCAAAGTTCTTGCAGAACTTGCGGTAGTACCCGATCATTCCAAGGAAGCGGCGCAAAGCTTTTTTGTTGTCAGGAACTGGAAAGTCCATGATGGCTTAGACTTTAGCATTTATGGGTGCCACCTTACCCTGGCCTATGACGTTGCCAAGATACGTGACAGTAGCACGACCAAAGTCACTCTTGCTCAGGGTAACAGTCAGGTTAGCCTGGGTCAAGCGCTGGAACGTCTCTACATCTTTCAGATGTTCTTCCCAGGAGTCACTCCATGTGATCAAGTCGTCGATGTAAGCAATCCGTGTGTGGCAATCCGGCGATTGTAGATTGTATCATCCTATGGAATGTGGCTGGGGCATTTTTCATGCCAAAGGGTAGGACTTCATACTGGTTTAACCCAGATGGTGTGGCAAAAGCAGAGATGCTTTTGGCCCTCTCAGTTAAAGGCACACACTAATAACCCTACAATAAATCAATCTTGGTCAGAAACTTTGCTTGCCCTATTGTATCGATACAATCATCAAACCTAGGTATTGGAAACACATCAGTTCTAGTTACAGCATTGACTTTGTGATAATCTGTACAGAATCTAGTACTTCCATCAGGTTTTGGAACTAGCACACAGGGTGAACTCCAATCGGAGTTGGAGGGTCTGATAATATCATGTTTTAACATGTACTCAACCTCTTTCTCAGCAATCTTTCTCTTTTCAGGATTCATCCGGTATGGATGCTGTTTTATTGGTTTGGCATCACCAACATCTACATCATGAGAGGCTATAGTAACTCTCTTTGGAACATCAGGAAACAAATCCTCATATTTCTTGATCAACCTTTCAAACTGATCTCTCTGTGAGGGTTCTAAGTGCTGGAGTTTTACATCAAGATTTTGCAACACTTCAGTGTTTGACAATTTACATGAAAGAACTTCAGCTTTAATTCTTGGTTCATCATCTTGAAACTCCCCCTCATCTTCACACGTTTCGACCATTGGAGAATTTGAAGTGACAGCTGCAACCCTAGCATTTCTGTCATGATAAGGCTTTAGCATGTTAATATGACACAATTGTTTTGGTTTTCTCCTATCTGGAGTCTTCACAATGTAATTGAGATCATTGAGTTTTGTCAGAATTTCATAAGGACCATGAAATCTAGCCTGCAATGGATTGGACTGCAAGGGAAACAACACAAGGACCTTGTCTCCTGGTTTAAACTCACGGCTTCTAGCCTTATGATCATACCAAGTTTTCATTTTTCCCTGACTTGATTTCAAGTTCTCTTTGGCAAGGTCACAAGCTGCACGCAATCTTTCCTTGAACTTGCTAACATAGTCTAACAGACTGATTTGCGGCTCTTCCTCTTGCCATTGTTCACTCAATAATAGCAAAGGTCCTCTCACTTCATGACCAAACACTAGCTCAAATGGACTGAATCCAGTAGACTCCTGCACTGCTTCTCTAGCTGCAAACAACAGCAAATGAACCCCTTCATCCCAGTCTTTCTCATGGTCATAACAATAAGTCCTCATCATTGTCTTGAGAGTGGAATGAAACCGCTCTAAGGCACCCTGACTTTCTGGATGATAGGCACTAGAAAGAATCTGTTTTGCACCTAGTTCATACACAACCTGCTGAAACAATCCTGAAGTGAAATTGCTACCTTGGTCTGACTGAATTTCCCTGGGAAGGCCAAACAACGTGAAGAACTTTATCAAAGCCTTCGAGATTGCAGTTGCCTTGATGTTACGTAGAGGTATGGCTTCGGGGAATCTGGTAGATGCACACATGATTGTCAACAAGTACTGATTTCCAGATCTAGTCTTGGGTAATGGACCAACGCAATCAACAATGACCCTAGAGAATGGCTCCCCAAATGCTGGGATAGGCTGCAATGGAGCTACAGGTGGGTCTAACTGGTGTTTTCCAACTTCCTGACAAGTGTGACAGGTTTTGCAAAAGTTGGAAACGTCTTTCCGAAGCCCAGGCCAAAAGAAGTGTTTCATGATCTTATCAACAGTCTTGTTAACACCAAGATGACCTCCTAAAGGTAAACTATGAGCCATTGTTAAGATCTCATTCCTATAGACCTTCGGAACAACAATTTGCCTGACCACTGCCCAATCTGCATTGGCAGGGATATCAGGAGGGCGCCACTTCCGCATCAACACACCATCCTTGAGATAATACCCAACTGGAACTGCATCTATTTCTTTATCAGGAAGGGCTCTCCTCTTTAGTACACAAATTTCAGGATCATTAGTTTGCTCCTCAATCAACCGCTTTCTGGACAGAGACAAGTCTCCAGACACATGAGAATCACCAGACCCATCCGGCTGGCTGAATAGAGAACTGATAAAAGTATCTGATAAGTCCTCAAACGGAGAAACCATAGTAGGCCAATCAGAGTCATGAGGCGAACCACCTGAGTCCTGACTATTCAATGTACTGGACGGCACCACAACATCATCTTCTTTAGCCTTCTTGGCCATAGCACGAGTCACTGCGCAAGAAGGATACAGAGATAGGTCCTCATCCCCATTTTCAGTGCTCGGCTGTGAAGTAAGATGTACAGGGGGAACTACTTTGCCCCCAGCCAGGTCATTGCCTAGCAACAGAGAAACACCCTTTATAGGTAGACTTGACATAAGTCCCACCTTTACCTGTCCTGTAACTAAATCTGACTTCAAGAATATAGAGCGCAGGGGTACAGATACAGTCCTCCCTTCAATACCTTGTACAAGTATGAAATCCCCTGAAGCGGTCTCATCACGTATCTCCAAGGAGTCCATCAACAAAAGTGACTGAGAAGCTCCGGTATCCCTTAGGATATATATGGGGACAGGAGTAGTATGCTCATTCAGAGCCGCAAATCCCTCTGACACAAATGGAAGAAATTCCTCCCTCACAAAGTCAGCTGTATTAGGCTTTTTAGCCCCACAAGAAGCAGGCAATTTAGCAGATTGGTTATCTATTACAGGGGTTTCTAACCTTGTTTTCACAAAGGCATTTGGTTTGGTATCCTTTTCTTTTTCTTTCTTAGCTTTAAGGAACCAACAGTTAGTTGTAACATGACCAGATTTCTTGCAATAACTGCAAACTAGACCACTTTTGTCACTGTCAGCTTTCACACTTTGATCAGACCTGTTACTGGATTTCTGAGCACCATCACCAGAGTTGTCTTTGTCTTTGGGTGAGGAATCTTGGGTATCACCGTAACCCTTTTTCTGAAATTGGGACCATTTATTGTTACTGCTAGACTGAAATTTGGACTTATGAGTGAGAACATATTCATCTGCAAATTTGGCAGCTGATTGCAAGTTCAGTGCTTGCTTCTCATTAAGGTAGGTCTTAACATCATCCTTAACACAGTTCTTGAATTCTTCAACTAACACCATCTCTTTTAGTGAGTTGAAATCATCCTTGACCTCCATAGAAGTACACCAGCGCTCAAAGCAAACCTGCTTCTCATTAGCAAATTCAACATAAGTCTGATTTTCAGATTTCTTCAGACCTCTGAATTTCTGTCGGTAAGCCTCTGGAACCAACTCATAAGCTCTCAAAATAACCTTTTTGACAACCTCATAATCAGAGGAATCATCTGCAGACAAAGCCGAATAGGCTTGTTGAGCTTTACCCTTGAGGACAGTTTGCAACATCAGAGGCCAGTATTCCTTTGGCCACTGGCAACTCTTTGCTACCTTTTCAAAACACTGGAAATAGTTGTCAACATCCTTTTCTGAAAATGGAGGCACCAGTTTTACCTCCTGACTGGCACAAAATTTATTTTTAGTTTCAATTTTAATTTTTAGTTGCTCCATTTGGAGTCTTTCTTCTCTATCGAATTTCTCTAATTCAAAATCTCTCTGTCTCTGTCTCTCTCTTTCTGCTCTTTCCTCTTTCTCTCTCTCAAATTCTCTTTGTTTTTCTTCTCTTGCTAATTTTTCTAACTCAAACTGCCTTCGTTTTTCTTTTTCTTCCCTCTCAAATTCTCTTTGTTTCTCTTTTTCCTCCCTTTCTTTTTCTCTTTCTTCCCTTTCTTTCTCTTTTTCCTCCCTTTCTTTTTCTCTTTCCTCCCTTTCAATCTCTAGCATTTTTAATTTAAGTTCCATTTCTATATTTGGATTTTCCACTGGAAACTGTTCCAGATCTCCTGGTGCAAACACATTTTCATCAATGTAATATTCAACTATCTCTCTAGCCAGTCTTGCTTTTCGCATGGCTGGTTTTACCTCTGTCAGCTCCAACTGTCTGCAAATTTCTAGCAGTTCTGTCTTTTTAAAAGACTTCAAAACCCCTACGGTTGGTGATGCCAAGAAATCATCCATTGCTGTTGTCAATATATATCTAGGAAAATTCAGAAAAACAATTTCACAATTTGGAATGTTAGATTTTCAATAAATTACTCACACAATGGTCTATACCGGACCTTGAGCCCCCAATTTGTTATGGCCCCAATTTGTTATTACATTTATAACACAACAGCAACAGCAAGGGATGACAAACACAGTTTTAACAACTAAAACACATTTAATTAAACACAACAACTAACTAAACTGACCAAGATTGAATAGGAAAAAAAAGAAACATTTACAGTCCCTTTTTGTGGGGTGGCTTGGTGATGTCCTGGATAATGAAAATGCTCAAACACAGGCAAAGAAATCCACAAAAGAAACGTCACAGGTCTTGAACAGAATGGCAGGTCTGGTCATCTTCTTGCAATTTCTCCTACGACTTTACTGTCTCAATTCTTTTCCTTATATACTCTTTTTTCAGACCCCACCCACATTTAGACCTCTTTTTTTTAACTTTCTGAGACTTGCCCCAGACATGTTCAGGACATGTCTAAACATGACTCCAGTCTGAGCTTAACAAAAAAAAGGTAAATACTGCCATCTAGTGGCCTATATTCACATTACAATACATATTCAAACATGGGATAAGCAATCAGCAATTACATTGTCTGTACCCTTCACATGCTTAATTTCTAAGTCAAACTCCTGTAAAATCAAACTCCAATTCAACAATCTTCGATTCTTGTTTTTCATCTTACTCAAAAACATTAACGGATTGTGGTCTGTGTACACAACCATTGGCTTTTGCCCTGTACAAACATAAACATCAAAGTGTTGTAAAGATAGAACCAGAGCCAACAGCTCCTTCTCTATTGTGGAATAGTTCCTTTGGTGGCGATTGAACTTCCTGGAGAAGTATGCCACGGGATGCTCAATGTCATCAGAGTCACTTCTCTGTAGGAGCACAGATCCACAAGCTTGGTCGCTAGCATCGACCGCGATGGAGAACGGTTTGTTGAAGTCAGGAGATTTGAGCACGGGGAAGTGACACAGCAGAGACTTCAGGCTATCGAAGGCTCTCTGGCATGCATCATCCCAAGTGAACTTTACGCTTTTGCTCTCAGTCTAACTAACCAACTGAAGAATCTCAGCAAAGTTCTTGCAGAATTTGCGGTAGTACCCGATCATTCCAAGGAAGCGACGCAAAGCTTTTTTGTTGTCAGGAACTGGAAAGTCCATGATGGCTTGGACTTTAGCATCTATGGGTGCCACCTTACCCTGGCCTATGACGTAGCCAAGATAGGTGACAGTAGCACAACCAAAGTCACTCTTGTTCAGGTTAACAGTCAGGTTAGCCTGGGTCAGGCGCTGGAACAACGTCTCTACATCTTTTAGATGTTCTTCCCAGGAGTCACTGCATGTGATCAGGTCATTGATGCACCCGTGTGTGGCAATCCGGCGATTGTAGACTGTATCATCCTTTGGAACGTGTCTGGGGCATTTTTCATGCCAAAGGGTAGGACTTCATACTGGTACAAGCCAGATGGTGTGGTAAAAGCAGTGATACTCTTGGCCCTCTCAGTTAAAGGCACACACCAATAACCCTTCAATAAATCAATCTTGGTCAGAAACTTTGCTTGCCCTACTCTATTGTAATGTGAATATTTTTTACCTTTTTAAGTAAGTATTTACCTTTTTTTTATTCAGCTCAGACTGGAGCTATGTTTGGACATGTTTCAGACATGTCTGGGGCAAGTCCCCGAAAATTAAAAAAAAGAGGTCTAAATGTGGGTGGGGTCTGCAAAAGAGTATATAAGGAAAAGAATTGAGACAGTAAAGTAGTCTGAGAAATTGCAAGAAGAAGGATACATGTGACCAGACCTGTCATTCTGTTCAAGACCTGTGAAGTTTTCTTTTGTGGATTTTAGTCTGCGTTTGATCATTTTTCCTTACCCAGGACATCACCAAGCCACCCCAACAAAACGGGACTGTAATTATTGCTTTTTTTTGTTGGTAATTAATCTTGGTCTTTAGCGTAGTTAGTTAGTTGTTATTAGTCTTTGTCTTTTTAATTAAATGTGTTTAAGTTTTAAATTGTGTCTGTCATCCCTTGCTGTTGCTGTTATGTTGTAAATGAAATAACAAATTGGGGCCAAAACAAATTGGGGGCTCAAGGTCCGGGATAGACCATTGTGTGAGTAATTTATTGAAAATCTAACATTTCAAATTGTGAAATTGTTTTTGTGAATTTTCCTAGATATATATTGACAACAGCAATGGATGATTTCTTGGCATCACCAACCGTAGGGGTTTTGAAGTCTTTTAAAAAGACCGAACTGTTGGAAATATGCAGACATTTGGAGCTGACAGAGGTAAAACCAGCCATGCAAAAAGCAAGACTGGCTAGAGAGATAGTTGAATATTACATTGATGAAAATGTGTTTGCACCAGGAGATCTGGAACAGTTTCCAGTGGAAAATCCAAATATAGAAATTGAACTTAAATAAAAAATGCTAGAGATTGAAAGGGAGGAAAGAGAAAAAGAAAGGGAGGAAAAAGAGAAACAAAGAGAATTTGAGAGGGAAGAAAAAGAAAAACAAAGAGAATTTCAGTTAGAACAATTTGCAAGACAGAGAGACTTTGAATAAGAGAAGTTAGATAGAGAAGAAAGACTCCAAATGGAGCAACTAAAAATTAAAATTCAAACTGAAAATAAATTTCGGGCTAGCCAGGAGGTAAAATTGGTGCCTCCATTTGCAGAAAAGGATGTTGACAACTATTTCCAGTGTTTTGAAAAGGTGGCAAAGAGTTGCCAGTGGCCAAAGGAACACTGGCCTCTGATGTTGCAAACTGTCCTCAAGGGTAAAGCTCAACAAGCCTATTCGGCTTTGTCTGCAGATGATTCCTCTGATTATGAGGTTGTCAAAAAGGTTATTTTGAGAGCTTATGAGTTGGTTCCAGAGGCTAACCGACAGAAATTCAGAGGTCTGAAGAAATCTGAAAATCAGACTTATGTTGAATTTGCTAATGGGAAGCAGGTTTGCTTTGAGCACTGGTGTACTTCTATGGAGGTCAAGGATGATTTCAACTCACTAAAAGAGATGGTGTTAGTTGAAGAATTCAAGAACTGTGTTAAGGATGATGTTAAGACCTACCTTAATGAGAAGCAAGCACTGAATTTGCAATCAGCTGCCAAATTTGCAGATGAATATGTTCTCACACATAAGTCCAAATTTCAGTCGAGCAGTAACAAAAGATGGTCCCAATTTCAGAAAAAGGGTTACGGTGATACCCAAGATTCCTCACCCAAAGACAAAGACAAATCTGGTGATGGTGCTCAGAAATCCAGTAACAGGTCTGATCAAAGTGTGAAAGCTGACAGTGACAATAGTGGTCTAGTTTGCAGTTATTGCAAGAAATCTGGTCATGTTACAACTAACTGTTGGTTCCTAAAAGCTAAGAAAGAAAAAAGAAAAGGATACCAAACCAAATGCCTTTGTGAAAACAGGGTTAGAAACCCCTGTAGTAGATAACCGATCTGCTAAATTGCCTGCTTCTTGTGGGGCTAAAAAGCCTGATACAGCTGACTTCGTGAGGGAGGAATTTCTTCCATTTGTGTCAGAGGGATTTGTGGCTCTGAATGAGCATACTACTCCTGTCCCCATATATATCCTAAGGGATACCGGAGCTTCTCAGTCACTTTTGTTGATGGACTCTTTGGAGTTACGTGATGAGACCGCTTCAGGGGATTTCATACTTGTACAAGGTATTGAAGGGAGGACTGTATCCGTACCCCTGCGCTCTATATTCTTGAAGTCAGATTTAGTTACAGGACAGGTAAAGGTGGGACTTAAGTCAAGTCTACCAATAAAGGGTGTTTCTCTGTTGCTAGGCAATGACCTGGCTGGGGGCAAAGTAGTTCCCCCTGTACATCTTACTTCACAGCCGAGCACTGAAGATGGGGATGAGGACCCATCTCTGTATCCTTCTTGCGCAGTGACTCGTGCTATGGCCAAGAAGGCTAAAGAAGAAGATGTTGTGGTGCCGTCCAGCACATTGAATAGTCAGGACTCAGGTGGTTCGCCTCATGACTCTGATTGGCCTACTATGGTTTCTCCGTTTGAGGACTTATCAGATAATTTTATCAGTTCTCTATTCAGCCAGCCGGATGGGTCTGGTGATTCTGATGTGTCTGGAGACTTGTCTCTGTCCAGAAAGCGGTTGATTGAGGAGCAAACTAATGATCCTGAAATTTGTGCACTAAGGAGGAGAGCCCTTCCTGATAAAGAAATAGACGCAGTTCCAGTTGGGTATTATCTCAAGGATGGTGTGTTGACCCTGACCTGGTCAGCCTAGGGTCACGACCCCAGCCTTGGACAGTCAGATCTGCTTCGTCCACTTGAGAGATCAGTTTCGAACCTGCACCAGGATGGCTCAGGAGACTCTACAGGAAAGACCAAAGATCAGCAGAAGAACAGTGAGTCGTCGACTTGGTGGTCACACTCGATACTGAGATTGGAGTCGATTTTTGTTGTTGATTTTGTTAAACTTGTGATTGTTGATTCTTTTGTCGTTCTTTTTTTGTTGATGTTATCTGACATTTTGTTGAAGTTATTGTTATGGGTGAAGTCAAGAAATGGTTTCAAATTTGAATCTGAGTTTGACTATAATTCTGGTTATAAGTTTTTCAAGTCCATCAATATTTAAATTGTGAACTACTCGAGTCATTATAAAGTGTAATTTTGGTATGATTATAATTAATTCTGTATTAAAGATGTTAGTTTGGCCTTTTTTCCCCATTGTTTTCTTCATTGATTTGCATACCAAAAAGCAAGAATGCGCACCAAATATCGAGGCACACCTCCATTAAATAATTTCATAAATAGCTTAGAATGGTTTACTCTATCAAATGCCTTTGTGGCATCAATAAAGCACAGAAAAACAGAAGTACTCAAACTGAGATATTTTCCCACAATTTCTTTTAGAGCATAAATGCACATGTCTGTGCCATGCTTTTTCTTAAAGCCCAACTGATTATCACTTGTTAAAACAAACATTTCCAGTCTAGTGTACAAAATAATCTCGAACACTTTTGAGAGAATGTTGGCAAGAGCAATTGGTCTATAGTTTTGCAAACTGTTTAGTTTAGCTGCCTTGTCTTTAATGTCAGGAAATAAAACAACAGAGATGATACAATCAGGAAAAACTCCATGGGTCAAAAACCCAGTAAAGCACATTGATAACAGAGGACATAATCTGTAGCTTGAATATTTCAAATGTTCTGCTGTTATGCTGTCCAGACCACAAGCTTTGTTATATCCAAGCTTCAAAATGGCATCATATACAGTACAGCCGCCGTTAAAACCAAAGAAAAAGTCGTAAATCCGCCAGTACGGGGGCGTTAAACTCTCAGTAGGGCCGGGAAATCTCGTCGTCAGCCGTGCAGTATGGGACCGGCGTATTGACGCGCATGAAGACGTAAGAAGACCTTCAGCCGCCTACTGCGCACGGGGTTGCTGGGGGATTATAACTGAGCCACGAGGGCTGTTGGGACGGTCGTTTTGACAGTAGTCCGTAGCCTACATGTAGATAGCACATTCCGCAAATTCGTGAGCAGATAACTTTCCGCCAGCGAATTCTGTATCGATACCAGACGCTTCAAACAAATTCCATTTGCGGAACCGGTCAACGTGCTGTAGGAATGGATAGGCTAAATTTCAGGTTTGCAACAGGAAGAATAATATATTTCGGCACTTGAGTGTAAAATAGGCCTACATAAAAGCATGTATTATCACCGAACATAAAATATTGCAGAATTGATACCTGACATAAAAATAATAAAATCCTCACCAAAAATAGCATGATATTTAATAATCCAATTGCGTATTATACCGTACTGAAGTTTTAAATAGTAGCACAGGTTGAGCAAACTGTATCGTCAAATATAAAAAGGTTTGCAGAAATGATTACCGGTAACATCACCCCCATCACCCCCGCCCGTAGGCTTACGTTACTTTTGCAATCATATATGGAAATAAATCGCTAACAAGCTGTGCTATTACCCGATTAGGTAAGACGACAATCATTCATCTGGAAACGTTTGCTTGATTTAAATCAACGTTATTCAAAATTACTCTCGGTATTGAGTGGGAAAAAAGTGGCACTTGGCGGTGAGATAGGCTATAAAAAGCATGTGGCTCTATTTGACTTTGATTTAAATTATGCAAACGCGTCCAGATGAATGATTGTCCTCCTACCTAATCGGGGAGAACAAACAGCACCTGTTAAGAGCGGAGCGCTCTCCGAGTGAACATTTTGTTAATCATGAAAATGACTGCGAACAGGTCAGGACTAATAATTCTTTAAAACAGATGTTACGTCCACCCCAATTCTCAGTTTTACGGAATTTAGGCTACCTTATGACTTCAACGCTGTTAGATCGCATGAGAAACCGTGTCTTCAGTTGCCTATTATGATATTTGGAAAACGCGTCAATAAAGAAAAATAACTGAGGACTAGCCAGGACTAGTTGTCATAAAGGGACGTGTCTGTGCCACCCCAATTCCTGGTTCTAGCTTCGCCCCTGCACAGGACATGAGTCAGATCACCCCGTTGAGCCACAGAAAAAACAGTTATGGTGGGAGGGAGAATGTTTTATTTCACACTGACTACAATAAACGTTAATAAAATTATTTCAGAAAAAATAAACAAGAATAAATAAGTTTGAAAACCTAAAATGGCATTTGCGGAACTAGTCAAATGACAAGCAGTCACTCCAATGGGTGTTGATGAAAAAGTATCAATAGTAGGCTACGAAATTGGGATTTATAAGGTCCATTATACGATCATTTCCGATCATAATGACACTAATAACATGATGAATCCCAGGAAAACACGTCTTTAACGGCCACACACTGCACAGTGCGCCCTATCGCAAGCGTTGATTTGGTAGCCCGCTGCTGCAATGGCAAGCAACAGTTATCGGGCATTTATTTCTCTATGAAGCAGAATATCTCGAAACAACAGTTAAGGGTTAAATCCACAATAATTCACCGTTCCAGCAGTGTCAAACTCAAGGCTGACAGCGAAGTCGTTTTCCCGCAAAAAAAAGTTTGATTTCTGCAAATTGCGGAATCGGTCAAATTGCGGAACCGGTCAACCCACTGTATAGGCCTATCGAAGATTACTCGCACCCCGTCTCAGTAAAATTCATTTAGGGAAAGAACTTGAATGTTTTTAGATTTATATACCGTTTCATTTTAAAATGCTAATTGGCTATTTTTAACGTTTTGCATCGTCTGAATTTGTTTTAATGACTTCTCATAACCATTCAGATAAACATTCAGATGTTCAAACATAATGTTCGCAAAGCTTGCAACTATAAAATAATTGCGTGCAATATGAATTTAGTTCGACCATAACGACTCTTGAATGCACTAAAAAAAAGCAAAATGAACTATTTGCGGAAACTAACAGGATGTTTAGTAAGCTTATTCTATATCTAGGCCTATCAATAAGGAAACGGAATTTAAAAAAAGATCTGCTCAATATCTTTACTCTAAAGGACATTGTCACTTAAAACTGAATGGCTCTTTCGTAAACTGAATTCACGGAATTAAAGGCGGATACACTTGGCACTGATTCAATACAGCTCAGTTTGTGTCATCTCTATTTATCACTCATTGTCACCCAAATATTCCCTTTAAGCTCAATGTAGACTAATAAAGAATTAATGACCTGGTCAGCACGTGGCAGAAATTTTCTATAAAATGCCCAACCATAAACTGACATCACATTCACAACTATGGAACCTGTCACGATACAACGCATTTCCCCAGAGTTTAGGACGAAGATTGACTCCTTGACGAGAGACAACCTCACACCTCTGCAGGTCCGAAAATGCATAATTTCGGAGAATAACGTGAGCATAAGCTCATAGGCTATTTAGTTGTATATTGCCAATTTGTTTATTTATATTGCGGCTGGCTTTTCAAAACCAATAAATCAATTGCGGCAAACTTCGCTGAAGATCTACCCACAAACTCTCATCACGGTTTCTGCAATAAAAAGACATATTTAAAATACCAAAAAAATTTCCTTTAAGATCACAATTTCTTATATTTTGCTGTCGAATTTTTCATAATAGGCTATTTTTTTTTCTTGTTCATGCTAGGCTTTTTAAACAGAGGGTCAACCACGCGCTTAAGAGAAAATAAAAAGATGTTAAATTACATAACGGCAAATACACGTAATTCTAACAGTCAAAATGCCCTCCATTCTATAACTTACACGCGGTACTAATTTCAGTTCCGCGGAGCCACATGTGGTTATTACTGGCGGTAAATTGTCCTGTGATACGGCTCATTGGTTAGAAATGGCTAAGAATGGGGAAATGTTCCAGATAACGGGGCGTGAACTAACGCCGTCTCTTTGGTTTTAACGGCGGCTGTACTGTACTTCACAAGTATGGACTACCAAAGCCTCAGTCATATCAACATTATCAATGACAACATCCTCACTTTTAACAGAATTGAATAGATCACCATAATGTTTGCGCCATAATTCTACAATATTTTCTGAGCCACAGACACTTTCTATATTAGATGGCAGTGGAGTTTTCGCGTTGTTCATAACTTTGACCTCATTCCAGAATTCATAATAATCATGACTCTGAAGCCTTCTGGCAAGGGAATCTGTTCTCATTGTATTTTCATTTCTTTTAATATAGCGAAGGGCATTTTTAAATTTGGCATTAGTAGTTCTTTTAAGTTCAAATATAGACCCCTGTCTCAGCTTCCCTGCTTCATGCCAGAGCTTAAAAGCTTCTCTTGCTTCAGCATGTTGTTCAGTGACAAAATCATTCCATCCAGGTTTAACATTATGACTTTTGGATTTTCGCTTCTGAAAACACATACTGCTGTCTTTAAGGACTTGCATGATATTCTCATACAGTGTACAGAGTTCACTATAATGTAGCTCCTTCTTACAATTAGGATCAGTACATGTGACTGCCTCTCTGGGTAGCTGAACAATCTGCAGCAATACATCTGTTGTGTTTGAGAAATTATCAATATCATTTTTAGTAAGTTTAGACCAGTCAGGCCTAGCTGTATGCCTGTCGGCCATTTTTTCTATAACCACTGGTATATCATCAACATTTACGGAGATACTCAAAGGTATATGATCGGACACAGCATGTTTGTACAGACTCAATATGACCCAGAGAAGCAGGGGCATCTGCTGTGCAAACACAGTGATCCAGCCAGGTGGTGGAATGCCAAGCTTCACTTATATAGGTAAAGCTACTATTTGGAAGGAGCACTTTGCTTGATAAAATTATAATACTATCTTCACAAAACTGCTTTAAGTAATTTCCAAAAACAGAAGAATTGTCTGATAAGTCACCATTGAAATCTCCAATCACATAGACACAAGTCGTGCCATTGACTTCAATAAAGGATTTAGTAAATGCTAGTTTGCTTAAAAACTCGTCTTCTAATTGATATGACCCATAAGGCATGTAAACATTTAGGATTGTACAGTTCTTATCATTAAAATTAATTTCCAAACCAATAGCCCAATCAACATTTAGCCTTAAAACTTAGATTCTTCCACAAAGAGATTCACCAGCACCATGAAAGTCATTGTGCGAAGAGTTCAGTTTATCTGGATCCTGTTTTGCGAGCCAAGTCTCTTGTAGGCATAAAATATCGCAGTCATCCAGGAGAGTATTGACCACATAGCAACTTGCTTTATCAACAATACTGTGGCCAATTCGCAGGCCACGCGCATTTTATGACATAATGCGAATGTTTGTTTCAACCATACGCAACATGTTCGCTCATTTCATTGGCAGAGACACTAGTTGCGGTGCGACGCTGGTCACCGGCTGGCCCAGCAGTAGTAGCAGTAGCTTGTTCTTTGCTCCTACGCGGTTCATAATATTGTCTTACAAACACGCCAGCTGGACAAAGCTCGGGCACGTACATGTCTGCTACTTCATTACATTCAGCACTAATGTGAAAAGAGCTGAATCTCTCATGTGTAGTCTCTATTTTGCGGCATTTGACATCTCGACCCAGTTTTCCTTTCAAATATTAACTTAGCGTGTCAGCATCCAAACTAGGATCAAACTTGGTTGCAAAAACACTCACCAACTTTGTCTTTACCGCATGTATGTTTGAGACAGCGCCAGTTCGAACAGTACCTGGAGTTTTGCGCTTGAAACTGCTGGCTTTATCCAAACGAGGCTTCAATATGCTAGCCGACCTGGCCTCTGTAGCCTTTGGTCTTCCATTACGCACCAGGACACTCCAGTCTGGAGACGGCGATTGCGGCGCAGTCTCAGACGCGCAGGGCTTTGGGAGCGCAGGTTGCTCAGCCTCTCTCTCAGTGATTCCCCCGGTGTTCACAGGCTTGACTCCCGTTAAGGCTTCAGCGGGGTCACGTTGCAAGGGCGATTGCGGCGCAGACTCAGACGCGCAGGGCTTTGGGAACGCAGGTTGCTCAGCCTCTCTCTCAGTGATTCCCCCGGTGTTCACAGGCTTGACTCCTGTTAAGGCTTCAGCAGGGTCACGTTGCGAGGGCGATTGCGGCGCAGACTCAGACGCGCAGGGCTTTGGGAGCGCAGGTCGCTCAGCCTCTCTCTCAGTGATTCCCCCGGTGTTCACAGGCTTGACTCCAGACTCAGACGCGCAGGGCTTTGGGAGCGCATGTTGCTCGGCCTCTCTCTCAGTGATTCCCCCGGTGTTCACAGGCTTGACTCCAGACTCAGACGCGCAGGGCTTTGGGAGCGCAGGTCGCTCAGCCTCTCTCTCAGTGATTCCCCCGGTGTTCACAGGCTTGACTCCAGACTCAGACGCGCAGGGCTTTGGGAGCGCATGTTGCTCGGCCTCTCTCTCAGTGATTCCCCCGGTGTTCACAGGCTTGACTCCAGACTCAGACGCGCAGGGCTTTGGGAGCGCAGGTCGCTCAGCCTCTCTCTCAGTGATTCCCCCGGTGTTCACAGGCTTGACTCCAGACTCAGATGCGCAGGGCTTTGGGAGCGCATGCTGCTCAGCCTCTCGCTCCGTGATTCCCCCGGTGTTCACAGGCTTGACTCCTGACTCAGATGCGCAGGGCTTTGGGAGCGCAGGTCGCTCAGCCTCTCTCTCAGTGATTCCCCCGGTGTTCACAGGCTTGACTCCTGACTCAGACGCGCAGGGCTTTGGGAGCGCATGTTGCTCAGCCTCTCTCTCAGTAATTCCCCCAGTGTTCACAGGCTTGACTCCTGACTCAGACGTGCAGGGCTTTGGGAGCGCAGGTTGCTCAGCCTCTCTCTCAGTGATTCCCCCGGTGTTCACAGGCTTGACTCCCGTCAAGGCTTCAGCGGGGTCACGCTGCTTCTCCAGTGCAGATATGCAGGTATCCACAGAGGCCGAGACAGAGCGCAATTCTTCACAGCTGCTCGTTTGCTTCTCTACAGACATTCTCATCCAGCCAATGTCGTTGTTTAATTGCTCTATTCGACTCAGTAATGCTGCAGCATCAATGTGATTGAAGGAAACAGGAGGCAAGTGCGAGACAAATCTTGGTATCTCGTCTCCGCATTCATTTAGTACTTTCAAGCACATTTTCACATTATTGATGTCCTTTTGTGGACCCTTATGAGCCACATTGCGCTGGGAGGTGTTGGGACAAACCTCAAACAAAACTTTCTGTGACGATTCAATGCGCTTAGAGTTGAAACTGTTTGTCACAACAAGATCAATGTCATCATGACTCATTGTCCTCATTTTCACGACAATGAAGGTCAAAAGTTCATCCTCCACAATAACTTTACCGTCGTTGGTTTTAAAGATCTCTGGTTTCATGCGAGAGAATGCACTGGCAGCCAAACGACGTGACCCCCTGCGGCCATCTTGGAATTACTCATTACTACAATGAGTTATAATACCAGTAGAAAAAAAAATGGCCTGTAGTTCTAAAACCTTGCGAGTGAACAAATTAACACCTTGCTGGTCAGGAAACATTAATGGGAATGAGTCGGGAGACGTAATGTGTTTTACGGTTTTAACGGTCTTGATATAAATTATCCTCGTTGGTCACTTTGTAGTCATTGCCCACTTCAGACTTTTTAAAAAATTTGGTCATAAAATCTCTTGCACCTCTCACTTCACTCTCTCTTTTTATTTTCTCCTGTCTCATCTGCACTCCTGATTTTTGGCAGCTGACCGTTTTGACGGTTTACAGTCTCAAGAGGAGAGCGAGGGGCCTGCTTCTGTTTCCTAACAAGTTGTGGTACCACTTCTGCTCTGAGCCATTGGAATTGTAAAACAATCAGATTGTAAATGCATTTCATTTTGAACATAAGCAGCCTTAACATGCAGACCTGATTGACCTGATTTTCCAATGCGTACTGAGAAACACCCCAATTTCAAGCAGATGCAAGAATATCTATTGCACACCAGTCTCTCAGGCAACCTTCCCTTAGCAACAACTTCACTTCTGTAACAACTTTTAAAGGAAGAACTCTTGATCTAAAGTAAGTACCTATGTATTATGTATGTGTAAACATTGTAAACAAATGTGCAGAAATGCTATTTATCAAATGTCTCATGGAGTATTTCACGAGCTAAAAAAAATTTTAATTCTTCTATGCAATATATGCCATATACATTGTGTGTGTGTGTGTGTGTGTGTGTATGTACACATGTATATTGCTCAAAGAAATTCAAGGAACACATAAATCACTTATCAGATCTTTATGAATGAATTATTAAAGTTGAAATCTTTACTGATTGTACATTGTGCAATTTGTTCAGAAAAAAAATTCCTTTACAAGGTTAATGGAAACCAAAATCATCAACCAACTGAGGGCTGGATTCAAAATCACCCTGAAAGTGAAAGTGAAAATTGAAATCACAGGCTTATTCAGCTCAAATAATTTTATCACAGCAACTCATAACATGACTCAGTAGTGTGTACGGCCCCTGTGTGCCTGTAAGCACTCCTGACAACTTCAGGGCAGCTCCTGATGTGTTAGTGGACGCTCTCCTGGGGGACCTCCTCCCAGACCTGGATCAGGGCATCAGTGACTCCTGCGTAGTTAGTGGCGGCATCGGATGCACGATACGTAATGTCATGTAGTTGTGCAATTGGATTTAAGTCAGGGGAATGAGAGGGTCAGTCAATGGCATCAATGTCTTCATCATCCAAGAGCTGCCTACTGCCATATGAGAACGGGCCCAAAGTGTAGTGTACAGAATTCAATGATATAAGCCTTATCATTTAAAACAGACACCACCCTCAAAGAACAGCAGGCATATACTTTACGGTGATGAGCAAAAATTTTTTCCTTCTCTTTGCTATTTTGTAATAAAAAGCTGCATTCAAGGCTAAATCTACGCTGTCTATTTTTACTCCAATGCATCCGTGTTTTTTGAAACTACATCTCCCAGTCTCCATGCATGTTTTTTTTTCCCCCCTGGGGCACGACTCCCAAAGAATACATGCCCTGAGCATTTCCTCCTCTGTGATTGGCTTGTGATGCTGGCAATTTGATTTTGAGGGTGGCCATTTGATTCAGTAGGCTCTGTCATTTCCAATGACCGTAATCACAGAGACCTAATGTTAGATGGAGTCTCTTGTTCCCAATTCCTGAAATTCAGAGTCCATGCTCCATTAATGACAGAGCACGACAATATTAATGTTGAGCTGATTTGTTTTGGGTATTTCCGGTATAGTTATCCACTAAACAATCAGAAGACATCATCAAAGTAGTTTCTGTAATGGCTGGTAAAATTGAGAGGCTAAGTTACGCAGCCAGAGAGAAAACAAGAAGTACCGACGCAATACAAACACAGAGAATTATACAGACTACAAGAAAGTACTCGCGCTTCCAAAGGAATAGTCTGAAAAAAACGGAAGCAACGCGAGACAGAACAAATGTAGAAAAGGGAAAATTCCTAAAGCAAAAGGAACTAAAATAATAACCGGATAGATGTAAAGTCACGCAAATCCTGACTAGAGATATCTTCGGCTATAGTGCTTAGCTACAAATAGACACTCTGGCGAAGGAGGCGTGGCGGACTTCCGGCTTATATGGAGTCCAGGGAAGTGCCACCCCAGTTCAATAAGCCAGCTGGGAAAAGAATCCGATTGGAAAGGAATTTGATCTCGTCCCGGGATGAGAGCACCAAAGAAAAGTCCAAAACACATGCATGCCTCACAAATCATGACAGGACCCCCCATCCCCCCCCTAAGGGATGGCCCCAGACCTTCCCAGAGAACCCCATGCACGGAACTCTGAGATAAGGGTGGGGTCCAGGATATCCCAAGATGGGACCCAGCACCGCTCCTCAGGACTATATCCCTCCCAATCAACTAAAAACTGAGCCCCACGACCCACACGCCTCTCGGCCGAAATACGACGCACAATACGACATGTAATCCGGCCCCCCCTCAATCATCTGCGGCAGGAATTTGTTGACTGGTGCCAGGACGCTACTGCTAACCGGTTTAAGCCTGGAGACATTAAAAGAGGGGTGGATACGCAAGAATCTAGGGAGCTTTAACTGGACAGTGACAGGGTTGATCCTCCATACTATATTAAAAGGACCAATGAAGCACGGAGCCAACTTCCGTGACACCACTCTTAAGGGAAGGTCCTGAGTGGAATGACAAACTCTTTGGCTAACCCGATAAGATGGGGCCAAAGGGCACCTTGTATTAGTGGTGGTCCTCTGTTTCTGCCCTGAGTGCAACAAAGAGGAACGGACCCTGGTCCAGACTGACCGACAACGTCGAACAAAGTTATTAATGGAGGGAACTTCTAAATCCTTCTCAGTCTCTGGAAACAGCAGAGGTAAATAACCCAACTGAGCTTCCAACGGGGAAAGGCCTATGGAGGAGTTGCATAGTGAATTGTGGGAATATTCGGCCCATGCCAAAGAACGACTCCACGAAGATGGGCTACCGGAACAAACAAACAGCCAGACGGCTCCCCGCTAGGACCGGGATCGGTCCTCAAGGCATCCCGCACAACGGACTCAACATCCGACTGGACAGGAGCCACAATCCGAGTTGCCGGGATAACCAGCTCAGGAATAGGATCACGACCAGAGTGGTCGTAAATCCACGACAAGGCGTCAGGCTTAATGTTTTTGGAACCCGCGCGATAGCTTAACGTTAATTGAAAGCGATTGAAAAACAATCACCACCGTGCCTGCTGGGACTTAGGTCGCTTAGTCTGTTAGATGTATTGGAGATTTAATGAACTGTCCAAACCACAAACTGATGTTCAGCCCCCTCAAACCAATGGCGCCACTCTTCTAACGCTAACTTGACAGCTAACAACTCCCAGTCACCAATGCTGTAATTCCGTTCGGCTGCCGACAATGACCGAGAGAAGTAGGTGCATAGGTGCAGCTTATTCTCCCAAAGGGGGCACTGGGACAAAATGGCACCCACCCCGACCTCCGACGCATCCACCTCCACAAAAAATGGGAGTGAAGGGTCAGGACAAACGAGAATGTGTTCTGAGCTAAATTTTTTCTTTAACTCCTAAAACCTGCCTCAACTTTTGGAGACCAAGCAAACGACAAGGATGTATTCTTAGTGAGTGCGATAGTGGGGGCAGCTAATGCGCTAAAATTACGGATAAACCTCCTATGAAAATTAGCAAAGCCCAAAAACTGTTGAACCTTTTTGACGTTTTGAGGGACAGGCTAATTTAGTCTTAGGAAAAGGAGACTCAGGGGTGATTTGATTGAGGTCTTTAAATATGTTAAAGGGATTAACAAAGTGAATCATGCAGGATTCCTTCGACTAATTGTTGTGAGTAGAACTCGGGGTCAGAAATGGAAGTTGACCAAAGGTAAATTTAGCACTGATATTCGGAAATACTTCTTCACCCAAATAGTTATTTCAATGTGGAATAGCTTACCTGACCATATTGTTGAGGCAGAGACCTTGGGGGTTTTCAAGAGCAGCAGGTTTGACCTAAAGCTAGATACCATTGAGTCATTTAGTATCTGAAGGGATATATTCACAATAGTATACAGAAACTGGCGAGCTTAGTTGGGCTGAAAGGCCTGTTTTTGCCATTCATGTTATGTTATGTTAATTCCTAACCACTGCCACCTAGTCAGGATTCATGCGGACTGACCGTTCAGACACAATTAAGCCAAGAAACTAAACTGTGTTGGCATGAAAAATGCAATTTTCAGCCTTGACAAAAAGCTTGGCTTTAAGGAGGGCCTCAAGAACTTGTCTGACGTGTTGTTTATGCTCCGCGAGAGTTGAAGAAAAAATCATAATATTGTCAGTAGACAATAAGTAGACAAAGATAATTTCTCCAACATGTCTCGGAGGACGTCATTAACGAGTGCCTGGAACACAGAGGGGGCATTAACCAATCCGAACGACATGACCAAATATTCCTTGTACTCGTCTTGCGTATTAAATGCATGTATGTATGCATGTATATAAGTGTGTGTATATGGGTATGTGTATATGTGTATATATATAGGTATGTGTATATGTATATAAGTGAGAATGAATGTATGTATATATATGTATATGTTTATGTGTATGTGTATATATATGTATGTATATGTATATATGTATATATAGTTAGATATATAGATAGATATATATTTACGTATGTAAATTAATGTATATGTGTGTACGTATATGAATGCATATATAAGAAACTGTACCTTTATTTTTTATTATCTGTTACATTGTTTTTACTTTAATTAGAACATGTAAATTTGGTAAGGAAGGGGCTGGGCTTGATAAGTTTTTTACTTCCTTTACCTTTTTTTTTTGTTACAAAAATGTTTTTTGTTTTATGTTCGAGACAAATAAATAAATCAAATCAAATCAAATCAAATGCCGTTTTCCACTCATCCCCCTCCTGGATCCGAACCAAGTTGAAAATTCCGGAGGTCTAGCTTGGTAAAAATACGACGCCTCCTGCAGATGTTCAAACGTGGAGTTCATCAACAAGAAGGGGGTATTGATTTTTAATAATGATATTATTCAAGCCTCTGTAATCAATACAGGGTCTCGGGCCGCCATCTTTTTTCCCCAAAAAAAAGGACCCCACTCCAGCTGGAGTTGTGGAGGGCTGAATAAATCCATTAGCCAGAGCCTCATGAATATATTTTCGCATGGCCCTTCGCTCAGGCCCTGACAGCAAATATAATGAATCCCCAGGGAAAGTGGTACCCGAGTAGAGATTGATCTTGCAATCGTACGTGCGATACGGAAGTAAAGTCAAGGCCCATTGCTTGCTGAAAACTTTTGCGAGATCAGCATAATCGTTAGGAACAATAGGAGGCAGACAAAAGTTCAGAGCAGCCCCCGAATTCTCACCCTTTTTGGAACCTGCCATCTCTATGTCTGATTCCTAGTCAGAGAACTCCACCGAATCGCAATCCTCCTCTGGCTATTACCGGTCAAATTGAGGATCCCCCTCCAACCCCTCCTCCGCCTCTTTTTCTAGATTAGGAGGGTTGTGTGAGACAAACTCCTCAGAATCACTCCAGGCATCAGCCTCCCCCATAGGTTGATGTCTGGGATGAAACACCAAACTCTCCCTACAGTGGGACCTGTAATCTGTGCCCCAATGGACGATCGGGTTATTCTGACTCCCCCAAAGGATGTGAGGCCTATGTTCCTGTCACCAAGAGTGTCCTAAAATGACAGGAAAAACAGGGGAACTGATCATAAAAAACAAGATCTCTGAATGACCACCAAAAGGGACAAACATAGTCAATGATTCAGAGACCTCAGTCATAAATCCAGATCCCAGCAGGCGACCATCCAAAGACCTCACAGTGCGTCAAAGTAAAAGCGGGCGGATGGAAATGGAATGTCTCCTAGCCCACTCTGCATCCACAAAAGAGTCCATGGCACCAGAGTCCATAAAAGCCTCAATAAATATTTTCTGTCTCCCCACAGTCAATTCAACAGGATTAAAGTTTGGAAGGGAAATTGGGTCTGTCCCTCCAACGCCCCCTATTCCGCTGGAGGGACTTCCCATCTCCCTGAAGCTCAGGGCAGCGTGGACGGATATGTCCCGGTTTGTTACAATGATAGCAGATTATATGTCTGGGAACAGAGAGTATATAGAGTCTGGGGAAGCGCCACCCCAGTTCAATCAGCCAGCTGGGAAAAGAATCCAATTGAAAAAGAATTTGATCTCATCCCGGGGTAAGAGCCACAAAGAAAAGTCCAAAACACACATGCATGCCTCACAAACCATGACAGCTGCTTGCTGGCGATGAAGCAAAACTAGATGACTCATTGCAAATAGCTTAGTGGGTAAATCATTGAGCTATTGTGCAGGTGACGGCCATACATTTACTTGCATTTTGAGCATACATAGTTGAGCCTTCACAATTACAAACCCAGTTTTGCGTTGTAATGTGAATATAGGCCACTAGATGGCAGTATTTACCTTTTTTTTTGTTAAGCTCAGACTGGAGTCATGTTTAGACATGTCCTGGACATGTCTGGGGCAAGTCTCAGAAAATTAAAAAAAAGAGGTCTAAATGTGGGTGGGGTCTGCAAAAGAGTATATAAGGAAAAGAATTGAGACAGTAAAGTAGTAGGAGAAATTGCAAGAAGATGACCAGACCTGCCATTCTGTTCAAGACCTGTGACGTTTCTTTTGTGGATTTCTTTGCCTGTGTTTGAGCATTTTCTTCATCCAGGACATCACCAAGCCACCCCACCAAAAAGGGACTGTAATTATTTCTGTTTTTTCTTATTTATCAATCTTGGTCTTTAGTTGTAGGTTGTTATTAGTCTTTGTCTTTGTTAAAAATTAAATGTGTTTTAGTTGTTAAAACTGTGTTGGTCATCCCTTGCTGTTGCTGTTGTGTTATAAATGTAATAACAAATTGGGGCCATAACAATTAACAACAGTTTAGTGGCTGGGGTGTTTGTTGTGATTGCGGTTTTTTACTTTCCGCGTTCCGGCGGCCAGGCGACATTACGCACAAAGACTGAATGAGTACAGATATACAGTCGCTAAACCGCTTTGTTCTTGATATTTTTGCTATGATTTTCCACTAAATATTAAACATTCATTTTCAAAGTCTTCTTTGGCAAAATAGCCATGCACAATCCCTCGCAATTACGGAGAGAACGATGAAATACAAGCACTGGATGGAAGTGCTTGATGTGTTTTGCTGACTCACTCTTTCAGTTTAAAATGTGGCAACATTAATAACGTCGAATCAGTTGACTGAGGGGCTAAGATGTTGAATTCGATGGCGGGAGATCTGTGGGTCAAATCTCGGTTCAGGCAGAAGTGTTTATTTCTGAGCTGCAGAGCATAGTGATTGTACAAATAATTGCTGGGTGTTCGTTCTTTTTCCTTTTTAACATTTTTTACCTAATCCTTGTTTTTGTTTTATTGAAAATAAATCTACTCCAGTGGACCTGAACTTCATTTCTTTTGCATTTATTTTCTTTGAATTGGTGAATGTACACAGGACTGGTTGCAAAAGTAACAATACATTTTTAAAAATATGGTTGTTATATATATATATATATATATATATATATATATATAGAGAGAGAGAGAGAGAGAGAGAGAGATTTTTATGCCATTACAAAAATCCCCAAGGTCTTATTTTTATTATGATACCAAGATTTTTCAAATGGACCAAGTAGTCGCTGAGATTTACCCATTTCATTATGGGCAGGCTGTTGTGATTCTGATCTGCTTTGCCATGTCCCTGATCTGCTTTGCCATGTTTCATTATGTTCTGTCTTGTTTGGATTTCGATCTCTGGTTTGCCTGACCGTGCCTTGTATTATGTATTGTGATTTTGATGCCCGATTATGTTCATGTCTTGTCCAGTTTAGTTTTGCCATGTTTTGTATTTTGCCATATTTCATTCCTGCAGTTACATTCCGGTTCGTATTTTTGTTTTTGCCATGCATTGCACTTTGTCTCCCCTTGTCTGGTCTTCTGTCATGTGTTTGCTCACAGCCCCAGTATTGTGTGCCACACTTTTGGGTGATTTAATGGATTCTGGATTTCAACCATTCCTTCCCATCTCGTTCACTTCCTTCGCCTTGCTTTTATATTTGACGAACCCATACTAACAGTTTGTTGTTTTTGATAAAGTTACTAACCTTAAGTAACATTGTATATAATACTAACTTACTAATGAGCACTAGGGATTGTATAGCTGCACTCTGCTAATTGACTAACGATCTCTCAGCATTCACCCTGTTCTAGTCTCCACCTCTTCACTCAATTTACTTTGCTGTGTTTCTAGCAGATTCTCTGCACCTGTCTAATCACTGTTCTGCCACTCACTCTGTGCACGTAGAAATCCCTAACCGGATCTGTTTGTTCTGTCTATAGGCTGTCTGGTGATCCCTGTCCGCGTTTTGGCTTTTGCCTGTTTCATGTGATTAGGTTCTCCCTCATGTTTGCTCCTTTGTAATCAGTCTGACTTCCTGCACCTGTGTTCTGTTTAGCATGTGACTTCCTGTATGTGTATATTAGGAGTCTTTTCACAGCACTTCCTAGTCAGAACGTTTCTCTCAGTTTGCTTGTGCCACGCTTTACCTTGCCTTGTACTCTCAGTGATTCTATTCTGACTGGACGGTCCCTGTTTACGATTTTTTCGCTTTGCGTTTTGGATTATTGTTGCATCTGTGTTTTTGAACCCTTTTTTGCCCGACTACGAGTCTTGTGTTTGCTGCCCTATTAACAGTTTGAATTAGGCCCACTGGATTTTGGCCTCTGCTTCTCTGACATTCCTGTACCTGTGTAGCGAACCTACTTTTGCCCGACCACGTTTTGGACTCTGTTTTTGCTGGCTGAATAGACAACTGATAAAAGTATATGATAAGTCCTCAAACGGAGAAATCATAGTAGGCCGAACAGAGTCATGAGGCGAACCACCTGAGTCATGACTATTCAATGTGCTGGACGGCACCACATTATCTTCTTCTTGAGCCTTCTTGGCCATAGCACGAGTCACTGCGCAAGAAGGATACAGAGATGGGTCTTCATGGCCATCCTTAGTGCTCGGCTGTGAAGTAAGATGAACAGGGGGAACTACATTGCCCCCAGCCAGGTCATTGCCTAGCAACAGAGAAACACCCTTTATAGGTAGACTTGACATAAGTCCCACCTTTACCTGTCCTGTAACTAAATCTGACTTCAAGAATACAGAGCGCAGGGGTACAGATACAGTCCTCCCTTCAATACCTTGTACAAGTATGAAATCCCCTGAAGCGGTCTCATCACGTAACTCCAAGGAGTCCACCGACAAAAGTGACTGAGAAGCTCCGGTATCCCTTAGGATATATATGGGGACAGGAGGAGAATGCTCATTCAGAGCCACAAATCCCTCTGACACAAATGGAAGAAATTCCTCCCTCACAAAGTCAGCTGTATCAGGCTTTCTAGCTCCACAAGAAGCAGGCAATTTAGCAGATCGGTAATCTACTACAGGGGTTTCTAACCTTGTTTTCACAAAGGCATTTGGTTTGGTATCCTTTTCTTTTTCTTTCTTAGCTTTGAGGAACCAACAGTTAGTTGTAACATGACCAGATTTCTTGCAATAACTGCGCACTAGACCACTTTTGTCACTGTCAGCTTTCACACTTTGATAAGACCTGTTACTGGATTTCTGAGCACCATCACCAGATTTGTCTTTGTCTTTGGGTGAGGAATCATGGGTATCACCGTAACCTTTTTTCTGAAATTGGGACCATCTATTGTTACTGCTAGACTGAAATTTGGACTGATGCGTGAGAACATATTCATCTGCAAATTTGGCAGCTGATTGCAAATTCAGTGCTTGCTTCTCATTAAGGTAGGTCCTAATATCATCCTTAACACAGTTCTTAAATTCTTCAAATGTAATGTGAATATAGGCCACTGGATGGCAGTATTTACCTTTTTTTTTATTCAGCTCAGACTGGAGCTATGTTTAGACATGTCCTGGACATGTCTGGGGCAAGTCCCTGAAAAGTAAAAAAAAAAAGGTCTAAATGTGGGTGGGGTCTGCAAAAGAGTATAAAAGGAGTAGAATTGAGACAGTAAAGTAGTAGGAGAAATTGCAAGAAGAAGGATACGTGTGACCAGACCTGTCATTTCTGTTCAAGACCTGTTAAGTTTTTTTTTTGTGGATTTTTCTCACCCAGCACATCACAAGGAAACCCACCAAAGGGACAGTAAATATTTCTTTTTGTTTTTTTTTATTCAATCTTGGTCTGTAGTTGTAAATAGTTGTTATTAGTCTTTGTCTGTTTAATTAAATGTGTTTAAGTTTTAAAAACTGTGTGTCATCCCTTGCTGTTGCTGTTGTGTTATAAATGTAATAACAAATTGGGGCCATCACAAAATTGGGGGCTCGTCCGGGATCGAACATTGTTGTGAGTAATTTATTGAAAATCTAACATTTCAAATTGTAAAATTGATTTTTTTTAATTGTATACATATATATTGACAACAGCAATGGATGATTTCTTGGCATCACCAACCGTAGGGGTTTTGAAGTCTTTTAAAAAGATAGAACTGCTAGAAATTTGCAGACAGTTGGAGCTGACAGAGGTAAAACCAGCCATACGAAAAGCAAGACTGGCTAGAGAGATAGTTGAATATTACATTGATGAAAATGTGTTTGCACCAGGAGATCTGGAACAGTTTCCAGTGGAAAATCCAAGTATAGAAATGGAACTTAAATTAAAAATGCTAGAATTTGAAAGGGAAGAAAAAGAAAAACAAAGGCAGTTTGAGTTAGAAAAATTAGCAAGAAAAGAGAAAATAAAAAGGGAGGAAAAAGAAAAACAAAGAGAATTTGAGTTAGAAAAATTTGCAAGACAGAGAGATTTTGAATTAGAGAAATTCGATAGAGAAAAACTCCAAATGGAGCAACTAAAAATTAAAATTGCAACTGAAAATAAATTTTGTGCCAGCCAGGAGGTAAAACTGGTGCCTCCATGTTGGGAAAATGATGTTGACAACTATTTCCAGTGTTTTGAAAAGGTAGCAAAGAGTTGCCAGTGGCTAAAGGAACACTGGCCTCTGATGTTGCAAACTGTCCTCAAGGGTAAAGCTCAACAAGCCTGTTCGGCTTTGTCTGCAGATGATTCCTCTGATTATGAGGTTGTCAAAAAGGTTATTTTGAGAGCTTATGAGTTGGTTCCAGAGGCTTACCGACAGAAATTCAGAGGTCTGAAGAAATCTGAAAATCAGACTTATGTTGAATTTGCTAATGAAAAGCAGGTTTGCTTTGAGCGCTGGTGTACTTCTATGGAGGTCAAGGATGATTTCAACTCACTAAAAGAGATGGTGTTAGTTGAAGAATTCAAGAACTGTGTTAACGATGATGTTAAGACCTACCTTAATGAGAAGCAAGCACTGAATTTGCAATCAGCTGCCAAATTTGCAGATGAATATGTTCTCACACATAAGTCCAAATTTCAGTCTAGCAGTAACAATAGATGGTCCCAATTTCAGAAAAAGGGTTACGGTGATACCCAAGATTCCTCACCCAAAGACAAAGACAAATCTGGTGATGGTGCTCAAAAATCCAGTAACAGGTCTGATCGAAGTGTGAAAGCTGACAGTGACAGAAGTGGTCTAGTTTGCAGATATTGCAAGAAATCTGGTCATGTTACAACTAACTGTTGGTTCCTTAAAGCTAAAAAAGAAAAAGAAAAAAATACCAAACCAAATGCCTTTGTGAAAACAAGGTTAGTGACCCCTGTAGTAGATAACCGATCTGCTAAATTGCCTGCTTCTTGTGGGGCTAAAAAGCCTGATACAGCTGACTTCGTGAGGGAGGAATTTCTTCCATTTGTGTCAGAGGGATTTGTGGCTCTGAATGAGCATACTACTCCTGTCCCCATATATATCCTAAGGGATACCGGAGCTTCTCAGTCACTTTTGTTGATGGACTCCTTGGAGTTACGTGATGAGACCGCTTCAGGGGATTTCATACTTGTACAAGGTATTGAAGGGAGGACTGTATCTGTACCCCTGCGCTCTATATTCTTGAAGTCAGATTTAGTTACAGGACAGGTAAAGGTGGGACTTATGTCAAGTCTACCTATGAAGGGTGTTTCTCTGTTGCTAGGCAATGACCTGGCTGGGGGCAAAGTAGTTCCCCCTGTACATCTTACTTCACAGCCGAGCACTGAAGATGGGGATGAGGACCCATCTCTGTATCCTTCTTGCGCAGTGAGTCGTGCTATGGCCAAGAAAGCTAAAGAAGAAGATGATGTGGTGCCGTTTAGGAGGCCTTTACCTTTAGGAGGTCATCTTGGTGTTAACAAGACTGTTGATAAGATCATGAAACACTTCTTTTGGCCTGGGCTTCGGAAAGACGTTTCCAACTTTTGCAAAACCTGTCACACTTGTCAGGTAGTTGGAAAACACCAGTTAGACCCACCTGTAGCTCCATTGCAGCCTATCCCAGCATTTGGGGAGCCATTCTCTAGGGTCATTGTTGATTGCGTTGGTCCATTACCCAAGACTAGATCTGGGAATCAGTACTTGTTGACAATCATGTGTGCATCTACCAGATTCCCCGAAGCCATACCTCTACGTAACATCAAGGCAACTGCAATCTCGAAGGCTTTGATAAAGTTCTTCACGTTGTTTGGCCTTCCCAGGGAAATTCAGTCAGACCAGGGTAGCAATTTCACTTCAGGATTGTTTCAGCAGGTTGTGTATGAACTAGGTGCAAAGCAGATTCTTTCTAGTGCCTATCATCCAGAAGGTCAGGGTGCCTTAGAGCGGTTTCATTCCACTCTCAAGACAATGATGAGGACTTATTGTTATGACCATGAGAAAGACTGGGATGAAGGTGTTCATTTGCTGTTGTTTGCAGCTAGAGAAGCAGTGCAGGAGTCTACTGGATTCAGTCCATTTGAGCTAGGGTTTGGTCATGAAGTGAGAGGACCTTTGCTATTATTGAGTGAACAATGGCAAGAGGAAGAGCCGCATATCAGTCTGTTAGACTATGTCAGCAAGTTCAAGGAAAGATTGCGTGCAGCTTGTGACCTAGCCAAAGAGAGCTTGAAATCAAGTCAGGGAAAAATTAAAACTTGGTATGATCATAAGGCTAGAAGCCGTGAGTTTAAACCAGGAGAAAAGGTCCTTGTGTTGTTTCCCTTGCAGTCCAATCCATTGCAGGCTAGATTTCATGGTACTTATGAAATTCTGACAAAACTCAATGATCTCAATTACATTGTGAAGACTCCAGATCGGAGAAAACCAAAACAATTGTGTCATATTAACATGCTAAAGCCTTATCGTGACAGAAATGCTAGGGTTGCAGCTGTCACTTCAGAATCTCCAATGGTCGAAACGTGTGAAGATGAGGGGGAGTTTCAAGATGATGAACCAAGAATTAAAGCTGAAGTTCTTTCATGTAAATTGTCAAATTCTGAAGTGTTGCAAAATCTTGATGTAAAACTCCAGCACTTAGAACCCTCACAGAGAGATCAGTTTGAAAGGTTGATCAAAAAATATGAGGATTTGTTTCCTGATGTTCCAGAGAGAGTTACTATAGCCTCTCATGATGTAGATGTTGGTGATGCCAAACCAATAAAACAGCATCCATACCGGATGAATCCTGAAAAGAGAAAGATTGCTGAGAAAGAGGTTGAGTACATGTTAAAACATGATATTATCAGACCCTCCAACTCCGATTGGAGTTCACCCTGTGTGCTAGTTCCAAAACCTGATGGAAGTACTAGATTCCGTACAGATTATCGCAAAGTCAATGCTGTAACCAGAACTGATGTGTTTCCAATACCTAGGATTGATGATTGTATCGATAGAGTAGGGCAAGCAAAGTTTCTGACCAAGTTTGATTTATCGAAGGGTTATTGGTGTGTGCCTTTAACTGAGAGGGCCAAGAGCATCTCTGCTTTTGCCACACCATCTGGATTGTACCAGTATGAAGTCCTACCCTTTGGCATGAAAAATGCCCCAGCCACGTTCCAAAGGATGATACAGTCTACAATCGCCGGATTGCCACACACGGGTGCATACATCGATGACCTGATCACATGGAGTGACTCCTGGGAAGAACATCTAAAAGATGTAGAGATGTTGTTCCAGCGCCTGACCCAGGCTAACCTGACTGTTAACCTGAGCAAAAGTGACTTTGGTTGTGCTACTGTCACCTATCTTGGCCACGTCATAGGCCAGGGTAAGGTGGCACCCATAAATGCTTAAGTCCAAGCCATCATGGACTTTCCAGTTCCTGACAACAAAAAAGCTTTGCGCCGCTTCCTTGGAATGATCGGGTACTACCGCAAGTTCTGCAAGAACTTTGCTGAGATTGCTCTCAGTCTAACTAACCAACTGAAGAAAGGCGTAAAGTTCACTTGGGATGATGCATGCCAGAGAGCCTTCGATCGCCTGAAGTCTCTGCTGTGTCACTTCCCCGTGCTCAAATCTCCTGACTTCAACAAACCGTTCTCCATCGCGGTCGATGCTAGCGACCAAGCTTGTGGATCTGTGCTCCTACAGAGAAGTGACTCTGATGACATTGAGAACCCTGTGGCATACTTCTCCAGGAAGTTCAATCGCCACCAAAGGAACTATTCCACAATAGAGAAGGAGCTGTTGGCTCTGGTTCTATCTTTACAACACTTTGATGTTTATGTTTGTACAGGACAAAAGCCAATGATTGTGTACACTGACCACAATCCGTTAATGTTTTTGAGTAAGATGAAAAACAAGAATCGGAGATTGTTGAATTGGAGTTTGATTTTACAGGAGTTTGACTTGGAAATTAAGCATGTGAAGGGTACAGACAATGTAATTGCTGATTGCTTATCCCGTGTTTGAATATGTATATATATATATCATGTGTTTATTTGAATATTGTATGATATGTATATATAGGCAAGTGTCCACTTAGCCATTTTGTATAGAAAAGAAAAATTTTGCCTTGATGAGTCAAAATTTTTCCCTTTTGGAATTGAGGTGTAATGTGAATATAGGCCACTGGATGGCAGTATTTACCTTTTTTTTTATTCAGCTCAGACTGGAGCTATGTTTAGACATGTCCTGGACATGTCTGGGGCAAGTCCCCGAAAAGTAAAAAAAAAAGGTCTAAATGTGGGTGGGGTCTGCAAAAGAGTATATAAGGAGTAGAATTGAGACAGTAAAGTAGTAGGAGAAATTGCAAGAAGAAGGATACGTGTGACCAGACCTGTCATTTCTGTTCAAGACCTGTTAAGTTTTTTTTTTTTTTTTGTGGATTTTTCTCACCCAGCACATCACCAGGAAACCCACCAAAGGGACAGTAAATATTTCTTTTTGTTTTTTTTTATTCTGTAGTTGTAAATAGTTGTTATTAGTCTTTGTCTGTTTAATTAAATATGTTTAAGTTTTAAAAACTGTGTGTCATCCCTTGATGTTGTTGTTGTGTTATAAATGTAATAACAAATTGGGGCCATAACACAAATAACACCATCTCTTTTAGTGAGTTGAAATCATCCTTGACCTTCATAGAAGTACACCAGCGCTCAAAGCAAACCTTCTTCTCATTAGCAAATTCCACATAAGTCTGATTGTCAGATTTCTTCAGACCTCTGAATTTCTGTCGGTAAGCCTCTGGAACCAACTCATAAGCTCTCAAAATAACCTTTTTGACAACCTCAATCAGAGGAATCATCTGCAGACAAAGCTGAATAGGCTTGTTGAGCTTTACCCTTGAGGACAGTTTGCAACATCAGAGGCCAGTGTTCCTTTGGCCACTGGCAACTCTTTGCTACCTATTCAAAACACTGGAAATAGTTGTCTTCGTCCTTTTCTGAAAATGGAGGCACCAGTTTTACCTCCTGACTGACACAAAATTTATTTTTAGTTTCAATTAAAATTTTTAGTTGCTCCATTTTGAGTCTTTCTTCTCTATCAAATTTCTGAAATTCAAAATCTCTCTGTCTCTCTCTTTCTGCTCTTTCCTCTTTCTCTCTCTCAAATACTCTTTGTTTTTCTTTTTCCTCCCTTTCTTTTTTCTCTTGCTAATTTTTCTAACTCAAACTGCCTTTGTTTTTCTTTTTCCTCCCTTTCAATCTCTCGCATTTTTAATTTAAGTTTGGATTTTCCACTGGAAACTTTTCCAGATCTCCTGGTGCAAACACATTTTCATCAATGTAATATTCAACTATCTCTCTAGCCAGTCTTGCTTTTCGCATGGTTGGTTTTACCTCTGTCAGCTCCAAATGTCTGCATATTTCCAACAATTCTGTCTTTTTTAAAAGACTTCAAAATCCCTACGGTTGGTGATGCCAAGAAATCATCCATTGCTGTTGTCAATATATATCTAGGAAAATTCACAAAAACAATATTACAATTTGAAATGTTAGATTTTCACTAAATGACTCACACAATGTTCTCTCCCGGACTTGAGCCCCCAATTTGTTATGGCCCCAATTTGTTATTACATTTACAACATCCACAACAGCAAGGGATGACAGACACAATTTTCAACTTAAACACATTTAATTAACAAAAACAACTAACAACTAACTAATCTGCTGACTAATCTAATGACCAAGATTGATTATATTCAAAAACAGAAATATTTACAGTCCCTTTTGGTTGGGTTCCTTGGTGATGTCCTGGGTGAGGAAAATGCTCTAACACAGGCAAAAATCCACTATAAGCTTCACAGGTCTTAATCTGAATGACAGGTCTAGTCACATGTATCCTTTCCCTTGCAATTTCTCCTACTACTTTACTGTCTCAATTCTCCCCCCTTATATACTCTTTTACAAACCCCACCCACATTTAGACCTATTTATTTTTATTTTTATTTTCTGGGACTTGCCCCAGACATGCCCAGAACTTGTCCAAACCTAGCTCCAGTCTGGGCTTAACAAAAAAAAAAGGTAAATACAGCCATCTAGTGGCCTATATTCACATCACAAGAGGTTTTCATTTAAACCATTGATAGGTGAATAATGTTGAATACCTTATTACAATGGCAGCTGTCAGAGGGTGGCAGAAGGATCTGGGCACCTTTATTAGAGCCATATTGTGTCAGCCAAACAACGGTCAGTCAGATCATGTTCAAAAGTGCAGTTCTTGTGTGTTGTTCCCAATATTCTGTGGTTAGTACCATTTCATGACGCCCATAGCTCACTGATGCCTGGAGAAGCGAAGGCTGGCAGTAATGGTTAACAAAGTGACTGCTGGCCACGACAAAGAAGTGTTGAAACACACTATCCATTGTCGCTTGCTGCAGATTGGGCTGTATGGACACAGTACGTCACGCTGCCCGTGCTGACTGCTGTACACTGCCGAAACTATGGAGCAATGGGGCTATGGGAATTGCACTATGGAGCAATGGGACGTGACACAGCCTGATGAATCATGATTTTTTAATCACATGGATGACCAGCCACCTGGGGAAGAGATGGCACAAACATGCATTCTGGGAAAGCTGGCAGAGGCAGCATGAAGCTCTGGACATGTACCTGATACTTTGACATGAACTACCTTCCGTACCATTGTTGCAGACCACGTACACCCCTTCATGGCAACGGTATTCCCTGATTGCAGTGGTCTTTTTTTGCAGGATAACGCAGACTGCCACAGCGCAAAAAGAGGAACACACACCACACACACACACACACACACATAAAATAAAGTGTAACAAACAGAAGGTTATATAATACATTGCAAGAGGTTGACAATACTGTCTTTTTAATGACTTTTTCAGAATGGCTATCGCCTACAAAAATGTTCTGGCTATTTGCTTGTTCCTGTGTCTGATGGTGTGCTGCAGAGCTGCAGGAGGATCCTGTTACGCCCCAGCATTTCATTATGGGCAAGAATGCAGGTATGTTCTAGACTGCATTTCTCTAATCTCTTCTCTGTTGAAACATTACTTTATCTTCATGAGTTTGGTGGCTTGGGCCTGCCCATATTTGTTTAATTGACCTTCAAGCTTGGAAATAGTTCCTAGTTTGAACTGACTATTCTGGAAGGCAGTTGTTCTTTTATGTACTTTTTCTCTTGTCATTTTGATTTGATTTGATTATATTAACGTCCCTTTTCAGCACAATTTATCTATGTAGGAAAGAGAGAAACCCGTCATCGAGCATGATGACCTTCTCTTAACGAGAGGTGACAAGGGATCTTTTACACGCATTACCATACAGACATGGTTACTCATGCCACTGCCTTTGATAAACCAATCATGGGGCACTGGGGGGGATGACATCACCCTGTAATAAACATCCAACCTTTCTCATTTCTCAAGAACGACAGCAAATCGGCGCGATCAGGATTTGAACCCACGGTCTTCTCTTTGACAGACAGACAGATGCTCTAACCCAGGGGTCTCCAGCCCTGTTCCTGGAGAGCTCCCATCCTGCAGGTTTCTGCTCCAACCCTAATTCAACACACCTGATTCAGCTCATTACCAGCTCGTCAAGATCTGTAACTGGGAAAGCAGGAGCGGTTTGCTTTGGTTGGAGTGATAATCTTCAGAGTGGTAGCTCTCCAGGAACAGGGTTGGAGACCCCTGCTCTAACCACCGGGCCATCCTGCCACCCTTTTTTTTGTCATATCCTTGCAATCCATACATTAGTGATTGTGGACATTTTTGTTTTCTGTGTAAGTAATTGTAATGACTAAGATCTGAAGACAGATTGTGTTACCTCTGACCCTTGATAATGACTGCATAATTGAATTGCGTAATCTTGATGGAACACATTACATGTGTCAATCATTTCCCAATTGTAAATTATTGTTATGTGATGCTCCCTATCTATGCAAAAACACTAGAACCACATATCCTACACTCAAAAAATAAAATGTCATGAAATGTTATATTTGCCTAATAATGTTATGTCAACTGGTTCCATGCAATTGCTTTGCATAACCTTTATTTGACTTCTAACACTTTTGGTCAGTTTAATTCATTGCAGTGAGTGGAATGTACTTAACTCAGTTTTGTGGAACCACTTGACATAACATTATAAAGTAAATCTAACATTTCGTAACGTTTCATATTTTTGAATGTATCACCAAAGAACCACAGATCCTATCACCACGGTACCACATATCCTATCACAAAAGAACCACAGATCCTATCACCATAGAACCTCATGTCCTATCAACATAGAACCACATATCCTTTCACCAAAGAACCACATATCCTATCACCATAAAACCGTATATCCATTCACCATAGAACCAGGTATCCTACCACCAAAGAACCACATATCCTACCACCAAAGAACCACATATCCTATCACCATATAACAACATATCCTATCACCATAGAACCACATATCCTACCACCGAAGAACCACATATCCTATCACCATAAACCCGCATATCCATTCACCATATAACAACATATCCTGCCACCAAAGAACCACATATCCTATCACCATAGAACCACATATCCTACCACCAAAGAACCACATATCCTATCACCATAGAACCACATACCCTATCACCAAAGAACCACATATCCTATCACCAAAGAACCACATATCCTATCACCATACAACCACATATCCTATTACCATAGAACCACATATCCTACCACCAAAGAACCACATATCCTATCACCATAGAACCACATATCCTATTACCATAGAACCTCATATCCTATCACCATAGAACCACATATCCTATTACCATAGAACCACACATCCTATTACCATAGAACCACATATCCTGCCACCATAGAACCACATATCCTATCACCATAGAACCACGTCCTGCCACCAAAAAACCACATATCCTACCACCAAAGAACCACATATCCTATCACCATAGAACCACATATCCTACCACCAAAGAACCACATATCTCATTACCATAGAACCACATATCCTATCACCATAAAACCACATATCCTATCACCATAGAACCACATATCATATCGCCAGAGACATTTCTTTCTCTTCTGCCGTTTACGCTGTCTTTGTTTTTATGTCTTCAGTCATCAGAAGTATGTGCATGATCATCCAATTATTTCAAATATCCTTTGTTTCAATTTCAGGTCTGGCACATACATAATTGGTCGTCCTGGACTTAGAATACAGTACTCTGTCTCAGTGACTGGCAGTCCGGTAACCTTGTTATGCTGTGAGGCGAAAGGCTGCAACAATAGAGGCGCAGTTTCGTGTGCCCCGGGGTTAATGATGCTTTACAGCATAGGTTGCAGCTATGGCAGGATTGAAGCCATACTATTGTGGGGAAACAACAATGCCATTCCAAGTATTAGGTGTTATGGAAATCCATCCGGGACTGATGTTACCTTTACTCACCATGTGATCGGTCACCCACAGCCAGTGACTCTGAATTATGATGTTGAAGATGTGTTCTAATAGATGTATTGAAAGACAAATGAAATTTTGTTACAATTTTCAAAGCAGGCTTTCTGGTGGTATCCAAATCCTCAATGACAGGAAAATACAGATGGTAAATCACAGGCTGGAAAGATCACATTCCAATGGCAAGATATTTTTGCATAACATCATTATTTTATTTCATTTTGTTATGTTTGCTAGCAAAGTAATCAGTGATATATCTAGTTTTCTAGTTAATCCACTTTAACCAGATATGTGTTTTAGAATTTGTAGTTGGAGGACAGAATGCCCTTTTGACACTGTTTGATTTCATAGGTATTTTTAATCAGGGTTTGAGCATGTTATGCCTATTGGTTATAGCTTTGTAATGGTCAATAGTATCTTCAACAGAAACAGAATCAGACACTGTTTTACATTTTTATAAATACTTTAGATTTTTTAATACCGTAACATGGGAATGGTACAGTACTTGTAAATAACACCAAAGTAAAATTGTTGAGTGACCTGTATTTTCCTCAAGGTTGATGCAATTCTCAGTACTGGCTACAAGTCCTATATAAACTGCTAGGAGCACTGCATGTGCTCTCGCTCTGCGACTTGCTCCCGCTGTGTGTGAGTTCGCATTATTAAGCCGTTCTCACTACATTTTCAACAGTGACTGAGGTCAGAATTAACCCGTCATGGACTTATCAAAAGTTATTAAAAAAAGGTGATACATGCTCCTAAGGTGTTAAAACAAATTAGTCGGGCTAATATTTTATACCTAAATGTATTTAGTCCATTTACAAAATTTTACTTTTATGCATTTAATTTGCTAAAAAGTATTTAGTACATTACAAAATTTTACTGGATTCTATATTAGCTTTCAATTAAAGGTACTCACATTGAGCTGCCTTTTATAGTCTGGTTAGGGCTTTAAGAACCTGATCAGAAGCAAGGGGGGCAATAAAATTATTTTGTGAATTAATATTTTATTGAGTCATCATGTGTTTATCAGTAACCTTACTAATGAAAATACCATGACAGTGCCATAATGTGCTATTAAGATCCATGTCGGATTCCCAAATGTGACATTGTTAAAATCTATGCAATCAAACTGAATGTCATAATATGTACCTGTTAATAAATATGCATGCTAAAGACCTTCAGTCTTTTTCAACAGAAACATATAGATAGCTGAGGAAGTTGAGTAAGAGTTAGGTAGTTTTATTTCTGATAAGCTGCTATAACTGAATGACTAAATTAAAATGCTTGTTACAATTCTCATTTGTTGTCTCCCAATTAAAATTCCCATGCACTATTTCAATAATTACGATAATACTAGGCCATTTCTGCCCGACAGAGCTATAATCTGTCAGTTTTTGGTGCATACAAATTCCCTGACTAGGATTGGTGGGGTAATTAGTTGTCAGTGGGATGTTAAGTCTGGAGTATACCCTTCTAAATAATAATAGGGAGACGCTGCACAGGGTATTTCCTCTGACTGGGTAAAATGTTTATTTAGATATTTTGTGGTTGTCCCAAGGGGTGTGTGGAATGTAGGAGTTGCCTTCCAGGCCCAGTTGTAAACATGGAGTAAACGGTAATATCTGCATGAGAGCCATTCAAATACCTAAGAATAAGTCAATCAGGACTAGAAAGTGAAAAAAAATTGCGTCTTCAAAATGCAAAGTTGGCTTTCTAAATACTAATATGTGAAAAAACCCTAACTTCTCAAATTAAATTTTATACATTACTTTCAATTAACCCTTTCATTTTCATATCAACCTTAAAATCTACATCTCCATGCCATATCTATTGTTTATATTTGTTCCCTTCATATTTGATGTCATATCTTTTATCGCTTCAACATTTTTGTGTAAAGGCTACTTGAAATTGTCTCTTTGTTTCATTTCCATATCAAAGCTGTGATTGTTGGGTGTGGAAAGTCCCGGCAGGTACATCCCTCAGTGCTTTGGCCAACCGGAAAACAGAAGAAAGACAGACAGAGAGAACAATCACCAGTGGTTCTCAGTATATGGTGGTACTTTTGACAGTTTAAGTCAATTATTAGTAGGTGTTTTAGTACGTTTTGCTTGATTTGAGTGTTGTTTTGAGGTACTAGACAGGTAGGGGTCAGAACCAGTAAGACAGAAGAGCAGAGGTATAAAAACGATGAGCAAAATGTCGTAGTCGATGAGCAAAGCCAAGGGTCATACACAGGGCATCCAAACACAGAAATAATGGTCATACAAAAATGGGTAGAAATCCAGAAAGACAAAAACAATACAAAAAGGGCAATGGCAAAAATCAAGGTCGGACAATCCAATAGAAGCGAAACAATATTCTATGGCATACGAGGCGCTCTGCATAAAGAAATATTGATTAATGTTCTGACAAGAGCTGTGAGTGAAAAGACAGCTAATATACACACAGGGAAGGTCACATGCTATACAGAGACAGGTGTAGGGAATAGAGGTAATTACATTGGGAAAATCACATGAGGGAAACCCTAACCACGAAAATTGGCGAAAGACAAAATACGAACGGGAATCACACAAACAGCCTATGACATTTAAACAGCTCCAGTCCAGGAGTTCTACGTGCACAGATAACAAGTGCAGAAGAGAGATTAAGCACGTGTGAGAGATTCTTGCTGAAGCTCAGGAGAGGACAGAAACAGGCTGAGGGGCGGAATATAGAACAGGGTGATTGTGGAGAAGTAATTAGTCTAAATTAGTAGCGGTGCAACTTTACATATGAAACCTGAGTGCTCGTTAGTAAGTTAGTAATCTTATATACATGGATTAGTTCTGTTAGTAGACTATGATACAAAATACAAATGTTAGTCTTGTTAGTTATCAGAACAGAAGAGCGAAGGAAGAAAACGAGACTCAAAGGAATATTTTAAACACCAGAATTCATTTAAATCGTCAGTGGGCACGCAGACAGGGAAGACGGACTGAACCAACTAGATCACAAGACAGGGGAGACAAGTGCAATGGAACTGAGACATGGCATGAACCCAAAAACCTGAGAATTACAATAACCAAAAAGAATAAATAAAAGACAATAATCATGAACACAAAACCAGCACATAAACATGACCGAAACCATAACCAAGACAGTTGCATTTGATGTTATTGACCATTTTCTTTTATTAGAAAAGCTCAAGCAGTATGGTTTTAGTTTGTCAGCCATAAAACTGATGGAGAACTATTTGACAAATAGAAGTCAAAGTGTTAATTTTAATGGCAGCTTGTCTGATACTAAATATGTTGACTGTGGGGTGCCTCAAGGGAGTTCCCTTGGGCCGTTATTATTTTCTATTTTTGTAAATGATTTCCCACTCATGCTGGATAACACTAAAACTGTCATGCAGATGATTGTACAATATATTCAGCTGAATCATCTACAGTAGGGTTAAACAACAAGTTACAGTATGATTTAAGGTTAGTGGCAAAATGGGTAACTAAACACAAACTGGTCTTGAATGTAGGAAAAACTAAATCTTTTGTTTTTGGGTCAAGGTATTTGCGGAGTGATGCACCTTCCTTGGTAGTGGAAATTGATAATATTCCTGTTGAACAGGTTATGACACGAAACTTCTAGGATTAATTGTTGATCAACATTTATTATATTGACTATATTGTGAATAAAATGGGAATAGAGGTCTCAATGCTAAGAGTGTAAAAAATTTTACCCCAAGATCTCGCCAAACTAGTTGCAAAAGCATTAGTTCTATCACAGCTGTTTTCCAATTTGTTCAAGTGCTTCAAGGAAGGATCGAAATAAATTACAAGTTGCTCAAAATAAAGCAGCACGCTGTGTATTACAGTGTTCCTACAAAATCAATGTGACACATATGCATGAGCGACTGGGTTGGCTAACTGTCACTCAAAGAAGTTCTTATGTTTTGTTAAACTTACTTACGATTATTATTGTAAATAAGTCTCCAAATGTTTTGTATTGTTGTTCTCGCGTCAGTGGAGTCGACATAACTATCTGACAAGACATGCTGCTGAGGGGAGGTTTACTTTTCCTGAGGCGAATACGAATGTGATGAAGAAATCGGTTTTGTTCAGAGCCATCCGGGAGTGGAATTCGTCGCCACTTTATATTGTGTTAATAGATTCCAAAGAGAGGTATGAATTCTTGCTCAAACAGTTTCTTCTAATTTTGCAGCTGCAGTAGTTAAATTGTGCAGGTGCACATGAGGCTATATGACGTAGTGGCTGTTCTCTTCCCTGCCCAGTTAGATCGCTATTTTGGTATCTGTTTGTATGTTTTATTATGTTGTTTTCCCCTTGCATATATTAATGGATTCGAAATTTCTACTGTACAAGTGTTGTATCATGTCTTGTGTTATATGTTTGTCCGCATCCATGATTCTATCTGTGTGTTGTGACTGTATCAGCTGTTTTTTTTTTTTTTTGTTTGTTTTCCCTTGATTGGACTCAGACAATTTTGATTTAATGTTTGGACTCCAGGAAGAATAGCTATGCTAATGTGCTGGTGCTAAAGGAGATCCAATGAATGAAATGAAATGAAATGAACCAACCATTTGCATTGTCACATATGTAACAAGGTCAAAAACGATTCAGCAACTTCTGAAACATAGCTTATGTATGTAACATACAAAAATTCAATTCAATTTATTTGTATTGCACTTTTCACAGACTATCACAAAGACACTTTACAGTGAGAGGACTAGCTAGTTAATAACAAGATAAGGCAAAATAGGATAATGACAATACAGTTCCATTAAAGTCCATCTAAACAGTGGCATCAGTTGCTTGAGGAAGTGGCGTGCAGAGGATGGTGCAGAACTGGATCAGGATCGCATCAGGACAGCAGCAGTCAGCGCTCATGGTGAGGGACAGGGCTCAGATGATCCAGGACTCAGGGTTGTGGAGGGAAAGAGACAGAAAAAAGTGGGGTGAGGCACTGGATATAACTACTGCGTATTAATAAAAATACAGTCCTGTGTCATGTGCCAAGTTAGAATTTAGGAGGTGACTGGTCAGGAGACAGTCAATACCCATCCCTCCACTTCCTGCAGCACAGAGCCCCTACACTCACTCCAGGCTGGAAGATCACTTTAGATTTTCTAAACACTTGTACCATATGGACCTCCCTGGTGACTAAGGCTGTAGCAAGCCCCACTGGCACCGTTAATGCATGCTCAGTGCCACGGTTCCATATGGATTTACTTAACACTACATCAGTACCATACGGACCTTCCCAGTAACTAAGGCTGCAGCATGCCCCACTGGCACCGTTAATGCATGCTCAGTGCCACCGGTTCCACATGGATTTACTTAACACTACACCAGTACCATACGGACCTCCCCAGTGACTAAGGCTGTAGCAAGCCCCACTGGCACCGTTAATGCATGCTCAGAGCCACGGTTCCACATGGATTTACTTAACACTACACCAGTACTATACGGACCTCCCCAGTAACTAAGGCTGTAGCAAGCCCCACTGGCACCGTTAATGCATGCTCAGTGCCACCGGTTCCACTTGGATTTACATAACACTGGCTTCCAATATCGTGAACATATCATAAAACAAGTTTGTAGTCAGTTCCACCAGAGCCAACACATAACTAATCATGAACTAATCATAGGCTTGACAAAAAAAAGATAAGTTTTCAGCCTACTCTTGAAGATAGAGAGTGTGTCCGAAGCCCGAATTTGTCTTGGGAGATTGTTCCATAAAATTGGTGCTTTGTAAGAGAATGCTCTGCCTCCAATTATAATTCTAGATTTATTTGGAATTTTCAAGTAGCCAGCACTTTGTGAACGAAGTAATCTTGGTGGGGAGTAAGGAATGAGAAGACTGCAAAGATATTCCGGGGCCAAGTCATTTAAAGCTTTGTAAGTTAGTAATAGTATTTTGTACTCAATTCTGAATTTTACAGGTTGCCAATGAAGATTTTTGAGCACCGGGCTAATGTGATCATATTTCTTTGTCCTTGTCAGAACCCTGGCTGCAGCATTCTGCACTAATTGAAGACGTGTTAGGGCTGAGCTAGTGCAACCAGACAGTAAAACATTACAATTGTCCAGCCAAAAGGACACAAAGGTGCAAACCATTTTTTCAGCGTCTTGAAGGGACAACATTTTTCTGAGTTTAAACACGTTTCGAAGATGGAAAAATAGCCACTTGAATGATATTGTTGATGTGAGCCTGGAAAGAGAGTTCTGAATCAAGAGTCACCCCAAGGTTTTTAACGACAGCTCTGGCAGAAACAGAGAGACCATCTAAGTGAGGAGAAAACTTAATGAATGAGTCTCTAAGAGATTTGGGACCCAGTACCAATATTTCAGTCTTATCTGGGTTTAGTGAAAGAAAATTTTGCTTCATCCGAGCTTTAACAGCTTTAAGACACATCTCTAATCTAGTAACTGGATCATTTTCACCCGGTTTAAAGGATATATAGCGCTGCGTGTCATCTGCATAACAATGGTATTTAACATCAAGTCTACTTATGATATTTCCAAGGGGAAGCATGTATAGAGAAAAACGTAAAGGGCCCAGAACAGATCCTTGAGGTATTCCAAAGTTAACCTTGGAATTCTCTGAACACTTGTTATTTACCCAGACAAACTGAGATCTATCAGACAGAGAAGACTTAAACCATGAAAGGGCAAGTCCAGAAATACCAACTAATTTTTCCAACCTACGAAGAAGAATATGGTGGTCTACAGTATCAAAGGCGGCACTTAAATCGAGAATGATGAGAACAGAGATGCGGCCACTATCCATAGAGAGAAGCAGATCATTTACTACAACAGTGAGGGCTGTTTCAGTGCTGTGATGCTTTCTATAGGCAGACTGAAAACTGTGAAATACCTCATGAGTTTGCTGGAAAGAAGAGAGCTGTTGGGCGAAACATTTTTCAAGGATCTTAGATAAAAATGTGAGGTTTGAGATTGGCCTGTAATTGGCTAGGACTGTGGGATCCAAATCTGGTTTTTTAAGCAGCGGCTTGATTTCTGCCATCTTAAATGAAGTGGGAACATTATCTGAAATCAGAGAAGAATTAATTATGTGAAGAATTGGGCCGCCAAGAATGGGCAGGAGTTCTTTCATTAGCTTTGTGGGAATGGGATGGATACAAGATACAAGTAGATCATTTGGAAGTAACAACTAATTTGGCTAGTTCACTCAGGGATATAGGAGAAAGGGATTCAAACTGGTTTTTGTGTAATGTGGAAGACTCCATATCATGAGAAACGCCGTCGTAAACTGGTAAGGAAGCAGTGATCTTCTCTCTAATTCCAATAATTTTGCCATTAAAGAAATTTTAAAAATCATCACTGCTGCAAGAGGCTGGAATTCGAGGGCTACTTGCAGCATGATTGTTATTTAATTTAGCCACGGTTTTGAACAAAAATCGACAATTATTTTTATTTTCCTGCAAGAGATTTGAAAAGTAACAGGACCTTGCACTAGAGAGAGCATGCTTATATGCAACAAGGCTCTCTTTCCAAGCATCATGGAATACCTGGAGTTCAGTGGAGCGCCATTTGCGTTCTTATTGACGAGATTTTTGCTTAAGTGTCCTTGTCTGGTCAGTGTACCATGGGGCTGGCCTCTTCTTCTGAGAAACCTTTTTATATTTTAGTGGCGCTGCAACATTAAGGGTACAACGGATGGGAAAACCTCTGTGAATTTTGTAGAAGTTGTTGCAGTAAAAGTACGACCAGTGTACATCCTAGTTTGTAACAATGCAGGGTGGGGCAATTGTAAGCAGAATGTGATAAGAAAATGGTCAGACAAACTGGGATTATGTGAATGAATCCTGACCTGCCCAATGTTAATGCCAAAGCTTCAGATCAGGTCTACAGCATAACCATGAAAATGAGTTGGGCCAACGACACTCTGAGAAAAGCCGACAGACTCCAAAATGTTAGTGAATGCGGATGTTGGAGAATCATCTGCCCTCTCAAAGTGCAGGTTAAAGTCGCCCAATATAACTATTCTATCATAGCTTAAAACTAAGTCGAAAGGAATTCTGAAAAATCTTGAATAAAGGCAGTGTAAGGCCAGGGGGCCTGTAGACTGTCACCAGAGCTAAAGGCTGATCAGGGGCAGGGCTTGCACCTGTATCCAGCACTGAAAAATTCATTGCTAAAACCTCAAATATATCAAATTTATACTGTAGTTTTGGCACTGAGTGAATGGAGTCACTATAAATAGCTGCAATACCCCCACCTCTCCGGCCCAGGCGGGGGTTTTGAGTGTATATAAACACCCTCACCTCTCCGGCCCAGGCGGGGGTGTTGAGTGTATATAAACCCCCCCACCTCTCCAGCCCAGGCAGGGGTTTTTGAGTGTATATAAAACCAGGTGGAGAGGCTTCATTCAAAGATAAGTTTTCATCTGGTCTCAGCCATGTTTCTGTGTGACACAGTATATCAAGATAATCAGAGATTAATTCGTTCACAAGAGCTGTTTTAGAGTTCAAAAATCTAATATTCAATGGACCAATTTTGAGAGAATATTTATTTATAGGTGGATTGATGCAGTTAGTGTTAATGCAAATCAAGTTTTTGTGATGTACTCCGTGATTCTTCTTTCTTTATTTAATTGGAATTCGAGGAACAGACACAGTCTCTATACGGTTTGACCTAATCAACGGTTTATCAAAGCTGAATGTCAGGAATTTAGATTTAACTCTCGGCAGTCAACTACAATAATTTAAGTTGTAGGCCAGATTTCTCGACAGAAGTGCAGTGCCCTCTCGAGATGGGTGAACACCGTCCCTCCTCAAAAGACCAGGTCTTCGCCGGGAAGCTCGCCAATTGTCCACGAAACTGACGTTATTGTCTGCGCACCACTCAGACAACCAGCGATTGAGCGAGTTTAATCTACTGTACATTTCATCACTACATCGGATCGGGTACGGATTAGAGAAAGTCACTGACCGTTACATCTTTAGAGCTTGGGCGCAGGCCGACTTAAAACTGCTCTTTGTGATCTCCGATTGTCGTAATCGAATATCATTTGTACCGGCGTGGATAATAATTTTGGAGAACTTGCGTTTGCCCTGATTGAGTAATTTCAGATTCGCCTCGATATCAGTCACACGTGCGCCAGGAATACAGTTTACTGTGGTCGCCGGTTTAAACACCCTTACATCTCTAACAATGGAATCCCCGATAATTAGTGACTTTTCTGGTACTCGTTCGCCTGGCTCTAATTCTTCGAGGGGAGCAAATGAATTAAACAGTTTAACGGGAGAGGGACTGGGTGGCTGCTCAAGTTTCTTTCCCCTACGTTTACCTCGAACTGTTACAAACACATCACGCTGTGAAGAAGCTGCTGCAGCAGGTAAGGAACAGGAAACAAAGAGAACTGACATTAACACTCGTTTCAGGCTGGACCAAGAAAGAATCAATGAACTTCTCATTCGACCTGATGTTCTGCAGCGTTTCTATGCGACCTTCCAGCTGTAAAAGCTTTTCAGCTAAGTGAGCATATGAGACACATTTCTTGCAGATGAAAGTGCCACTAAGCGCAGAGGAGTCTAAACAAAACATATTACATTCAGAGCACAAGACAGGAAAAGAGGTCGGCGCACAAGGGGAAGCCATCATGGTCATTAACTTACGTTAGTAGGATGCCGCATAGCCCAAGTCCAAGGTTCACCTCACGGGCATCTTGCACAAGTACAGGCCGTCAAAAGCGCGAAATTTGCGACTGTATTCTGTTAAAGGCAGAAAAACTCTCAGAAAACAGAAAAAAACAACGTAATATTAACAGAAAAATGGGATAGAAACACTCAGCTCATTCCATATTATGGATTACAGCTGATTATACACCTGTGAGAATCCTTGCAAGGATCCTGCAAGGATCCTAGCAGAATCCTCTGAGGGTTTCTGGCTGGATCCTTGCAAAGATCCTTCAATGCCCTGAAGTATCCTGTCACAGGACCCTTCAAGATCCTTGAGGATCCCTAAGGATCTTGCCAGGGTCCTTAACTCCTTTGAGCATGATATAGACGTCAGGGTCTGTAAATTTCGGAATTTAATTCCTAAGTAATTCTGTCATTGAATTTCCAAAATGTCTTGCTTCACTGTAATAGTTTTCCAGAGTCTTTGTGACACAATTACTGAGTTATAAAGCCTAAATAAGCTCATGCAAAACAGGAAAAAAATTACATAATTTGTACTCTGGGCAAAATGGTTCAAGATCCCTAAAGATTTCCTTGGGATCTGTCAGGATCCCATTGAATATTGCCAGCACTCTTGAGGTTCACCAAGGATTTTGCTTGGAATCCTCAAGGATCCTGTCGGATGCCCTTGCAGGATCCTTCCAAGGATTCTCACGAGTGGTACCTCAAACGTCTTAGTTTTTGAGGATCCTTCAAGACTTTTTCAGGGGTATCATGGTTTATTGTCAAAGATCCCCACGTAAAAAAAATATCTCTGTCCGTAAGGGACAAAGCCGAAGACCTTTACTGGATGCCCGAGATCTTCGGGCCCTCAAACGCCACTGCATCACTCACCAGCATGATTCTGTTATCGACATTACTAAATGGACCCAGGAATACTTCAGAATCCACTGTTTATTAACAAAGTCCGCCCTGCCATCTGCAAGTGCCACCTAAAACTCAAAAATAGGAGCCATTGTTTAGCATGATCCAAAAGTTGTGCCGTGTTCTGTGGGCTAAGGCTAATTTAAAATGGACTGTAGCAAGGTGTCCTGTGGTCAGACGAGTCCAAATTTGACATTCTTGTAGTGAATCATGGGCGTCGTGTCCTCTGGGCTTAAGAGGAGAAAGACCACCCCTCTTGTTATCAGCGTTCATTTCAAAAGTCAGCATATCTGATGGTATAGGGATGCATTAGTGCATATGCTGTGGGACACTTGCATGTTTTATAAAGCAACATGAATTCTGAAAAGTATATAAAGGTTTTAGAGCAACATATGCTCCCCTCCAGATGACATCTATTCCAGGGAAGGCCTTGTGTATTTCAGCCGGACAATGCAAAACCACATACTGCTGCTATTACAACAGCATTGCTTTGTAGTAGAAGAGTCCGGGTGCTGAACTGGCGTGCCTGCTGTCCTGATCTTTCACTGATTGAGAAAATTTGGCGCATAAACAAAAAGTCTGTCAAAGGAGGCCCAAAACTCTCTAGCAGCTGGAAGCCTGTATTAAACAAGAGTGGGATCAAATTCCAATGGCTAAACTCAAGAAACTTGTCTCCTCAATGCCCAGACACCTCCACTCTGCATTAAAAAGAAGAGGGGATGCTACACCATGGTAAACAGGCCCTGTCCCAAATTTTTTGAGACCTGTAGCTGCCATCAAATTTGAAATGAGCTCATTTTGTGGATAAAATTGTAAAATTTCTCAATTTCAACATTTGCGATATCTCTGTTCAATTGTGAGTAAACTACTGGCTAGTGTGATTAGAAAGTCATTGCGTTCAGATTTTCTTCACAATTTGCACTTTGTCCAAACTATTTCGGATTTGGGGTTATATATCTTGTAGTAAATTATTACATGTAGGAATGTACATTATTCTGGCCAGCAAAATTACCAGAATATAACATTGAATACGTGGGAATTCATGAATTTACAGGAATACAACAGAAATGAAGGGTTTATCTTCACTGGCTGAATTTACCATTTTATATTTAGAAAGAGATGGAAACAAACATTATTGCAAACTCTTGTGATAAATATAAAAAAATATGACATTTAATAATGTATTTATGAGTTGAACTTCAGTGGTTCTTCACTGAAAAACAACAGTGATTTATTCTTGGGGATAATTTCTCATGACAGTTTTACACACATTACTTAAATCAGACAGAACTGAGAGTTAAAATGTTTGAATGTTTCTTTCAGTGATGTCTTCAGAGTGCTCTGAAACTTTGTATTAATTACAGCTCAAAGAAATTATCTACCTGTCTATTATCTAAACTGCTTCTTTCCTCACTAGGGTTGCAGGGGAGCTTGAACCTAGCCTAGCTGACTACGGGCGAAAGGCAGGTATCCAGCCTGGGGTGTGTTTCTCAAAATCACAGATGCTACCTCACATACTTAGAATCATTGACTGTGAATGAATGAACCATATAAGTTGCGTTAGCAACTACGCCTTTAGGAAAAACACCCCTTGAGAGCTGACCAATCTATCGTAGGGCGCACACTCCATTCAACCCATGTGAACACTGGGACAACATGCAAACTCCACATAGAAAGGCTCAAGGTCAGATTCAAACCCATGAGCTCCCTTTTTTGTGAGGCAACCGTGCTACTCAGTATGCCACTGTGCTGCCCCTCAATGAAATTAGGGACATGCTAAAACAGCAATCCCTGATGCTAGTTTTTCATAATTGAGTTTTAATAAACATAGCAAATTCAGTGTCCTCCAATGACATCGCTGAAGGACACAGTCAAACTCATTAAATATTGAGAACTATAAAACTGAGTGATTGTGTGCTAAATGGTCTCAGGTTTTGCCCGCAGTGTGTGATAAGTGCATAATTCACTGCTCGTCCAAAATATAGTCGCTGTTTAGATTGAAATAAGCAAATACTCCAGAGCCTATGATTATCATCATCATCATTTAGTTCCATCCCCTTGCCAGAGGTTGGATGTCATTTCCCTCCAGTAGAATTTGTTTTGCACGTCTAGTCTGCATGGTCTTCCTCTTCCCCTCTTTCCGTTGATCTTCCCTTCCAGGAGCTGTTTTTGAAAGGGGTTGTGTCTCATAACATGGCCGAAGAAATGATTATGTTGTTTCATTATGTTGATAACCAAAGTTCTTTCAATTTTAGCCATTTTCAAGATTTCCTCATTTGTTTTTCTCTCCTTCCATGAAACTTTCAGCATCCTCCGGATGCACCACATCTCAAAAGCTTCTAATTTGCCGCTGATGTTCTTATTGAGAGTCCACGTTTCACATCCATAGAGTAGCGTTGACGTTATATAGCATTTTAAGATTCGGAGTCTCTTTTTGAGTGTTATCTTCCTCGATGTCAGGATTTTTTGCATGTTGTTAAAGGCTATTTTGGCTATTCCAATTCTTCTCTTGATTTCTTTCTCGCACTTGCAATCGATAGTTATTAATTGACCCAGGTAAGTCAATTCTGTCACTTGTTCTTTATCATCATGATCTATTTTGATGTGTAGTGTTGGGAGTTGGTGCTGCTTCTTAGATATGTGCATGGTTTTTGTTTTCTTTGTATTCATTTTTCATGCCGAATTTTTTCCCTGTATGGTTGACTATGTTTAAGATGTTTTGTAGATCTTCTTCATTCTCTGCTGTCAGGGTGGTGTCATCAGCATATCACAGATTGTTGATGTTTCGGCCACCAATAGAAATTCCTTTGAGGTCATCTGCACTCCGGAATATTTGCTCAGTGTACAGATTGAACAATGTTGATAATATGCAGCCTTGTCGGACACCCGTCGTATATAGATTGGATCAGAAAGCCCATCCGCAGCTCTGTCAAAGGCTCTTTGCGTCCAGTAGAGACTGGCTATTAGTTTGATATCATTGACATCTATTGGTAGCTGGTTCAGTGTTTGTATGAGCTTCTCATGATTAACACGATCAAAGGCTTTTTCATAGTCTATGAAACAGATAAACAATTCCTTATCTACGTCTTGGTATCTCTCTATGATTGTTCTGAGATTGAAGATGCCTTCTCTAGTTCCTTTGCCCATCATAAATCCACTCTGTGTGTCTGATATTTCCCTCTCTATTACTGGTCGTATTGTTTTGATGATCATTTGTAGAAGTAACTTCAGGATGTGGCTCATAAGACTTAACGTTCTGTATTCATTACACTTTGTTGTCCGAGGTTTTTTCGGTAGCCTTTCAAATATGGATTCATTTAAATTTTCTGGGATATCACAATTTTTATAGACATCATTCAGAAATTCCAGGAGGTGATGTACTGCCTCTTCACTGAGAGCCTTTATCATTTCTGATGTTATTCCGTCATTGCCGGGTGCTTTTCCATTCTTTTGTTGTTTCATGGCATTGATCAGTTCACTTTTTATTAGGCAGAAGTAGTCTCCATCCTCAATATCAGGTTTTCCTCCTCTGATGTCATCATACAGTTCTTGGATATATTCTACCTAACGTTTCACAATCTCCTCATCCTCAAAGAGTATTTCACCATTTTTGTCTTCTATACAATTACTGTTGTTTTTGGATTTCCTTTTTCCTGTCATGCATTTGATTTTCCGATGCATTTCTTTGCTGCGATGTTCCTTCTCCAGTTCTTCTATCTCTTCACAGTTACTGTCCCACCATTGTTCCTTGGCTTTTATGCAAGGTTTTTTTTTTTTTCTTCTATCCCGCCACCACCCCCCCACTTTGGAGGACAACTTTATTCATTCAATCAGTTGTATAATTAAGTATGAATCCTCCTACCATCACCCTACAAAACACACACCCACGAAAAACAACAAAAAAAATAAAATAAAAATACAATACAATAAGGATTACATTCTCAGAGTTTTATACACTCAAAAAATAAATTTGGCCAATTTCATCAGTTTTACGTATTTCAATTACATGACAAATTTCCATCCAATTGAGTTAAGTAAATCTAACATAAAATGATAAATAGCTCCAATGTAATAATATTGAATAAAACATAGATTAATAGATTATGAGGATTCATGCATTTATAGCCCATATTATTTACCTTATTTACTCAAATTGGATTTATGCATTTTCTTTTAATAAATTCTAAGTAATTCAAATATGTTGATGCACCCATTACAGTTTCTTAAATTCAGTTCATTCAGATCACATTAAATTAAAGACATTACACAATTTTAATTAATGTTCATTTATTGAAATCCATACATTAAAACTGACATTCAGCTGCAAACTCAGCCATAACAATAAGAGCAGCAGTAAATTAAGACCTCTGTCTCTCACAGTGAGTTTAGCACAATAACTGTGGTCTGAAAAGTCCATAGTGCATATCCATAGGAGAGAAAAACGGAGTTCCGTGGTGCCATTATTCTTAGGTTTTTTTCAAAATAAAAGATGTTATAAAAAACTTCTACAAAAAAAAAAAAAACTGTTAAATGGCTCCTATGCTGTAATGAACATAATCCCGCGTACAAACAACCCAAAACATGAAGGTTATTTTCTATATATTTATATTTCTTTTTTTCTTTCTTCTTTATTTTTTTTTTGTAAAAAAAAATATTAAGATTAACCACCTACAAAACTCAGTAACCTCTTCAATTAGGAAACATTCACGTGTTGAACTTCTTGTTTACAAGAGCCAAATTGGCTGCAATGACAACTTTTCTACAGTCCCAATTTGCATTCAACAATGTCCATACTTTGCAAATAAATGAATTTTCTTCAAACATGTTGCTCAAGTTATTCGAACAAAGGTCCCTCATGGACTCTTTCATGACTGCATTTTTGAGACCAGATACCCGTCACTTAAGAGAAACAAAAAGATATTTTTTATGTGTAACAAGTTTTCCCAACCCTGTCTATAGCTGGGTTTTCCAGTTTTCCATCAAGATAACGTCATATCTTGTGCCAGAAAGCCATCTGCTAAATTTTCCATTGAACTTCACATTCCAAAGTCATACAATTTTCAAACAAACCTCTTTTAAAGTACTTTTCTGCAAGTATGCAGCGAATAGCTTCAGTATCAATAAAATTGACAAAATAAAACTCAACAACAATTATGAAATTCAGTCAGTGCTCAACCTGAAAGGTGCTTCATAAGAGAGTAATATCACAATTAGCGATTCAAAGTTTGATGCTGTGCTTAAGACAAAAGGATGTGGATCATGAATTCACACCTTTCAATGTTCAATGTCCCTTCAGTGCAACAATAACAACATTATAGTGTCCATTTCTTTTAAGTGCAAACTTAATGTAAACTCAAAAATGCACTGCACCATAAAGTTCACTGCAGCATCTTGATTTTTAATGACTGAGCTTTGGGTGAAAGCTTCTTTCCATCCAGGTTCATCAATACCTTCTGGAATACTTCAAATGTGCATTTCCATACCTGTGGGTAGCTTAAGTTCAGTGCATAGATCAATCCAAATAGCATAGCACATCCACGGGTGATGCTTCTCAGGCCAGCAAGGACTTCCACCCCCTCAGCCAAAACGGCCACATCCTCGGGCTCCTCTTCTGGCCCTGGATTTTCTTTTCTGATCACATAGATCCCCATGGTGGTCTGAGGAAAGTCCCTCTCCATTTCTTCAAAGTCCACATTCTGAGCAAAACAGAAGATCAGGCTGAACAGTGTTTGACAAAAATTCAAAACAAGGAGTCAACATGCCTCCAGAGAAAGAAATATTCAGACAGACTTAAGACGACTCCAGGGGGTACGCTATTAAAGTGGATAAAGGGTTAGGTCTAGCTTACTTTGGCTAGTCTGACTTATTTAAGTATTAAATCGACATGGCTAATTGTAGCCTCGGCTGAGTTTCCATGGTCACTTAAACTTCAGAACTAGCCTGCTCTGGAGCAGCTTAACTGTCCAGCTAAGTTTAGCTGTGCTTATAAGGATGTCTGGAAGACAGCAGGTGGTGTACCACGAGGTTCCATCGAGCACATTGATAGCCTTGTTTATATATTTGATTCATTCAGGCTAGAAAGTCCAGCAAAATATTTTAATAGATAGATATTGAGAGGAAAAATAGATAAAGATTGATAAATGACAGATAGATCGATGACTGACAGATATTGAGAGGAGAAATAGAAAGATAAGACAGATAAATGATAGATGACACAGATGATAGATAGATGGATAAAAGACAGATAGAAAGATAGATGATGTAGATAAATGACAGATAGATGGTGACAGATGAAAGATAGATGAATAATAGACAGATGATAGATAAAGATAGATAAATGACAGATGATATACTTTTGTATTATAGATGATGGATTGATAGATATGTTGTTATCTTGATTTATAAAATACCACTCAAACATGAAATAGACCTGTAAGCTGAAAATAAAAAGCACTCTACTTTAGCAATTAATTCAGTAACGCCCAGAAGTTTGTTTTATGTTAACTTACCTGAGAAATTCAGAGGCAATTCTCATTAATAGTACAAAACATTTTTTCCCCTCAAATTAACGGAATGTGCTTCTGCGTAGGGCTGTGTGATATGACCTAAATCTCATATTCCAACATAGGTTACCTGATATCCCGATAACGATATATATCACGGTATAGCAAAATTTCTGTAATTTTCATTAATAAATATTTTCTATAAAATCGCCACATGGAAAGGGCATATTGACAAATTAAAGGTACTAAATCATATTTTATTATTTTTCTCCTTTCATTTGGAACCTATGTGCAAATTTTCAATTCAACAGTGAACAACAATTCAAAAGCGAAAAATTACCAGGTTTCTGGAGTTCTGAGGATACGAGTGAACAAAGCAGACTTGGATTATTCTGGACAATGTGTACGACGAAGGTTTAAAAGTTTGTCAACAGATGTATTGTGGAGTTGTCGTTGCTACTGGGTGACCCCATTTGCTTCCAGAGAAAAGTAATTAGGATAATTTTTCAAAACTCTCCAGTGGCCATAACGTTGTATCAGGTGAAAAACAACTTTGTCCGTTCGAGACATCTAATGCTGAGTAATTGATACACAAATTATAGTTTTTGGGTGGACTATCACTTTAAACTGTGTTATTATGCATGTTAGGCAGTCAGTTAATGTGGCCTATGCTCATAAACTCCCATAATAAATTACTGAAAATGATCTGATTTGTAACACAACAATATAAACGATAAAGCCATTTTTCTATCGATAGAAATTTTTCTATCGTGGCACGATGTATATCGTCATATCGCACAGCCCTACTTCTGCGCATTGACATTTTTACTGACCTTGTATTCCTTGATGAGTTCCTTGCTGTCCTCATTGAGGTAGACACTCAAACATTTCAAGATGCAGTCTCTCTTGATGCCAATGTCATCACTCTGCATCGGGGGAGGGTGCGCAAAAAAAAAAAAAAAAAAGATACTTCAGTGCTGAATATGATAAATACTTATACATTTTAACAGGCCAACCTCCAAAGCATGTACCTTAGCCGTCAATGCCAATATTTGGCGGATCTTGTTTCCTGCGACTCCACCCTTTCTGCTGTTATGGCCCCAATTTGTTATTATATTTACAACACAAAAGCAACAGCAACAGCAAGGGATGACAGACACAGTTTTAAAACTCAAACACATTTAATTAAACAGACAAAGACAATAACAACTAACTAACAGCTAAGACCAAGATTGAATCTATAAAAAAAACCTGAAATATTTACAGTCCCTTGTTTTGGGGTGGCGTGGTAATGTCCTGGGTGAAAAAAAAAATCCACAACAGAAACTTCACAGGTCTTGAGCAGAATGAAAGGTCTGGTCACATGTATCCTTCTTCTTGCAATTTCTCCTACTACTTTACTGTCTCAATTCTCCCCTTTATATATTCTTTTGCAGACCCCACCCACATTTAGACATCTTTTTTTTATTTTCTCTGGGACTTGTTTCAGACATGCCCAGGACATGTCTCAACATAACTCCAGTCTGGCCTTAACAAAAAAAAGGTAAATACTGCCATCTGGTGGCCTCTATTCTCATTACACCTCCATTCCAAAAGGGAAAAATTTTGACTCATAAAGGCAAAATTTTTCTTTTCAATACAAAATGGTTAAGTGGACACTTGTCTATATATACATATCATACAATATTCAAATAAACACATGATATATATATACATATTCAAACACGCGATAAGCAATCAGCAATTACATTGTCAGTACCCTTTACATGCTTAATTTCCAAGTCAAACTCCTGTAAAATCAAACTCCAATTCAACAATCTCCGATTCTTGTTTTTCATTTTACTCAAAAACATTAACGGATTGTGGTCAGTGTATACAATCATTGGCTTTTGTCCCGTACAAACATAAACCTCAAAGTGTTGTAAAGAAAGGACCAGAGCCAACAGTTCCTTCTCTATTGTGGAGTAGTTCCTTTGGTGGCAATTGAACTTCCGAGAGAAGTATGCCACGGGATGCTCAATGTCATCAGAGTCACTTCTCTGTAGGAGCACAGATCCACAAGCTTGGTCGCTAGCATCGACCGCGAAGGAAAACGGTTTGTTGAAGTCAGGAGATTTGAGCACAGGGAAGTGACACAGCAGAGACTTCAGGCGATCGAAGGCTCTCTGGCATGCATCATCCCAAGTGAACTTTACGCCTTTCTTCAGTTGGTTAGTTAGACTGAGAGCAATCTCAGCAAAGTTCTTGCAGAACTTGCGGTAGTACCCGATCATTCCAAGGAAGCGGCGCAAAGCTTTTTTATTGTCAGGAACTGGAAAGTCCATGATGGCTTGGACTTTAGCATTTATGGGTGCCACCTTACCCTGGCCTATGACGTAGCCAAGATAGGTGACAGTAGCACAACCAAAGTCACTCTTGCTCAGGTTAACTGTCAGGTTAGCCTGGGTCAGGCGCTGGAACAACGTCTCTACATCTTTTAGATGTTCTTCCCAGGAGTCACTCCATGTGATCAGGTCATCGATGTACGCACCCGTGTGTGGCAATCCGGCGATTGTAGACTGTATCATCCTTTGGAACGTGGCTGGGGCATTTTTCATGCCAAAGGGTAGGACTTCATACTGGTACAATCCTGATGGTGTGGCAAAAGCAGAGATGCTCTTGGCCCTCTCAGTTAAAGGCACACACCAATAACCCTTCAATAATTCAATCTTGGTCAGAAACTTTGCTTGCCCTACTCTGTCAATACAATCATCAATCCTAGGTATTGGAAACACATCAGTTCTAGTTACAGCATTGACTTTGCGATAATCTGTACAGAATCTAGTACTTCCATCAGGTTTTGGAACTAGCACACAGGGTGAACTCCAATCTGAGTTGGAGGGTCTGATAATACCATGTTCTAACATGTACTCAACCTCTTTCTCAGCAATCTTTCTCTTTTCAGGATTCATCCGGTACGGATGCTGTTTTATTGGTTTGGCATCACCAACATCTACATCATGAGAGGCTATAGAAACTCTTTTTGGAACATCAGGAAACAGATCCTCATAATTCTTGATCAACCTCTCAAACTGATCTTTCTGTGAGGGTTCTAAGTGCTGGAGTTTTACATCAAGATTTTGCAACACTTCAGAATTTGACAATTTACATGATAGAACTTCAGCTTTAATTCTAGGTTCATCATCTTGAAACTCCCCCTCATCTTCACAAATCTCGGCCATAGGAGAATCTAAAGTGACAGCTGCAACCCTAGCATTTCTGTCATGATAAGGCTTCAGCATGTTAATGCGACACAATTGTTTTGGTTTTCTCCTATCTGGAGTCTTCACAATGTAATTGAGATCATTGAGTTTTGTCAGAATTTCATAAGGACCATGAAATCTTGCCTGCAATGGATTGGACTGCAAGGGAAACAACACAAGGACCTTATCTCCTGGTTTAAACTCACGGCTTCTAGCCTTATGATCATACCAAGTTTTCATTTTTCCCTGACTTGATTTCAAGTTCTCTTTGGCTAGGTCACAAGCTGCACGCAATCTTTCCTTGAACTTGCTAACATAGTCTAACAGACTGATGTGCGGCTCTTTCTCTTGCCATTGTTCACTCAATAATAGCAAAGGTCCTCTCACTTCATGGCCAAACACTAGCTCAAATGGACTGAATCCAGTAGACTCCTGCACTGCTTCTCTAGCTGCAAACAACAGCAAATGAACACCTTCATCCCAGTCTTTCTCATGGTCATAACAATAAGTCCTCATCATTGTCTTGAGAGAGGAATGGAACCGCTCTAAGGCACCCTGACTTTCTGGATGATAGGTACTAGAAAGAATCTCCTTTGCACCTAGTTCATACACAACCTGCTGAAACAATCCTGAAGTGAAATTGCTACCTAAGTCTGACTGAATTTCCCTGGGAAGGCCAAACAACGTGAAGAACTTTATCAAAGCCTTTGAGATTGCAGTTGCCTTGATGTTACGTAGAGGTATGGCTTCAGGGAATCTGGTAGATGCACACATGATTGTCAGCAAGTACTGATTTCCAGATCTAGTCTTGGGTAATGGACCAACACAGTCAACAATGACCTTAGAGAACGGCTCCCTAAATGCTGGGATAGGCAGCAATGGAGCTACAGGTGGGTCTAACTGGTGTTTTCCAACTACCTGACAAGTGTGACAGGTTTTACAAAAGTTGGAAACATCTTTCCGAAGCCCAGGCCAAAAGAAGTGTTTCATGATCTTATCAACAGTCTTGTTAACACCAAGATGACCTCCTAAAGGTAAACTATGAGCCATTGTTAAGATCTCATTCCTGTAGACCTTCGGAACAACAATTTGCCTGACCACTGCCCAATCTGCATTGGCAGGGATATCAGGAGGGCGCCACTTCCGCATCAACACACCATCCTTGAGATAATACCCAACTGGAACTGCATCTATTTCTTTATCAGGAAGGGCTCTCCTCTTTAGTACACAAATTTCAGGATCATTAGTTTGCTCCTCAATCAACCGCTTTCTGGACAGAGACAAGTCTCCAGACACATCAGAATCACCAGATCCTTCCTGCTGGCTGAATAGAGAACTGATAAAAGTATCTGATAAGTCCTCAAACGGAGAAACCATAGTAGGCCAATCAGAGTCATGAGGCGAACCACCTGAATCCTGACTATTCAATGTGCTGGACGGCACCACAACATCTTCTTCTTTAGCCTTCTTGGCCATATCACGAGTCACTGCGCAAGAAGGATACAGAGATAGGTCCTCATCCCCATCTTCAGTGCTCGGCTGTGAAGTAAGATGTACAGGGGGAACTACTTTGCCCCCAGCCAGGTCATTGCCTAGCAACAGAGAAACACCCTTTATAGGTAGACTTGACATAAGTCCCACCTTTACCTGTCCTGTAACTAAATCTGACTTCAAGAATATAGACCGCAGGGGTACAGATACAGTCCTCCCTTCAATACCTTGTACAAGTATGAAATCCCCTGAAGCGGTCTCATCTCGTAACTCCAAAGAGTCCATCAACAAAAGTGACTGAGAAGCTCCGGTATCCCTTAGGATATATATGGGGACAGGAGTAGTATGCTCATTCAGAGCCACAAATCCCTCTGACACAAATGGAAGAAATTCCTCCCTCACGAAGTCAGCTGTATCAGGCTTTTTAGCCCCACAAGAAGCAGGCAATTTAGCAGATCGGTTATCTACTACAGGGGTTTCTAACCTTGTTTTCACAAAGGCATTTGGTTTGGTATCCTTTTCTTTTTTTTTCTTCGCTTTAAGGAACCAACAGTTAGTTGTAACATGACCAGATTTCTTGTAATAACTGCAAACTAGACCACTTTTGTCACTGTCAGCCTTCACACTTTGATAAGACCTGTTACTGGATTTCTGAGCACCATCACCAGATTTGTCTTTGGGTGAGGAATCTTGGGTATCACCATAACCCTTTTTCTGAAATTGGGACCATCTATTGTTACTGCTAGACTGAAATTTGGACTTATGTGTGAGAACATATTCATCTGCAAATTTGGCAGTTGATTGCAAATTCAGTGCTTGCTTCTCATTAAGGTAGGTCTTAACATCATCTTTAACACAGTTCTTGAATTCTTCAACTAACACCATCTCTTTTAGTGAGTTGAAATCATCCTTCACCTCCATAGAAGTACACCAGCGCTCAAAGCAAACTTTCTTCTCATTAGCAAATTCCACATAAGTCTGATTTTCAGATTTCTTCAGACCTCTGAATTTCTGTCGGTTAGCCTCTGGAACCAACTCATAAGCTCTCAAAATAACCTTTTTGACAACCTCATAATCAGAGGAATCATCGGCAGACAAAGCCGAATAGGCTTGTTGAGCTTTACCCTTGAGGACAGTTTGCAACAGCAGAGGCCAGTGTTCCTTTGGCCACTGGCAACTCTTTGCTACCTTTTCAAAACACTGGAAATAGTTGTCAACATCCTTTTCCGAAAATGGAGGCACCAATTTTACCTCCTGGCTAGCCCGAAATTTATTTTCAGTTGCTATTTTAATTTTTAGTTGCTCCATTTGGAGTCTTTCTTCTCTATCGAATCTCTCTAATTCAAAATCTCTCTGTCTCTCTCTTTCTGCTCTTTCCTCTTTCTCTCTTTCTTTTTTCTCTTCTCTTGCTAATTTTTCTAACTCAAATTCTGTTAGTTTCTCTTTTTCCTCCCTTTCTTTCTCTTTCTTCCCTTTTTTTCTTCTCTTCTCTAGCTAATTTTTCCAACTCAAACTGCCTTTGTTTTTCTTTTTCTTCCCTTTCAATCTCTAGCATTTTTTATTTAAGTTCCATTTCTATATTTGGATTTTCCACTGGAAACTGTTCCAGATCTCCTGGTGCAAACACATTTTCATCAATGTAATATTCAACTATCCCTCTAGCCAGTCTTGCTTTTCACATGGCTGGTTTTACCTCTGTCATCTCCAAATGTCTGCATATTTCCAACAGTTCGGTCTTTTTAAAAGACTTCAAAACCCCTACGGTTGGTGATGCCAAGAAATCATCCATTGCTGTTGTCAATATATTTATATAGGAAAATTCACAAAAACAATTTTACAATCTGAAATGTTAGATTTTTAATAAATGACTCACAAAATGGTCTATCCCGGACCTTGAGCCCCCAGTTTGTTATGGCCCCAATTTGTTATTATATTTACAACACAAAAGCAACAGCAACAGCAAGGGATGACAGAAACTGTTTTAAAACTCAAACACATTTAATTAAACAGACAAAGACAATAACAACTAACTAACAGCTAAGACCAAGATTGAATCTATAAAAAAACCGGAAATATTTACAGTCCCTTGTTTTGGGGTGGCGTGGTGATGTCCTGGGTGAAAAAAAAAATCCACAACAGAAACTTCACAGGTCTTGAGCAGAATGAAAGGTCTGGTCACATGTATCCTTCTTCTTGCAATTTCTCCTACTACTTTACTGTCTCAATTCTCCCCTTTATATATTCTTTTGCAGACCCCACCCACATTTAGACCTCTTTTTTTATTTTCTCTGGGACTTGTTTCAGACATGCCCAGGACATGTCTCAACATAACTCCAGTCTGGCCTTAACAAAAAAAAGGTAAATACTGCCATCTCGTGGCTTCTATTCTCATTACACTGCGGAAAACCTTCATCAGGTTCTCTGTGTACTTGTCTAGCTGGGAGATGAACTGAGATTCAAGGGGCATCACGTTAATCCGCATAAACTCTGAATTTATCTGAAAGACAAAAATTGTTGAACAATCAGCCATAAGACGCAGGAAATCATGTGTAGGAGGCTATGTTAAGTGTGCTTGTAGTTAATAGCAACATGCAGTTTGCTCTACTCACTAACTTACTTCATCAGCTTCAAAAAGAGCTGGCCATCTGTTTCGAATTTCAGCAACCATTAGTGTGTCTTCAACCACTTCTTGCCGTCTGTATGAGAAAGTAAGTTGCATTTTCTCCTTGATCACTGCCCCATTGTTCCGCTTCTTTACTTCAGTCAAAAGAGCAACTTGTTCCTTCTCTAGGCTGTCTCTGGTTTCTCCTTTAGGGTAGCATGGAAGGAAATTTACTTCTGCCTTCCTCGGCTTCTTTATGTTGGCAGCAGGCTTTCCTTGACCTTGACGTTTATTCCTCTGGGAATTTACTGCAACTTCTGGGTGTCCATGTCGCCCAAGAATGGAGCGCAAGTTAGCCATCTTCACCTTTAGGTAATTCTTCCATCCATCATAGCCTGTTTGGGATCCCCTCTCACACAAACAGGGGTGGGCCTTTGTAAGGGCCTTGGCAGCTTCTTCTAGCTGACCATCCTTGGGGTATGCTATGTACACTACTTGACAAGTTCTTCGGACATACCTTCAAGAATATCAGACCTCAGCTTTGGAGAAGGTGAGAGTAGAGTGCCATTTTTTCTAAATTCTTCATTTCCCTTCTCCAGCTGTAGCTCTGCAGCACATGCAAAGCGAGGTACCACAAAGACTTCAGGCTAAGAACATGATCTTGTCTCAGGAGAGGATATCTCAGAAGATGACACACCAGGAGAAGACAACAGTACTGTACTGTTACTTTCTGATGAATCAAATGATACAGCATCTTCATCTTGCAAGGAAGCTGAATGAATTATCATTCCAGCTGTGGTCACTGGAGCAGTAGGGCTGATGACAGTCATGGGCAGAGTCATGTGAACACCAGAGGTTGTGACCTCAATGGGAAGGTAAATTACCTTAAGAGTACTTTGGTCTTGAACCTCACTGGTTGATGACAGATTGATGTATTCATTCCCAAAGTCTTTATCTTGGAACTGAAGCCTAAATGGCTCGTCAAGCCCGAAAACAGTCTTTATCCTGAGACAAAGTTCTTCCACAGACTCTGGCATTCCGGTCTCAAGGGTCAGCTTTCTGGAGTCATGGTCCCCACCAACAAGGATTCTCAGGGTAATTGGACCAGCCATGTCCCAACAGAGTCACTCTGGAGAAGTGAGAGAAGACAAAAAGGGAATTAATAGCTTTCTAGCTTTACATTTTGTTTCATAAATAGTTCGATACCATTTTTTGTGCAGTATCATTTCATGCCAACTCATTGAGAATTTAGAGCTTAGATACATGTCGCAAACTATGCTTGCAGTTTCTTCAATGTTAAGTACATTTTTCAACCCAGTCAAATGAGAAATAAGCTGTTCATTGTACACCAAATGATTGTTTATTAAATTTGACTTGAGAACCAAATAAAAAAATAACTACAAGTGTTTTGAAAAGAATTACAGGAGTTTGAAAGGTTCCACTGTTGAAATCATAGATTTCACTGGATTTCCAACTCAAGTTGGCATGAAATTACCCTGAAATGTAATTTCCCCCATAAATACCCAACAACCCCCACCCTGTATAAAAAATTGATAGCAGAGTAGAAAGTTACATGATCAAACCTGTGATGAGTATGTGTCTTTTCAAAGTCACCATTCTCATGCCCCCAACCATGTAGTCAGCAAGTGGATAAGGATCACTCAACTGATCAAGTGAAACCAGGACAACCTCTCTACTAGGTGATGTGGTCAGTTCAAATGCTCTAAAATGCTGCCTGTACCAGCCACACATTAGCCTGACAATAAAGTTCAATTTGTCCTGAATGATGCACATTTGCTTGATTTCTGCAAATTCAGGGAGTCCTCCAGCAGATCTGTATGCAACTAGCATTCCGTTTCTGTAGTTGATACCTTTGAATGTCACATTTTTTGCAAGATGGACTTCAGTTATACCCTGAAAACACTGCCTGAGGGTTGATGCCGCCTCCTGATTTAGAATATCAACAGGGACAGTGGATACATGTGCTACTTCCAATGTGGATTTCTTGAGATTGGGAGAACTGATATGATAAGCTATCATATGCTGATGTTTGGATGCCAGGGTTAGTGCTATGTTCTTGAAACAATTTGTGTTTCGTGCAACTTGTTTGAAAAAACTGTGTTTGGCCTCAAATCTCATGGTCCATAGTGCCACTAATGGGCCAAAAAATTCTAACATTTGGGGGTAGTGTTCGAGAAAGTGATGTTTTGGCAAGAGCTTTATATCAGGGGAAAGTTCTAAAAATCTAACTCTATGCTCAGAAATTTTGCAATTTAGGTATGCAATGGTCTCATTTGTTTGCACAGGAGCTACAACTAGTTCAACAATGTCCTTCAAGTCTAAGAGCACCTGCCAAGCTGGCTCACCTTCTGGTATCAGTCCTCCAATCATAAAGGGAAGCAGTCTCAGTAATGACCAATTTTCATGCGCATTGCCTCCAATGGTTTTTTTAGAGGCATAAGTTGGCGGGATAGAATGTGGTCGGTTGGTTTTATCACCCCACTTGTACGGAAAATTCTGGATCACTGTGTTTAGACTATCAAAACTAAAGTAATTCTTTGAGATCAATAACTTTAAGCAAAGAGCAAGCTCTACTGGCACAATGCCCTCAAATAAATCGTGCACAAGGTCAGGAGGATAGCCTCTGCTTACATGAAAATGAGCAAGGTGATTGGTTAGAATGCAAGCTCTTTTTACGCCAAAGCAAGTTGTTCCACTCTCTTGTGCAAACTTCACGGGTGCATCATGCGTCTCTTCATTTCTAAGTTGAAAGGCACCTGACAAAACGTCTTTAGAATTTATTTCCGACCTCTCACCTGTACAGAATCTGCAAACGTATTGTCCTGAGAAGCTTTCAATGAATCCTGCAATCCCGTGAGCTCCGAGATTGTCTGCAATGACACACTGAACTGTTCCTTTAACAAACTTTCCGAGCTTTGAGATAAATACACCCTGGTGTTCTAAAGTAGCAAGATCTTGCAAAAGGGGCTCTAAAACTTTAGCATACCCATATGCCTTTAAATAATTAGTCTTACACAGAGTTGCCAAATTGATAGAGGTGAGTGCAGAATGACAACCCGGCGGCAAATTACTTAGAATCCAATAAACACCACACAACTTATGTCTCTTCCGTGACGTCCCAAGGGGGTTACAAATTTCAAAATCGTCAATGTACAAATATATAGTTATTTTCCAGTCCTCACCATTAAAGAAAGTATTTTTTTTGAAGAACAGACCGTCCCTTGTGGACTTGTAGAGCTTCTTTCCAGACTCTATGGCAGTACTTTCATTTGTTCGGTGAAAGTTAGCAATCTCTTTTCATACTTCACTATTATTGACTACCTGTTGCAGAGACTGCAACAATGGAATGTACTGAAAAGTTTGATTTTTCTTGGTATCAAGTATAATTTCAACAGGCTCTGTAACACAAAACTGTTTTTTGTAATACTGTTTGCATTTAAAGCCAGTAGCAAGTGGACCCTCTTTGCCTATAGCTTTCCCCAGTGGATGAGATTTACTAAGTGCAATCGCAAGTTCTTTAATGACTGATGTGTCAATTTGGAGGTTGTGATTTTTCAAGATATCAGAAAGGATATTTAAAGTAACTGGAACAGATGCTGAGCATATTACAAAGTGGATCTCATCCAGCAATTCATCAATGGCAGTAGTGGAAACGTGAAGAATATTTTCCAGCTTCAGTAGCACAGCTGCAACTTTCTGTTCTATGACTTTTGAAAGGTCTTGTACCCCAAGACTGTCACCTTCCACATTCAGTGTGTCACATTCTACATCTATATCTGTTGATGGGTAATCAACAGAGTCATCTGAAGGCAGAGGCTGTGCAGTGGTAGTAACCACACCAGCTTTAAAATCTGTTAAACTGTGAGGCTTATGCTTTCTGTTTTTGTGAGAATTAAACGTACTGTAAATGTTAGTTTGAAATGTACATCTTTCAAAGACACAGGTAACCGTTTCATGCCTCCTCAGATGTTCATTAATATTAATAAAGTAATCCCGCTTGGATGAAATATTCTTACAAGCACAAATTTGACAAGAGAATGTGACTAATTTGAATGACTTCTGAGTTGTTTGTGTGGAATGGCTCCGATAAACATGATTCAAAAGTTTTTTCCATAAAGTGAAAGTACATGGGCAATCTGTATACACCCATGGGTATCTGAAGTTGCGCCCATGATGGCAATGTCTGATTCGAAAATGTTTCAATAACTCATATCTACTTGATATCAATGCGTCACACACCTTACACTGCCACATAAGACCTGCAGGTAGATCAGATAGGGAGAAAATTACCACTTTAGCAGAAAAATAATCCCATCAGTAGCTGTATTCTTCTAGTTTGCTATTGCTTGTCAAATAGATTAATAAAAATGTTTCCTCCTAACCACATTCTAAGAAAAAATGCTTTTACTGTGTTATGTGATGTTCTGTGTATTTTATTAGTAGCCTTAAAACTTGACATGGAAAAAAAAACTCTTGGAAAATAATCACAAGTATTATTATAAGCTAGTACATGATACCTACCAATGTAAAGAGGTTGTCAGGTGCACAGTGTTTTTTCATTTATTACCAATATTGTTCAGGGAGGTTGGCTATCTACAAGAGAAAGTACATGCTTTAGAAATTAAACAATTTCAAATACCTAAAACGTGCATACAAATCTATTGTGACAATCAAAGTCTATTATTCTCTGAAACTGGGTCAATTTAACATGCTTCACTTTGCAAGTTAATTTTCCTGTAAATGTCATTGAATTTAAACTAACATCCTTACCCCACATGGACATGTTCGACTGTACATAAATATTACAATACATTCAAAGAAAATAATACGGGATTTTTATTCGAAAACTGGTTGAAATGGTGGACGACAATTGGGATGTTTTATCATGAAACACTGCTTGATGTACATTTATGACACGTAGTCAAAATTCCTCTACCTGCAAATAACTTATTGTTATCTGTTACATCGGAAATTCATTACTTAAGTAGTTTTTGAGTATGTTTGTACTTGAGCTTTTTTTAACTGGGACTACATTTAAAAGAAAAAAGTACACTTTTACTTCGTAACTTTGACACTGGCCACTTCGCTACAAATTACAATATGAGTGTAATTCTTCATTTAAGGATTATCTGGATTTGGCGAGTTCGAGAAGAACAACGGTGCTTGGCAGGGTATCTTAAGCGCCTTGAGCAGACGTGACCGCCAGCAGACATAGAGCTGCAAATTTATGCATGCAGAACAATATTGTATCACTAGACGGCACCCCCGGATCAGTAATTGAATATTCACAAGCAAGATGGAAATGCACTAATTAAAGATCAATCTTTGAGTAAAATGAACCGATATCGAAAATTTAAAAAATAAAAAAAAGGTCTGAATCGGAAAATCTATTTTTTGATCCCAGCCCTAGAAGCAGTCGGATGAAGTAGGCGGGCGTCTCCTTATATCATGGCTGCACCCTGGGGCTGCAATGTAAAGAGTTAAAAAATTACCGCGCTACACCCTCGTACCGCGGTCATTATCAGACGATTTTATCCACGGAGCCACTTTTTTGGTTTGCAGGTAAATACTCTTTTTTTTCTTTTCAAATATATCATTTTATTTAATATTAACACGCATGCGGTCACCGTTCAGCACCGCAATTAACTGAAGCACACATTAGCTTGGAAAAGGAGTTTTATCTTCACGCTAAATAGTGGCTCACATTTGCTCCAGTTCACGAGATGACCCCCGACGTCCCAAAAGACGTTACAATCCAGTTGACATGAACAATAAACATTAACTGCACTTAGAATATTCAATTACTGACAAGAACTATAAATAAATATAATGAATTAAATATAAGGAAAATAAAACGCTTACCAAAGTCCAGTGTGATGGCGGAGCCGAAGACCGGAGATTGATGTAAGTGCCGCGCTTTGGGGAAGATGTTGTTTTTCTTCGTCGGTCTTACCTGCATCAAAAACTACGTTACAAATACATACTGCCCCCTACTGACCGAACCGTTATGTAAACGGATCTCATTTGTTTTATGTGTTTCGTTTGAATTCACTTTCAAGTAGAGGGAATCACGTCGTTTTTATTTATTTATCATAACTAAAGGTGAGAAATTTGTGTAATTGGGTAAAATCAAGTAAATTTGTTCTTCTAATCCCTATGACAGGGAAAAATCATTTTTTTGAGTGTATCTTTGGCATTTGTAACTATTAGCTCATCCATTCAATCTCTTTGTTAATCCCAACCTTCAGCCTCCCGAATTTTATCCCATCTTTTGGCATAAATTACAAGACCCGTCTCATAGGCCATCGCACACTCAATTCTACTGTAATACATGACAAAATTCTTGAATCTCTCAAGTCTTAACTCCCCAACAGATGTCAACCTGAAAATAAATATTTTTGCTAGATATACAATTATATTACATATTTGGTGTTTTTCTTTTGTTACATCACCCAGTAATACCTTAAATAAATCTAGTTGTATACTATTGTACTGAGATATCCAATTTTGCACCTTTATCCAAAAAAGGGCTGTTACAGGACAGTACCAAAAGAAATGGACTACAGACTCCACTTCCTCTTGACAGAATCGACAGAGGGGTGACGGCTCAATTCCCCAGATATTTAGCATCTTTTTTGTTGCTAGAAACTTATATATTAGCTTATATTGAAAATATCTTATCTTCGAATCAAGTGGTGTATTGTAAAGAATTTTGAAGACTTTATTCCATGGAACTGGTGTGTCTAACACATTTTCCCAACTATCTAGAATTCTATATGGTGTCGCAACTAAATTCTTTATTCTTAAGTAAAATTTGTATATATGTTTATTAATCTTTATTTTCTTTAACCATTGTACCATTTTTATTTGAGGCAGACAGACTAAATGTCTTCCTGGTCTTTTAATAATTTTTGATTTCCAAGTATTTGGTAAAGCTCCAATAAGTTGATTATATTGTTGCAGTGTGCAGACAGTTCCATAAAAACTAGTTAATTGTCTGTAGGACATAATTTTATTTTCCTCATTCACTATATCCTTTTAAAAAAAAATTCCGTTATCGAACATGCGTTTCCAGAAAATCATTCTTCTATCAACAAATATATTGGAATTTAACCATATTATTTGTTGAAGAACTTGTTCTGTATTTTCTGGTGGGTGAAACTGAAATTGCAACCAACTCTGTAGAGCTTCTTCCAGAAAGGTGGAGACGCTGAAAAACATGTCAGTAATTAACTCGATATGCACAGGTTTAATCTGTAGGAATGGGAAGAATCCTTTTTCAAACATAGGATGGACACTTTTAAGTAACTTACTAGAAAACCAGTTTGAATTGAAATAGAATTTTGGAATACGGGAGGCCTTCAGTGAAAGATTTAAAGCTTTTAAATTTAATAATTTTAGGCCACCAGATACATAATCATTGTAGAGATACACTCGTTTAATTTTATCAGGTTTGTCATTCCATATAAATTTAAATATCTTCTGTTCATACATTTTGAAAAATGATTCTTTAGGAGTTGGTAATGCCATGAATAAATATGTAAACTGGGATACAATTATAGTTATTTTGCCATAAATGGTCAAATGTTTCCCTTTCCATGGGAGCAGAATTTTTTCAATTTTACTCAGTTTATTATTGAATTTAACCGTTGAAATTTCACTAATATTTTCTGGAATGTGTATACCGAGAACATTGACCGGTCCATCTGTCCAGTGAAGTGGTAGATTGCATGGATGAGAGAATTTTTTATTTTTCAAGGAACCAAGTCTCAGTATTTGACATTTTTCGTAAGTAGGGTTCAGCCCAGATTGTTTTGAGTATTCATCCAAGTCTTTTGTAAGACACTGAAGTGTTTCATAGTCAGAATTCAGTAAAAAAAAATGGTATCATCGGCATACATTGAAATTTTGTATTTAGATCTTGCATTTCTAGGCCTTTGATATTATTATTTGCTCGTATTTTTATAGCAAGTACTTCTATTGCCATAATAAACAGATACGGTGATAACGGGCAGCCCTGTTTTACTCCCCGAGAGAGTACAATGGGGTTTGAGAGATAACCATTATTTATAATTTTGGAGACGGAGTTATTATACATTACTTTAACCCACTGTATTAAAGATTTACCAAAGTTAAAAAATTCTAAACATTGGTAGATGAAATCCCATCTGATTTTATCAAAAGCTTTCTCAAGGTCTGCTATAAAAATCAAACCTGGTTTCTTTATTTTATCATAATATTCTATAATTTCAAGTAATTGTCTAATATTATTTGAAATATTTCTACCTTGTATAAAACCAGACTGGTCATGATGTATGATATCATGCAGGACATTCTTTATACGCAATGCTATACATTTTGCTAATATTTTCGCATCATAGCACTGAAGAGTGAGTGGCCTCCAGTTTTTTAAGTGGATCGGATCTTTATAGTGGCCGCTAGCTTCATGTTTTAAGAGCAGAGAAATTACACTTTCTTGCTGAGTCCCGGTGAGAATACCTTGATCATACGAAAAATTAAAACATGTGAGCAGGGGGTTATTAATCTGTTCATAAAACGTTTGATAGACTTCTATTGGGAAACCATCTAACCCTGGCGTTTTCCACCGCTGAAAGGACATGATTAAATTGTAAAGCTCAGTTTCTGTAATTAGCCCCTCGCATGTTGCTTTCTGTTCCTCTGATAATTTAACTTGATTGTGAGGGAAAAATGAATTACTATCAGTATCACATAGTGAAACAGCTGATAACTGGGGGGAGAATATCTCTGTAAAATATCTCTCTTCCTCATTCAGAATATCTGTAGGAGAAATGAGAATCTTCCCATCAATCCTTTTTAATTTCTGTATATTTTTCTTTGCTGTATTTCTATGTTGGAGGCTTAAAAGTTTATTGCATTTCTCTCCCTTCTCCATCCATTTTGCTTTATTATTATAGTGCATTATAGTTGACCGGTCACAAATTAATTGTTCCAATTCTTTTTGCTTTCGGTCCAATTTGTCACTTACATCGCAAGTTGCTTGTGAGCTATCAAGTATTTATGTGAGAATCTCAATTTCTTTTTTAAGATTTTGTTCTTTTAATCTTAAAAGTTTTTGTCTTTGTGAAGCAAACTGAATTGCGTGGCCTCTAAAAACACATTTAAAAGAATCCCACACAATATGTGGGTCTGCTGATCCTATGTTGCGTGTAAAAAAATCTGTAATAAATTCTTTTGTACGCTCTACAAATGTCTGGTCCTCCAGTAACTTTTGATTAAATTTCCAATAGCCCCGTCCTCGTGGATATTCAAGTAAAACCAAATGTAGCGATACAAGTTGGTGATCAGATTTAAATCTGTCTTCCATTATTGCCTTTTTTATTTTAGGTAACAAAGAAAAGGAAATAAGAAAATAGTCTATACGGCTTGCCTGGTTCTATCTTCTCCAGGTGTATTTACGTAATTCCGTATTCCTTAATCTCCAAACATCAACCAGATCCATTGTATTCATTATTGATGTGATTTCTGATGAAGCAAGTGGGTGATTATTAGTTGAATTATTTCCCTTACGATCTATTAAATTATTCTGTACTGTGTTGAAGTCTCCAACCATTATGAGGTATTCACTTGTGAATTTTGAAGATTTTATGATATTGTAAATTGATTCAAAAAAATGTGGCTCATCGTTATTTGGACCATATAAATTCACTAAACATATTTGTTTATCCTCAATGGCCATATTTAAAATGATCCACCTTCCTTGAGGGTCTGATTCTAAAGCTTGAAGAGTATAATTAAAGTTGTTTTTAAACATGATCATGACTCCCCTTGAATTTCTTAAACCATGTGCATATAATATTTGTCCACCCCATTCCTCCATCCATATAGTTTCATCTATTATTACCGAATGAGTTTCTTGAATACAAAAGATAGTGTGGTCTTTCTCTTTTAACCACGTAAATATTTGATGCCTTTTCTTCTTATCAGCGAGGCCATTACAGTTATAACTGGCAATAGTGATTTCATCTATTCCCATTTTGTAACGGCTAACATTTTAGGATTAATGGAGTAGGATTTTGGATGGTCAAATATTCCAGCTGAGTGCTTTCTGGGCATAATGGAAGAGCTTTTCGTAAAATAAAAAATGTTGTCAGTGCAGGCGCCATGCCTGTAAAAATTTGTATAGCAGTTGAAAAACATAAACAAAGAAAATAACACAATAAGTGAAAAAAAATCACAAACACAAACAGAACGACTAGCTGACAAAGACAAAGCGATAACATAACAACATATAAAACACTCTTTGTCCCAGACCCCATCTCTTGGGTCAAACTACCATTGCGTCCCATAGGATTATAATTGTCACAAGGTAGATTATGGGGGAAAAAAAAGAAAAAGGAAAATAATAGATAATAATAATAAATAAAAAAAAAAAATAATAATAATAAACAAAATAACCACAACAAAAAAGAGTAAAGTAAAATAAAAAAGAATACTATAGCAAGAAGAAGAAGAAAAGGATGCAGATAATAACTACAATGACAAGCTATAATTACCACGACTCATTCCATCATCATCATCATTCCTATAGCAGCAAAAATCGCAATGAGAGAAGATTGAGATCGCGTCTCAGCATTTTAGCTAATACAGCCAAGGTGTAATAGCTGCGTCCCTGAATAGCTGATTATTTATGTACAACCTGTCAACTGACAGGCGTACTTTGAGTTTTTTGTCTCGGTTCTCTGTCATAATAGGAAAAAGCTTCCTTCTCCTCTCCATTATTTCCACCGGGAATTGGTCATTTATAGAAAAAGGTTTGCCTTTCAGCTCTTTACCTCGATCCAATACGGTTATCTTATTTTTAAAGTACATGAATTTGGCCACAATTGGACGAGGTCTGCCAGTAACCATTTTTCCGAAGCGATGGACTCTCTCAAAGTGGATCTCGGATACTTCCCCATTTGACATCGCAAGTTCTTCCCTAAAAAATCGTCGGACTTTGCTTTCGGTGTGGGCATAACTTTCCTTCTCTTCTTCTTTTAAACCCGTGAGTACCATATTATTTCTCATACTCCGACATTTTAAATCGAGGAGCTCATTTTTTATTTGTCGGTTTTCTTTTTTCAAATTTTCCGTTGCGTTTATCAGCGAATCTACCGTGGCCTTTAAAGTTTTATTTTCTTTTTGCAGTTCTTGAATTAATTCATTATTCAAGCCAACCGCATTTTTCAGATGGATAATGTCCTTGCTCATCAGAGCAAGATCACTTATAACCTTTTCTAACAATTCAAGCTTTGACAATTTCGCGTTGATTTCTTCCATAACCTTAGTACTCACGGTACCGCTGCTGGACTCTGCCATATCGGAGTCACTTGAACCAAGATGTGATCTGGTCCTCTTCGATTCCGGCTGATTAGGCATCGTGTTGTAATATTTATCTAAAAATTCCTCCAAACGGGCGATCTTATCCAGCTTGGGAATTTATTGCACCGAATTGTTTGATTTATTCGGGACGTTCCAAAACAAACAGGCTCTCACATGAGCCTCAGGATGACAGCCATCTTCTTCTGGTTCTTCCGGTGTCTTTTTGGTACCCATTTATGCAAGCTTTGCTGATTTCCGAGTCCAATTGATGGTATTTTTGTACATTTTTATTTTTATATTTTGAGCGTTCTTCCATTTTTTCCATGATTTCCTTGGTCATCCATGGTTTTCTGGACACCTCGTCTTTCTTTGGAAGGAAGTGTGTTGCTGCTTGTTCTTATCAGGTCCCATTTTCTTTCAACGTCTGGTTCCTCATTTTGTGATGGATTTTCCAATACTAGTTTGTTATACATGTTATCCGCCTCTACTGCATATAATATTCTGTACACCTCCTCTTTCAATTTATCATTGTCAAGTTGTTTCTTGATTTGTTTCATTTTAATTTTGGTCTTCATTATCACTGGATTATGATCAGAGCCGATGTCTGCTCCTGGGTATGCCCGTGCATCTTTGACCATGTTTTTAAATCTCTCGTTGACCATGCAGTAATCTATTTGGTTTCGGTAGATGTCGCCAGGGCTTTTCCATGTATAGATTTGTCGGTTATGATGCTGGAACATGGTGTTTGTTATGACCATTTTGTGTTGTTCTGCAAATTCAATAAGCCTTTCTCCCCGGTCATTCCTCTCTCCAAGGCCAAATCTTCCAGCCACTCCTGGTCGACCTTCTTTCCCCACCTTTGCATTGAAGTCACCCTGGATGATGGTTACTTCATCTGTCTTGGAATATTTCATGCACTTTTCTATATCCCCATAGAATTTCTCAACTTCCTCATCTGAATGTTCTGATGTTGGGGCATACACCTGTATTAGGTTGATATCAAATGGTTTTCCTTTGATCCATCAGCGCTCTTTCTGATAGAGGCCAGAAACCTATAACTGACTTGTTATAGATTGTTCTTCATTATTATTCCAACACCGTTCATGTGTTCACTTCCACCAGAGTAGTATAATGTGTGACTTTCATTAACATGTCTTCCATTATCTGTCCATCTTGTCTCACACAGTCCCATGATGTCAACATTGAGTTTCTTCACCTCCGTGACTAGCTTTTCAAGTTTGCCTGCTTTATACAAAGTTCTTACGTTCCAGGTTCCAAACTTCATGAGTTTCTTCCTGGTGTTCAAAGGAGTGGGATCAGCAGTTGACCTCCATTCCTGGTTTAAGTCCTCTGCGTCATTTTCACTTCTTCTCGTAGCCAGGGTGTCAGCTCCTTCCCTTGTGTTATTTACAGAGGGCCTCACTGCAGGGGTCCCAGTATGGCCCTTTCTACGCCGTGCTCTTCTACTTTTTGGTTCCATGACTAGCGGTGAGATAATACTCAGTAGGGTCCCTATCCTTTCTGAGGTGGCTGGCCATCGTCTTCTCTTTTGCCCGAAGGATGCCCTAGTGTACCACACACATCGCTGTTCCTGCTATTGAGACCATTGACCGTATTGGTTCCTCTGCTCTCTCCACCAGGTCCAGTCTTCATGCACTTGTCGAGGGTGGCATCCCTCCAGAACTTATGCTCATGTGAGCATAAGCTGCCCCTCACTTAGTTTAGCATGCCAGTCGAGGCAAGGTCCCGGGGTATGGCCGATGGTGTGCACTACCATCTGCTTGGAGCCAGAAGTGAGAGTTGAGGTAGTCATAGAAGACCAATGGTGAGATGACCTTGTATGAGACAAGCGACTGCATCCAGCGAGAGGTGCTAATTCTCACAACATACCCCCCATACCCCAATGGTTGAGGGTATCCCCCCCATTCCACCCCAATGATGAGCCTATGATTGCATCATTATATTTGTAATGAATATGTTTCAGCTGACAATTCTTTTAATCCTGAGTGATTTAGTGTGTAACCTTTCATTTCTTAAAGAAATATTTTGGGAGACGCATCTCACAGTCATTAAAATGATGTTATTGTGTTTCAAGAGCGACAAATTATTGGCCAGACTCAAAGAAAACAACAGAACAACAGTTGATATCAGGCTGGAACTGAACTGCCAGCAATTAATAAAACCTGGAGGGAAAGTGGTGAACAGTCAACTTCATGTAAGAAATGGTTTGAGAAAAGTCATGACTGATCCTGATCAGAGATCAGTAAAATGCTGTGTGTGGCCTCAGTAGAACTCATTACTATTATAAAACTAAGAGCATTTCATCATGCTCAAAGCAACAAGAATTTAGTGGATTGGGACTTAACAGCTGCACTGCCACAAGAGATTCACTTGTTAATGAAGCTAATTGGGGATAAAATAAGTTAAATTTCCAAGGGAGTATAAAGATTGGACTATAGAGTAATGGAAAAAGGTCAGATGATCTAATGAGTTAAGATTCACCCCATTCCAGAGCAATGGGTTTGTCAGGGTAAGAAAGGAAGCCCATGAAGCGATGCCCCCGTCAGCGTGCATCATGCAGCGTGCCCACTGTGCAGGCCTCTGGAGGCAGTGTTATGATCTGGGGCTGCTTCAGTTAGTCAGGTCTGGGCTCAGCACTGTTCTGCAGCGATAAAATGAAGACAGCAGACAACCTGAATATAGTGAATGACCAGTAACCCATCAATGGCCCTTTTAATCCCTGATGGCACAGGCATATTCCAGGACGAAAATGCTACGATTCATAGGGCAGCTCAAATTGTGAAAGAGTGGTTAATCGAGCATGAGGAATCATTTTCACACATGAATTGGCCACCTCTGAGTCTGGAGCTTAACGAATTTGGGATGTACTAGAGAAGGCTAAATGGAGTGGCTCGACTCACCCATCCTCAATACAATACCTCCGCGAGAAATGAATGCAAATCTGGCTGGAAATAAATGCTGTCACATTGAATCACATTGTCGATACAATAACACAATGAATATGTGCCGCGATCAAAAGCTAATGGCGGCCCAACAAAATATTATAATGTGTGACTTTTTTTTTGCTGGACAGGCATTGTGTCTCAGTGTTGTTTTGGACCTAACTTTATTGAGGGTTCAGTAGCGCTATATTAGCGCGGAAGATCCTAAGAATCATCTGAACAGGGGGTGGAAGAGGGGCCGATGCATGCAGAGTGCTGTAACTGCTGAATTTTTTAAAAATGCAATGATGGAAATTACTTGCATATGTGGTAACTGCAGACTGAGTATGCGAGGCTGTAATTCAACTGAACTGTAATTGGGATATTTCAATCATAAGTTGCAAGTTTGCTTGGTACCTACTGAAAGTACAGTCTGAAATATTGTGATTTTTATATAATCTAAGGCTACAGCTATTGTAGATCAAAAATGACAGAAGAAGCTATCTGTATGGTGCTTTGGTCTTACTGAATGATCCACTCATTTCCAGCTAGTTGAAGTCACAGAATAAAGTTGTCTTTTGCGCAACAGAACATATGGCATTGGTGGCAACCACATGAGGTAGTATCTAAAGTCCCAGCTTGACTTTTGGGGATAACAAAGTGGAATTTGTCGCTGTGTAATTAATTTATAGAATAAAGCTCTTTCTAGTACTAGTTGCTAAATCTTACAGCACTAGTGTTATGTATGTCTGTTACGATAAAGAGGACTACTACTACTACTACTACTACTAAGTATTAATAAACTACCACTTTGTTTCAAGCACTTATTTTGAAATTCTTCAGCTGCTTTAGAACAACTGGTTCAGTTCTGACTGAACTCAAGGGCCTACTGCTAGAACCTTAACAGAAGTGGTAATTGCACTTTATATAATTCTTATATCTTAACAGATATTTGACGTTCATTTATTTTAAATAAATTGATTTGAATATCTTTTTTTGCGTGAAGCACACTACTTTTTGTCTAAAAATGTAGCCTCCTTCATCATAAATGACAGAACAATGGTTCTGAAATGTACATAAATATATGCACTGCTTCAAAGGCAACATTTTCCACATAGTGTGGATGATATCATCACCATTGAATCCGGACATTGAAAAGGTATTCAAATACATTTTTTAGGATGACATATTTCGATGAAACATGAGTTTAGCAATGCCATGATAAAATGCCATGATAAAACCATGCTGCTTGATGACAGTTCAAGACAGCTGAGAAATCATCTGACAGGACAAAACTACTGTAACCTTGTTAATCAAAGTGCGGAACCTCAGTGCCTCCTGCCTCCAAGCCTTGCTGCGGATCTCCTGCAGTCACTCGATGGTTTTTGACCACCCGTTTCCTCAGGAATCTGGTGGCAACCATTGACAGCTTCCTCTTTCTGCCACATCCTGGTACAGTCACTCTTACTTTAACTCTGAGCATGTGAACTACGCTTCCAACTGTATCTCTATGAAAATTCAGTGCCTGTGCTACCTTTTTATATCCTTTTCCTTGTTTGTGCCAGGCACTGATTGTCATAATCTGTATTTTTCTTGTTTCATTATGCTCATTTATTGTGTCATTTATCATTTATGTGCTTCGGGTTGCACCTCGTCTGCTCCAGTCATGTCATGTACGTCTTCTATGTAATTTAAGCCATGCATTTCCCTGTCCGCGTTCATGCATCTATTCGGTGATTTCCGTGGGTTTTCGTGGTTTCCGAAAATCTTCCTTCACGTCTTGTTTCCTGAAATTCCCGCTATTCTCATATTAACATATTAATTAAGACTAATACTTCATCTTACGTAATGTCATTACTAATATAGACTAATATACTCATCCTGAGTAATTCTGTGTATTAATATTCACCTGTCATATAGTGGTGTGTAAATATCACATTTCATTTTTACTCATGCTCTTTGCATTCGCTCTAGTCTGTAAACTCCGCCCTCCCGTTTCCTATCCCTGACTCTGTAGATTACTGCGATCTCCCGCACCTGTTTTACCTTGAGCTGCCTCTCGTTCTATTATTCACTTGGGCAACTCCCTGATCGGAGTCCGTTTTCATGTTTAGGATTGGTCTGTCAATTGTGATGCGTGATCATGGTTTGTCTTTCCCTCATGTGCTCATTATATTTAATTGTTTAGCAACTCCCACCTATCCTATTCCCCGCCTAGTTTAGTCATTTCTTTGAGTATATAAATGTCTCATTTCACTGCAGAGCTTTGTCAGATCTTCATTCCTTTTCTCCGTGCTTGTGTTTAGTATTCTCTTCTAGATTCCCGTGTACAACTATAGCCTGTATCTGACTGATTACTCTTTTGCTTAGCCCTTTTGTTTTGGTTGCTGCATTCATTGATTTTCGTGGACGAACTTTGCCTGCCTGACTACGTCTCTGTGCTACCCCTGGCTTCCTAACCCATTGTCTGAATAAACGACTACGGCTTTGGTTTTCCTGACTCGCGTTTGGTTCTTCTGTCAGCCCTGACACTGATCTCCTCTATTAGCTTTTTGGACAATTCTCTTGAAAGCCATATTTCTGATATACAATCAAATGTCACTGTCAACAAACCCCTAGCGAGTGCAAGTATTTGATGTGTATGTCTCAAGCAAACCTGATGCAACTAATTACATTCTTGATTAGCTGTTTTAGGTGTGCCTGTGGCCGTACCTGACTTCCTTAATATGCTCTTATGAGGGATTCTATACGAGGGGTTGAATAATTTTGAGACTGCAGTAGTCATTAAAAGTGGCATTTGAGTTGAATTTGGAGAAACCACTAGTTATATTAGTTGTGTTGAGCTATTTAAAATATTCTTGTTTAATCTGTTCATCGCAAACAGCTGAAAGTTCGTAAATTTTGCTTTTAAACCCCATTTGCAATGGGGGTTGAATAATTTTGATAGTAACTGTATGTATCCTGGATATCAGCTTTGCTGCCGTCCTTAGCTTTTTATAATGAGTATCAGAGTGAGTCGAGCTGTTCTAACTCACGGAAAATCTGGCAAGTATGCTGACAGACCCAACCACACTACCTTCATTCCACAGCAGCTCAAATTCTCTGTTTGTTAAAAATTGTTGTATCATTTGCTTTTTTAATGTATTATTGTAACTACAGGGTGGCCCGAGGGGGGACCCCTACCGAATAGTTGATAGGACAAGATGTTTATTTCAAGTGGTTGATTAGAAATAAATTTGGCAGTGAATTAAATTTTGCGCTGTTTCAGTTGGGATTTTTTTTGGCCACCCTATACTTCCAGCAGTGCCACAAATTTTTTTTCTTTCCTACTGGAAGTAAATCATGATTTTGATAGCGACACTGAGATACACACCCATGAAAGTTCAGTCTGGTGCTGATGACCCTGAAGTGCCACCACTGAGAAGAACTGACAGCATATTTGTAAGTTTGCATAATGACAACTTGTGGGACACTCCGCTTTTAAAAGAGAAAGTAAACAAAAGATAATGGGCTCTAATTTCTTGGCGCAGCGCAGGTGGCGTAGCGTGGCGCAGCCCACGCAGTGGTAATTTCGTGAGGTGCAACACCATGCTCAGACGAACGTGCGCCAAGATAGATGTGGCGGCGTAGTAGGGGGAGGTGTCACGTATTCATCAAGACGCAGTGACAGTTTCGTAGAAAAAGTCTTCGCTGCAGTTGCGCAGAAAGCTCGCCAGCCCCAACCTGGTTCACTTTCTGTGCAGTGATAATTTGGCTGACTGGTGCGCTGTGCGCACACGTCACCGAAACCTCACAGGCAGGTTTCCAGAATGTCAGGCACATTTCAATTCAGTAAATAATTACAGCAACCACTGTTACTGTAACTATCTGAATCAGCACATAAATTGTGGAATCTAAATCGACTGTCCTGATGTCAGATCAAAGGCGGTTGGCACTCGTGATGGAAACTCGACCTGACTTAATCAACGCAACTAATCAATGATGCAAATTAATGACTTCACATCTTTCTCAGCCAACCACAAACTGCCTCGGCATCAGGCAAGGCATATATAATGCTTGCGTACTATGCTCGGTAAAGCCGCTTGCACACTGGACGCGAAACCATTTTTTCGCTTGACTGATTACAGTCAAAGTCAATGCAAAGAGCTATCGACTTATTTTGGTCTTTTTATTCGTCTGTTTTCGTCCCATGAAGATAGACAACAGTCTTTATTCGGTCTTTCTTTTGAAAATTAGTCAGATGGATCGAACAGATTCACGCTTTATTTCCACAGCAGGGATAAAATAGTGCTTGCAATCAGAGAGCAAATCAATTCCATGACCATTGACAGTGTGAGTAAATTATCACATTCACAATCAAGACTGTCCGACGCGAAATGCAAAATACTCCATGTCTGGCACCCAGCAAAAAATAGAAGTATTGATATGAGAACAGATTTATAATGGAATAAAGAATAAAAATACATATACATCACCAACCAACAGAACAACCAAAAAAGATGACCCGCAAATAAATTAATCGCAGTGTTCTTTGGACGTTCTGTTGTTAAAATGTTTCTTTTTATTCTTTATTTCGTTATCAATCTGTTCTAATCGTCCTCTTTTTTTTTGGCTGTCAGACACGGAGGCATTGTACATTGTCTCGCTCCAATGTCGACTCACTTTATTGAGCAGAGCTTAAACAGAAACATTGATTGAAATTCTCGGTACTCATCTTGAAGAACTGAGCCCTCTTATCAAAACATTCACGTTTAATATCTAAAAGAGTCAGTAGATTTGAAGAAATTAAAAACAATGATAAACTGTCGGACACGGAGATATATTAAAACCCTGTCAGACTTATGGACACAAGACGCTGCTTTCAACGTAATTTGTCGAGCGAAAAATTCGTTTCGCGTCCAGTGTGCAAGCGGCTTAATTCTAGACTACTATTATTGTCACTTAGGTTTTATCGTTTTTAGTGGGGGAAAGGAATGCTATGATCTCGTTCTGAGTTAAGATCATGTTAGGGATCCTCAGAGAGGATCCTTAATGAGGCAAATTCAGGTGCGCATTCAACCTTCTGATAGTAATTTAGTCAGAGTCCCAAATGTATAAAAGAATGATTTAATGATGATCAGAATTGAGGCACATGCAAAACAAAGAATGTGTGTTCTCTTTGGAGAGCGCTCTGCCGACTTCCTTGTTTTCCCAGTTTATATAGTCTCTAAGTCAAAAGTCTTGTGATTCGCTACTCCTTCGCCGTCTGGATCTTGGATGATTTCTCTGCTCCAATCAATTGTGATCCCACACTTAAGTTTCTATTTCCCCGTAAGTTTCCCTCTCCGTCTCTCGTTTTCCGAGAACTGGGAGCCGGCTGCGGTTATCAGCTGTTAGTGACCTTGAAGCAGTGTGGCTGGAGAGGCTGCACAAGTGTACCTTTATACTCTATTACATTCATGTTCTGTGATTTGCATATTGGCAGATTGTGACAGCTATGCTAAGGAGTTAATGTGCTTGACAACATAGCAACATATTAATTAGCATTACAACCACATATTGAAAATAAATGTGTAACGTATCTTGCATTGTTGTCCATGCATTTTAATCCCAAAATTTTAAGCAGCAACAGGCTGTAATAGGAGCACGCTATCCATCGTTTCCCTTGCCAGTGAGCAAGATTTGACTCGGCTTTGTCGCCTTCCTTGCCAACTTGCGCTGGATGGAGGGACAGAGGCGGGACAGAAGAGTACTTGCGCCAGGCTACGCCGGGCACGAAATTGCAACATACGCCTGGACACACCCCGTTGGCACAGCGCACCCCCCATTCGCCGCGCCTGCGCCTGGTCTACAAAATTAGAGCCCAATGTTGGTAATTTTTGGTATTTTCATTCTTGTCAACAAATTTCATTTTTGGATAACTACCAATGCGCTATTCTTCTAAGAAGTATTCTGTGTATTTAAAGTCTGATATATCTTACTCCTCTGTGCTATTGAACTCTTGTCTAAAATCTGTGAAAACATTGATATTAGGTGGCAAGAATAATAATATGGAAAGTTACTAGCCAAATGCTTTAACTTTTTTTCCGAATATTCCTTTGATAGATAAAATACACTAACTCTCTTATCTCTGTGACCGTCTATTAACAATGTAGCTGTTCTCTGAGCTTGGTGCATGTCAAATCCTTACCCTTACCCTAACCTGGCAAGGTGCGCATAGGTTGACTGTCAAGTTCAGTTGCCCTGGTTTTAATGGGGTCTCGTGGACTATATGATTTTCATACCTGTTTAATGTATCTTGCAGATAATTTATCTGTAGCTGTCTTATATTTCTAGCTTACTAAAGAATACCTGGAACAGACCACCTCTAAGAAGTCTGATGTATCAGAAGCCTTTATGAGCTGTATTGAAAGTAGCGGTGATGAATATATTCCATCAAAAAGCTCAGTGCATGGAAGCAGCTCAGAGGGGTCTCACAATCTTCCCAGTAAGGTTCCATTGGTGAAACACAAGAAAAGGAAAAGGCCAAAGAGGACTAACAGTAGAGAGATATTGTCCAGCACTACCTCAGATAAAGATAATGGGGAATCAGAAGATGAGAACTCTGACACAAACCAGGGAAATCTGTCAGTACTGCAGCTGCAAAAAAAGAAAGACAGTGGCAAAGTTTACAGTAAAAAGCATTATTGCCTGTACTGCTCCGTGAAGTACCATAAAATGGCGAGGCACATAATCCGCAAGCACAGCAAAGAACCAGCTGTTGCGAAAGCCTGCACTTTTCCTTTAAATTCAAAGGAATGAAAATTGCATTTTGACCTCCTTAGAAACAAAAAAAATCGGGCTCATAATAATGAGGTCCTAAAAGCTGGTAGTGGTACATTAATCCCAAGTCAGGAGGCTGGGACATCAGTGAAGGCGAGTGACTACATGCACTGCATAAACTGTGAGGCTTTGCTGAAAAGAAAATCGCTATGGAGGCACATGTCCAGGTGCAGGCTTTCAAAAAAATGCAGCGCAACTAACCCAGGAAAAAGTCGGATTCAGTCACTCCTATGTGCCTATGCACAACTCGTCCCTGATGGTGTTAGCAGAAAAGTTTGGGAGCTTGTGAGTGCTATGCTCCAAGATGAAGTCTCTAGCATCATCAGTGAGGAGAAAAGCATTCTGAGACTCGGCGCACATTTGTATGCAAAGCACGGACATGACAAGACCAAACATGAGTATATTAGACAAAAAGTGCGAGAAATAGGAAGACTAATTCAGCACTCGCAGAAAGCTGGTCGACTAAAACAAATTGAGGATTTCTATGTACCTTCCAACTTCAACTTCGTGGTAGAAGCTGTAGAAAACGTTGCCGGCTTTGATGAAGACAATAACACCGACAGAACCCAGTCCTTGGCTCTGAAACTTAGTCATAGTCTCAAAAAGATTGCAGATATCCTGGAGTGTGAAGATGGCTGAGTCCGAAAGTGAGGAATTTCTTAAAAATCTGGGGAGGAAAAAAGTGGGGTGTGTGTGTGTCCTCATGTGCCCTTCAAACATTAAAAGAGGGGAAATGGAACATCCTCAGCTCCTCCCTTTCACTGAGGATGTGAAGACCATGCACCTGCATCTTGATAAGTGCAGACAAGAATACCGCAGCAGACTTGAGAATGAACCAAACAAGAAGAGCTGGTCCAGGCTGGCTAGTTTGACCCTTTAAGAGGTGATCCTGTTTAATCGCAGAAGAGAGGGTGAGGTGTCAAAGATGCTGCTTAGAGCATTCACACTCAAGGACACTTCAGGGGTCCATTTTGACTTGGCTGTTGGACTTTCAAAGTTCGAGCAGAAACTGTGCCACCATTTTCAACGCATTGAAATAAGCGGGAAAAGAAACCGGAAAGTTCCCATTGTTATGGCCCCAATTTGTTATTACTTTACACAACAGCGAAGGATGACACAAAAATTTTAGAACTTGAACACATTTAATTTTTAACAAAAAAAAACAACTAACAACTAACCTACAACTAAGGACCAAGATTGATTAACAACAAAACAACAGAAATATTTACTGTCCCTTGTTTGTTGGGGTGGCTTGGTGATGTCCTGGGTGAGGAAAATGCTCAAACACAGGCAAAAATCCACTAAAGAAACTTCTCAGGTCTTGAACAGAATGACAGGTCTGGTCACATGTATCCTTCTTCTTGCAATTTCTCCTCTTACTACTGTCTCAATTCTTTTCCTGATATACTCTTTTGCAGACCCCACCCACATTTAGACCTCTTTTCTTTTTTTTTTTTTTCGGGGACTTTCCCCAGACATGCCCAGGATATGTCTAAACATAACTCCAGTCTGGGCTTAACAAAAAAAAGGTAAATACTGCCATCTAGTGGCCTCTATTCTCATTACACCATCCTTTTAACTCCAGATATGCTGTCCTCAGTGGAAGCTTTGGTTGCTCATCAGCGGGCCAGTGGTGTGCCTGATGAAAATCCATTTTTCTCCTCAAGACCGGAAGCGGAGACGCACTTAAGGGGGTCTGATGCCATCAGACAGATTGCCAGGGAATGTGGGGCCAAGCATCCAGAAACTGTCCTCAACAAAGTTGAGAAAACATGTATCCACACTGTCCACAGTCCTTAACTTGAGAGACAATGAGATGGACATACTTGCAAATTTTCTTGGCCATGACATCTGGGTCCACAGGCAGTACTATAAACTACCAGAAGGAACGCTGGAGTTGGCTAATGTCAGCAAAGTGCTGATTGCCCTGGAACAAGGCCAACTGTCCGACTTTAAAGGAATGAGCCTGGACCAAATCCAGATTGATCCCAATGGAATCTGTGCATTTATACATACATGTACAAAATATATATATGCAGGTACTACCCAGAAAATTAGAATATCATGTAAAAGTCGGTTTATTTTGGCAATTCAACATAAAAGGTAAAACTAATATATTTTATAGACTCATTACATGCAAAGTGAGATATCTCAAGCATTTGTTTGTTGTAATTTTGATGATTATGATTTACAGCTTATTAAAACCTAAAATACAAAAACTCGGAAAATTAGAATATTGTGAATAAGTTCAATATTGGAGGCTCAAAGTGTCACATTCTAATCGGGTTACTAATCTAAAACACCTGCAAAAGGGTCCTGTGCCTTTAAAAAGTCTGGTTTGGTTTAGTAGAATTCACAATCATGGGGAAGACTGCTAATCTGACAGTGGAGCAGAAAACCATCATTGACACCTTACACAAGGTGGGAAAACCACAAAAGCTGATAGCAAAAGAAACTGGGTGTTCTCAGAGTGCTGCCTCAAAGCACATTAATGGAAAGTTAGGTAGAAGGAAGAAGTGTGGAAGAAAACTGTGTACAAGCAGGAGGGATGATCGCAACCTGCAGAGGATGGTTAGGAAAGGGCCATTCAGAAGTGTGGGGGAACTTCATAAGGAGTGGACTGAGGCTGGAGTTGCTGCTTCAAGAGAAACAACACACAGGCGGATGCTGGACATGGGCTTCAGATGTCGAATTCCTGTTGTCAAGCCACCCCTCAACAGCAAGCAACGCCAGAGGCACTTTCGCTGGGCTAAAGAAAAGAAGAACTGGTCTGTTGACCAGTGGTCTAAAGTCCTCTTTTCTGATGAGAGCAAGTTTTGCATCTCATTTGGCAACAAAGGTCCCAGAGTCTGGAGGAAGACTGGAGAGGCGCATAATGGAAAATGCATGAAGTCCAGTGTTAAGTTTCCCAGTCTTTGATGACTGGGGGAGCCATGTCAGCTGCTGGTGTTGGTTCCCTGTGCTTTCTCAAGTCCAGAGTAAACACAGCCGTCTACCAGGACATTTTAGAGCACTTCATGCTTGCTTCAGCGGACCAGCTTTATGGGGATGCAGGCTTCATCTTCCAGCAGGACTTGGCACTTGCCCACACTGCCAAAAGTACCAAATCCTGGTTCAACAACCACGGGATTACTGTGCTTGATTGGCCCGCAATCTCACCTGACCTGAACCGCATAGAAAATCTATGGGGCATTGTCAAGATAAAGGTGAACGAAAGGAGACCAAACAATAAAGAAGAGTTTAAGGCCGTGATTGAAGCATGCTGGTCTTCGATAACACCTGAGAAATGCCACGGGCTGGTAGCATCCATGCCACGCCGGATTAAAGCAGTCATTCATGCAAAAGGGGCCCCAACCAAGTACTAATTACCGATGCACAATTTTCCTTTCAGAGGCCTGACATTTTTATATTTTAAATCCTTTTATTATCGATTTTATGTAATATTCTAATTTTCTGAGTTTTTGAATTTGAGGTTTTCTTAAGCTGTAAGTCCTAATCAGCAAAATCAAAACAAATAAAAGCTTGAAATATATTGATTTGAATGTTATTTGTCTATATAATATGTAGGTTTCACCTTTTAAGTTGAATTACAGAAATACATGAACTTTTTGAGAATATTCTAATTTTCTGGGTAGTACCTGTATATATATCTATATATTAGTAAATGTCATATTCCATGTCTTACTGGGTTTTGCTGGGTTTGTGCTTCATCCTCAGGTCAGTTATGTATCTGTTTTTACCTTGCGTCCTCAGGTCAGTTATGTCACTGTTTTTACCTTCCGTCCTCAGGTCAGTTATGTCTCTGTTTTTACCTTCTGTCCTCAGGTCAGTTATGTCACTGTTTTTACCTTCCGTCCTCAGGTCAGTTATGTTTCTGTTTTTACCTTCCGTCCTCAGGTCAGTTATGTATCTGTTTTTACCTTGCGTCCTCAGGTCAGTTATGTCTCTGTTTTTACCTTCCGTCCTCAGGTCAGTTATGTCACTGTTTTTACCTTCCGTCCTCAGGTCAGTTATGTCTCTGTTTTTACCTTCTGTCCTCAGGTCAGTTATGTCACTGTTTTTACCTTCTGTCCTCAGGTCAGTTATGTTTCTGTTTTTACCTTCCGTCCTCAGGTCAGTTATGTATCTGTTTTTACCTTGCGTCCTCAGGTCAGTTATGTCACTGTTTTTACCTTCCGTCCTCAGGTCAGTTATGTCTCTGTTTGTACCTTCCGTCCTCAGGTCAGTTATGTCACTGTTTTTACCTTCCGTCCTCAGGTCAGTTATGTCTCTGTTTTTACCTTCCGTCCTCAGGTCAGTTATGTCTCTGTTTTTACCTTCCGTCCTCAGGTCAGTTATGTCACTGTTTTTACCTTCCATCCTCTGGTCAGTTATGTCTCTGTTTTTACCTTCCGTCCTCAGGTCAGTTATGTCACTGTTTTTACCTTCCGTCCTCAGGTCAGTTATGTCTCTGTTTTTACCTTCCGTCCTCAGGTCAGTTATGTCACTGTTTTTACCTTCCGTCCTCAGGTCAGTTATGTCTCTGTTTTTACCTTCCGTCCTCAGGTCAGTTATGTCACTGTTTTTACCTTCCATCCTCTGGTCAGTTATGTCACTGTTTTTACCTTCTGTCCTCAGGTCAGTTATGTCTCTGTTTTTACCTTCCGTCCTCAGGTCAGTTATGTCTCTGTTTTTACCTTCCGTCCTCAGGTCAGTTATGTCTCTGTTTTTACCTTCCGTCCTCAGGTCAGTTATGTCTCTGTTTTTACCTTCCGTCCTCAGGTCAGTTATGTCTCTGTTTTTACCTTCCGTCCTCAGGTCAGTTATGTCTCTGTTTTTACCTTCTGTCCTCAGGTCAGTTATGTCTCTGTTTTTACCTTCCGTCCTCAGGTCAGTTATGTCACTGTTTTTACCTTCCGTCCTCAGGTCAGTTATGTCACTGTTTTTACCTTCCGTCCTCAGGTCAGTTATGTCTCTGTTTTTACCTTCCGTCCTCAGGTCAGTTATGTCTCTGTTTTTACCTTCCGTCCTCAGGTCAGTTATGTCTCTGTTTGTACCTTCCGTCCTCAGGTCAGTTATGTCACTGTTTTTACCTTCCGTCCTCTGGTCAGTTATGTCACTGTTTTTACCTTCCGTCCTCTGGTCAGTTATGTCACTGTTTTTACCTTCCATCCTCTGGTCAGTTATGTCACTGTTTTTACCTTCCGTCCTCAGGTCAGTTATGTCTCTGTTTTTACCTTCCGTCCTCAGGTCAGTTATGTCTCTGTTTTTACCTTCCGTCCTCAGGTCAGTTATGTCTCTGTTTTTACCTTCTGTCCTCAGGTCAGTTATGTCTCTGTTTTTACCTTCCGTCCTCAGGTCAGTTATGTCTCTGTTTTTACCTTCCGTCCTCAGGTCAGTTATGTCTCTGTTTTTACCTTCCGTCCTCAGGTCAGTTATGTCTCTGTTTTTACCTTCCGTCCTCAGGTCAGTTATGTCACTGTTTTTACCTTCCGTCCTCAACAACAAAAAGAAGACAGCAAACTGTTAAGTCTGACAGTGACAGGTTTTCATTTTTAAACTCAAAATACTCTTGCTACTTGATAATTTTTTCAAACTTGAGAGAAAATTTAAATACAATAAATTTTACCAATGAATGATGCGTGCTGTTGTCTTTCATCATGATTTTAAAAGCAGAGTCGACACCAAAGAGAAGACAAGAAATTGAGTCTGACAGCGGTGATTCTGAATCAGGTATTTCACTCAGTAAATGCACTCTTTGCAATTTCCACTTTCCTATCAGACTCATCAGGAAATCATATTGCTGTTTGAATAAAAATAAATCTAGTTTTCTTCAACAGTTCATTTTAAATTAACATTTTTTCTGTTATACTTTGTAGACATATTAAGGGTAACTAAATATGTGTTTCAGATGCAAAGTAGGCCTATTTTGAAAGGAAAAATATGCTTCACTGGTAAAACACCAGTCCCCCATGTTGCTTTGCCTTGTTGGGACACTCTGACATTGGTATACAACTCCATTTTTGGTGGGTCAAGGGGCCTTTGCCCCATTCCATCCAGCTCCCAAATGAACCCTGTCCCTTACTCAAAACCCAATGTGTGCTCCAGCTCCCAAATGAACCCTGTCCCTTACTCAATACCCAATGTGTGCTGCAGCTCCCAAATGAACCCTGTCCCTTACTCAATACCCAATGTGTGCTGCAGCTCCCAAATGAACCCTGTCCCTTACTCAATACCCAACGTGTGCTGCAGCTCCCAAATGAACCCTGTCCCTTACTCAATACCCAATGTGTGCTCCAGCTCCCAAATGAACCCTGTCCCTTACTCAATACCCAATGTGTGCTGCAGCTCCCAAATGAACCCTGTCCCTTACTCAATACCCAATGTGTGCTGCAGCTCCCAAATGAACCCTGTCCTTTACTCAATACCCAATGTGTGCTGCAGCTCCCAAATGAATCCTGTCCCTTACTCAATACCCAATGTGTGCTGCAGCTCCCAAATGAACCCTGTCCCTTACTCAATACCCAATGTGTGCTGCAGCTCCCAAATGAACCCTGTCCCTTACTCAATACCCAATGTGTGCTGCAGCTCCCAAATGAACCCTGTCCCTTACTCAATACCCAATGTGTGCTGCAGCTCCCAAATGAACCCTGTCCCTTACTCAATACCCAATGTGTGCTGCAGCTCCCAAATGAACCCTGCCCCTTGTCATTCAAGGATTTGTCATTCCTGAATTCTTCATTACAGCCCAGTTCACACCGTCACTCATTCACTGGTGCAATGAGGGCTTGTGAATCCTAGCGTGAATGAAATGGTATCAACAATTGATTACATTTATAATCCCAATTCCAAAAAAGTTTGGATGGTGTGTAAATAAAAACAGAACGGCAATGGTTTGCAAATCTCATAAACCCACATTTTACTCACAATAGAACATAAACAACTAATGAAAATTTGCCATCAAATTCAAAATGAGCTAATATTTTTGATGAAATGGTGGAATGTCCCCCTTTCAACATCTGATATGTTGTCTCTGTTCTATTGTGAATTAAATATAGGCTTATGAGGTTTACACTATTTCATTTTGGTTTTATTTACATTTTGCACTGCATTTTTTTTTTTTCAGGAATTGGGTTTGTACATGATGAGAGTAGAGGGTCTCTGGTGTTATTTTCTGGTATTGTTCCTGTCTGAGACATGCAGTTGTCACCTGTATTTGCACAAAAATGCAATTTCTCTCCTGCCCACTGTATGTGGTTATTTTCAGCTAAGCGCAGGCATATTTTCAAGTGGATTTAAGTCTGTTTTTGCCCTGTTTAAGAATGCTTCCATTTTAAAAGCACTGTCCTGCCAGAGTATCTGAACTGGCTGCACAGCTCTCTAGATGGCTTGAGTTTGCTGAGCTGTTGAATTTCACCTGTTTCAGTGGTGGAATCTCCTTAGAAGATCATCTGTTCACTTTTTAACAGGACAATAAATACCTTTAATCGTGTTACGGTAGCAATGGAGTAGCTTATTTTAAAATGGACACACAGCAGTTGCCTGCTCTGTTGGCTGTGAAGTGAGGTACAGGGCACAGTGCTTTTACATGGCACTAATTGGGGTATCTCCTGCAATGAGGTAGTTGATGTGCATTAACTTTCCTGGTGCAGATTGAACAGTTGACCTTGTAAATAAGAATTTCCATAGCTGAGTATGCAAAACTCCATAACTCTGCCCACCTCAAGGACTACACAGTCTGTTTGTAAACTCTTACCAGACTTAGGACTACTCTACCAGTGTAGCTCTATTCAAGTAAATGTGTTGCAGGTTGCGCGCTACCCGCTCGCCACGTCGCCAATGGTGAAGTGGTGTTGCATGTGGCGACCGAGAATTGGCCTCAAAGCGCCACATTGGCGAAAGCCTAATGGAGAGAGTGGCGCCACGGCTGCCCAATGCCTACATCAAGTCCAATCGCCCACTTGCCGCCAGCGCTCGCTATCACATTTGGTTCATGCTTAGTTATCATACATCAGTCATAAATTATCTTTATAACATTCATTCCGATCGCACTGATTGCCTGACGATTCATCATTCCATTCGGGACTTTTCACGTGTTGTAAATCACGTGTCAGAAAAGGGAATTCCGGGTTAGGAACCTCATTCATTTCCACCATATTAAAAACAATGAAAACGACTCGAGATTGACCACCTCAAAAATACTAAATTATGAATCTACCGAGACAGCCACAGATAAGCGAAAGTAAGCATGCGATAGTGTTTTTCTTGCTGAACAAACATTCGTTACAGCAGCGCATTAATATCAGTGGGACAAGATCGGTACTGAAACCTGCGCAACTTCGCTTAATTCTGTCGTGCAAAGGAAATGGCCTGAAATTAATTTATGATCGATAATGATTATTAGTATATTTCAACAATCAAGGCATCCTCTACTATGTGGACAAATATTATGAGTTTGTTGAAAATTATGGGTTATGTTTACCGTAACTACAAGAAGCTCTAGAGAAACCTAGGCGAAATCGCACTACATGACTTGGGGCACTTTAGTTTTGATGCCTTAAAATACAATGCTGAGCAACGCATGAAATTATTGTTTTTCAGAACTGATGTTTAAGGTGCGCTGCCTTGGTATTTTAAATCACATGGGCTACCTTACACCAGCAGTCCACCCGCAATCGTGACTCTTTCGAGCACTTATAACTAAACAAATGACAAACTTGTTGGTATGCCAGCTGCTTGTCAGAATGGCCCAGTATTCTAAATGCCGCTACTTGCGAATTAGTCGGTAATATATCAGAGATTATTTGCTTGAGCGAGCCAACGTACTACTCGAGGCAGAACCGGACAACTCTTCAGAACGGAGTTCAGTGCAACAACGACAAACAATTAGTCGACTACCCTGCTAACTGTTAGTAAGTGTACAACAATGATAGCATTTTTCTCGGCTTTAAAATGACAAAATGGCTGTCGGTTACGTGTGAGGTGCGACTGGACCACGAGTCCTTTTCAGCCGAATTCCAAGCAGCCGACTGCATGCCGCTGAAGTTGAGACAAAAGGACACTTTAAGCAAACGGTCAGTATGATTGTTTTGTTACATCCAAAACATGATAGAGCGTGTGGGCTCTACATTATAAGCTATTGCTTTCAGAAACAAATCCATAACGCGAGTTGAATACTACAAACTGTGCGATCGACAAAATGATAATCGTCTTCGTCTCTATGGTGAATGGTGCATCCAGACATGCTACTCCAGAAGACTAAGCTAAGAAATACATACAACATCGACCTTTATCATGGTGTGCAGTCGAATCCGCTAACAGAATGACGATCTTTAGCATGGTAAACTGGCCCTATCAAGTTAGTAATTCAACTGTGTCATCAAAGTGATATTGGACTTCTATATTCACTAATATTGATTATATATTTTTTTTATCATTTCATTGCTCATACTAATAATCAATAACCATATTATGTAGGCAGCAGAAAGACACACTCATATAACACACACACACATACATACAAGTGGTTCATATACTGCAGTCCAGACACACACATAACATAACACAAATATACATACAAGCAGTTCACACACAGACAGACACACATACGAGCAATTCAGTTCACACTTGCATGAGCAGATCACACTCACATGAGCAGCAGCTTCTGTAGCTTTGATTAGTATCCAAAAAAAAAAATCAGAGGATGTGTTAGAAATCGCTGATTTTTATGTTTGTTTTTAGTATGTTTTAGTAATTTTAATTGCTATTTATTTATTTATCATATTTATTCGTTTAGAGTATGTATGTTTCTGTACGATTGCGAGGTCCCGAGTCTTGAACATTTTCCTTTCATTTCCATCTTGTTGTATCTTGTCAGTCTTCACACTCTCTTCCCTGTAATTCGGTGAGGTAATTCCCCTTCCTTCTCTCTGGCTGCTCTCATTGGCTATCCGCACCGAAGAATAGTTAGCGAGGCACGGGTGATTAGTTAGATCGGAGTTAGGACTCCACCTATTTCCCCTCGCTTTCCTATCACCGTCCTTGCTTTTCTAGTTCCGCCTTCCTCGACAGCTGTTCTGCATTCTAGCTGGGATTACACTGATTAGTGCGTGTTTCGATTGCTCGTTTCTTGTTATATCTCCCGTAAGTCTTGTTATTGATTGTTTGTATTACGTTGGTTGATTGCTGGTTGATTGATTAGTACTTCGTTCTCCCTTATTCCCATTTTGTACCCAACTGTTTAGTTTCTCCTGTGTTATTCCCTTATCCCATCCAACTCCCTTTTCCTTCCCCTTCCATTTCCCTTAGCTCAGCCCCTTTGTTACTGTCTTTGTGCGGATTGAATCTCTGGTTACCGAATTATTCCTGCTTGTCCCCTGACTCTGATTCTGACTATTCTGCATTACCCTGTTTGCCTGGCTATCGATCGGTTTCTGTTTTTGACCATGAGCTGCCCTGCCGATGCTGAACTGCATATGGAGTCTAAGCCCGTTCCTTTCAGGATGTATTTGATTTCTTTACCTTTGATCAATATTTGTTCAGCAAAATCATTATTTGCTACTGAACTTGATCAAATTAATTATTTGTAATTTGATATGCATAAAGTTCATCCACTGGTATCTTTCTTTTTCTTTTTCTATCTGGCTGTATATCTCTCTTGCTGGGTGTGGCTGTCCACTGTAATGTGCAGCGTCTCTGAATTCCTGAAGGAGTAAGTAACAGGTTTCAGGTTACCTGTCCAATGGTAGTGCGAGAATGAGAGGTATAAAAAGGGCCTGTAAAAGTCAGTTCTTGAGGTTCTGCTGTTCTTGGAGTTGAGTTCCTCTTGTGCAGGAGGAACTCTGCTTTACATTTATCAACATGACACAAAGCCTAATTTTCTTCTTCAGAATCTGTCTCTCTCCAATTGCTTGAGGATAAGGAAATCTCAATATGTTCAAGAAAATCCACAACACTATCGATCAAGTTCTCATTTGTCTAAAGTAGCAGCCAGATAATTAGACTGGAGGATGGCCTTAATAGTCCTTAATACTTATCTGGCACTCTTGCAAAGCTGGCACTTGAACCAGCTCTCCGTCACCACCATATTATTATTATTTTTTTTTATTATTTATTTATTTTTATACCATGTGACTGTGTGCTGTTTGTCGTAAAGCTCTGGTGGGTGTTAGTTATACAAGTTCTGTAAGAATCTTTCTGTGCAAAATATACAGCAATTCCTTTTTCTGAACAACTTAGTTTTCTTTTCATCTCTAGCAGCATGCAAACCACATTACGGCTGCTGGAAAGCCAACACCGACAGAGGTCAGGATACTAGTGCAGTGTTCTCTCACCACGCAATTTGAACAGGGTCATCCCCACCTGTTCAAAAATGTGTAATAGATTTCCGTCTATGTTTGAATTTTAATCACAGTTTAAAGATGGGTGTGGTGTTTTTTTTTTTGTTCTTTTTTTGGATGCATTTTTGCTGTCTGTTCAAATTTGCCACTGTATTTGAAAGATTTCTTAACCGCCAGTAACCACCCTGATGGGAAGAGAACCTGGCCAGAACACTATAGTACAGGTGTCGCTGACAAGATGATGCAGACCTACTAGTCTCTGGATGTCTGTGCACGTTGACTGTGTACACAACACTGTATGACTGAATCCAAGTTCTCTAAGGTTTCGAACTAAAGTTTAAGGCAAAATGTGTGGCTATATGGTTGTCTCTGTGGCTAACTGAACTTCGGGGTGATTAGCCACTGTGGCCAAGTGAAATTTTTGGCCAGCACACACCCTGGTGTTGACTGAAATCCAGATCAAAATATGACAGAGCAGATCTGAAAATAAGTATATATGGTTACGGAAGAGAAACTTGGTCATTGAACAAGTGTTGAAAACAAGTTTTTTTCAGTCTTAGGAAGAGGTAACACCTCTGTACTCAGAACTGGAGGTAACCTGGTCACTAAAGTGCTGTGCAGATATAGTCAGTGGTTGCGCTTGTGCTTTGTGTTTTTTGTTAGCAGCCACTAATTGCAGACAGTTTAATGCTTCACACACTGACTTTTAACCCCCACCATTGACCAAGTTAAGACTGATTGGTCACTGAATTATCTGTTACATCACTATTCAACACCCCTGATTGTCTGTCTGTCTGTCTGTCTGTCTCTCTCTCCGTTCTTCCTAAGAAACCACGAAGAGGAGGAGTTGAAGTGCAGAGGTCCGTGCCGTGGAGAAGACCCTAATGGCCCTCATAGAGTCTGGTAAAGTACCGGGGAAGTCAGACTGTTGCCTGTATAAAGGCCTCACCAGAAGCACTGAAGAGAAGAAGCTGGACAGCGGTTAAGTTTTATGTAAAAAATCACTGCCATTCAGCATGAAAGTGCAAAAAGAATTTACTGACAAAGACTGCACATGTTGTTCCAGCTTTTGCAACAACAGTGGGACCAAGTCTTCCTCTTAAAGGAGTGTTGAATCTTCATTACAGTTGGAGGTATAATCAGCTCTACTGCTGGAACCCTATTGTTTTGATGTTTTGACAAATCCAAAGGCCATTTCAAATGAAAGTCAAGTTCGAATATGAGCTCACTTGTCTCATGCTTTTTTCAGTAAGAATAGTCCAACCCCCCCACCCCCATGATATGTGTTTTGGAATAAAACCTTGGCTCTGGTGGTTTAGATCATCAAATTCAGTAAAACTTTCTGGCTCCTCAGTTTTAAAATCTGGTGTTTGTCATCGCTGCTGGAGCTCAATTAAGGGACCTGAGTTCAATTTAATCATTTCATTTGCAATGTGAGTCATTAAGTAAAAGAGCAGCGATGAGCAAATTGCTAAACTAGTTAAATTATTTTGTTCAACTTGTGGCAACTGTAAGAATCCTTTGTGCTGCTAAATAGATGGTGTTAAGAGTAAGTGCTAGAGTGGAGATAATATCTTAAATTTTGGACCAATTTGACTGTTCAGGTGGAGCAACAAAACTGATTTGTAAAGAGGTCAGGTAAATTGTCCAGCATAATTTTCAAATGTTCAACGCCTTTACACAGATAGTAAATCAAGCCAGTTTTTGGCTGTGTTCATTACCCGTATTTAAAGGTTTAGAACTCAAGATTTGACCCCTCAAGAATGCAAATGTAATTGAGGCGATGTACCATTTGAAAGCAAATGTTGACCTCTAATCAGTTAAATAATAAACACTAAAAAAAACATTCAATTTAAGTTAGAATGCGCAAGAGAATTTTTGGTGTCCTAGCTCTGCATTTTATTTGCTTTTTAAAATTTTTTTTTTCTGTTGATGGAAAAGGCAAGGCAGAATTTTATAAGGGACATCCCTATACGTAATTAAAGATAATATTGAGTATTTGATATTAAATAGATTTTGATAGTTGGCAAACAAAACAGAAATTTATCTTTAATTTTCTATTCCCCAAGCAGCTTTTTAACCCTCCGCCTCTCGGAGGGTCTGATGATTTAAGCTCGTTCTGTCCATCCATGCGTGTGCACGTCAGATCTTTGGCAGGGGACATGTTCGGTCTCTGACCGGTTGTTCCAAACTGTATTGGCATTGTTATGGCCCCAATTTATTAGATTTACGACAGCAAAGGATGACAGACAAAATTTTAAAACTTAAACATATTTACTTAAACAAACACTTTTAACTAATCTACGATCTACTCTACTGACCAAGATTCATTATATACATAAAATAAAAATATTTACAGTCCCTTTGGTTGGGTTGCTTGGTGATGTCCTGGGTGAGGAAAATACCCCAACACAGGCAAAAATCCACAAAAAGCTTCACAGGTCTTGAACAGAATGTCAGGTCTGGTCACATGTATCCTTCTCCTTGCAATTTCTCCTACTACTTTACTGTCTTTATATACTCTTCTGCAGACTCCTCCCACATTTAATTCTCTCTTGTCCCAGACATGCCCAAGACATGCCCAAACCTTGCTCCAGTCTTGGCTTAACATAAGAAAGGTCAATACTAGTGTCTTCTATTCGCATTACAGCATACATTTTGACACGTGATGTGAATAGAGGCCACTAGATGGCAGTATTTACCTTTCTTTTATTAGGCCCAGACTGGAGCTAGGTTTAGACATGTCCTGGGCATGTCTGGGGAAAGTCCCAGAGGAAAAAAAAAAGAGGTCAAAATGTGGGTGGGGTCTGCAAAAGAGTAAATAAGGAGTAAAATTGAGACAGTAAAGTAGTAGGAGAAATTGCAAGGAGAAGGATAAATGTGACCAGACCTGTCATTCTTTTCAAGACCTGTGAAGCTTTTAGTGGATTTTTGCCTGTGTTAGAGCATTTCCCTCACCCAGGACATCACCAAGCCACCCCACCAAAACAAGGGACTGTAAATATTTTCTGTTTTTTGGAAATCAGTCTTGGTCATTAGTTGTAGATATTAGATTAGTCATTATTGTTAGTTGTTGTCTTTAATTAAATGTGTATAAGTTTTAAAAACTGTGTCTGTCATCCCTTGCTGCTGCTGTAGTGTTGTAAATGTAATAACAAATTGGGGCCATAACAAATTTGGGGCTCAAGTCCGGAATGGAACATTGTGAGAGTCATTTATTGAAAATTTCTTGGCATCACCAACTGTTGAGGTTTTGAAGTCTTTTAAAAAGACAGAACTGCTAGAAATTTGCAGACAGTTGGAGCTGACAGAGGTAAAACCAGCCATGCGAAAAGCAAGACTGGCTAGAGAGATAGTTGAATATTACATTGATGAAAATGTGTTTGCACCAGGAGATCTGGAACAGTTTCCAGTGGAAAATCCAAATATAGAAATGGAACTTAAATTAAAAATGCTAGAGATTGAAAGGGAGGAAAAAGAAAAACAAAGACAGTTTGAGTTAGAAAAATTAGCAAGAGAAGAGAAAAAGAAAGGGAGGAAAGAGGGGAAAAAAAGGAGGAAAAAGAGAAAGAAAGGGAGGAAAGGGTAAAAGAAAGGGAGGAAAAAGAGAAAGACGGAGAATGTGAGAGAGAGAAAGAGGAAAGAGCAGAAAAAGAGAGACCGAGACAGAGATTTTGAATTAGAGAAATTCGATAGAGAAGAAAGACTCCAAATGAAGCAACTAAAAATTAAAACTGAAACTAAAAATAAATTTCGGGCTAGCAAGGAGGTAAAACTGATGCCTCCATTTTCGGAAAAGGATGTTGACAACTATTTCCAGTGTTTTGAAAAGGTAGCAAAGAGTTTCCAGTGGCCAAAGGTACACTGGCCTCTGATGTTGCAAACTGTCCTCAAGGGTAAAGCTCAACAAGCCTATTCGGCTTTGTCTGCAGATGATTCCTCTGATTATGAGGTTGTCAAAAAGGTTATTTTTAGAGCTTATGAGTTGGTTCCAGAGGCTTACCGACAGAAATTCAGAGGTCTGAAGAAATCTGAAAATCAGACTTATGTGGAATTTGCTAATAGGAAGAAGGTTTGCTTTGAGCTTTGGTGTACTTCTATGGAGGTCAAGGATGATTTCAACTCACTAAAAGAGATGGTGTTAGTTGAAGAATTCAAGAACTGTGTTAAGCATGATGCTAAGACCTACCTTAATGAGAAGCAAGCACTGAATTTGCAATCAGCTGCCAAATTTGCAGATGAATATGTTCTCACACATAAGTCCAAATTTCAGTCTAGCAGTAACAATAGATGGTCCCAATTTCAGAAAAAGGGTTACGGTGATACCCAAGAGTCCTCACCCAAAGACAAAGACAAATCTGGTGATGGTGCTCAGAAATCCAGTAACGGGTCTGATCAAAGTGTGAAAGCTGACAGTGACAAAATTCAATTCAATTCAATTCAATTTTATTTTGTATAGCGCTTTTTACAGATACACTGTCACAAAGACGCTTTACAGTCAGAGATGGGTTACTGAAGGGCAGTGCCCAACCTATTCCCAGTACCTATTCCCTATTCCCACTACAGCGAGGCAAAAAAAACTCCCAGTAGGGAGAAAAAATCCTCAAACAGTGGTGAGAAAAAACTCCCCAGTGGGAAGAAATCTCAGGAGGAACCCGGCTATATTGGGGAAGCCCATCCTCCGCGGGCTAGCTAGTTGATAACAAGATAATGACAAGAGTTCCATTGAAATCCATCTAATCAGTGCTAAAATAATTTGTATATTTAAAACTGTCCAACAGATGTCTTGGCTAATGTAAAACAATTAGCAATGGAGGTCATCATGAGGCAGGAAGACCCTCTTGGTCCTGTAGCTGAAACAAGATGGTAACAGCTGGTCTTAGGCTGGAGCTCCGGGCCAGGGGGTGTTGGGTGAAGCTTGATCTGGAGCTCAGGGCAAGTGCCCAGAGCAGGAGGAGGAGAAAAAAAAATATCGTTAGGGAGGTGGAGTTGTATGGCGAGCACACAGAGCAGGAGAGACAGAGGTGCCTGTGTGCGATAAGGAAACCCCAGCAGAATAAGACTATGGCAGCATAGTTATGAGAAACAGGGGCAGGGGCCAACACAGCCACGAGGGCAGGTTGAGACAGTCACCACCAGACCATGACCAGCTCAGCAGAATAGGGCACCACCAGCAATGATCCAGTGACAGCACTGACTGCTCAGTCCACCAAATATTCTATAGCTTATGCCAGCCACCCACTCCTGTCCCTCAACTATAGGACAGACTAAAGAGATATGTTTTGAGCCTAACTTTAAATATACTGATAGTGTCTGCACCCCGAATATGAGCAGGCAATTCGTTCCATAAGAGGGGAGCACGATAGGAAAAAGCTCTACCGCCTATGGTAATTTTAGCTATTTTTGGAACAACAAGGAGGCCTGCGCTCTGCGAACGGAGTGTTCTGGAGGGAATGTAGGGTAAAAGTAAATCACTTAGGTACAATGGACCAAGCCCATGTAAGGCTTTAAAGGTAAGAAGTAGTATCTTATAGTCTATTCGGAATTTAACTGGTAACCAGTGAAGTGAAGCTAACACTGGGCTGATATGCTCGTGTCTCCGTGTTCTAGTGAGAATACGAGCAGCTGCATTTTGAATTTGCTGGAGCCCCTTTAGAGAGGATTTTGCACAACCAGACAAAAGAGCATTACAGTAATCTAATCTTGAAGTAACAAAGGCATGGACAAGCTTTTCTGCATCATGTAATGACAGCATTTTCCGAATTTTGGAAATATTCCTCAAGTGGTAAAATGCAACTCTTGAGATGTTCTTTATATGTGTATCAAGTGCGAGATCAGGGTCAAGAGTAACACCAAGATCTTTAATAATGGCACTTGAAGCGATTGAAATTCCATCAATGTTAAGCATGTAATCTGAGATTTTGCATCTCTGAGATTTGGGACCCACTACGATTATTTCTGTCTTACTAGGGTTCAACAAGAGAAAATTGTGACTCATCCATTTCTTTATGTCTACAAGACAGGCTTCCATCTTTGACAGCTGGGCAGCTTCATCAGGCTTGACTGACAGATATAGTTGTGTGTCATCTGCATAGCAGTGAAAGTTAATGCCATGTGCGCGAATAACTTGTCCCAGTGGAAGCATATATATTGAGGAAAGCAGAGGTCCAAGCACAGATCCTTGTGGTACTCCATATCTAACCCTTGATTGATACGAGGAGTCATTATTAAAATGCACAAATTGATATCGATCCGATAAGTATGATCTGAACCAGGAAAGAGCCTGTCCACTAAGGCCTACAAGATTTTCAAGTCGATTCAACAGGATATCGTGATCGATAGTGTCAAATGCTGCACTTAAATCAAGAAGCAAAAAGTGCTCTAGTTTGCAGTTATTACAAGAAATCTGGTCATGTTAATACTAACTGTTGGTTCCTCAAAGCTAAGAAAGAAAAAGAAAAGGACACCAAACCAAATGCCTTTGTGAAAGCAAGGTTAGAAACCCCTGTAGTAGACGACCGATCTGCTAAATTGCCTGCTTCTGGTGGGGCTAAAAAGCCTGATACTGCTGACTTTGTGAGGGAGGAATTTCTTCCATTTGTGTCAGAGGGATTTGTGGCTCTGAATGAGCATTCTCCTCCTGTCCCCATATATATCCTAAGGGATACCGGAGCTTCTCAGTCACTTTTGTTGATGGACTCCTTGGAGTTACGTGATGAGACCGCTTCAGGGGATTTCATACTTGTACAAGGTATTGAAGGGAGGACTGTATCTGTACCCCTGCGCTCTATATTCTTGAAGTCAGATTTAGTTACAGGACAGGTAAAGGTGGGACTTATGTCAAGTCTACATATAAAGGGTGTTTCTCTGTTGCTAGGCAATGACCTGGCTCGGGGCAATGTAGTTCCCCCTGTACATCTTACTTCACAGCCGAGCACTGAAGATGGGGATGAGGACCCATCTCTGTATCCTTCTTGCGCAGTGACTCGGCTGTAATTCGACGCACGCCCGACGCATGAATCACCGATGGAGCACGTCCAAACACGAACGCTTCACGTATTGTCAGTGGATGTCAGTGGAATGAACGTGATACATGCGCGTTTCATGCGTGATATGAACGTGGGGCATCAGTGGACGGACGTGGACCTGCGCGGGTTCAAACCAATTCTGACGCATAAGCACTGACGGCCGACGAGTGTCCCGCGCATAGTTATGCATACTCGACGCATGCCGACTCATGAATTACGCACACCAACGCACAGTTGTGCGTCGGAAAAATTTTGAACCGTTCAAAACTCAAAATCACGCACAAACCGCCTTCGACGCACATCCACTTACAATCACTGACAGTCCACGCTCGTTCCACCTACGAATTACGCATACGACTTACGCTCCGCGCAGAAACTAAAATCAGTGCGTAATTCGTGCGTAATTCATGCGTTTTCGCTGTGTGACTGGGCCATTAATACTTCAGATTGTATTTCCCCAAAACTATTTTAGAAGGTAAACTTTTAAGCTAAAACATGTCCAGCTGGCCAGCTTTATCACTTTTACCCAAGGTTATTTTCATTTCTTTGCTTCAACAGTGCTCTCTGTGGAAAAGTTCCAAGAGGAGTTAGAGACAAACAATAATGAAAAATTTTGTTTTAATTCAACTCGTTCGGACACTTCCCTGTAAAAGTTAAATTAACATATTAAGGTTATCAGTCCACTCAATTCCTTTGCCATGGAGACACTCGTTGACAATTCCTGTTCAAAATGGAGGAAAGATTTTTAATTGCATTTCTTTGGTCAGGGAAACTTTCAGTCACATTTGTTCCACTTAGTGCTTCCCCATCTAAAGATCCATGATTCTCTAATCCCACAATACTTCATTTGATTTTTTTTTAAATCAATTTAATATGTACCATTAAATTTCATATTATATTTTGTATTTACTGGCACTTTTCTGATAATTTTACCTTATTTCTTTCCTTTAGATAGCAATTGCAATTTAATTTTTTAATGCTTGATAGAAAAACCTCTAAATTGAATTTGGCACACAGTCTCTTATTGTATACAGTGTTACACAGTACTTTGGCAAATTTTGAACACACTGTGTTATTCTTGTTCACTTTCACTTCATTTTCTTTTCAGAGATGTGCTTCTAGCACACCAATCTCACACAGCCTGATTATCTACAGAAAAGTGCTTAGATTTTCTAGCTCTTTGAAATATTTCACAAATTCAAATTGTGTAATTACTTCATGCTCATAGAGGATATCACTGGTAGTTTTTTCTGCAATGTATTACTACCGCCAAATATTAGAGCATTTAAATATTCACTTTGTCCTGCATCTTAAAGAAATTCAGTTAGCCACAACGTTAGATAATTTACTGTATACTGTACTGTACTGATAATGTATAATTTACATTCAATTGTTACTTCATCTAAACTTCCCTCTGCTTATAAGTACCGATCATTTAAGAGGGGTTAGCATTCATTTTATCAAGAAATGGCGACTTTTGCCCAGTTTCATAAGGAAAATTTATTCTGCTCACTTCTGCAACTTTGTCCTTTTACAAATACACAGTCATTAAAAATGGCTTAACTCTTACAAATTTGCTCTGCTAATTTACTTTTTTTCAGAATTTTCACTTTTTACCACTCCTGTAATTACAGTAAGGAGTCCATAAAATACTGTAAATATTAGCTAATCAACTGGCACCTTTACTTATTCTCAAATCAATGCTAATTTTATTGAAAACATCTATATGCACTTCATGGAATAGATTCAATCTAACAAAGACAGAACTAACAAATATGCCAGCAATGCAGTTGTTTACAGACACTGAGTTAGGTTCATTCACATTGATTTCCACATACGCACACGCAATCTGAGCTCAGGACACACACATACCTTAGTGCACTTTCCTCTCTCACATTCATTCACATTGGAAAAGATCCAAGGCTTAAATTTTCTTATGATCTGACACCATTGTTGCTTCGATAACATACACAAACAATGCTCTATTTCAACTGAACCCAAGTTCCTTTGCTCACAATGATTCCCAGAATCATTATGTCAGCATTCTACACACTCCTCAGTCTCAGACCCACAATGATTCCCTGAACAATTGTGAACTTTCAACAAATTGCCCAGTCTCAGTCAAAGTCACGTCATCATCAGTCCCAGAACAGCAGTCCTTACAACAACAACAGCAACCTCTTTACTGTTCATCAGTCCCATAATTGGCAATATTACTTTCTCTGCCTCACAACAACTAAGCCGAATTAAGTAAAAATTCTGTCACTCACCCGCACCTCCACTCATTGTTTGGAGAACCCCTCGTTTCTGACCTCCTACACACCCCTGTAGGGCCATCTCAAGCGGCCTGGGCTGAGGTCTTACCACAACGTCCCCTGGACGACCGTGCGCACGGTTTTTAGTCGGCGCTGATTCTCCAGGGACTGCAGGTGAGATATTGGAATTCCGGACGAGCCCCCAATGTTAAAGGAATTTTGATTTTACATTCCAAGTATTACCTTCACAAGAGAAAACTCAAGACGACTCAGGAAAAAAAATCAGTCGGAGGCAGGGAAGTTAATATCCAAGCCAAAGTTCGTTTACTTATTTGCAAAAAAGGATCCCCACATACAGAAGTTCAGGTCAAAGTGGAGGATGATACAGTTAGTCTCTCTCTGGTTTTTGTAGGGGCACTCCTATTGTTCTCCTCCCCCCGCGCTGATTTACGCATCATGAGGTCTCACGCAATGTCAAGTTTTCTAGGGATGCACACATTCATCTTCCTAGGGAGGAGAGCACCTGCCTTCTCTCTCAGCTCTGGCTCCAGCTTATCTTGTTATGGATTCCGGAGCTTTCTATGAACACATAAACTTACAGAAAGAGAAAAACATCTTGCCCTTGGTACAGACATTCAAGTTGTCATGACTTTAGATAGGCTACATGTCATGACACACTAGTAGAGTTATGCAGGCCCCTGCTAAATCAGAAATATGCAAGCACACACACACTCTAGGCCTATGAAGTTGTGAACTAAAACAGAATATGAGCAAGCAAGGATAAGCAATTAATAATAATTAAATGAATCAATAAAAAATGTTTCCACACTGAGTCTCTCAGAAGTAAAGATGGCCAGAGGCTCTCCAACCTGTGAAGGAGAATACGTTAAAAACAATGTTCCTCAACGCCAAATTGCAAAGGCTTTGAAGGTCTCATCATCGACAGTGCATAACATCATCAAAAGATTCAGAGAAACTGGAAAAATCTCTGTGCGTAAGGGACAAGGCTGAAGACATTTACTGGATACCTGTGATTTTCGGGCCCTCAGACACCACTGCATCACTCAACGGTATTATTCTGTCTTTGTCATTATTAAATGGGCCCAGGAATACTTCAAGAAACCTCTGTCTGTAAACACTGTGCCATCCACAGATGCCACCTTAAACTCTATCATGCAAAAAGGAAGCCATTGTTGAGCCTGTTCCAGAAGTGCCGCTGTGTTCTGTGGGCCAAGGCTCATTAAAAATGGACTGTAGCAAAGTGGCAAACTGTCTTGTGGTCAGACGAGTCCAAATTTGACATTCTTGTTGGAAATCATGGCCGTCATGTCCTCCAGGCTAAAAAGGAGAAAGACCACCCCTCCAGTTATCAGAGTTCAGTTCAAAAGCCAGCACCTCTGATGGTGTGGGGATGCATTAGTGCATACGGTGTGGGACAATTACATGTTTTAAGCACCGTGAATGTTGGAAGGTATATAAAGGTTTTAGAGCAACATATGCTCCCCTGCAGATGAAATCTATTCCAGGGAAGGCCTTGTGTATTTCAGCAGGACAATGGAAACCTGGGGGGCAGGGAGGTTAGAGAGTGTTATACACAGGGAAATACAAACTGCCCTGATGGAAGCTGACATCGTCAAACGCACAATTGATGATATATTTTTGAAACATCAAAGCATAGTGGGGGGCTTGGAGCAGCGGATACATGGGAAATTGAAGGAGAAGAGCGTTCGTGATAACCTGAAATGTTTTTATTTAAATGCCTCAAGTTCATAATTCATCATCTACGGTCCGTAATATCGTCGAAAGGTTCAGAGAATCTGGAGAAATCACAGCACGTAAGCGACAAGGCCGAAAACCAACATTGAATGCCGGTGACCTTCGATCCCTCAGGCGGTACTGCATCGAAAACCGACATCAGTGTGTAAAGGACATCACCACATGGGCTCAGGAACACTTCAGAAAACCACTGTCAGTAATTACAGTTCGTCGCTACATCTGCAAGTGCAAGTTAAAACTCTACAATGCAAAGCGAAAGCCATTTATCAACAGCATGCAGAAACGACGCCGGCTTCGCTGGGCCCAAGCTCATCTAAGATGAACTGATGCAAAGTGGAAAGGTGTTCTGTGGTCTGACGAGTCCACATTTCAAATTCAGTTTCAATTGGAAACTGTGGACGTTGTGTCCTCCGGACCAAAGAGGAAAAGAACCATCAGGACTGTTATAGGCGCAAAGTTCAAAAGCCAGCATCTGTGATGGTATGGGGGTGTATTACTGCCCAAGGCATGGGCAACTTACACATATGTGAAGGCACCATTAATGCTGAAAGGTTCATACAGGTTTTGGAGCAACATATGTTGCCATCCAAGCAACGTCTTTTTCATGGACGCCCCTGCTTATTTCAGCAAGACAATGCCAAGCCACATTCTGCACGTGTTACAACAGCATGGCTCCGTAGTAAAAGAGTGTGGGTACTAGACTGGCCTGCCTGTAGTTCAGACCTGTCTCCCATTGAAAATGTGTGGCGCATTATGAAGCATAAAATACGACAACGGAGACCCCGGACTGTTGAACAACTTAAGCTGTACATCAAGCAAGAATGGGAAAGAGTTCCACCTGAAAAGCTTCAAAAATTGGTCTCCTTAGTTCCCAAACGTTTACTGAGTGTCGTTAAAAGGAAAGGCGATGGAACACAGTGGTAAAAAGGCCCCTGCGCCAACTCTTTTGCAATGTGTTGCTGCCTTTAAAAGTTAATGATTATTTGCAAAAAAAAAACATTTCTCAGTTTGAATATTAAACATCTTGTCTTTGCAGTGTATTCAATTGAATATAAGTTGAAAAGGATTTGCAAATCATTGTATTCTGTTTTTGTCTACGATTTACATAACGTGCCTACTTCACTGGTTTTGGGTTTTGTATATACACTTGTATGAAATGGTATAAATTCATACATAAAAAGTATGTATTTTTTGTATTGCTATTGTAAATTTCATAGGCTAAAATATTAGAATTCTTATCGAAAAACATAAACATCATACCCCATAACATACAAAAAACGATGAAAAAAATATGAATATGTACCATTACATACATGTTTTTTATACTGATTCAGTCATTTTAATTAGATGATATATAATAAACTTATATAAAATATATAAAGAAAGCATAATTTCCCTTCAAATTATGTACTCTTTACATGCAGAAAACATATATATAATGGTTTCTTTTCATATATGAAAAGCATATGTCTTTAAAACAGACATATAGTTTAAAATCTACAAAGATTTTATGAAACATGTATGGAAAACATAATTTTCCATTCAATTTCCCAATAGACCACATACATAATTTTTGCTTGATTCATACTTAACCCTCTCCAGCCCAGTTTTTTATTTTGAGATATGAAAAATATTTCATTCATGGAGAAAAGTTCTTATACACTAGTGGCTGCAGGGGGAACTAACATTGTATTTTTGCAATACTGAGCTAAAAGGGTAACTTTATCAAACCATTTCCCATGTGGTCTTTATATTTTATAGTCAGTCATCAATTGATTTATTGTTGCAAATTTGCAACATGAGCCTGGAGAGGGTTAATTCTTTTTATTATCCTGTATGAAAAGAATGCAAAAGTGGCCACTTTCATGAGTTAATCATAGTATGAGACTTATAAGCCTTATAAGATGCTCAATACATATAAAACATAAAGAATTACTACTATAGGTGATGGAAACTTCTTATAAGTTTTTACTATTTCTTTTCCATATGGGTATTATTATGGGAGACTTAAATTATCCTGGTCTCAATTGGAAAATGGTGAAAGGACAGGGTAAGGGGGGGGGAGGAAGAATTTCTAGATGTTATAAATGATAATTTCTTGGTGCAGTATGTTAATAAACCCACAAGAGAGAAGGCAATTTTAGACTTGAATTGCCTTGAATTAGACTAGAATTCTTGAGGTACTGGAGCCACTTGGGACAAGTGATCACTCTGCTGTTAATTTTGATGTTTCATGGGAAGTTAAAAAAGTGTATTCAAAAAAAAAAATTTTCAATTTTCGGTGATCAAACTTTGACAGGATACGCTCATATCTAAGTGAAATAAAATGGAAGTGTTATGGCCCCAATTTGTTACGACATTTATGACAGCAAGGGATGACGGACAAAACCCCAAAACTCAAACAGATTTAATTAAACAAAGACCAACACAAACCTACAATTTATACTACTGACCAAGATTGATAATATACAAGAAAAAAATATTTACAGTCCCTTGAGATGGGGTGGCTTGGTGATGTTTCAGGTGAGGAAAATGCTCTAACACAAGCAAAAATCCACAAAAAGCTTCACAGGTCTTGAAAAGACTGACAGGTCTGGTCACATGTATCCTTCTCCTTGCAATTTCTCCTACTACTTTACTAGAGATGTGACGTTCGCGAACGAGTGGAGTCTTTTGAACGGCTCTTTTAAGTGAACGATGAGAACCGATTCGCAGTTGCAAGCCACTCGTTCGCGAGCCATTCTTATATGCAAATATATATGCTACGCTGCCTTCACGTGAATGAATAATAACATCTCCGAGTTTGAGTTGTCCACAGCACGCTCCATTCACATGAACGCAGCTATAAATGTGCAGCTAACATACAGGAGGAGAATATTAGTGAGCGCCGCCCGACTGGACTGAGGACATTTGCCGCTGTATCTGTTCTGGTGTGGATTCGAGTCAAGGAGCTGAGCTCCTGTTTATAAAGTAGTTCAGGTGTACAAACACCAGGAAGGGTTGTACAAATTTGCATTCACATTTTTCTCATGTCCTAATTTTTAATCTAGTTTTATTAATTTTTTTTATAAACATATTTTTTTTTCTTATTTATTATTATTAGGGCCCGAGCCGACTGCAAGTCGTCTACAGAGGGCCCTATTGAAATCGGGCTGTTGATTATTATTATTAGGGCCCGAGCCGACTGAAAGTCGTTGGAGGACCCTATTGAAATCTTACTGTTTATTTTTATTATTATTAGGGCCCGAGCCGACTCCAAGTCCTCTGCGGAGGGCCCTATTGAAATCGCGCTTTTTATCATTATTAGGGCTCGAGCCGACTGAAAGTCGTTGGAGGACCCTATTTAAATCTTACTGTTTATTTTAATTATTATTAGGGCCCGAGCCGACTGCAAGTCGTCTGCAGAGGGCCCTATTGAAATCGCGCTGTTTATTATTATAATTAGGGCCCGAGCCGACTGAAAGTCGTTGGAGGACCCTATTTAAATCTTACTGTTTATTTTTATTATTATTAGGGCCCGAGCCGACTGCAAGTCGTCTGCAGAGGGCCCTATTGAAATCGCGCTGTTTATTATTATAATTAGGGCCCGAGCCGACTGAAAGTCGTCAGAGGACCCTATTGAAATCTTACTGTTTATTTTTATTATTATTAGGGCCCGAGCCGACTGCAAGTCGTCTGCAGAGGGCCCTATTGAAATCGCGCTGTTTATTATTATTATTAGGACCCGAGCCGACTGAAAGTCGTCGGAGGACCCTATTGAAATCTTACTGTTTATTTTTATTATTAGGGCCCGAGTCGACTGCAAGTCGTCTGCAGAGGGCCCTATTGAAATCGCGCTGTTTATTATTATTTTATTATTATTAAGGCCCGAGCCGACTGAAAGTCGTCCGAGGACCCTATTGTAATCGTACTGTTTATTTTTATTAGGGCCCGAGCACCGACCGGCACCAAAAGTGCGAGGAACCTATTGTTTTTGATGGAATTTTTCTTCTTCTTATTATTATTATTCTCCTGCGAGAACGCATTTTTGAGGGCTTTGCCATGCACAAAAACTCACAAAAATTTGCACACACGTCAGTCGTGGTGAAAAATACCAAGCATTATTATTTTTGTGCTTGGACATGCCCCGGTGGCTCTATAGTGCCACCAAACACACGGCCATTTTGAAACGCTGTTGCTTGGATTCTCACGAAATTCGATAGGGCATTAGCAGTCATAATAAATTTTTTTGTCAATTTTTTTGAAATTTGTTTGCGACACAGGAATGAGCCATTTCCTGCATTTTTTCAGATTTTACGAACGGATTTTTTGCCATTCACAGGCTTCGTACTTTAACGAACCCCTCCTAGAGATTTTATCCGATCAACTTAAAATACATCATATGACATCTTAAGACCTTGTCGATGTTAAATTGCGAAGCTTTTTTGGATTCATCGAACTTAGTATCCGTGGCGTTGCGGCAAACTTCGATGTTCCGTTATTAAACAGGAAGTTGGTTTTACGCGCACATGCTTTGTGAGATTTGCACGAAACTTTACAGGCTTCATAAGAGTCTTTTTCCAAGTAGACCTAAATGTTGCTATTAGATTGGGTGTGGTCAGGTGGCTCCACAGCGCCCTCCTGACACGGCCATGTTGAGATAAAAGTGCTTGAATGTTCATGAATTTGGTGTGATCATTGCATTTTTTTTATGTTGGGTTATGTTAATTTTTTGGCCAAACAGGAAGTGAGCTATGTGCCATTTCCTGCGTTTTTCCAAATTTTATAAACACATGTTTGGAAGCCTTAATCAAGCAATCTTGCAAAAAGTTGCACAAATTATAAATGTTTTATTGTCTTCAATTTTCAAGTTTGGCACAATGGCTCTATAGCGCCCCAATCACATTTTTATAAGAATTGCCCTTTTGAGGGTCTCAGCATGTTCGAAAACTCACAAAATTTTGTAAATGTCTAACAACCATCATTCGTATTAAACTGACAAAAAGCTTACATATAGGCATGGCAAAAATGTCATTATAGCGCCCCCTGGAAAATTTCAAATAAGCAGCCCTCGCAGCCCGGTAAACCTACATGTATGAAATTAGGTAGACATGTGGAGTCCGAGACCTACAAAAAAGTCTCTTTGTGCCATGACCTAGACTCAACAGGAAGTCCGCCATTTTTAATTGAAATCGCAACTTTTTTGAATTTTTCACCATTCACAGCTGTCGTATTTTAACAAACTCCTCCTAGACATCTAAAGACCTTGTCAATGTTGAATTGCGAAGCTTTTTTGGATTCATCGAATTTTGTATCCGTGGCGTTGCGGCGAATTTCGAGGTCCCGCCATGAAACAGGAAGTTGGTTTTACTACCACATACTTCGTGCGTTTTCCCTGAAAACGTCCCAGCTTTATAAAATTGTCCTCCTAAGTATAAATATATGCTAATATTAGATCAGGAGTGGCCAGATGGCTCCACAGCACCCTCTAAATACGGCCATGTTAAGATAAAAGTACTTGAATGTTCATGAAATTTGGTGTGATCATTGCATCAGTCATTCCGGGCAATGGTTAATTTTTTTGGCCAAACAAGAAGTGAGCTATGAGCTAATTCCTTGGTTTTTCCAAATTTCACGAACACATATTTGAAGGCCTTAGAAAACTCCAAAGCTTGCAAAACCTTGCACAATTTTTAATTGTCTTATTCTCTTCAATGTCATCCATCAATTGGCACTAAATGTGGCATAATGGCTCGATAGCACCCCCAATCAGATTTTTAAAAGAAATCCCTTTTGAGGGTCTAAACATGCTGTAAAATTTACAAAAATCAGCAAACTCAAGGAGCCTGGTATTACGATTACTATGTTGGAGATTTTGAGCACGGGCATGTCAAAATGGTATCATAGCGCCCTCCAGAAAATTTTTGCACTCTCCACAGGAAACCACATATTTCACAGTCTAGCAGTGTCCAATGGCTGTGAATGCACACCTGCACCCATCAAGATTTTGCTGCCTCCCCAACGTACAAGAGGGGTGCGAGGGCCCTTTCAACGCTGCTTGCAGCTTTAATTATTATTATTCTGCTGCGAGAACGCGTTTTTGAGAGCTTTGCCATGCAAGAAAACTCACAAAAATTTGCACACACGTCAGTCGTGGTGAAAAATACCAAGCATTATTATTTTTGTGCTTGGACATGCCCCGGTGGCTCTGTAGCGCCACCAAACACACAGTCCTTTTTGAAACGCTGTTGCTTGGATTCTCACAAAATTTGATAGGGCAATAGCAGTCATAATAAATTTTTTTGTCAATTTTTTTGACATTTTTTTGCGACACAGGAAGTGAGCTATGAGCCATTTCCTGCGTTTTTTCATATTTTAGGAACACATTTTTGAGGGCCTTATCATACTCGAAAACTCATCAAACTTGGCTCATAGACTTAAAATATTAAGTTCTTTGATTTGATATCTCATTTGCTACTGGGTGTGACATGGTGGCTCCATAGCGCCCCCTAATACATAATTGCATTTTTGAGGGCCTCAGCATGCTCAAAAACTCATGAAACTTTGCAAACATATTAAGCCGCTCATACTTTTTTACTAGGCTATGAGGTTTACAGATAACGTGACAAAATTGCACTACAGCGCCACCTAGAAAATTTCATTGAAGCAGCCCTCACAGCGTGTTTAACCTACATGTACGAAATTCGGTGGACATGTGGATTATGCCAAAACCTTAAAAATAGTCTCTGGATGACAAGACTTAGACTCAACAGGAAGTCCGCCATTTTTCATTGAATTTCATTTTGGATTTTTTGCCATTCACAGGCGTCGTACTTTAACGAACTTCTCCTGGAGATTTTATCCGATCAACTTAAAATATGGCATATGACATCTAAAGACCTAGTCGATGTTAAATTGCCAAGCTTTTTTGGAGTCATCTAATTTTGTATCCGTGGCGTTGCGTCAAATTTCGATGTTTTGCCATGAAACAGGAAGTTGGTTTTACGCGCACGTGCTTTGTGAGATTTCCGCGAAACTTTACAGGCTTCATAAGAGTGTACTTTCAAGTATACCTATATGTTGATATAAGATTGGGTGTGGTCAGGTGGCTCCACAGCGCCCTCTTGACACGGCCATGTTGAGATAAAAGTGCTTGAATGTTCATGAATTTGGTGTGATCATTGCATTTGTCATGTCGGGTTATGCAAATTTTTTTGAAATTTTTTGGCAAAAAAGAAAGTGAGCTATGAGCCATTTCCTGCGTTTTTCCAAATTTTATGAACACATGTTTGGAAACCTTGGAACACTCGAAATCTTGCAAAAAGTTGCAAAAATTATAATTGTCTTATTGTCTTCAATTTTATACATCAATTTACACTAAATTTGGCACAATGGCTCTAAAGCGCCCCAATCATATTTTTAAAAGAATTGCCCTTTTGAGGGTTGCAGCATGCTCGAAAACTCACCAAATTTTGTAAATGTATATTGCCTATCATTTATATTACTTTGATAAAAAGCTTATATATAGGCATGACAAAATGGCCATAATAGCGCCCCCTGGAAAATTTCAAATAAGCAGCCCTCGCAGCCCAGTAAACCTACATGTATGAAATTCAGTGGACATGTGAAATTTGCGGAGACCTAAAAAAAAATCTTGGTGCTATGACCTAGACTCAACAGGAAGTCCGCCATTTTTAATTCGATCCGATCAACTAACAATTTGGCAAGTAATATTTAGAGACATTGCCGATGTTAAATTATGAAGCTTTTTTAGATTCATAGAATGATGAATCCGTGGCGACGCGGCAAATTTCGATGTTCCACCATGAAACAGGAAGTTGGTTTTACTCCCACATACTTCTTGGGATTTGCCTGAAACTTTCCAAGTTCATAAAAGTGTCCTATCAAGTTTGAATATATGCTGATATTCAATCGGGAGTGGCCAGGTGGCTCCACAACGCCCACTTGCCACGGCCATGTTAAGATAAAAGACCTTGAATGTTCATGAAATTTGGTGAGATCATTGCATTTGTCTTGCTGGTAATGGTAATTTTTTTGACATTTTTTGCCAAAACAGGAAGTGAGCAATGAGCCATTTCCTGCGTTTATCCAAATTTTACAAATACATGTATGAAGGCCTTAGAATGCTCCAAAACTTGCAAAAAGTGGCCCAAGTTGCAACTCTCCTATTTTCTTTGATTTGCTACACCAAATTGCACTTATAGTGGCGCGATGCCTCTGTAGCGCCCCCTAATCATTTTCTCAAAATAAAAACCCTTTTGAGGGTCTCAACATGGTTGAATATTTCCAAAAATCAACAAACTCATGGAGCCCGATATTACGATTATGGTATAGGTTTTGCAGACAGGGATGCCAAAATGGAATCATAGAACCCTACAGCAAATTTTTGCACTCCCCTTAGGGAAAACATAGTGTATACAGTCTAGAAGTGTCCGATGACTGTGAATGGACACCTGCACCCATCAACATCTCGCCACCATCCCAATGTGCATGAAGGGTGTGAGAGCCCTTTCAACACTGCTTGCTGCTTTAATCATTATTATTATTATTCTTGAGACAATTCAAAGGGCAATTTCGCCCTTTTCCCAATGGTATAAACACGTCTAACTTTCCACAAATGTCCAGCCCCATCCGAAATTTGATATTTTTGTGCAGTCGCACAGGTCCGACCCCAAATGCCAAAATAGCGCCCCCTAAACACGTTGCAAAATTCCCTTTGGGAAATTTGGCTAATTTATAGTAGGCTGGCGAAATTTGGTATTTATATGCATCGTACCAAGGCATACAAAAAACATTCATTGGAGTTACGCCCTAAACCCAACAAGAAGTCGGCCATTTTGATAAGAATGTTTTAATTTTAAAACGAACTCCTCCTAGGGATTTCGCCAGATTGACTTCAAATTTTGTACACATCATCGTGAGACCAAGCTTATCAAAATTTGTGCTCTGCAGATCTGTTGGTCAAAGGGCGTGGCTGCTAGGGCGTGACATATTTTAGTGACTTGACGAAAAAATTTCACTACTCTCTCACGCCTAAATACTTGATAGTAGTAGCTTCAAACTTGCGAAACATGATGATGGCTCCGCCCTGAAAATCCTGATACATTAACTTCCCACTTTGATAATAGCGCCCCCCTGTGGTAACAGGAAGTGACCACTCGTTACTTACACTTGTACTGATGACACATTGTTGAACCCATCAACTTCATTCTACTTCTAAAACATGCAGAAGAAGTTGCTGAAGCTACATTATGAACTCTGTGTAGCTACGAGTAATGGCGTCCATGTGGCGACGCGGTGACTTTGGATCCCTCGCCATGAAAATACGTTTTGGATTCCCAATGCTCTCACGCCCACATACTTGACTGTAGTAGCTTTAAACTTGCTGGTCATGATAATTGCTCCGCCCTGAATGTCCAGATGCAGTAACTTCTCACTTTGCTACCAGCGTCCCCCTGTGGTAACAGGAAATGACCAGTTATTACTTTCACTTGTACTGATGACACATGGTTGAACACATCAACCTCATTCTACTTCTATTACCTGCAGAACAAATTGATGAAGCTACGCATAATTGCGTCCGTGTAGGGACGCGGCAACTATCCATCCCTTGCCATGAAAATACGTTTGGGTTTTTGATGTGTTTTTGGAGTAGGAAGATGAAAATTGATACACGTGTGTATTTGGCCAAGACGCACAAAAAAGTCTCCGGCATCATTTGTCTACTCCAAACAGGAAGTCGGCCATTTTGATTTTAACATGTCATTTTTGCCTGATTTCCACACATTGTATTTTAACGCACTCCTCCTAGAGATTTTATCCAATCAAAACCAGATTTATTAGTAAACATCAAGAGACCATGGTGATCAAAAGTTGCTCTCTGCAGGTCTGTAAGTCAGTGGGCGGGGCCTCTAACAGGAAGTGACCAGTTTTTACTTTCACTTGTACTGATGACACATAGCTGAACCCATCAACTTTATTCTCCCTGTACAACATGTAGAAAAAGTTGCTAAAGCTACCTTATGAATGCAGTGAAGCTTTGAGTAATGGTGTCCGTGTGACGATGCGGTGACTATGGATCCCTCGCCATGATAATACGTTTAGGTTTTTGATGTTCTTAATGATTTTGTATCATCATGGAAATTGATATTCCGGTCAAGGGTGGCAAGCTCTAACATCTGATTGGGGTGTTGCCCATAAGGGCAGCAACATGCCTCGATAGCGCCCCCTTGAAATTTCGTAAAACCTCTCCCCAAAGGGGTTTTTTTGGAATAAGAAAATGAAAATTGACAACCATGTGTATGTTGCCAATGCAAACAAAAAAGTCTCTGGCACGATAGGTCAACTCCAAACAGGAAGTCAGCCATTTTGATTTTAACGTGTCATTTTGGCCTGATTTCCACACATTATATTTTCACAAAGTCCTCCTGGCAATTCCGTCCAATCCACCTAATATTTATATCAGATCATCAAGAGACCATGCTGATCAAAAGTTGTGCTCTGCATATCTGTCGCTAAATAGGCTTAGCCGCCATGGTGTCCCCATTTCAGATGCCTCGCCAAACACATTTGAGCAGATCCCTCTCCCTCATACTTCATCCAAATGGATTTAAAATTACTGTATATGCTAAAAGCCCCACCCTGAAAGCCTCGATGTGCTGCTAAGCAATCTAGCTCATGGCGCCGCCATGTCGAAACAGAAAATGCCATATTTTACGTTGACATTTGCCGATTTGCTCAAAACTTCACATTTGTGCTTAGGATCTGCCACTGAATGCGCCTGCCCAAATTTGGTTACGCTCTTCGCGCCCCCTGGTGGATGAAGTATGAACTTATCATAACTCCTTCAGCTTTGTCCGATTCGCTCGACACTTTCTCTCAGGTTGGGGCCAGCACTTGACCTGTCCAATGGTCCTGAGTGTACAGCTGCACCCGTCAGGATCTCAACACAACCCCAACATGCGCAAGGGGGCGAGGGCCCCTTCAACGTGCTTGCAGCTTTAATTATATTTTTTTCTGTATAGTTAAAATGTCCTTGTGTGGGAAAATTTTACAGTCAAATTGTTTTGCATGGAAGTTATCTGTAGCCTGCATATTTTTTATTGTGCCACAAAGTTTTTTAGGTGAGGGAAAATTCAAAATCGTGATCTCACAGTCAAAGCATGGGGATATGGCGCCAAATTATGGAATGGTTACCATAAAAACACAAGCCAAATGAAATTCTAATCAATATTTCAGAATAATTCCCACCAATAGAGTGTATACTGGTGGGATGTGTAAATTTACACATCAAATTTTAAATTTGATCTAAATCTTAACTTATAACTGCTACCAGCGATTGTTTCTTTGACAAAAACGAGTTACCCTGGTTGACTTCTAGTAAAGAAATAAATATAACAAGGAGCCAGTCTTTTGAACGGCACTTTGAAAGGAACGGCTCCTCTAGATCCTGCTCCCTTTAAAGAGCTATAAATCCTATCTCTATACTTTACTCTCTCAATTTCTCTCCTTATATATTCTTTTGAAGCCCCCTCCCACATTTAGACTTTTTTTTTTTTTTTGCTCTGGGACTTTCCCTTTCAGACATGCCCAGGACAAGCCCAAACCTAGCTCAAGACTGGGCTTACAAAAAAAAAGGTTAATACTGCCATTTAGTGGCTCCTCTCCACATTACACCTCCATTCCAAAAGGGAAACATTTTGACTCATAAAGACAAAATGTTTCTTTTCAATACAAAAATGATTAAGTAGACCCTTGTGTATATATATATACATATAATACAATATTCCAATAAACATGTGATATATATGCATATTCAAACGTGGGATAAGCAATCACAAATTACATAGTCAGTACCCTATACATGCTTCATTTCCAAATCAATCTCCAATTCAACAATCTCCGATTCTTGTTTTTCATCTTGCTCAAAAACATTAACAAATTGTAGTCAGAGTACGCAATCATTAGCTTTTGCCCTGTACAAACATACACCTCAAAGTGTTGTAAAGATTGAGACAGCTCCTTCTCAATTGTGGAATAGTTCCTTTGGTGGCGATTGAACTTCCTGGAGAAGTATGCCGCGGGATGCTCAATGTCATCAGAGTCACTTCTCTGTAGGAGCACAGATCCGCAAGCTTAGTCGCTAGCATCGACCAGGATGGAGAACGGTTTGTTGAATTCAGGAGATTTGAGCACGGGGAAGTGACACAGCAGAGACTTCAGGCGATCGAAGGCTCTTTGGCATGCTTCATCCCAAGTGAACTACACGCCTTTCTTCAGTTGGTTAGTGAGACTGAGAGCAATCTCAGCAAAGTTCTTGCAGAACTTGCGGCAGTACCTGATCATTCCAAGGAAGCAGCGCAAAGCTTTTTCGTTGTCAAGAACTGGAAAATCCATGATGGCTTGGACTTTAGCATTTACTGGTGCCACCTTACCCTGGCCTATGACGTAGCCAAGATAGGTGACAGTAGCACAACCAAAGTATCTCATGTTCAGGTTAACACTCAGGTTAGCCTGGGTAAGGCGCTGGAACAACGTCTCTACATCTTTCAGATGTTCTTCCCAGGAGTCACTCCATGTGATCAGGTCGTCGATGTACGCACCAGTGTATGGCAATACGGCGATTGTAGACTGTATCATCCTTTGGAATGTGGCTAGGGCATTTTTCATGCCAAAGGGTAGGACTTCATACTGGTATAACACAGATGGTGTGGCAAAAGCAGAGATGCTCTTGGCCCTATCAGTTAAAGGCACACACCAATAACCCTTCAATAAATCAATCTTGGTAAAAAACTTTGCTTGCCCTACTCTATCAATACAATCATCAATTATTTGAAACACATCAGTTCTAGTTAAAGCATTGACTTTGCAAAAATCTGAACAGAATCTGATACTTCCATCAGGTTTTGGAACTAGCACACAGGGTGAACTCCAATCTGAGTTAGAGGGTCTGATAATATCATGTTCTAACATGTACTCAACCTCTTTCTCAGCAATCTTTCTCTTTTCAGGATTCATCCGGTACGGATGCTGTTTTATTGGTTTGGCATCACCAACATCTACATCATGAGGGGCTATAGAAACTCACTTTGGAACATCAGGAATTAGATCTTTATATTTCTTGATCAACCTCTCAAACTGATCTTTCTGTGAGGGTTCTAAGTGCTAGAGTTTTACATCAAGATTTTGCAAAACTTCAGAATTTGACAATTTACACGAAAGAACTTCAGCTTTAATTCTAGGTTCATCATCTTGAAACTCCCCATCATCCTCACAAGTCTCAGCCATAGGAGAATCTGAAGTGACAGCTGCAACCCTAGCTTTTCTGTCATGATAAGGTTTCAGCATATTAATGTGACACAACTGTTTTGGCTTTCTCCAATCTGGAGTCCTCACAATGTAATTGAGATCATTGAGTTTTGTCAGAATTTCATAAGGACCATGAAATCTACCCTGCAATGGATTGGACTGCAAGGGAAACAACACAAGGACCTTGTCTCCTAGTTCAAACTCATGGCTTCTAGCCTTATGATCATACCAAGTTTTCATTTTCCCTGACTTGATTTCAAGTTCTCTTTGGCGAGGTCACAAGCTGCACGCAGTTTTTCCTTGAACTTGCTCACATAGTCTAACAGACTGATATGCGGCTCTTGCCATTGTTCACTCAACAATAGAAAACGTCCTCTCATACATGGCCAAACACTAGCTCAAATGGACTGAATCCAGTAGACTCCTGCAATGCTTCTCTATCTGCAAACAGCAGCAAATGAACACCTTCATCCCAGTCTTTCTCATGGTCATGACAATAAGTCCTCATCATTGTCTTGAGGGCTGAATGAAACTGCTCTAAGGCTCCCTGACTCCCTGGATGATAGGCACTAGAAAGAACCTGCTTCAGACTTAGTTCTTACACAACCTGCTGAAACAATCCGGAAGTGAAATTGCTACCTTGGACTGACTGAATTTCCCTGGGAAGGCCAAACAAAGTGAAGAACTTAATCAAAGCCTTCAAGATTGCAGTTGCCTTGAGGTTACATAGAGGTATGGCTTCAGGAAATCTGGTAGATGCACACATAATTGTCAACAAGTACTGATTTCCAGATCTAGTCTTGGGTAATGGACCAACACAATCAACAATGACCTTTGAGAAGGGCTCCCCTAATGCAGGGATAGGCTGCAGGTGGGGCTAACTGGTGTTTTCCAACTACCTGACAAGTGTGACAGGTTTTGCAAAAGTTGGAAACATCTTTCCGAAGCCCAGGCCAAAAGAAGTGTTTCATGATCTTATCAACAGTCTTGTTAACACCAAGATGACCTCCTAAAGGTAAACTATGAGCCATTGTTAAGATCGCATTCCTGTCGACTTTCAGAACGACAATTTGCCTAACCACTGCCCAATCTTCATTGGCAGGGATATCAGGGGGGTGCCACCTCCGCATCAACACACCATCCTTGAGATAATACCCAACTGGAACTGCGTCTATTTCTTTATCAGGAAGGGGTCTCCTCTTTAGTACACAAATTTCAGGATCATTAGTTTGCTCCTCAATCAACCGCTTTCTGGACAGAGACAAGTCTCCAGACACATCAGAATCACCAGACCCATCCGGCTGGCTGAATAGAGAACTGATAAAAGTATCTGATAAGTCCTCAAACGGAGAAACCATAGTAGGCCAATCAGAGTCATGAGGCAAACCACCTGAGTCATGACTATTCAATGTGCTGGACGGCACCACTTCATCTTCTTGAGCCTTCTTGGACATAGCATGGGTCACTGTTAAGTAAGATGAACAGGGGGAACTACATTGCCCCAAGCCAGGTCATTGCCTAGCAACAGAGAAACACCCTTGATAGGTGGACTTGACATAGGTCCCACCTTTACCTGACCTGTAACTGAATCTGACTTCAAGAATACAGAGCGCAGAGGTACAGATACAGTCCTCCCTTCAATACCTTGTGCAAGTATAAAATCCCCAGAAGCAGTCTCATCACGTAACTCCAAGGATTCCATCAACAAAAGTGACTGAGAAGCTCCGGTATCCCTTAGGATATATACGGGGACAGAAGGAGAATGCTCATTCAGAGCCACAAATCCCTCTGACACAAATGGAAGAAATTCCTACCTCCCTGCAAGTTAGCAGATCGGTCATCTACTACAGGGGTTTTTTAACCTTGTTTTCACAAAGGCATTTGGTTTGGTATCCTTTTCTTTTTCTTTCTTAGCTTTAAGGAACCAACAGTTAGTTGTAACATGCCCAGATTTCTTGCAATAATTGCAAACCAGACCACTTTTGTCACTGTCAGCTTTTACACTTTGATCAGACCTGAGACTGGATTTCTGAGCACCATCACCAGATTTGTCTGGTGAAGACTGCTAGACTGAAATTTGGACTTATGTGTGAGAACATATTCGTTTGCAAATTTGGCAGCTGATTGCAAATTCTGTGCTTGCTTCTCATTAAAGTAGGTCTTTATATCATCCTTAACACAGTTCTTGAATTCTTCAACTAACACCATCTCTTTCAGTGAGTTGAAATCATCCTTGACCTCCATAGAAGTACGCCAGCGCTCAAAGCAAACCTTCTCGTTTGCAAATTCCACATAAGTCTGATTGTCAAATTTCTTCAGACCTCTGAATTTCTGTCCGTAAGCCTCAGGAACCAACTCATAAGCTCTCAAAATAGCCTTTTTGACCACCTCATAATCAGCAACATCAGAGGCCAGAATTTCTTTGGCCACTGGCAACTTTTTGCTACCTTCTCAACACACTGGATATAGTTATCAACGTCCTTCTCCAAGAATGGAGGCACCAGTTTTACCTACTGGCAAGCACAAAATTTATTTTCAGCGTCTATTTTTATTTTTAGTTGCTCCATTTGGAACCTTTCTTCTCTATCGAATTTCTCTAATTCAAAATCTCTCTGTCTTGCAAATTTTTCTAACTCAAATTCTCTTTGTTTTTCTTTTTCCTCCCTTTTTATTTTCTCTTTTCTTGCTAATTTTTCTAACTCAAACTGCCTTTGTTTTTCTTTTTCTTCCCTTTCAAATTCTAGAATTTTTAATTTAAGTTCCATTTCTATATTTGGATTTTCCACTGGAATCTATCTCTATCGAATTTCTGTGTATTGAAATCTCTCTGTCTTGCTAATTTTTATTACTCAAATTCTCTTTGTTTTTCTTTTTCCTCCCTCTAAAATTCTCTTTTTCTTCTCTTGCTAATTTTTCCAACTCAAACTGTCTTCGTTTTTCTTTTTCTTCCCTCAAATTCACTTTGTTTTTCTTTTTCCTCCATTTCTATTTCGAGCAATTTTAATTTAAGTTCCATATATTTGGATTTTCCACTGGAAACTGTTCCAGATCTCCTGGTGCAAACACATTTTCATCAATTAAATATTCAACAATCTCTCTAGCCAGTCTTGGTTTTCGCATGGTTTTACCTTTCAGTCCTGGTTTTACCTCTGTCAGCTTTAAATGTCTGCATATTTCTTGCAGTTCTGTCTTTTTAAAAGACTTCAAAACCTCTACGGTTGGTGATGCCAAGAAATCATCCATTGCTGTTGATCTGTCAATATATATATATATATATATATATATATATATATATATATATATTGTTATGGCCCAAATTTGTTATAACAATTTACAACACAACAGCTACAGCAACAGCAAGGGATGACAGAAACAGTTTTAAAAACTTGAACACATTTAATTAACAGACAAAGAATAATACTAACCTACAACTAATAACCAAGATTGATTTACAAGAAAAAACAGAAATATTTACAGTTCCTTTTTGTTTGGGGTGGCTTGGTGATGCCCTGGGTAAGGAAAAAAAAATGCTCTAACACAGGCAAAAATCCACAAAAGAAACGTCACAGGTCTTGAACAGAATGACAGGTCTGGTCACACGTATCCTTCTTCTTGCAATTTCTCCTACTACTTTACTGTCTCAATTCTTTTCCTTATATACTCTTTTGCAGACCCCACCCACATTTAGACCTCTTTTACAATACAATACATTACAATATATATATGTATATATATATATATATATATATATATAGGAAAATACAAAAACTATTTTACAAATTGAAAGTTTTGATTTTCAATTCATGACTCACACAGTGGTCTATCCCAGATGAGCCCCCAGTTTGTTATGCCCCCAATTTGTTATGACATTTATGACAACAAGGACAGTCAAAACCCCAAAAACTCAAACAGATTTAATTAAACGAAGTCTAACACAAACCTACAATTTATACTACTGACCAAGATTAATAATATACAAGAAAAAAAATATTTACAGTCCCTTGAGATGGGGTTGCTTGGTGACATGAGATGGGGTTGCTTGGTGATGTTCCGGGACAGGAAAATGCTCCAACACCGGCAAAAATCCACAAAAAGCTTCACAGGTCTGGTAAAATGTATCCTTCTCCTTGCAATTTCTCCTACTACTTTACTCTCTCAATTTCTCTCCTTATACACTCTTTTGCAGCCCCCTCCCACATTAAAACTTTTTTTTTACTCTGGGACTTTCCCCTCTAAGACATGCCCAGGACATGCCCAAACCTAGCTCCAGACTGTGCTTAACAAAAAAAAGGTCAATACTGCCATCTAATGGCTGCTTTCCACATTACAGGAGACACTCATGGACTGTGAGTCCGTAAATGCAATGGGGGATTTTAAGATTTAAGTTTTAAGGGGGTTTTACTTGATTCACAATGCAAATTCATTCCAAAGGTGTCCAAAAGTAAGCTGAAAAAGCAGAATCCTCAGTGGATGACCAAAAGTATTCATAGGAGTTTGAGGGAAAACAGGAATCTTCATAAGATGTACATAAAGGATAACAATGAGAACAATAAAGCTGAATAATGTAAAATGCGGGCTGCGGTCAAAAAAGAAATGAGGAATGCTAGAAGACTGTATGAAAGACAAATTGCAGAAGGGGCAAAAACTAACCCTAAGCGCTCTTTCTGTAGCAGAAAAAGGAAAGTTAAAGAGCAGGTTAAGTGCATAAAGAATAATAACGGATCACTGCTATTTGATAACAAAGATATTGCGGATGCCTTAAACAGTTACTTTGTTGAGAATTTTTCCTCAGAGTGGGTTTTTTTCTTCCAGAGGGCATGTCCAATGCTCAAGATTATTTAGCAGAAATTGAGGTGAGGGATAACAAAGTATTAGACAAGTTGCATAAACTAAAGGCAGATAAGGCGGCAGGTCCTGATGGCTTATATCCTAGAGTGCCCAGGGAAGTTCGTGAGATCATCTTTAAGCTGCTATCCGCCATCTTCAGACGGTCTTTTGAAACTGGAGAAATACCAAATGATTGGAAACAGGGCAAGATAATACCAGTATATAAGAAAGGGGACTGTACTGAGCCAGGAAATTACATGCCAGTCAGTTTAACTTGCATTGCGTGCAAAATATTGGAATCTATCATAAAAGATGAGCTGAACTTAATTCTTGAACAAAACAGTATCTTGAGGGATCGCCAACATGGTTTCCCCAAGGGAAGGTCATGCCTGACAAACCGTCTGGAATTTTTTGAAGAGGCCACCAGGACTTTTGACCAGAGCAGGGCTTATGACATCATATACTTGGGTTTTCAGAAAGCATTTGATACAGTACCGCATAAAAGAATAATTTTAAATGAGCTCCATTGGAGTTACAGGAGGTATTCTGAAGTGGATTCAAAACTGCTCACAGGACAGAACACAAAGAGTGGTGCTCAGTGGTATCTTATCTGAGCTAGGTATGGTGGGGAGTGGCGTTCCCCAGGCATCGGTGTTGGGACTTATCATCAGTGAAATATAAAGTTGTATATGTAGGTAATAAAAACATTAGACGGGATTACTTCGTGGGAGGTTTAAAACTGGAATGTGCTCCACATGAAAAAGATCTGAGAGTGATTGTTGACCAAACCCTCACAGGCTCTAGCCATTGTGCCGTAGCAGTTGAAAAAGCCAATCGGATGCTGGGATATATTGCCAAAAGTATTGAGTACAAATCCAAGGAGGTGATGGTTCTTTTGTACAACACATTCGTCAGACCACATCTGGAGTATTGTGAACAGTTCTTGGGACCATACTTTATGAAAGATATAGAAGCTCTTGAAAAAGATCAGAGAAGAGTCACTAAGCTAATTCCGGTAATTAAGCTATGAGAAGAGGCTGAAGATCCTTAGTCTCTTTTCTGTTCGGAAATGGAGACTTAGGGGTGATCTGATTGCGGCCTTTAAATATGTTAAAGGTATTAAAAAAGTGAATTATGAAGGATTCCTTCAACCAAGTGTTGTTAGTAGAATCACTAAAGGGGTCACAAATGGAAGCTGACCGAAGGAAAATTTAGCATTGATATTCGGAAATATTTCTTCACCGAAAGTGTAATTTTAATGTGGAATAGCTTGCCTTACCATATTGTTGAGGCAGAGACCTTGGGGGTTTCCAAGTGCAGGCTTGACTTAAACCTAGATACCACTGAATCATTGAGTATCTGAAGTGATATATTCACAATAGTATAAAGAAACTGGTGAGCCTAGTTGGGCTGAACAGCCTGTTCTCCCCATTCATGTTATGTTCTGTTACGTTAAAACCACATACTGCAGCTATTACTACAGCATGGCTTCGTAGTAGAAGAGTCCGTGTGCTGAACTGGCCTGCCTGCTGTCCTGATCTTTCACCGATTAAGAACATTTGGCGCATAATTAAACGAAAAGTCCGTCAAAGGAGACCGAAAACTCTCCAGCAACTGGAAGCCTGTATTAAATGAGAGTGGGATCAAATTCCAATGGCTAAACTTAAGAAACTTGTCTCCTCAATGCCCAGACGCCTCCACTCTGTGTTAAAAAGAAGAGGGGATGCTACCCCATGGTAAACAGGCCCCTGTTCCGACTTTTATGAGAGCTGTAGCAGCCGTTAAATTTGAAATGAGCTCATTTTGTGGATAAAATTGTAAAATTTCTCAGTTTCAACATTTGCTATGTTATCTCTGTTCTATTGTGAATAAAATATTAGCTGGTGTGATTTGAAAGTTATTGGGTTTTGATTTTATTCACAAATCAGTTAGCGGATCAAGACTCAGGAATAGGGGGGGCGCAGACATGTCCCTTTATGACAATTAGTCCTGGGTAATTCGCAATCATTTTCTTTTACTGACGCGTTTTCCAATTATCGTACGTGGCGACTTAAGACACGGTCTCTCCATATGCGATGAAACAGCGATTAAATCGTGGGATTAATTCAGCTCAGTGGCAGAACCTGAACTGAGAATTGTGACAAAACATCCGTTTAAAAGAGTTGTTACTCCTGACCTGCTCTCAGTCATTTTCATGAGTAACCGAAGGTTCGCTCTGAGAGCACTCCACAGTTAACAGCTGCTGCTTGTTCTTGTTCTTGTTCTTCGATTACGTAAGAAGACAATCATTCATCTGGACGCTTATTTGCAGTATTTAAATCAACCTGTTGTAATGTGAATATAGGCCACTGGATGGCAGTATTTACCTTTTTTTTTATTCAGCTCAGACTGGAGCTATGTTTAGACATGTCCTGGACATGTCTGGGGCAAGTCCCCGAAAATTAAAAAAAAAAAGAGGTCTAAATGTGGGTGGGGTCTGCAAAAGAGTATATAAGGAAAAGAATTGAGACAGTAAAGTAGTAGGAGAAAGTGCAAGAAGAAGGATACATGTGACCAGACCTTTCATTCTGTTCAAGACCTGTGATGTTTCTTTTGTGGATTTTTGCCTGTGTTTGTGGATTTTTCTCACCCAGGACATCATCAAGCCGCCCCACAGAAAGGGACTGTAAATATTTCCTTTTGTTTTTGTTATAATCAATCTTGGTCTTTAGCATAGTTAGTTGTTATTTATTATTTATTAAAAATTTAACATTTCAGATTGTAAAATTGTTTTTGTGAATTTTCCTTAATATATATTGACAGATCAACAGCAATGGATGATTTCTTGGCATCACCAACCGTTGAGGTTTTGAAGTCTTTTAAAAAGACAGAACTGCTAGAAATTTGCAGACATTTAGAGCTGACAGAGGTAAAACCAGCCATGCGAAAAGCAAGACTGGCTGGAGAGATAGTTGAATATTACATTGATGAAAATGTGTTTGCACCAGGAGATCTGGAACAGTTTCCAATGGAAAATCCAAATATAGAAATGGAACTTAAATTAAAAATGCTAGAGATTGAAAGGGAGGAAAAAGAAAAACAAAGATAATTGGAGAAAGAGAAAGAGGAAAGAGCAGAAAGAGAGAGACAGAGACAGAGAGATTTTGAATTAGAGAAGTTGGATAGAGAGGAAAGACTCCAAATGGAGAAACTAAAAATTAAAATTGAAACTAAAAATAAATTTTGTGCCAGTCAGGAGGTAAAACTGGTGCCTCCATTTTCGGAAAAGGATGTGGACAACTATTTCCAGTGTTTTGAAAAGGTGGCAAACAGTTGCCAGTGGCCAAAGGAACACTGGCCTCTGATGTTGCAAACTGTCCTCAAGGGTAAAGCTCAACAAGCCTATTCGGCTTTGTCTGCAGATGATTCCTCTGATTATGAGGTTGTCAAAAAGGTTATTTTGAGAGCTTATGAGTTGGTTCCAGAGGCTTACCGACAGAAATTCAGAGGTCTGAAGAAATCTGAAAATCAGACTTATGTTGAATTTGCTAATGAGAAGAAAGATTGCTTTGAGCACTGGTGTACTTCTATGGAGGTCAAGGATGACTTCAACTCACTAAAAGAGATGGGAGTAGTTGAAGAATTCAAGAACTGTGTTAAAGATGATGTTAAGACCTACCTTAATGAGAAGCAAGCACTGAATTTGCAATCAGCTGCCAAATTTGCTGATGAATATGTTCTCACACAAAAGTCCAAATTTCAGTCTAGCAGTAACAATAGATGGTCCCAATTTCAGAAAAAGGGTTACGGTGATACCCAAGATTCCTCACCCAAAGACAAAGACGAATCTGGTGATGGTGCTCAGAAATCCAGTAACAGGTCTGATCAAAGTGTGAAAGCTGACAGTGACAAAAGTGGTCTAGTTTGCAGTTATTGCAAGAAATCTGGTCATGTTACAACTAACTATTGGTTTCTTAAAGCTAAGAAAGAAAAAGAAAAGGATACCAAACCAAATGCCTTTGTGAAAACACGGTTAGAAACCCCTGTAGTAGATAACCAATCTGCTAAATTGCCTGCTTCTTGTGGGGCTAAAAAGCCTGATACAGCTGACTTCGTGAGGGAGGAATTTCTTCCATTTGTGTCAGAGGGATTTGTGGCTCTGAATGAGCATACTACTCCTATCTCCATATATATCCTAAGGGATACCGGAGCTTCTCAGTCACTTTTGTTGATGGACTCCTTGGAGTTACGTGATGAGACCGCTTCAGGGGATTTCATACTTGTACAAGGTATTGAAGGGAGGACTGTATCTGTACCCCTGCACTCTATATTCTTGAAGTCAGATTTAGTTACAGGACAGGTAAAGGTGGGACTTATGTCAAGTCTACCTATAAAGGGTGTTTCTCTGTTGCTAGGCAATGACCTGGCTGGGGGCAAAGTAGTTCCCCCTGTACATCTTACTTCACAGCAGAGCACTGAAGATGGGGATGAGGACCCATCTCTGTATCCTTCTTGCACAGTGACTCGTGCTATGGCCAAGAAGGCTAAAGAAGATGATGTTGTGGTGCCGTCCAGCACATTGAATAGTCAGGACTCAGGTGGTTTGCCTCATGACTCTGATTGGCCTACTATGGTTTCTCCGTTTGAGGACTTATCAGATACTTTTATCAGTTCTCTATTCAGCCAGCCGGATGGGTCTGGTGATTCTGATGTGTCTGGAGACTTGTCTCTGTCCAGAAAGCGGTTGATTGAGGAGCAAACTAATGATCCTGAAATTTGTGTACTAAAGAGGAGAGCCCTTCCGGATAAAGAAATAGACGCAGTTCCAGTTGGGTATTATCTCAAGGATGGTGTGCTGATGCGGAAGTGGCGCCCTCCTGAGATCCCTGCTAATGCAGATTGGGCAGTGGTCAGGCAAATTGTTGTTCCGAAGGTCTACAGGAATGAGATCTTAACAATGGCTCATAGTTTACCTTTAGGAGGTCATCTTGGTGTTAACAAGACTTTTGATAAGATCATTAAACACTTCTTTTGGCCTGGGCTTCGGAAAGACGTTTCCAACTTTTGCAAAACCTGTCACACTTGTCAAGTAGTTGGAAAACACCAGTTAGACCCACCTGTAGCTCCATTGCAGCCTATCCCAGCATTTGGGGAGCCATTCTCTAAGGTCATTGTTGATAGTGTTGGTCCATTACCCAAGACTAGATCTGGAAATCAGTACTTGTTGACAATCATGTGTGCATCTACCAGATTCCACGAAGCCATACCTCTACGTAACATCAAGGCAACTGCAATCTCAAAGGCTTTGATAAAGTTCTTCACGTTGTTTGGCCTTCCCAGGGAAATTCAGTCAGACTAAGGTAGCAATTTCACTTCAGGATTGTTTCAGCAGGTTGTGTATGAACTAGGTGCAAAGCAGATTCTTTCTAGTGCCTATCATCCAGAGAGTCAGGGTGATTTAGAGCGGTTTCATTCCACTCTCAAGACAATGATGAGGACTTATTGTTATGACCATGAGAAAGACTGGGATGAAGGTGTTCATTTGCTGTTGTTTGCAGCTAGAGAAGCAGTGCAGGAGTCTACTGGATTCAGTCCATTTGAGCTAGTGTTCGGCCATGAAGTGAGAGGACCTTTGCTATTATTGAGTGAACAATGGCAAGAGGAAGAGCCGCACATCAGTCTGTTAGACTATGTTAGCAAGTTCAAGGAAAGATTGAGTGCAGCTTGTGACCTAGCCAAAGAGAACTTGAAATCAAGTCAGGGAAAAATGAAAACTTGGTATGATCATAAGGCTAGAAGCCGTGAGTTACAACCAGGAGATAAGGTTCTTGTGTTGTTTCCCTTGCAGTCCAATCCATTGCAGGCTAGATTTCATGGTCCTTATGAAATTCTGACAAAACTGAATGATCTCAATTACATTGTGAAGACTCCAGATAGGAGAAAACCAAAACAATTGTGTCACATTAACATGCTGAAGCCTTATCATGACAGAAATGCTCGGGTTGCAGCTGTCACTTCAGATTCTCCTATGGCCGAGATTTATGAAGATGAGGGGGAGTTTCAAGATGATGAACCAAGAATTAAAGCTGAAGTTCTTTCATGCAAATTGTCAAATTCTGAAGTGTTGCAAAATCTTGATGTAAAACTCCAGCACTTAGAACCCTCACAGAAAGATCAGTTTGAAAGGTTGATCAAGAAATATGAGGATTTGTTTCCTGATGTTCCAAAGAGAGTTACTATAGCCTCTCATGATGTAGATGTTGGTGATGCCAAACCAATAAAACAGCATCCGTACCGAATGAATCCTGAAAAGAGAAAGATTACTGAGAAAGAGGTTGAGTACATGTTATAACATGATATTATCAGACCCTCCAACTCAGATTGGAGTTCACCCTGTGTGCTAGTTCCCAAACCTGATGGAAGTACTAGATTCTGTGCAGATTATCGCAAAGTCAATGCTGTAACTAGAACTGATGTGTTTCCAATACCTAGGATCGATGATTGTATTGATAGAGTAGGGCAAGCAGTTTCTGACCAAGATTGATTTGTTGAAGGGTTATTGGTGTGTGCCTTTAACTGAGAGGGCCAAGAGCATCTCTGCTTTTGCCACACCATCTGGGTTGTACCAGCATGGAGTCCTACCTTTTGGCATGAAAAATGCCCCAGCCACATTCCAAAGGATGATAGAGTCTACAATCGCCGGATTGCCACACACGGGTGCGTACATCGATGACCTGGTCACATGGAGTGACTCCTGGGAAGAACATCTAAAAGATGTAGAGACGTTGTTCCAGCGCCTGACCTAGGTTAACCTAACTGTTAACCTGAGCAAGAGTGACTTTGGTTGTGCTACTGTCACCTATCTTGGCTACGTCATAGGCCAGGGTAAGGTGGCACCCATAAATGCTAAAGTCCAAGCCATCATGGACTTTCCAGTTCCTGACAACAAAAAAGCTTTGCGCCGCTTCCTTGGAATGATCGGGTACTACCGCAAGTTCTGCAAGAACTTTGCTGAGATTGCTCTCAGTCTAACTAACCAACTGAAGAAAGGCGTAAAGTTCACTTGGGATGATGCATGCCAGAGAGCCTTCGATCGCCTGAAGTCTCTGCTGTGTCACTTCCCCGTGCTCAAATCTCCTGACTTCAACAAACCATTCTCCATCGCGGTCGATGCTAGCGACCAAGCTTGTGGATCTGTGCTCCTACAGAGAAGTGACTCTGATGACATTGAGCATCCCGTGGCATACTTCTCCAGGAAGTTCAATCGCCACCAAACAAACTATTCCACAATAGAGAAGGAACTGTTGGCTCTGGTCCTTTCTTTACAACACTTTGAGGTTTATGTTTGTACAGGGGAAAAGCCAATGATTGTGTACACTGACCACAATCCGTTAATGTTTTTGAGTAAGATGAAAAACAAGAATTGGAGATTGTTGAATTGGAGTTTGATTTTACAGGAGTTTGACTTGGAAATTAAGCATGTGAAGGGTACAGACAATGTAATTGCGGATTGCTTATCCCGTGTTTGAATATGTTTATATATATCATGTGTTTATTTGAATATTGTATGATATGCAAATATAGACAAGTGTTCACTTAACCATTTTGTATTGAAAAGAAAAATTTTGCCTTTATGAGTCAAAATTTTTTCCCCTTTGGAATGGAGGTGTAATGTGAATATAGGCCACTGGATGGCAGTATTTACCTTTTTTTTATTCAGCTCAGACTGGAGCTATGTTTAGACATGTCCTGGACATGTCTGAGGCAAGTCCCCGAAAATAAAAAAAAAGAGGTCTAAATGTGGGTGGGGTCTGCAAAAGAGTATATAAGGAAAAGAATTGAGACAGTAAAGTAGTAGGAGAAAGTGCAAGAAGAAGGATACATGTGACCAGACCTTTCATTCTGTTCAAGACCTGTGATGTTTCTTTTGTGGATTTTTGCCTGTGTTTGTGGATTTTTCTCAGCCAGGACATCACCAAGCCGCCCCACAGAAAGGGACTGTAAATATTTCTTTTTGTTTTTGTTATAATCAATCTTGGTCTTTAGCATAGTTAGTTGTTATTAGTCTTTGTCTTTGTTTAAAAATTAAATGTGTTTAAGTTTTTAAAACTGTGTCTGTCATCCCTTGCTGTTGCTGTTGTGTAAATGTAATAACAAATTGGGGCCATAACACTGTCAACTCTCATGCAAACAGCTTGAGCAGCACGCTGCCTATTTAACTGCCAAGTGCCACTTTTTTATCAACCCACGCAATACCGAGAGTGAAAGGCGATATTTCACTGGAACACGGACCTGATCAATCAACGCAAAGCGCTGGCCTATTAATAAGTAAATTATTTTTCTGTGCTGAATTTCGCCCATGATTTCATCGCTGTTCGATCCCATATGAAGAGACCATGTCTTAAGTTGCCAAGTACGATAATTGAGAAACGTGTCAGTAAAGGAAAATGACTGCGAACTACCCAGGACTAATTGTTATAAATGGACGTGTCTGCGCCCCCCCTATTCCCGTGTCTAGATCCGCTACCGACAATTTACACTTTGTCCCAGCTATTACGCAATTGGGGTTTTAAACCACGTTCAGCTGAATGATGGACTTGGAGATTGAGGGAGTTGTATATAGTGGAAGAATTAACTGCAAAATTGCAAATGAAAAAGGTCATTTTTGTGCAAAGTTGGACATCTGTAACTCATTATTTGGCTAAATAGATATCTATACCCTTATTTTTTAAACATTCTCATTGTTTTTTCTATCTTTATTATTTACTTCTTTATTATATTTTCTTAAATGTCTATTTACCATTTAAGAGCTGAGGTTGGTATTTCATTTACAGTGGCAAACCGTGAGCGCCACAGTTGGGCCTTCACCTCAGCCATCACCGCCGAGAAAAGACGTCATCACGGAAAAAAAGGCAATATTACAATGAATTGGACGGGTTTAGTTATTTTGAGAATTTGTACTTGAGTTATTTTTAACCAGGACTTTTACTCTACGACATTTAAAACATAAAAACTACACTTTGTTGCTTTGTCACTGGCCACTTCGTTACGAATTAAAATATGAATGTAATTCATCATTTAAGGATTATCTGGATTTAGCGTGTTTGAGAAGAACAGCGGTGTTCGGCAGGATATCTTTGTGCAGAATTGTGTCCGCCATCAGACATGGAGCTGCAAATTTATGCACGTAGTTGCAATATTCTTTCACTAGATGGCACACCAGGATCAGTTAGTGAATATTCACCAGCAAGCCCGAGCTTGCCTGTTGTCCGCGGATAGCGCTGATAATTTTCCGTTTTGAAATGCCTTTCCACTTTCTCAACCTTTTCTGTTAATTCCAGTTTTGGAGTTGGTCTTCCATTTTTTTTATTATTTGAAGTTTTTCTGAGGAGGGCCACCTTGAAAAAGGCGATGGTATCAAGCTAGCCACAACGTCGCTCTCGTCTTCTGCCATTTAACTCTGGGTGCATCTCTTCGAAGGCTGCATTTTTAGAGATTGTCGCTTATTATCATTCGACAAAGTAACATGTGGAGTTAGAAATAAGAAGAAATTTACGGTTAGGTTTAGGGCTAGGTGTTAGAGTTAAGGTTAGGGTTAGGGAAACCAGTGACGACTCACTTAAATCAAGGCTGTTTAGTGGAGATGAAATGACATCATGTCAATTTGGCGGATGGAACCAAGTGACTACGCTAAAGATGCAGCCTCAGAAGGATGTAGCCAACGCTTTGAGATGCACCCTCTGTCTCTCGCCCGCCATCAGCGGACTTCACACAAGCCTAAGAACTTTTGTCTTTGTCCCGCCCACTTAAAATCAAACCACGATTGGTCAATTTGCCCCTCACTCACCAAACCAAGACACACAGAAACCGGAAATACACAATCGCAGGGTATGCAGACCTCCCGTCTAAAGTCAACGCAGCAGAAAGCCGGGTAAATAAAAAATGGAGAGATTTGTTATGGCCCCAATTTGTTATTACAATTTACAACTCAACAGCAAGGGATGACAGACACAATTTAAAACTTAAAACACATTTAATTTTTAACAAAGACAATAACAACTAAAAACAACTAACAACTAAGACCAAGATTGATTATAACAAAAACAAAAAGAAATATTTACAGTCCCTTTTTGTGGGGCGGCTTGATGATGTCCTGGGTGAGAAAAATCCACAAACTGTTGTGATTTACGAAATGAACCAAGTGCGACAACCAGTAGAATGCAAAAAGGAGGCTTTATTTCTGAAGGGGGAAACCCCCCAACAGAGCTGGCAACGGTACAAAGTCCACAATCCAAAAACAGTATCCAATGGGCGTAATCCAGAATCGTAACCAGGGCACCAATAACAAAGTTCGTGGTCAGACAAAAAGGGTTCGGTACACAGGCGTAGGTTTGGAGGAGAAACAAACTCATAAGCCAAAGACAGTCCGAATCCAAAACCAGGGCAGTAATCACAAAATCAAGGTCGGGCAGAAAAAAGGTCAAAATTCACAGATGCAACAATATCCAAAAAGGGCAAACCAAAAACAATAGTCGGGCAATCCAGTCAGAACTGAGATATCGAGGCGAGAAACGTAGCACAAGAAAACTAGGGAGAACGATCTGACAAGAATGTGAAGCAAACAGACATCTTATATACACATCCAGGAGAACACATGACCAGGGAGAACAGGTGCAATCAATGGTGACAATGATTAGGGAGAGACACATGAGGGATAAACTAATTACATGAATTTGGCTGTAGCCAAAACGCAGACAGGGATCACAAGACAAACCTAAGTACAAACAACAGCTCCGGTTAAGGAGTACTAAAAGTGCATAGTCTAAAGAAAAGGAAAGCATGAGATATAAGTGGAAAACTGCAGCAGAGATAATTAGGGATAGGCAAGGAGGCGGAGACTAGAATTGGGCGACAGCTGAGAGATCATTAGTCAATTAGTAAGTGCAGCTATACAATCCCAAGTGCTTCTTAGTAAGTTAGTCCAAATATACAAGGTTAGTGTGGGTTAGTATTTAGCAAAAACAATAAACTGTTAGTATGTGTTAGTAAGACAGTAAAAGAGAGAGGAAGGAAGAACACGAGATAATGAAAGAAGATTGAAACCCAGAAACCAATAAATCACCCGAATGAGTGGCACACAAGACAAGGGACCGTGAGCAAAGATACACACATGACAAGACAGGGGAGACAAAGTGCAAAGCATGGAAATGAAAACATGGCTTGGAAACTAAATGATCTAAACATGAAAAATAATAAACAGGAAATCTAAATACCAACACACAAAACACAATCCTAAGAATAGTCAGACAGAGCAGTGGTCACTAAACGCAGAAATACTAAACATGGCTAGGCCAGGCACAGAACTTAACATGACAGCAAAATCCAGAATCCCAACACAAACACAGGCAAAAATCCACAAAAGAAACATCACAGGTCTTGAACAGAATGAAAGGTCTGGTCACATGTATCCTTCTTCTCACAATTTCTCCTACTACTCCACTGTCTCAATTCTTCTCCTTATATACTCTTTTGCAGACCCCACCCACATTTAGACCTCTTTTTTTTTTTAATTTTCAGGGACTTGCCCCAGACATGTCCAGGACATGTCTAAACATAGCTCCAGTCTGAGCTGAATAAAAAAAAGGTAAATACTGCCATCCAGTGGCCTATATTCACATTACAGAGTATACACAACTTCCCTCACGGGTTTGCTAAAGATGACTTTTGCCGACGTGACAAGAATCGTGGAGGAAAACTCCGTCACAAAGAGGAACAAACTGGACAAAGGATATAAATTTTTCCACGAAGCGTTTGTCCATAACTTTCAAGGTAATTAATGTAGCTAACGTTAGAGAGCAATCAGGCTCACAAATTATTAGTGTGCCCACTAAGACCTAAGGCTAGGGCTATAGGGTTATGTATAAATGGTATAGAGGACATGTACAACTTTTTTTAAGCAATATAACAGTCGTGGTCGTAATGTTACAAACAATATGACATTCACTGTCTGCCGTTGGTCCAAGTGAACGTCTTGTGTGCTCGCGACAATAGCCTAATGTTAACGTTAGCCGAATGTTGTCATCATCAGTTAGCTTTTTTTCTCTGGCGATGTCTATGTTTATGTTCGTGTGTTTGCTTGTCATAGTATCAAATGTAGTAGATGGGCAGGTTTTTGTAAGGGCTAGATGCTACCCGTCTCAGAGGAAAAACGAAGAGCCTCACAAACTAGAGGTTTGACCACTGAGTGCACAAGTTCTCTGTGCCTCTTACTGCTGTTGCAGCTCTTTCCGCTGCTGTTGCAGTTCTTTCTGTTGCGTTTCTGCAAAGCTAGCTACAGAATGAATATAAGTATTGACAGTATAGAAACGTTGCCATTTTATTTCCAATGTAAGTCTGAAAATCTCTTTCCTGACACTGTTACTTCCGTTTACTGTTTACTGTGGTGTAGACTACTGTTGTGTCTGGTGTGATGCAAACCATGCTTACTAGTATTTCCATGTTTTTGGTGGACAGATATCACTTGCCGCTGAAAATGGATGTCTGATGGCCTTTTCCTGCAGCTGCGTAGCTGATAAAGGTTTCTGCAACCACATTGTGGCCCTGCTGTATCAGACAGCACATTATTTACAGCTTGGCCATAAGACTGTTCCTCCACCTCTGGCCTGCAAAAGTGATTTGCAGCGATGGCATAGACCGAGAACACTGGTAAGACAATGTTGTATATTTAGCGTACTCTTTTGGTACACACACACACCTGGTCGTAATGAGACCCTTTCACTTCACTTGATTGCAAGCACTGAAAAAAAGGAAAATCAAATGGAAATGCAGGTGTTCTGAGCCAGGCTACACCTACACCTACACACCTACACACACACACACACACACCATTTACATTTTATCTTGAATTTTAGGGGATTCATCCAGAACCGGTCAGTCATGTGGTGGTGCAAAAGCCGACAACAGGAGGCAATAGTGGTGTTCGGTCCACATTGTACCAGGCATACTCAGGTCAGACAAATTTCAAGTCCATTTTACTTTTCTGGGAAATCAAAATGTGGAATTAAATGGTTAAATGGCTTACTGGATCTTTTCTTTAGGACCATTTCCCGACCCCGATTTGATGGCTGCTGGAGCCAAGCTGCGCGAGGTGCGACCTCAACCACTCATTGCCCTTGTGTTAGATGGCCTGTCTGAGATAGAGCTGACTCCATCTAAATTTGGCTCCGTTCCACGTGGATCCCCTATGTCGTACCATTGTCCACCTGAAACATCAAGTGACATTACCCTGCACCACCTGGCCCCCGAATTCCCTGCTCTTCCTCTCCCTTTGGACCGTGCTCTCTCCAATCTGAGCTTTGTGCCAACTTTACATCAACAACTGCACCTACAGTCTTTGCAAGTGTCTCCACAAATGGCCAATGAAATTGAGAAAGGAACCAGGCAGCAGTCCAGATGTCCTGCATGGGCACAGTTATGTCAACCGCGCCTAACTGCCAGTCGCTTTCGGGAGGCCTGCGCTTCTTGAGAGGGAAATGTGGATCCAGAGGCTGCAGCAAAGGCCCTTGCTGGCCAAATGATAAGAGGCTCCAAAAGGCAAACTCTTGTAATGTTACGAGGTCTGCAAATGGAGTCTGAAGTCCTATCCATCTATGCTAAACTGAAACAGGTAAATGTTATGTCTGTTGGGTTCGTCATTCCCCCTGGAGCACCACATCTTGGGGCTAGTCCAGATGGTAGGGTCTATGACCCCTCAGAGTCACCGCAATTTGGACTTGTGGAAGTTAAAAGCACCACCAAGCATGATGCTTCACAGGTTGCCCATCTCAAGAGCGACAATGGCGCCTGAGGCGGTCACACCGCTACTACTGGCAGGTTCAGGGACAGTTGGCAGTAACTGGCCAGGAGTGGTGTGACTTTGTCACAGACACTCAGGCAAATGTGTACATGGAGAGAATTTGGCGAGACAATGATTTTATACTTACAATGAAGAACAGATTAGACCTGTTTTATTACAACACTTACATGAATGTGTACTTGGAATGATACTGTCCTTGTCTCATTAGATGTCCTCATGTTGCATCCTCAATAAACTAATCACTCTTCTTTGCAACTATTTTTATTGTTTTGTACTATTTACAACTATTGTACTATTGTTTTGTAATAACAGCTATTGTTAATTTATGAATCAGTTAATGAAGTATTTATCACACTGCCTCAATGTTCATTCTTGCCTTATTGATAATGATATTATCTTATTGAAACTGATATTGATACTGTAAAATGTAAAGTGAATTGTAATAAATCAGTTGTCTATTCAATTCATGCCTGTGGGAATGACCGTTACAAGTAACAAGCGTACTTCGAATTTCAGGCCCCAAATAATACCGTTTTGGGCCTAAAAATTCGAAGTATGCTTGTCACTTGTCACAGTCATTCCCACTTGGCTTACAGTAGACATGGCATTAAGGGGAGACCACACAAGATAATTAACAAAATATAATAATTATTAAAGTGTTTACATAAGTCAGTAAATGTAAGACAAAGCAAAGGTGTCATGCAAATCAGTATTGTCATGTAGTGCAAAAAAGGGAATGGGGAACTGGGTAAAAGAAAGGCAGCCAGCCAAGACAAAACTGGCAAACAAACATCTGCCTGGTCCTAATGAGACCCCTTCAACTGGTTTCAGTAAGTACTGAAGAAATGGATATAGAAAATTAGTAAACTGGCCAAAACACTGGTGTATCCCTTTTAATGAAACTACCCTCCAAATCTTAATCTTCTTCAAAAGACAAAGGTCCTTGAAAATTCACCAAGACACAACAGTTGTGCCAGATCTGGCTGACAGTGCCCATCAGAGTGAGAGGTACAGGTGAGTCCCAGATGTGATTGGACTTAATTCGGCCTATTACCCTTTCCACCACTATCCTGAGACGTGCTATGGCTTGTGTCTTCTCTGTGTCCTCTTTTGTAAATTGGGCAGAATGCTTGAAGGGTGGGATGATGAGCTTTGCCCCAACACCAGAAAGGAACTCTTTGATGACAAATACTTCGTCGGCCATCACTTCATCACCTGCCTCAAGTAAGGGTAGGATTCCGCTGATCTTTGTTTGCTCTTTGTCGGAAATGCTTCCAGTGTACAACGGCGAGAAAAATGTCAACAAACCATTGGGAGCAACTCCAATCAGTCCCTTCAAGGTTGTCCTGTTCTTGTAGTGGGAGAATGTTTCTGACTGCAGGGTGAATGAAGAGGGTGCTGCCACAGCAATCTCAGTGCAGTCCAGTATCACTCGGACACCAGGACAGTACTTCTTGAATTTTCCTGGCATGATGGACCTCACCTTCTCTCTGCTCACCCAAAGAGGAAGTGTCCCCAGGATGAAAAAAAGATAATTGGCCCAGGTGATGGTCACATGGCTGACAGTGGTAACACTAACCTGGAACATATCAGCGATGACCTGCTCCTTCATTCCAACAGCTACTCGCATGCAGTAAATCAGGAATTCATCAATTAATGGCATGCTGCGAGGGGGACTGGGACTGTTACCGCTGTTGCCTTCACTTGTCCTCTTAGCTTTGCTCCAGTAGACCAGTCGTGAGGCGGATGGTGCAGTGGATTCCCAGAAAATCTTAAACACTTGCTCAGATAGAAATTTGGTGTAAAATCGGATCTGGTCATCTGATGCACAATACCGGCTGAAGAGGACAGGGGTTGGCAAGGCTGTCTCCAGCTTGGCTTCCAAGTCTTGAATGCAATTCTTGCTGTCCTCCAGCAAACCTGTGGTGATTGACAAAATGAAAAAAGTCAAAATTCAATCCTCTATTCAATTTAGTGAAAATATTACTTCTAAACAATATTTTTTTTACTATTAAATTGTCAATTTCCATCAACTTTTGAAGTTGATAAAACCTGGACATGTAGGCGTATAATTAGGCTTATTCACATTTGTCTCTAAGAGCCCTTTACCCAAACTCACTGTATTTCTGTTTTTTCTCGAAATGGGACAGCGTCTATTTAAAAGGTCACTGCGTCCACATACTTTGGCCCATCATCAAATGCTTGACCTCCTTTGAAACCTGAGACCTTGTAGAATGTCTAGGAATTGTCAAAATAACTCTGTGATTTACTGTCAAAGAGGAACAGAGGGTAGAATTTTGTTTTTTCTTCCATGCGGATTTTTACATCTCTGGAAATGACCCCATTACAGCACTCTTAAGTCACTAATTTCCCCATGGAAACACAACTCTGGCCCACTCCCAGGTCTTTTGAAGCCAAGTGTCAGAGGAAATGACTATACAATGAACTTTGACCCTTAAAGAGCCATTTTTGTGTGGTAATACTCTGCGTTTTGCACAGTGTCCATTTGAAGACTCCAAAAGGACCTTTGGATACTCTAAATAAAGCTCGAAATAAAGCTTGATTGCTCATGAACCCCTTGGTCTAGAAACATGACCTTGGTCTCAAATGAAAGAACCATCTGAAGTTTCTGACCCATATCTGGATTAGTTAGTAAAAGTTGTGTCATGGTATTACAGTGGCCTTATTTGACATAAAACTATTTTTGCCACTGCACCCGCGATTTTCTACAGAAAAAAGGACAGAGAAAGTGATGAAGTGCCAATGAGTAGTTGTGAAAGAGGATCCCCTCCCCCTGCACTCTCACCTTTCTACTCTCCTTTACAAAAAAACACTATTGGAATACCATAAAATTTACCACCAAAAACTATAGTATTACTGCGATTCAAAGGGGAGTTTCGGGGGGTGTTTTAAAACGTGACGCAGTGACGTAATTTGACCATTTTAGCAAACAAAACATGTTATTTCACTGTAACCTATGTTTATAAGGATTCCCAAGACTCTCAGCTTTCTAACGATATACGCTGTTACTACGTTATGTAATGATGGGTTGCGTTCAAATTCATTTACCGTTCATTTCAATTATCGTGCAAGGCCCTTTGGGTCGGTACCGGGTCATCTGCTGAGTAACAGGCTAAGTATGTAGCCATAAGGAATCATTATTTCACCTATTTGCATTATATAGACTTTAACACAGTCTAAGCACAGGTTACATGAAATGATAGGGGATGCTAATGTAAGGTAGAGCATAGTGGGTAGGCTAATAAGAACAACACAACAACACTGTCAGGGAAGGCGCAGTGATATGAGGTAAGGAATGCTGTTTAAGCCTTAGCTTAGCTGTGGCAACATATTGACAAGCTGTTACAAGCGATTTAAGAAAACAATACACCACTCTACCATGAGACATAATGTTAACGTTTAAGGAGGGGGAATTTCTTACCAGCGGGCGGCAGCGGCGCATAATCATGGTCCAGTTTCAAAGCTTTCTTTGCGATGTCTTTCCTCTCGTCTCCTACCGATGTTAACGGCTGTCGTTTTTGGCACCGATCATACACCGACTCCCTTTTTTCTTTAGAGATGTACCCGTTCAAAGGAAAAAGGCTAGGGACAGACTGTGGTTTCAAGCGGCGAACAGTGATCCCCAAGACGTAGTCATCTGGTGTGAAGTGTCTGCTGCAGACATGAGTACTCCCCCGTTTAACTGAAAAAGTTGGTCCTTCATCCCGTCGAATAGCTTGAACCCATTTTCGTCTTACTTCTTCGTTAGCAGGGAAGGAGTGGAAAGATAAATAAGGCTGCTTTTGGGCATTACAAGAACAGCCCGGTACGCTACAACTACTCTTGCTCGATGCTTGCGCCATCTTTCTTGTTTACCTGGTTACCGGCATACCGGGGAGGAAATAGGTTTCCACAGCAATTGCGTATTTCCGGTGAAAAATACGGAAGTTGTGAGAAAGGCCTATAAGCCAGCCGACCGGGTCTTGCTAGAGTCGGGCGATTCTGATTGGATAACATGTTTTCAGGACAAAAACCCTTTCGTTGCTGATGTGAACTTGACAGTAAGCTTATCTTAAAACAGATGAGAGAAAATGTATTAAATGTACTATATTTTATTAAATTAAATGAGATAGAAATTTTTAATTTCTAAAAAATAATTTTAATAATTATATTTTCTTTAAAGCAACACTAAGTAACTTTTCAACCTTCATAAAATATCTTCACAACTTTTGTGATGATACATCGACTTACAACTGGTTGAATGACACCTCTGTCATGGCCTGAGGGGGTCTGTGTCGCTTTCACTGGCACTCAGCTACTTTGAGGAGGCAGCAGGAACCCTGCCACACAAAAAACTACAAATGTGCTGACTGCTTTACGGCATACGTCACTTTCCCCTTTCGTTACAAGGACGGAAGTCAATGCGAATGCCTACGCGCAATTACTGCTATCATGGCAGAAGCCGCAAAACAACCAAAGAAGCAAAAAGTTTTGTCTGAGGAGACAAAAAAAAAAGAAAAAGGGAGGCTACCCGGATAAAAGGACAGTCGAGGATCAACATTCGCCCGGCTATACTCGCTGGCGTGAGCTCAAAGACGAGGAAGGATTTCCGACCTATGCTGCCTTGGTTCTGTTCCTGCTGGACTAGTAAGTAGCTTTCGATGCTCAAATCAAAATGATAATGCTAATGTTAGCTATCGGAAATTTGCGCGGTAGCAATAAATAGTCACCAGCTTGATAGTTCGCAGTTCCACACTGACACGACCAGCCACGCAACAAACTCAAAAGTACTGTATTTAAAAAAAAAAAAAACATTGCTATGACTGCAAACTGCAAATATAAAGTTTGAGTAAAATATGTAGGTTCCTACTATGGAAAGATCAGTCATATTAAATCATTGTGGTATTATCGTCTCAGGTTGTATATACATGACAGTAGTTTCTGATGACTGTTATGTAATAGTTTCAGAGAAAATTGGGATTCTTGTCGTGTTTTTGTTGAGTTGACTACAGTGATTGCAGAAGAAGTCAAACCGCATTGCATGCTCTAAATAATCAGTAAAACAAAACCCGTGTGCAATATGCATTGAGTTACGACTTTTCATAGTCCTGCTTATCAATAGCATTTGCGCTGAGTGCTGGTCCTCATGGGAAATGTGGTCCTCCTTCAGGCAAAACACTACCGCTTTGGTCCACCGGCGCCGCCAAAATCAACCAAAACTGAAAGTTCATAAGTACTGCTTTAATACTCCTATTTTTTGATCTTGATTTTTTTAGGCCTTCTCTGAAGGCGTAGAGGCCTGAGGGTTCCCCTCTGTATTTAAAAAGCTGGATGGGCTTTGATCTCAAGGAACATTCAAGATCATATGTGATCAGTGGATTACTTTAATAATAAATGAAATTCATTAGGAAAAAAAAAAGAATATTTGATCATTGGTTCCAAAAAATATGTGTCTTAATTCTTCTGTACAGTTTCTTAATAGCTTCTCTGAAGTCTTCAGTAGTCAGTGAGTAGATGATTGGGTCCAGCATGGGTGGTAAGATGGTTGCCAGAGACAGGTTAATAATTCTGGTGTTCAGCTCAATGGAGGAGTCTCGTCCCAGTGTGATGCATAAAGGAAAATAGAACACACTCACCAAGACCAAATGAGTGGCGCATGTTTTCATGGCTTTGAGCCGCTCAGAGGCTTTTGCAATTATAACTAACGCTCTGCCAATGCAAGTGTACGTGACAAAAATAAAAAATGCAGGCAACCAAAGAATAATAACAGGATGTGTCCACAAAATTACATCATAAGCAGTTTTGTGATTGCATGCCAAACGGTATGTGGGTCCGTAATCACAGAAATAGCTGTTTATCTCAACAGATTTGCAAAATGACAGTTCATTGATATAATGCACTACAATGACATTAGCTAAGAAACCAAAAATCCATGATATAGCTATAACACCCAGCATTGATTTATTTGTCACAATCTCATTGTATCTCAGCGGAAGGCAAATTGCCACACATCTATCATAGGACATAATAGCGAGAGTCAGAGACTGCACTGAGAGACTTGTATAAAATAAGTACATGCTTGTCACGCAGCCTGAATAGGGGATTAAACGTGATTTAAGCAGAAAGGTATCGATCACCGGAGGAACAACGGCAGAGCTTACACAAAAATCAGACAGAGCCAAATTAAAAACTGCAGTGTATTTTGGAGTGTGAAGACAGTGGTTCACAAAAATCATGAGCATGACAGAAGTGTTTCCCAGTACTGTCAGAGCGTAAACAAAGCCAAGGAAGGCATAGTAGTATTTCGTGTGGGGAATTCCAGCAAAACCACTTATGATAAAGAAATCAGGACGTACGAGTGTGGAATTAGAAATATCTGAATTCAGGGGGCTCATTGCAAGCTTGTTCAGTCTTCTGTGTTTCTTGCACCCAGAATAACAGCCCATCAGGACCTAAAAATAAATAGGATCTCTTACGGATGTTGGCAAATTTATCCAACAATACAATCTTAGCAATAGGTTGCTTATCATAATATTACATTTGATAAACTACACAAACTCATATTTATGGATCAAAAGTTGTTCATTGTCACATTAAGAGCCATATTCTGAGAGAATAGCACTTTTAAGACACTTAGTGGAGTTGACAGCTCAGAATTGCATGAAATTTGGCAGAATGGTGCCCATGTATGTGTAACAGAAAATCCCAGAGTTTGAGCTCTCAGTTTCTACCGATACTGTAACAGCGTCACCTAGAAGTGGACAAGTCAGGTACAAAATTGAGCATTTTTGACGAAAAATACCTATTTTTGAAGGTATATTGTGAGTAACTGTGCCAAAGCACTTATGATTGTATTTGATACTGGTATAGCCAAATTTTTAAAATTTGAAAGTGCCACCTGGCGATCATATTGGTTATACATGCAATGACAAGAAATCTGTGTACATCATGAAAAAATATTTCTACAAATTCAGGCTTATTTGAATTTTTAAACCAGACCAGTACCAAACTCATCTTACCTGTTTTCTTCTCAGAAATTAAAGGTGAGAAAAAAATTTGAAGTATTTAGTCTCACACTTTTTTAGTTTTTCAAGATATTTGCTCCTTCCTTGTTTGAACCATCCTTTGGGCCAAACCAAGGACACCAGAAACATCTTTGGCGCTGAGCTCCATCTTGGAGCAGCGGGGACAGACATTTTGATAAAATTTCCAATTCGCCTACCTGCAGTGATGTTCAGGGGCCCATTAAAATGTTAACCGAGAAGATAGAGCTGAAATTAGCTGAGTCTCCAGCCCTTTCAGGATATTTTAACAGGCTAAAGGAAGTTTTATGGCTCTCTTTGCCAATGTCTGGATATAAGTGGATGAATGTTCAAAGATATATCAGTGTAGGGGGCACTGTTACCGATATGTCAGATCGGACAAAACCAAACATGTGCCACGGAGAAGTTTCTGGAAATGTGTCTGTGTCTTATGTAGATTGTGAAAACACTGATTTTGTTTTGCCAATATGTCGGTTTAACTAGTAATGCCAATAGATGGCGCCCCACCGTACCACCTTATTCAGGTCTTGCAAAACCAAACATGTGCCACAGAGAAATGTCTTGAAATGAAATATGTGTGATGTATACATAGTGTAAACACTGATTTTGCTTTGGCAGTTGGCTGATTTAACCAGTTACAGAGATAGTGCCAATAGAGGCACTGGTGCAAGATAAATTTTAAGGATTCAAACAGTTAACATTTTTATGGGCCCCTGAACATCACTGAAGACAGGTGATTTGGAAATTCTGTCAAAATGTCATAGTGCCAAAAAATTTTTCTAATTAATGGTCTACCCATCCTGACTGGTGTCTGGTCATTAATGTTAATCCACTGTGTAAACTTCTGGTGGTGCGAACTTGCTGATGGACGTGTAAAAAGTTGCTCCCCCGCCGGTTGGTTAAACCACCTACAAATAACTCGGGTGATGGAAGGGGGGAAGGATAAGGGCCGTGGCAGGTCCAAAGAAGAACTAAGAAGGGACATTCTGACTGAGATGACGACGCCACGAGCAAAAACACGAGTGCCGGAGAAGATGGCAGCGAGGAGGCATTACCTACCAAGCTTGGAGAAGAGTCCGCAATACTGACTACCAAAAGAGAAGTGATGAAAGGTATGATAACAGATATCAGGACGGACATTGCTAAACAACTGTCTGACTTTCAAAATAGCCTCCAGGCGGACATTAAGAAACAGTTGAACGAACTGAGGGCCACCATGAATCAGGAGATAAAGGTGGCAACGGGGAAAATTGACCTCACGAACGAAAGACTGGAGGAAGCCGAACAACGCATCGGCGATATGGAGACATGGAGTGCAGAAGCTAAAGATACATTGACCTCTACACTGAAAACGCAGCACGCCCAACAAGCTAAAGTCACGGAGCTAGAGGAACACTCACGCAGGAATAACATCAGGTTATATGGCGTAAGAGAAACAGCAGAGGGCACCTCCGTGACCAACTTTGTGGAGAAACTTATCAAGACCGAGTTGAGTGAGGACATCGCACCCGATATGGATCTAGGTATCGAGCGGGCGCATAGATCCTTGGGCTTGTGGCCCCCGGACAATGCAACTCCAAGAACCATAGTCATTGAATTCCTGAAATTCACAACTAAGGAGAAAGTCATCCACATTGCCTGGAAGAAGCACATCGCTTCTGAGGGCAAACGGCTGTCTTTTGACCACGACTATGCGACTGAAGTGCGTAGGGTCGAAACGAAAGGAATATGCGACAATCAAGAAAACACTAAAAGAAAAAGGCATTCGCTTCCAAACTCCGCTGACGAGGATGTGCGTATTCCTTAAAGATGGAACTGTTACATACCACAGTGCTGACCAAGCGGCAGAGGACTTATGCGCAAGAAGTATTGCAGTGCCCCACACCCGGCCGCCCAAGGAGACGTTGCATCTCTGGCACCATGGGAGAAAGAGAAGGACCACCGCTACAGAGACCCGGCAAAATTCCAACAAAATGTCCGAGAGAAACTGCAGGGATTTCAACAACGCACCGGAGAGGAGGACACTACACCTGTTGGCGACTGAGATTGTTGGGCTGCTTTATTCCCTCCCTGGTCTGGTTTGGACTGCGAAGCGGCGAGACGTAAGTTAAAATAAACGACTGATTAATACACATGACGCCTGGGCCGCCCGGCCTTGTGGATAGATTTAAGCTCTGAACTCTTACCCGAATCACGGCGCCGGCGTGGTTCACTTGTAACAGGATCTTTTTTTTTAAATTGTCATTGTTATTTTACCTTGGGGACAGAATAATAACGGACCCTAATCGAACAAACTCTTTTTACTAAAATACTGGTAAATGCAGAGCAAGCCACCAGTGAGCTACTAGTTGTAACAAGTCTGGGGCCCCACCTAGTGGTTGGAACAAACCCCCTCCTCAGAGGTCAGATTAGTCTGTACCTCCAAGTTGGAAGCCCACCCATTTAACCTGTATTATAGTTATGTTTGTTCTTATTTCTTGGTTGTGTTATATTGTTACTGTTACTGTGTTTTGAGGTCTAAGAGGGCATTGTCACAGCAACTAAGATGCTTTATGATTGCAAATTATGAGTAATAGGGGATTTCAAGTTGTCACACTCAATGTAAATGGCCTTACTAGCCCTATCAAGAAGGCAAAGATGATAGCTAAGGTAAAGAAAGAGAAATCACAAATTGCATTCTGGCAAGAAACACACTTAACGCATTCTGAGCATGAAAAGCTGAAGAAAATTGGATTCAGAAATACATTTCATTCCTCCTATAAAAGGGGTTGCAAACGTGGAGTTGTAATTTTGATTTCAAACTGTTAATTTCGAATTTGTCTCAGAGATTAAGGATAAGGAGGGGAGATTTATATTGGTCAAGGGTAAATTGGACCACAAAGAAGTGACCTTATTCAATATATATGCCCCCCCATGGAATCAATAAGGCTTTTTTCAAGAAAATTTTTGACCTAATTACATGTGAAACTCTGGGTGATCTCATCTGTGCAGGGGATTTAACTATGATACTTAACCCCAAATTGGACACAACTAAACAAAAAAGGAAAAAAACTCATTTGGAAAAGTGGGTTTAAAAAGATTACAGGACTTAGGGCTTATAGATATATGGCGAGATTTTCATAAACAAGATAAACAGTACACTTTCTCTTCCACTCGCCATAATGTGTACTCAAGAATTGATTACTTTTTTATGTACAATTCTGAAAAATACAGAGCTAAGGAATGTAAGATGGGCACAAGGAATTTTTCAGACCATTCTAGTTTGTACTGAAAGTTACACGTAGATAGCAAACGCAAAGATACACTGTGGAGATTAAACACAGGTTTGTTAAATAACTCAGGATTCCAAACAACTATAAAAGAAGAATTACAAATCCAATAATAATAGAACAATAATAATGGACAGGTGAATGCAGTGACTTTATAGCACGCTACAAAAGCCATCCTTAGAGGTAACATAATATCAACTACTGCCTTTTTAAAGAAAAAGACTGATTGATCTACAAAATAAATTTCTAGAATTAGAGCAGTTACATAGAGAGCAGAAAACCCCCCTCCTACTGCAACAGATGAGGCCAATTAAGCTAGAAATGGACAAAATTCATAGTGAAGAGTTAGAGAAAAAGCTCTGGTTTATGAGGCAGAAATATTATGAGACAGGTTCAAAAGCAACAAAGCTGTTAGCCTGGCGATTGCGCAAAAACAACAAGCGGAAAATACTATTCATGAAATAAGAGTTACCAATACTAATAAGACAACCTGTACATTGGAGGGCATTCAAGAAGCCTTTGAGAAGTATTAAGAGTCCTTGTACACTCAGCCAGACAGACCTGAGAGACACATTGTAGAACAGTTTTTAAACTGACTAGACCGACCTTCCATTAAAAAACTACACAACGAAGATCTTAAAAAAAAAAAACCATCGAAGAAGTTGAGAAAGCAATCTCCAGCCTGAAATCGGATAAATCACCAGGTACCGATGGGTTTCCAGGCGAGTGGTACAAGTCAACGAGAGAACAAATTATTCCCCTACTTTGTGAGTGTTTTAACTATACCCTGAAAGAAGGAGTTCCACCTCCATTTTGGAGAGAAGCTATCATATCTATAATCCCAAAAGAAGGTAAAGACAGAGAGAAATGCAGTGGATACAGGCCAATTAGCGTGCTTAATCAAAATTACAAATTATATGCATCCACATTGACTAAAAGAATGGAGACGGTGCTACCACTATTAATAGATGAAGACCAAACTAGTTTTATAAGGAATAGACAGACTCAAGACAACATAAGGAGATGCCTCCATATCATAGAACAAATAAACCATGAAAAGACTAGTGCCATCTAGACGCTGAAAAAGCCTTCGACTCAGTGGGATGGGAGTATCTCTACCAGGTAATGGGAAAATTTGGTTTCTGTAAGAAATTTATAGTGTGTCAAAACATTATATACATCGCCAACAGCTAGAATTAAGATTAATGAACATTGGTCCAAGACCAAACACCTATAACGAGGATTCTGTCAGGGCTGCCTGCTAGCCCAGGACTCTTTCATTTATTTATTGAACCACTAGCTCAACTAATAAGACAGGAGGGCATCACAATAGGTGGAACTGAACACAAAATATGTCTGTATGTGGACAACGTCCTAGTAGCTTTGAAAACACCAGCATCAAGTATACCACTACTTACGGACTTACTAACAACGAATGGCACATTTTCAGGCTATACCCTTAACATAGAGAAAACCAAGGCTCTGGTTTTTAATTTTAACCCCCCACAGGATCTTGAAAACAGGTACAACTTTAAATGGAATTCTGCAGGTGTAAAATATTTGGGAGTGAAACTGACAAAGGCTGCATCTCATCTCTATAATGAGAACTATACAACTATACATATATATGGTTAACAAAAAGATAGGCGATGATTTTAACAGATGGGGCTCACTCCCTCTTGACTTCCGCAGCCGAATAATGACCATCAAAATGAATATCTTACCTCGATTACTATATTTATTTCAGTCATTACCAGTCAAAATTCCACACACTCAGTATAAACTTCGGGATAAACAAATATCATGGTTTATATGAGAGGGGAAAAAACCCTGAATAAGATACAAGCTGCCGAAGCCGGGGGGGGGGTTGTTTGGCCCTACCATGTTTGAGGGAGGGGTTGGTCCTATCATGTCTGAGGGATTATGTTGCAGCAGCACAATTAAAACTGATCCTTTGGTGGAACCCTGAATATGAAGCCAGTTGGATTATTAAACATTGAATTATCGATATCAAGTAGACCTGTAAAGTCCTTGCAGGGCTGACTTGACTGATCTGCAGAATCAATGGGTTTGTTTCTCTTTGAATGTGTGGCTAGACTTTGTGAGGAAATTCCAGATTCAGAAAGAAATAAAAATACTGAGGTGGCCAGCATACGACTCAAATTTTAAGCCAGCATCTCTAGACTTGAAATATAGAGAATGGATAAGGTATGGAATTACACCATTCTCTTCATTAGTAAAGGATGGAAGACTAATGGACTTTCAGTCAATGTCTGGGAAATATGGTTTGGGTAGACAAGATCTTTACAGACAGGGGCAAATGCAACACTACTATCAAAACGAGGTGCAGGGACAGATCATGGAAGAACAAACTGGTGTGACACAAATGTTTATTAAAGCATACTAGTCCACTGGACGAATTATCGGGAATCTGCACTCAAGTATTTCATTGATCAAGAATCACTCAACAGATTACATGAAACAAAAATTGGAAAAAGAGCTGGACATTGCAATCTCCCCAGAGGAACGGTCCGCTAAATTCACACCCAGATGATGACCACAAATTCGCAGAGCTGGAGAAACTTTTGTTGGAAAAACTGTGGAGGTCTTCCATAACCCCACAAATAAAATCAAAACAAACTGGTCAGCAGACCCAATGTTGGAGACAATGTGGACAATTAAGGGCAGACCACACTCATATTTTTTGGTCCTGCCCCGCCTTACAACCCTTCTGGACTCAAGTGCAAGCTGCAACAAAGAGGATTCTGGGATTTGATATCGACTTTACTTGTCTTTCATTCTACCTGGGGAATATATCAGAGGATCTATACAATAGGGACAGCTACTTACTAAAAATTCTTATGGCAGCAAGCAAAAAAAGCAATAACCAGACGCTGGCTTTTAAGAGAACCTCCCTCCCTGACCCAATGGAAAAACATAATAAATGATATATACAGTATGGAACGTATAACTTTTACTTTGAGGTGACAGAAGGAGAAAGGAAAAGAATACTGGGCTAAATGGGTCGCATATTTAGCTGATGTAGAGTGTGATAGCAGAAAATGCTGTAAGTAAACTTCTGAACCGAAGCGTGTCATCCTGTTACTAGCATCTTCTGTATGTTTTATTCAATGTGACTTATTGTGTGTATATGACCTCATGTTTGTTTTATGAAAAGGAAATAAAAATAAAGTAATAAAAAAAATGAAAACAAGCCTTAATTTGTACAAATATTTTTTTTCACGGTACAGAGATTTCTTTTCATTGCATGTATAACCAACATGAAAACCGGGTGGCACTTTAACATTTAAAAAATGTGGGTATCCCAGTATTAAATACAGTCATAAATTCTTTGGCACATTGAAGCAGTTATCCACAATATTCCTTCAAAAATGGGTATTTTTCCTCAAAAATGCTCAATTTGGTTCCTTACTTGTCCACTTCTAGGTGGCGCTGTAGCCATATGGATAAAAATTGTGAGCTTTAACTCCAGGATTTACCGTTAAACATGTATGGGCTTCATTCTGCCAAATTTAATGCCATTCCGAGATGTCAGCTCCACTGCCAGGGCCGCTCTCTCAGAATGTGGCTCTTAATAGTTCTCATGTTTCCGAAAAATACAAGATACTGAATTCAAATGTTTTACTCAATACAGAGCTGAAACTGAAGAAGATTTTGAATTTTTCCTCATCAGTGTTTGTGACAAGACAGAGCAAACATATGATAAAAAAATGAACAGTTCAAACTTTAAAATGGATGAATTTTCATACATTATTTGTGATAACTTTGCTTCTTCAGCTGGACATCCAACAGCTTTTTTAACTTTTTTTTTTTTTTACCTGATTGATGTGCTCTTTTCTCACTTTCAACACCGGACCCTCAGACAGTTTCTCCCACACGGCCCTGGTGAACAGAGAAAGATTATATTACGGAAGCGTCACAGTGACCTTTTTAATTTCTAGTGTTCATGGCAAATTCTGTCCTTAATTACTAGATGAGCTCTTCTGTGCAATCAGACAATTATTTCTTGATAGAAACAAAAACCAAGGACTGATCTTCCCTCTCCATATGAAAGGGTTCTCAATGAGCATCCATAATTGAACAACTGTTGGCATAAACATCTGGACAGTTAATTAACTCAGGGAAACTGGTAGAAATAAATCTCTGAATGCAAAGCCGTGCAAACAAATCCAAGACTGGAACTGTCCTCCTCTGTACTCATCCCATCTTCTTCTGCTGCTGTTGAAAATACTAACCGTATCAATAAATAAAATAAAATGAATTGCATTTTTTATTTTTTATTTAAAGGATACTTAGGAATTGTAATAGCACAGAGAAAAATGTGCCGAATAGGTTGATTTCAAGCAATCCAAATCAATTTCTCATGAAAATCCTGGAAGGAAATTATTTGGAATAACACATATAACTGTGTTTAATCTTTTCCCCTCTGAAGCAATATATTTTGTTCCGAAAACAATATAAATTTTTCAAAAACACATTTGTTGATTTTTAAAAGCACAGTTAAATCATTTTAGGGTCTGCTTCCAACAACTAACAATTTTTATGTCTGTCAAAAAGCAGAAATTGGTTACTTTGGAATAAATGAACTGACATTGCATTAATTTATGCCCAATAACTTGACAAAATTAAAAAAGTATTTATCTAAGCACTATCTAATTTATCTATTGGTGTATTCTATTCATATTGAAATGCGTTCCAATATTACTCTTTCAGGAAGTGCATACCCTTGGCCTTGATGATAAATAAATTGTAAAATGGTGATGATTCCTTCTTATATCTCAGGATGTTTTTTATGAGCAGTGCATCAAGGGACAGGACAAAAATTAATGCTCACAAGAGTCAAGGATCACAGAGAAGGAATTAGGTGCAGATCCACTAGAAGCCTCTTGGCAATTTTAATAATGGCACCTTCAGAGCCACAAGTGGTGCAAACAGAAAATTAAGAACTGAAGGAACTTGGCAAGAGAATGGTCAGGGGCAGGTTTACAACTTTAAACAGTTGCTTGTAACCTTCCAATGTGGCTGAATTAAAACTATACTGCAAAGAAAATAGGGCCAAAATTGCTCCACAGCGATGTGAAAAGCTCATTGCAGGTTATCACACTGCTTGATTTCAGTTGTTGTCCCCAAGGGTGGCACAACCAGTAATTAGTTTTGGGAGGCAATAACTTTTTCACATAGGGCCAGGTAAGACATCATCATCAACAAAGTATGTCTCCCACTGTGAACTGTTTTTGTTTTCAGCAGCAGCAGAAAAACAAGTGGCTAAAGTTGGGTCATTTTTTTGAGCCTGGATAAGCTGCTTTTTGTCTGCAGCCAAACACAAATCTGCTACATCAGGCAGCACATCGACATTTACAGATTCACATTTTTCATTTTTAATTGAGGGGCTGACAGACTCATCAGACGCATTCAAAAACGAATCAGCTCCGGTAAATCACCGAACTTGCGAGCTTGGGCACGCGACGCAGGCAAGAAAAACAGGCTGCTAATCGAGCGCGGTGTCGGGGTTTGAAAAACCTACATCCGCGCAAGGATTATCCGTCACCTCGGGCAAATTGGGAAAAACTTTATCACCATCTCAATCATTACCGAGAATGAGATCCACGCCTGCCACGGGCAGTCGATCTCTCACACTCACGCGCACTGGTCCTGACACAAAAGAGGACGAAAGTTTAACGGTGTGGAGCGGAACTATGGAGGATTATTTGTGACATATCTTTAATTTTATCTATCAAAATATCTTTCATTTTAAATGTCAATCTAATGGTCAATACATTCATAAAAACACAATATATTATTCCACGTTTTATTCAAAACAGTATGACAATTAATTTGAAATAATTATTGTAATGAAGTATGCAATATTACAGTCAGACAATTAATTTGAAATAATTATTGTAATGAAGTATGCAATATTTTATGCAATATTGTATGGAATAACATATGCTATAATTTATGCAAAAATATTGTAATGAAGTATGCAATATTTTCTGCAATATTGTATGGAATAACTTTTGCTATAATTTATGCAATAATTTATGCAACAATGTGAGCAGTAATTCAGGCAAAAGTTCATGCAATGTGTTTTGCAATGATTCATTTCACATTAGATTGAAAGATACATTGCCAAATAGATTGCCAAATAGATTGTCAATTTGACAAATTTTCCATATGCTAATTGTCCCGTTCTGATTGGTCTACAAACCAAAACATGTTCTGGTCTACTGGACGCCATTTGAAGGAGCAATGGAAAGGGGTAATCTTGCTGCTATTTTGAGAGAGGCCGCGGACAGGTTGGAGAGGCAAGGAGGTATGTTATCGATTTGATATTTCGACTGAAATGTCTACCTAATTTTGATCAAGTGTCAATGTGAAACAGAAAGGCCAACATCATTTTACTGTCTTGTAGATGTAGCCTCCAATAGCCGTGTTGATGGTGAGTAATCTCAAGTTGCTAATAAATACGACCAAGGTGTCTTACCGTCTTATATGTTTTATCTTTGCAATATCTTACTGTTAATGTCAGATCTATCCGATTTTGATGTAAACAAACATCAGTATAGTTTCTTTCTAACAACGCAGACGGAGACCAGCGTTAGAGCATTTTAGCCTGATGTCATTAGCTAGTGTAATTACGTAGTATAAGTTAGCATTGCCACACAGGCACTGCATTATGTTATCAAAACGTTCAGTTCCGTCCGCTGAATACTACCTAGCATGCAACAACAGTGGTTATGGTGGTTATGAAGAACCACTGATATGTTTCTCAAAATCTTCGTAGAAATTTTACTTCTCATACCGAAGTAAAAGCTGCAATGATTACAGTAGAATGACGACACCTGAAGTTGCGATAGAGAGCTAACTTAGGAGTTCGACTCCCACGGTGATGCATTCAGTTGAGTGTCATATTCCTCGAATTCCCGTTCCCCCTCGTCCAGAGTGTGCCCTCGCCAACCTCAACCTAGTGCCCAGCTCCTAATCCTGCGGTTCAAACGCTGCGAAATTAAATCGATGCCGTGATACAGTGTCATCTCATAAACTCATGTCATCTCATTGTTAAAACCATGTTTCACCACAATGGACAGACTAACATTGCTTTTTCATCATGCCAACGCAGGTGGAGGCAGAGTTGAAAGCCCTGTTGATGGTGAGTTTTACTTTTTACGAAGTAAAAGCTGCCGTAGTTACAGTAGTATGACGACACCTCTGAAGTTGGGATAGAGAGCTAACCAAGGAACGTTTAAAAGGGAAAACTCATGTCATCTCATTGTTAAAACTATGTTTCACCACAATAGACAGACTAACATTGTGCCCAGCTCCTATCCCGCAGTTCAAACGCTGCTAAATTAAATCGATGGCCATGTAGTGGTACAATAAGAAAGTTTAAAAAGGCAAATTCATATCATCTCATTGTTAAAACTATATTCCATCACAGTAGAAAGACTAACATTGCTTTTTCACCATGCCAATGCAGGTGGAGGCAGAGTTGATAGCCCTGTCGATGGTGAGTTTTACTTTTTTTTTTTTTTACTTTAACTTAACTTTCACTTTGATTATTATTTTTAGTCGGCCATTGTGTTTTTTTATTTTATTTTTTTGCAGTAGCAGTTGTACTGGAAAGGTTTCTAAGATCAGGTCAGATGGCTATCAGTAGGTTGTGCCAGGGAAATCATGAGAGAAGTAACGGTGGTTTCGAGATATGATCTAAATTTCTCTATCATTATTTTGATAGCTGAAGTGAGGAGGCTTTTCCTGCCTTACCCTGTGAGGTCTCCCAGAAGCTACACGCCAAGGAGGATGAGCCGATCCTCTAATATGGTCCTGGCTCACCACTCCTCTTCTTATACACATACATTCTGCTGCCTTGCTAGTCACACACAGACCACTGTACCCACTCGGCGAGAAAAAGACCTGCTGGCTGGGGCAGGCCTTGGGGAGAAGCGGCTGTATTTCCGTGGTTAGTTTCATTTCTGTAGTGTTGAATGAAATTTGGTGATACTGGCATTAAATATGCATTCAACATACTTAAATACTATGGGCAACCCAAAATGTTCCTGATATTTCTGTATTATTTAACAGGAAATGAAAACAGTTCTGAAGAACTGGTTGCGCTTATACATGAAACTTTCCCCAAGCTTACCTCTTGTGGGGGGTTTGAGCTCATGAGAGTCATTGGGGTAAGCCGCAGCAGAGAGCTTGTGGTGTTGCCGTGTGTTGGTGATGGATATTGCGTTAGATATCTAAGAAGTCCAGAAGCAGCAGTTGGTCAGGCCATTCTCTACATAAGACCATTGCAAGCAACCATTGTACTTGAGACAAGTGTTATGATATTGTGAAATATGAATGTGTATGGGTGAAACTAATAGAAATTACATATATATCTGGTTAGGTCAGATTAAAGTCTTATAAATTTCCATTTTTCTTTTTCTGTGATTTATTAGGCCCTAGAGTAATGCCCTTTTGTAGATACACCAGCCATGTTGTTTATGGGGTTTCTTTACAGACATCTGAGCCAAATAGTGGTCCTGTGGTGCAGTGTCTGCAGTGTAACAACATGGTGCGATTCCAAATGATGAGGGCCCATATTGAAACTTGCAGGTTTGTTTTACCCTTTTATTCGTGTCTGGTCATGGTATGCACCAAACACTGTACATTTTTCCTTTTTGATTTCATGGTGTACAGAATTTAGCACACTATTTATTACATGTAAGCGTCTGAACCATTTTTCAATTAAGCAACATTACAATAGTGTGAAAAATTGTAAGAATTGCTATGAAAAATGCAGAGTGATTATTTAGTGAGAATAATCATCCATTATATCTATTGCGATATTATCAGTAGAAGCTTTATTTTCTAATCAGGAATGTTATAAAGTTTGATTGACCTCCTTTGCATTTTATGGCTAACACATGTATCTTTTTAGGCAAGAGACTGTTGGCTCCACAGATTTGGTGGGAGCAGGTGGAGGTAGACCACCCGGACCCAGCACAGCTGAGAGAAGGTATGTTTGTTACAGCTAAACACCGCCCCTGGAACATATTACACGATATTGGCCACAATTCCGAGACTCCCCACACCTCGACAGACTGTCCAGTGTTGAAATTGAGCAACTTGCATTTTTTTGATGTGGCACAAGATTGACTTCCTTTGCATTTTATGGCAATCATGTTTTAGGCAAGAGGCCGTCGGCTCTACTGATGTGGAAGGTGTAGGTGAGGGTAGAATGCCAGGACCCAGCACAAGTCAGAGAAGGTACATTTATGGCAGCCAAAGTGTGTTTCGGACCTTAATGCGTAACGCAATACTGTGGTGGTTGAGTGGCAAGATGAATTCTTAAGAGAGTGGAATCCCCATCCTCTGCCCTGTCTCAACACAACTGCGACAATGACCACATCTAAATCCCAAAACATTTCTCTTTTAAGGCAAGTCTCGTCTAGCTCCATTGATGTAGATGAAGTAGTAGGTTGAAATGGAACAGGAAGAACTAACACAACTGAGGCAGGTTGGTCTGAGTGACTGTTTGCCTTGGCACCACATTGACCAGATGCATTATTGAAACATTGACTGTTGCCTACATCTTCTTGTCTGTGGTCTCCTTTTAGATTGGAAAATTACAGCTGACCCTAAGAAGGCAGCAAAACTGTATCGCCACGTGCTCCTACAGGCACACGAGAGAGCGCCTACATTACAGATGACATTGGACCTTCGTGATAGTGCTGCAAGTCGAGAGAGGGCTCTTTTGGCATTCTACAAAAAACCCAGTATATGGGCTGGGGCTCTGCACTGTGTCCTGATAGGTGAATTTGCTATTCTAATACTGTTATACTCAGCAACAAAAGTTTCTGTGACACCAATATTGTTAATTATTTTTCATAACGCAATTATGAAATTGTCATACATGGTGATATCAGACTGAAACAGTACACGTAAACACAACATTGAAATGGAAATCATGAAAATGCGAGAAAATGACTTTGCACGTGAAAATGTGCGTAAATCATGCTTGTGGATGGCAATAAAAGAGGAGAATTTTTGGAATGTTCACATTGTGCCTGATGAACGAGGGAAGCATCACTTATCGAAAACACAGCCATTTCGGATCAGGAACTCTACCCTCTAAATGCCAAGACTGTCTGAAAATGATCGGTGGAGGGCCATTGGGATGATTTAATCCGGAACCTCGCAGAGGGAAGTTGCTCATCGCCTGAATGTCCACCGAAACACCATTTGGAACTTATGGCAGCGTCATCAGCAGACAAGACATGTCAGAGACCGTCCTCGCAGCGGCCGTCCACGAGTAACCACTCCCAGACAGGACAACTGGATTCGAACAACCCATCTCCGAAATCGATTCCAACCTGCAACCATAACTGCAAGAACGATACCTGGTTTGAGGCGACTGTCTGTACAGACAATCCGTCGCCGTCTCCGTCATTTTGGCATTGTCCCACGTCGGCCAGCAAGACGTCCAATACTCACAGTACAACACCGACGACTGCGTCTACAGTGGGCACAACAACATCGACGGTGGATCCAACGTCAGTGGGATCTTGTACTCTTCACTGATGAAGATTCATGCTTAACCGATGTGATGGTCGTTTACGTGTATACCGTCGACGTGGAGAACGTTATGCCAACAACTGTGTTCAGGAATTTGATCGTTTTGGAGGTGGTAGTGTCATGATTTGGGGAGGGATCACGGCTAGAAACAGAACAGATTTGCTTGTTATTGATGGAAATCTGACAGGTCAAAGATATCGCGATGAAGTGCTACGGCCATTGGTGGTACCGTTTTTGATGCAACATGGTCCCGGAATAACGCTGCAACATGATAACGCCAGACCACACGTTGCAAGGATTGTACAGCAGTATCTGATGCAACAACATGTCAATGTCCTGCCATGGCCAGCCAGATCCCCAGACATGTCCCCAATCGAGCATCTTTGGGACGAGATGGATCGACGTTTGCGGCGGTTGGACAACCCGCCAGCTACACTCCAGGAATTGCGACAACGTCTACGTCAGATTTGGAATGACATCCCACAACAATTTCTGGCACATCTGATTCGGTCCATGCGCCGGAGATGCGTTGCTTGCATCATGGCACGAGGAAGTCACACCCGGTATTGAAGTGTGAAGGTCACAATTGGTCAGACGTCAGACAAGTGCTTCATGACGCATGAAAATGACATTTTTCGTTTTGAGTGACGTTGGCACTGAAAAGTCAGTGTTTCTCCTGTTAAATAAACATATTGATTGCATTGAGATCTTTGCGTGTCATTTATAACATACACATAAATGGTGTCACAGAAACTTTTGTTGCTGAGTATATTTTCGAACTGAACATGGTGAATCAAAATCTTATGCAAGTCAGTGTTTCCCACAGACTAAGTAGCATTGTGTATTGTGTAGGTGTATTTATGGGACAGTGTAAGTTTTCTGCATGTCTTTTTGGTCATTCTGTCATGTTCTGCAACAAGTGACGCTGCTGTGGGGGAAGGAGTCAACCGGCATGTTTTGTCTATGGTCATGGACAAAGTCCAGAATGGCTTCAACCTTAATCTTAGTTCAGTTGTAATTTGTATTGGGCCAGAAATTGATCGGATTCCATCAATACTATGGTGTATTGTACTCGGGGGTCATACGGGTGCTTAAAAGTCATGACAATATCCTTGATTTTCTTTCCAATTTTTCTTTATATCTATTAAGTAGTTATTTTCTATTTGTGAAATGATGTGACCTATGAATATCACTGTTTTTTCGGAAACACTGCCAAAACATTGCTTTTTGAGGGGGAGCCCGGGCATTTGGTCCCATCCACTGCTCGAAGTCTACTGGATAATGAGCTATTCATAGTAGCAGGGAGAATGATCGGCCACAGTTTTATCCATGGCGGTCCCAGGTTGGCGGGTCTTAGCCCGGCGGTCCAGCATGTGCTTATCGGAAACCCTCTGGAGACAGCCACAGTCACATTGCAGGACTGTGCTGACATTGACATCAGGAACATTATCAAAATGGTAAGGGGTTCTGTAATTTAATAATTGAGGGGTTAATTTTACAAGCGGAACCTGTTTATCCTTCCATTCCATCTATTGCGTTCATGTCTTCCATTTCTCAGCAAAACCAGTTGTTCGTCAATGGCTCAATAGTTAAAGGAGAGCTCTGTTGTGTTTGTGCAGACACCTGCTTGCTTGTCTGAAGATATTGCGAAATTGTTTGGGTGGACCTAACAATGCAATTTGGATGTTTCAGTTGGAAGGCTGTGCAGAACTAACAGCAGAGCAGATGGCTGAAGTGACTTCACTGTCACTGTCCTGGGATCTGCCGGCTCCAACATCCACCAATAGACGGTGGCTCACGGAGAAATTGCTTATTCATGCGGTGAGCTTGGTCAGAAAGATGCTATGCATAAGCAATGGTTTGGCTTCATGTGTGTGAAAGGAGCATTGCGTTTTATGTAGATCAAGGTTCCCGTGGGGCATACGTATACTGTAATGTGTTTACATCATTCCTCCATCATTCTACACATTCTACACTTTCATATTTGAGAAATACTGTAATTGAACGGTTTGCCAGCAGGTCTTTAAAATAGGCTGTGAAATAGGTATAACGTTTTTATATAAATGGTGTTAAAATGGTCTTGAATTTAACTTCAAGAAACCTGTAGGTTGAAGGTGGAGGTCCATGTAGTTATGCAGAGGTATGGCTGCGTTCTGGGACCCACACTTCCATGTCCAAAAACAGATAATGCAGATAAAGTCAGATAATGCAGATAGTCAACTAGCAGCTTGACTTAGCACTGTGCCTGCCAGAACTAATGCTATATGCTCAATTTTGCACCTTACACTAGGTTCTTGGAAGAACGCTGCTTCAAGTCAAACAGCTAAGACGGGGTCTCAAAGAGGCAAAGGTCTAGCCATTAATTTCCAAGAAGTCCGACGTAATCAACGTCCTGTTCCCTGCAGAGGACAATCTGTATACTCCGCAGGTATAGAGCACAGTCTTCAGTTGTTTTCATGTCTCATGCATCACCATGTGTCAGGTTAGGGTTGGGTTTGGTCAGGGCCCAATTTCTCTTTTTTCCTTGATTTATGTTTATCATTATGTTAATCCCAAAAACATCTGACTTATAGGGTGAAATAAGTACAAGTGTAGTATTCGAGAAAATTACTCCACCTGACACGCGTAGCCCACCTGACACTCCGCCCAAATTGTCAGATGGGCTACTCATGTCAGGTGGGGTACTCTTCTCTAATTCTACTGTTTTATTACTTATTTCACCCTAAACATCACATTATCTCTGCAATAACTCAGGAACTAAAGAGAAAATTTTCTGAAGATGTTAATGATATCATATCTGACCTCAGGATTTGTATGTTTCTCTCTATAAGGTGGAGTATGGAATTTTTTTAGTAGTTTATTTCCGAAATTTATGCTCCCCATTCACAAATGTTATCTTTTTCATGTACATTCGCCACCATCAATTTCTAAGCATTCATTATGCCCTGGAAATGTAAACTTTTCATACATGAGTTGGTGGATCTTCTCCATGTGTGCCATTTTGAATTAAGTCATAGACATCTTTGGCCGCAAAACTTACCGTCCTCTGGTCAGACGAGTAAATATTAGTTTTTTACTTCGTAAATCTTGATGAAAAGGTCAAATCTGTGAATGGGCAGCACATATTTTGAAAACAAACAACTAAAATTACATTCTCTACCTTTAATATTCTTGCCAGATTTGTGAAAATGCAGTTCTGGGGTTCTACCTTGTCACTAAAAGGCATATTAAATTTCGTTACCAAGTTTCATGCCAGTCGGGCCTCAAAGTTATCCAACAGGAATGACCCAATAGGAAAAGCACTCATGTACACTGTTCACAAAAGTTAATTTAACTTATCTTGAGTAGTGTGAATTACCCTTTCATCAATTTTTTGAGACACACCTGTACTTTTCTTTAGATGATCCTTGATGCAATTTCCTGGCCAAAGGAAGGGAGCGATGATGAGGACGATGACGACAAAGATGATGATGAATGTGACCTGGAGACCAAGTGCCGCATTGCCAGTTTTTTGAGAACGTTCATAGAAACAGGTAAGAGTGTGTGTGTGTGTGTGTGTGTGTGTGTGTGTGTGTGTGCTCGCATGCAGGAGTGTATTGCAAAGCCAGCTAGAAAAGATGGTTGCTTTTGTTATATTTTAAACCCTGTATGTTTTTCCAGGTTCTCCACAACAGCTTCGCAATCTAATGAAGTTCTGGACGGGGTGGGAAGTTCTCCCTGGGGAGCTTCAGGTGGAGGTGTCAAAGCACATCAACCACCCCATTGCTGCGACTTGTTTTGACACTCTAAACTTACCAGGGTTAAATGAGGAATATGATGAGTTTGCACAAATGCTGGATGCAGCCATAAGTTTATGTGAGCATGGATTTGGCCTTATTTAGTACTAATTTCACACACTCATACTTTTATACTCAAGTCTTTGTAAGTTAATTTTTCTGTTTTCAAGTAAAAACACCTAGTCAATCTTAACTGAAGACAAAATCAGCCAGTAATTTGAACTAAAACTTGATTACTTTTAAAGGGAAATTGCGGCCTTTTTTTTTTTTTTTTGTTTCAGCCCTTTCCGAGATCCTGGCCAGCTAACTGGGGGCATGGTTAGATTAGTGTTTGAAACATCTTTGCATGCTCAAAGTATCATCCCAAAAGTTATGCAACAACAGGACACATCTTACAGCACATGCCAGTGGTAGTGTGAGCAGTATCACTGCATGTTGAAATTGGCCGGAATTCTACTTTTAGACTTGTTTTAAGAATCTGCCAATAGCCTTTTTGGTTATACTTTTTAACAGTTGAGAAAATTTTGCTTGTTCTATTGACAGATTCTTAAAACAACTCTTAAACGTTTTAGTTTTAAAGTTCTAGTCAGTGGCTGATTTAGTCTAGAATTAAGATTGACTTTTTCAAGATAGACTTGAAAATAGAAAATTAAGCTTACTCAGACTTAATTATGGCAGTGTAGTTCTTTTCTATTTGTACACGTCTCTCTGATTCCACAGGATATGTTTAATTCTTTGTGTGCGCACATACAGAAAACATGGCTAATGATGGGTAACTTGAATTTGTGAGTTTGTTGTTGAGGCTTTCCCCCCCATCCACTCGGAAACAATTGTGTTTGTTGGGCTTAAGTTTGTTGGCTTGAGCTTTAATACGATTTGATTGAGCTGAATTAAGGACGGAGCATCAGTAGTGCTACTCTGGGACATGTTACATATTTGCTTCATGAAAAATAAAGACTAAAGAAAAAAAAAAAAATTGCTGTGGCTTTCATTTAAAACAGGCAAATCTACAGCACCGATTTTGCCAATATTTATAACATGGAAGATAAGAGAAATGCTAATAAAATCAGCCTGTCCAGTTGGGAAGCAACACTCTGAATCCAGTTCACCTAATGTGCAAATTGAAAAGGGGGTGTTTTGGTAATTGCCTCTCATTTCCGACTGTTCCCTGTTCACTTTGCACAACTGTAGGTGAAATCGCAATCAGTGTTGCTTCCTAACTGGACAAGCTGAAGTCTGACTTTGAGTTTGATTGTTTTGGTGTCTTGAGTAGTGTATATTTCACACATTGATAAACATGTCTGTTGGTGTGTCCCGCAAGCTGTAGTACAAAGGTAAAGCCTCAGAAAATGGAACATTAGCATTAGGAAGTCTGCTTTCCTCCTCTGCTGAGAGAGGTCGGGGCAGTTGGATCTCCGGGACGATGATGCCCTCTGGGTGACTGGGCTCATTCCACTCCACTTCAATGCCAGCCTAAGGGTTTGTTGTCAAAAACTAATGTAACATCAAGTTGGTAATTCAGGCACAAGTAAAGTAAATCAAAACCACACAGACATTGACTTTCACCTTCATAGGACCAGCATCCCTGTCATGTGGCATGTGCTGCCACAATTCGAGAGGTGTCCAGTTTTGCTCGGTCCGCAGCCGGTGGTGGTTCCAAGCTTCCCTGAACATCTGCAGATGTTTCTGCACATGTGGTAAAAATACCCAGTGTAGGGAGTACAGATCCACTTCTCGATCTGGGTTTAAAGCACCATTGTGCTCTAACGTACAGAACATGTTATAGAACAAGTCTAAAACATTTCCGTACACGTCTCTCCACATGCGTTCAATCCTAAAGAAAATGGGGGGGGGGGGGGGGGGGGAAATCACATTTAAGGTCTCATTTCAGTCTTACCATAAATTCTGAACAGTCTAAACTGGCACAATATAGCTCAGTTTTGATAAACTTAGAATGGAATATCTTGTCATTTTAAGAAGTACAACAAAATTAATTGCCCTTCTTGTTCGTTAAGCAATAAATAATTAATATAAAGAAGGTAGTATCCCTGAGGACATTTGCATGGAATCTCACACAACCATACACACACATCCACGTACATATAAACCTTACACCCCTCATTCAACATTTCAGAATGACTTGCAATATTATTACCTTTGGTTGTGCGCACTACGCCCAGTTATATGAGAGCTGCGGCCTGGCCCTCTTTCAGACACCATGAGTGTTGCCACTTTGATGTTTTCACCGCCCTTGTCTGACCTCACTCGAGACGGTAAACCATATTCCTCCACAGCTCCCAGAAAACTTCCCAGCAACGTTGAGGCTCGGTTATTGGTGGCAGCATTTAAATAGACAATAAGTCTACTAAAGCCATCCACACCGCCATGCACTACGATGCGCCATCTATTCAAAAAGAAAATGTGTATATATAGTCTTGCTCATCCACTTCACAGTTGATTAACTCCACAGGCCTGTATAATTCATGCAAGTTGCTTTAATCTCGGCATTTGTGATTGTGCGTATATTGTTTTTCGATGAAAGGAACTTGCCTTATCAATTTATGATTCCCGTCTATGTGCCATAGACTGTTTGGGCCGGGCACGTTGTACTGTCTGCGCCTGCATGTCTGCGTAGACATCCGACAAGCACGAGTTCCCTCTGCGTCCACTCTTCGCATGGATTCTTGAATCCGATTAGCTTGAAAACAAACCACTTATTTAATTTAAAAATAAATTTGATGAATATTTAAGGTAACAGGCAGGCAAAAAGTCATTGTTTAGCTAGACAATTATATGAGGTTGAATCATTGCAGAGATAATGTGACCTATGGGATGAAATAAGTTGTAGTAAAGTAGTAATAGAGTAGTAAAAAGTAGAGTAACCCACCTGACATGAGTACTCCACCTGACACTCCTCCAAATTTGCCCATTTTGGGTGGAGTGTCAGGTGGGCTTCTATGTCAGATGGGGTTCTACGTAGTCACTAAAAAGGCATACCAAGTTTCATTAAAATCCGTGTTGGTCTGGCTCTTAAGAATCTGAATTCACACGGAATGACTTTTTAATCATAAACCTGCTGGTCAGTAAACAGCATCTGGGCAGGCTTGGAAACCAGTAGATGGGAAAACTACAGTATGGCATGGCGTACACTGCTCAGGTCCACGGTGGCATACTTACTTGGCACTCGAATCCCTTGGCTTTTCAAGTAGGCAGACATCATTTTATACCCAGCATTTGGGTTCATCCTGTGGCACTCCAAGACTACCTGGTCAAGCTGGTCATCATCCATGTCAGTGTATAAATCTGCCATTCTACACACACACACACACGGTAGATAAGTTTCTCAGAGGCCTGAATAGAATAAAGGAATAAGTCCCGAGAAGCAGTGGGTTTCAGTGAGTTTATAACAGTGGAGGGGTTCCAAGATGCCCCTCCGCCGTGATGAAAATCATTGTAACCCACAGATTCAAGGGGCTTATTCCTTTTATAAAATGGTTACCCTACATATAACTACATTAAAACTCAAGACAGAAAATCGACAATTTATTGATAATACTGCAACAATAAAATGAAGAACTTCTTCTACCAAGCAAGATAGAGTGGACAGAATGATTGGCCAGTAACACAGACGCTAAGATTGCTTTTTCAGTGCCATTGTCTTGTTACATCAGGCTATTTGGGCTCGTTAATGTAGATATACTATGAAAGCAGGCTATTTTCAATGTCTCCTTCAGTCTCCTGAAGACCCCGTTAAATAATTTCACGTTCGTTTCGGTTTTCGAGTTTCCTAGTTCTCAACTTGCGCTGATCGGCCAAATCATTACAACCAGCAGCGAGAGTAGGAAACGATTGACTTTTGTCCTCCTCACTTGCCGGTGTCCAGGAAAATATGTTGAATTATGCATTAGTTTGCTAGCCAGCTTGTCGACTAGCTAGCGTTCACTTCAATGGATGATGTTACCCTACACATAGCGCATTAAATAAACATACAAGAAAAAGTAAACAATTTATCGCTAATAGCCTCCTGAAATCCTGAGCAAGTTAGCAACATAGCTTGCAGCGCAAAAGTGATATCGAACTCTGAAATGCAATAGCTAGCTAGGTAGATAACCAACTGGTTATCGGGTTAAAAGGCTAAACATCGCTGACACGATGGGGCCTGCCACAGTGGGTTACAGTAATTTTACACCGGCATGGAACGCTTCTCAGCCAATCACATTTAAGGATGGGAAGCACCCGTTTGATAATTATGCATTGAATGTTTTGAGATTTATTCGATAGCGAAATGCGGGATCAAACTGACATTTCGATCGGCTGCAAGCTCTTCAGCCATCAATTCAATTGTGAACCATGTTCTAGACCAGTGATTCCCAAAGTGTGGGCCGCGGCCCCCTGGTGGGCCGTGGTGGTACTGCAGGTGGGCCGTGAGAGGTCATGCAAAATATTATTCATTTTTGCAAATATTATTTTTTATTATTTTTATTGTAAAATATTTATTGCACGATTTTTAAAAATATTTAGAAGTAATAACCTATTGAGTGTTACTGACCTCATAATATTTTAGGAACCTTCTATAGTTTATGATTGGAACGTAGCTTTCTGGTCATCATGACCGGGGGTCATAATCGGAGTAGCACGTACTGTGTTCGATAATTAATTCTGGCCGTTTCTCAATAACGAGTACACAAAGTTCGCACTTGTGAACTCCATGAGTCTGGACTTGCAGAGTTCAGATGAAAGAACGAACTCCCTGGGGGTGGGAGGACGAGAGTACGGTCTTTCTGCAATTGGAGCAGGAACGTACTTGATGACGTTAACGTTGTCGTTTTCGCTGGTGTCGGCATTTCAACTTCTGATTATTTTCACTGGTTTACTTAAAATGAAATGCAAACACAATGTGCACTTCCAAGGCTAGGAACACTCAGAAGAGGGGAAGAGGTGTCTGTGAACGTGAGCAACTTTAGGTGCTTAGCTACATTCCGCCAGCTGTTGCGGAGTTTCTCGACTCCGAAAACACTGGAGCATATTCGACATAAAACATCGTAAAGCAGGCAATATTACAAATGTACTCGGATAATGGTTCCTCGCCTTAAAATCACCAGAAGAGAATTCAGCCAAGAAATGGCAAACGAATATTGCAACAAAAGACTTAAGTCGCTTTCATACTGGATGCGAAACAAATTTATCGCACGACAGGTTACATTCAAAGTCAAAGAAAAGACGCGAACACGCGCGTATTCGCATTGAATTTGAATGTAATCTGTCGGGCGAAGAATTCGTTTCGCGTCCGATGTAAAAGCGACTTTAGGATGTTAAATACATTGGCATGCAAGCTATAACATTATAGATATCGAGGTCTCTATCTTGCTAGCTAGCTAGCCGACTATTCCATTGTGAGCGAACTGTAGCCTTTTTAGCTCGCTAGCCAGTTGGCCATGTAACTACATTGGAGTGCTTGTTATGATACACAGTTCAATAATAGCTACCCAGATAGCAAGCACCTCTGCTCCAGATCTGCCCCGGCTATGTGCCGACTCCAGTGATCCGGCTCAGAGCCGGGGCAGATCCGGAGCGGAGGAGCTTGATTTCTAGGAAGCCAACTAGCTCGCTAATGAGTATGACAGTGTACGCAAACTGCAGCCTTATTTTGTCGGCGTAATTATGTCGGAGAATATTTCGATCATTGAAAGCGAACTGCAGCTTTTTCAGTGCGCAAGCCAGTTGCCTGTGTAGCTAAATACACTGACGCGCTCGCTATACTATTACTAGCTAGGTAGCCAAACAGCTCGTTAGCGAGTAACAATGAAGGCAAACGGTAGGGGGACCAGAATTCCAGAATCGCGACGCATTAATGTTATGGAAAAAAATATCGCGCCCCGCTCGCGCTTGGATGCCGAAAAGAATTCTGGGTTGTGCGTGCTGTCAAGTTCACACAAGTTACCATCCGATGCATCCTCGGCAAAATAGGCGTGTCAAGAACACTTCCGTGACTGGTAACCGTTCTCGTCGAGATGCGAACTTTGAATTGAGAAAGTACTTGGTCTCAGACGGATGACGTTTCTTAAGTTCACTTGAACAGAAGTACAGAGAAGAACGCATATTGAGAAACGGTACACGACAGATTAAAAGTTTGGGCTTCCTTTATCCCCCTGCTTTCATTTCAATCCTGAATCTTTATAATAATAATAATAATAATAATAATAATAATAATAAAAATAAATAAATAAATAACTACAACAACAATTATTGTTGTTGTTTTTTTAATTTATTTTATTTTATTAACAACAACAACAATTATTGTTGCTGTTAAGTGTTCTGAGAATGCATAATTTCGTCTATGTACTGTTTATAGGTCAAAGGTGGGCCGCGGACATTTTTTAGATTTTCAAGTGGGCCCTGATTTGGAAAAGTTTGGGAACCCCTGTTCTAGACTATTAACCAAAGATTCTAGAGCTCTAGAATCTTTTCAATTAACTGAGCCACAATGGACTTCGTGAACAATTTTTAATGGAAAAGTATAATACCGTGAAAATACATTATGCTAAAGGTGAGTGTTAGCAACTAACCTGGCAGCTCTTGGCGAACTATGCTAACATTATGTTTTCAACCTCTTCACAAAAAAGAGAAGGGGGAAAAAAAAACTATGCCTGAAGACTAAAAAGAAAACACACTTTAAGTCTCACCTCAACCCGTACTTCTCCATCCGCCTCCGAATCGTTCTTGACGATACCCCGAAAATGGGAGCCATCTCGTGGGGTTTGAGACCATTACAAATACATCCTTCTAATGTCTCACGCGAAATAGGGTAGCAGGGTCGGCCTTGAAGTCCTAACATTGGGAAAGACATGGTTTGGCCACTCTATTCTTGTAATTACTATGCCATTTGAATAAGGCAGAGAGTTACGTCATGTTAATTCACATATCTTGATTTTCAAAGATGCCGAAAGCCTCTACTTCTGCAGGTGCTTCCTCAGTGCTTGACGCCATTTTTCGCACGGTTTTTTTTTTTTTTTGCCTCATACACCAATCAGAACGGGACAATTAGCATATGGAAAATTTGTCAAATTGGCAATCTATTTGGCAATGTATCTTTCAATCTAATGTGAAATGAATCATTGCAAAACACATTGCATGAACTTTTGCCTGAATTACTGCTCACATTGTTGCATAAATTATTGCATAAATTATAGCATAAGTTATTCCATACAATATTGCATAAAATATTGCATACTTCATACAATAATTATTTCAAATTAATTGTCATACTGTTTTGAATAAAACGTGGAATAATATATTGTGTTTTTATGAATGTATTGACCATTAGATTGACATTTAAAATGAAAGATATTTTGATAGATAAAATTAAAGATATGTCACAAATAATCCTCCATACGGAACGCGCAAAATGCTCATTTTAACCCCCCACACCAACAAATCAGTACCGCAGTACGAGTAATCAGAAAATGGCACAACTCAGCGCCGAGCAATAGAATGTTTTACACCGGTGTCTCTCAAAATAGTGATCCGGACGTGGTCCGCCTCACTGCCACTCAGAGAGAAAAATCCTTTAGAAATAAAAGGCTTGAACTCATCATCAATTTTTGAATTGTCACACTCGATTTCAGGCTCACAAGCCACAGACTGGCACTGGATCAAGCCTACAGCATAGGGCTTTTTAACCTCAGTTTGGTCTTTTTGTTTTAGCACAGGGCAAGCAGCAATGAAATGACCAGAATCATGACAATAGAAACATTCATGCTTGTCATCTGTGGCAGAATTTTTGCGGCAGGAAAAGGTTGGCGACCTACTCTTTTTTTCAACTGTTATGGCCCCAATTTGTGATTACATTTATAACACAACAGCAACAGCAAGGGATGACAAACACAGTTTTAACAACTAAAACACATTTAATTTTTAACAAAGACAAAGACTAATAACAACCTACAACTAAAGACCAAGATTGATAAATAAGAAAAAACAGAAATAATTACAGTCCCTTTTTGTGGGGTGGCTTGGTGATGTCCTGGATAATGAAAATGCTCAAACACAGGCAAAGAAATCCACAAAAGAAACGTCACAGGTCTTGAACAGAATGGCAGGTCTGGTCATCTTCTTGCAATTTCTCCTACTACTTTACTGTCTCAGTTCTTTTCCTTATAAACTCTTTTGCAGACCCCACCCACATTTTTTTAATTTTCTGAGACTTGCCCCAGACATGTCCAGGACATGTCTAAACATGACTCCAGTCTGAGCTTAACAAAAAAAGGTAAATACTGCCATCTAGTGGCCTATATTCACATTACACAACGAACACAGGTGATTCGTGGGGTGCAGTGGACAAAAACACATTTTTGTGAGTTTTTCTTTTTCTTTTCAATACAAAATGGTTAAGTGAACACTTGTCTATATATACATATCATACAATATTCAAACACATGATATACACATTCAAACACGGGATAAGCAATCAGCAATTACATTGTCTGTACCCTTCACATGCTTAATTTACAAGTCAAACTCCTGTAAAATCAAACTCCAATTCAACAATCTCCGATTCTTGTTTTTCATCTTACTCAAAAACATTAACGGATTGTGGTCAGTGTACACAATCATTGGCTTTTGTCCTGTACAAACATAAACCTCAAAGTGTTGTAAAGAAAGGACCAGAGCCAACAGTTCCTTCTCTATTGTGGAATAGTTCCTTTGGTGGCGATTGAACTTCCTGGAGAAGTATGCCACGGGATGCTCAATGTCATCAGAGTCACTTCTCTGTAGGAGCACAGATCCACAAGCTTGGTCGCTAGCATCGACCGCGATGGAGAACGGTTTGTTGAAGTCAGGAGATTTGAGCACGGGGAAGTGACACAGCAGAGACTTCAGGCGATCGAAGGCTCTCTGGCATGCATCATCCCAGGTGAACTTTACGCCTTTCTTCAGTTGGTTAGTTAGACTGAGAGCAATCTCAGCAAAGTTCTTGCAGAACTTGCGGTAGTACCCGATCATTCCAAGGAAGCGGCGCAAAGATTTTTTGTTGTCAGGAACTGGAAAGTCCATGATGGCTTGGACTTTAGCATTTATGGGTGCCACCTTACCCTGGCTTATGACGTAGCCAAGATAGGTGAAAGTTGCACAACCAAAGTCACTCTTGTTCAGGTTAACAGTCAGGTTAGCCTGGGTCAGGCGCTGGAACAACGTCTCTACATCTTTGAGATGTTCTTCCCAGGAGTCACTCCATGTGATCAGGTCATCGATGTATGCACCCGTGTGTGGCAATCCGGCGATTGTAGACTGTATCATCCTTTGGAACGTGGCTGGGGCATTTTTCATGCCAAAGGGTAGGACTTCATACTGGTACAATCCAGATGGTGTGGCAAAAGCAGAGATGCTCTTGGCCCTCTCAGTTAAAGGCACACACCAATAACCCTTCAATAAATCAATCTTGGTCAGAAACTTTGTTTGCCCTACACTATCAATACAATCATCAATCCTAGGTATTGGAAACACATCAGTTCTAGTTACAGCATTGACTTTGCGATAATCTGTACAGAATCTAGTACTTCCATCAGGTTTTGGAACTAGCACACAGGGTGAACTGCAATCGGAGTTGGAGGGTCTGATAATATCATGTTTTAACATGTACTCAACCTCTTTCTCAGCAATCTTTCTCTTTTCAGGATTCATCCGGTATAATTGCTGTTTTATTGGTTTGGCATCACTAACATCTACATCATGAGAGGCTATAGTAACTCTCTTTGGAACATCAGGAAACAAATCCTCATATTTCTTGATCAACCTTTCAAACTGATCTCTCTGTGAGGGTTCTAAGTGCTGGAGTTTTACATCAAGATTTTGCAACACTTCAGTGTTTGACAATTTACATGAAAGAACTTCAGCTTTAATTCTTGGTTCATCATCTTGAAACTCCCCCTCATCTTCACACGTTTCGACCATTGGAGAATCTGAAGTGACAGCTGCAACCCTAGCATTTCTGTCATGATAAGGCTTTAGCATGTTAATATGACACAATTGTTTTGGTTTTCTCCTATCTGGAGTCACAATGTAATTGAGATCATTGAGTTTTGTCAGAATTTCATAAGGACCATGAAATCTAGCCTGCAATGGATTGGACTGCAAGGGAAACAACACAAGGACCTTGTCTCCTGGTTTAAACTCACGGCTTCTAGCCTTATGATCATACCAAGTTTTCATTTTTCCCTGACTTGATTTCAAGTTCTCTTTGGCAAGGTCACAAGCTGCACGCAATCTTTCCTTGAACTTGCTAACATAGTCTAACAGACTGATTTGCGGCTCTTCCTCTTGCCATTGTTCACTCAATAATAGCAAAGGTCCTCTCACTTCATGACCAAACACTAGCTCAAATGGACTGAATCCAGTAGACTCCTGCACTGCTTCTCTAGCTGCAAACAACAGCAAATGAACCCCTTCATCCCAGTCTTTCTCATGGTCATAACAATAAGTCCTCATCATTGTCTTGAGAGTGGAATGAAACCGCTCTAAGGCACCCTGACTTTCTGGATGATAGGCACTAGAAAGAATCTGCTTTGCACCAAGTTCATACACAACCTGCTGAAACAATCCTGAAGTGAAATTGCTACCTTGGTCTGACTGAATTTCCCTGGGAGGGCCAAACAACGTGAAGAACTTTATCAAAGCCTTCGAGATTGCAGTTGCCTTGATGTTACGTAGAGGTATGGCTTCAGGGAATCTGGTAGATGCACACATGATTGTCAGCAAGTACTGATTTCCAGATCTAGTCTTGGGTAATGGACCAACGCAATCAACAATGACCCTAGAGAATGGCTCCCCAAATGCTGGGATAGGCTGCAATGGAGCTACAGGTGGGTCTAACTGGTGTTTTCCAACTACCTGACAAGTGTGACAGGTTTTGCAAAAGTTGGAAACGTCTTTCCGAAGCCCAGGCCAAAAGAAGTGTTTCATGATCTTATCAACAGTCTTGTTAACACCAAGATGACCTCCTAAAGGTAAACTATGAGCTATTGCTAAGATCTCATTCCTGTAGACCTTCGGAACAACAATTTGCCTGACCACTGCCCAATCTGCATTGGCAGGGATATCAGGAGGGCGCCACTTCCGCATCAACACACCATCCTTGAGATAATACCCAACTGGAACTGCATCTATTTCTTTTTCAGGAAGGGCTCTCCTCTTTAGTACACAAATTTCAGGATCATTAGTTTGCTCCTCAATCAACCGCTTTCTGGACAGAGACAAGTCTCCAGACACATCAGAATCACCAGACCCATCCGGCTGGCTGAATAGAGAACTGATAAAAGTATCTGATAAGTCCTCAAACGGAGAAACCATAGTAGGCCAATCAGAGTCATGAGGCGAACCACCTGAGTCCTGACTATTCAATGTACTGGACGGCACCACAACATCATCTTCTTTAGCCTTCTTGGCCATAGCACGAGTCACTGCGCAAGAAGGATACAGAGATGGGTCCTCATCCCCATTTTCAGTGCTCGGCTGTGAAGTAAGATGTACAGGGGGAACTACTTTGCCCCCAGCCAGGTCATTGCCTAGCAACAGAGAAACACCCTTTATAGGTAGACTTGACATAAGTCCCACCTTTACCTGTCCTGTAACTAAATCTGACTTCAAGAATATAGAGCGCAGGGGTACAGATACAGTCCTCCCTTCAATACCTTGTACAAGTATGAAATCCCCTGAAGCGGTCTCATCACGTAACTCCAAGGAGTCCATCAACAAAAGTGACTGAGAAGCTCCGGTATCCCTTAGGATATATATGGGGACAGGAGTAGTATGCTCATTCAGAGCCACAAATCCCTCTGACACAAATGGAAGAAATTCCTCCCTCACGAAGTCAGCTGTATCAGGCTTTTTAGCCCCACAAGAAGCAGGCAATTTAGCAGATTGGTTATCTACTACAGGGGTTTCTAACCTTGTTTTCACAAAGGCATTTGGTTTGGTATCCTTTTCTTTTTCTTTCTTAGCTTTAAGGAACCAACAGTTAGTTGTAACATGACCAGATTTCTTGCAATATCTGCAAACTAGACCACTTCTGTCACTGTCAGCTTTCACACTTTGATCAGACCTGTTACTGGATTTCTGAGCACCATCACCAGAGTTGTCTTTGTCTTTGGGTGAGGAATCTTGGGTATCACCATAACCCTTTTTCTGAAATTGGGACCATCTATTATTACTGCTAGACTGAAATTTGGACTTATGTGTGAGAACATATTCATCTGCAAATTTGGCAGCTGATTGCAAATTCAGTACTTGCTTCTCATTAAGGTAGGTCTTAACATCATCTTTAACACAGTTCTTGAATTCTTCAACTAACACCATCTCTTTTAGTGAGTTGAAATCATCCTTGACCTCCATAGAAGTACACCAGCGCTCAAAGCAAACCTTCTTCTCATTAGCAAATTCAACATAAGTCTGATTTTCAGATTTCTTCAGACCTCTGAATTTCTGTCGGTAAGCCTCTGGAACCAACTCATAAGCTCTCAAAATAACCTTTTTGACAACCTCATAATCAGAGGAATCATCTGCAGACAAAGCCGAATAGGCTTGTTGAGCTTTACCCTTGAGGACAGTTTGCAACATCAGAGGCCAGTGTTCCTTTGGCCACTGGCAACTCTTTGCTACCTTTTCAAAACACTGGAAATAGTTGTCAACATCCTTTTCTGAAAATGGAGGCACCAGATTTACCTCCTGACTGGCACAAAATTTATTTTTAGTTTCAATTTTAATTTTTAGTTGCTCCATTTGGAGTCTTTCTTCTCTATCGAATTTCTCTAATTCAAAATCTCTCTGTCTCTGTCTCTTTCTTTCTGCTCTTTCCTCTTTCTCTCTCTCAAATTCTCTTTGTTTTTCTTCTCTTGCTAATTTTTCTAACTCAAACTGCCTTTGTTTTTCTTTTTCTTCCCTCTCAAATTCTCTTTGTTTTTCTTTTTCCTCCCTTTCTTTTTCTCTTTCCTCCCTTTCAATCTCTAGCATTTTTAATTTAAGTTCCATTTCTATATTTGGATTTTCCACTGGAAACTGTTCCAGATCTCTTGGTGCAAACACATTTTCATCAATGTAATATTCAACTATCTCTCTAGCCAGTCTTGCTTTTCGCATGGCTGGTTTTACCTCTGTCAGCTCCAACTGTCTGCAAATTTCTAGCAGTTCTGTCTTTTTAAAAGACTTCAAAACCCCTACGGTTGGTGATGCCAAGAAATCATCCATTGCTGTTGTCAATATATATCTAGGAAAATTCACAAAAACAATTTCACAATTTGGAATGTTAGATTTTCAATAAATTACTCACACAATGGTCTATCCCGGACCTTGAGCCCCCAATTTGTTATGGCCCCAATTTGTTATTACATTTATAACACAACAGCAACAGCAAGGGATGACAAACACAGTTTTAACAACTAAAACACATTTAATTTTTAACAAAGACAAAGACTAATAACAACCTACAACTAAAGACCAAGATTGATAAATAAGAAAAAACAGAAATAATTACAGTCCCTTTTTGTGGGGTGGCTTGGTGATGTCCTGGATAATGAAAATGCTCAAACACAGGCAAAGAAATCCACAAAAGAAACGTCACAGGTCTTGAACAGAATGGCAGGTCTGGTCATCTTCTTGCAATTTCTCCTACTACTTTACTGTCTCAGTTCTTTTCCTTATAAACTCTTTTGCAGACCCCACCCACATTTAGACCTCTTTTTTTTAATTTTCTGAGACTTGCCCCAGACATGTCCAGGACATGTCTAAACATGACTCCAGTCTGAGCTTAACAAAAAAAAGGTAAATACTGCCATCTAGTGGCCTATATTCACATTACACAACGAACACAGGTGATTCGTGGGGTGCAGTGGACAAAAACACATTTTTGTGAGTTAAGGCAAACTCATCAGCCAAAACAGCAGCATCGGAAAGAGACGCAACTTTTTGCTCATTAATATAAACAACGATGTACTCATGCAAACACTTTTTAAACTCCTCCAAAAAGACGAGTTCGCGCAACTGTGCAAAATCAGTGACTTTACTGGCTTGACACCATTTATTTACCAGGACTCCCTTCACGCGAGCAAATTCAACATACATCTGGTTGACACTTTTTTTTTTTTTTTTTTTTTTAAATATTTTTATTGAGAGAATGCAGTACAATAGCTCCAATCAAAGGATACAATTTACCTTTCTCTCCTTTTTGTTTTTTTTTACATACGAACATATGCATATGCACACAGTCACCTACACACTGAAACAAGAATAACTCCCCCCCGCCCCCCCAAAAGATAAATAAATAAATAAAATTACAAAGTATCGTGTATCAAATATCAAAAGATGAACAACCCTCCCACCCACGACCCCACTCAGCTCATCACGACCAAAACACACAACACTGGTTACTTGTGTAACATGGATGATAAAACAGTAGCAGGCACACATTCAGTTAGGCAGCACCTCTAAATTAGTAAAATAGGAAATGAAGGGTTGCCATTTATGGAAAAATTTAACTGTACATCCCCTCAGAGTGTACTTAATTTTCTCAAGTTTTAAAAAAAACATAGTATCTGTAAGCCACCGGGAAATAGAGGGACATTTAGCAGACTTCCAGTGCAACAACAAGGAGCGTCTAGCCAACAGTGATGTAAAAGCAACAATATCCTTTTGCGTTGCATTAAGTGCAATTGAGGCGTCGGGAATCCCAAATATGGCAATCAGAGGGGATGGATGGAGGTTTACACCAAGAACGATAGACATAATAGTAAAATAACCCGCCCAAAAACCTTTCACATCAGGACAAAGAAAAAACATGTGGCTAAGGTGACAAGGAGAGCCATGACATTTATCACATTTGTCTTCCACCTCCGGATACAGTTCAGATAGTTTAGATTTAGAGAAATGTGCCCTGTATAGAACCTTAAATTGAATAAGTCCGAGACGGGCACAAGAGGTGGTAGACTTTATCCTCGCTATGGCCTGTTCCCAGGAGTCCTCATGAATTTGTATTCCCAATTCCCTTTCCCATGTACACTTAAATTTAACATTTGAGTGGTTGCTAAAAGCCATGATAATGTCATACAGTTTCGAAATGATTCCTCTATGTTGAGGAACGAATGAGAGCATGGTTTCCCACCGCTGTTCTGGAGGTAAAGAGGGGAAATTAGGGAAACATTTAGCCATAAAATTGCGAGTTTGAAAATAGCGAAACAAATGAGAAACAGGGAGGCCATAGCGAGATGACAAACTAGCAAAACTGTCAAAGGTACCATCCTTGTACAAATATTTAAATTGTGTGATACCCTTGTCATACCATACCGAAAATATCGAGTCTGAGAGTGATGGAGGAAATAAATGGTTGTTATTTAATGGACCCAAGGAAGATGCAGCTACAAACTTAAAATGCCGTCTAAACTGATACCAGATCTTGAGTGTATTAAGTACCACTTGATTATCAGTATATAGAGAGGGTTTGGTAGGTAAAGAGGAATACAATAGGGCAGGTATAGAAGATCCCCTACAAGACGAAAGTTCCAATTTACACCAAGAGGATCCAGGAGATTTTAACCAATAACAACATTTATGGATATGAGCAGCCCAGTAGTAAGTTAGAAAATTAGGTAATGCAAGTCCTCCACCCAGTCTACATTTCTGCAATAAGGTTTTACGAACCCTTGGTGATTTCCCGCTCCAAATAAAAGAACAAATTATCTTGTCCAATGAGTCAAAGAACTGTTTTGGCAGAAAAAGAGGAATTGACTGGAATAAAAAGAGAAATTTGGGTAAAATAGTCATTTTAACAGCATTGATCTTACCGATTAATGAAAGGGGTAGGTTACCCCACCTTTGAATATCAGATGTAATCCTAGAGATAAGGGGAGTGAAATTAGCAGAAGCTAGGCTAGATAAAGAACGAGTCACGTTAATACCCAAATATTTAAACCCTGATGGACTAAACTGAAAAGGTAAGTCTGATTGTTGAAGATGACATGCAGCAGTATTAACGGGAAAGCACTCACTTTTCGCCAAATTTAATTTATAGCCTGAAAAGGTGCTAAAATTCTCCAGAATACTTAAAACAGTAGGGACGGAAAGTGTAGGATCAGTCACATACAATAACAAGTCATCTGCATACAATGATAATTTATATTCAATGCCATTACGGGAGATCCCCTTGAATGAAGTGGAAGATCTTAATGTAATGGATAGAGGCTCAATGGCGATGGCGAAAAGCAAAGGTGATAAGGGACAACCTTGGCGACTTCCACGTCCAAGGACAAAATAATCAGAATAAACATCATTAGTATGGACACTGGCCTTGGGGGATGAATAAAGGAGGCGAATCCAAGAAATGAATTTATCACCGAATCCGAATTTTTTTAGAACTGCAAACAAGTACGCCCACTCTACCCTATCAAAAGCCTTTTCAGCATCCAGAGAAATCACAAGTTCAGGAAGGTCAGCTGAATGTTTTGAATAAATTATATTGAAAAGTGTACGGGTGTTAGAGAACAATTGACGTCCCTTTATAAAACCATTTTGCTCTTCCGATATAATATGAGGAAGCACATTCTCTAAACGGGATGCAATTATTTTAGCCAACACCTTTACATCAGCATTAAGCAGAGATAGTGGTCTGTAGGAACCACAAGAAGTTGGATCTTTGTCCCTTTTGAGAAGGAGAGCAATAGTGGCTTGAGTCAACGTTGGTGGTAATGAACTACTTTCTAAGGATTCATTAAATGTAGATAACAGTAGTGGTGCCAATTTACCTATAAATGTTTTAAAAAATTCAATTGGGAACCCGTCAGGGCCTGGGGCTTTGTTAGATTGCATAGCTTTAATTGCATTTGATACTTCTTCTAGGGAGAGTGGTGAGTTTAATTGTCCAGCAGTATCAGAATCAATAACAGGATTTGAAAGATTCTGAAGAAATTCGTTCATTTTAGAAGCGTCTTTAGGAAATTCAGATTTATATAGTGATGAATAAAATGATTTAAAAGTAGCGTTAATTTCCAAGGGATCTGTAGTAATAATGCCATGGGTGTTTTTAATACTGGGTATCAGACGGGAAGTGGCCTGTTGTCGTAGTTGATGTGCCAGTAAACGACTTGCCTTGTCACCATGTTCATAATATGAGCTACGACTACGTAGTAGCAAGCGCTCTGCCTCTCTGGTTGAAATAAGATCGAATTCTGCTTGCAAATCAAGACGCTGCTTAAGAAGTTCCGGGGAAGGATTCAGTGCATATCTCTGATCAAGGTTACTAATTGCTAATGTAAGTTCATTAAGCCTTGCATTGATCTTTCTATGAGACAGAACAGAATAAGAAATTATATGACCTCTCAAGTAACATTTAAGGGTCTCCCATAACAATGAATATGAAGAGGAGTCATTTTGATTGAAAACCAAGAACTCGTCAATGGAATTTGAAATAAAATTGCAAAATTCCTTGTCTGCCAAAAGGAGCGAATTAAATCTCCAAAGTGGTGGGCTACGTTTATAGGAAGAAAGTTGAATATCTAGTAATAAAGGAGAATGGTCAGATATTACAATACCTAAATAGTCAGAAGCATTAACACGTAAATTAAGCGAGCTGTCGATAAAAAAGTAATCAATCCTCGAATATGAATGGTGCACCTGGGAGAAAAAGGAAAATTTTTTAATAGAGGGGTTACGAAATCTCCACGGATCAATAAGACCATTTTGTTTCATAAAATCAGAGAATGTTTTAGACATGGCAGATTGAGTCAGATTACGAGGATTAGACCGATCCAAAATTGGGTCAAAAACACAATTTAAATCCCCTCCAAGGATCAACAGGTGAGTATTCAAGAAGGGGATGTTACTCAGCAGTCTGTTCGCAAATTCGACATCATCGAAGTTTGGGGCATATACGTTTACCAACAAAACCTTTTTTTGCATTAAGGTACCAGCAACTATGAGATATCTGCCATTCCTATCAGCTATAATATCAGTAGGTGAGAACTGAACTTTTTTGTTAATTAAAATGGCGACCCCTCTCGCTTTTGAATTAAAGTTTGAGTGGAAGACTTGACTCACCCAAGGACAATGTAGCCTACGATGATCTTTAATACGAAGGTGAGTCTCCTGTAAAAATACTAAGTCAGAGTTTAAACGTTTCAAATGTGCAAACACCTTAGATCTCTTAACAGGATTACCCATACCTCTGATATTCCAACTAATAAATCTGAGAGGTGTGCCTGAGCCAGTAATGCTGGGATCTATATTGCCATTAACCATTTAAATAAGACCAACAAAAATTGAAATAGGACAAAGAGCTGAGATGGGACACCCTCCCCCCCCCAACCTACCACAAAACACAAATACACCCAAGTCTCCATATAACCACAGAACAGAGGAGACAGCAGTGTTACACAATAACCAAAAGTTGTCCACACTATTGTTGAACAACACGGAGACTATGCGAAGCAAGCAGAAGTAAAAAAGTAAGAGCGAGAGAGAGAGAGAGAGAGAAAAAAAAAAAGAATCTCCTGCTGATTCAACACTATTCAACAGTATGCGCGCTCTGATAAGCACATTATAGTGAAAAAACTCTCATTGTAGTAATATTGTAATAGTAAAACAAAACAACAAAGATAATGCCTTAACACAAAATAAATTTCCACACGGAACAAATGGATGCAATGAAGCATATGAAAGTACCAATTTACAAGTAACAGTAGGCCCTTAATCCGATAAAAAAAGATGCGGAAAGCCGAAAATGAGGTGATGCTAATCTGATCTGTAGGACAAAAATACAAAAACTGGCATAACCTCGTAATAACATCAAGTAAGATTAAGGGGAGAAACACCTGCTATAACCACACAGTGGTGACATTAACCTAGTTAGGTAGTAATCAAATAACCATCCAGTATTGTGCGGGTAGAGAATTAAGGCTAGCGAGTCCACAAGCTTTAAGAATTATAATAACAGAACAAAGATCAGAAAAGCTAGTGGAGCTCACTCAGAAGTCAAGGTTTTGACATAGGCACCTGCTTCCTCCGCTGACACAAAGTCCTTTTCAACACCGTTATATGTAATGCGAAGTCGCGCTGGATGAATCAGTCCATACCGAGCACCGTCAATGCCACGAAGTTGGCGCCTGACCTCGTTAAATGCAGCCCGAGCCCGAGCTATCTTGGCCGTGTGGTCAGGAAAGACTGAGATGGTCAAGTCTCTGAGTTTAATCTGTCGGAGCTCTCTAGCGCGGCGCAAAATGTCAACACAGTCACTGTAATAATGGAATCTGCACACAATGGCTCGTGGACGCTCACCGGGCTTAGGTTTGGGTTGGAGAGTCCGGTGGGACCGGTCCAAAAGCGGCTCTTTTACCAGATTGAACGCTTCCTTCAGTAAGGCGGCTACAGCGGTGGTGGTACAGGTGTCAGGGCCCTCCGGAACTCCCACTATCCTAATGTTGTTACGCCGTGATCTGGACTCCAAATCCTCGCATTTATTTTCCAGCTTGGCTACGTTTGCTGTGAGGCACTTGATAGTGGTTTTCATCCCGGCGAAATCATCGGAGCACTCGGTGAGTGCGTGTTCCATGTCTCCCACCGTAGCTTTTAGCTTGGATAAGGTAGCATCGGTAGCAGCTTTGTCGTTCGCCAGCTGTGTCTTCACCGCTTGCAGGTCCAGCTTAATAGTAGTCAGAGCATTACCGAGTGCATCCTGGAGTTCCTTTTTAAAAATGTCAGCAATATCTTTCCTCAGCGAGGTCAGCAACTCCAGCTTAAGGGTAGTGATGTCCGGGCTAGCAGTCGTCGAGGCGACCTCTGCAGGAGCAGACGGCTCACTCGAGGATGTGGTCGCGATTTGTGGACCAGGCCGCAATTGTGTCTGAATAGTATTACGAGTTTTCGAGTTCTTTCCAGACATTGTACGCAGTACAAAGTTGAACTTCTCAATAAAAAGGTGTTGCGGAGCAAGATGAGAGTAAAAATGTTACCAAAAAGCGCAGATGAATTACAATTTTAATCGAAATCAGCAGGAGCTTCGAAACTCACGACTTACTCCATTAAAGCTCGACAGCGCCCCCTGGTTGACACTTTTTGAACAATATGTAAATTTTTGCCTATATGCCTCCGGCACAAGCTCATAAGCAGGGAGCACAGCGGTTTTAACAATGTCATAGTTTAAGCCAGTGGTTCTCAAATTTGGTCCTGGCGCCCCCTGTCTATGCTGGTTTTTGTTCCAGCCACAACTCCAATTCTAGGATTTTAACGATCTGTTGATTTGTTTTAATTAGGTTCATTTATGCAAATATCCACATTGGCATATATTGTAAATATTGGCAGAGTGAATGAATGAATGAATTTATTTATTTAAAACAGGGACAATGCACAGAAAAGAAAAACATTAAAAAACAAGAAGAGATGCTCTGAGCCAGGTTATAGCCCAACTGCTAATTTCCGCCTGTAGTCCCTGGGAGGGGGAAACAATTTAACCAAACATTTAATCAACATATATAATCAAAAGGTTCCTCATTGGTGAAACTCTTGAAACATGGTGGCAAAACCTGACAATTTACTTGGCAAAAAATAGTCACACCTGTTGTGTTTTCTGTTGATTTTATTTGGTTCAGGTAGGTTATTTGGGAAAAACTCAAAACACCTGTATTCAGAACCCTAATTTGGAGCTCATTGATTTTCTCAGAGTCTAATTTGATCAGTTGAAAAATGTTTTCACTTGAAAATCCTAGCAATATTGAAAATTAAGCACAATATGTTCAATGGTTTTTATTATTCATAGCAGAATGGATATGCCCATCCAAATGTGACTTAAGATGGTAAATAACATGGAATGCTGCTAATTAAGACAAAGTAACAGCTTTTTAAAATCCTAGAATTGCAGTTGTGGCTGGATCAAAAACCAGCATACACAGGGGGGCGCCAGGACTGAATTTGAGAACCACTGGTTTAAGCTCTGTTCAATTGTGAGGCTGGCACACACCTCCTGGGCTTTAACCACCAATTTACATTGTAACAATAACGACCACATATCCTTGGGCCAATGCAATGCGGCAGCAATTCACTCAAAAGGGCTAAAGTACGAGTCCACTTCCGACTCTCGGAAAGGTGGCACCAGGGCAATGTGCCTGCTGACATCGAAGGTGTCACAGGGAGAGTGCGGGGCTTGCGGAGTGGGTGATTCAGTGGACACACCAGGCTGGCGCTCCAGCTCTACAGCTCTCACACGCAGGTGCATTGCCTGAACTTCTAACTCCTGGTTACGTACCTCCATCTCCCTAATACAGAGAGTGAGCTGGAGCTCCTCCGCTGACACACTGTGCGTAACGGGAGGGTTGGTGGGAGAGGGTGTGCCAGGCAGCACCGTGTTAGGCTTCTCCAAGTCAGCCTTAGCCGCAGCTCCTTCCAGAGAAGGAAGCTCTGTCAGGAAGACTTTCTCTCGCAGTTTATCCACCACCTGCTAGCGAATCTCGACCTTTTTAGCAGTCAGCGGCACATGCACCTCAAACAAATCATTAGATCCACTTTTCTACATCCAGTGTAGGATGTTCCGCAAAAGCCTTTAAATCAAATGCCAATTTTTTTTCAATACAATTGTCACTCAGAGGTATGTGAAATATTAAAAAAACCTGACAAATACTCACCCGAAAAACACGTTAAACAAGACGAGCCACCAATTTATGTTACGCCCAGCCTAGGGGTTACTGAATGCAACATAAAAGGACCACTTCTTTGTCACTCCCAAGGACACCATTACAATAAAGTACAAAGAAACGAATTTTTGAAAGTCAAAACAATTTGTAATGTGAATATAGGCCACTAGATGGCAGTATTTACCTTTTTTTTGTTAAGCTCAGACTGGAGTCATGTTTAGACATGTCCTGGACATGTCTGGGGCAAGTCTCAGAAAATAAAAAAAAGAGGTCTAAATGTGGGTGGGGTCTGCAAAAGAGTATATAACGAAAAGAATTGAGACAGTAGAGTAGTAGGAGAAATTGCAAGGAGAAGGATACATGTGACCAGACCTGTCATTTCTGTTCAAGACCTGTGAAGTTTTCTTTTGTGGATTTTTGCCTGTGTTTTAGCATTTTTCCTCACCCAGGACATCACCAAGCCACCCCACTAAAACAAGGGACTGTAAATATTTCTTTTTTTTATATATATTCAATCTTGGTCTAAGTTGTAAATAGTAGTTTAGTCTTTGTTAATTAAATGTGTTTGAGTTTTAAAAACAGTGTCTGTCATCCCTTGCTGTAGCTGTTGTGTTGTAAATTGTAATAACAAATTGGGGCCTAAAGAAATTGGGGGCTCAAGGTCCGGGATAGACAATTTTGTGAGTAATTTATTGAAAATCTAACATTTCAAATTGTAAAATTGATTTTTTTTAATTGAATACATATATATTGACAACAGCAATGGATGATTTCTTGGCATCACCAACCGTAGGGGTTTTGAAGTCTTTTAAAAAGACAGAACTGTTGGAAATATGCAGACATTTGGAGCTGACAGAGGAAAACCAGCCATGCGAAAAGCAAGACTGGCTAGAGAGATAGTTGAATATTACATTGATGAAAATGTGTTTGCACCAGGAGATCTGGAACAGTTTCCAGTGGAAAATCCAAATATAGAAATGGAACTTAAATTAAAAATGCTAGAGATTGAAATGGAAGAAAAAGAAAAACAAAGGCAGTTTGTGTTGGAAAAATTTGCAAGAGAAGAGAAAAAAGAAAAGGGGGAAAAAGAGAAAGAAAGGGAGGAAAGAGAAAAAAAAAATGAGAAAAAAGAGAAACAAAGAGAATTTGAGAGAGAGAAAGAGGAAAGAGCAGAAAGAGAGAGACAGAGACAGAGAGATTTTGAATTAGAGAAATTCGATAGAGAAGAAAGACTCCAAATGGAGCAACTAAAAATAAAAATTCAAACTGAAAATAAATTTCAGGCTAGCCAGGAGGTAAAATTGGTGCCTCCATTTTCGGAAAAGGATGTTGACAACTATTTCCAGTGTTTTGAAAAGGTAGCAAAGAGTTGCCAGTGGCCAAAGGAACACTGGCCTCTGATGTTGCAAACTGTCCTCAAGGGAAAAGCTCAACAAGCCTACTCGGCTTTGTCTGCCGATGATTCCTCTGATTATGAGGTTGTCAAAAAGGTTATTTTGAGAGCTTATGAGTTGGTTCCAGAGGCTTACCGACAGAAATTCAGAGGTCTGAAGAAATCTGAAAATAAGACTTATGTTGAATTTGCTAATGAAAAGCAGGTTTGCTTTGAGCGCTGGTGTACTTCTATGGAGGTCAAGGATGATTTCAACTCACTAAAAGAGATGGTGTTAGTTGAAGAATTCAAGAACTGTGTTAAAGATGATGTTAAGACCTACCTTAATGAGAAGCAAGCACTGAATTTGCAATCAGCTGCCAAATTTGCAGATGAATATGTTCTCACACATAAGTCCAAATTTCAGTCTAGCAGTAATAATAGATGGTCCCAATTTAAGAAAAAGGGTTATGGTGATACCCAAGATTCCTCACCCAAAGACAAAGACAAATCTGGTGATGGTGCTCAGAAATCCAGTAACAGGTCTGATCAAAGTGTGAAAGCTGACAGTGACAAAAGTGGTCTAGTTTGCAGTTATTGCAAGAAATCTGGTCATGTTACAACTAACTGTTGGTTCCTTAAAGCTAAGAAAGAAAAAGAAAAGGATACCAAACCAAATGCCTTTGTGAAAACAAGGTTAGAAACCCCTGTAGTAGATAACCGGTCTGCTAAATTGCCTGCTTCTTGTGGGGCTAAAAAGCCTGATACAGCTGACTTCGTGAGGGAGGAATTTCTTCCATTTGTGTCAGAGGGATTTGTGGCTCTGAATGAGCATACTACTCCTGTCCCCATATATATCCTAAGGGATACCGGAGCTTCTCAGTCACTTTTGTTGATGGACTCCTTGGAGTTACGTCATGAGACCGCTTCAGGGGATTTCATAATTGTACAAGGTATTGAAGGGAGGACTGTATCTGTACCCCTGCGCTCTATATTCTTGAAGTCAGATTTAGTTACAGGACAGGTAAAGGTGGGACTTATGTCAAGTCTACCTATAAAGGGTGTTTCTCTGTTGCTTGGCAATGACCTGGCTGGGGGCAAAGTAGTTCCCCCTGTACATCTTACTTCACAGCCAAGCACTGAAGATGGGGATGAGGACCCATCTCTGTATCCTTCTTGCGCAGTGACTCGTGCTATGGCCAAGAAGGCTAAAGAAGAAGATGATGTGGTGCCGTCCAGTACATTGAATAGTCAGGACTCAGGTGGTTCGCCTCATGACTCTGATTGGCCTATTATGGTTTCTCCGTTTGAGGACTTATCAGATACTTTTATCAGTTCTCTATTCAGCCAGCCGGATGGGTCTGGTGATTTTGATGTGTCTGGAGACTTGTCTCTGACCAGAAAGCGGTTGATTGAGGAGCAAACTAAAGATCCTGAAATTTGTGTACTAAAGAGGAGAGCCCTTCCTGATAAAGAAATAGACGCAGTTCCAGTTGGGTATTATCTCAAGGATGGTGTGTTGATGCGGAAGTGGCGCCCTCCTGAGATCCCTGCTAATGCAGATTGGGCAGTGGTCAGGCAAATTGTTGTTCCGAAGGTCTACAGGAATGAGATCTTAACAATGGCTCATAGTTTACCTTTAGGAGGTCATCTTGGTGTTAACAAGACTGTTGATAAGATCATGAAACACTTCTTTTGGCCTGGGCTTCGGAAAGACGTTTCCAACTTTTGCAAAACCTGTCACACTTGTCAGGTAGTTGGAAAACACCAGTTAGACCCACCTGTAGCTCCATTGCAGCCTATCTCAGCATTTGGGGAGCCATTCTCTAAGGTCATCGTTGATTGTGTTGGTCCATTACCCATGACTAGATCTGGAAATCAGTACTTGTTGACAATCATGTGTGCATCTACCAGATTCCCCGAAGCCATACCTCTACGTAACATCAAGGCAACTGCAATCTCAAAGGCTTTGATAAAGTTCTTCACGTTGTTTGGCCTTCCCAGGGAAATTCAGTCAGACTAAGGTAGCAATTTCACTTCTGGTTTGTTTCAGCAGGTTGTGTATGAACTAGGTGCACAGCAGATTCTTTCTAGTGCCTATCATCCAGAAAGTCAGGGTGCCTTAGAGCGGTTTCATTCCTCTCTCAAGACAATGATGAGGACTTATTGTTATGACCATGAGAAAGACTGGGATGAAGGGGTTCATTTGCTGTTGTTTGCAGCTAGAGAAGCAGTGCAGGAGTCTACTGGATTCAGTCCATTTGAGCTAGTGTTTGGTCATGGAGTGAGAGGACCTTTCCTATTATTGAGTGAACAATGGCAAGAGAAAGAGCCGCATATCAGTCTGTTAGACTATGTTAGCAAGTTCAAGGAAAGATTGCGTGCAGCTTGTGACCTGGCCAAAGAGAACTTGAAATCAAGTCAGGGAAAAATGAAAACTTGGTATGATCATAAGGCTAGAAGTCGTGAGTTTAAACCAGGAGAAAAGGTCCTTGTGTTGTTTCCCTTGCAGTCCAATCCATTGCAGGCTAGATTTCATGGTCCTTATGAAATTCTGACAAAACTCAATGATCTCAATTACATTGTGAAGACTCCAGATAGGAGAAAACCAAAACAATTGTGTCACATTAACATGCTGAAGCCTTATCATGACAGAAATGCTAGGGTTGCAGCTGTCACTTCAGATTCTCCAATGGCCAAAATGTGTGAAGATGAGGGGGAGTTTCAAGATGATGAACCAAGAATTAAAGCTGAAGTTCTTTCATGTAAATTGTCAAACACTGAAGTGTTGCAAAATCTTGATGTAAAACTCCAGCACTTAGAACCCTCACAGAAAATCAGTTTGAAAGGTTGATCAAGAAATATGAGAATTTGTTTCCTGATCTTCCAAAAAGAGTTTCTATAGCCTCTCATGATGTAGATGTTGGTGATGCCAAACCAATAAAACAGCATCCGTACCGGATGAATCCTGAAAAGCAAAAGATTGCTGAGAAAGAGGTTGAGTACATGTTAAAACATGATATTATCAGACCCTCCAACTCAGATTGGAGTTCACCCTGTGTGCTAGTTCTAAAACCTGATGGAAGTACTAGATTCTGTACAGATTATCGCAAAGTCAATGCTGTAACTAGAACTGATGTGTTTCCAATACCTAGGATTGATGATTGTATTGATAGTGTAGGGCAAGCAAAGTTTCTGACCAAGATTGATTTATTGAAGGGTTATTGGTGTGTGCCTTTAACTGAGAGGGCCAAGAGCATCTCTGCTTTTGCCACACCATCTGGATTGTACCAGTATGAAGTCCTACCCTTTGGCATGAAAAATGCCCCAGCCACATTCCAAAGGATGATACAGTCTACAATCGCCGGATTGCCACACACGGGTGCATACATCGATGACCTGATCACATGGAGTGACTCCTGGGAAGAACATCTAAAAGATGTAGAGACGTTGTTCCAGCGCCTGACCCAGGCTAACCTGACTGTTAACCTGAGCAAGAGTGACTTTGGTTGTGCCACTGTCACCTATCTTGGCTTCGTCATAGGCCAGGGTAAGGTGGCACCCATAAATGCTAAAGTCCAAGCCATCATGGACTTTTCAGTTCCTGACAACAAAAAAGCTTTGCGCCGCTTCCTTGGAATGATCGGGTACTACCGCAAGTTCTGGAAGAACTTTGCTGAGATTGCTCTCAGTCTAACTAACCAACTGAAGAAAGGCGTAAAGTTCACCTGGGATGATGCATGCCAGAGAGCCTTCGATCGCCTGAAGTCTCTGCTGTGTCACTTCCCCGTGCTCAAATCTCCTGACTTCAACAAACCGTTCTCCATCGCGGTCGATGCTAGCGACCAAGCTTGTGGATCTGTGCTCCTACAGAGAAGTGACTCTGATGACATTGAGCATCCCGTGGCATACTTCTCCAGGAAGTTCAATCGCCACCAAAGGAACTATTCCACAATAGAGAAGGATTGGCTCTGGTCCTTTCTTTACAACACTTTGAGGTTTATGTTTGTACAGGACAAAAGCCAATGATTGTGTACACTGACCACAATCCGTTAATGTTTTTGAGTAAGATGAAAAACAAGAATCGGAGATTGTTGAATTGGAGTTTGATTTTACAGGAGTTTGACTTGGAAATTAAGCATGTGAAGGGTACAGACAATGTAATTGCTGATTGCTTATCCCGTGTTTAAATGTGTATTTATATATCATGTGTTTGAATATTGTATGATATGTATATATAGACAAGTGTTCACTTAACCATTTTGTATTGAAAAGAAAAATTTTGCCTTCATGAGTCAAAATTTTTCCCTTTTGGAATGGAGGTGTAATGTGAATATAGGCCACTTTTTTTGTTAAGCTCAGACTGGAGTCATGTTTAGACTTGTCCTGGACATGTCTGGGGCAAGTCTCAGAAAATAAAATAAAGAGGTCTAAATGTGGGTGGGGTCTGCAAAAGAGTATATAAGGAAAAGAATTGAGACAGTAAAGTAGTAGGAGAAATTGCAAGGAGAAGGATACATGTGACCAGACCTGTCATTTCTGTTCAAGACCTGTGAAGTTTTCTTTTGTGGATTTTTGCCTGTGTTTTAGCATTTTTCCTCACCCAGGACATCACCAAGCCACCCCACTAAAACAAGGGACTGTAAATATTTCTTTTTTTTTATATATATTCAATCTTGGTCTAAGTTGTAAATAGTATTTTAGTCTTTGTTAATAAAATGTGTTTGAGTTTTAAAAACTGTGTCTGTCATCCCTTGCTGTAGCTGTTGTGTTGTAAATTGTAATAACAAATTGGGGCCATAACAAATTGAACATTTATTGTTCTTACTTATTTTGTTTTACAAATCAACACCAATCAAGCTTTACCTCGGGGAGAGTAAGCAAAAAGAAATAACAAAACACTCTTTTAAATCAAAACCATAAGCCTCTCTTACAACCGGGCGTACGGGTTACCTGGCCGCACAGGCTCTGCGATTTGGGGGAAATTTATTGGGCGTAGCCATCCCGTAGAGGATGTAGGGTTTCCGTGGTGTTGCAAATGTGTCGTACTTATGGAGCAAGTGGCTCATGCAACCCACTTGCGCGCCACTTGCCCACTGTACGAAAATTGGTCGTTTTTGATCGTGCATGCAGCATGCGGCTCGTTCGTGCTAAGTGCGCTTCTAGTATGGTTGTCGTACGTTTAACTCACTCGGCACGTACGAGTTTGGAATCGTACGGTGCCCGTGCGCCTCACTCACTTCCACTGCAAGATGGGTGCACTGGCTTCCTATGGCAACTATGTCTACCCCGACATTTTTCCAGGAGTAATAAAGACAGAGCATCTTGGTCTCATCTTCAGTATCATCTTAAGCATCATCATGGCTACAACCAGTGGCGCCGCCAGCCGGAATCCTGTATGCACTGTGCGTACAAAGTTTTTTTGAAGGTATGAAGAAAAAGAAATATTTTAAAGGGTTTTTTTTTTTATTTAATTGTTTTTGGGGAGGGGATAATAAGGATGCTGGTTTGTAATAGGCTAAACAAGTTGAGTCCATTTATTTTTAAGCCAATTAATTGAAACCCAACATAAAGGCCAATGATTGTCATTTACAGACAGATTGTCATCTGTCACTAAGTGATTTTGAATTCTGGCGCGATATTCTTCTTCTACATTACTTAGCCTACCACCTATAAGGTGATTGCGGTTCGAATTGCGAAATAGAAATGTCAAAAAGACAGTTGAGCCTCTTCCAGGCATTTTTAAGAAAAAGAACGCGACGGGGAGGCATACACTTCATTTCAAATCGGTAGGAACATTAATTGCCTATTATTAGTATTAATAGGTCTCCTCAACGAAGTTGAGAGAGACGTATTGTTCTTATTCAGACTTTGATTATTCCTATTATTATTTTGCACGATTTTGTGTCTCTTCTACAGGTTTCGCGTTTTGACCGATTGTCGTGAAACTTGGTGAGCTGGTGCATACCAATGGGAAGGGGTTCCAATAAGCTTTTGGGCCAGATCGGCTTAGACCTTTTTGAGCAGGGGGCCCGAAAAGGTCCGAAATTTAACGTGGGAAAAATTTTCAAAATGGTCCTAGAGCGATGCTATTTTTTTTTTTTAAGATGCGTAATGACACTCTGAACAAACAATTCTATGGCGATGAAGTCGTAGGTCATGTAGTTTAGCTGCCATCTTGGAGCTTTCGCATTTTCCCCTCCTGATGACCCTTCCATTTTCAAAAATCTTCTCTGTAAAAACTGCTCGTTGAAAAATTCTGAAAATGACATATATGAACCTAGAGACTCACCTAAGCAAACAATTTGAAAATGAATTTTACTTTTTAAACTAGAAGCTTTTGAATTTCTGGATGTATAAAAGATCTTTCAACTTTGAAGCAAAAACAAATTGTTTTCAAATTCTAACATTTGGAAAATTTCCACTATGTTGTCTCTAGTGTCAAACCGACCATCCTCATAGGTCCAGCTACTATGAGGAGGCCGCACTTTTGCCCGCGGGCAAATGAAACACAAGTTATTCTTATTATTATTTTGTGTCTCTTCTACAGGTTTCACGTTTTGACCGATTGATGTGAAACTTGGTGAGCTGGTGCATACCAATGGGTAGGGGTTCCAATAAGCTTTTGGGCTGGATCGGCCCAGGCCTTTTTTGAGCAGGAGGCATGAAAAGGTGCGAAATTTTACATGGGAAAAATTTTCAAAATGGTTCTAGAGCGATGCAATTTTAAAAAAAAGATGCGTCATGACATTCTGAACAAAAAAGTCAAAGGCGATGAGGTCGTAGGTCTTGTGCTTTTGCTGCCATCTTGGAGTTTTCGTATTTTCCCCTCCTGATGACCCTACCATTTTCAAAAATCTTCTCTGTAAAAACTGCTGGTTGAATAATTATGAAAATTACATAAATGAACTGTTATGGCCCCAATTTGTGATTACATTTATAACACAACAGCAACAGCAAGGGATGACAGACACAGTTTTAACAACTAAAACACATTTAATTTTTAAAACAAAGACAAAGATTAATAACAACTAACTAACCTAAGACCAAAATTGAATTATGTACAAAGCATAAATATTTACAATCCCTTTTCGTGGGGGTGGCTTGGTGATGTCCTGGATGATGAAAATGCTCAAACACAGGCAAAGAAATCCACAAAAGAAACGTCACAGGTCTTGAACAGAATGGCAGGTCTGGTCATCTTCTTGCAATTTCTCCTACTACTTTACTGTCTCAATTCTTTTCCTTTTTTACTCTTTTGCAGACCCCAGCCACATTTAGACCTCTTTTTTTAATTTTCTGAGACTTGCCCCAGACATGTCCAGGACATGTCTAAACATGACTCCAGTCTGAGCTTAACAAAAAAAAGGTAAATACTGCCTTCTAGTGGCCTATATTCACATTACAGAACTTAGAGACTCTCCTAAGCAAACGATCTTGAGCAGAATTTGAAAATGAATTTTACTTTTTAAACTACAAGCTTTTGAATTTCAGTATGTATAAAAGATCTTTGAGTTTCAATAAAAGGTCTTTCACTTTCGCTCTGGCGTTAAAAAAAAAAATTTCCCTCCACTTCCATTGAAATAAATGTGGGAAGTTTGATGCGACACCCTTTCTTTCTGTCGTGAATAAGATTACTGAAATTGGATGTGCACTTTAAACTATTACATTTTTTTAAAGCGTGCTGTGAATTTTTGTATTTTCTATGAGCCACTTGGCGGGGTTGTCCTTTAGATGTACTTGCTGATTTGCCACCATCTTTGCATGTTTTTAACAGCAACGTCAATCCTATTGCAGCCTCTTAGCCTCTGTGGGCATTTAGGTAAATGCTTACTCAGAATTTCAATTTTTTAAAGGCAAAAAGAGGTAGATAATTATGTCTATATTAGTTGCATGTGCACATATTTGTATTAGTGTAAGTGTAACTTTTAACATGTATTACTGCATCACATTTGAGTTGTGAATCATTTACCATTTGCTGCAATAGAACATGCAAGGCTCTAATGCTTTCCATACCTGCAGCTTTGTTTTGACAATTTAATCAGTAATTGTTACTTGTAGAGTTTCATTAATGTGATGCATATGTTCAAAATGTTCCTTGTGTTCATATCGCAAGAATGTATATCAAAAAATTATTGCTAACCTAAATAATATGATGTGTTGAACATGTGTTTTAATACAGTTGTTGGAAACTGAAATAGGTGACTGCTTGAACAGTGTGAGTTATTGAATTGACTGTTTCTTGTCATCAAACAACAAAAAAAAAACCCACCACATTTACAGTGCCTTGTCGTGGCGTGGTGGCTTGTGTGTCTCTTCGACCCTGCGGGCTACGCTGACCAGAGTTTACACTCGTGGCAGGGACACCCATGTCAGAAAGACCAATGGATCGAGACCTGACTAAATCTGTACAACTTTGAAGCAAAAACAAATTGTTTTTAAATTCTAATGTTTTGGCCCTAATTTGTTATAACATATACACTGCCCGGCCAAAAAAAAGTCACTGTTTGGAAATTAATGAACAAATTCTAGAATTGGATCATTATTGCTGTTACTAATGTGTTTCAGCTGGCGATAATCATTTTTCCCCTGACTGATGCAGCGCATCGCTACTCATTTCTCAAAAAATCATGTCGGAAGACACATCCCTTGCTGGTGGAAAAGATGTTACAGTATTTCAGAACAGGCACTTTGTTGTGTTCCGTGGTCTGAGTGTCTGGTTAGTCAATTTTAGGTTTCTATTTTGGTATGTCAGTTTTTTAGTCCATGTCTTAGTGTTCACATTTTATTCCTCTCCGTGTAGTCCAGTCCACGTTTTACCCATGTACTGTCTTTGCTTTCTCCCCGGTCGCGTCATTTTTGTAGCAGTTTCTGTGTTAATTGATGGTGACACTATTTCGGGTGATTTCATGGATTCTGGGTTTCATCCTTCCTTCTGTTCTCGTTTGCTAGTTTCCCCTTGCTTTCCTATACATGCCAACATTACTAACAGTTTGTTGTTTTCTAAAATTACTAACCAAACTAACCTTGTATATAATGTTAATCTACTAACGAGCACCCGGGATTGTATAGCTGCACTTACTAATTGACTAATTATCTCTCAGCAGTTGCTCTATTCTAGTCTCCGCCCCTCGCTTTACTGTTCACTGGCTTTGCTAAAGTTTCCTGCAGAATCTCTGCATTCTTATAATCTGTTCTGGCTGTTTTTCTGTACACTTAGGAGTATTTTTATCCAGTTTGTGTGTCTGTGTGTGCCCCTGCCCTATATATCTGAGCAGTTTCTGCACGCGAGCAGATCTGACTTCTGTAAGGGAACACGAGGGAAACACACTAGGGGAACTAGGAAGACTCAGACACTCTCGGAAAACCTCGGAACGGGAGGGAGACACAAAGGGGAGTGAGACGCCAGAAGCGGGGATCCAAAATGATATTTATTAAAATAAATACAGAAACAAACCAGGGGGGAAAAAGGGGCACTCTGGCCAACAAAAACACCGTGCCTCGCACTGAAAAAAGGAGAACTAAGAAATCCAAAAACTCTAACGGATACCAGGGGACAGACTCAGAACAAATACCAGGGGGCAGACTCGGGAACAGATACCTGGGACGCTAGGAAATACTCACAAGACAAGACAGTTGGCACAGCTGGCAGATGGCTAACTCGGGTAGCACAGCTGGCCAGGAGAAGGGTCAGGGAGAACGTAAGGAGGGGGACAGACAGGACACAGGCAGGAACGCTGGGGCTCAGGACAGGCAGGGCGGCTGGTGCTCAGGACAGGCAGGGCTCTGGTGCTCAGGACAGGCAGGGCGGCTGGTGCTCAGGACAGGCAGGGCTCTGGTGCTCAGGACGGGCAGGGCTCTGGTGCTGAACTGAGAACACAGAGAAAAACTGAGGGGACCAGAGGAAAGGTGCACAGGGCAGGGAGAGCGGGAGTGGGAACGGAAGTCAGATCTGCTCGCGTGCAGAAACTGCTCAGATATATAGGGCAGGGGCACACAGACACAGGTGTTGAAACTTAATCTAATTAACAAGGGGTGGAACATGAGGGAAACCAATTACATGAAAACAGATAAACATTAACACACAGACAAGGATCACAAGACAATCCCAAAGATGGGAAAAATAAACTGGATAAAAAGACTCCTAAATGTACAGAAAAAGAGCCAAAACAGATTATAAGAATGCAGAGATTCTGCAGGAAACTTTAGCAAAGCCAGTGAACAGTAAAGCGAGGGGCGGAGACTAGAACAGAGCGACTGCTGAGAGATAATTAGGCAATTAGTAAGTGCAGCTATACAATCCCGGGTGCTCGTTAGTAGATTAGTATCATATACAAGGTTAGGTTGGTTAGTAATTTTAGAAAACAACAAACAGATAGTAATGTTAGCATGTATAGAAAAGCAAGGGGAAGCTAGCAAACGAGAACAGAAGGAAGGATGAAACCCAGAATCCAATAAATCACCCAAAATAGTGTCACCATCAATTAACACAGAAACTGCTACAAACAATGACGCGACCGGGGAGAAAGCAAAGACAGTACATGGGTAAAACGTGGACTGGACTACGTGGAGAGGAATAAAATGTGAACACTAAGACATGGACTAAAAAACTGACATACCAAAATTGAAACCTAAAATTGACTAACCAGACACTCAGACCACGGAACACAACACACTTCTTGGCCTGTATTTAGCAAAGAAACTCATAAATGCAAAAACAAGTATGAGGAATAATTTTCACAAACATATTTGCCACCACAAAGTCCTGACCTGAAACACATTAAAAGTTATTGGGATGTGCTCAAGAAAGACCACCGAGTGGTTCAACCATTATGTCGAGAAGACAAGATTTCGGCCAAAAATTATGGCATGTATGATCGAAAATAAATGTTCTGGCATTGCATATAGTTGTCAAAACAATGACAAAATGAATCAAAGCTACAGGGGTTCCAACTAAATATTTGAGTGTGCAACTTTTTTTTTGGCCGGGCAGTGTATGACAGCAAGGGATGACAGACAAAATTTTGAAACTTAAACAGGTTTAATTAAACAAAGACTTTTAACTAATCTACTTATCTACTTTACTGACCAAGATTGATAAATACAAGAACAACAATATTTACAGTCCCTTTGGTGGGGTTGTTTGGTTATGTCCTGGGTGAGGAAATGTTTGGTTATGTCCTGGGTGAGGAAAATACTCCAACACAGGCAAAAATCCACAAAAAGCTTAACGGGTTGTTATGGCCCCAATTTGTTATTACATTTATAACACAACAGCAACAGCAAGGGATGACAAACACAGTTTTAACAACTAAAACACATTTAATTTTTAAACAAAGACAAAGACTAATAACAACCTACAACTAAAGACCAAGATTGATAAATAAGAAAAAACAGAAATAATTACAGTCCCTTTTTGGTGGGGTGGCTTGGTGATGTCCTGGATAATGAAAATGCTCAAACACAGACAAAGAAATCCACAAAAGAAACGTCACAGGTCTTGAACAGAATGGCAGGTCTGGTCATCTTCTTGCAATTTCTCCTACTACTTTACTGTCTCAGTTCTTTTCCTTATATACTCTTTTGCAGACCCCACCCACATTTAGACCTCTTTTTTTTTAATTTTCTGAGACTTGCCCCAGACATGTCCAGGACATGTCTAAACATGACTCCAGTCTGAGCTTAACAAAAAAAGGTAAATACTGCCATCTAGTGGCCTATATTCACATTACAGCTCAATTCCAAAAGGGAAAAAATTTTGACTCATAAAGGCAAAATTTTTCTTTTCAATACAAAATGGTAAAGTGAACACTTGTCTATATATACATATCATACACATTCAAACACGGGATAAGCAATCAGCAATTACATTGTCTGTACCCTTCACATGCTTAATTTCCAAGTCAAACTCCTGTAAAATCAAACTCCAATTCAACAATCTCCGATTCTTGTTTTTCATCTTACTCAAAAAAATTAACGGATTGTGGTCAGTGTACACAATCATTGGCTTTTGTCCTGTACAAACATAAACCTCAAAGTGTTGTAAAGAAAGGACCAGAGCCAACAGTTCCTTCTCTATTGTGGAATAGTTCCTTTGGTGGCGATTGAACTTCCTGGAGAAGTATGCCACGGGATGCTCAATGTCATCAGAGTCACTTCTCTGTAGGAGCACAGATCCACAAGCTTGGTCGCTAGCATCGACCGCGATGGAGAACGGTTTGTTGAAGTCAGGAGATTTGAGCACGGGGAAGTGACACAGCAGAGACTTCAGGTGATCGAAGGCTCTCTGGCATGCATCATCCCAGGTGAACTTTACGCCTTTCTTCAGTTGGTTAGTTAGACTGAGAGCAATCTCAGCAAAGTTCTTGCAGAACTTGCGGTAGTACCCGATCATTCCAAGGAAGCGGCGTAAAGCTTTTTTGTTGTCAGGAACTGGAAAGTCCATGATGGCTTGGACTTTAGCATTTATGGGTGCCACCTTACCCTGGCCTATGACGTAGCCAAGATAGGTGACAGTAGCACAACCAAAGTCACTCTTGCTCAGGTTAACAGTCAGGTTAGCCTGGGTCAGGCGCTGGAACAACGTCTCTACATCTTTTAGATGTTCTTCCCAGGAGTCACTCCGTGTGATCAGGTCGTCGATGTACGCACCCGTGTGTGGCAATCCGGCGATTGTAGACGGTATCATCCTTTGGAACGTGGCTGGGGCATTTTTCATGCCAAAGGGTAGGACTTCATACTGGTACAATCCAGATGGTGTGGCAAAAACAGAGATGCTCTTGGCCCTCTCAGTTAAAGGCACACACCAATAACCCTTCAATAAATCAATCTTGGTCAGAAACTTTGCTTGCCCTACCCTATCAATACAATCATCAATCCTAGGTATTGGAAACACATCAGTTCTAGTTACAGCATTGACTTTGCGATAATCTGTACAGAATCTAGTACTTCCATCAGGTTTTGGAACTAGCACACAGGGTGAACTCCAATCGGAGTTGGAGGGTCTGATAATATCATGTTTTAACATGTACTCAACCTCTTTCTCAGCAATCTTTCTCTTTTCAGGATTCATCCGGTATGGATGCTGTTTTATTGGTTTGGCATCACCAACATCTACATCATGAGAGGCTATAGTAACTCTCTTTGGAACATCAGGAAACAAATCCTCATATTTCTTGATCAACCTTTTAAACTGATCTCTCTGTGAGGGTTCTAAGTGCTGGAGTTTTACATCAAGATTTTGCAACACTTCAGTGTTTGACAATTTACATGAAAGAACTTCAGCTTTAATTCTTGGTTCATCATCTTGAAACTCCCCCTCATCTTCACACGTTTCGACCATTGGAGAATCTGAAGTGACAGCTGCAACCCTAGCATTTCTGTCATGATAAGGCTTTAGCATGTTTATATGACACAATTGTTTTGGTTTTCTCCTATCTGGAGTCTTCACAATGTAATTGAGATCATTGAGTTTTGTCAGAATTTCATAAGGACCATGAAATCTAGCCTGCAATGGATTGGACTGCAAGGGAAACAACACAAGAACCCTGTCTCCTGGTTTAAACTCACGGCTTCTAGCCTTATGATCATACCAAGTTTTCATTTTTCCCTGACTTGATTTCAAGTTCTCTTTGGCAAGGTCACAAGCTGCACGCAATTTTTCCTTGAACTTGCTAACATAGTCTAACAGACTGATATGCGGCTCTTTCTCTTGCCATTGTTCACTCAATAATAGCAAAGGTCCTCTCACTTCATGACCAAACACTAGCTCAAATGGACTGAATCCAGTAGACTCCTGCACTGCTTCTCTAGCTGCAAACAACAGCAAATGAACCCCTTCATCCCAGTCTTTCTCATGGTCATAACAATAAGTCCTCATCATTGTCTTGAGAGTGGAATGAAACCGCTCTAAGGCACCCTGACTTTCTGGATGATAGGCACTAGAAAGAATCTGTTTTGCACCTAGTTCATACACAACCTGCTGAAACAATCCAGAAGTGAAATTGCTACCTTGGTCTGACTGAATTTCCCTGGGAAGACCAAACAACGTGAAGAACTTTATCAAAGCCTTCGAGATTGCAGTTGCCTTGATGTTACGTAGAGGTATGGCTTCGGGGAATCTGGTAGATGCACACATGATTGTCAACAAGTACTGATTTCCAGATCTAGTCTTGGGTAATGGACCAACGCAATCAACAATGACCCTAGAGAATGGCTCCCCAAATGCTGGGATAGGCTGCAATGGAGCCACAGGTGGGTCTAACTGGTGTTTTCCAACTACCTGACAAGTGTGACAGGTTTTGCAAAAGTTGGAAACGTCTTTCCGAAGCCCAGGCCAAAAGAAGTGTTTCATGATCTTATCAACAGTCTTGTTAACACCAAGATGACCTCCTAAAGGTAAACTATGAGCCATTGTTAAGATCTCATTCCTATAGACCTTCGGAACAACAATTTGCCTGACCACTGCCCAATCTGCATTGGCAGGGATATCAGGAGGGCGCTACTTCCGCATCAACACACCATCCTTGAGATAATACCCAACTGGAACTGCATCTATTTCTTTTTCAGGAAGGGCTCTCCTCTTTAGTACACCAATTTCAGGATCATTAGTTTGCTCCTCAATCAACCGCTTTCTGGACAGAGACAAGTCTCCAGACACATCAGAATCACCAGACCCATCCGGCTGGCTGAATAGAGAACTGATAAAAGTATCTGATTAGTCCTCAAACGGAGAAACCATAGTAGGCCAATCAGAGTCATGAGGCGAACCACCTGAGTCCTGACTATTCAATGTACTGGACGGCACCACAACATCATCTTCTTTAGCCTTCTTGGCCATAGCACGAGTCACTGCGCAAGAAGGATACAGAGATGGGTCCTCATCCCCATTTTCAGTGCTCGGCTGTGAAGTAAGATGTACAGGGGGAACTACTTTGCCCCCAGCCAGGTCATTGCCTAGCAACAGAGAAACACCCTTTATAGGTAGACTTGACATAAGTCCCACCTTTACCTGTCCTGTAACTAAATCTGACTTCAAGAATATAGAGCGCAGGGGTACAGATACAGTCCTCCCTTCAATACCTTGTACAAGTATGAAATCCCCTGAAGCGGTCTCATCACGTAACTCCAAGGAGTCCATCAACAAAAGTGACTGAGAAGCTCCGGTATCCCTTAGGATATATATGGGGACAGGAGTAGTATGCTCATTCAGAGCCACAAATCCCTCTGACACAAATGGAAGAAATTCCTCCCTCACGAAGTCAGCTGTATCAGGCTTTTTAGCCCCACATGAAGCAGGCAATTTAGCAGATCGGTTATCTACTACAGGGGTTTCTAACCTTGTTTTCACAAAGGCATTTGGTTTGGTATCCTTTTTTTTTCTTTCTTAGCTTTTAGGAACCAACAGTTAGTTGTAACATGACCAGATTTCTTGCAATAACTGCAAACTAGACCACTTTTGCCACTGTCAGCTTTCACACTTTGATCAGACCTGTTACTGGATTTCTGAGCACCATCACCAGATTTGTCTTTGTCTTTGGGTGAGGAATCTTAGGTATCACCGTAACCCTTTTTCTGAAATTGGGACCATTTATTGTTACTGCTAGACTGAAATTTGGACTTATGTGTGAGAACATATTCATCTGCAAATTTGGCAGCTGATTGCAAGTTCAGTGCTTGCTTCTCATTAAGGTAGGTCTTAAGATCATCCTTAACACAGTTCTTGAATTCTTCAACTAACACCATCTCTTTTAGTGAGTTGAAATCATCCTTGACCTCCATAGAAGTACACCAGCGCTCAAAGCAAACCTGCTTCTCATTAGCAAATTCAACATAAGTCTGATTTTCAGATTTCTTCAGACCTCTGAATTTCTGTCGGTAAGCCTCTGGAACCAACTCATAAGCTCTCAAAATAACCTTTTTGACAACCTCATAATCAGAGGAATCATCTGCAGACAAAGCCGAATAGGCTTGTTGAGCTTTACCCTTGAGGACAGTTTGCAACATCAGAGGCCAGTGTTCCTTTGGCCACTGGCAACTCTTTGCTACCTTTTCAAAACACTGGAAATAGTTGTCAACATCCTTTTCTGAAAATGGAGGCACCAGTTTTACCTCCTGACTGGCACAAAATTTATTTTTAGTTTCAATTTTAATTTTTAGTTGCTCCATTTGGAGTCTTTCTTCTCTATCGAATTTCTCTAATTCAAAATCTCTCTGTCTCTGTCTCTCTCTTTCTGCTCTTTCCTCTTTCTCTCTCTCAAATTCTCTTTGTTTTTCTTCTCTTGCTAATTTTTCTAACTCAAACTGCCTTTGTTTTTCTTTTTCTTCCCTCTCAAATTCTCTTTGTTTCTCTTTTTCCTCCCTTTCTTTTTTCTCTTCTCTTGCTAATTTTTCCAACTCAAACTGCCTTTGTTTTTCTTTTTCCTCCCTTTCAATCTCTAGCATTTTTAATTTAAGTTCCATTTCTATATTTGGATTTTCCACTGAAAACTGTTCCAGATCTCCTGGTGCAAACACATTTTCATCAATGTAATATTCAACTATCTCTCCAGCCAGTCTTGCTTTTCGCATGGCTGGTTTCACCTCTGTCAGCTCTAAATGTCTGCAAATTTCTAGCAGTTCTGTCTTTTTAAAAGACTTCAAAACCCCTACGGTTGGTGATGCCAAGAAATCATCCATTGCTGTTGTCAATATATATGTATTCAATTAAAAAAAAATTTTTTACAATTTGAAATGTTAGATTTTTAATAAATGACTCACAAAATGGTCTATCCCGGACCTTGAGCCCCCAATTTGTTATGGCCCCAATTTGTTATTACATTTATAACACAACAGCAACAGCAAGGGATGACAAACACAGTTTTAACAACTAAAACACATTTAATTTTTAAACAAAGACAAAGACTAATAACAACCTACAACTAAAGACCAAGATTGATAAATAAGAAAAAACAGAAATAATTACAGTCCCTTTTTGGTGGGGTGGCTTGGTGATGTCCTGGATAATGAAAATGCTCAAACACAGACAAAGAAATCCACAAAAGAAACGTCACAGGTCTTGAACAGAATGGCAGGTCTGGTCATCTTCTTGCAATTTCTCCTACTACTTTACTGTCTCAGTTCTTTTCCTTATATACTCTTTTGCAGACCCCACCCACATTTAGACCTCTTTTTTTTTAATTTTCTGAGACTTGCCCCAGACATGTCCAGGACATGTCTAAACATGACTCCAGTCTGAGCTTAACAAAAAAAAGGTAAATACTGCCATCTAGTGGCCTATATTCACATTACAGGGTCATGAAAAAAATGACAGATCTGGTCAAATGTATCCTTCTGCTTGCAATTTCTCCTACTACTTTACTCTCTCTATTTTCCTCTTTATACACTCTTTTGCAGACCCCTCCCACCTTTTAGACTTTTTTTAAATTCTCTGGGACTTTCTGTTTCAGACATGCCCAGGACATGTCCAAGCCTGGCTCCAGTCTGGGCTAAACAAAAGAAAGCTCAATACTGCTATCTAGTGGCTTCTATTCACATTACACCTCCATTCCAAAAGGGAAAAATTTTGACTCATAAAGGCAAAATTTTTCTTTTCAATACAAAAATGGTTAAGTAGACACCTGTGTATATATACATATAATACAATATGCTCATAAACTTGTAATACGGTATCTCACAAAAGTGAGTACACCCTTAACATTTCGACTATTGATTTAGTATATCTTTTTAAGGGACAACGTTACAGAAATGAAAACTGAATATATTCTAAAGTAGTCATTGCACAATTGGTGGAGCAGTGTAGATTTACTGCACTGTCCAAATACCTGAACAAGCAGTCCCTATTTCCAAAATGGGTGGCAACAAAAGTGAGTATACCTCACCCTCAACATGCCAAATTGTGTCCGTAATGTCATTATTTAGTGTGACCACCATTGTTGTCCAGCACTGCCTTGATTCTCTGTGGTATGGAATTCACCAGAGCTGCACAGGTTGTTGCTGGGATCCTCCACTCCTCCATGACAACATCACGGAGCTGGTGGATGTTGGACACCTGCTGCTCCTCCACCTTTCTCTTGAGGATGCCCCACCGGTGCTCAATGGGATTCAGGTCTGGAGACATACTTGGCCATACCATCACCTTCAGCCTCTTTAGGAAGGCAGTTGTAATCTTGGAGGTGTGTTTCGGGTCGTTATCATGTTGGAAAGCAGCCGTGCGGCCCAGTTTCTGAGGGGAGGGCGTCATGTTCTGCTTCAGAATCTCACAGTACATGTTGGATCCGTTATTCCATTTATGATGTGCAGCTCCCAGGACCAGAAGCACTCATGCAGCCCCAGACCATGATGCTGTCAGCACCATGTTTGACAGTAGGCAGTACACACTTGTTTTGATACTTCTCACCAGGGCGCCGCCACACATGCTGGACACCATCTGAGCCGAACAAGTTTATCTTGGTCTCGTCAGACCACGGAACATGGTTCTAGTCGTTCATGTTCTTGGACTGGTTGTCTTCAACAAACTGTTTTCAAGCTTTCTTGTAGACTAGCTTCAGAAGAGGCTTCCATCTTGGCTGACGGCCATGCAGACTAACTTTGCGCAGAGCAAGGCGTATGGTCTGAGCACTGACAGGCTGTTATCCCACTGCTACAACCTTGTTAGCAATGCTGCCAGCACTCCTGCGTCTGTTTTCTGAAGCCAACTTGTGCACCTGGCACAGAGCACGAGGACTCAACCTCTTCGGTCGACCCTGACGAAGCCTTTTCTGAGCCAAACTCGTCTTGGAAAACCGCTGGATAACCTTGGCCACCGTGCTGTAGCTCAGTTTCACAGATCTTCTTGTAGCTTAGACCATCTTTGTGGAGAGTAACAATTCTCTTTTTCAGATCCTCAGAGAGTTCTTTCCCCTGAGGTGCCATGTTGACCCTTCAGTGACCAGAATGAGAGCATTGCACCTAAAGCACTACAATTTAACCCTTCAACATGTTACACAACCTCATATGGCCCAGTCGAACAGGCAAAAGCATGAACATGGTGAACAAGTCACGTTTCATTGCTTGGTTGACCATTATCAATTGGGGTGTGTACTCACTTTTGTTGCCATCAATTTTGGAAATAGTGACTGTTTGTTCAGGTATTTGGACAGTGGAGTAAATCTACACTGCTACACATATTGTACCATGACTACTCTAGAATATATAGAAGTTTCACTTCTGTAGCATTGTCCCTTGAAAAGATATAATAAAATTAATTGTCAAAATGTGAGGGGTGTACTCACTTTTGTGAAATACTGTATGTACACATACTCAAACACGGGATAAGCAATCAGCAATTACATTGTCAGTACCCTTTACATGCTTAATTTCCAAGTCAAACTCCTGTAAAATCAAACTCGAATTCAACAATCTCCGATTCTTATCTTTCATCTTACTCAAAAACATTAACGGATTGTAGTCAGTGTACACAATCATTGGCTTTTGCCCTGTACAAACATAAACCTCAAAGTGTTGTTAAGAAAGGACCAGAGCCAACGGTTCCTTCTCTATCGTGGAATAGTTCTTTTGGTGGCGATTAAACTTCCTGGAGAAGTATGCCACGGGATGCTCAATGTCATCAGAGTCACTTCTCTGTAGAAGCACAGATCCACAGGCTTGGTCGCGAGCATCGACCGCAATGGAGAACGGTTTGTTGAAGTTAGGAGATTTGAGCACGGGGAAGTGACACATCAGAGACTTCAGGCGATCGAAGGCTCTTTGGCATGCTTCATCCCAAGTAAACTTTACGCCTTTCTTCAGTTGGTTGGTGAGACTGAGAGCAATCTCAGCAAAGTTCCTGCAGAACTTGCGGTAGTACCCGATCATTCCAAGGAAGCGGCGCAAAGCTTTTTTGTTGTCAGGAACTGGAAAGTCCATGATAGCTTGGACTTGAGCATTTATGGGTGCCACCTTACCTTAGCCTATGACGTAGCCAAGATAGGTGACAGTAGCACAACCAAAGTCACTCTTGTTCAGGTTAACAGTCAGGTTACCCTGGGTCAGGCACTGGAACAACGTCTCTACATCTTTTAGATGTTCTTCCCAGGAGTCACTCCATGTGATCAGGTCGTCGATGTACGCATCCGTGTTTGGCAATTCGGCAATTGTCGACTTTATCATCCTTTGGAACGTGGCTGGGGCATTTTTCATGTCAAAGGGTAGGACTTCATACTGGTACAACGCAGATGGTGTGGCAAAAGCAGACATGCTCTTGGCCCTCTCAGTTAAAGGCACACACCAATAACCCTTCAATAAATCAATCTTGGTCAGAAACTTTGCTTGCCCTACTCTATTGATACAATCATCAATTCTAGGTATTGGAAACACATCAGTTCTCCACAATCTGTTTTGGAGGATCTGATAATATCATGTTCTGACATGTACTCAACCTCTTTCTCAGCAATCTTTCTCTTTTCAGGATTCATCCGATATGGATGCTGTTTTGTTGGTTTGGCATAACCAACATCTACATCATGAGAGGCTATAGAAACTCTCTTTGGAACATCAGGAACATCTTTATATTTCTTGATCAAGCTCTCAAACTGATCTCTCTGTGAGGGTTCTAAGTGCTGGAGTTTTACATCAAGATTTTGCAACACTTCAGAATTTGACAATTTACATGAAAGAACTTCAGCTTTAATTCTAGGTTCATCATCTTGAAACTCCCCTTCATCTTCACATGTCTCGACCATAGGAGAATCTGAAGTGACAGCTGCAACCCTAGCATTACTGTCATGATAAGGCTTCAGCATGTTAATGTGACACATCTGTTTTGGCTTTCTCATATCTGGAGTCTTCACAATGTAATTGAGATCATTGAGTTTTGTCAGAATTTCATAAGGACCATGAAATCTAGGACTTTGTCTCCTGGTTTTAACTCACGGCTTCTAGCCTTATGATCATACCAAGTTTTCATTTTTCCCTGACTTGATTTCAAGTTCTCTTTGGCTAGGTCACAAGCTGCACACAATCTTTCCTTGAACTTGCTAAACTAGTCTAACAGACTGATGTGCGGCTCTTCCTCTTGCCATTGTTCACTCAACAATAGCAAAGGTCCTCTCACTTCATGGCCAAACACTAGCTCAAACGGGCTGAATCCAGTAGACTCCTGCACTGCTTCTCTAGCTGCAAACAACAGCAAATGAGCACCTTCATCCCAGTCTTTCTCATGGTCATAACAATAAGTCCTCATCATTGTCTTGAGAGTGGAATGAAACCACTCTCAGGGACCCTGAGTCTCTGGATGATAGGCACTAGAAAGAATCTGCTTTGCACCTAGTTCATACACAACCTGCTGAAACAATCCGGAAGTGAAATTGCTACCTTAGTCTGACTGAATTTCCCTGGGAAGGCAAAACGACATGAAAAACTTTATCAAAGCCTTCGAGATTGTAGTTGCCTTGATGTTGCGTAAAGGTATGGCTTCAGGGAATCTGGTAGATGCACACATGATTGTCAACAAGTACTGATTTCCAGATTGTTATGGCCCCAATTTGTTATGACCTATTGGACAGCAAGGGACGACAGACAAAAATTTTAAAACTTAAACAGATTTAATTAAACAACCCACTGATCTAGATTGAAATATTAACAAACAAACAAAAAAAATTTGATATTTACAGTCCCTTGAGATGGGGTTGCTTTGCGATGTTCTGGGACTGGAAAATGCTCCAACACAGGCAAAAATCCACAAAAAGAGCTTCACAAGTCTTGAAAAGAGTGACAGGTCTGGTCAAATGGTCTTCCACAATGTCTCCTTGTATTTTCTCCTCCTACTTCACTCTCTCCATTTTTTCCTTATATACTCTTTTCCAGCCCGCTCCCACCTTCCAGACTTTCTTTTTTCAATTCTCTGGGACTTCCCCTCTCAGACATGCCCAGGACATGCCCAAACCTAGCTCCAGACTGGGCTTCACAAAAAAAATGTCAATACTCCCATCGAGTGGCTTTTTTTTTTCCACATTACACCAAAACCATACAAAAATCCCACCCAACAACAGAGAGGAGCAGCATTATCAGAAAATGAGGTTTCTCAAAAATCATTTAGATTTAATTCATTTCAATAACTGCATATCGAGAGATTGATTCACTGCATTTTTCCATGGTAAATTTACTGCATTTCATTACTGCCATTAACTGCATTTCAATATATGCAATTCATTGAATCTCATTCCATAGCTTCCCAGTGCTCAATACATTTTGAGATCTAGAGTATTTCAACACATTTCAGTTCACTATATTCAATACATTTGAGATTTTCATACTGATTTGTTCAATTTGATCACTGCGTCATAATTTCTTGCATTAGGATTTGTCAGATTGTGATTTGTTGCACTGCAGTTCGTTTAATTCATTTCAGTAGGATTCATCATGGTTTATTTCATTTAATTCCATTGGCAATCACAGAATGACACCAGGAACACACCAGCCTTGGGTGGCAGCAGGGGTTGCAAACAGCAAAATTAAACTAGATAAATGTCCCCGGGCAACCATGGATATTGACCGAAACAACAACATTCTCCACATAGGCAAAGTTCACAGCTTAGCCAAGAGGATGGGCAACAGTAAATGTATAGTGTCCAGCAAATCAACCACTCCAGGCCACATGAAAGTTCACAGAAAATTTGTCAAGCACAATAACACCCCTTTACACACCACAAAATGTGACATGACTGAGCAAAACTTGTTACATTTAGAACCGTCAAATTTTGACCGGTTGGGCATGACACGTAAGGTCGTAGAGTCACATCAGAACTTGTCCTGCATTTGCAGAAATGAGCAATAGCAGTTCCATGTTATTCCCAAATCCCAGTAAATGCAATTTTTTATTTATTACCAGCCAGGTTCAGCAATGATCATGTCTGTGTGTGTGTGTGTGTTTCTGTCACTCTGTCTGTCAGCCCGTGGCTGGGGCCAGGTCTGCTATCTCTGATTGCCTTGTTTTTTAAAAAATGCTCTTTCACCTCTATGCAATTAAGGTTGGGCTTACCCAAAGCCATTATGCGATTTCAAAGTCGCAAACAAATTTCCAAAGTCGGAATAAAATCTTTAGAGTTCTGCTGGTGTTGCAGCACGCTTCCATGGTCTCCAAGGTGGTCATAAAATTTTTGCCAGTATTCCTTCATCTTATTCCGTCGAGCGTGCTAAGACAAACAAACTGAGGCGCATTCAACTGCAGTAATTATTTTCCGTGAATGCGTCTGAATTATTGGAACGGCATCAGAAGGACAGAAATATGACTACTTTACTCACCATCAGAAACCTGTGTGCAGAGTGGAGCAGCACAACACACTGCAGAGCCATGTGAGCAAATCGCTACCAATGTTGCCAGGCAATCCGAGCGCCACATATTCAGTTATCTGGATGGTATTGTGGGTATTATGAGGAAGAAAACATACTGAAGTACTAAATATACTGGCCAGATGAATGAGCTATTTCCAAAGCTCTTCCAGTCAGATTAAAACCTTTTTATTGTCTGTGTGAGTCATTCGCATTGCAGTCAATGTTTTTTAAATAAAATTTTCAGCGACTGGGCTATCACTCGAATACGGAGTGTCATTCCGATGAAAGAAAATAGCCAGAGTTCTTAGCTGCTCAGGTGAAGCCAAACTCAACTTCGGTTCGCAGGAACCGGTGTAAAGGACAAGTCCATCGGTCGCTTCAATGCTGCCCAATTCGACAGTCGTTGAAGCAGACTCCAGTTTAACGCAGATATTTGAATATCAACACATCTCATTTGCAATCAGAAAACATATACAGTATTTGCCCCTTTCCTGATTTCTTATTTTTTTGCATATTTGTCACTCTTAACTGTTAAATGTTTCATATCAAATAAATTTTAATATTAGAGAAAGATAACCTTCGTGAAAAAAATGAAGGAAAGAAAAAGTGCTGTTTTTAAAATGATGATTTCATTTATTGAGGGAAAAAGCTATCCAAACCTTCCTGGCCCTGTGTGAAAAGTAATTGCCCCCTAAATCCAATATCTGGTTGTGCCGCCCTTGGCGACAACAATTGCTATCAAGCGTTTGTGATAACTGGCAATGAGTCTTTCACATCGCTGTGGAGGAATATTGGCTAACTCTTTTTTGCAGAATGTTTTAATTCAGCCAAATTGGAGTGTTTTCGAGCATGAGCGGCCTGTTTAAGGTCATGCCACAGCAGTCCAGGTCCCGAAGCAGCAAAGCAGCCCCAGACCATCACACTACCACCATTATGTTTGACTGTTGGTATGATGTTCTTTTTATGAAATGCTGTGTTGGTTTTACACCAGATGTAACAGGACACACCCCTTCCAAAAAGTTCTACTTTTGTTTCATCATTCCACAGAATATTTCCCCTAAACTTTTTGGCAAATGTGAGATGAGCCTGTGTGTTCTTTTTGGTCAGCAGTGGTATTTGCCTTAGAACTCTCCCATGGATGCTATATTTGCCCACACTCTTTTATTGTGGAATCATGAACACACGGACTTTAACTGAGGCAAGTGAGGCCCACAGTTCTTTAGATGTTGTTCTGGGTTCTTTTGTGACCTCCTTGATTAGTGTTCAATGCGCTCTCGGAGTAATTTTGGTGGGCTGGCCACTCCTGGGAAGGTTCATTCCTGTTCCAAGTTTTCTCCATTTGTGAATAGGTTTGGTTTGGATTAAGGATCGACCAATACATCGGCCGGCCGATATATTCGGCCGATTCGCGCGTGGTTTTCGCCGATTTATATTTCCGCGGCATGATTTACAGACAGGCATCCAGGGGCAGCTCTGTGTTGCCGGAAGACCCTGCAGCACATGAGGCATTACCCCTCCCCTACTGGAAGAGTGGTGAACGCAATGGCTGCTTCAGAACAAGGTGTTTTAAAATTTCTTTTAGCCTCTCACTGTTAAACTTAGTTGAAATATTGCCACCCACTTTGAAATAGGAAACATGAATGCCAAGTAATTCCCAATTAGTACATGTGCTTGCAAACATATTTAAGTTTGTGGGTCAGTAAAACGGGAATGCTGCTGAATGCTTCGTCTTTAAAAGTGCTTACCATTGAGTTTAGGGAGATGTTGACGTCGTTGTGGGCTAATATGTACAGATGTAATGAACACCGGTTTAAGGATTAGGTAATGTCAATGTTGTCATGGTGTTTGTAGGAGTTTAATTCAGTGAACACCGGGGTGAGGTTAAATGCGTTTCGTGTCGTGTGTGTATGCGGAGGGCCCGAACTTGCAAACAAAATTAAGACTGTGCGACTTTCGAATTAAAATAGTTGCACCTGTGCGACCGCTTTTTCCCCCAATTAAACGCCTCTTTTCAGATACATTTGGTAGTCAGAAGGCAAGCCAGCTGCCGCTGCAGCTTAAATAAAGATGGGCGCATGTCTTGGAGCAGCGCATGAATCTACTGGACATACCGCAGCCAAGCGCACCCAGTGTGTTCCGTTGAGCTGACAGTGACCATTCTGACCAATCAAAGGGGAGGTTGACGTCGTAAACCTCTCTACTGATTCTAGAATGGTTAATATTAGCCGTAAAACAATCCATTTCGCGGGAATGAGAGTTACTATTGTACCTATGCACAAGATTTGGACTGAAAATGAAACGAAGAGCGATGGAAGACTTCTTGTTTTTTTTTTTTTTGGTACCGTTAACGTTAAAAAAGTCGAGTCAGTATCAAAAGTTAATGAAACTGAAAATCATGACGGTGATTCGGATGAATCGGCAGCGAAAATCAGCTGATTATTTTCGCGAAGAGTTGCACCAAAATGTTGAAGGTGAAGTGCACCATGTTCATTGTAAAGATAATGACCCGAATCTGGTTGTTAACAGCGCGTTATCAACTGAGTCCAAACACTTTAAACGTGAACGTCCTTCCAAACACGGAGAAAGCACGAAACACAGAAAATACTGTGACACCTGTGCGTAAACGATAGATCCGTATTTCTGTTATTAGTTGCAACTTATCAAAATATGCTGCCTCGCGGCTCGGCGTTTGCCGCAGCCTTAAAATCTCCGTCTCGGTTTCCTCGCTCATATCTTCAGTATCCTATCTGCAAAAATCTTTAACATTTTTAAAAGCGCGTCTTTAGACTAGTAGACGTTAATATATTTGCAAGTACATGCAACGTTTTCCTGAAAATGCCGAAATTATAAGACGTGCGTGCAGTGGCGTGTCTGGAAGTGATAATTCGTGGAGCACGGACTATGCCTTTGCGTCAAAGATTTTTCCTGGTTTGTACCCAGTTATTTTCCGTTATTAACACGTTTTCCAGTTTTGACAATAATCCTCTGGCAATCGAAGCTACGGTTTCTTTCTCCGTGAGATCAATTGACCCCTAAATAATGCGATAAATTCAGATCTAAATAATTTTTCTGGCCACTCTATAATTGTTCAACGCTTTATGAAAGACAAACTGCTCTCAAACGTCTGCGCTACCTTTTCCACACATCAAGTGATTTAACTGGCGTTTCATGATCGTTTTGTTTAAATAAAATAAAAGACAATTTAAAACGTCTATGTGCAATTCTGAATAACGCTGATTTAAATGCACCGAAATGTATCATACCGTACCGGCGTGTTCTCGGAGTGAATCTATTGCTCAGTCCCTCAAGGAAGTGGCATGTTGCGATTGTAACCATTAAAGCATATTCAACCAATCCACGCAAATTTCTCGCGGACAAAAAAATATTGCCAAGACATTGCGACTTTCATTGCCACTTTTTGAAAAAGTTACCGCAAAAAATAAAAAAAAAACATTAAAAAAGCCAGGAAAATCCAGGAAGTATTGTTTGTCAAATATGCGAATGATTGCGTGCAAGTCAGGGTTAGTAATTTAGGGGAGCTCTGGGCCCCACCAATCTTTAGTCCTTGAGACGCGCCTGGGCGTGTGGCATAGGCTATCTTAAAACAAACATATCCAACTCATAAAGTCTGCTTATGTTATAATAAGCCAACAAATAGCAAAGTTACCGCTGTGGACTGATTCATATTGCAATATTGAGGCAAAAAAGGACTTTGCGTCAGATCTGCAATTAACCCTAATGCAATTTAAGATTTGATTGGGATCAGTGTGGAGGGTCCTCTGGACATATTTGATGCCTCACACGCAGTGAGGAGATGGATGGAAGGGCAGAGAGCAAGGAGAACCAATTTTAAATCCTGGCCTCCAGATATGGCATAAAGCCAATTTAGTGGAAATCTTTGTTAATCAATGAACTAAAGACCCTCATATTGTTTAATAATTGTCATTTGTTGGAGACAGTTGTATTGTTAATGTGGAGTGTTATATTGTAGTTTCTTTAAACATTAAAAAATACATATATTGGTGCTTCTTTGATTTCGGCTTGTGCGCTCCTAAACATTTTGAACATGGGAGCGCAGCGCTACCAAGCAAAAAGGTTAATTTCGAGCCCTGCTCTGTGTGTGTGTGTGTGTGTATGCTCTCTCCCTCAGAGCAGAGTGGCGCAGCCATGTCTGCTATCAGAGAGGTCTTTAGCGGGCACTAGAAGAACTTAAATGATGAGAGAAATGTTTTATATGTAGTACTAATTTGTGTCTGTGTTTCGTGAAAACGTATTCAGAGCTGTTTGCTGTCGTTATCAATCCAGCAGTAACAGTTTTTTGGTCATCGTCTGCTCAGCTGATGTGTTTGTGTGGGTGTGTGTTTGGGGGGGGTGCTGCGCGTCTCACTGGGGAGGAGCAGCCATCACATCGATGGCTGGTCGAAACTTTTCAATAAATGTTTGTCTAACCTGAGACCTCTGATATTTTTTATCATTGTGTCATTTTTTTTATGTAAATTGAGGGAGCAAAAGCGGTATCGGCCACAAATATCGGCCCAAGAAAATCGGCAGTCCATTATCGGTTATCGGCTAAGGGTGATGGAAAAAAATCGGTATCGGCATCGGCCCCAAAAAATCCATATCGGTCGATCCTTAGTTTGGATAGCTTTATTCCCCGAAATAAATCTCTGAACCTCTGTATTATGTATTCTGTATTCATCCAGGACCCCAAAGGCCAAACTCACTGTGACTAGTTTGAGCTCATGACTTGGCTTACTTGCTTCGTTGTTTTGCGCTGGGATTTCTCCTCGAAGTTGTCTCTTTTCGGAGCGTATGGACGATTTCCGGCGTTTTCATGGAATTATCTTTTTATCTAATCTTTCTGGCTGCCTGGAGTGAGTAGAATGTGAACTTTTTTTCGCTTTGCATATCTTGGAATATATTCTGCTTTTATAGCGTTCATGGGGAACCGGAATTTCAACGACTTGAGTGTGTTCCACCGCTGTACTTTCAAGTTGCGAACGGACTACGTTTAACACGCTACTCTCAGTTAAAATGATGCCGGAATCTACACGTAAATCCAAGGAGAACTGCACGAATTGGATAATCTTGTTTTTTCGGCATTTTCTGTGAATCTGCCGTACTTCGCGAATCTCACAAGTCGGGCTCACACACCCATCTCTCGGAGAGAGCTTGCGGGACAACTACAACTGCTAGCTGTATCTGTTGTGGACTGATATCAGCATGACGATGATACAGAAGGACATGGAGGACTTAAAAGAGTCAATTTACGGGATGACTACGGACATGGCGACTGTGATGAAGCAGCAATCTGTCATAACTGAACTGCTGAGTGAAATCAAGCTACTCAAATGCCAGAACATGGAACAGACAAAAAGGATTACTGAGCTGGAAAACCGAGTAGCCGACCTGGAGCAATACTCAAGGATGAACGATGTGATAATCACAGGACTGGCGGTCAGACCAAGGAACTACGCTCAGGCTGCTAGAGGGGCCTTGTCGGAGAACGGGGTTCACGAGGAGTCCACCGAGGAGCAGGTCACAGCGTTCCTTCAGAGCAAAGCGATTGTGATGGACAAGGACTGGATCGAAGCCTGTCACACACTCCCAGCTAGGGATCCGAAGAATAAGCCTGCAATCATCATCCGTTTTGCAAATTGGAAACATAAAGTTGATCTGCTTAAGCAGGGAAGGCAGCTGAAAGGTACTAATGTTTATATGAATGAGCACCTCACCAAGAGAAATGCAGATATAGCGTGGAAGGCAAGGTTACTCAGGAAACAGGGCAAGATTCAATCAACGTGGACTGTTAGCTGCAAAGTTTTTATCAAGCCAAGAGGTGCACCGGAGAACGCCAGAGGGTTGTGCATCAGGAGCATTGACCAACTGGACAGGTTCGAGAGAGGATAAAGACGGTATCCATAAATAGGTAGGCCTATTGACAAGTAGGCTTTTGGACCCATCATGGATTTTGAAAGTGAGATAGACCCTGATTATAATCTCTTGGACAGTATCAACACAAACTGCTGTTATTATACACAGCAACAGTTTAATTCAAGTATTACGTATGAGCATGGTATATCTATAATTCATTTCAACAGTAGAAGTTTGTATGCAAATTTCCAGAAAATCAAAGATTATTTAGGACATTTCAAAAAAACCTTTAACATCATAGCTATATCAGAAACATGGATTGATGAGGACAGGAGACCCAATTTTGCTCTACAATGATATGGTTTTCATTGTATCAGTAGAGGGAATGGAAAGGGTGGTGGTGTGGCATTGTTTGTGGATGAAGGGCTCCCGTGTAAGGTGGTTGACAACATGTCAATAGCAATTGATGATGTGATGGAATGTATTACGGTTGAGATTAGTATGGAAAAAATGAAAATTGTAATTGTGAGCTGTGTGTACAGAAAACCAGGGTCTAACATCGACACATTCATGGTGAATATGGAAAGCTTATTTTCATCATCAAAGCAAAAAGCTAAGTATGTCTGGGAATTTTAACATCGACCTGTTGAACCCAAACAAACATGGAAAAACGGAGGAATTCATGGAAGTAATGAATAGTATGAGCCTTTTCCCTACAATAGCAAGACCTAGTAGAATAACATATGAGTGTGCTACGCTAATTGACAACATTTTGACAAACAATATGGAAAGCAATACAATAAGTGGATTATTAATTGAAGATATTAGTGATCACTTGCTAGTTTTCACAGTTTATGAGTGTAATTATAGAAAAAGGAGGGAGCAGACGGAAACAAAATTCAAGAGAATAAGAACTGAAGAAACAATTCGAGCGATTCGAAAACCCCGAATGAATGTTTAAAAAATCAAGGAAGCTTACGTCGCCCGGATTGGCGTCACCGGGACCCCACCCTGGAGCCAGGCCTGGGGTTGGGGTTGGTAGGCGAGCGCCTGGTGGTCGGGCCTCTGCTCACGGGACCCGCCCGGGCATAGCCCGAACGAGCGACGTGGGCCCGCTTTCCCGTAGGCCCATCCCCCGCGGGAGGGTTCAGAAGGGGCTGATGCGTTGTGTTTTGGGTGGCAGTCGTGGGCGGGGGCCCCGGCGACCCAATCCCCAGACTCTGAATCTGGTTCTGGGGACATGGAATGTCACCTCACTGGGGGGGAAGGAGCCTGAGCTTGTGCGGGAGGCTGAGCGATACCGGCTAGAGATAGTCGGGCTCACCTCCACGCACAGTCTGGGCTCTGGAACCCAACTCCTTGAGAGAGGCTGGACTCTCTTCTACTCTGGAGTTGCCCGCGGTGAGAGGCGGCGGGCTGGTGTGGGTTTGCTTATAGCCCCCCAGCTTAGCCGTCAGGTGTTGGAGTTTTCCCCGGTGAACGAGAGGGTTGCTGCCCTGCGCCTTCGGGTCGGGGACGGGTGCCTCACTGTCATTTCGGCTTATGGGCCGAATGGCAGTGCAGAGTACCCGACCTTCTTGGAGTCCGTAGGAAGGGTACTGGAAAGTGCTCCGACTGGGGACTCCATCGTTCTACTGGGGGACTTCAACGCCCACGTGGGTAGCGACAGTGTTACCTGGAGGGGCGTGATTGGGAGGAACGGCCTCCCCGATCTGAACCCGAGTGGTGCTCTGTTATTGGACTTCTGTGCTAGTCACGGTTTGTCCATAACAAACACCATGTTCAAGCATAAGGGTGTTCATCAGTGCACGTGGCACGAGGACACCCGAGGTCGGAGGTCAATGATCGACTTTGTAGTCGTGTCATCTGACCTCCGGCCGTATGTCTTGGACACTCGGGTGAAGAGAGGGGCTGAGCTGTCCACTGATCACCACCTGGTGGTGAGTTGGATCCGCTGGCGGAGGAGGAAGCTGGACAGACTTGGCAGGCCCAAACGTGTTGTGAGGGTTTGTTGGGAACGTCTAGCGGAACCCTCTGTCAGAGGGGTTTTCAACTCTCACCTCCGGGAGAGCTTTGACCAGATCCCAAGGGAGGCTGGAGACATTGAGTCTGAATGGACCATGTTCTCCACCTCCATTGTTGACGCGGCTGTTCGGAGCTGTGGCCGTAAGGTTTCCGGTGCCTGTCGTGGCGGCAATCCCCGAACCCGGTGGTGGACACCGGAAGTAAGGGATGCCGTAAAGCTGAAGAAGGAGTCTTACCGAGCTTGGCTAGCTCGCGGGACGCCTGAGGCAGCTGACCGGTACCGGCAGGCTAAGCGTGCTGCGGCCCGGGCGGTGGCGGAAGCAAAAACTTGGGTATGGGAAAAGTTCGGGGAGGCCATGGAGGAGGACTATCGGTCGGCCCCGAAGAAATTCTGGCAAACCGTTCGGCGCCTCAGGAGGGGAAAGCAGTACCCTGCCAACACTGTTTACAGTGGAGGTGGGGAACTGTTGACTTCGACTGGGGATATTGTCGGCCGGTGGAAGGAATACTTCGAGGACCTCCTCAATCCCGCTGTTACGCCTTCCGTAGAGGAAGCAGAGGCTGGGGACTCAGAGGCTGACTCATCCATCACTCGGGCTGAAGTCACTGAGGTAGTTCGGCAGCTCCTCGGTGGCAAGGCACCGGGGGTGGATGAGATCCGCCCTGAGTACCTCAAGTCTCTGGATGTAGTAGGGCTGTCTTGGTTGACACGCCTCTGCTGCATCGCGTGGCAGTCGGGGACAGTGCCTCTGGATTGGCAGACCGGGGTGGTGGTTCCTCTATTTAAAAAGGGGGACCGGAGGGTGTGCTCCAACTATAGGGGGATCACACTTCTCAGCCTCCCGGGTAAAGTCTATTCCAGGGTGCTGGAGAGGAGAATCCGGCCGATAGTCGAACCTCGGATTCAGGAGGAACAATGCGGTTTTCGTCCTGGTCGTGGAACACTGGACCAGCTCTATACCCTCCGCAGGGTGCTTGAGGGTGCATGGGAGTTTGCCCAACCTGTTCACATGTGTTTTGTGGACTTGGAGAAGGCATTCGACCGTGTCCCCCGTGGCATTCTGTGGGAGGTGCTTCGGGAGTATGGAGTCCGGGGCCCTCTACTAAGGGCCGTGCGGTCTCTGTATGACCGGAGCAGGAGCTTGGTTCGCATTGCCGGCAGTAAGTCAGACCTGTTCCCGGTGCATGTTGGACTCCGGCAGGGCTGCCCTTTGTCACCGGTTCTGTTCATTATTTTTATGGACAGAATTTCTAGGCGCAGCCAGGGGGCGGAGGGAGTCCGGTTTGGGGACCACAGGATCTCATCTCTGCTTTTTGCGGATGATGTTGTCCTGTTGGCTCCTTCGAATCAGGACCTTCAGCATGCACTGGGGCGGTTTGCAGCCGAGTGTGAAGTGGCTGGGATGAGAATCAGCACCTCCAAGTCCGAGGCCATGGTTCTCGACCGGAAAAAGGTGATATGTTCCCTCTGGGTTGGAGGAGAGTTCTTGCCTCAAGTGGAGGAGTTCAAGTATCTTGGGGTCTTGTTCACGAGTGAGGGAAGGATGGAGCGTGAGATTGACAGACGGATCGGTGCAGCGGCAGCAGTCATGCGGTCGTTGTACCGATCTGTCGTGGTGAAGAAGGAGCTGAGCCGAAAGGCAAAGCTCTCGATTTACCAGTCAATCTACGTTCCTACCCTTACCTATGGCCATGAACTCTGGGTCATGACCGAAAGAACGAGATCTCGGGTACAAGCGGCTGAAATGGGTTTCCTCCGCAGGGTGGCGGGCCGCTCCCTTAGAGATAGGGTGAGGAGCTCTGTCACCCGGGAGGAGCTCAGAGTAGAGCCGCTGCTCCTCCACGTCGAGAGGGGCCAGCTGAGGTGGCTCGGGCATCTTTATCGGATGCCCCCTGGACGCCTTCCTGGGAAGGTGTTCCGGGCATGCCCCACCGGGAGGAGGCCTCGGGGAAGACCCAGGACACGGTGGAGGGACTATGTCTCTCGGCTGGCCTGGGAACGCCTCGGGATACCCCCGGAAGAACTGGAGGAAGTGTCCGGGGAGAGGGAAGTCTGGGCATCCCTACTTAGACTGCTGCCCCCGCGACCCGGCCCCGGATAAGCGGTTGAAAATGGATGGATGGAAACAATATCTGCTTCCAGAAATGAGTTATTGCAATGTAACTGGAAGAGAATATGCGATGAAACAAATGCTGACAAAGCTTATGGGTTATTCTTAGACAAATTTAAAGTCCTGTATGACAAAAACTGCCCACTGAAACAGTGTAGTAATAAGAATAAGTTTGCAGAAAATCCGTGGATGTCAAAGGGTATATAGGAGATTTATTAAAGATAAAACAAAAGAGGCAGAGTTAAAATATAAAAAATATAAAAACAAACTAACTAGTATTATGAGGAAATGCAAGAAGGATCATTATACCAAATTATTAGATAAAAATAAAAATAATGTTAAAGTTATATGGAATGTATTAAATAGTATTATTAGAAATAAACAAACCAGCCCAACTTATCCTGAATATTTTATAGAAAAGGACAGAAAAATCACTCTTATGAATGAGGTAGTGGATGGGTTTAACAACTTTTTTGTTTATGTGGGACCAAAACTAGCCAATGAAATATGCAGTACTGGGAAGAGTTGTGAGGTGGAAGTTTGTGGAGAGACTAACTGTGCTTTATTATCTCTGGGAATTGTAGAGAAAGAGGATATTATTGATGTGGTAAACAAATGCTTGAATAAAACCTCCACAGATGGGGATGACATTGATATGTCTCTGGTAAAGAATATTATTGAAGGAATTGTTAAGCCACTTACTCATATATTCAATTTGTTATTCAAAATGGGAGTATTCCCCCAAATAATGAAAGTTGCTAAAGTTATTCCATTATTTAAAGATGGAGACAAGCATATGTTCACCAATTATAGACTGGTATCCCTGCTAGCCCAGTTTTCAAAGATACTTGAAAAAATATTTGTGGCAAGATTAGACATTTTTATAGAAAAGCATAATCTCCTTATGGACAGCCAGTATGGTTTCAGAACAGCTAGATCTACCTCCATGGCATTAATGGAGCTTGTAGAGGAAATAGCAGAGTGTATAGAGAGAAAAAAATATGTAGTAGGAATATTCATTGACCTAAAAAAAGCTTTTGACACAGATACTACAGAGATACTACTTAAAAAGATGGACAGGTTTGGTGTCAGAGGGGTTGCTCTTGAGTGGCTGAAAAGCTATATTTGTAAGAAGAGGTCCGGGGAACACCAGATGCAGGAAGCAGAAGTGTTTATTAAACAAAAAAAACACTAGGAGAAAGGGTTGGCAGACACGCCAGAAATAAAACACCGTGCTCAAGCACTGAACAATGGGGAGAACTAAGGTACACTGGCAAAGGCAGGGGGGAACAGAAGTACACTCTCCAAGAGAGGATAAACTGAGAAAACAAAAACTGAACCTAACTAAACTGACGGATACACTGGGAGACTTTAACACGGGGCAGACAAGACTAGAGCGCAGCAAACAGGAAGACTCGGGAACCAAACACGGGAGACACTCAGAACGCACAAAGAGCTGAGACTTCACCATGTAGCACAGAGACAATACAGAGGATCCGTCTGACAATCGCGTGGAAAACTGGAGCTTTTAAAATCTCGAGAGGAGGCGGGGACTCGGAAAGCAATCACACTGAAAGAGAAACACATGGGATTAATAAACAATCACACGAGGACCGGGTATACAATAATGACTCGAGACGAGAGGCGGAGACCATCAATCAAACTAGACAGTTTAGATTAAGGCAACCTAAACGTGACAAGTAAAAAGCACCACAAGAAAAGCGAAAGGAAAGGCACAGTTTTAAATGCAGTACGGGTTAGTAATGTCCTATCAGAGAACGCAATCACTCAGTTTAGCGAGACCCGGAATTAAGTGCAGCTGGAAGCAATGAATGAAATACCAAAGCCAAACCGAGAGTAGAAAAGTGATTGGACGAGGAGACAGGCACGCTGAAGGCAATCACGCAACACCACTGGAAACAGATTGGGAGCGATTGTCAGCCGGGTGAACTGAAAGCTGGAAAATAAACGAGACGAAAGTAAATCACAAGCACAAAAACGCACGGGACAACACACGAAAGGGCAGAATCATAACAATATTAGTAACAGGCAGCAATTTGTTCTGATGGGTCAACACAAGTCACAATGCTTAAACATTAGCTGTGGGGTCCCACAGGGGTCAGTATTGGGACCTAAACTGTTCATTTTATACATAAATGACATCTGTAAAGTATCTGACATACTGAAACTAGTTGTCTTTGCGGGTGACACAAACATTCTGTGTTCAGGGGATGACCTGCAGCAGCTTTTAGAAGTGGCAAAGAAAGAAATGGTCAAGTTAAAATGTTGGTTTGACACAAATAAGTTATCACTCAATTTGAAAAAAACCAACTTTATGGTATTTGGTAATCGTAATATTGACAGTGATCTTCAACTGGAAATTGAAAATGTAAAAATTGAAAGAGTATATGTATACAAGTTTCTAGGGGTTTTAATAGATCACAAACTCAGCTGGAAACCCCATATACAGTATTTATGTTCAAAGATAGCAAGAAGCATTGGTTTACTGGGCAAGACTAGATACATCCTGAACCAGAAAACTCTATATAATTTGTATTGCACGCTCATTGTACCATATCTATCATATTGTGTTGAAGTTTGGGGGAATACTTATAAAAGCAATTTACAAAAGATATACACACTGCAAAAAAGAGCTATACGGATAGTGCATCATGGTAGATATTTAGATCACACAATCAGTTTGTTTGTAAAGAGCCAAACATTGAAGTTCAGGGATTTAGTCAAATTCAAAACTGCACAAATTATGTTCCTGGCCATAAAAAACAAATTACCAAGAAACATTCAAAAAATGTTCATGGCCAGAGAAGGTGGTTATAACTTTAGAGGGATATTAGCTTTAATACATCCTACTGTTCGCACGACTCTTAAAAGCATGTGCATTTCAGTTTGTGGGGTATCACTATGGAATGGTCTGGATGTGAATATAAAGTTAAGTAATAACATTAGTCAATTCAAATTTAGATATAAAAAAGCATTTATGGATACATACCGGAGAGAGGAGTTTGAGCGGTAATGTGACGTGGTTTGGATGATGGTGTGTATGTATGCATGTATATAAGTGTGTGTATATGGGTATGTGTATGTGTGTATATATATAGGTATGTGTATATGTATATAGCTGTGAATGTATGTATGTATGTGTATATATATATGTTTATGTGTATATGTATATGTATATGTATGTATGTGTATATGTGTATATATGTATGTATATGTACATGTATATGTATAGATAGTTAGATATATGGATAGATATATATTTACGTATGTAATTAATGTATGTGTGTGTACGTATATGAATGCATATATAAGAAACTGTACCTTTATTTTTTATTATCTGTTACATTGTTTTTTCTTTAATGAGAACATGTAAAATATGGTATGGAAGGGGCTGGGCTTGATAAGTTTTTTTACTTCTCCCTGTCCCTTCTCGAACGGTTATTGAACTATGGATATAGTCTTTGACTATTTACCTTTTTTTTTTGTTGTAAAAATGTTTTCTGTTTTATGTTCGAGACAAATAAATAAATAAATAAAAATAAATGAAATCATCATCATTTAAAAACTGCATTTTTTTCACTAAGGTTATCTTTTTCTGATATTAAAATTTGTTTGATGATCTGAAACATTTAAGTGTGACAAATACGCAAAAAAGTAAGAAATCGGGAAGGGGGCAAATACTTTTTCACGGCACTGTAAACTCCTGTATGAATAGCTTGCTTGAACATTTTCTTCCGTTCCAACTTAACAAATACTTAAAGGAACTAAAGCATCTAGAGGGCAAATTTCACAAACAGGCTCTCTTTATTTTTCATCCAGAAAAAAAACATGGCAGTCAATCCCATAATAACAAACCGTTTTGGAATAATTAGTTACTCTCTCCTTGCCCTGAGAATCCCCCTTTTTAATCACTACAGTCGATAATGCCGCCCTTTCTTAGCGTGACCTCATCCAAAGAACTCAGGACCAATTTGCTGCATAGCTGGTATGTACAACTGCATTTTGATCACTTCATGACATGTTTTTGTCACCCCAGTGCTTAGTAACTTCAAATCTGATATGATTTACATTATGAGCAAAAGAAAAATTGGCAATATGTATATTTAATCTTACACTGGTTTTCTTAACGGGTAATCAGACGCGCTAAATCGGCTAGAGAGCCGCGGTTCACTCGTACTGCAAAAGCTACTGCTAAACTCATTATCCAGGTGTTTGGTTCTCTATTTATAATGACATCAGTACTGCGTTTTTAAAGCATATGAGATATTTTGGGGGGGGTTCAGTCTCCCAGGAGCAAAGTAAGGTAAAGTCAAATCAATTTTAATGCTAATTCAGAGAGTACATTTGAAAACGCTAAATAATTGTCCAACTAAGTGAATTGTCTGATATACAAAGTGAAACAGAGTTGTTTTCGTGGACTGAGGTACTGTCGCCTAGTTTTTCTAGTTGATTTAGCTAGCAAACCTGAGCAAGCTCTCAACGCCAAGAATATTATTGAATTACAGCAGCCTCCATACTTATTGGCACCCCTGCTTTAGATGTGTTCTTTAGCTTCTAATAAATTCAGTTTTTTTTCTAAATAATGTGGGATCACAATGAAAACAAGAGGAAAATCCTACCTTTGAGTCAAGTGCAGTGGGGAAAAATCCAACATTTAGAAATAATTCTTTTACATCAAATCATGTGTGCAACAATTATTAGCACCCCTGATGTTAACCCCCTTTCGCCAACAAAACAGCACCTAATCTTCTCCTATAATGTTTCATAAGATGGGAAAATTCAGAGAGAGGGATTTTTGACCATTCCTCTTTGCACAATCTCTAAATCATCCAGCGACCTGGATCCTCTCCTCTGCACTCTCCTCTTCAGCTCACTCCACAGGTTTTCAATGGGGTTGAGGTCTGGGGACTGAGATGGCCATGGAAGGAGCTTGATTTTGTGTTTGGTGAACCATTTCTGTGTAGATTTGGCCACATTTTTACAATCATTATCTTGCTGAAAGACCCAGTGATGACCCATCTTCAGCTTTCGGGCAGAGGCCACCAGATTTTGATTTAATATGTCCTGGTATTTCAAAGCATTCATGATGCCATGCATCCTAACAAGGTTCCCAGGGCCTCTGGAAGAGAAACAGGCCCACAGCGTCACTGATCCTCCCCCATACTTCACTGTGGGCATGAGGTGCTTTTCTGCATACTCATCTTTTGTGCTCCGCCAGACCCACTTAGAGTGTTTGTTGCCATAAAGCTCTATCTTGGTCTCATCTGACCAAAGCACACGGTCCCAGTACCGCTTAGCGAACCTCAGACGTTTGCATTTCTGATTGTGAGTGAGAAAAGGTTTTTTCTGTGCATGCCTCCCAAACAGCTTGTTGACATGTAGATAGCCTGATGGTTGTTTTGGAGACTTTGTGACCCCAAGATGGTACCATTTGTTGCAATTCTTTAACAGTGAGCTTTGGAGAACTTTTTAGTTCTCTTACCTTCCTCCTCACTGTGTGTGGTGGCAAAATAACCTTGCGTCCTCGTCCAGGCTTGTTTACCACTGTTGCAGTTGTTTTAAACTTCTTAATGATTCCTCTGACAGTAGATATGGGCAGGTGCAGGCGAGTGGCTATTTTCTTGTTGCCATTGCCTGACTTGTGAAGGTTGACACACATCTGCCTGAATTGAATGGTGTGTTCCTTTCTCTTTCCCATGTTGAAAAGTGGATAAGATAAATGGCCTCTGTGTCACGTCATATTTATACCCCAGGGAAATAGGAAGTGATGAATTACAAATTAAATGTTCCTAGATACTCTGATCAACTTTGTAAACTACTGTAGAAATGACAGAAATACTTCAATTACATTTATTTCCTAGGGATTGTTAGGGATGTCAATAATTGTGGAACAGGTGATTTTATGAAAAATAATTATTTCTTAGCCAGGGATTTTTTTCCCCCTTAAAATTCACTTGAGTTGAAGGTTAATTTTTTTCTACAATTTTCAGTGTGAGAGTATGCTTCTGCAATAAAAATTGAATTTTTTAAGGCTTTTAACACATCTTAACCAGGGGTGCCAATAATTATGGAGGGCGCTGTACCTGTATATCTGTTGAGGTGTCCAACCGATTCCGGCCCTTGCAGGCCCCTGACCCTGAGAGTGAGGGGACTGATGAGCAGCAGGGCACCTTGTTAGCCTCTTCCCTTCAGTAAAGAGAGTCAGTGATAGTGGGGGACCCAGTACTTTAGAGGAATAGACAGTTTAGTCTGTTTGCGGGACAAGGAGTCTCATAAGGTGTGTTGCCTACCTGGTGCCCAAGCTCCTGGCCAGAGCGGGAGGGATCCAGTTGTCATGGTCCATGTTGGGACAAATGACATGGGTAAGGGTAGGTCTGAGGTTCTGCAAGGCTATTTTTGTGGAATTAGCTGAGAAGCTTAGGAGCAGATCCACCAGGGTAGTGTTCTCCGGGATTCCACCGGTACCACGTGCAAGCAGAGGAAAGCAGAATTTTATCTGGAGGTTTAACACGTGGCTACGATCCTGGTGTAAGAAAGAGGGGTATAGGTTTATGGGGCACTGGAACTTTTTCTGGGACAGGGGTGACCTGTTCAAGCCTGGCTACACCTGAACCAGAGGGGTAACTTTGCATTGGGTCAGCGCATGTTGAGGATAGCATAAGATTATTTAAACTAGGGACTTGGGGGGCAGGGAGGTTAGTGAGTGTTACACATAGGGAAATGCAGACTGCCTTGATGGAAGCTGACAGTGTTACATGCGCAATTGATGATATACTTTTAAAGCAACAAAGCGTAGTGGGGGCTTGGAGCAGTGGGCACATGGGACATCGAAGGGGAAGAGCATTCAAAATAACCTGAAATGTTTTTATTTAGATGCAAGAAGCATTAAAAAAAAACAAGCAGACAGAGTCGGCTATATCCCCGCCTACTATTCTTTTCTGAGAAAGGTGCAAACCCTAAAAGGCACATCTAGGCATGTTGATTGTTCCACACATGTAAAGTTTCGTTGAGCTGGGTTCAGTAGTTTTTGAGTGCTGCTCCGAAAACAATGTCTATGCTGATTTTAAGTTGCGTTTCCATGGAAACGGGCGAAAATAAAATTCTGAGAAAGGTGCAAACCCTAAAAGGCACATCTAGGCATGGTGATTATTCCACACATTAAGTTTCGTTGAGCTAGGTTCAGTAGTTTTTGAGTTCTGCTCCGGAAACAATTTCTATGCTGATTTTAAGTTGCGTTTCCATGGAAATGGGCAAGAATTAAATTCTGAGAAAGATGGAAACCCTAAAAGGCACATCTAGGCATGGTGATTATTCCACACATAAAGTTTCGTTGAGCTAGGTTCAGTAGTTTTTGAGTTCTGCTCCGGAAACCAAGTAGGACCGACGCACGCACACATGGACGGACGCAAGACGGACAGAGCCCATTTCAATATCCCCCCTCAACCTCGGTTGGTGGGGCAAAAGAAAATTCTAGAACTTGAGGCCGTTATGATTAGTGAGAGCTATTACATTACAGGGATTACAGAGACATGGCTTAATGAAGAGGATGGAGATGAATATAATATAGAAGGTTATAAGCTCTTTAGGAAGGATAGATGTAATAGGCGAGGAGGGGGCGTAGCACTATGTGAACAAAAACATAAATGCACAGGAAATTCCCGAAATTGAACACTCCTCGCCCTGTGAAGATATCTGGGTCAGGCTCATTGGCAAACACGAGACAGGTTTAAACATAGGAGTATGCTATCGACCACCAGCTTTGGACAGTATAGTCAATGAAATGTTTTTTAGGAGGATTACGTAAACTTGTAGAGGTGGAGGGAATATTATGGGAGACTTAAATAATCCTGGTATCGATTTGGAAATTGTGAAAAGACGGGGAAGAGGGGAGGAGGAATTTCTAGATGTTATAAATTATAATTTTTTGGTGCAGTATGTTCATAAACCTACAAGAAGAGCACAGTCTCATCCCGATGCATCATATATTGACGCTACCTGACCAAGCGTCGATATACAATGCAAAAGGTTGCTTTTAGCGTCCTCTTTTGACGCCAGTTTAAAATGAACCCTAACCCCTAATCCCTTGCCCTTAACCCAAACCCTAACCCTAACCGTCAAATCAAGACGTCAAAAGCTTCCTTCTGCGTCATATATCGACGCTTGGGCAGGTTGCATCCACATATGACGAGTCCGGATGAGAATGTGTAGACAAGGGGGAAGGTAATTTTAGACTTAGTGCTCTATAATGATCCTGATAGAATTAGCAATGTTGAGGTACTGGAGCCACTTGGGACGTGTGATCACTCTGCTGTTAATTTTAATGTTTCAAGGGAATTTAAAAAGGTGTCTTCAAAAACAAAAGCAAACTTTGACAGGATGCGCTCATATCTAAGCAAAATAAATTGGGAGACACTCCTCGACTGTGAGTCTGTAAATGAGATATGGGAAAGATTTAAGGGGGTTTTACTTGATTCACAATGCAAATTCATTCCAAAGGTGTCCAAAAGTAAGCTGAAAAAGCAGAATCCTCAGTGGATGACCAAAAGTATTCGTGGGATTTTGAGGGAAAAGAGGAATCTTTATAAGATGCACATGAAGGATAACAATGAGAACACTAAGGCTGAATACTGTAAAATGTGGGCTGTGGTCAAAAAAGAGCTGAGGAATGCTAGAAGACTGTATGAAAGACAAATTGCGGAGGGGGCAAAAACTAACCTAAAGTGCTTCTTGAAGTACTACAGCAGAAAAAGGAAAGAGAAGGTTAACTGCATTAAGAATAACAATGGATCGCTGCTATATGATAACAAGGATATTGGAGATACCTTAACCAGTTACTTTGTTGAGAATTTTACCTGAAAGGGGGTCTTTATTCGGCCAGAGGGCATGTTAAATGCTCAAGATTATTTAGAGGAAATTGAGGTGAGGGTGTGATGTGAATATACGCCACTAGATGGTTGTATTTACCTTTTTTTTGTTGACCCCAGACTGGAGCTAGGTTTGGACATGTTCCGGGCATGTCTGAAACAAGTCCCAGAGAAAAAAAAAAAGAGGTCTAAATGTGGGTGGGGTCTGCAAAAGAGTATATAAGGAGAAGAATTGAGACAGTAAAGTAGTCGGAGAAATTGCAAGGAGAAGGATACATGTGACCAGACCTGCCATTCTGTTTAAGACCTGTGAAGCTTTTAGTGGATTTTTGCCTGTGTTAGAGCATTTTCCTCACCCAGGACATCACCAAGCAACCCACCAAAGGGACTGTAAATATTTCTGCTTTTGTATATAATCAATCTTGGTCTGTAGATAGTAGATTAGTTAAAAGTGTTTGTTAAATTAAATGTGTTTTAGTTTTAAAATTTTTGTCTGTCATCCTTTGGTGTCATAAATGTCATAACAACTTGGGGCCATAACAAATTGGGGGCTCAAGTCCGGGATAGACCATTGTGTGAGTCATTTATTGAAAATCTAACATTTAAAATTGTAAAATTTTTTCTGTGAACTTTCCTATATATATATATATATATATATATATATATATATATATATATATATATATATATATATATATATATACAGTGGGGAAAATAAGTATTTGACCCCTCGCTGATTTTGCAGGTTTGCCCACTTAGAAAGAATGCAACGATCTATAATTTTAATCGTATATACATTCTAACAGTGAGAGATAGAATCACAAAGAAAATTCCCGAAAATCACATCATATGAATTTATAAAAATTGATAACCATCTGATGAGGAAAAATAAGTATTTGACCCCCTACCAAACAGCAAGTATTCTGGGTCCCACAAGCCAGTTAGTCTTTCTTTAAGACGCACCCCCAATCCCAACTAATTATTTACATCAAATACACCTGCCTCACCTCATTACATGTATAAAAGACACCTTCCCACTCCCAAACAACCAGATTCCAACATCTCCACCATGGGCAAGACCCAGGAACTGTCTAAGGACATCAGGGACAAGATTGTTGACCTACACAAGGCTGGGATGGGCTAAAAGAGAATGGGAAAGCAACTTTTAGAGAAAAGATCAACTGTCAGTGTAGTTATCAGGAAATGGAAGAAGTACCACACTGGTGCCAACCTCCCTCGGTCTGGGCCTCCATGCAAGGTCTCGCCTCGTGAGATGTCCCTGATCATGCGAACGGTGAGGAATCACAAGGGGGGAACTGGTTAATTAACTGAAGGCAGCTGGGACCACAGTTACAAAAGAAACAGTTGGTAACACACTACGCGGTCATGGATTGAAATCCTGCAGCGCATGCAAGGTCCCCCTGCTCAAGAAGGCACATGTACAGGCCCGCCTGAAGTTCGCCATTGACCACCTGGATGACTCAGAAGAGGCCTGGAAGAAGGTGATGTGGTCAGATGAGACCAAAATAGAACGTTTCCAACTTTTGCAAAACCTGTCACACTTGTCAGGTAGTTGGAAAACACCAGTAAGACCCACCTGTAGCTCCATTGCAGCCTATCCCAGGATTTGGGGAGCCTTTATCAAAGGTCATTGTTGATTGTGTTGGTCCATTACCCAAAATTAGATCTGGAAATCAGTACTTGTTGACAATAATGTGTGCATCTACCAGATTCCCTGAAGCCATACCTCTACGTAACATCAAGGCAACTGCAATCTTGAAGGCTTTGATAAAGGTCTTCACATTGTTTGGCCTTCCCAGGGAAATTCAGTCAGACTAAGGTAGCAGTTTCACTTCTGGATTGTTTCAGCAGGTTGTGTATGAACTAGGTGCAAAGCAGATTCTTTCTAGTGCCTATCATCCAAAAAGTCAGGGTGCCTTAGAGTGGTTTCATTCCACTCTCAAGACAATGATGAGGACTTATTGTTATGACCATGAGAAAGACTGGGATGAAGGTGTTCATTTGCTGTTGTTTGCAGCTGGAGAAGCAGTGCAAGAGTCTACTGGATTCAGTCCGTTTGAGCTAGTGTTTGGCCATGAAGTGAGAGGACCTTTGCTATTGTTGAGTCAACAATGGCAAGAGGAAGAGTCACATATCAGTCTGTTAGACTGTGTTAGCAAGTTCAAGGAAAGATTGCATGCAGCTTGTGACCTAGCCAAAGAGAACTTGAAATCAAGTCAGGGAAAAATGAAAACTTGGTATGATCATTTGGCTAGTGTTATGGCCCCAATTTGTTATTACAATCTACAACACAACAGCAACAGTAAGGGATGGCAGACACAGTTTTAAAAACTTAAACACATTTAATTTTTAACAAAGACAATAACAACTAAACTAATATTCTGACCAAGATTGAATACAAAAACAGAAATATTTACAGTTTCCTGGTGATGTGCTGGGTGAGGAAAAAAAAGCTCAAACACAGGCAAAAATCCACAAAAGAAACTTCACAGGTCTTGAACAGAAATGACAGGTCTGGTCACACGTATCCTACTTCTTGCAATTTCTCCAACTACTTTACTGTCTCAATTCTTCTCCTTATATACTCTTTTGCAGACCACACCCACATTTAGACCTCTTGTTTTTACTTTTCGGGGACTTGCCCCAGACATGTCCAGGACATGTCTAAACATAGCTCCAGTCTGAGCTGAATAAAAAAAAAGGTAAATACTGCCATCCAGTGGCCTATATTCACATTACACCTCCATTCCAAAAGGGAAAAATTTTGACTCATAAAGGCAAAATTTTTCTTTTCAATACAAAATGGTTATGTGAACACTTGTCAATACATACATATCATACAATATTCAAATAAACACAGGATATATAAATATACATATTCAAACACGGGATAAGCAATCAGTAATTACATTGTCTGTACCCTTCACATGCTTAATTTCCAAGTTAAACTCCTGTAAAATCAAACTCCAATTCAACAATCTCCGATTCTTGTTTTTCATCTTACTCAAAAACATTAACGGATTGTGGTCAGTGTACACAATAATTGGCTTTTCCCCTGGACTAACATAAACCTCAAAGTGTTGTAAAGAAAGGACCAGAGCCAACAGTTCCTTCTCTATTGTGGAATAGTTCCTTTGGTGGCGATTGAACTTCCTGGAGAAGTATGCCACGGGATGCTCAATGTCATCAGAGTCACTTCTCTGTAGGAGCACAGATCCACAAGCTTGGTCGCTAGCATCGACCGCGATGGAGAACGGTTTGTTGAAGTCAGGAGATTTGAGCACGGGGAAGTGACACAGCAGAGACTTCAGGCAATCGAAGGCTCTCTGGCATGCATCATCCCAAGTGAACTTTACGCCTTTCTTCAGTTGGTTAGTTAGACTGAGAGCAATCTCAGCAAAGTTCTTGCAGAACTTGCGGTAGTACCCGATCATTCCAAGGAAGCGTCGCAAAGCTTTTTTTGTTGTCAGGAACTGGAAAGTCCATGATGGCTTGGACTTTAGCATTTATGGGTGCCACCTTACCCTGGCCTATGACGTAGCCAAGATAGGTGACAGTAGCACAACCAAAGTCACTCTTGTTCAGGTTAACAGTAAGGTTAGCCTGGGACAGGCGCTGGAACAACGTCTCTACATCTTTCAGATGTTCTTCCCAGGAGTCACTCCATGTGATCAGGTCATCAATTTACGCACCCGTGTGTGGCAATCCGGCGATTGTAGTCTGTATCATCCTTGGAACGTGGCTGGGGCATTTTTCATGCCAAGGGGTAGGACTTCATACTGGCACAATCCAGATGGTGTGGCAAAAGCAGAGATGCTCTTAGCCCTCTCAGTTAAAGGCACACACCAATAACCTTTCAATAAATCAATCTTGGTCAGAAACTTTGCTTGCCCTACACTATCAATACAATCATCAATCCTAGGTATTGGAAACACATCAGTTCTAGTTACAGCATTTACTTTGCGATAATCTGTACAGAATCTAGTACTTCCATCAGGTTTTGGAACTCGCACACAGGGTGAACTCCAATCTGAATTGGAGGGTCTGATAATATCATGTTCTAACATGTACTAAACCTCTTTCTCAGCAATCTTTCTCTTTTCAGGATTCATCCGGTACGGATGCTGTTTTATTGGTTTGGCATCACCAACATCTACATCATGAGAGGCTATAGAAACTCTCTTTGGAACATCAGGAAACAGATCCTCATATTTCTTGATCAACCTCTCAAACTGATCTCTCTGTGAGGGTTCTAAGTGCTGGAGTTTTACATCAAGATTTTGCAACACTTCAGAATTCGACAATTTACATGAAAGAACTTCAGCTTTAATTCTAGGTTCATAATCTTGAAACTCCCCCTCATCTTCACACGTTTCGACCATTGGAGAATCTGAAAAGACAGCTGCAACCCTAGCATTCCTGTCATGATAAGGCTTGAGCATGTTAATATGACACAATTGTTTAGGTTTTCTCCTATCTGGAGTCTTCACAATGTAATTGAGATCATTGAGTTTTGTCAGAATTTCATAAGGACCATGAAATCTAGCCTGCAATGGATTGGACTGCAAGGGAAACAACACAAGGACCTTGTCTCCTGGTTTAAACTCACGGCTTCTAGCCTTATGATCATACCAAGTTTTCATTTTTCCCTGACTTGATTTCAAGTTCTCTTTGGCAAGGTCACAAGCTGCACGCAATCTTTCCTTGAACTTGCTAACATAGTCTAACAGACTGATATGCGGCTCTTTCTCTTGCCATTGTTCACTCAATAATAGCAAAGGTCCTCTCACTTCATGACCAAACACTAGCTCAAATGGACTGACCCAGTAGACTCCTGCACTGCTTCTCTAGCTGCAAACAACAGCAAATGAACCCCTTCATCCCAGTCTTTCTCATGGTCATAACAATAAGTCCTCATCATTGTCTTGAGAGTGGAATGAAACTGCTCTAAGGCACCCTGACTTTCTGGATGATAGGCACTAGAAAGAATCTGCTTTGGACCTAGTTCATACACAACCTGCTGAAACAATCCTGAAGTGAAATTGCTACCTTGGTCTGACTGAATTTCCCTGGGAAGACCAAACAACGTGAAGAACTTTATCGAAGCCTTCGAGATTGCAGTTGCCTTGATGTTACGTAGAGGTATGGCTTCGGGGAATCTGGTAGATGCACACATGATTGTCAACAAGTACTGATTTCCAGATCTAGTCTTGGGTAATGGACCAACGCAATCAACAATGACCCGAGAGAATGGCTCCCCAAATGCTGGGATAGGCTGCAATGGAGCTACAGGTGGATCTAACTGGTGTTTTCCAACTACCTGACAAGTGTGACAGGTTTTGCAAAAGTTGGAAACGTCTTTCCGAAGCCCAGGCCAAAAGAAGTGTTTCATGATCTTATCAACAGTCTTGTTAACACCAAGATGACCTCCTAAAGGTAAACTATGAGCCATTGTTAAGATCTCATTCCTATAGACCTTCGGAACAACAATTTGCCTGACCACTGCCCAATCTGCATTGGCAGGGATATCAGGAGGGCGCCACTTCCGCATCAACACACCATCCTTGAGATAATACCCAACTGGAACTGCGTCTATTTCTTTATCAGGAAGGGCTCTCCTCTTTCGTACACAAATTTCAGGATCATTAGTTTGCTCCTCAATCAACCGCTTACTGGACAGAGACAAGTCTCCAGACACATCAGAATCACCAGACCCATCCGGCTGGCTGAATAGAGAACTGATAAAAGTATCCGATAAGTCCTCAAACGGAGAAACCATAGTAGGCCAATCAGAGTCATGAGGCAAACCACCTGAGTCCTGACTATTCAATGTGCTGGGCGGCACCACAACATCTTCTTTAGGCTTCTTGGCCATAGCACGAGTCACTGCGCAAGAAGGATACAGAGATGGGTCCTCATCCCCATCTTCAGTGCTCGGCTGTGAAGTAAGATGTACAGGGGGAACTACTTTGCCTCCAGCCAGGTAATTGCCTAGCAACAGAGAAACACCCTTTATAGGTCCCACCTTTACCTGTCCTGTAACTAAATCTGACTTCAAGAATATAGAGCGCAGGGGTACAGATACAGTCCTCCCTTCAATACCTTGTACAAGTATGAAATCCCCTGAAGCGGTCTCATCACGTAACTCCAAGGAGTCCATCAACAAAAGTGACTGAGAAGCTCCGGTATCCCTTAGGATATATATGGGGACAGGAGTAGTATGCTCATTCAGAGCCACAAATCCCTCTGACACAAATGGAAGAAATTCCTCCCTCACAAAGTCAGCTGTATTAGGCTTTTTAGCCCCACAAGAAGCAGGCAATTTCGCAGATCGGTTATCTACTACAGGGGTTTCTAACCTTGTTTTCACAAAGGCATTTGGTTTGGTATCCTTTTCTTTTTCTTTCTTAGCTTTAAGGAACCAACAGTTAGTTGTAACATGACCAGATTTCTTGCAATAACTGCAAACTAGACCACTTTTGTCACTGTCAGCTTTCACACTTTGATCAGACCTGTTACTGGATTTCTGAGCACCATCACCAGATTTGTCTTTGTCTTTGGGTGAGGAATCTTGGGTATCACCATAACCCTTTTTCTGAAATTGGGACCATCTATTATTACTGCTAGACTGAAATTTGGACTTATGTGTGAGAACATATTCATCTGCAAATTTGGCAGCTGATTGCAAATTCAGTGCTTGCTTCTCATTAAGGTAGGTCTTAACATCATCCTTAACACAGTTCTTGAATTCCTCAACTCACACCATCTCTTTTAGTGAGTTGAAATCATCCTTGACCTCCACAGAAGTACAACAGCGCTCAAAGCAAGCCTGCTTTTCATTAGCAAATTCAACATAAGTCTGATTTTCAGATTTCTTCAGACCCCTGAATTTCTGTCGGTAAGCCTCTGGAACCAACTCATAAGCTCTCAAAATAACCTTTTTGACAACCTCATAATCAGAGGAATCATCTGCAGACAAAGCCGAATAGGCTTGTTGAGCTTTACCCTTGAGGACAGTTTGCAACATCAGAGGCCAGTGTTCCTTTGGCCACTGGCAACTCTTTGCTACCTTTTCAAAACACTGGAAATAGTTGTCAACGTCCTTTTCCGAAAATGGAGGCACCAGTTTTACCTCTTGACTGGCACAAAATTTATTTTTAGTTTCAATTTTAATTTTTAGTTGCTCCATTTGGAGTCTTTCTTCTCTATCGAATTTCTCTAATTCAAAATCTCTCTGTCTCTGTCTCTCTCTTTCTGCTCTTTCCTCTTTCTCTCTCTCAAATTCTCTTTGTTTTTCTTTTTCTTCCCTCTCAAATTCTCTTTGTTTCTCTTTTTCCTCCCTTTCTTTTTCTCTTTCCTCCCTTTCAATCTCTAGCATTTTTAATTTAAGTTCCATTTCTATATTTGGATTTTCCACTGGAAACTGTTCCAGATCTCCTGATGCAAACACATTTTCATCAATGTAAAATTCAACTATCTCTCTAGCCAGTCTTGCTTTTCGCATGGCTGGTTTTACCTCTGTCAGCTCCAAATGTCTGCATATTTCCAACAGTTCTGTCTTTTTAAAAGACTTCAAAACCCATACGGTTGGTGATGCCAAGAAATCATCCATTGCTGTTGTCAATATATATGTATTTAATTAAAAAAATCAATTTTACAGTTTGAAATGTTAGATTTTCAATAAATTACTCACAAAATGGTCTATCCCGGACCTTGAGCCCCCAATTTGTTATGGCCCCAATTTGTTATTACAATCTACAACACAACAGCAACAGCAAGGGATGACAGACACAGTTTTAAAAACTTAAACACATTTAATTTTTAACAAAGACAATAACGACTAAACTAATATTCTGACCAAGATTGAATACAAAAAACAGAAATATTTACAGTTTCCTGGTGATGTGCTGGGTGAGGAAAAAAAAGCTCAAACACAGGCAAAAATCCACAAAAGAAACTTCACAGGTCTTGAACAGAAATGACAGGTCTGGTCACATGTATCCTTCTTCTTGCAATTTCTCCTACTACTTTACTGTCTCAATTCTTCTCCTTATATACTCTTTTGCAGACCCCACCCACATTTAGACCTCTTTTTTTTACTTTTCGGGGACTTGCCCCAGACATGTCCAGGACATGTCTAAACATAGCTCCAGTCTGAGCTGAATAAAAAAAAAGGTAAATACTGCCATCCAGTGGCCTATATTCACATTACACTAGAAGCCGTGAGTTTGGACCAGCGGACAAGGTTCTTGTGTTGTTTCCCTTGCAGTCCAATCCATTGCAGGCTAGATTTCATGGTCCGTATGAAATCCTGGCAAAACTCAATGATCTCAATCACATTGTGAAGACTCCAGATAGGAGACAGCCAAAACTGTTGTGTCACATTAACATGCTGAAGCCTTATCATGACAGAAATGCTATGGTTGCAGCTGTCACTTCAGATTCTCCCATGGTCGAGACGTGTGAAGATGTGGGGGAGTTTCAAGATGATGAACGTAGAATTAAAGCTGAAGTTGTTTCATGTAAATTGTCAAATTCTGAAGTGTTGCAAGATCTTGATGTAAAACTCCAGCACTTAGAACCGTCACAGACAGATCAGTTTGAGAGGTTTATCAAGAAATATGAGGATCTGTTTCCTGATGTTCCAAAGAGAGTTTCTATTGCCACTCATGATGTAGATGTTGGTGATGCCAAACCAATTAAACAGCATCTGTACCTGAATGAATCCTGAAAAGAGAAGGATTGCTGAGAAAGAGGTTTAGTACATGTTAGAACATGATATTATCAGACCCTCCAACTCAGATTGGAGTTCACCCTGTGTGCTAGTTCCAAAACCTGATGGAAGTACTAGATTCTGTACAGATTATCGCAAAGTCAATGCTGTAACTAGAACTGATGTGTTTCCAATACCCAGGATTGATGATCGTATTGATAGAGTAGGGCAAGCAAAGTTTCTGACCAAGATTGATTTATTGAAGGGTTATTGGTGTGTGCCTTTAACTGAGAGGGCCAAGAGCATCTCTGCTTTTGCCACACCATCTGGGTTGTACCAGTATGAAGTCCTACCCTTTGGCATGAAAAATGCCCCAGCCACGTTCCAAAGGATGATACAGTTTACAATCGCCGGTTTGCCACCCACGGGTGCATACATCGATGACCTGATCACATGGAGTGACTCCTGGGAAGAACATCTAAAAGATATAGAGATGTTGTTCCAGCGCCTGACCCAGGCTAACCTCACTGTTAACCTGAACAAGAGTGACTTTGGTTGTGCTACTGTCACCTATCTTGGCTACGTCATAGGCCAGGGTAAGGTGGCACCCATAAATGCTAAAGTCCAAGCCATCATGGACTTTCCAGTTCCTGACAGCAAAAAAGCTTTGCGCCGCTTCCTTGGAATGATCGGGTACTACCGCGAGTTCTGCAAGAACTTTGCTGAGATTGCTCTCAGTCTCACTAACCAACTGAAGAAAGGCGTAAAGTTCATTTGGGATGATGCATGCCAGAGAGCCTTCGATCGCCTGAAGTCTCTGCTGTGTCACTTCCCTGTGCTCAAATCTCCTGACTTCAACAAACCGTTCTCCATCGCGGTCGATGCTCGCGACCAAGCTTGTGGATCTGTGCTCCTACAGAGAAGTGACTCTGATGACATTGAGCATCCCGTGGTATACTTCTCCAGGAAGTTCAATCGCCACCAAAGGAACTATTCCACAATAGAGAAGGAGCTGTTGGCTCTGGTTCTATCTTTACAACACTTTGATGTTTATGTTTGTACAGGGCAAAAGCCAATGATTGTGTACACTGACCACAATCCGTTAATGTTTTTGAGTAAGATGAAAAACAAGAATCGCAGATTGTTGAATTGGAGTTTGATTTCACAGGAGTTTGACTTGGAAATTAAGCATGTAAAGGGTACTGACAATGTAATTGCTGATCGCTTATCCCGTGGTTGAGTATGTATATATATCACGTGGTTATTGAAAATTGTATGATATGTATATAGAGACAAGTGTCCACTTAACCATTTTGTATTGAAAATAAAAATTTTGCCTTTGAGTCAAAATTTTTCCCTTTTGGAATGGAGGTGTGATGTGAATATACGCCACCTGATGGCAGTATTTACCTTTTTTTGTTGAACCCAGACTGGAGCTATGTTTGGACATGTTCCGGGCATGTCTAGGGCAAGTCCCAGAAAAAAAAAAGAGGTTGAAATGTGTGTGGGGTCTGCAAAAGAGTATATAAGGAGAAGAATTGAGACAGTGAAGTAGTAGGAGAAATTGCAAGGAGAAGGATACATGTGACCAGACCTGCCATTCTGTTTAAGACCTGTGCAGCTTTTAGTGGATTTTTGCCTGTGTTAGAGCATTTTCCTCACCCAGGACATCACCAAGCAACCCACCAAAGGGACTGTAGATACTTCGGCGTTTGTATATAATTAATCTTAGTCTGTAGATAGTAGATTAGTTAAAAGTGTTTGTTAAATTAAATGTGTTTTAGTTTTAAAATTTTTGTCTGTCATCCTTTGCTGTCATAGATGTCATAACAAATTGGGGCCATAACAAGGGATAAAGGAGTATTAGACAAGTTGCATAAACTAAAGGCAGATAAGGCAGCGGGTCCTGATGGCTTATATCTAGAGAGCTCAGGGAAATTGGTGGGATCATCTTTAAGCCGCTATTCGCCATCTTCAGATAGTTTTTAGAAACTGGAGAAATACCAAATGATTGGAACAGGGCAATATTATACCAATATATAAGAAAGGGGACCGTACCAAGCTAGAAAATTAGAGGCCAGGCAGTTTAACTTGCATTGCGTGGGAAATGTTAGGATCTATCATAAAAGATGAGCTGGACTTATTTCTTGAACGTAACAATATTGTAAGAACGGGAAATATAATTATGATGTATTTCATGCACTGCGATTCCCAAGATGCTCTGTATGTATCCCAAGACGCTGGGGGTATAACTGGGGAGTTGTGGAATTCTGGGTAGAAGACTTGCCTTTTTCAGTTCGAACTCGTATGTCTGTGAGTTACTCCAGTAAGAACCCAAATCTGAAATAAGAGGTATTACACTGGTGGCAGCGGTGCTCTGCTCACGTTCGAGTTTCGTCTGAAGTTATTTTTACTCTGGTCATCCGACGGAAATTCAGTCTTCAGCCCAAATGTCAGACGGGGAAGGTAATGTTACCGATTAACTCGCTAGCCCTGGGAACGGAGCTGTAGCACCAAGTCCATTGGCCAGACGGAGGAATGGGGCTGTAGCACACCAGCTAGCTGCGGCGCCAAGAGCCCAAACTGCGAGGGATGTTCCCCTTCCCCCGCCGTTCCGGAATGATGGCACTGAATCGTTCCAGTTGTGGGCAAGACGCTACGAGGTAATTCAAGAAGCACGCTATAGAGATACTGATGTTAATTTGGATTTAGTTATGGCGCTGGAGTTACCTACTAGATTACCACCTGATCTTTTCATTGTGTGGGATAATCTGCCCTCTGCCAAGCGAAACTCGTTTGCTGCTACAAAGAAGCACTTACAAGACTTTTTTGGCAGAAAAGATGTAATCGCGTCATTCCAGGCTTTTCCTAACTCACGTTGTAGAAAACCAAACGAAGCCATGGAAGTGTATGCAGCTGATGTGTGTAGGTTAGTGAAGGAAGCATTCCCTGATTTTGAACAAAATGCCACTGAATATATGACACTCACACGTTTTTTGGCTGGTCTCGATCAGGACCTTCAGATTAAATGCCATGAGGGAGGAGTGAAAACATTCAAAGAGGCGTTTGCCATTGCAACCCAAGCAGAGCATGCCCGGCAAGCTGCTAAATTGCTACCCCCAAATCCATGCCCAAGCACCAGTGGTGCCACTGCTCAGTCTGTTAATACAATATCAGAAGACCCTGCAACTCTCCACAAGGCGGTGCAAGAGCTTACAGACACAGTTAGACATTTAAGTAAAGATTTAACTGACTTGAAACTCACACTCAATGCCAAGACCCCCAAACCTCAATACAACACGTGCTCATCTGCCCGTGCCCAAAGGTCCCCTTCCCCACGAAACAGGAGCCCTGGATACTCAACAGCAGCAGGGCAGTCTCGCGGATTTTCACCCACCCATTACCGTCAGCCATCCCCGGACCCATATCATAACTATCCTGCGCGTTATGGGGCAGACAGCCGTCGTCAGGGTTACTATGAACCTCGCAATTATGGCAGAGCATACTCCCCAAGCAGGGTGGAGGCACCAAGAGACAGCCGCTACTACAGATACTCACCTGAGCGCCATGCTGACTGCTATGATGACATGCCAAGGCCTCAATATGGGAGACCGGGTGACCTCACACGCCGCCGCAGCAGCCCAAGTCCAGTGCGCAAGCGTGTCTCCTTCCGTGATGACGGGAGAGGTGAGCAGCAATATCAGCGTGACTGTAGGCATCAGGATGACCACCGGCAGGAAAACTACAACTAGCTGATGCAGTGGGGCATTCATCAGCTAGTATACAACTAGCCCCTGTTGTTGAATTACTCAAAGTGCCTGTTTCCCATGGATCAATGGTTTCCCCTTGTGGTCAGAATGCACAACACGATGCTACTCCTACAGACAATGCCAATTCTACTGCATACATAAGGGGTACAGTGGAGGGCATGGACATGCACATTTTGTTAGACACTGGCTCAAGTATTTCATTTATCAGTGAAAATGTCAGAATGACCATTCCATCTCTGAACAGACGGCCTATCAAGAAAAACTTGATCCTATCAAAGTCTGTAACTGGGCAGAGTTTGGACACACTGGGCACAGTAAATATTTCACTGCGCCTAGGCCCACTGAATTTGCAGCATGAGGTACAAGTCATTAGGAATGTGAGTCAGAACATGATACTCGGCTGGGATTTTCTTCAGCAGCATGGCGCTATGCTTGACCTAGGTATAGGTGTGTGTAGCCTACACAGCCACAGTCTGCCACTGCTGCGCCCAACAGACATGGCGCCAGACAGCTGCACAGCCCTGGTCGCAGAGTGCACCACTATACCACCATACAGTGAGATGCACTGTGCAGTGAAACTGATGCCTCCTATGGCTAGCCTGACTATACCTGCTGAATACAGTGGCCTTCTGGAGCCTTATCAGACCGATTTGAATGGAATTGTAGTAGCCCGCACTCTGACAAAGGCAAATGAGGGTTTCACTGTTGCCCGGGTTCTGAACCCTACAAACTCCCCCACTGCGCTCCACCCTGGTATGCAGTTGGGTCAGTTCACCCCAACTACAGAGAACGACATCCAGGCAGGTGCCCCTTTTATGGAGAATAACATTGATACAAGTGCCCCCGCCGTTTGTCAGGTGTTAACACCACCGTCATCAGCACCCTCATTGCCCTTTGATGTGAAATGTGGCAGTCTTTCAGATTCACAATTTGCTGAATTAAATTTCCTGCTCATGTCGTACTCTGATGTATTCAGTACCACTCCGACTGACTTTGGCAGAACTAGTCTAGTGCAGCACAAAATCAACACCAATTCCGCCTCACCCATCAGGAAGCGTGCCTATCGTACCTCTCCTCAGATGCGGTCTGTGATTCAGTCACAAGTGGAAGACATGCTGGACAAAGGCATTATTGAGGTCAGCCACAGCCCATGGGCTGCGCCTGTAGTCATGGTGAGAAAAAAAGATGGAAGCTGGCGTTTCTGTATTGATTACAGAGGCTTAAACTCAGTTACCGTCAAGGATGCTCATCCTCTGCCCAGAACCGACGACACTCTAGATGCACTGTGTGGTGCCTCCATGTTCAGTACCATTGATTTGTCCTCAGGCTACTGGCAGGTGCAGCTTGACAAGCAGGATAAGGAAAAAACAGCATTCACAACTGGCCGTGCTCTCTATCATTTTAAGGTAATGCCAATGGGATTAGTCAATGCACCCCCCACATTTCAGCATCTTATGCAGCTATTACTACAAGGACTGTCCTGGAAGACATGCTTAGTGTACCTAGATGACATAATAGTGTACAGTAAGACCTTCACAGAACACCTGCTGCATTTGAAGGATGTGTTCGAAAGACTCAGAGCTGCGAACCTTAAGTTGAAACCTTCCAAATGTGACTTCGCGCAGCCTCAAGTGACCTTCCTGGGGCATGTTGTGTCTTCAGCTGGCCTACAGCCAGACCCCAAAAACGTGGACAAAGTGCGAGATTAGCCAGCACCAGAAAATCCTACTGAGGTTAGGGCATTCCTTGGACTCTGCTCTTATTACAGAAGATTTATACACGGCTTTGCAAAGATATCACAGCCCCTGCATGCCCTTACACAGAAAGGAAAACCTTACTCATGGACTGAGGTGGAACAAAAGGCCTTTGACACCCTCCGTCATGCCCTTACGCATACCCCCATTCTTGCCTACCCGGATTTTTCCAGGGAATTTTTTCTTTTTACTGATGCCTCTAACATCTCAATTGGGTGTGTTCTCTCACAGTTAAATTCCAACAACAGGGAACACGTCATTGCCTATGGCAGCCATACCCTCACAGCAACAGAGAGACGGTGGTCAACGTTTGATCGGGAGCTCTGGGCAGTTGTATGGTCTATACGGCACTTCCGTCAGTACCTCACCGGCCATACATTTCGAATCATTACAGACCACAAACCTCTCCTTGGATTGCGAAATATGGCCCTGGATTGTGACCCCACAGGACGAAGAGCAAGATGGGCACTTGAAATAGACACATATTACTGGACAATTGAACACAAACAGGGCCTCAAACACAGCAATGCTGACTCCTTGTCACGGCGCCCATGCAGGGCTGAAGAGCACATGCCTGAAAGTGTCTCCAAGGCTATGGACTTAATCTCAGTACAGGGGCAGTTTGCTGGGCAGGCCACTACACCACGGAAACCTGCGGATTCAGCGTTGGCGGTGCAGCCTGTCACATTGAGCCTCCAACATGATGAGTTACTCTGCCTTGGCTTGGATAAAAACACCCTTGCAGATGCGCAGAAAAATGACCCGGTCCTGCACGCGGTGAGTGAGTGGGTTGCAGGTGACAGCAGACCCCCTTTCCCGTCGCTACGAGGGATGCCTTCTGAGCTACGCCTTTACTGGAAGGAATTCCCAAAGCTGGTCATGGTGGACTCCATTCTGTGCCGCAGAGTTCGTCCTCCACCAGGCGATCCTGTGTTTCAAGTGGTCGTCCCGAGCCAACTACAGAAGGAGGTATTTAACATGCTTCATGGGCACTCACTGGCAGGCCACTTTGGCAGTAAAAGGACCATTCAAAATGCAGTATCTCGTCGCTACTGGCCACACATGAGTCCAGATATCACTGAGTGGTGTCTTCAGTGTAATGCTTGTGAGGCCCGCAGACCACCAGTCCCACATCAGCAGGCTCCAATGCAGAACATGGTTACATCAATGCCTTTTGAAAAAATTGCCGCTGACCTAACAGAACTGCCACTCAGCCATAGAGGCAACCGTTACATACTTGTTGTGATGGATTACTTTACAAAGTACATGAATATGTATGCACTGCCAGACCAGAGAGCGACTACTGTTGCAAAGTGTTTGTTTGAGGACTACATCAGTAGGCATGGAGTACCACAGAGTCTGCATACAGATCAAGGTCGCCAGTTTGACTCGGATTTGGTCAAAGAACTGTGTGCACATCTTGGAGTTCACAAAACACGTACATCTGCGTATCATCCTATGTCAGACGGTATGGTGGAGCGGGCTAACCGCTCTCTTAAGGATCAGCTGGCCAAATTCCTCTACACAAAAGGGGGAGAATGGGATGACCACCTACGCCATGTTGAATTCGCAAACAACACAAGTGTGCATGCCTCAACTAATCACACACCTTTCTTTTTGACTCATGGCAGAGAAGCCCGCTTGCCGGCAGATGTCATCCTTGGGGACTTACCGCTGTCTACCAATGCTACGCACGGAAGCCCTAGTGAATATAGCTCATCTCTCAGACAAAGACTTTATTCGGCATTTAACATGGTGGAAGACAACATTGCTGTAGCTGGGGCCAGACAGAAACAGTATTATGATCGTCACCTGAAGCATAGTGCTTACAAGCCAGGCGACCTAGTCTGGGTCAACCTCCCGGCATTAGCCGGACAGAAGTTGTCCCCCCGATGGACGGGACCTTTTAAAGTGCTACAGCGTCTTGACTCTCACTCCGGGGAACTTGGGGTGGATTACAACCTTCAAGACCAACTGGACCCTAGGGCAAAGCCTAAAGTAGTTCACTACAATCGCCTCAAACCCTACCGCTCACCTTGGCCAGATGGCTCCGCTCCCACTACACCTGAGAACAACCAAGCTCATCGAACAGTACGACCATGGTTCACGGCCCTTTCAGCCTCCCGGCCATATGCTTACCATGTACCAGATACAACAGCAGACCATGCTCCAAACGCAGCAGCAGGCCACCCTGCAGCAGCAGACCATGCTCCAAACGCAGCAGCAAGCCACCCTGCAGCAGCAGACCATGCTCCAAACGCAGCAGCAAGCCACCCTGCAGCTCCAGACCGTCCTTCAGGTCCAGTGGCAAGACTACCTGCAGCCGCAGAGACACTTGCAGGCAATCCTACAACTGAGGGACACACGCCTCACGAGCAGACAACCAGATCAGGTCGTATTGTCCGTCTTCCTCAACGTTATAGGGACAACACTTAGATATGTACACTGTTTATTATGTCCTGCTGCCTGCTCATATTAGAAGGACAGCATTCCACTGGTTACTGTTTACATTTGTTATGTTCTTCTGCCTAAGCATGTTAATGTCATTTGTGTCGTTCCAGAGGCTGTTCCCAGTGAGTTCTAGAGCGCAGGGGCAATGGATATAATGTTATGATTACATAATAGTACACTTGATGTGTAAAACAATGTTTATTTTGGGGAATTAGTGACACTTGTTATTTTTGTGTTGTTTCTCTTCTGACCCTTCTTAATGTGAGCATCCTAAAACGAGGACGTTTTAATTTCTCTGAGGGGGGAAGTAGTGTAAGAACGGGAAATATAATTATGATGTATTTCATGCACTGCGATTCCCAAGATGCTCTGTATGTATCCCAAGACGCTGGGGGTATAACTGGGGAGTTGTGGAATTCTGGGTAGAAAAAAATAAAGACTTGCCTTTTTCAGTTCGAACTCGTATGTCTGTGAGTTATTCCAGTAAGAACCCAAATCTGAAATAAGAGGTATTACAATATCTTGAGGGATAGCCAACATGGTTTCCGTAAGGGAAGTTCATGCCTGACAAACCTGGAATTTTTTGAAGAGTCCACCAAGATTTATGACCCGAGCAGGGCTTATGACATCATATACTTGGATTTTCAGAAAGCATTTGATACAGTATCGCATAAGAGACTAATTTTTTTAATTAGCTCCATTGGAGTTTCAGGAGCTATTCTGAAGTGGATTCAAAACTGGTTACAGGACAGAACAAAAAGAGTGGTGGTCAGTGGTATGTCATCTGAGCTAGGTATGGCGGGGAGTGGCGTCTCACAGGGATCGGTGTTGGGACCCCTGCTGTTCCTCATCTACATGAATGACCTTGATATGAATATTGAGAGCAGATTAGTTAAATTTGCAGATGATACTAAATTGGGAGGTTTGTCCACTAAAGTGATTCAGGATGATTTGGATAGAATCCAGCATTGGCCAGAAATATGGCAAATTAAATTTAATGTAGCGAAATGTAAAGTTGTACATGTAGGTAATAAAAACATTAGACGGGATTACTTCATGGGAGGTTTAAAACTGGAATGTGCTGCACACGAGAAAGATTTGGGAGTGATTTTTGACCAAACCCTCACAGGCTCTAGCCATTGTGCCGTAGCAGTTATAAAAGTCAATCGGATGCTGGGATACATTTCCAAAAGTATTGAGTACAAATCCGAGAAGGTAATGCTTCTTTTGTACAACACATTCGTCAGACCATATCTGGAGTATTGTGTCCAGTTTTGGGGACCATATTTTAAGAAAGATAGAGACTCTCGAGAAAGTTCAGAGAAGAGCCACTAAGCTAATTTCAAGTATAAAAGATGAAAGCTATGAGAAGAGGTTGAAGATCCTTAATCTCTTAGTCTGGGAAAAGGAGACTAAGGGGTGATCTGACTAAGTGTTGTTAGTAGAACTCGGGGTCACCAATGGAAGTTGACCAAAGGTAAATTTAGCACAGATATTTTGAAATATTTCTTTACCCAAAGAGTAATTTTGACGTGGAATAGCTTGCCTGACCATATTGTTGAGGCAGAGACCTTGGGGCTTTTCAAGAGCAGGCTTGACTTAAAGCTAGATACCATTGAGTCATTGAGTATCGGAAGTGATATATTCACAACAGTATAAAGAAACTGGCGAGCGTAGTTGGGCTGAACGGCCAGTTCTCGCCATTCATGTTATGTTATGTCATGTTATGTTATGTTATATTATGTTATGTTAGACCTAGATTTCTTATGAAAATCTAATTCCTCGATCAGCTGTTTGCGGGTTTGCCAAACTGCGTGCTACACTTTGATGTCGATTTGACTTCGTTCATTATGCTTTCCTGAGCAGACATCCAACAAGCTTATTAGATTATGTACGGAAACAGGCTAGAGTTAAACAATAATGTGATCTGTCAAAGAAAAGAAGATTAGAACACGAGACGAGAGTGAAGACACAGCGGCACCAGCAGATGGGGGGAAGCGCTTTCACACTGGACGCAAAACAAATTCTTTGCACTCCAGATTACATTCAAAGTCAATGCAAATACACACGTTTCGCGTCCAGTGTGAAAGCATCTTAATAGAGCGCTGGCGAAGAGAAGGAATTAATCGTGTGGGCTGCATACCAAAGCCTGCTAAGTGCTGGCTGCAGTCAGCGCTCTATTAAGTTCTATGGTGTCTAAACGAAAGCCCTGCTGAACCACTGGTGTAGCTAACGTGTTATAATTGTTCATTAGCAGCCTACCTTCATTTTCTTCCATTTTTCAGTGCCCGGTCTGCTCTTCTTTCTCCCCTTTTCCTCGGTGCTTCTCTCCTCGAATGGACTTTTGATTTTCGGGATAGCATCTGGCTTGATTTTTCTCCTCTTTTTCATTGCAAACTCGGACCAAAATCATTCATCCTCGAAGTCGGAATCGTTGAAGTGGTTGCTACAAATCACACTATTGTTGCTTGGTCCTTGCCACTTTGCCCGAGTCAGTTTCAACTGACACGCCCAAATTTTACTTATCTTTACATCTTTTGGAAATTGATGAAGGCTGAATCCTTCTTTGGATATGTTATGACAACCTGCTACAGTGCATCTGGTAGGCATTTGCTCCACCTTTTCCCGAAATTTCATGAGAAAAATAATGATTTTATAAACCTTCTGCAGTTCGTGTCCCATAGGCAGTATCGAAAAACGAGCTCGACTGAGCTCGTCTCGTTATTAAGGTGATGTCAGCAGGTTGACGTGTCAATCCCGCGGATTTTGGACCCAATTTAGGCGGAGCAGAGACTAGCTGAAAATCAAGGTCTGCCATCGGAGAACAAGACATAAATTATTACTGTGTGTATTTTCATCTGAATTTTTGATGTAGACTTAGTTTACAAGTACAGAACTATGGAATTAGTGTCAAAGTACTCGGTAATAGAGAGTTCCTTTAATACAGCACAAATGCATGAATTGCAAACACTCTTATGCAGCCTGTGGTCATGCTGGTTGAAATAATACAGAGCAACAGCTCGATCTACCTCATTTAAATTAGACACACGAAAATATATAATCAGGATCGGAGCTGAGTTAAATTACAGCCGGCTTTACAAACAAGCAAAACATTTCTCACCTTGCATGTTCGGCATCAGATTATGCAGCAAAGGTCGGTGTTCACGCTGATTGTGCAGAAAAAAAATATGTGAATGCTCCGCATTTATTAGTCATCTTAGTTTGGAAAAATGTGACAGGTATTTTACATATCATAGTTAGTCTTAATAAATTTAAGCTTTTGGTATATTTGTAAAAATGAAAGGAGCTCATTTCTTTATTGAAAAATTAATTGAAAAATGTGGGTGCCCAAAACTATTGACTGGTAATGTATTACTTTGAATGAACCAAAGCAACTATCTTTATTAATACAAACATAAATTCCCAGAAATATCCTGACATAAGAATCACACTTTGTTGGACTCTGCTGCCAAGAGAAGAAATAGGCTTGTCATGGGATGAGTCTTTGTCAGAAAGGGGTGCCAGTCAGAGTCATGTCTGACAAAAACAAAATATATTTTGATCCAAAAGAAATTAAATATTCAACCCATACAAAACAAATTAAGTCAATGAAAGCATATCAGTACATAAATTGCAATAAACATTTACAACTCTAGTTCTCTTTTTCATATATATATTTCTTCATTGCACTCAATCGCCAGCACAAATCCCATCCAGAAGTCAGCACGTCAATTCCAGCTCATTCTTATTGTAACATTCTATAATCCATTCTGGGTTTTACCACAGATCCAACCCTACAGAGACAACCAGGAAGAACAATTTAAAAACTCATGCTGTCCAGCGCAGCATTACAAAAAATACATCAAAAAAAAAAAACCAATACGCCGTACCTCCAAGGCAAGGCAGCCTTTTAGATTCCTTTTGCTGCGGGTTTAACGAAACATAAATTACGCTTTCAATCAGACATTATTTGACTTATGCTCTCCAAAGACGAGGCTTCCTCTTACCATGAAGTACACAGTGGTTTTCCAAAGTCATGGATTACTCACACAAATCTAAGCTCAAGGTAAGAGCAGATTTTACTTCAAAATGCCGGCACTGTTGTTTCTTTTTGTAGGTCTCTTAGCTGGTTGAAAGAGGTTGTAATTATGGGTAGGATTTAGAATTCGCGGGGTTAGTTGGCGTAATACCATTGGATAAATGAATACAGATATGAACAGGTATGATATACAGGTATGACGGATGAAGTGATGTTAGCAGATGGTCTGGGCGCTACACTCACCCCCCCCCCCCCCCCCTTTAGTCGAAGCTGACCTAAGATAAGGCATTGTATAGATCCAGAGCTACCCTCAAAATTAATCATGACTGTAACTGCTGGCGCCAGAGGAACATACATCATTGTTTGACTTCGCTGGTCCAGGTAGCCATTCCTCACTAGGAGCAGAACATGCAGTGTCTGAGAATCCAAGAAATTCCTCCTCATTCGACTCTTCTTTAAAAATGTCCAAAATTCACTGATGCTCCTGCTTCTCTAGGTCTGGAGCATTAGGGTAGCAGGGCTTTCAGCAGGAGATGTGGACAACCTTTAAATCTTCACCCGAATCCTCTAAAACAACCTGGTAGTTGACAGGCTCGACCTGCTGTACCACACGGCCCTTGCCATTTAGGAGCTAGCTTAGCCGTAAAGGATTTGGATGCTTTGGAGAGAGGATGGGCCTTTACCCAGACTTGGTCAAGCTCTGAAAACTCCAATTTTCTCCGATTTTTGTCATAGTTCCGTTTTTGGTGATGACGTGCTGTGACTAGGTTTTTGGAGACCAGGGAACTCAACTCCTGCAGCTGAGCAACCTTACTGTGGGCAGGTGAGTCAGGTGGAGGCTCTCGAAGTTGTAAAATGACATCCAGCGGCCCTCTGAGAGGTCGTCCAAGATTCAGCTCTGCAGGGGTAACTCCTGGTGGACTCCAGGACTCCTGCGCTGCAGAGTTGATGGCGAATTGAAACTCTGGCAGGTATTTATCCCACTGCTTATGCTGATTTCCAACATATGACACGACCATGATTTTTTTTTTTTTTTTTTTAAATTTGGCATCTCCAATCCCACCCGAATCTGGAATGCCCAATTAGTGAACTATGTACAAAGCTTGCTCGTATGCGACCCCTTGCTGCCAACTCAGGATAGTGAAGACAGCTCACGGCTCTCCTCCGAAGCACGTGTCCGTCAGCCCCTGATTCTTATACACTTATTGGTCGAATCCTCGTAAGTTCCGAACGAGGGCGGAGGATACCCGGACGTGAACAAACCCAGAGTCTTCCTGACGAGCGCCCGTCTGGCCAACAGGAGGCGCTGGAGCAACGAACGAAGCTGTTATTCTTAAACCAAATCCGGCAGTCCCTTCCCAATTTGAAACCCTGTAGCGCGATCGCCAATTGTGCGCTACTCTGAAAAAGCTGCCAACCCCTGCCGGTGGGTACGCCGGGGCTCGAACCCGCGACGTGATAGACACCTCTACATTGCAGCGCAGTGCCTTAACCGAGTGAGCTATCCGGCAGCTTACGACCATGATTTTTAAGGTGGGATTCACTCTCTCAGTGAGGTTGGTCTGGGGGTAATATGCAGAGGTTATTTTTTGTCCAACATTCCAGGTACTGCATACGGAAGACTGATGAGACAAACTGTGGCCCACAATCGGATAGTAGATAATCTGGTATGCCCCATCGAGTCAGGATGTCTTTTACCAGGACACGAGAGATGATTTCAGCTGTTGCTGTTCTCAGAGGAAACAAGTTAGAAGCGAGCAGAGCTCATATGGCCCCACTTTATGTTTGAACAAATTCGGACGCACAGACACACGGACAGACAGACGGACGTGCGGAGCACTATATAGCCCCGACTACGTCGTTCCGGGGGTATAGTAACTCCACCCACCTTGAGTAGTAATCTATGAAGACAAGCAGGTAGACATTCTGGTTAGTGCTCCTGGGAAATGGCACCATTAGGTCCATGCCAAGCATCTCCCAGGGACGATGGACTATAGTCTGCTGTAGCTCGCCTGCCAGTTTCCTGTTTTCAGGTTTGAATGCCTGACACGTATGACATTTTTGACAATGTTCTCTGACATCCCAGCTCAGCTTTGGCCAGTAGACCAGATTTTGTAGTCTCCTGTATGTTTTGTGCCTTCCAAGGTGACCAGATAGAGGGTCCTGATGAAAAGACTCCAACAGTTGCTTCCTGAAGCTGGAAGGAATGCACAGTTGGTAAAGAGTTTTGTAGGGAAGTGCAACTACATGATAGGTTAGATCGTCCATGATGTCAATATAGGTATTACAATTGATGTTCAACTTTCCCTTTTCCACCACCTTTTGGTACAAGGCCTGACATTCAGGGTCCATTTGCTGTGCTTTCCACATGACTTCCATGGTGATGGGGAGCTCCATGGATGGACAGGATGAAGCAGAAACAAGGGCCGCACATGCAGGCAAGGAAGGCTGATCGGTTGGCGCTCGGGAGAGGGCATCCGGCACGGTGTTGTACTTTCCTTTTCTGTATTCCACTGTAAAAGTGAATTCTTGTAATCGAAGTGCCCATCTGATTAGCCGAGAGCTGGGTTTGGTAATTTTAAAAACCCACAAAAGAGCAGCATGGTCTGTCACCACAGAGAATAAGCGACCTTCTAAATAATGCCTCCATTTCTCTAATGCCCACACTACAGCCAGGCATTCCAATTCAGTGGCAGAATAGTTCCTCTCTGCTGGATTCAGGCTGCGGCTGGCAAAAGCAAGGACTTCCTCAGTTCCAGTGTTGGACTTCTGAACAAGGACTGCATCTCGCTGGCATCTGTGTAGATCACAAAAGGAATGTCAAAGTTTGGGTGCCCAAGAATAGGTGGGTTGACCAGACATTCTTTTAATTTCTCAAAAGCAACTTGGCATGGGGGTGACCATATAAACTTTGCTCCTTTTCTCTTTAAGACATTGAGTGATTCAGCAATTGAAGAGAAGTTGGAAACAAATTGGTGGTACCACCCTGCCATGCCCAGAAACCTCTGCAGGGCCTTCCACTTGGTGGAAGCTGGGAAGTTGCTAATCGCCTCTGTTCTATCTGGTTCAACGTGGACTCCTTCTGCAGAGAAAACATGTCCCAGAAACATCAAGGAGGTCCTGAACAACGTGCTCTTTTTCATATTAAGAGAAAGCCCAGCAACACGGAGCTTGTCGATGACAGCCTGGACATCGAAGAATTGCTGTTCCCATGACTCAGAGAATATGATGATGTCATCCAGATGTACAACACAGATAACTCCCTTCAGTTCTCCTAGTACTCTCTCCATGAGCCTCTGGAATGTGGCAGGAGCATTTTTGAGTCCAAAGGACATAACACAAAATTGGAACAACCCAAGAGGACAGATGATGGCAGTGATTTCACGCACCATAGGATCCATTTCAACTTGCCAATATCCACTGTTTAAGTCCAGATATGAAAAATCAGCAGCACCTGCAAGGTTGTCCAGTATCTCCTGGATGTTTGGAATAGGATAGGCATCTGTGATGGTGTTCTCATTAACCTTCCTGAATTTCCACACTGAATCTTGGTTTTCCACCGGACTTCTTGGGGATCATGATCACAGGAGAAGCCCATGCAGAAGATGATGGTTCAATGATGCCTTCCTTCAGCATGTCATTGATCAGCTCAGTGATTATCTGTACCTTTGTAGGCGAGATACGATAAAATTTTTGACGAATAGGATGTGGACTGGTGAGAGAGATCTCATGCTTCAGCAGATCCGTACGTCCTACTTTGGTTGTACACACATCCAAATTGTTAAAGAGTAAGCTCTTCAACTGGGGTTTTAGATGTTCCTCCAAATGGGAATCCTGTATTGCTTTCAGGGCAAATCGGTGTTCTCCAGTGTTTTCAAGGGAGGTAACAAGGTTGTAGCTGGTGGAGCCTCCACTGAAAAGAGACCAAGAGAGTTGCTAACCTCAGTCGGAGGAGTAGACACTACACTGAAAGGATACTTCCTTGTCTTATCATCCCTGAACCAGTACACTAGTCCAACAACATCCCAGACTATTCCAGTGAAATAAACAAAGTCCAACCCCAGCAGAGCAGGAAAGGCGAGAGACGTGATACCCAGCATTACCACAGGTATCAGCACTTTAGTCTCTTCCCACACCTGCTCACTGAGCAGAGTGTATGATGAACCTGTATCCAACACCACATCCCCTTTCCAATTCTTCACAGACAGTGGTATTTTCAACAATCTGGGGACCATTGATTCATAGCCAAGTCCAGGAAATATCTTAGAATTTAGTCCCTACACAAAGGAATGAGAGGTAACAGTCTGGTTTGACTGCTGCCTGGGCCAAGCCTAGAGAAGCGTTGGTGTGACCATCTGTAGATTGGGTGGTTTGTGGGCTGGGCTGCTGTGAGTGGTGAGGTTGAGAATGGTCAGATTGCCGTAAATCAGGTGGTTAGAGGATTTGGACTTATTGTGTGGATTATAATTAGGACACGAACGCGGGGCATGATTGCCCTTGCATCTCCAGCAGTAAATCACTGTAGGGATGTTGCTTTTCTGTGGCAGGGAACCAGCAGAGGATGAATCCACCTTCTCCTTCCCAGCTGGTTTCCAATTATGTCTTTTTTGCTGTTCATATTGCACCTGACTTATCTAGTCCTTTTCTAACTGCTGACCCAACCGCACCAGGTCGTCTACAGTGGCGACCCGGCCTCGGATCTGGCTTGCCATCTGAGGATTGAGATTCCTCAGTATCATTTTAAGTACAGTATCCTCCTGAATATTTGGTGTCCACCGCTGGCATAAGAAGCGATCCATATAGGTAAAGTCTCGGATGCCTTCAACCTCAAGTTGCACTCCTGTTCTCACTCGCTCCTCCAGTTCGTCCTCATAGTCTTCAGACAGAAAGGCTGCTCCTTAAAGTCCAACTAAGTGTGTATGCTAAAACGAGCAGCATTCAACCAATGTCTCGCTGTTCCATGAAGGACGTTTCTCAGAGTTGCCAGGACTTCCTTATTAGTTAGTGGATTTAGAGCTAGAGAGTCATCATATTTTGCCAGATATATCAGGGGATCCGTTTCATCTCCAATTTTTCCAAAGGTGGGGAACTGTAGTTTCACGGGGCATTTTCCAGCCACTCGTCCCTCGACCTCTGGGCGAACAGGTGAACTCTAACAAGATATTGTTTGCCCCTGGCAATGCAGTAGAGTGAAGGCACTCCCTCTGCTCCCTCTGGGCCCCCCACAAATGTCCTGTGGCTGGTGTTGGAACAGCCAGAACAGGCATAGAGCCAAGCGCAGACACATTCAGGGTCTGTCGCATCATCATAATCTCCTGAGACATTGTTTCTATATCCTGTGTTATGTTGAACACCAGCTTAACACCAACATCATCAACAGCAGTAATCACTGGGGTCATAAAATCTTTGACATCCCTCAACAGTTCTGTATGATGGTGAATGAAACGCCAGTTCAGCTTTGAGGCCACCTGATTTCTCATGTAAATAGTGTGTTTCTTCATGGTTTCCCCCATTTTCTGAAAGCGCTGCTCCATTCCATCATTGATATCCTTTAATAAAATTTTTAATATATTTAATGTAATTTTTAGTTCCTCCTTGTTGTTTATTTGTGCCTTTATAAGTGTTTGCATTTTGTCATCAAAATTACTGTTTGCATTACCAAGTCCCACTGTATGTTGAAGAATAGGTTGTTCTTGATCCTTAGGCCCCCGAACATCCAAGTTGAGCTCTGAATCAGTATTCCGACTCATATCTTGCAATGAATGATCAGTTTCCTCAGTGGTTCTGTGTGGCCTTGTACGATGCTGCTACACGAGGGGAACCACCAGTGGCTTAGAGGCTGTAACTGAATTTGAAGCTTGTAGTTGGGCTTCTTGGCCAGTAGATGGCAAGTTTAAATTTGAAATAACTGTCGGTGCAATCGAAGGGGGTAAAAGTGACCAGTAGGTACTCCTGGCCTGCAGGGGGCAATCCTGCTCCGGTTAAGTCAAAGAGGTCCCATGAATCTGCCATTTTGACTTATTTAGGTTTCTTTGTTTGTGTCACAGGGTTGTTTTTTTTTCTTGATTAAGGAGGTTAGCAGTGTTCTTTGCATTTCAAATCTGGGGTGCCATTTTTTGCAACAGGATGAGTCTTTGTCAGAAAGAGGTGCCAGTCAGAGTCATGTCTGACAAATACAAAATATATTTTGAACCAAAAGAAATTAAATATTCCGTACAAAACAAATTTAGTCAATGAAAGCATATCAGTACATAAATTGCAATAAACATTCACAACGGAAGTTCTCTTTTTCATACATATATTCCTTCATTGCACTCAATCGCACATCAATTCCAGCTCATTCTTACTGCAACATTTTATAATCCATTCCAGGTTTTACCACAGATCCCAGCTTACAAAGACAACCAGGAAGAACATTTTAACAACTCTTGCTTTACAGCGCAGCGTTAGAAAAAATACATAAAAAAAAGCAAAAACAAAACGCCGTACCTCCCATCAGTTGCAGTCGGGATCAGTCAAGAGCAGCAAGGCAGCCTTTTAGATTCCTTTTGCTATGGGTTTTATTGAAACAGATAAATTACTCTTTGAATCAGACATTGTTTGACTAATGCTCTCCAAAGACGAGGCTTCCTCTTACCATGAATCACACAGCGGTTCTATTTCGTACGTGCTCCGCCCTCTAAAGGGCTTTGCTATTGGTTACCCCTCCAAGGCCCCACCTCGGTGTCTGAGAAAGAAAATTGAACTCACCTGCTCCGTTGGAGTGGGTAGCATACTCACCTGCTGTAAAGCCTCAGTGCTGCCAATGCTCGTCTCCCTTTTTCACTCAACCTGATGAAAGTTTGGACTCTCGTGAATGTATCTTGCGTCACGAAAGATATGGATAAAGTTTGTCATCTATATGCCTCCCCCATGGTGCCCTTGGACCAGCACGATGGCTGTTCATCTGTCTGGGCTGGCGGCACCAAGTGGAGATTGCCTCCTGTGCCGCCTATACAAGCGTTCACTCCGGGAGGAGCGTGAGTGGCAGCTTCGGGTTGTGCGCCCTCCAGGCTGGCCGGGATGACGAGCTCCCGCCCGTGCTCGAGTGACGACTTCAGCATCGGCCTGTTGGCCAGCCGAAGTGATGACCATGACCCCGGTTAGTGTGTCCGAAGATATTGCGCCTTCGCTTAGCAACTGCCGTCACAGGTCTTCAGAGGACCGGTCATCTGCGGGCTCCTGCCCCCATCCACCGCCACCACAACCTGGCGCGGCTTCTTGTTGCCCTGCTTCAGGAAAGTTTAAAATAAAAGGCGTTATTCGTGTATGGCTTTAGGATTCTTATGCTAAATACACTGACACGTTGGCTGTTTCAGATGTTAGCATTCATGGTCATTTGGGACACCCTACCAGGGGGGAGCAGAGTGACTCTCCCATCCGTTGATTGGGTTAATAAGAGGGACACGGTGCGTGAGGCTCGTGTTTTCTCAGCATTTCCATTCAACACAGATCTGTGTTCACATATTGGTGCTTCACCAGCTATTGCGTTTATGAAACGCTGGCTAGCTGCTGGCAAGGTTTGTGTTGTTCTACCCGCGGGGGTAGTACACGGTCAAACAAATGTGGCTAATCTGAAATCTGAAGGTAATACCCTCCTGTCATACTGTGGCAGGTGGGTTAATGCCAATTCCTTTAATTCGGCTCGTGTTTCGTCCTGATGCAGCACCAGCGAGGAAACTTTCACGAACTGATGCAGATTGCCAGCAACTTCCTAACTGCTCGCTGGGCTGGCTCCAGCGACGTGGTTAGCTCGCATCAGCATGACCCATCTTCCGGAAAATATGGCCTTCGGGTCGTTATGTTCTCATGCTAAACACACTGGCTGTTTCAGATGTTAGCATTCATAGTCGTTGGGACACCCTACCGGTGGGGAGCAGAGTGGCTATCCCTTCCGTCGACGGGGTTAATATGAGGGACATGGTGCGTGAGCCTCGTGTTTTCTCGAGATGTCCACTCGACACAGATCCGCAAATCAGAGCTTTGCCAGCTATAGCCTGTATATGAAACACTGGCTAGCTAAGCGCTGGCAAAGTTTGCGTTGTTCTACCCACGGGGGTAGTACACGATCAAACAATGTTGCTAATCTGAATTCTGATGGTGACACCCTCCCATCACACACTAGCGGGTGGGTTCACGCCAAATCCCTCTATTCGATTCACTCGTTTCGTCCTGATACAGCACTAATGTGGAAACGTTCATGAGCTGATGCATATTGCTAGCAACTCCTAACACTGGAGTTATACGCATGGTTTTGGGTTTTGTACTAACATTGGGTTTTCCCCCGTACGTAAACATTTCCCTCACAGCCCGAGGGCTCGCCTGACATGCCATATTTCCATGGCTGTCGCAGGCTCACTATCAGCTACAGTGAAGATACACACATCATATCAAACTAGACAACCTAAGGAATCTAGTGATGTCAAAAACTATGCTATGATGTCGATTTACCAAGATTGGCTTGATAAAAATGGCAAAATAAATATAAATATTGCATAATGTTTTGAGGTAATTTGCAAAAATTATGTTCTGGATCCAAATCACTTCTTTTTAATGGGTGTAAATACTGGGTAATGAATCCTTCAAGTTTTCCGTTAACCCTTCAACTGCCTTTAACCTTTGGTAGAGCTCATTTTGTGTCACTGTACCAAATTAAATGTTGTGTTGAACTTAACTGAACCATCTCAACTGCTTGGTTGAGGTGTGTTATGGTAAAGTTAAGTTCAACACCCCTTACAGTTAGATACAATTACTCAAAATGTCCATTGCCAAAATGTGGAGCAGGTAGTGAAAGGATTAAAGGTGCACTATGCACGCTTGCATGGTTTCCGCACGATTATATTTTTGTCTCAATTCGCCAACATCTCCCCACGATCCGCTAGCTGCTTGCCCCTGAATTCACTGTAAAAACACCCGGGCTCTGAAGACTGCAGAGGCGTCACAAACTGCAAACAAACACGTGGTGCACAGGCTGTGCCCCATGACATAACAAACCACATTCCGGCCAATCATCGTCAAGAGTGACGTTGGGCTCATAGCACACGCCCACTTTCGCTGCGCGCTCATGACAGTTACGGAAGCATTGGAGGGAGGGGCTACCTCTGTTTTGTTTGACTTTGAATGTCAACAGAAGTGACGTCACCCAACCGTGCATAGTGCACCTTTAAGTTGGTTTAAAATAAGAAAATGCTTTTACCCCACATTGAATGACGTCACATTCATATTCTGTATGTTCTGGTTGCAACGCTGCACTGAAGCCACATCAGACTAACATTAAGAGAGATATTCTAACCCAGGACACCATGTTTCTATAACCACAGTATTACATCAATGCAACAAGAGCACCAGGAGCTGGTACATTATACGCCACCGACAAAATATCCTGAAATCGTCCAATGTATCTGTCGGGTTTGTTGGCCGAGCTTGGAGAACCAATAGAGGACAGAAGGACTGGGAGATGGATATGAGATATCACAAAAACAGCAGAAATAAAGATTCCCGGTATTGTATGTGAGAAAGGGTACAGGTACACGAGTTTTACAGACCATAAAATTCCGTTCCATTCCTGTTGTTTTTCCACACATTGACAATACAAGAAATTTAAAATTCTGCTGGGCACCATGCATAATAACAACAAAGAAAAATCATTTGAAAGAAAGTGGTAAGGGAAATTCTAATCATCTTACCTCAAGTACTTGTCAGAGGCATCATCAAATTTCTGCAGGCATCAAGTTTTCGAACAGGCGTGACAGTCAAAGAGGAAAAATATTAGCTAAGACGAAGCCGACAGTCGTCCAGAGTCTATACCCTGACCCAGGTAATGTACCTGTGAAGTTTCCTCCCAATCAGCCTGAAGGCTTGGACACAAATTGGTGGACAAAGGTAATTTTGGTATAAATTTGACCTTTGACCTCAATGCGTGACCTTGACCTTGGAGCGACGGAGCCAACAGTCATTTGGTGTCTAGACCCTGACCCAGGTAATGTTCCTGTGGAGTTTGTCCCGATCGGCCCGAAGCTTTGCACACAAATTTGCGGACAAGGCTAATGTTAACGGACGGACGGACGAACGGACAGACGGAGCGGATGACGCCAATATACGACCGCCTCTGGAGGCGTATAAAAATCAAGCTCTTTTACATAATTTTATACACATTTCACTGTCATTCATTCGGACCTATTTAAAATTGTTGAAAATTTTGGAATCTCCACTAGAATTTTAAACAGGCCCGAAGTTCCACAGGTTTAAAAATACAGCAGCTGCATTTGACAGACTGATATATGGGTCAGTAGGTTTTAGGGGGTGAAAACTTGGTCTGACATCACAGAATTCAATAAGATTTATTTTCCACTCAGTCACAGTTGTAATGTCAATAGAGGCCACTAGATGGCAGCATTTACCTTTTTTTTCTTAAACCCAGACTGGAGCTATGTTTGGACATGTTTCGGACATGTCTGGGGCAAGTTCCAGAAAATTAAAAAAAGAGGTCTAAATGTGGGAGGGGTCTGCAAAAGAGTATATAATGGGGAGAATTGAGACGGTAAAATAGGAGGAGAAATTGCAAGGAGAAGGATACATGTGACCAGACCTGTCATTCTGTTTAAGACCTGTGAAGCTTTTAGTGGATTTTTGCCTGTGTTAGAGCATTTTCCTCACCCAGTACATCACCAAGCCACCCCACCAAAGGGACTGTAAATATTTTTGTTTTTGTATTCAGTCTTGGTCAGTATATTCCTTAGTTGTTAGTTGTTTTTTTGTTAAAAATTAAATGTGTTCAAGTTCTAAAATTTTTGTGTCATCCTTTGCTGTTGTGTAAATGTAATAACAAATTGGGACCATAACAAATTGGGGGCTCAAGTCCGGGATAGAACATTGTGTGAGTCATTTATTGAAAATTTAACATTTTTCAATTGTAAAATTGTTTTTTTTAATTTTCCTATATATATATAGATCAACAGCAATGGATGATTTCTTGGCATCACCAACCGCAGGGGTTTTGAAGTCTTTTAAAAAGACAGAACTGTAGGAAATATGCAGACATTTGGAGCTGACAGAGGTAAAACCAACCATGCGAAAAGCAAGACTGGCTAGAGAGATAGTTGAATATTACATTGATGAAAATGTGTTTGCACCAGGAGATCTGGAACAGTTTCCAGTGGAAAATCCAAATATAGAAATGGAACTTAAATTAAAAATGCCAGAGATTGAAAGGGAGGAAAAAGAAAAACAAAGACAATTTGAGTTAGAAAAATTAGCAAGAGAAGAAAAACAAAGAGAATTTGAGTTAGAAAAATTAGTAAGACAGAGAGATTTTGAATTAGAGAAATTCGATAGAGAAGAAAGACTCCAAATGGAGTATCTAAAAATAAAAATAGCGACTGAAAATAAATTTTGGGCTAGCCAGGAGGTAAAATTGGTGCCTCCATTTTCGGAAAAGGATGTTGACAACTATTTCCAGTGTTTTGAAAAGGTAGCAAAGAGTTGCCAGTGGCCAAAGGAACACTGGCCTCTGATGTTGCAAACTGTCCTCAAGGGAAAAGCTCAACAAGCCTATTCAGCTTTGTCTGCAGTTGATTCCTCTGATTATGATGTTGTCAAAAAGGTTATTTTGAGAGCTTATGAGTTGGTTCCAGAGGCTTACCGACAAAAAATCAGAGGTCTGAAGAAATCTGACAATCAGACTTATGTGGAATTTGCTAACGAGAAGAAAGTTTGCTTTGAGTGCTGGTGAACTTCTATGGAGGTGAAGGATGATTTCAACTCACTGAAAGAGATGGTGTTCGTTTAAGAATTTAAGAACTGTGTTAAAGATGATATTAAGACCTACCTTACTGAGAAGCAAGCACTGAATTTGCAATCAGCTGCCAAATTTGCAGATGAATATGTTCTCACACATAAGTCTAAATTTCAGTCTAGCAGTAACAAAAGATGGTTCCAATTTCAGAGAAAAAGGTAACGGTGATACCCAAGATTCATCACCCAAAGACAAATCTGGTGATGGTGCTCGGAAATCCAGTAACAAGTCTGATCAAAGTGTGAAAGCTGACAGTGACAAAAGTGGTCTAGTTTGCATTTATTGTAAGAAATCTGGTCATGTAACAACTAACTGTTGGTTCCTTAAAGCTAAGAAAGAAAGAGAAAAGGATACCAAACCAAAAGCCTTTGTGAAAACAAGGTTAGAAACCCCTGTAGTAGATGACCGATCTGCTAAATTGCCTACTCCTTGTGGGGCTAAAAAGCCTGATACTACTGACTTTGTGAGGGAGGAATTTCTTCCATTTGTGACAGAGGGATTTGTGGCTCTGAATGAGCATTCTCCTCCTGTCCCCATATATATCCTAAGGGATACCGGAGCTTCTCAGTCACTTTTGTTGATGGACTCCTTGGAGTTACGGGATGAGACCGCTTCAGGGGATTTCATACTTGTACAAGGTATTGAAGGGAGGACTGTATCCGTACCCTTGCGCTCTATATTCTTGAAGTCAGATTTAGTTACAGGACAGGTAAAGGTGGGACTTATGTCAAGTCTACCTATAAAGGGTGTTTCTCTGTTGCTAGGCAATGACCTTGCTGGGGGCAATGTAGTTCCCCCTGTACATCTTACTTCACAGCCGAGCACTGAAGATGGCGATGAAGACCCATCTCTGTATCCTTCTTGCGCAGTGACTCGTGCTAAGGCCAAGAAGGCGAAAGAAGAAGATGATGTGGTGCCGTCCAGCAAATTGAATAGTCATGAGTCAGGTGGTTCGCCTCACGACTCTGTTCGGCCTACTATGGTTACTCCGTTTGAGGACTTATCGGATACTTTTATCAGTTCTTTGTTCAGCCAGCCAGATGGGTCAGGTGATTTTGATGTGTCTGGAGACTTGTCTCTGTCCAGAAAGCGGTTGATTGAGGAGCAAACTAATGATCTTGAAATTTGTGTACGAAAGAGGAGAGTCCTTCCTGATAAAGAAATAGACGCAGTTCCAGTTGGGTATTATCTCAAGGATGGTGTGTTGATGCGGAAGTGGCGCCCTCCTGATATCCCTGCCATTGCAGATTGGGCAGTGGTTAGGCAAATTGTTGTTCCGACGGTCTACAGGAATGAGATCTTAACAATGGCTCATAGTTTACCTTTAGGAGGTCATCTTAGTGTTTACAAGACTGTTGATAAGATCATGAAACACTTCTTCTGGCCTGGGCTTCGGAAAGATGTTTCCAACTTCTGCAAAACCTGTCACACTTGTCAGGCAGTTGGAAAACACCAGTTAGACCCACCTGTAGTTCCATTGCAGCCTATCCCAGCATTTGGGGAGCCATTCTCTAAGGTCATTGTTGATTGTGTTAGTCCATTACCCAAGACTATATCTGGAAATCAGTACTTGTTGACAATCATGTGTGCATCTACCAGATCCCCTGAAGCCATACCTCTATGTAACATCAAGGCAGCTGCAGTCTCAAAGGCTTTGATAAAGTTCTTCACATTGTTTGGCCTTCCCAAATTCAGTCAGACTAAGGTAGCAATTTCACTTCCGGATTGTTTCAGCAGGTTGTGTATGAACTTGGTGCGAAGCAGAATCCTTCTAGTGCCTATCATCCAGAGAGTCAGGGTGCCTTTGAGCGGTTTCATTCCACTCTTAAGACAATGATGAGGACTTACTGTTATGACCATGAGAAAGACTGGGATGAAGGTGTTCATTTGCTGTTGTTTGCAGCTAGAGAAGCAGTGCAGGAGTCTACTGGATTCAGTCCGTTTGAGCTAGTGTTTGGCCATGAAGTGAGAGGACCTTTGCTATTATTGAGTGAACAATAGCAAGAGAAAGAGCCGCATATCAGTCTGTTAGACTATGTTAGCAAGTTCAAGGAAAGATTGCATGCAGCTTGTGACCTAGCCAAAGAGAACTTGAAATCAAGTCAGGGAAAAATGAAAACTTGGTATGATCATAAGGCTCGAAGCCGTGGGTTTAAACCAGGAGACAAGGTCCTTGTGTTGTTTCCCTTGCAGTCCAATCCATTGCTGGCAAGATTTCATGGTCCTTATGAAATTCTGACAAAACTCAATGATCTCAATTACATTCTGAAGACGCCAGATAGGAGAAAACCAAAACAATTGTGTCACATTAACATGCTGAAGCCTTATCATGACAGAAATGCTAGGGTTGCAGCTGTCACTTCAGATTCTCCTATGGTCGAGACGTGTGAAGATGAGGGGGAGTTTCAAGATGATGAACCTAGAATTAAAGCTGAAGTTCTTTCATGTAAATTATCAAACTCTGAAGTGTTGCAAAATCTTGATGTAAAACTCCAGCACTTAGAACCCTCACAGAGGGATCAGTTTGAGAGGTTAATCAAGAAATATGAGGATCTGTTTCCTGATGTTCCAAAGAGAGTTTCTACAACCTCTCATGATGTAGATTTTGGTGATGCCAAACCAATAAAACAGCATCCGTACCGGATGAATCCTGAAAAGAGAAAGATTGCTGAGAAAGAGGTTGAGTACATGTTAGAACATGATATTATCAGACCCTCCAACTCACATTGGAGTTCACCCTGTGTGCTAGTTCCAAAACCTGATGGAAGTACTAGATTCTGTACAGATTATCGCAAAGTCAATGCTGTAACTAAAACTGATGTGTTTCCAATACCTAGGATTGATGATTGTATTGATAGAGTAGGGCAAGCAAAGTTTCTGACCAAGATTGATTCATTGAAGGGTTATTGGTGTGTGCCTTTAACTGAGAGGGCCAAGAGCATCTCTGCTTTTGCCACACCATCTGGGTTGTACCAGTATGAAGCCCTACCCTTTGGCATGAAAAATGCCTCAGCCACGTTCCAAAGGATGATACAGTCTACAATCGCCGGATTGCCACACACAGGTGCATACATCGATGACCTGATCACATGAAGGGACTCCTGGGAAGAACATCTAAAAGATGTAGAGACGTTGTTCCAGCGCCTGACCCAGGCTAACCTGACTGTTAACCTGAGCAAGAGTGACTTTGGTTGTGCTACTGTCACCTATCTTGGCTACGTCATAGGCCAGGGTAAGGTGGCACCCAAAAATGCTAAAGTCCAAGCCATCATGGACTTTCCAGTTCCTGACAACAAAAAAGCTTTGCGCTGCTTCCTTGGAATGATCGGGTACTACCGCAAGTTCTGCAAGAACTTTGCTGAGATTGCTCTCAGTCTAACTAACCAACTGAAGAAAGGCGTAAAGTTCACTTGGGATGATGCATGCCAGAGAGCCTTCAATCACCTGAAGTCTCTGCTGTGTCACTTCCCTGTGCTCAAATCTCCTGACTTCAACAAACCGTTCTCCATCACGGTCGATGCTATCGACCAAGCTTGTGGATCTGTGCTCCTACAGAGAAGTGACTCTGATGACATTGAGCATCCCGTGGCACACTTCTCCAGGAAGTTCAATCGCCACCAAAGAAACTATTCCACAATCGAGAAGGAACTGTTGGCTCTGGTTCTTTCTTTACAACACTTTGAGGTTTATGTTTGTACAGGGCAAAAGCCAATGATTGTGTACACTGACCACAATCCATTCATGTTTTTGAGTAAGATGAAAAACAAGTATCGGAGATTGTTGAATTGGAGTTTGATCTGGTAATTAAGCATATAAAGGGTGCTGACAATGTGATTGCTGATTGCTTATCCCGTGTTTGAATGTGAGTATATATCACGTTATGAGCATATTGTATTGTATGTATATATGTATACACAAGTGTCTACTTAACCAATTCGTATTTAAAAGAAATATTTTGCCTTTATAAGTCAAAATTTTCCCTTTTGGAATGGAGGTGTAATGTGAATAGAGGCCACTAGGCTTTTTTCTTAAGCCTAGACTGGAGCCATGTTTGCACATGTTTCGGACATGTCTGGGGCAAGTCCCAGAAAATAAAAAAAAGAGGTCTTAATGTGGGAGGGGTGTGCAAAAGAGTATATAAGGGGGAGAATTGAGACAGTAAAGTAGTAGGAGAAATTTCAAGGAGAAGGACACATGTGACCAGACCTGTAAAGCTTTTAGTGGATTTTTGCCTGTGTTAGAGCATTTTCCTCACCATGGACATCACCAAGCCACCCCACCAAAGGGACTGTAAATATTTCTGTTTTTGTATTCAGTCTTGGTCAGTATATTAGTGAGTTGTTCGTTGTTTTTTTGTTAAAAATCAAATGTGTTCAAGTTCTAAAATTTTTGTGTCATCCTTCGCTGTTGTGGAAATGTAATAACAAATTGGGGCCATAACACAGTTCATTTAGAGGCTCTGCTTGGAGGAACCATATTTGTTCTCACACAAATTCTTTGCATCCAGTTTCTCCTGCATTACTTTTGATTGTAGTTCTAGATCCTGTTTTGCATTTTTCAAGAAAATTTGTTCCTGCTCCAGCATTTTGATTTTACCCGTGACAGTAAACAACTCAGTTTCAAGGGCAGGGGTCCAGTGTTTGATAAAGCATTGATGAAATTAGTCTCCATTTTCTTTTTTTATACATAGTGATCAACATATAAACAAACAAGCTGCTGACATTGTCAAGCAATATCCCCCGCAACTGGCATTGCATTTTTGAATAGAGAATGTTTATATGCATTTAGATTTTCTAAAGAACTGTACTAATTGCAAAGCTGTTAATTTCCTTGCAAAAAAAATAGGTCGGAGAGTATGCATCAGAAAACTCGGAAAATTATACCAAATTGTTTTCATGACGCACCTTTATGTCACCTCGATGCGAAATATGATCAGAATGGGAGGATTATTTTCAAAGTTATAGCCCGGACACGACACATTACAGATTTACCTCAAATTTGTCGCTTTTTGCCCCAAAACGTGAAAAATTACAAATTTTTTTTCAAAATTGTTTTTCATGACACACCTTTATGTGGCGATTTATTAAGATGCAGGTGACTAAAGTTGCGACACAAGGTCTTCTTCCAAGTCTCCAGGACTTCTTCCTTTGATATTTGCATTTTTTTCCCCCTCTTTCTGAGAGGCACCAGTTTTTGGCTATGACTCCGCCAGCTGATGCGCGTCTTTCCATCGTATTTGCACACCTTTTTGTGGTTTTACACCTCGATGTGAAATATGATCACGATCGGATTATTAGTTTCAAATTTATAGCCAAGACAGGACACATTACAGATTTCCCACAAATCTGTCGCTTTTAGACCCAAATGCGAACAATTGTAAAGATATTTTCAAAATTGTTTTTCATGACACTCCTTTATGTGTTTTTACACCTTGATGCCAAATATGATCACAATCGGATGATTATTTTCAAAGTTATAGCCCGGACACAACAAATTACAGATTTCCCACAAATTTGTCGCTTTTTTCCCCAAAACGTGAAAAATGACAAAATTATTTTCAAAATTGTTTTTCATGCCACACCTCTATGTGGTTTTACACCTCGATGCCAAATATGATCAGAATGGGTTATAGCCCGGACAACAAACGTGTCGGACGGACGGACCACATTTTTATATCCCCCGCAACAATATTAGTGAAGTAATTAATGAGTAGACAAATAAATGAAACCCTGAACCATTCAAAATAAGGACTTGTTCAGGGTTTCATTTATTTGTTTACACAGTCTCAATGGCTTTCCTAAAGATCCCTGAGCAAAATTTCCAGTGTATCCATTGCTGATAAGTTTGTATAATTAGATGTCAAATGCGGCCTGTGTCACAGACCTTCCAACTGCTGGACAACTGACTGGTCCAGCCCGCAGCATTTCTGATTTTGTGACCACCATCTTCCCTTCTCCAGGATACAGTCCTCTTCCGCTGTGGAAAGAGACATCACTGAAACCTCAAATTTGCACTCAACGGGCAAAGGAATCACTACCATTCAGCGTATTCATTCACAGTTCACATGCAACTGATCGCCTCACTTGTGACGAGGCTGTAACTGCTTTTTTTCTTGCCCTGCTCTGTGATAGAGAAAGTTGTGCATTCAGGTGTTCCCAGAATTGAGTTAATTTGGAAACCGCGTGCCACAGTCATGCAGTGTGTTGTATTGTTGTGTCACGATAATAAGAATCTGAGGTACTGGCCAAGAGCCCTTGTGTGAAGTTTCATGAGCTCTCCCTGCGTCCGGAGCCATTTCCGCCCTGATCTCCAGTTTCCTATCACTCAAACAACTGTCTTGTGGTCACTGGGTACAGTCTCATTTTCAGGTATAGTGGAATTTGATACATTTCAGTTCTAATAACTGCGCGCCATAATGTTTGGAGCAAATGGCTTCGCAGGCGTTTCTGACTGATCAGCTGCACTCAGCTGCTTCCTTCGTTCAGGATTCCCTTTGGGCATTTTTGTCCATACTTTAAGAATTCTCTCTTTTGTTAGGCAATGACATCAAATCCAAAAAGACCCACATCGAAGAGTTTCACAATGAACAAAATGATGAATCCCAATTGTTGCTAAATCCCGGACATGTTTACAGAGCATAAAATGTCCGTGCCACACCAAAACTAAGGTTAATAATAGCTAAGAGGTATGACCAGAATCAAAAGGCCTGCCACGATCAAGAGAATGATCCAAAGCTGTCCATGGTAGTTTGGGCCTGAATGCCCCTGGTCTAGGATGCAGTGCAGGAGCTGGAATAAAATTCATCCAAAACCACTGAGGTAGGTTTAAAACTCTGGTTTACTGGCACATTTCCACATTTATCAGCCAAAAAATAAACAGTTACTACCTTCCTGGAAGTGCTGTCATATATGTGCGATAGATAAAATAAGGAAGTGGCTATAAAGTAAACATAGCATCTCCAAAATGTTTCGCTGATCCATTTGTTCTGATTGGATGTCTATATACCATAAGCATGCTCCATTCGCAGTTAGAAAAACTGTCGAAATAAATACATGTATTAAAGTTGCAATATTATTTAGCTTTGTGTACTAGACACATTCCTGTCTATTTTGTAGGCTACGTAATGAAATACAAGTTACATTTAAAAAAAAAAAACAACATTTACATTTGACTTACTGATTCACTACAGTTCCACGGGCGCTCCTGCAAAGGGGCCCAGACACCGGCGGTCTCGAGTACGTTATCTGGATCAGCATATTGTCAAATAACAAAGAATTATCATATTTGCGAACTCATACATCAAATTAACAACGCATTATAAGTCCAATGAACAGCGCCTGTTATGAGCGAAGAGTTTGTGAGCATTATCTGGAGGCCCATTTATCCAAGTGGTCGAGTATTAACGAATGGTTCTTGAAGGCTACATTTCAAAGGCTACCTGTTGATAACCACTTAGCACGTCAGCCTCATTGCATCCCACAACCTACTGAAACCATACAAACAATTTCCAGTGGGTTACGATAATTGGCGACAGAGTTTACCAGTTGTTGGAGAGGCCGCTGGTGTTGAGGGCCTTGATGAAATCGACTCAAAAATATAAGTTGCCAAATCCCACAGTCGTTGCATGTTTGCTTACACTTTCTAAAGGCCAACCGACGTTCAGCAGCGCTTCTGCCTAATGAGCGCGTATACTGAATTTCGGAATACTTGGTGTGGTAATAAAGATGTCACAGTACTTTATTTATTGCGTAAATATTGTCACAGTATGTGATGATTCGGCACAAATGGATCAGGGGCCTGTACCGTAAAGCTGTATTTGGGCTTGTTGGTAAATTAATAAAAAACCAAGAACGTTGTCCCGATGAAGAAGCAGAGTCCGATTGTTCGTGTCAAAGAGCAGGAAAGAGTTTATTACACAGCCGGCCGTGAGAACAACAGCGTGATGCAAAGTTCTAAAATTCCTTCATTTTGGAAGAAGCTTTATACATGTTAAAGTACAGACATTTGCATATGACTTCTTTAATGTTATCAGAAGTTGTTGCTGATTGGTTCCAGGGTTTACACATTGATAAAAAGCAGTACTCTACAATTGGGCCTCTCCTGAACCATAAGTGGGCATACGGAGCCTCCAATTAAAACGTGCTAGTGCCTATTGTCCTGTTGGAACTGGAGACAAACGGAGATCCCAGCTGGGAGTGGCAAATAGGCGATATGTCCTTTCAGGACCTGATGGCTTCTCTTTATCACCTAATGCACATTCATGACCCATTGACCAAACCGTCTGGCTCAACTCATATTGCCAACACCCAAAAAATTCTGTTTCCCAACAGTCCCTACTTTTTGACCCAACAGACAACGAATGATGAGGTCAACTTCACAGTCAAATAGTTAAAAAGAAAATTACAAGAGTGATGGCAAATTAATTTCTAATGACAAAATATCTAAAGCAACAACTTCACACTAATACCAGGCCAGAGACCAAGAAAGCAAGCCAGAGGCGACAGTGGCAAGGAAAAACTCCCCAGTTAAGTGGGAGAAACCTTGGACAGACCCAGGCTCTCGAGGCCCAATGTCATCTGTCAATGACCGGCACTTGAAGGCTATATGAAATAGACATGAGTATGAGATGTAGAGGACCCACTGTTAGTGATCAGCTGTGCATAAAAGAAAAGAACAGGCAAGAAGTGTCAAAGAAACATTTTAAAAATAGATCATGTACATGGCCTATTACCAAGTACAGGCACTGCTACTTAGAGTCCACAGACATAACAGCTCTGATTTGTTGGCATGTTTGGCTGTCATGTGTACTGGTCGCATATGTGAATGCCATTATTGTCAATGGCACAAGTCCTTTTGAATTCTACAACAATGAGCTGTATGATGAGTGACATTGTTGTTGCGGGTTGTCTTGTGCAGTATTCTTCTGGCACAGGAGTTTGCGGCAGCGTGGTCCGAAAGCTCAGCGTCATGTCCTCAGCAGTGTGGTCTGGTGCTCGTGTCCTCAGCAGTAGGTGTAGGTTTCCTCTCCAGTGTATGGGGGAGAGAACAGAATACATTGTGAGGGTATTATTCAAGTACACCTGATTCATCACACTTGGGTCTATATTATGACTGCTTTTGGAGTCCTGTCAGAGTGAACAAGTTACTCGCTTTACCACAGATTAATTTATTGAGGATGAATTTCACACCTTAAATTAATAGGATAAGCATATATAATTCCAGTATAATTTGAAAAATGTATTCATTCACAATTTTACAGAGATTACCCAAATAGTTAGGCAACCAATCAAGAACGCATACACCTTAATGAAGGCTGCGGGTGTCCGAGGTATCCTGGTTTGAGTCAGCCTTCAGTAGTTTTGGTGGTGTCTTCGGGTGAATGGCACGAGAGTGGTGGATCCCAGGATACCTGTAACTCGAAGAGCAGACTCAGAGCAGTGAATGCTTCTTTACCCTCATGTGTCCAATCAGCTGTTTCCAGTGGGCGACACGGGCATTTAAAAAGAGCATTGATTGATTCTGCAATAAGAGAAAATTCAGATATGCAGTTCCCGCTAAAGTCAAAAAGTTACAGAATCTTGAGGACATTTCGAGCAGCGCGGGGTTGCAGAGCAGTGGCGATAGCGGTTCTCTCTTCAAGTGGGCGTAATCGTCATTGGACGCGTGCGCCTTTGTGAACTGATGTTCCCGGTTCTCGGGTGTGTAGTCATCTTTGGAACCGTGTGCCCTAGGTAAAGCAGCTAAACATTGTGGTGCCCGGTGTCTTTTTGCTACGTAGCGAAAGCATTTATCATCATCCCGGTTTTGATGAGTGTAACGCCTATGTTTCCTGTGGTCCCTTCCTCTGCATTGATGAGCCCGATGACCTATTTTTCCACAATTATCGCAATTTATTTTATTATTCGGAATATTGTCGCGCACGGCTGCAATGCGATGAGGAGTAGACGCATTTTTACGGATCTGTTCCTCTAAACGTGAACATACATTGAGAGGTACATGGTCAACGTGAAATCGCTGTTCATTTCCTCTACCGCGAATTTTGGTAACCATTGGAGTCATAGGAGCTACGTGCTTTGTATCATCATCATCAGAATGTATTGGATCGGTAACTGAACGTAGTTCGCTCAAATCGGGATATAACCTTTGAACCTTTTTTGACTCATCTGGAATTGTAAGAGCAGTGCTGTGATTAAGGCGATTACATTTTTCATGAAATTCTTCGATCTGTTTTCGCATATCCGACAACTCTATGTCTTGAGTTTCTAGCCGACTGTGCATTTTGTCACACTTCTCTATAAGTTTTTGGTGTTCTGTAATCAAGACAATGGTACCATAAGCCGTCCTGTTTTTCTTCTGTTTCGACCACCAATCAAAAGAATCCGGAGTGGATCCGTTGGGATCCCAACCAGCCTTACACATTTCCTTTTGTTCTTTTGCGTATTTTTTCAACAAATAGCTAGTTATACTGCCGGCGCATTCAAGGGCGTTTGAATTTTCTATGTTTGCCATGTTCATTTAAAATTAATACGGCGTTCGTCAAGGTGCAGCCTAAATTCTAGTTGTAAGATAGGCCTTCAGAAATATATAAACGCGCGTAACTAGCCAGTAGCTTACTAGGCGTACGGTCAAGAATAAAACCCAACACGAAACAATAAAGACTCAGGACAACATCAAACTTCAAATGCGACAATGACGAGATTCACGGCGGGAACGTGTTGGCTTCTCAAATACCCACAAGACGGGTTGGAGGCGCGCCACATGCACTCTCTCTCAACCTATAACACACAGACAAAAAGTACCCAAGTGAAAGACGCTCACTCTGGGCCCGGGGCGCTAACACTAACTCGCCCGGAACATAAACCGAAGAAAAACAAAGACACGATATGTGCTTCTTAGGTAGGCTACCTAATACCCAGTCGTGAAAATAATCATTCACGTCTGTGCCGTGGGCGACCCACATACGCTTGCCACAGCCACGCAATCACGTATTCGCCTTTTTGGCGTGAATTCTCACTCTCCGAAGGCAGGGATGACCAACATTCACCCAGTCACAAAATAGCTATGTTTTCAAAACATAGGCTTGTATCACACAACAGCACTGGTATCACAAGCAGTACTGATTACCATCACACATTACACAAAGACACAGCTTTTAAACCACGAACAACTGATCGCTTCTACACCAGTCAATTTAAAATTAATAGGTTAACGTACCACTGGGTGGAGCGTTCCAGATCTCCGTAATTTTGACTTGCAAGTTATATTAAGATAAAACAAAGTACTCACTCTTGTATTGGTCAGGAAACTTACGGAGGTCCGGTAAGGAATCCACCCTGCTCGCAGCGCCAAATTTGTTGGTAAATTAATAAAAAACCAAGAACGTTGTCCCGAAGAAGAAGCAGAGTCCGATTGTTCGTGGCAAAAGCAGGAAAGAGTTTATTACACAGCCGGCCGTTAGACAACAGCGTGATGCAAAGTTCTAAAATTCCTTCATTTTGGAAGAAGCTTTATACATGTTAAAGTACAGACATTTGCATATGACTTCTTTAATGTTATCAGAAGTTGTTGCTGATTGGTTCCAGGGTTTACACATTGATAAAAAGCAGTACTCTACAATTGGGCCTCTCCTGAACCATAAGTGGGCATACGGAGCCTCCAATTAAAAGGTGCTAGTGCCTATTGTCCTGTTGGAACTGGAGACAAACGGAGATCCCAGCTGGGAGTGGCAAATAGGCGATATGTCCTTTCAGGACCTGATGGCTTCTCTTTATCACCTAATGCACATTCATGACCCATTGACCAAACCGTCTGGCTCAACTCATATTGCCAACACCCAAAAAATTCTGTTTCCCAACAGGCTTATTGCGGTAACTTTAGGTTTAACCCTCGGATTTCTGTACCATGAAGACGGCTCACTTCTTACCGCGGTATATCACCATGGCAACATAAGATGAACAACTAACCATAGACAATGGTTAATGGCCCTCATTTATCAAACTTGCATACACCAAAAAAATAAGTGTATGCCAAATCTCCCGCAAGAATCGGCATTTATCAATCTGAACGTGAGTGAACGGTCCGCAAAAATCTCACGCCAGCTCTGACCAGGTGTACGCAAATCTGAAAACGATCTGCAGGAACGAGTGCAGCTGTCAAAATGAGTAATAAACCATATGCAGCGATGCAGATGTCATGCTGTTGTTGTTCTTATTAGTAAGATAAATAAATTGAGTAAATAAATGAATGAATAAACTAGGCTTATACCGTCGGAGGCAATGGCTGGAGGTATATCCCTGAACGCCCTAAATCCTCCAATTCCCCAATCCTTGAATAGACCTTGAATAGACTTTCATTTGAACTTAATATCAGGTCAATCGGTAAAATGGTTCTGAAGATATGGCCAAAATGGTAATTTTCCATCACAAAGCGCCACCTGGCGGCAAAATATTCAACCATACAGGTATGATGTCATCATGTGACACGTTGTGAGGTCATGACCTTGCAGTTGCACATAGTTTCATGTCAATTGGAGAAAAAGTTCCAAAGATATAGCAAAAATGGTGAATTTTATGTGACAAAGCTCTACCTTGTGTCAAAATTTTGAACCAAACAGGTATAATGTCATCGTGGGACACACCCTCAGGTCACGACCTTTCATTTGCACTTGATTTTAGGTTAATCAGACAACCATTTCCAGAGATGTGATAAAAACTGTGATTTTTCCAGTTTTTGGCCTCTGGTGGCTAATTTAGAAATTGTAAATTGTCCAAAATCGAATCAGTTCTTTCTTTTTATTATACTTACTGAAACGCAAAACTTGGAATTTCTAATTGCAATATTACTGCAGTTATCGCGTTTCCATGTAAATCAGTTTTTGGCCCTTGGTGGCCAATCTAGAGATCGTAAATTGTCCAAAATTTAATCAGCTCTTCCTCTTTATGATACTTACTTATGTGCAAAACTTATAATTTGTAATTGAAATACAGTATTACTGAAGTTATCGTGGAACAGTGAATATTTCAGTTTTTGGCCCCTGGTGGCCAATCTGGACATCATAAATTGTCCAAAATCGAATCAGTTCCTCCTGTTAATGATACTTACTTATGTGCAAAATTTGGAATTTGTAGTTGAAATATTGCTGAAGTTATCGCGTTAACACGTAGTGCGGGGGCAGCCGGACCAAAAACATAATATCCCCCAGAACGCCATTCGGTGTTCGGGGATATAATAAATGAATAAAAGCACGTTGTTTCCAAGTATAAGTGTAATTAATTTCTCGACACAGATGTCATAAATAAATAAATAAATAAATTGCACCTGTGTCGAGAAATTAGTTACTCTTATTTGGAAACAACCTGCTTGTCAGGCCAGACGGCTGACAATTACAAACAATTTGATTAAGCGCAATGCGCAGCTTGGCAGATATGCAATGTATGTCAGATGCGCATCCAGTCAGATATATGCTGAACAACAAAAGAAACGAAAGTTAGCCTGATTAAAGGCAGACTGGAAAATAAGTTTGCGCTTAATTATTTAGACAATCAAATTTATTACTAGCATGTGCACATTCACACTCGTTTCATCAAACTTTTCTTTATTTTGTGGTCCCTTCGACTGAGTAACCATAAGAGTACATTAACTAGCTAGCTTGCGTTTCTTTTGTTGCTCAGTATAAAGATGCCTACGGACACTTCAACTGTGATCACATTTTGACAATGGCAGATCTTCCATTGTAAGAGGAATAAGCTTCTGTCCGAAGTGAGAGGAACTTTCGGCACAGAGATCTCATCCGGGAAAGTGACGAGTGGCTGCTCATTTTGTGTTGCACCCAATAAAATGTCATGAAGTAACACTGATAAAAGTACAGTGAAGAGTGATCTCTGCAGACTGTATTTTGCCAATTACCCTCATGGTGCTCTGATCGAGGCGGGGGAGACTCATCCAAATCCCCACCGGCTCATATTTTCACGATGGAGGGGGAGCCTATTAGTGCTGTGACAGCTGGTGGTTCGAGTCTGGTTGGCCTCCACCAGTCCGTGCGCTGTTGAAACCCGTTTTTTGGAGGCGATCTTAAAATCGGACCACTTCTTTAACCTACATGTAAAGCATTTTGATTGTCAATTATGTAGGCAATTTAACATGAAATATCGTGGATCTATTCATTGAATTTATTAAGGCCGATGTTATTCGCACTTTTACTAAAACGCAAAGGCGTCTCTGATGTTATTTTGCCAAGGAGCTCTGTTTTGGTCTCATGTGAGCATTGAAGTCAGTCCCATTGAAAGTTCCCGTACTGGTCGTTAAACTGGGTGCATCAGATTGTTTTTTTGATGACAGTGGAAGTTTTTTTTTTTTTGCAGCCCACCCAAATATCTTGAAGTTATGTAGATTGTGTCTGATTGTAGTCTTTGAGATTTCCAGCCCCAAGATTTAAGTAATGCTTGAACAATCTTCTTCACAGTTCAGGTGCTCAAATTTTGCTCAGGTCCTCCTCCAGCTTATAATATATTCTGTACGAATTTGTCCTGAGTTTTTGTTTTTAATTCGCCTTTTCATCGTCCCCAGCATCACTGGGAGTATCCTTTGCATTTGCCATTTCTGTGACTTGCAAAAACTTTACAATAACAGGAGTCAGTAGGAATCTCCACCTTCAAACATTGTAAAAAGCATAGCAACAAGTCGGGCAAAGATTACAAAAGTTCCCTGCCAAAGGATACACGCATGGACTGACAGATGGACATCAGTTGTACAGGTAGACTGACAGACAGTGAAATTTAGCCCTCCAACCTATCTGAATGGTGGCAGGGACCTACTGAGCAATTTTGGAAAGCCACTGAAAGTAGTTTTGGAGATATTCTCAAGAAATTGAGGCGAGATTAAATTTACAAGTCAATCGTCACATAAAATGCCCTGAAGAGGTAAAGGTCAATTTTAATACTTGCATTGGCTTCCTTGACCTAAACTTAATTGGTATGAGGAGCTACATTAAAAGTTTTACTGACTTTTCATAAAGTTGAAAAATTGCAGAAAATGGTCGAAGTCCTGAGGAAAAAGGACACAGGTCAACAGAACATTCCAAAAGCAAAGATAGAGGACATGGTTGACCTCCATTAGAAATTTTGAAAGGTCGCTGTCAATGATGATGCTCAGAAAACAAAAAACGGAGGTGGAGGTTATCGCTCAAAGGTCAGAGGTCACTAAAAAGGAAATGGATATGAAGCTTTGGTGAAGGTAATTGTTGAAGCTTTTTCCACTGTATGTATAGGAAGTAGAGAATGTTCATTGTGGTTCCATTTTTGCTAACTAGGCAGTTTCTGTAATACGGGGAACATAGTAGTAGTTGAGGTAGTAGTACTCACCGAAGTAGTGTGGTGTTTACCAGGGAAGCACTCAGTTTTTCGTGTAGCGTGGAATGGAGCAGTTTGGTTCCACGAACAAGTGCGTGTGAGCTATTGTCACCTCCATGGATTGATATGATGTACTAACAAATTCACTGAAATACGGCTCTACTAACATGTGGAATTGTGAATTATTTTACCAACACACTATACAAAGAAGATGTGTGAATGAAAAAACTTGCGGTAAGCAGCCACTCAGCGGCTCGTAGTTTTTTGTTTCTGGCCAAGACAACTCATTATAGTAGTAGAGTAAGTGTAAAATGGTAATGTTCCTGCATATAGTTTCAGGGGCTCTAGGACTCTTCCTGCCCGAACTCTTCATCCCCAAACATTAAGTCCCCTGTTATGGCCCCAATTTGTTATGACATATTTGTTATAACAGCAAGGGATGACAGACAAAATTTTAAAACTTAAAAAGATTTAATGAAACAAAGACTGACAACTAACCTACAATTTATACTAAAGACCAAGATTGACATATACAAGAAAAAAAAATATTTACAGTCCCTTGAGATGGGGTTGCTTAGTGATGTCCTGGGACAGGAAAATGCTCCAACACAGGCAAAAATCCACAAAAAAACTTCACAGGTCTTGAAAAGAGTGACAGGCCTGGTCAAATGTATCCTTCTCCATGCAATTTCTCCTAATACTTTACTCTCTCAATTTTTTTCCTTATATTACTCTTTTCCAGCCCCCTCCCACCTTTTAGACTTTTTTTTCCCTCTGGGACTTTCCCCTCTCAGACATGCCCAGGACATTTCCCAAAACCTAGCTCCAGACTGGCTTAACAAAATAAAGTCAATACTTCCATCTAGTGGCATTCTTTTTTTCCACATTACACCCCAGACTCTGGCCGTTTCTCAATACCAAGAATGCTAAGAACGAACTTGCATTCTTGGGAGGAAAGTTCTCGTTAGTTGTTCTAGGAAGAGTGCACTTCCAAGGGTACGAGCACTCAGAACGCTGTCGACAGTTTGAGACGATGCGTTCTCGTTGGTATTACGCAATACGCCAGCCAGTGAGCCGCGACTTCCTCCGCATTCATCCTTTTTTTTCCCCCAGTAATATCTGTGGGGGAGGAGGGGTCTGTGAGCGTGAGCTAGTTAAGGTGCTTAGCTTAGCTACCTTCCATCAGGTGTTGCAGAGTTTTTCTACTACAAAAACACTGGAGTGAAAATGGATGTGGTGTTTTCGAAAGATGTGACCGAGGGGAAGGAGATAGATGATGAAAAGGAGGGGACCTAGGACAGAACCCTGAGGAACATCGGTGGTGATGGGGACAGGATCGGAGGAGAAAGATTTCAGTTGGACAAACTGAGTGCGGTTGGAAAGATAAGAATGAAACCAAGAAAGAACAGAGGCAGAAATACCAATACTAGAGAGTCTATTGAGGAGGATGGAATGTGAGATAGTGTCGATTGCAGAGCTGAGGTCAAGCAGAAGGAGGATGGATAATGGACCGGAGTCAGCAGCGAGGAGAAGGTCGTTTGTGATTTTGAGAAGAGCTTTTTCAGTGCTATGGAGGGGACGGAAGCCAGATTCGGAAAGTTCATAGAGGTTATTGGAGGACAGATGAGAATTGAGTTGGGAAAAGACTGTTTTTTCGAGAAGTTTAGTAATGAATGGAAGATTTGAGATAGGGCGGAAGTTATTGAGGTCGGAGGGATCTGAGCCAGGTTTTTTGAGGATGGGAGTAACAGCAGCAGTTTTAAGGGAAGAGGGAACAGTTGCAGTGGTGAGGGAGGAGTGGATTATGTTGGTAATGAGAGGAGCAAGAGTAGGAAGAACAGATTTAATGAGAACAGTAGGAAGAGGGTCGAGAGAACAAGAGGAGGATTTAGATTGGAGAATAAGGGTGGAAACTTCACTGATGGAGGGTAAGGAAAAGGATGAAAAAGGGATACTGGAGGAGAGTGATATAGTCATAAGTGGAGGTGGAGGGGAAGAGGGAGTGAGCTGCTGGTGGATGGATTGAATTTTGGTGATGAGGAATGAGGCCAGGGTATTGCAAAAATCAGAGGAATAGAGATGAGAGAAGAGGGTCTGAGGGTTTGGAGAAGTTATTGAGGAGGGAGAAGAGGGTCTTGGTATTTCCTGCATTAGAGGTTGTTAGGTTGGAGTAATATGTGGATTTGGCTTTGATGATAGAGTTTTTATTGAGGAGAATGTGGTTATTGTACATTTGTTTATGAAAAGAGAGTCCGGTTTTCTTGCTTAGTCTCTCCAGTTGACGGCCTTTTGATTTTAACTGTCTTAGTGTGGGTGAGTACCAGGGTGCAGAGTGAGAGAAAAAGACAGACCGGGATTTGAGAGGAGCAAGATTATTGAGAATGTTATGTAGATGGGTGTTGTAGTATGAGACCAGGTCATCTGGAGTCGAAATACTGTCTGCACTGGGAAGGTTATTGATGTGAGAGGAAAGAGTTTTGAGGTTAATGTCCTTGATTTTACGGAAGGAAATGGAGCGTGAAGGGTTGGATTTGGTATGAGGAAGATGGACGTTGAAGGTGAGAAGAAAGTGATCTGTGAAGGGGATGGAGTCCGGTTTGCAGTCTATTGGAGTTATACCTGAGCAGCAAATTAAATCAATGAAGTGTCCTGTAGAGTGGGTGGAGAAATTGACATATTGTTGTATACCAAAACTGTCCAAACAGGAAATAAAATCATTGTCGTTGATGTTGTCCATATGAATATTAAAGTCCCCTAGTAAAATGATATTGGATGACAGAGAAACAGCTGGAAACAGCTATTAAAAAGTTTGAAAAGTCCAATAAAAAATCCTTATTACACTTTGATGGTCAGTATATAGTGGCAATGATGGTGGGAGTAGGTCCAGAAAGCTGACAGACAATAGCTTCAAATGAATTATAAACAGGCACATTGATGGGCGCTATCCTCAGGGACTCGCGGTGGACCAGAGCGAGACCGTCCCCGCGACCAGTGACATGCGGCTGCGAGACGTAAACAAACCCGTTGAGATAGGAAAAGTCATTTAGCTGCTGCCAAGTCTCAACTAGACAAAAAACATCCAACTTACGGTCCACCAGAAGATCCTGGACCAAAGTACCAATACACAATACTAAGAATGGTCAGACAGGCAGAGGTCACTTAAACACAAGAATCCTAAACATGGCTGAGCCAGGCACAGAACTTAAACATGACAAGCAAAAAGCAGAATCACAACAATCATCCCAAGTGTACTTTACACCTTTCTTCAGTTGGTTGGTGAGACTGAGAGCAATCTCAGCAAAGTTCTTACAGAACTTGCGGTAGTACCCGATCATTTCAAGGAAGTGGCGCAAAGCTTTTCTGTTGTCAGGAACTGGAAAGTCAATGATGGCTTGGACTTTCGCATTTATGGGTACCACCTTACCCTGGCCTATGACGTAGCCAAGATAGGTGACAGTAGCACAACCGAAGTCACTCTTGTTCAGGTTAACAGTCAAGTTAGCCTAGGTCAGGCGCTGGAACAACGTCTCTACATCTTTCAGATGTTCTTCCCAGGAGTCACTCCATGAGATCAGGTCACCGATGTACGCACCCGTGTGTGGCAATCCGGCGATTGTAGACTGTATCATCCTTTAGAACGTGGCTGCCAAAGGGTAGGACTTCATACTGGTACAACCCAGATGGTGTAGCAAAAGCAGAGACGCTCTTGGCCCTCTCAGTTAAAGGCACACACTAATAACCCTTCAATAAATCAATCTTGGTCAGAAACTTTGCTTGCCCTACTCTATCAATACAATCAGCAATCCTTGGCATTGGAAACACATCAGTTCTACACTCAACAAAAATATAAACGCAACACTTTTGTTTTTGCTCCCATTTGTCATGAGATGGACTCAAAGATCTAAAATTCATTCCAGATACACAATATTACCATTTCTCTCAAACATTGTTCACAAATCTGTCTAAATGTGTGATAGTGAGCACTTTTGCTTTGCTGAGACAATCCATCCCACCTCACAGGTGTGCCACATCAAGATGCTCATCAGACACCATGATTAGTGCACAGGTGTACCTTATACTGCCCACAATAAAAGGCCACCCTGAAATGTGCAGTTTTGTCTCACAGCAAAATGCCACAGATGGCGCAAGCATTGAGGGAGCGTGCAATTGGCATGCTGACAGCAGGAATGTCAACCAGATCTGTTGCTCGGGCATTGAATGTTCATTTCTGCACCATAAGCCGTCTCCAAAGGCGTTTCAGAGAATATGGCAGTATATCTAACCGGCCTCACAACCGCAGACCACGTGTAACCACACGAGCCCAGGACCTCCACATCCAGCAGGTTCACCTCCAAGATCGTCTGAGACCAGCTACTCAGACAGCTGCTGAAACAATTGGTTTGCATAACCAAAGAATTTCTGCACAAACTGTCAGAAACCGTCTCAGGGAAGCTCAACTGCATGCTCGTCGTCCTCATCGGGGTCTTAACCTGACTCCAGATCGTCGCCGTAACAGACTTGAGTGGGCAAATGCTCACATTCGATGGCATCTGGCACCTTGGAGAGGTGTTCTCTTTACGGATGAATCTCGGTTTACATTGTTCAGGGCAGATGGCAGACAGCGTGTGTGGCGTCGTGTGGGTGAGCGCTTTGCTGATGTCAATGTTGTGGATCGAGTGGCCCATGGTGGTGGTGGGGTTATGGTATGGGCAGGCATCTGTTATGGACGAAGAACACAGGTGCATTTTATTGATGGCATTTTGAATGCACAGAGATACCGTGATGAAATCCTGAGGCCCATTGTTGTGCCATACATCCACGAACATCACCTTATGTTTCAGCAAGATAATGCACAGCCCCATGTTGCAAGGATCTGTACACAATTCTTGGAAGCTGAAAATGTCCCAGTTCTTGCATGGCCAGCATACTCACTGGACATGTCACCCATTGAGCATGTTTGGGATATGCTTGACCGGCGTATACGACAGCACGTACCAGTTCCCACTAATATCCAGCAACTTTGCACAGCCATTGAAGAGGAGTGGACCAACATTCCACAGGCCACAATTGACAATCTGATAAACTCTATGTGAAGAAGATGTGTTGCACTGCATGAGGCAAATGGTGGTCACACCAGATACTGACTGGTTCTGAGTCCCCAGACCCCAATAAAGCAAAAACTGCACATTTCAGGGTGGCCTTTTATTGTTGACAGTCTAAGGTACACCTGTGCACTAATCATGGTGTCTGATGAGCATCTTGATGTGGCACACCTGTGAGGTGGGATGGATTGTCTCAGCAAAGCAAAAGTGCTCACTATCACACATTTAGACAGATTTGTGAACAATGTTTGAGAGAGAAATGGTAATATTGTGTATCTGGAATGAATTTTAGATCTTTGAGTCCATCTCATGACAAATGGGAGCAAAAACAAAAGTGTTGCGTTTATATTTTTGTTGAGTGTAGTTACAGCATTGACTTTGCAATAATCTGTACAGAATCTAGTACTTCCATCAGTTTTGGAACTCGCACACAGGGTGAACTCCAATCTTGAGTTTGAGGGTCTGATGATATCATGTTCTAACATGTACTCAACCTTTTTCTCAGCAATCTCTCTCTTTTCAGGATTCATCCGGTACGGAAGCTGCTTTATTGTTTTGGCATCACCAACATCTACATCATGAGAAGCTAGAGAAACTCTCTTTCGAAAGGAAATAGATCTTTATATTTCTTGCTCAAACTCTCAAACTGATCTTTCTGTGAGGGTTCCTAGTGCTGAAGTTTTACATCAAGATTTTTCAACACCTCAGAATTTGACAATTTACATGAAAGAACTTCAGCTTTAATTTTAGGTTCATCATCTTGAAATTCCCCCTCCTCTTCACAAATCTCGGCCATAGGAGGATCTGAAGTGACTGCTGCATCTAACATTTCTGACATGATAAGGCTTCAGCATGTTAATGTGACACAACTGTTTTGGCTTTCTCCTATCTGGAGTCTTCACAATGTAATTGAGATCATGGAGTTTTGTTCGAATTTCATAAGGACCATGAAATCTAGGCTGCAATGGATTGGACTGCAAGGGAAACAACACAAGGACCTTGTCTACAAGTTTAAACTCACGGCTTCTAGCCTTATACCAAGTTTTCATTTTTCCCTGACTTGATTTCAAGTTCTCTTTGGCTAGGTCACAAGCTGCACGCAATCTTTCTTTGAACTTGCTAACATAGTCTAACAGACTGATATGCAGCTCTTTCTCTTGCCATTGTTCACTCAACAATAGCAAAGGTCCTCTCACTTCATGGCCAAACACTAGCTCAAACAGACTGAATCCAGTAGACTCCTGCACTGCTTCTCTAGCTGCAAACAACAGCAAATGAACACCTTCATCCCAGTCTTTCTCATGATTATAACTATAAGTCCTCATCATTGTCTTGAGAGTGGAATGAAACTGCTCTAAGGCACCCTGACTCTCTGGATGATAGGCACTGGAAAAAATCTGCTTCGCACCTAGTTCATACACAACCTGCTGAAACAATCCGTAACTGAAATTGCTACCTTAGTCTGACTGAATTTCCCTGGGAAGGCCAAACAACGTAAAGAACTTTATCAAAGTCTTCGAGATTGTAGTTGCCTTGATGTTGCGTAGAGGTATGGCTTCGGGGAATCTGGTAGATGCACACATGATTGTCAACAAATACTTATTTCCAGATCTAGTCTTGGGTAATGGACCAACACAATCAACAATGACCTTAGAGAAGAGCTCCCCAAATGCTGGGATAGGCTGCAATGGAGCTACAGGTGGGTCTAACTGGTGTTTTCCAACTACCTGACAAGTGTGACAGGTTTTGGAAAATCTTTCCGAAGCCCAGGCCAGAAGAAGTGTTTCATGATCTTGTCAACAGTCTTGTTAACACTAAGATGACCTCCGAAAGGTAAACTATGAGCCATTGTTTTTTTTTTTTTTTTTTTAATTTGGCGTCTTCAATCCCACCCAAATTTGGAATTCTCAATTGGTGAACTATGTACAAAGCTTGTTCGTATGCGACCCCTTGCTGCCAACACAGGATAGTGAGGACAGTTCATGGCTCTCCTCTGAAGCACGTGCCTGTCAACCACTGATTCTTATACACTCATTGGTTGAATCTTTGCAAGTTCAGAACGAAGGCGGAGCATACCCGGACATGAACAAATCCAGAGTCTTCCTGACGAGCGCCCGTCTGGCCAACAGGAGGTGCTGGAGCAAAGAACAAAGCTGATTTTTGCATCCACAATCCGGCAGTCCTTTCCCAATTTCAAACCCTGTCGCGCGATGGCCAATTGTGCACTACTCTGAAAAAGCTGCTGACCCCTGCCGGTGGGTACGACTAGGGCTCAAACACGCGACGTGATAGTCACCTCTGCACTGCAGCGCAGTGCCTTAACCAAGTGAGCTATTTGGCAGCTATGAGCCATTCTTAAGAACTTATTCCTGTAGACCTTCGGAACAACAATTTGCTTAACCACTGCATCGGCAGGGATATCAGTAGGGCGCCACTTCCGCATCAACACGCCATCCTTGAGATAATACCCAACTGGAACTGCGTCTCTTTCTTCATCAGGAAGGGCTCTCCTCTTTAGTGGACAAATTTCAGGATCATTAGTTTGCTCCTGAATCAACTACTTTCTGGACAGAGACAAGTCTCCAGACACATCAGAATTACCCCATCTGGCTGGCTGAACAGAGAACTGATAAACGTGTCTGATAAGTCCTCAAACGGAGAAACTATAGTAGGCCAAACAGAGTCATTAGGCGAACCACCTGAATCATGACTATTCAATGTGCTGGACGGCACCACATAATTTTCTTCTTGAGCCTTCTTAGCCATAGCACGGGTCACTGCACAGGGAGGATACAGAGACCATATTCAGTGCTCGGCTGTGAAGTAAGATGAACAGGGCAAACTAAATCGCCCCAATCCAGGTCATTGCCTAGCAACAGAGAAACACCCTTAATAGGTAGACTTGACATAAGTCCCACCTTTACCTGTCCTGAAACTAAATCTGACTTCAAGAATATAGAGCGCAGGGGTACAGATACAGTCCTCCCTTCAATACCTTGTACAAGTATGAAATCCCCAGAAGCGGTCTCATCACGTAACTCCAAGGAGTCCATCAACAAAAGTGACTGAGAAGCTCCGGTATCCCTTAGGATATATATGGGGACAGGAGTAGTATGCTCAGGAGGGTCTGAGCACAGAGCCACAAATCCCTTTGACACAAATGGAAGAAATTCCTCCCTCACAAAGTCAGCAGTATCAGGCTTTTTAGCCCCACAAGGAGCAGGCAATTTAGCAGATCGGTCATCTACTACAGGGGTTTCTAACCTTGTTTCCACATAGGGATTTGGTTTGGTATCCTTTTCGTTTTCTTTCTTAGCTTTAAGGAACCAACAGTTAGTTGTAACATGACCAGATTTCTTGCAGTAGTTGCAAACTAGACCACTTTTGTCACTGTCAGCTTTCACACTTTGATCAGACCTGTTACTGGATTTCTGAGCACCATCACCAGATTTGTCTTTGTCTTCGGGTGAGAAATCTTGGGTATCATTGTTACCTTTCTTCTGAAATTGGAATCATCTTTTGTTACTGCTAGACTGAAATTTGGACTTATGTGTGAGAGCATATTCATCTGCAAATTTGGCAGCTGATTGCAAATTCAGCGCTTGCTTCTCATTAAGGTAGGTCTTAATATCATCCTTAACACAGTTCTTGAATTCTTCAACTAACACCATCTCTTTTAGTGAGTTGAAATCATCCTTGTCCTCCATAGAAGTACACCAGCGCTCAAAGCAAACCTTCTTCTCGTTAGCAAATTCCACATAAGTCTGATTGTCAGATTTCTTCAGACCTCTGAAGTTCTGTCGTTAAGCCTTTGGAACCAACTTATAAGCTCAAAAATTAATCTTTTCGACAACCTCATTGTCAGAGGAATCATCTGCAGACAAAGCCGAATAGGCTCTTTGAGCTTTACCCTTGAGGATAGTTTGCAACATCAGGGGCCAGTGTTCCTTTGGCCACTGGTAACTCGTAGCTACCTTTCCAAAGCACTGGGTAGTTATCAACGTCCTTCTCCAAAAATGGAGGCACCAGTTTTACCTCCTGGCTTGCACGAAATTAATTTTCAGCGTCTATTTTCATTTTTAGATGCACCGTTTGGAGCCTTTCTTCTCTATCGAATTTCTGTAATTTGAAATCTCTCTCTCTCTTGCTAATTTTTCTAACTCAAATTCTCTCTGTTTCTCTTTTTCCACTCTCTCAAATTCTCTTTGTTTTTCTTTTTCCTCCCTTTCTTTCTCTCTTTTTGCCCTCTCAAATGCTCTTTCCTCTCTTTCAATCTCTAGCATTTTTAATTTAAGTTCCATTTCTATATTTGGATTTTCCACTGGAAACTGTTCCAGATCTCCAGGTGCAAACACATTTTCATCAATATAATATTCAAAAATCTCTCTTGCCAGTCTTGCTTTTCGCATGGCTGGTTTTACCTCTGTCAGCTCTAAATGTCTGCATATTTCTAGCAGTTCTGTCTTTTTAAAAGACTTCAAAACCTCTACGGTTGGTGATGCCAAGAAATCATCCATTGCTGTTGATCTGTCAATATATATATATAATACTATAATTCAACATAACATAACATAACATTACATGAATGGCAAGAACAGGCCTTTCAGCCCAACTAAGCTTGCCAGTTTCTTTATACTATTGTGAATATATCCCTTCAGATACTAAATGACTCAATGATATCTAGCTTTAGGTCAAGCCTGCTCTTGAAAACCCCCAAGGTCTCTGCCTCAACAATATGGTCAGGTAAGCTATTCCACATTGAAATTACTCTTTGGGTGAAGAAATATTTCTGAATATCAGTGCTAAATTTACCTTTGGTCAACTTCCATTTGTGACCCTGAGTTCTACTAACAACACTTGGCCGAAGGAATCCTGCATGATTCACTTTGTTAATCCCTTTAACATATTTAAAGACCTCAATCAAATCACCCCTGAGTCATATTTTCCTAAGACTAAAGAGATTAAGGATTTTCAGCCTCTTCTCGCAGCTTTCATCTTTCATACCTGGAATAAGCTTGGTGGCTCTTCTCTGAACTTTCTCTAGAGCCTCTACATCCCTCTTAAAGTATGGTCCCCAGAACTGTACACAATACTCCAGGTGTGGTCTAACGAACGTGTTGTACAGAAGAAGCATCACCTCCTTAGATTTGTACTCAATACTTTTGGCAATGTATCCGAGCATCCGATTAGCTTTTTTAACTGCTACGGCACAATGGCTAGAACCTGTGAGGGTTTGGTTAACAATCACTCCCAGATCTTTCTCTTGTGCAGCACATTCCAGTTTTAAACCTCCCATGAAGTAATCCCGTCTAATGTTTATATTACCTACATGTACAACTTTACATTTTGCTAGATTAAATTTCATTTGCTACATTTCTGCCCAATTCTGGATTCTATCCAAATCGTCCTGAATCACTTTAGTGGACCCTAGACTATTTGCCAAACCCCTCAATTGAGTGTCATCTGCAAATTGAACCAATCTGCTCTCAATATTCCTATCAAGGTCATTAATGTAAATGAGGAATAGCAGGGGTCCCAACACCGATCCCTGGGGTACGCCACTCCCCACCATACCCAGCTCAGATTAGATATCACTGACCACTACTCTTTGTGTTCTGTCCTGTAACCAGTTTTGAATCCACTTCAGAATACCTCCTGTAACTCCAATGGAGCTCATTTTAAAAATTAGTCTCTTATGCGGTACTGTATCAAATGCTTTCTGAAAATCCAAGTATATGATGTCGTAAGTCCTGGTGGCCTCTTCAAAAAATTCCAGAGGGTTTGTTAGGCTTGAGCTTCCCTTCCGAAAACCATGTTGACTATCCCTCAAGATACTTTTACGTTCATGAAATAAGTCCAGCTAATCTTTTATGATAGATTCCAATATTTTGCACGAAATGCAAGTTAAACCCACTGGCCTGTAGTTTCCTGGCTGGATACGGTCCCCTTTCTTATATTTTGGTATTATATTGCCCTGTTTCCAATCATTTGGTATTTCTCCAGTTTCTAAAGACCGTCTGAAGGTGGCGGATAGCAGCTTAAAGATGAACTCACCCTGAGCACTCTAGGATATAAGCCATCAGGCCCCGTCGCCTTATCTGCTTTTAGTTTATGCAACTTGTCTAATACTTCGTTATCCCGAACCTCAATTTCCGCTAAATAATCTTGAGCATTTGACATGCCCTCTGACCAAATAAAGACCCCCTCTGAGGTAAAATTCTCAACAAATGTAACTGTTTAAGGCACCCGCAATATGCTTGTTATCCAGGGTGCTTGCTCTTTTTCCAAATTGAAATTCCAGACTTTTCCCAGACTTTTTTAAAACTGATATATTTTTTCCAAGACCTTGACTTTATGTACTCGTATACTAGTGTGCTTACAGCCTTTGTGATCGGGTGAGATTGTACAAACTGTGTGTATTAGACATGTTAATACTTATAGGCTAGAAATCAATGAACAAATGCATTATTCACAGTCAAATGTTTTTACTGATGAAAACGTTTTAGGTACATGAATTTAACATCACATAAGTCTTACATAAGACTATCCTCACAAAACATGAAGGGATGGATAAATGTATGTAGATTAATGTCTCTTCACTCACATCATCTTTTTATGTCCTTGAAATCACTGAACTTATCATTATGTTCTCATTTTAACTTGCAACTTGCACTTGCATTTAACTGCATCACAACAACACAACAAAGTGCATTCATTTGATTACTTCACTTGGTTAGAAGAAAAAATAAATTGCAGTATGGCAAAGACTCTAATTTTTAATTTCATTGAACTTCAAATCCAGTTTCTTCTGGACATCATGTAGCTCCCCTTCCTTTTCTTTGGCTGCCTTCCTCAAAGCATTTGACTGGGCTATCAATGGTACTTGACCGAGCTGCTCCGCTTTGGCAGCCAAGTCATCGGCGGAGGACAGGAGGCCACTGATGTTCAACTCGATTCGTTTTTTTTTTTTCTTTAGTTCATCAACCTCTTCTAAGAGGGCCTTTCTCTTTTTGCCCTGCTGCAAAGCTTCTCTTTGCTTTTTTTCATTTTCTAAGAACGACCGGTACCTCTGCCTAGCAGATGATGCTGAGAGGAGTAGTTCTTTGGTAATGGAGACGTTTGTCAAACCTCCAACATAAGAGACATGATCAGTGATGATCCTCTGTGCAATAAGAGTTCTCTCCTTCATATTTTCTACCTCTATTTCTCTGTTCACAGAGAAGCCGCGCTCAACAGATGCTTGTCCATGAGACAGCAAGAGGACCTTTCTCACCAAATCCCACAATTTTTTCCACTCAGGTTTATTTCCCATATGTTTGTACATCAGGCAATCTAGTCTGGACTGAGGATCATAAGTCGCAAACTCCTCATCTGCTCTACAGTATGTAGAGAAGTCACTGAACTGTTAAGGATGTCATCACAGTTTCCCTCTTTCATTTGTTTGTCATTGACAAGGTACTCAAGACAGACCTTGAATTTTTGTTTGCACTTTTCCAGATTCTGAACAATTTGCATGGGGTCCATCCAACCCAGATTTCGAACGAGAGAGTATCTTAGTGGGCATTACTCTAGTAATTTTGAAACTGCAGCCTGAACGAATGCCTTTGTGTTAGAGCGAAGGGTGAAGACCTGCTTTTCTGACACCTTTTTCTTGGTTTTTAAGTCCTTGAGCATGCGATCAGCCACAAATCCCAAGTTCACTTTTGCTGCTTCTTTGTGGTTTCCACAGTCCGTAACATCAACACTGAAGAGCTTATCAGCAGAGGTCACCTGCTCCATCACATCCTCTTTGATGAATCTGCTCATAAGGTCTGTGATGAGCTTGAAAAGGTCCTGTTCAAAAAAGGGCAATACTGGCCTGTCAGTCTGGTATTTCAATAAAAGTGGTTGGAACTCTTTGGCAATTGACAGGAATATGTTAGCCTTGGTGACAAACAATGGATCATCGCAGCTTTCTGCAACAACAGAGAAGGATTTACTTTTAGGCTCTGGGAGTTGTTTAGCCCTAACACTAGCCACATACTTCTGAACGTGTGGCCAAATCTCTATTGCCCTTTCTGTTACTGGCAAATTCTCAAGCCAGCGATGTTGGCAGTACTGCTTTGGGAAAACATTGCTGCCAGTGACTTTTGTGTAGTCTTCACGCCTCGCTGGTGAATCCTTGAAGAGCCAAAAAAGAGAACTCAGTGTCTGCTCGACCCCCCATTTGGTTTTTGTACTTCCTGCCTTAAATGCATTATGCATAACATGGAGGCCACAGCTACCAATATTTAGCAATTTGCTGCCTGTCTGCTGTTCAATCTTTTCAGTTAACATGTCATACACCTTCCAGTTAACAGCTGGACCGTCCATGGACAGCTGAAGGATTCCATCCGTTCCAACTGCCTCGCAGGACTTTTGCAGGCACGTGTGTAACTCTGTTGCAGTGGCATGTCCTATAAACTGTGAGTCAAAGTATCTTGACCGAACTTCATCACCATCCCAAAAGCGAATGTACATATCCACCTGCTTTTTCTGAAGATTGTCGTTTAAGCTTTCATCAAATAAGAGAACATATTTATCAGAAGCTCTAATCTTTGCTTTTAAAATCGAGCTGAAGTGTGGGGCAATTCCAAAAGAGGATAGATATGCTGCCTTTGATTCAGCACGTGAACTTTTTTGCAATACCACTGTCAGGAAACATCAACTGAAAGACACTGCTGACTCCATTGCAGCTCTTGAATGAATTTTGCTTGGTTACCAGCTCCAGGACCCAGTAAATCTCAGCAGTAACAACTTCAGTGCCTTGCATAAAACTTGCTATTGAGGAGGTTGCAGGGGATGCTGGAGTTCCAGTTGATGCAGTCCCACTTGAAGCAGGGGCAGGAGTACTTGCCGAAGTGCTGAAACAAATAAATATTTATTTTTTAAAAATTATACTATGATGTATATGGAAAAAAACAACAACTTGGTATTAGTTAGTCATAACATGTAATTCCATATTACATTTGGAATTAATTAATTTAGCAAATATTTTATTAGGCCTACACCAATATCATTCTCATATACAAGACGAATTTCTGTGTCTTCAGAAATCAACATTACTTGTGAAAATAAATTGCATGAAGCATTCCTACTAATCCAAAAGATGGCACCAGAGAGCACAACTAAATTACAATGCGAAATTAGACTTGGCTTTTCAGACTCGCTGAAACTACACACACCAAAATAAATTCTACAAAATCATAGTACTAAATGACACGTTTGATATGATTTCACTGATAGTAACAGTGATAGGACATTATTTGGTAGCTTTCATCAAACCAGTCCTCACCATTTGAAACTGGGTGTCAAAAAGATAGTTATAAGCCTTCATCACTGAACAAACGCGTTATGGGCCGCCCTAAACGACTTCAAAAGAGCCGAAAGAGCCTGTGACGAAACTACAGTGGACCTAAACAACCTGCGCCTAAACTACAGTGCACCTAAAAAAACTAGTTATCCGCGCATCACTTCACCGTACAGTTAACTGCGAAGTTAAAGCTAACGGCTACTTCACAGCTAACATAGCCGCTTAGCATGCTCAGCTACGTTACACCACAGAACCATAAAACGAGCTCTGGATATTTTGACTACAGTATTTAACTACGTGCATTCACAAGCTCTCTTACCTGGACTGTGAAGCAGTTCTTGACTGGAAAAAGCTGGACGCCGGTGGTGATGTCAATACACTAGCTGCCAGGCTTGAGTGCTTCTTGCTTTGAAGATGGCTCACCAGTGCTGCCTCTCCCATGCTGAGAATGTCAATGTTTTTCGCGCAATATTTGCAATAAGCTTTTGTGTTTGATTTTGGGTCAGGTGCAATCCAGTCTTTAAATTTCGGGTGTTGTAGTCATAAATTCGAAAACACGCAGCGACCCGTTTCTGTTGACCACTAGGCTAGCTACTGGCCTCTGCAGTGACATGACATCACGAAATGTGCTCAAACAAGCGGGAGACCAGGCTACGTAAGCGTTGATTGGATATCATTCCATTAGGTTAATACAGTATGTGACCAGTTCGTGAATCCTTCCTATTTTTCATTTCACAATGCCTTTGTGCATACTGTAAAATTCTACCACACATTTCCATACTTTATGAAGACTTAATCGCAAAATCCAAGACTTTTCAAGGTCTGGAAAACAGCGTTTCAAAATTCCATACTTATTAAGACTTTCAAGACTTGCGCAAGCACCCTGGTTATCATATAGCAGCGATCCATTTTTATTCTTTATGCACTTAACCTGCTCGTTAACTTTCCTTTTTCTGCTACAGTACTGAAAGAAGCACTTAGGGCTGATTTTTGCCCCCTCTGCAATTTGTCTTTCATACAGTCTTCTTGCCTTCCTCAGCTCTTTTTTTACCACAGCCCACATTATACAGCATTCAGCCCTAGTATTCTCATTGTTATCCTTTATGTACATCTTATAAAGATTCCTCTTTTCCCTCAACATCCCTTAAATCTTTCCCACATCTCATTTACAGACTTACAGTCCAGGAGTGTCTCCCAATTTATTTCAGCTAGATATGAGCGCATCCTGTCAAAGTTTGCTCGCCTAAAGTTGAAAATTTTTGTTTTAGAACGCACCTTTTTAGCTTCCCATGAAACATCAAAATTAACAGCAGAGTGATCACTTGTCCCAAATGGCTCCAGTACCTCATCATTGCTAATTCTATCGGGGTCATTACAGAGCACTAAGTCTAAAATTGCCTTCTCCCTGGTTGGTTTATAAACATACTGCACCAAAAAATTATCATTTATAACATCTAGAAATTCTTCCTCCCCCCTTACCCTGTCCTTTCACCATTTCCCAAATGATACCAGGATAATTTAAGTCTCCCATGATAATAGTCCCACCACCGCTACAAGCTTGCGTCATCCTCCTAAAAAGCATTTCATTGATTGTACTGTCCAAAGCTGGTGGTCGAAAGCATACTCCTGTGTTTAAACCTGTCTCGTGTTTGCCAATGAGCCTGACCCAGATATCTTCACAGGAAAAGGAATGTTCAATCTCGGGAATTTCCTGTACATTAATGTTTTCGTTCACATAGAGTGCTACGCCTCCTCCTCGCCTATTACATCTATCCTTCCTAAAGAGCTTATAACCTTCTATATTATATTCATCTCCATCCTCTTCACATAGCCATGTCTCTGTTATCCCAACTATGTCATAGCCCTCACTGATCACTACAGCCTCAAGTTCTGGAAATTTATTTCTTATGCTTCTTGCATTTAAATAAAAACATTTCAGGTTATTACTAATGCTCTTCCCCCTTGATTTCCCATGTGGCCGCCGCCTCGAGCCCCCCACTACGCTTTGTTGCTTTAAAAGTAAAACATTGATAGTGCATGTTACACTGTCAGCTTCCATCGGGGCAGTCTGCATTTCCCTATGCATAACACTCACTAACCTCTCGGCCCCCCAAGTCCCTAGTTTAAATAATCCTGTGCTACCCTCAACATATGCTGGCCCAGTGCAAAGGTACCCCTCCGGTTCAGGTGCAACCCGTCAGGCTTGAAAAGGTCACCCCTGTCCCAGAAAAAGTTCCAGTGCCCCATAAACCTATACCCCTCTTTCCTACACCAGGTTCGTAGCCACGTGTTAAACCTCCAGATAGAATTCTGCTTACCTCTGCTTGCACGTGGTACCGGTAGAATCTCGGAGAACACTACCGTTGAGGATCTGCTCCTTAGCTTCTCAGCTAATTCCACAAATTTGCCTTGCAGAACCTCAAACCTACCCTTACCTATGTCATTTGTCCCAACATGGACCATGACAACTGGATCCCTCCCCGCTCTGCCCAGGAGCTCGTCCGCACGCTCCAGGAGGTCTCCTACCTGGGCACCAGGCAGGCAACACACCGTACGAGACTCCTTATCGCGCGAACAGACTAAGGTATCTATTCCTCTAAGTATTGAGTCCCCCACGATCGATAACTCTCTTTTCTGAGGGGTAGAGGCCAACAGGGTACCCTGCTGCTCATCTGTCCCCTCACTCTCAGGGTCAGGGGCCAAGTCGAGTTCCTGCGAGGGTTGGAATCAGTTGGACACCTCGACCACTGGAGAGGCTGTCGCTGTATGGCGTGCACACCCTTTCCTGCGCTGCTGACCTACAGTCACCCAACTTTCTCTCCCTGCCTGCTCTGGGATTCCAGTACCACCCTGCTTCCTCTGGGAACTCTACTGATTGCGAACTATGTAGGGCCGCCAACTGGCCCTGAAGATCAAGGATGTTGCTCTCCAGATGCTCAATTAGCTGGCACCAGTGGCAGACAAACCCACCCTGTAAATCTCCTTCCAAAAGTGCGATCATCCTGCAACCGTCACATCGTTTTGGCCACATTTTGAACCCCCTACCTAATGACTTTGCTCACCCTAGATAAAAGAAAATTACTAATGCCGAGATAGAAGCTGAGGAACCACAAATAATTGATTAAATTATTTACTTATTTATTAACCTAGGAAACCCTAAGCAGCAGTCACAATAGAAACACCGGGGAAAATATGTAAATGGATTATAAGCCTCTTTTAACAGGGGCTTAGTTTCAGTTAATAGAAATGAAATACCAGATTGAGCCAAACTCTATATGTAATAACAAGCACTCCTAATAAGCCGGCTTGAGTTTATATAGTCCCAGTTCTATTAATATACCAAACTAAAAATATCACAGGGCTTAGTTGGGAACCCAGATAAAACAGACTGGCTCCAACGCCCAGGAGAAACTGGAGGAGGCGAGCACTCGGATAAAAAAGGAACATTTTTGAGGAACGTTTGTCTGTATGTCTGTTTGTCTGCTTGTCTGTCTGTTTGTTCCCCTACTCCTCCGAGGTCCTCTGACGGACCTTCACCAAACTTGGTGGGTCTATGTAGGCTGTCCCTGGAATTGTCCTTGAGGGGTTAGTTTTTTGAAAGGTCAAGGTCACTGGGGTCAAAGGTCAATTTTTCGTATCTCCCATCTCCCTGTACAGATTTTCATGAAAGTTGGTATGTGGACGTAGGTCGTCACAAGAAATGACCGCAAGACGTCCGTTCCGTCAAAGGTCAAGGACACGAGGGTCAAAGGTCACCGTATTCATGAAAGTTGGTATGTGGACGTAGGTCGTCACAAGAAATTATTCTCGCCACGGGTAATTCACTAGTATATGAAAATTCAAAAAACAATTTTACAATTTGAAATGTTAGATTTTCAATAAATGACTCAGACAATGGTCTAGCCCGGACAAGCTCCCAATTTGTTATGGCCCCAATTTGTTAAGAAATATACAACATATAATACAGCAAGGGATGACAGACAAAATTTTAAAACTCAAATAGATTTAATTTAACAAAGACCAACATAAACCTACGATTTCTACTACTGACCAAGATTGATAATATACAAGAAAAAAAAAATTTACAGTCCCTTGAGATGGGGTTGCTTGGTGATGTTCCGAGTCCAAAAATGTACAAAAAGCTTCACAGGTCTTGAAAAGAGGGACAGGTCTGGTCAAATGTATCCTTCTCCTTGCAATTTTTCCTACTGCTTTTACTCTCTCAATTTCTCTCCTTATATACTCTTTTGCAGCCCCCTCCCACCTTTTAGACTTTTTTTATTCTCTGGGACTTTCCGTCTCAGACATGCTCAGGACATTCTCAAACCTAGCTCCAGACTGGGCTTAACAAAAAAAAAAGGTCAATACTGCCATCTAGTGGCTTCTATTCGCATTACAATACCAATGATGTAGCATGACAACTAAATCAACCCTTACCATACATATGCCCTGGTCACTTCGAGCATGCAATGGACGGTCATCATAGTTTACCATACTCGCCTATTAGTAAAGAAGACACTTTGTACCTTATCATACAGCAGAGTGCAGGACAATGCAAAAATAAACATCACATTATACAGAGAATTGTGCTATCACATGCAAATTCAGAGTTTCTTAATTTCGCATTCTATTTTTTTCCTTTCTTTATTTATTTATTCATTTTACTTGTGCTATTTTCTTTAATTTCTATGTTCCATTTAAGAAATGTGGTTGGTTTTTCAAAATGCCGGATGAGCTTTGTTCTCAAGGAATCACTGCATGTGATCATTGGATTACTTTAATAATAAATGAAATTAGAAAAAAAGGAATTATTAATCATTTGTTCCAAACAATGATATGTGTCTTAATTCTCCTGTACAGTTTCTTAATAGCTTCTCTGAATTCCTCAGTAGTCAGTGAGTAGATGATTGGGTCCAGCATGGGTGGCAAGACGGTTCCAAGAGACAGGTTAATAATTCTGGTGTTTAGCTCAATGGAGGAGTCTCGTCCCAGTGTGATACATAAAGGGAAATAGAAAATACTTACCAAGACCAAATGAGTGGTGCATGTTTTCATGGCTTTGAGCCGCTCAGAGGCTGTTGCAATTTTAACTAATGCTCTGCCAATGCAAATGTATGTCACTAAAATAAAAAATGCAGGCAACCAAAGAATAAAAACAGGATTTGTCCACAAAATCACATCATATGCAGTTTTGTGATTGCATCCCAAACGGTATGTGGGTCCGTAATCACAGAAATAGCTGTTTATCTCAATGGATTTGCAAAATGACAGTTCATTGATATAATGCACTACTGCAGAATTTGTAGCTATGATACAAAAAATCCATACCATTGCTGTAAGACCCTGCATTGATTTATTTGTCACAATCTCATTGTATCTCAGCGGAAGGCAAATTGCCACACATCTATCATAGGACATAATAGCGAGAGTCAGAGACTGCACTGAGAGACTTGTATAAAATAAGTACATGCTTGTCACACAGCCTGCATATGGGATTAAACGTGATTTAAACAGAAAGGTATCGATCACCGGAGGAACAACTGCAGAGCTTACACACAAATCAGACAGAGCCAAACTAAAAACTACAGTGTATTTTGGAGTGTGAAGACAGTGGTTCACAAGAATCATGAGCATGACAAAAGTGTTTCCCAGTACTGTCAGAGCATAAACAAAGCCGAGGAAGGCATAGAAGTAATTTGTGTGGGGAATCCCAGAAAACCCACTAATGATGAAGAAATCAGGACGTACAAAAGTGGCATTAGACACATGTGAATTCAGGGGGCTCATTTTAGGCTTGTTTGGTCTTCTCTGTTTCTTGCACCTGGAATAACAGCCCGTTAGGACTTGTTAATGGTTCTTCCGAAAAAATGAGACAGAATTTTAATGTTTTTCTCAATCGACCAAGCTGAAACCGAAGAAGATTTTTAATTTTTCCTCATCTGTGTTTGTAAAAGACAGAGCAAAAAAATGAACAATTCAAAACTTAAAATGTTTTAATTTTCATACATCTTTTGAGGTAAATTTTCCTCCTCAGTTGGACATCCCAAAGGTTTTTTTTACCTGTTTGATGTGCTTTCCTCACTTTCAACACCGGTCCTTCAAACAGTTTCTCCCACACGGCCCTGGAGAAGACTATATCAGAGAAGTGGCACAATTACTTTCTTAATTTCTGGTATTCATGGCAAGTCTTGGGCATAATTACTAGATGATAGCTTTTGCGCCATCAGTCAATTATTTCATTATAGACACATAAATGATAATCAAGGAATAATCTTCCATATGAAAGGGTTTTCCATGAGGGCATCCATAATTGAACAACTGTTGGCATAAACATCTGGACAGTTAATTAACTCAGGGAAACTGGTAGAAATAAATCTCTGAATGCAAAGCCGTGCAAACAAATCCAAGACTGGAACTGTCCTCCTCTGTACTCATCCCATCTTTTTCTGCTGCTGTTGAAAATACTAACCTTATCAACAATAAAATAAATTGCAATTTTTTTTTTATTCAAAGAACACTTAGGAATTGTAATTGCACATAGAAATATGCCAAGTTGGTTGATTTTATGCAAAATAAATATATTTTTATGGAGAGAATTAATTAATTATTCTCTCATGAAAATCCTGGAAGGAGATTATTTCAGATAACACATATAACTGTGGTTAATTTTTTTTCCCCTGTAAAGCAATATTTTTTTTTCGAATACATCATAAATTTTTCAATAACACATTTCTTGCCTTTTATAAGCAAAGTTAATTCATTTTACACTCACCTTCCAGCAATTAACAATTTTTGTCTTATAAAAATGTAGAAATTGGTTGCTTTGGAATAAATGAATTGACAATGCATTAATTAATGCCGAACACTGACCAATAACTTTACAAAACGACAAGTATTTATCTGAACACTGTAAATCTATTGGTCAATTCTATTCATACTGAAATGCGTTCCAATATTACTCTTTCAGGAAGTGCATACCCTTGGCCTTGATGATAAATAAATTGCAAAATGGTGATGATTCCTTCTTATATCTCAGGATGTTTGGTCTGAGCAGTGCATCAAGGGACAGGACAAAAATTAATGCTCACAAGAATTAAGTGTACTACAGGGAAGGAATTGGGCTCAGATTCATTGAAAGCCTCTTGGCAATAATAATGAAGTCTTCAAAGCCACAAGTGGAACAAACAGAAAATTAAGAACTGAAGAGGAACTTGGCAAGCGAATGGTCAGGGGCAGGTGAGGTCTGGCGATTGGTAAACAGGATTTTGGAGGTGCAGTCAAGTTGTAGTCAGCATATGGTTCATTCAGGATGCAATCCATGGTGTCGGTGAGGCTGCCATCAATAAGCTGGGGGGAAGTGGGGAGCAAGGCGGGGGGCTTAACACCTTTGTCCAGATGTGTCCACCAGCGGACATGGAGCTGCACATTTATGCATGCAGTTACACTATTTTGACATTGGATGGCACAGCCAGATCAGTTATTGAATATTCTCGAGCAAGCAAAGCTCGGACATGGTTTAGAATATGGACGAGTTCACTCCCATCTCAGTTTTTTGGGAGTTGCAAGAATTAAACTCCCTAGTTAAGCCTGGTGTGCCAACTGCTTGATATACTTGCCCATAGTATCTATCCAGCAGTCCAAAAAATGATCTCTTGCAACAGAAAAAAACTGTTGTTCTCTTAGGCAACCCATTCAGCTTCAGAGAGCCAATTATATCCCAATTAGTATTACATGGTATATACATGGTATTGATACGATGTCACTCTACTATCAATGATAGTAATCACATTTGTAGCCAAAACAGAGACGCATAATTCCATGCCATGGATTTATGCAGATTTAGCACTCCTTTATGTCCTCCTAAGCGTTCATGCTGATAGCCAGTCACTCAATTATTTACTTAGGCTCATCTGTGTAACGCACACGAACAGTTCACGCCCACGTGAAGCTTCCCCGGTAATGATGTCTAGATTGACTCATTTCTTATCCAATTCCAGAGTGTATAAGCTTTCCACAGTGACTGAAAAACATTGATTGCACAATCAGTATGTATACAAACCTTAGCATAAAAACAACGCAGGTTGTATTCTCTTAGTGCTCAGTTGCGCAGCTGAAAATGACGCAATTTTTTTTTTAAAAGAAGAAGACTCCCAAAACCGGCCTGAATTGTTCAGGGTACCGATACGAGATTTAAATGAGGTGTGTATATGGTCAATGGGAATTATTCTGAATGAAACAGGAGGGTTCCTTCTACTGATTACATCTGTCTCTGGAGGAGGGATTCAATGAAGAAAGGTTATTCTGCTACAGTGGTAGCATCTTGCTCAGTGTTGCTTTTTGTTTTGGAATTTATACCATATTCAACCAAATCGAATGCCGGGGTTATCTCTCTTTTAAAATGTGAGCAGCTCAAACACTTTGGTAGACTCCCCGGTATGTTCATTGCACGATTCTGTTCAATCTTGGCTAGAATATTGCCTGATTTTTTTCCTGATAGTGGAATTTCTGTTTTGTTAAAATAAGGCATATTTCAGACATTACTGTGTTAGCGAGTTATACTTGTTCCTGATAAGGAGTGGAAAGTATGTACAAATGGTTTTGAGCACAGAAGTGGGAACTGCTAGCTTTTCATTGTGGGATGAATGTTCTGACCGTTAAATAAGCAGTTCCTTTAATGAGTATATTTGCTGGTTTGCGGGACTCTGAAGAAAAATGGACAAAATTCTAATCTTTATTATGAAGAAAGGGGACCTTTTGTGTTTGGAAAGGTCACTGGTGACCACTGATGTCCAACTGCACCTGTATCATACATGTCAACTCCACCGCTTTTGGCGGCAGACTACCGCTTTTGGGGAGTTTACAGCAGCGGTGTTAGACCTGGGCTAATATCCCTCCCTTAATTAACAACTAGTCCTGGCTAATTCTAGATGGTTTTCCTTTATTAAGAAGTTTTCTATTTCAAGAATAATCAAGTGGCAATTGATGAAACGGCTTCTCTCCCCCATGCGATCTAAAAGCGACAAAATAATGGGCTGCATTAAGTACAGAAAAATAATTTAATTGTAATTAGGTCTTTGCACTGGCACTCGGCGACGGCATTTCAGAACTCTTCAGCGAATGAAGGTAATTTTTGTGACTAGTACGTGGTTTCGTCAGATTACATTTTTCAATCAGACAGCTGTCTATTTTTTAGAGCGAGTTGCGTGACCGTGCTGCAAAAACAGGTGTAACTTTTTTTTACACTTGCAACTTGCAATTTTCCGAAAGGATTTTTTTATGTTTGCAGCCCTTTATCTTGACCAAAATCATGAAAATAAACTAAGTAGAATATGAAGAAATTCTAAATGCTTCAATTGACTTGACTCAGTTGTGCGATACCCTTCATCTCTGTGAGGCTGCAATCTTGAATTTTAAAGCCTTAAATAAGGTAATACATAAATAGCCAGATTTGGCTTCTGCCCAAAGGGGTAAATAAGAGCATGAACAGGTTTGATACAGGAGACATGGAATACAAGGTGGATGCAGCGAAGAGGAGAGGGGAGGTTCATTCTGACTGTTGAAGGCGATAAGACCAGCGAGATTGAGAAGGCCCCAATGCAGCGAGGGGCAGGCTTCTTGGATGCTGCCCTCAGGGAGATGTCTCGAGTCACAAGCCACAACTTCAGACACACCGGGCTGCTGGGAACTGGACAATATCAGCAGTTGCTTTGCTTCTGGAAGACCGTAACGTGGTTCTGCAGAAGAGCACAGGCTCTCTTCCAACCCTAAAGGGCGCAGTGGACCAGGAACTGAGCCGAAGGATCCTCTACCGCCCTGTCGATGGCCTGAATATAGCTAGGTTGGTAGTCAAAGCAACACTCAAAGGGGGACATCCCAAGGCCAGCCACAGGGTGGGTATCATGAACAAGTTCAACACAAGCAAGGAGGTGAGACCGCTTTGAGCAGGTACCTTCGGGGAGGATGTGGAGTATTTTGCCCAGCTCCTGTTTCTGTCTTTACACCTAGCCGTTGTTCCAAGGATGGAAGCCTGCGGAGAGGCAAGAAGTGGCTCCAGAAGCGACTGGTGAACTGTGGCCCACGATCCGAGACTATCCCCTGAGGAATTCTATGGAATCTCCCCACCTGCTGTCAAAGGAGTTCTGTCATGGGTAGTCTCACCAGAGGGACAAGTTCAGGTGTACATGAAAAATGGTCCATGGTGGATACCACTACCATGAAAACATCTAACTCAGGCAGTTTGGTGACAAAGTCCACAGCGATGCATAGCTACGGGTGATAAAGAACCTCTAGGGGCCGGAGGAGATCGCTGGGAGGCTGGTTTTTGGACTCAGCCTGGGTACAGGTATGCCAGGTAAAGATAAACTCCCATGTGTAATTCCGAATGGTTGGACACCAGAAACGTTGTTTGATCAAGGACAGTGTGCAGGTGGAACCAGGGTGGCATCCCATGGGAGAGGCATAGGCCTAGGTGAGGACACTGTCTCTTCTTTCTGTACAAAGATGTGTTTATTGGGCCACCCTAGGGAGGGCCACTTCCACAATGTACTCTACTTCCAGCTTCGTGGCAGGAGGCAATTACCTAGTACTACACAAGGCTCCTAGCGACTTGGGAAATGAGAGAACACCTGGAAAATGACATTCACATTTTCCAGACAGAGAAAACTCAGGGAATTTGAACATTGACTAAAAATGATCTTTCTGATATTTTGACATGAAGTAATGCAAGTAATTCTAATCTTGTGTCATTGAGTCCATGTTCTGCTTCTACAGTGTACATTAATGTATCCTTTATTGAATGGCTATGGTGGCTTTTTAGTATCTGAGGTTATACAGTACATTAGGAATGGTTGTTTTACGCACATATCGGAGGCTACAGTATACCGATTAAGTTCTGTCATCTCTGAATGTGTTTTCCAAAAAATTCAAAGCCAAAAGGGAGTGAAGCGCCCCTTGCCTCCACAGCTGTCATAAGCAGCACATCACAATATTGTCTAACATTTAACATCTCATGACGTACTGCTGACCTGGGTGATGGGGTTCACATGATCAGGTGGTGGTGGGGATTTCTCTGTGACATTCAGGTGCTGGTGATATGGTTCACTTTCACGCCCACTATAATTTATAGCAGAGTCAGGTCGGACTTTTGTCTCCCTGTTCTGAAAGGGATGACGTTTGTAGTGGACTTATGTCCCTGTGTTCTGAAAGGGATGAGGTTTGTGGCTGGGATTGCTGATGTACTGTACGGAGCCTGGTAGGTTGGCCACTTACACGAGAACACTACAGTTCTAAAATGACATCAGCTTCAGGACTTCCCGTAATGAGTAACTTCAAAAATTGGCAAAACCCTGGTTGAAACAGATATTGAGTACGTCATCGTGTAGGGAACTCCCATACAAACATCATGTAATTCAATCAATCATTGCTCTGCGCACAAGGAAGCTTGCAAAATCCAAAAAGACAAAACAATACAAGAAGGGCAAGAATCGTAGTCGGGGAGAATCACATGACGGAAACCCTAACCACGAAAATTGGCAAAAGCCAAGACATGGACGGGAATCACGCAGACAGCCTATGACATTTAAACAGCTCCGATCAGGGAGTTCTAAGTGCATAGTCATTAAGCACGTGCAAGAGATCTCGTAGAAACGCGGTGGGAGACAGGTACAGCTAAGCAAGAGGCGGAGATCAGAACAGGGCGATTGCAGAGAGGGAATTAGTAAAAATTAGTAGCGGTGCGACTTTACAGATGTACTAGAATGCTCGTTAGTAAGTTAGTAATCTATATGCATGGATTAGTAGTGTTAGCAGACTATGATACAAAATACACTCAACAAAAATATAAACGCAACACTTTTGTTTTTGCTCCCATTTGTCATGAGATGGACTCAAAGATGTAAAATTCATTCCAGATACACAATATTACCATTTCTCTCAAACATTGTTCACATATCTGTCTAAATGTGTGATAGTGAGCACTTTTGCTTTACTGAGACAATCCATCCCACCTCACAGGTGTGCCACATCAAGATGCTCATCAGACACCATGATTAGTGCACAGGTGTACCTTAGACTGTCCACAATAAAAGGCCACCCTGAAATGTCTTAAAAAAACATACGTATATACTTGTCTTGGGATTGTATGTTTTATGTACTTTTTGTCAGCACACACACCTTTACTTGCTTACTCTGTGGATTACATCTGTGCCCTACTGATTGATCTTAGTAATTGTTCACACCTGATTTCAATGACCATGTTCAATTGTGAATTTGAGTTCTTATAGAGATGTGTTTGTGCTGCTGTCTTTTATCCTGATGAAGATCACTTGTTGATCGAAACGTTGACGACACAATAAATTTTTGGGGAGCATTGTCTTTCAGTGTGCGGACCTTACTATTTTATTTTTGCTTATTCTTTACATTGTCCTGCACCTGTAATTGAGTGGATGTGCATGCTTTAGTCTCTTAATTTTGAACAACCTTGAACAGTAAAAGGACTTGCTGTCTGCAAAACCTGTATTGCAAGGGTTTGTCTCTGTGGTTATGACCGCTCGCTTATGACCGTTACCAGCTACTGCATGTAAGTTCCCGTGCTCTGCTAATTAAAAATGCTCCTGGTTTACTTAAATGCAGCAATTCTGATCGGTATGTTGGTGTTACTTCGCTAAGCATCAATGTGACAGTTTCATCATATCGTTGCCCGATTGTAGCCACTACAGTTAGTGATCGCTTCACTTATCCATGACTGGGATCAGGCGGATACTTCACAAATGTCTGAGCAGCTCTCTGGTGCTACCATGAAAGCAGTGTGAAACGCAGAAGCTCTACTGGTTTACAAATGATTTCTCTGCACTACCTTGAGACAATTTCATCCCCCTTTAGAAAATGTTGGGGCTTTTTAAAAATTCGAAAAAGGCGGATATTAAATTGGTAATTCTTTCCTGTGGAAGTGATCAAGTCGCTAGCTCCACATAGGCAACTTTTCCGCGCTAACGGAACTTATGGTCTGCAAAACTTGTATTATGTTCATAACATAACCGAGCTCTCTCTAGCTGTCGCATACTATCCATAAAGCTGCTTTCGCATCAGACACGAAACAAATTTTTTGCGCGATAGATTAGCTACATTAAAAGTCAAAGCAATGACGCGGCCGTGGTAAGCAGCTTTCACACTGGACGCAAAACAAATTTTTTGCACAACAGACTACATTCAAAGTCATGACCGCTTATCAGCTACTGCATGTTAGTTCGCATGCTCTGCTAATTAAAAATGCTCCTGGTTAACTTAAATGCAGCAATTATGATCAGTAGCCTATGCTGGTGTTACTTCGGTAAGCATCAATGTGACAATTTCATTATAGCGTTGCCCGATTGTAGCCACTACAGTTAGTGATCGCTTCACTTATCCATGACCGGGATCAGCCGGATACTTCACAAACGTCTGAGCAAGCTCTCTGGTGCTACCATGCAAGCAATGCAAAACGCACAAGCTCTACCAGTTTACAAATGATTTCTCTGCACGACCTTGACATAATTTCATCCCCTTTTGAAATTGTTGCGGCTAATAAAAAGCCAAAAAAGGTGAAGATTAAATAGGTAATACTTTCCTGTAGAAGTGATCAGTTCGCTAGCTCCACATGAGCAACTTGTCCGCGCTAACGGAACTTACAGTCTGCAAAAGTTGTATTATGTTCATAACATAACGGAGCTCTCTCTAGCTGTCGTGTACTATCCATAAAGCTGCTTTCACATCAGACACGAAACACATTTTTCGCACGTCAGAGTAGCTACATTCAAAGTCAATGCAACGACACAAATACACGTTATGGGCACATTAAGCAGCTTTCACACCAGACGCGAAACAAATTTTGCTCGACAGATTACCTTCTAAGTCATGACCACTTATCAGCTACTGCATGTTAGTTTGCGCGCTCTGCTAATTAAAAATGCTTCTGGTTAACTTATATGCAGCAATTATGATCGGTATGCTTGTGTTACTATGGTAAGCATCACTGTGACAGTTTCATCATAGCGTTGCCTGATTAGCTTCAACTGTAGTGGCTACAAACGGAGAGGTGCTATATGTGTCCGCCAAGTAGGGCTGCAGTTAGACCAGACGTAGATTTTGCAGAGCTTGGGGTCCGTTTTTGGGTGCTTATGAAACGATTGCCTTACCTATCCATGACCGGGGTCAGCCTGATAAACTCCAATGTCTGGGAAAGCTCTCTGATACTACAGGTGAAAGCAATAGGGAAGCGCACAGGCTATAACGTGTCCGGTATAACAAAAAATTACTCTGCTTTGCCATCAATTGAATATTGAATTCGTTGCTGTAAAAGTGATTGATTCCCTAACTCCACATAAGCAACGGTTCACGCAGACGGAACTGACTGTCTGTAAAACCTGTATTATGTTCATGACATAACCGGAGCTCTGTCTAGCTCTCGCACGCTATCCATAATGCGCCCATTTTCCGAGACGAAAAGCTGGTCATTCTGAAGCAGTAAGTAAACCATTACCGCAGACAATTGGCGAAAAGGCTGTTTTGCTTGGAGCTTTCGCCCCTCCATCATATACCAGCTCGGAAGCTGTTCGTTTCCCCAAGCTAATAACACACCACAGCTATGCACCCAAACCAGCAGGTCCTAATATACACCGAAGCAGCCCATAAGCTGTTGTTCAACTTTTAGCTGCTCCTTACTGTCCATGTTTCCCTCTTCTTCGCCTGCTTTGAGGTGGAGCCACCAGACACATCTGCATCACAGCCCACTGCCCAGCGCAGCCACTTCCTGGTGCTGGAGGAGCATGAGGTGTAGTGCTCACTGAGTACAGCAAACCCGAGAAAAGCCTGCAGGACCAGATGGGGTGTCTGGACGCGTACTGAAGACCTGTGACCAGACCAGCTGGCTGGTATCCTTACCAGGATTTTTAACCAGTCCTTGTCCCAGTCCACTGTCCCACCCTGCCTGAAATCTTCTATTATTGTCCCTCTGCCTAAGAAGACAATCATCAGCAGTCTGAATGACTACCGTCCAGTAGCACGATTGTTATGAAGTGTTTTGAGACACAGGTTCGAGGGCACCTCATCGCGAGCCTGCCACCTTCTTTGGACTCCCACCAGTTTGCCTACAGGGCCAATAGGTCCACGGAGGATGCCATTGCCACAGCTCTACACGCTGTGCTGAGCCACCTGAAGCAGCAGGGGAGCTACGCAAGGCTGCTGTTTGTGGACTTTAGCTCTGCTTTTAATACTATCCTTCCCCACAGACTGGTGCCCAAACTGGCAGCGCTCGGACTGTCCTCCTCCATCTGCTGCTGGGGCCTGGACATCCTGACAGGTCGCTCCCAGAGGGTGAGAGTCGGCCCCCACATCTCCTCAACCATCAGCCTCAGTACTGGCTCCCCACAGGGCTGTGTACTGAGCCCTCTGCTCTCCACCTTCTACACCCATGACTGCCCCCCTGCCCACTCCAACAACACCATCGTCAAGTTTGCAGATGACACCACAGTGGTGGGACTTATCTCTGGGGGGGATGAGTCCGCTTACAGGGATGAGGTGATGTGGCTGTCTGGGTGGTGTGGGGAAAATAACCTGGTCCTTAACACCTCCAAGACGAAGGAGCTGATTGTGGACTTTTGGAGGAAAAGAACTGATATCCAGCCCCTGTTCATCAACGGAGACTGTGTGGAGAGGGTCCCTGACTTTCGGTTCCTGGGTGTCCAGATAGAGGAGAACCTGACCTGGGGCACCAACACGCAGGTGATAATTAAGAAAGCTCAGCAGAGACTGTATTTCCTGAGACTGCTCAGGAAGAACAACATGCAAGAGAAATGGCTCGTCTCCTTTTACCGCTGCTCCATCGAGAGCATTTTGACTGTATGTGTGTGTGGTTTGCAGGCTGCACAGCAGCAGGTTGGAAGGCGCTCCAGAGGGTCATAAACACTTCCAAAAAAATCATCAGCTGCTCTCTCCTCCCTGGATGAACTTTTAAAATCAAGGTGCCTGAAGAAGGCAAACACAATCCTCAGGGCCCCGTCACACCCCGGACATCATCTGTCAGAATCGCTGCCTTCGGGCAGAAGGTTCAGAACAATAAAAACCAGGACAAACAAATTGAAAAACAGTTTTTACCCTCAAGCCATAACAGCACTTAATGCAAAGTAAATGTTTTTATAAGCCGGAACATGCAATAAGTTTGATGCTCAGTGTGTGGGTGTGTGAATGTTCTTCTTGTTTTAATGTGTTTTCATTTGATTTATTATTTTCTTCTATCTGCACTAAAAAGTTTGCACTTCAATTTTGTTGTACTATGTTGTACTATGTGACAACAATGACAAAGATATTATTATTATTATTATTATTATTATTATTATTAATAAACTCAGACCCACAGGATTTCTTCTGTCTTCGGTCTACACTTGGGCATGTCGACCCGTTCTACAAATGTGTCTATATGGGGTGGATTCTTGCTTTGCCAGCATCCTAGCTTGGAAGTAGAAAAACCGCTGTACTCACTAACTGTTGCCGTAGCAAACTGAAGCAGACAGCAAATTTGTTCTTGAGCAGCCAAACTTTCGCACTGCGTCCTCCACTTTTGCCGTTGAGTTTATTAGAACAAGTTAATTTCTTTAGATCAATACACATGTACTGCGTTAGATTGCAGAATATGCCCGTCGATTCCCGTCAGTTTCACTCTGGAGCCGGACCAGCAAAACTGTGTTCTGCTGCCTCGTCTTGCCTAGATCCGCCCTCCACAGAGCTGGCCAGTCAGAACAAAGTGGGCACACAGGGAGTGGGGGCCATAGCGGAACAGCCACCCTAATGAAGCGTTTCAGGCAGAGACTACTATGGACTAGGAATGGGGTTTTTTGAGGATGGCAGTATGAGCTGTAATGTGAAAAGAACCTTTTGACCTTTTTTTTGTTAAGCCCAGACTGGAGCTAGGTTTGGGTATGTCCTGGGCATGTCTGTGACGGAAAGTCCCATAGAATTAAAAAAAAAGTTTAAAAAAAGTCTCAAAGGTGGAAGTGGTCTGCAAAAGAGTACATAAGGAGGAAAAATTGAGAGAGCAAAGTAGTCGGAGAAATTTCAAGGAGAAGGATTCATTTGACTAGACCTGCCACTCTTTTCAAGACCTGTGAGTGGATTTTTGCCTGTGTTGGAGCATTTTCCTGTCCCAGGACATCACCAAGCAACCCCATCTCAAGGGACTGTAAATATTTTTTTTCTTGTATATTATCAATCTTGGTCAGTAGTATAAATTGAAGGTTAGCGTTGGTCTTTGTTTAATTAAATCTGTTTGAGTTTTAAAATTTTGTCTGTCATCCCTTGCTGTCGTAAATGTCATAACAAATTGGGGCCATAGCAGAGTGAAATAAGTACCCTTTTTTACTTTGCGCGATCGAGAGTACTCTAGGGGAGTCAAAGACAAAAATATAAACTTGGAAAGATAGCATAGTAGGTCCCCTTTAACTCCTGGAAGGAGGAAACGGAAACAAATGTGTCACATTAACATGCTGAAAGAATACACTGACAGAGACATTCAGCAAAAGCAAGGCAATGTGGTAAACACAACTGAACTGGAAAATTCTGAAGAAGATTGTGGCTGCCCCTTGTAAAAGGAACCTAGTCCAGCCAAACTTGAAAATTCAGACATTCTTCAAAATATTGACAGCAAGTTGTCCCACCTGGAACCTTTAACAACACAGCTAAAGCAGCTCATATTTGAATGTAGTTACATATTCCCTGACGTTCCATCAAGGACTGATATGGTTTACCATGATGTCATCCTACAAGATGATGCCAAGCCTGTAAAACAGCCTCCTTACAGAATGAATCCAGAGAAGGAGAAATACCTTAAACAGGAAGTCAAATACCTGCTTGAAAATGACTTTGTTGAACTTAGTAACAGTGACTGAAGTCTCCATGCATCCTAGTTCCCAAACCCAATTGAACATATAGAATGGTGACAGACTACAGGAAAGCGAAAAATCTTTCAAAATCCATAAAAAAAATCATATCTCTTGATGACTGCATTGACAAAGTTGGACAGTCAAAGTATGTCACAAAGTTTGATCTCCTCAAGGGCTTCTGACAGATCCCTCAAACAGACAGAGCAAAGGAGATCTCTGCCTTCTTTTTTTTTTTGACATTGTTTATTTTTATTTTGCGAGAACATTATAGTACAGTGCTTACTTTCAATCAATATGCAATGTTATTTCTGCTGCTCACAATTAATTTTTTTGTGTATAAACAAGAAAGAGAATACAAAAGGTCAAATAAGTTATGTTTGAAAACTATAAACACTTTGAACAGTATGGGAAAGATAGACATATATAAAAGTGCAAATTAAGGAATGTCCACCAGGGAGTTTTGAAATAAAATCTAGGTGGTAAAAACAAATCATTAGGCCAATAAAACATACAATAATAAAATATATAGACATTATTACAGGGTCATCCATTCGATACTTCTCTCTGTTCAAGGCTAGCATATCTAACCCACCTGGCCCACAGTTGAGTAAATGTGTTTTTCTGAAGGCGCAGGGAAAAGGTAATCTTTTCCATAAGATAAATGTCATTTACTATATCTATCCACTCCTGTATTGTGGGTGAGTCAGGGAGCAACCAATGCCTCGTAATGGTTTTTTTACCAGCGGTTATCAAGGTACCAAATAAATATTTATCTGCTTGCCTGACCTGTAGATCTAAATTTCCTAGAAATAATGTGGAAAACGGCATAGGTAGATTAAAATTAAACATGTCTCCTAATATTTTGTGGAGCTCTGTCCAGAAGGATTTAACCACTGGACACTCCCAAAATATATGCCAGTGATTGGCTTCCCGATGTCCGCATTGCCTCCAACATATAGCTTCCCCTCCAGTAAGATGTGCCTTTTGTTTTGGTGTAATGAAAAAACGGACCAAACACTTCCATCCAAACTCTCGCCACATATAAGAGCTGGTGCATTTCCACTGAGACTGGCAGATTTCGAGCCAATCCTCTTCAGGTATCAATAAATTACCCTCTCTTTCCCATTTTTCCTTAACATATCCTGTACTGTGGGACTTTTTGGATAGTAGGCCTTTATAAATTCTGGAAATGACACCTTTATTAGATTTACTTTGATAAGCGTCAATAAAAATTGTCAATATTGGGTCATTGAGGTCTGTTTCCTTTCTAATATGTTCAAAACGATTGTGTACCTGGAGTAATCTCAAAAAATCAGTTCTTTCAAGGCCATAGTCTTTCTTCAACTTTTCAAAGTTTTTAAATTGCCCCTTCTCTGTAAGAGAGTAGTATGTTGTTACTCCTTTTGAAATCCATGATTTAAATCCCTTATCTATTATATTAGGCTTAAACTCCGGATCATAGGCGCACCATTGGATTATTTGTAATTTATTACTTAATTTGTACTCGTCTCTTATCATATTCCAGATTTTTAACTGCACTTTGATCCATGGGTTCTGTACCTTATCTACAAGTCTTCCCAGATGTTTGTGGGGTAGTACTGCTTGTATTGGAGGGTCAGCCAGAGTGGAGAGTTCAATATCTTTCCATCTGGCTTGAAAAGATGGATTACACAAATTAATTAGGGGTCTAATCTGAGCTGCATAATAATAATGTTTAAAATCAGGTAATGCCATTCCCCCTTGCTCTTTTGGAAGCTGTAAAGTTTTAAATCTAACCCTGGGTTTTTTACCCTGCCAAATAAATCTAGAAATAATGTTGTTCAGTTCAGAAAATTGTTTTGAGGGAATTTCTACAGGGAGTGCCTGAAATAAAAACAAGTATCGTGGGAGAATATTCATTCTTACAGAATCGATTCTGTGAATAAAACTAAGGAAGGAAATTGAGTTCCATCTATTTATGTCTTCTTTAATTTTCATTAGGAGGGGGCCATAGTTTATCTCTGCTAGTGTTTGAGTTCTTTTTGGTTAGTTTATTCCTAGATATTTTAATGAATTTTGATCCCAATTAATATGGAATTTCTCCCTAAGTTGCTTTGTGGGTTGGTAATTAATAGTCAAAATTTGTGTCTTTTGTATATTTAATTTATAGCCTGAATAGTTACCAAATGTTTCTAGAATGACCATTAATTTGGATAGTGAATTAGAGGGGTCACTTAAAAAAACCAAGACGTCGTCAGCGTTTAGTGCCACCTTGTGGTCTACTCCGTTAATGCAGATGCCTTTAATATTCTGAGTCTGTCTTATCCACTGAGCTAGAGGCTCTATATAGAGTGCAAATAGCAGGGGCGAAATTGGACATCCCTGTCTCGAGCCACGTTCCAGTGTAATGGCATCTGAAAGGTGTCCATTTATTTTTATACGGGCCGATGGTTTGTTATATAATGTGCGAATGCTTCTAATAAAAATGTTATTCATGCCAAATCTTTCTAGAACTCTGTAAAGGAATGGCCAACTTACTGAGTCAAAAGCCTTCTCTGCGTCTAAACTAACAAGACAGGCTTCAATATTATTCTCCTGGATATGATGTAATATGTGTAATGATCGTCTGATGCTATCGTGAGTCTGTCTTTGTGAGATAAATCCGGTCTGATCATTGTGTATAAGCTGAGGGAGGACCTTTTCCAGTCTTCTGGCGAGAATAGCAGTATAAAGCTTATAGTCGACATTTAGCACCGAGATAGGTCTGTATGAACTACACTCTAATTTATTTTTCCCCTCCTTAGGAATTACGGAAATCACTGCCTCATTCCAAGATGGGGGCATTTTAGCTTCTGTTAATGTCATATTAGAAGCACGGAGAAGGATTGGCACTAACTCAGCTTTAAATGTCTTGTACCACTCTGAGGGAAAGCCATCCGGGCCAGGTGATTTGTTTGTTTTCAGAGTGGCGATGGCCCTATTTAACTCTATCTCAGTTATAGGGGCTGTCAATATTTCATTTTTTTCTTCTGATATAGTAGGTAAATTGAGAAATTTTAAGAAGGTAGCAATTTGTTGGTCATCTTCTAATTGGGGTTGTGTATACAGGCGCTTGTAATATTTTCTGAATGTTCTTTGTATTTCTTCTTGCTTATACTGTATAGTTTTAGAGTCTATATCTTTTATTTTGTATATTGTATTGTCCGCCCGTTGCTTTTGCAGTTTTCTCGACAAGATTTTTAGTGATTTTGCTCCTGACTCATAGTAAGTTTGTCTTGTAAATATAATCTTTTTTTCAATTTGCTGTGTATATATGATATTTATTTTGTTTCTAATTGCTTTTATTCTAGTTAGTGTTTCTGGTTTTTGTTCTCTTTTATGTTGTGTCTCAAGATCTTTCAGTTCCTTATTGAGATCTATTAATCTTAATTGTTTTTGTTTTTTTTCATAGGTACAGAATGATATAATTCTCCCTCTAATAACAGCTTTTAAAGTATCCCATATTATAACTGAGTCAACTTCTCCATTATCATTTTCTTCAAGAAACCTTTTTATTTCCTCTCTCATTTGGATTTTGAATCCTGGATTATTTAAGATATTGGTGTTCAACCTCCACAAAGTTCTACCCGGGTTATCAATAATATCTACCGTACAGGAGAGGGGAGCGTGGTCAGATAAATCAATACATCCAATATCACATTCACATATTCTATGACGATCTCTCTTTAATACAAAAAAATAATCAATCCTTGAATAGGCATCCTGTGGATGTGAGTAAAAAGTATAGTCACGGCCTGACGGATAGAAGTCCCTCCATAAATCCAGTATACCAAGTTCTGTCATTAAAGCATTTATTTTCCTATGTAGTCGTGTGGTAACCGGGTTTTTAGATGAATCCTGTTTTGGATTAAGACGTATATTAAAATCTCCACCACGATCTCTGCCTTTTTCACACCAGATGGATTATACCAACACAAGGTGATGCCCTTTGGAATGAAAAATTCACCCTCTAATGCCTGGTAAACAGAGTGATCGCTGGACTACCAGGATGTGAGGCCAACATTGATGACATTATCATCACCAGTGACTGCTTCCAACAGCTCCTCACCTACATTAGGGACTCTCTTTCAGAGAGTGAGTCATGCCAAACTGACTATCAACCTAGTCAAAAGTGACTTTTGTAAAGCTACAGCTGTTCACTTAGGTCATATGGTAGGACAGGGTTAAGTCAAATCAATTGATGCAAAAGTAAAAGAAGTTGAGAGTTAAGAACAGTGAATCCCTGGTTTTCCCCTAATATCTCTGTTAAAAGCTGTTAAATGCTTGGGATTTCGCATGGAAAAAAGCTTGTGTTTGTGGCTTGCATTCTGACTGGCAACATTTTCGTTACCTTTGCAATAGAACTCTTACAACGATTCGGAAAGCCAAGTCATCATATTATCTCTCGAACTTATCTGACCCCAGCAGCAATCCTGTGAAATTTTGGAGAACTTTTAAGTCAATGGCTGCTTTTACATCCATTGTTTTCCTCAATCTGATTGAAATCAAATGGAATAAATGAATCTGATTCCATCTGTATACATGAACGCCAAGTAAAGTGATCCACGTTCAATCCGCAAGCACATGGCCCCAGCTGAAACCGATTACAATTTCTTTGATATGCGCAAATGGTCCCACTTACGTCATTACGTGATTACATGACTCCTACATACTAGGGAGCGCATGCGCAGAACGAATAATCCAATCCATCAAGCGAATTGTTATGGCCCCAATTTGCAATTACAATTTACAACACAACAGCTACAGCAACAGCAAGGGATGACAGAAACAGTTTTAAAAACTTGAACACATTTAATTAACAGAAAAAGACTAATACTAACCTACAACTAATAACCAAGATTGATTTACAAGAAAAACAGAAATATTTACAGTCCCTTTGTGTTTAGGTGGCTTGGTGATGTCCTGGGTAAGGAAAAAAAACTGCTCCAACACAGGCAAAAATCCACAAGAGAAACTTCACAGGTCCCGAACAGAAATGACGGGTCTGGTCACATGTATCCCTCTCCTTGCAATTTCTCCTACTACTTTACTGTCTCAATTCTTTTCCTTACATACTCTTTTGCAGACCCCACCCACATTTAGACCTCTTTTTTTTAATTTTCGGGGACTTTCCCCAGACATGTCTGAAACATGTCCAAACATAGCTCCAGTCTGAGCTGAATAAAAAAAAGGTAAATACTGCCATCTAGTGGCCTATATTCACATTACAAAATCCACTCTGTTCAGCCGTTTATATGCAGCATCAAACCGATTATCAATCAGCGCAGACTACTTCTTTAAATCCAATAGAAAATTCAAACCAATCCGGGTGACTCGGATCGGCTACCGTGGTTACATGAGACATTTTGAATCTGACCAACCTGTCAATCCGATTCTAAAACGGATTTTTGGACCCATATAAACACAGCCACTGTCTTTGGCCCCCCTCTTGGCTTTACCGAGTATGATAACGAACGACCCTGTAATTATTTCAGATAAAGGGGAGCTTGGTGATATTTTCAATGAGCATTTTTCTTAATGCAGGCCACCTCTTTGAAAATTTAGGGTTATTGCCGGCTGTTCCTTGCTGTGATAGCAGGCCTTTTGTACCCAATAACTCCTGTTGTTTCTCCTTGCGTCCCTTTTCTGAGGAGGAAGTGCTTGAAGCACTTTGTAGCATTGACCCTAAGCAATCCACTGACACACATTTTTAACCTATCCCTGTTGACTGGTTCGATTCCTGTCTTGTGGAAAACGGGTTTTGTTCTTACCTTACATAAAAGTGGTTATTCAGATGTTCTGAATAACTTTCGACCCATTTCAAAACTGCCGTGGTTTTAGAAGGACTGGTCAATAATGAAATTAGAGCATTTCTATCAGACCATGCCATCTTGAATGTGTTTCAGTCAGGCTTCAGACCAGGTCATAGCACTCTGTCAGCTGCAGCCAGGGTATTAAATGATAATGTTACTGCCTTTGACAAGAGGCAAGAATGCGATCCCCTTTTTATCGACCTGTCAAAGGCGTTTGACACAGTTAACCATTTTATACTCATAGAGCGGCTAAGTGCCATTGGGTTTGATATTAAATCTCTGAATTGGTTTTAAGATTATCTAACTGGTAGGTGTCAAGCTGTTGTGGCTGATGGCTATCAATCAAACTATATTTATCTTAGCAAGGGGGTACCGCAGGGTTCAATTTTGGGGCCCTTGCTCATTGCACTTTTAATTAATGATTTTGGTGCTAATTTTGTCTACAGTAATCTTCTCAGCTGTCCCTTCTGCTGAATTGGCTCTTTGATTTCCAAATCCTCTAGAAGGGTCTTTTAGACCTTAAACTAATATTAAATTCTAAAAAAAAGTTCATGCCATTCTCTCAGAAACCTGCTGCTAGGTTCTACAATGGTAGTATCACGACAGTAAATGGACTTCAAATTGTAAGAGTTTCTTCCAACAAATACCTTGGCATTTGGATGGATGACAATCTTAATTTTAGGAAGGATACTGATGAGCTAATCAAGAATTTGAAACCTAAATTTGCTATGCTGTACAGGAATAAAGCCTGCTTTCCAAGGAGTTGCAGAGGACAGATCGTTCAGGCAACTATTCTCTCTAGAATAGATTACGGAGATGTAATTTATATGCACTCTGCTCTTTCCCTGCTGAGGTCACTTGACGCAGTATACCACTCTGCTTTAAGGTTCATAACTGGAGATGGCTTCCGAACGCATCACTGTCGTCTTTATTTTAAGGTCGGTTGGTCTTTGCTGGCCATGAGAAGGGAGCAGCATTGTTGCCTTTTTAAATACAAGGCCTTGTTAGGTAAACTACCAGGTTATTTGAACCGATTGCTTAACTTGATAAGGGGAGAATATGGTCTGCAAACTCTTGACTTTCTGGTGTTAGATGTCCCAAGGGTGCGTACAGAACTGGGTAAAACTGCTTTTATGTATTATGGTCCACAGAAATTGAATAGGCTTCAACAGTTTTGAAAGTTGGAAAGTCTTATTTCAATCAATTGTTTTAAATGTCTTTTATTGGCTGCCACAAAGCTGGAATGTACATATGCAATTTAGTCATTGTTTTGTTGTTTGGTTGTTTGGTATTGTTCGCAGCCGGGCTCCCTCGCAAAAGAGAGCTTGCTCTCAAACAGTACAAATAAAAAGATAAATAAAAAGTTTTCACTGAATTTCCTGAGCCTATAACTAAAAGACAACTAATGAGGATGGCTGGCTATTACAGAAAATTCTGTAAAATTTCTCCATCATTTCTGAACCTTTGACAGATTTACTGAAGAAAAATGCTAAATTTGTTTGGGATTAAATATGCCAAAAATCATTTGACCAACTGAAAACTATCCTCTAAAATGCACCAGTTCTCTTATCTCCGAATTTCAAAAAGGAGTTCAAGTTGGCAGTTGATGCCAGTGACATTGGTGCAGGCGCCGTTTTACTGCAAGAAGACACTGATGGAGTAGATCATCCTGTTTGTTACTTTTCCAAAAAGTTTTATTAACATCAGAAAAAATATTCAACTTTTGAAAAAGAATGTTTGGCACTTGTTTTGGCTTTGCAACATTTTGAAGTCTATTTGACTTCAGCTACTTCCATCAAGGTCTTCAGTGATCACAATCCCCTCACATTCTTGCATAAGATCAAAAACAAGAATCAAAACTGAGATGGAATTCACTTTTGCAAGAGTATGATTTAGATATTTCTTACATCAGGGGAAAAGATAGTGTTATTCAAGATGCACTTTCACGCATGTAATTTTATTTCCCTATTTTATTGTGGAAATTGCCCTGGTTGTTAGGTATACGATTGTTACAATGATCAATGTTACTTTATGTGTAAAGTTTCAAGATTATACTGATTATGCATTATTATATACTGAAAACATGTTAATTTTAACAAAAGAAAGCTTTTTGCAAACCATTCTTTTCTTAAGGAGAGGAGGTGTTATGTATGGTGTCATGAGGAGTGTTTTATCTAAAGCGCTGTATGTTATTTGTAAATGGAGATTTTTTACATACTATTTGTGCTGCCTTATGTGGGAAAATATTAATCTATGTAACCTTAATAATCAGGTTTCTTCAAATGAATTAGCATTGAAATGTATTATCAAATGTATTATTAACAGAAGCATTACTAAATTGATTTATTGCTGAATTGTTGTATTCATTTATATCTGAATATATTACAAATCAAGCATTATGTATCCAAATGTATTAAGGATCAAGCTTCAACTGATATTAACTGAAACATTGTATTAATCTAAGACAAAATGAATCTGAATGTATAGTGCTGGTTTTCTGAGCATTATTCCAAGTGTAAGCGGAAAAGACAGAGAGGATTATCTGGCTGGATTATCTAGCGCCATAATCATTACTCCAACAGTTTGACCCTTGTTGGGATACGTGCCCCAACATTTAGCAGATGACCCCAGGGTCATGAGAATGGACTCAACCAGACTCTCTGGCGCCAATCTCATTTTGCCGCAGGGGTAATGGTTAATGCAGATGCCTGGGAATCTACCAAAAAACTGCTGTCCGCAAACCTTTGGCCTGCGAGACTCATGCTGGACAACTCCACAGTGCCATCCAATGGACTCTGACATAACTGCACCCGCACAATTTCAATACATTCCAGTTTAGGTAAATATTTCTAAAGACTTTTAATTTCCTGAGTAAAACACTAATCTCACTCACAATGTCACAGAATAATGTGTATTTTGCTATACTGAAGGTTAAGAGAGGAATAATAGACTTAATGCAGATTATTCTTGTAATTCGGTATTGTATCGGATGTTTCATGACCAACTCTAACGCAAGTAGGTTGTGTTTGGTATCATTTTAATCCTCGTAATTTCTGAAATCTCATAGGGAATATTTAGAAGGAATTGGACTTGTGCCATACCCTCCTTCAATAACTTTAAGGGAAAAATATGCTTCAGTTTTTCTTGTGGTCATGTCTCCTCCCAAAGCCTCTCCGGAATGGGGGAGCCGTCTTGGCTCAAATGACCCAAAATGGCCTATAACCCCGCCATAGGACGCAGTCTAGAGATTGGGCATGAAAGAGGGGGAAACAGAGAAGTCGAGGAAGCTTGGATTCATCCTTCCCTCATATATGTTGTGTATATGTGTAGTTTTGGGCTGCGCCAGGTATGAATTGACTTCTTTTCTCTTTTCTGTAACAATGTAATTAGGTCTTGTGATTTAAGCTTGTGCCTGCCTGGCGAAATAAATTGATATTCGCATCTGTTGTGTGTTTCTGACTTTAAACAAACTTTCCGGTTTTCGGACTCCTGGCTCTCAATCGAGTAACGTAGTCCGTACTTGCGTGCCTGATCAACGCGCTTGGCATCTGCGTTGATCCTGGCTAAAAGATTACAGAACCCTCCTTCCGTGTATTAATTCATACAGACGACAAAGAACAAAATAAGTTGCGAATGTCCTTTGGGGTTTGGTCCAAATGAGCGGATATTGGTCAAATAGAGTTCATTAACATCAATTAGATAAGCACTCAGCTGGAGCCCGAACTAAGGGAAGATGGACTATAAAGAAATAACATAGAAGAACTTCAGCGCATTCGATCGCCATCCTTCGACTGCTCTCTGATGAGTCAGAGTATCGGCGGACGCTGCGCAAGCCCCCCTCCCCTGCTCTACTTCCACCTCTCGCAGAAGAACATTCGACTGTATCTTGTTGCCTTCATTTGATTACATGCATATGATTTCTCTTGATCATGTATTGACTAACTTTCTGATTAAATGATGAAAACATAATTGCAGATATAAATAGTGTTTTGGGTCCTTCATTTAAGGTCAATTCCAAGCCAGTCACAAATTTCTCACACTTACTGGTCAGCTATTTGTTTATTTTTTTCATCATTTAGCACCCTCTGGTGGTATGTCTGTGGCAAAACATGATCTATTGCAATACCAGTTGTTTGTGATGAAATATATGAGTGTTTTCCAGAGGTTTCTGGCATCTTCTTGCCTGGAGGGGGCCGGATCTCTCAGGACTCCTGTAGATCTTTCCAGAATGTTCTTTGTCTAAATAAATGCTGCGATTTTGGTCAATGAGAAGAGGTTTTTGTCTTAGCATCAGCTACATAGTAGTATTAGTGTTATCATAACATTACACAATGGATTATATGTAGAAATTTTTGGACCTAAATCATTGAAGAATAAATTCGCATAAGTTGTCATTGCTGGTTTTCTTTGTTGTGATTTCAATTCAATTCAATTTTCAATTCAATTTTATTTTGTATAGCGCTTTTTACAGATACACTGTCACAAAGACGCTTTACAGTCAGAGATGGGTTACTGAAGGGCAGTGCCCAACCTATTCCCAGTACCTATTCCCTATTCCCACTACAGCGAGGCAAAAAAAACTCCCAGTAGGGAGAAAAAATCCTCAAACAGTGGTGAGAAAAAACTCCCCAGTGGGAAGAAATCTCAGGAGGAACCCGGCTATAGTGGGGAAGCCCATCCTCCGCGGGCTAGCTAGTTGATAGACAAGATAATGACAAGAGTTCCATTGAAATCCATCTAATCAATGCTAAAATAATTTGTATATTTAAAACTGTCCAACAGATGTCTTGGCTAATGTAAAACAATTAGCAATGGAGGTCATCATGAGGCAGGAAGACCCTCTTGGTCCTGTAGCTGAAACAAGATGGTAACAGCTGGTCTTAGGCTGGAGCTCCGGGCCAGGGGGTGTTGGGTGAAGCTTGATCTGGAGCTCAGGGCAAGTGCCCAGAGCAGGAGGAGGAGAAAAAAAAATATTGTTAGGGAGGTGGAGTTGTATGGCGAGCACACAGAGCAGGAGAGACAGAGGTGCCTGTGTGCGATAAGGAAACCCCAGCAGAATAAGACTATGGCAGCATAGTTATGAGAAACAGGGGCAGGGGCCAACACAGCCACGAGGGCAGGTTGAGACAGTCACCACCAGACCATGACCAGCTCAGCAGAATAGGGCACCACCAGCAATGATCCAGTGACAGCACTGACTGCTCAGTCCACCAAATATTCTATAGCTTATGCCAGCCACCCACTCCTGTCCCTCAACTATAGGACAGACTAAAGAGATATGTTTTGAGCCTAACTTTAAATATAGTGATAGTGTCTGCACCCCGAATATGAGCAGGCAATTCGTTCCATAAGAGGGGAGCACGATAGGAAAAAGCTCTACCGCCTATGGTAATTTTAGCTATTTTTGGAACAACAAGGAGGCCTGCGCTCTGCGAACGGAGTGTTCTGGAGGGAATGTAGGGTAAAAGTAAATCACTTAGGTACAATGGACCAAGCCCATGTAAGGCTTTAAAGGTAAGAAGTAGTATCTTAAAGTCTATTCGGAATTTAACTGGTAACCAGTGAAGTGAAGCTAACACTGGGCTGATATGCTCGTGTCTCCGTGTTATAGTGAGAATACGAGCAGCTGCATTTTGAATTTGCTGGAGCCCCTTTAGAGAGGATTTTGATATGTTGTCATAACATGGCTCATATTATTTACTCAGTGCATCATTTGTGCGGAATTGCAGATTGATAAGTGGATGAATAACTGAGACAACTTACCTCATGTGTCAACTGCACACTTTGAATTTTTCAAATAATAAGAGCAAAACCTTGTGATTAGACTTAAGCGGTGTTATTTTTTCATTTGTGACATGGATGTATGTGTTTATGATCTGTAGAAGAGTTAAAACTACAGCCTGTTTCCCGAAAAGCTGCGACGCTGTGTAAAATGTAAATAAAAATATACTCAGCAACAAAAGTTTCTGTGACACCATTTATGTGTATGTTATAAATGACACGCAAAGATCTCAATGCAATCAATATGTTTATTTAACAGGAGAAACACTGACTTTTCAGTGCCAACGTCACTCAAAACGAAAAATGTCATTTTCATGCGTCATGAAGCACTTGTCTGACGTCTAACCAATTGTGACCTTCACACTTCAATACCGGGTGTGACTTCCTCGTGCCATGATGCAAGCAACGCATCTCCGGCGCACGGACCGAATCAGATGTGCCAGAAATTGCTGTGGGATGCCATTCCAAATCTGACGTAGACGTTGTTGCAATTCCTGGAGTGTAGCTGGCGGGTTATCCAACCGCCGCAAACATCGATCCATCTCGTCCCAAAGATGCTCGATTGGGGACATGTCTGGGGATCTGGCTGGCCATGGCAGGACATTGACATGTTGTTGCATCAGATACTGCTGTACAATCCTTGCAACGTGTGGTCTGGCGTTAACATGTTGCAGCGTTATTCCGGGACCATGTTGCATCAAAAACGGTACCACCAATGGCCGTAGCACTTCATCGCGATATCTTTGACCTGTCAGATTTCCATCAATAACAAGCAAATCTGTTCTGTTTCTAGCTGTGATCCCTCCCCAAATCATGACACTACCACCTCCAAAACGATCAAATTCCTGAACACAGTTGTTGGCATAACGTTCTCCACATTGACGGTATACACGTAAACGACCATCACATCGGTTAAGCATGAATCTTGATTCATCAGTGAAGAGTACAAGATCCCACTGACGTTGGATCCACCGTCGATGTTGTTGTGCCCACTGTAGACGCAGTCGTCGGTGTTGTACTGTGAGTATTGGACGTCTTGCTGGCCGACGTGGGACAATGCCAAAATGACGGAGACGGCGACGGATTGTCTGTGCAGACAGTCGCCTCAAACCAGGTATTGTTCTTGCAGTTATGGTTGCAGGTTGGAATCGATTTCGGAGATGGGTTGTTCGAATCCAGTTGTCCTGTCTGGGAGTGGTTACTCGTGGACGGCCGCTGCGAGGACAGTCTCTGACATGTCTTGTCTGCTGATGACGCTGCCATAAGTTCCAAATGGTGTTTCGGTGGACATTCAGGCGATGAGCAACTTCCCTCTGCGAGGTTCCGGATTCAATCATCCCAATGGCCCTCCACCGATCATTTTCAGACAGTCTTGGCATTTAGAGGGTAGAGTTCCTGATCCGAAATGGCTGTGTTTTCGATAAGTGATGCTTCCGTCGTTCATCAGGCACAATGTGAACATTCCAAAAATTCTCCTCTTTTATTGCCATCCACAAGCATGATTTACGCACATTTTCACGTGCAAAGTCATTTTCTCGCATTTTCATGATTTCCATTTCAATGTTGTGTTTACGTGTACTGTTTCAGTCTGATATCACCATGTATGACAATTTCATAATTGCGTTATGAAAAATAATTAACAATATTGGTGTCACAGAAACTTTTGTTGCTGAGTATAGAATGATTTGCAAACTATTCAAAATCCTATATTTCATTGATAATAAGATAAGAAAGAAAACATAACAAATGTTGAAATTGAGAAATATTATTGTTTTTTGAAAAATATCTGCTTGTGTTGAATTTGATGCCTGCAATGGGTTTAAAAAAAGTTGGGACAAGGGCAAAAAAAAAAGACAGAAAATGTAGTATGATGCCATAAAAAGTACACCCGGTGGAAAATCTCACATTAATTGGGTTGATTGGTAACAGTCCAGTGACACTATAATGGTTTTGATGTATTCTATTTATCGTGGGGTGCTAACAATGTCTCTCTCTTGACATGTAAGAAAGTCAAGTCAACCATTCAAAACAGATAGAGGATTTTTTAAAAAATCATAGATTACAAATAAGCCAACATTGCAAAAAACTTAGACCACAGCTTCACATCAGATTGCAAATAATGCATCGCTGCGATCAGCAAAGCAATGGCATTCAAACAGTTATAACTCCCCTCCCATAATCTGTGCTTTGGGGTTCAATTCAGTAAATAAAACAGAAGAAAATCACTCAGAAATCCATTCCAGGTGTTACCATGGACCCACACTGTTCAGTTTCCTAAACAAAAATGATCAGCTGAAAAATCCATTGTGTAGCTGCTGAGTCAGCTCACTCAGTTAAGGCGCCGCATTGCGGAGCAGTAGTGACCACCTCCACACAGGTTTGATACCCCGTTGCATCAGCCAGCAGTGGTTGGTAAATTGGGAAACACTGCCAAGCTGAGATATTAGAACTGTTGCTTTTTTCATTGTTCAAGCGCCTCCTGTTGGCCAGCCGGGCGCTCGTCAGTAAGATTTTAAGCTTGCTCACGCTCATGTCATGAAATATGGCTCTTGGGACGTGGAACATCACCACACTGGTGGGGAAGGAGCCGGAACTTGCGCGGGAGGTTGAGCGGTATGCAGTGGCACCAACTTCAGGTCAACATTGGGGATCACAATATCTCTTTTCAGGCTGCTGTATTCCCAAGGGTAGACTTCCTTATCCAAAATCCAGCCTTTTAAAGTGTTACAAATATATATTTAGAAAATATCAGTAGGCTACTTTATTTCATTAAATTTGTTAAATCTAGTTGTGATCAGTGAAATAATGTTCATTGGCTGAATGTATGCGATGTATGAAGGCATAGGCTACACAAATTGAATGTCGGAGGGAGCATTCATTTTCCTTCCTCACATTTATGGATGTAGGCTAAACTGTTTTCAGTCATTTATTTAGCCTAGGATTTGAAATTGTAAACAGGACCTTTAACATTGCGTTAGCATATAGGATACTCATGTGTCGCATTTTTTCCAGCCTACTTAAAGAGGCACGGAATAAGGCAACACGGTACCTTTTTTAATAAGGCTAATGCAGGCTGTATACGATTGTAGTAGCAGGTTTAGAAACTGAAACCAAAATGGAATTAATATATAAGTCCTGAAAATTTCACTAAAGTTGACAATAGGCTTATTCATTAAATCAGCTATTGCTTCATAAACATAATACAGAGAGTAACAAAAGACAAGTTGTCAATATCAGTGGGCTCTTTTTAATGAACTAGTTGAAGAAATAAAATTGCATGATACAGCCTGCATTTCCGGAAATATAAAATTACGTTAATTAACTACAGTACTTTATATTTTTTGGCGTTTAATCTCAGCAAGGGAAATTCTGAAGCCAGCATCACAATTCATTTCCAAAATGTATCCAGCTAGACCATGAAAATGAGGTCCAGATACAAGTAATTAGCCTAATCCTACTTGCGATAGAGCTCTGTCCCTCAATGAAAACATCATGTATTTGAGCGAAGACACGAAAAATGGAACACTTCTGTGAAAGAAAAAAATTGGGTGTGTATTTTATTATTGCCAATTAAGGAACTATTTACTCATTATTGTTATTATGTTTTTTTAACAGATTGATGTAAAAAATAGCCATTTTTAACCTTAATTTGTCTACTGCATTGCCAACTAGAGCAACGCAGAGCGTTGCCTCCGCCTGTATGTTGATCAAGGACATATTGAGATGGCTGCTGTGGCAGCCATATTTGATATCGCACGACACTGGTTTTCGAAAGGAACCTTCCTCTAGCCGCTCCCAATACGCCATTAAGAAATGGCATCAATCCGACGAGGGATTCTATAGTTATCCCACGGAAACAAAAAGTTAACGGACGACAAACAGACATAGTGTCAACATAATGCCCCCCTTCATCTTTGGAGGGCGGGGGCATAAAAATCAATGAATCCCGCCAAAATTGACTTTACAATTAGTCTAGACCATATGTACTTCACATAAAGCACGTGTCTAAATTATCATGTTGAAAAACCTATTTATTAATGTACATTCCTGGGAAAAATCAAATTGTTCCTTTTATTTCATGCCTGCCCTCAAAAAGTGTTCCCCACTTCCATATAAGGCGATTGCATATTATTAACATAGTCACGTACACGAAAGCATTAAAACGAACCAAGGTACATTGAAAGTAACCGTCCAGGGGTAAGTTTCCTAAAACCTTGGTTTGAACTGAACTATGGAAGTTGTTGAAAGTTAGCAAATAGCAACGCTTCTGGGAAACATACCACCAGCTCAGTAAACTGCAGGACTGTCGCTCACATTCTGTTACAATCTTCCTGAGTTGCTAGGCTACAACAGCAGCTAAAGACGATGTGTCATTCACAATCAGATTTTTTTAGAGTGGGCCACAGCAACAAATCAAGGACACAGTTTCTGGAAATAAATATTAATTCCAGTATGGCTTTAACTTCTAAAACTGCAACTGCAATTGTAGACGGCTTGCATTCGCCTTATTTTTATTTTATTTTTTTTAAGGGTCCCGCATAACCTTAATCAGTAGCTTGACTGAACGGGGCAGACGAACAATGAAAACTTGCGGATTTAATATTGCAGGGTTTTTGCACCCTGAACCTTAACTTTGGAGGTGCAGGAGACCCAATGCCCACCCCCGCTAATGGCGCCTATGGTGGTACTAGCTACATATAGTCGAACTCACCTCCACGCACATCTCTGGCTCTGGAACCAAGCTCCTTGATAGGGGTTGGGCTCTCTCCTTTTCTGGAGTTGCCCCAAGTGAGAGGCGGTGAGCAAGCGTGGGGATACTTGTGTACTCAGCTGAGTGCTGCCATTTTGGAGTCCATTCCGGCGAAAGACAGGGTCTCTGAAATTCAATTGTGGGTTTTGGAGGGGAATGTCTGACTGTTTTTTGAACTACTGTTAGGTGAGTAAGCACAGAGTATCCAGCCCTCTTGGAGTCACTGGGTGGAGTCCTGGAAAAAGCTCCAACCTGGGATTCCATAGGTTTGCTGGAAGAATTCATCTCTCACATTGGCAACTACGCAGACATTTGGAGGGGAGTGACTGGAAGGAACGGCCTCCCTGATCTGAACCCGAACAGTGTTTTGTAACTGCAGTTCTGTGCTTGTCATGGATGACCCATAACAAACGCCATGTCTGTGAACAAGTGTTCATAAATGCACTTGGTACCAGAAAACCCTTAGCCTACGGTTGATGATCGATTTTGTAATTACGTCATCCGATCTGCAGCCATATGTTTTGGACACTGGGGCAAAGAGAGGGCCAGAGCTGTCAACTGATCATCACCTGGTGGTGAGTTGGATGTCGGTGCCAGTCATGGTAGCAAGCCAATAACCAGTTGGTGGACCCCAGCGGTGAGGGAGGCTATCAAGCTGAAGAAAGTGGCTTTTCGGCCTTAGTTAGCCTGAAGGACCCCCACATTTGCCGACCAGTACCAGCAGGCTAGAAAGACTGCAGCCACGGTCGTCCCTGAAGCAAAAATTCAGGATTGGGAGGAATTCAGTCAGGCTACGGAACCCCTGTGAAAGCAATTTCATGATCTATTCATGCACATTTGTTTATGAATCGTTCATGAACGATTCATGAAATTTTCACTGGGGAGGACTTTTGGGTGTCCTCAAAGAGGTTCTGGCAAACCATATGATGACTCGGGGAGGCAGGGCTTCGCCCAGGCTGCTTTCATCAGGGGTGTGGAACTGCTGACCTCAACTGGGGATATTGTCCAGCGATGGATGGAGCACTTTGAGCGCTCCTGAACCTGGCAAACAAGCCCTCCACTGCAGAGGCAGGGACAGAGGATCTGGATGACACACTGAGGTGGTTGATAAGTTCTGCAACAAAAAGTCACCGAGATGTTATTAGGCTGTCATGGTTAACACGCCTGTTTAGCATCGCGTGGATGTCGGGGACAGGACCCTCGGACTGGTAAACTGGGGCGGTGCTTCCCATTCTTAGCTTACATAGCTGGAGGCTATATCAGCTATTGTAATGGGTTTGCGTCTGTCGTCTGTAAGCTTTGATCTTCTTTTTGTGGATGTATATCAGGATGGGACAAAAGTTTGTTCAAATCTTTGAAATATTTGTTACAATGGCGCCTTGTGGGAGGGAAATTTTTGATGGGTTATAGCTTTGAAACGATAAGAGATAAGGTCATCCTTACTATGAACTTTAAATAAGAAGTCAGATTTGGGTTTCAATTTGACACCCTGACCTTTGACCTCAGATGACCTTGAAAGGTCAATTTCAAGGTCATGGAACTTCATTGGCCTGTATCTCTGGAACTACTGGACGGATTGTTCTGAAAAAATGCATAGGGGGCGCTAGTGAGATGATTGAAGTGTAGGCGTGATTTTTTTCGAGCGCCTCGTGGGACATGGTTAAAAACTGCTTTTTTGATTATCTAACCCTTTAATTTTTATGACTAAACCTTTGCTATTTGCTTACATCTCTAAAAGTGTAATGTCGATACGCTTAGTAAAGCTGCACGAGACAGAAAGGGAGCTGCTATTGTTACAGCAAGTGCTATTGTTTGCCATGACCAAGGTAGCACGGAGCCTTTAGATATGTTCTCAGTTGAAGAGGAAGACGAACTTCCACTCATGCAGCAAAAAATGTCAAACAAGCTCCTGCAGTCTTTCACAAGTTTGAGCTGACTTTCCAACATCTTTCGTCTGCTGAGCAGACACTCACTGAGAGGTTATCGACCACAGAAAATCAAGTGGCAGACTATGAGCAGGGGATACATGCGGTGGAAACTTATGTTTCTGAGCTGGGGGAGGAAAATAGACTGTGGGCTAAGTTGTTGGATCTTGAGGGGAGATCCAGGGGCACCAACATAAAGATTGTTGGGGCTCTGGAAGGTGCGGAGAAAGCAAGACCAACAAAATTAGTCTCCATGTTGATTTCCAGGCTGGTTGGGCAAAAGAACTTTACTAAGACCGTCGTAATCTATAAGGCACATCTTGTTGAATAACCCAAACCACCGAATATTCTGCGGCTCGAGAGGCAGTGGTCGCTGGATTTTGAAGGTCACCGCATCCTAATTTTCCCTGACTACACCGCGGAGGCGATGGAGCAGCGGCAGGTTTTCCAAGACGTCCTACCGCACTTGCGGGAGAAGTAGGCACTCGTTGCGCTTCCCTGCTCAGCTCCATGTGCACTCTCTAGGGCAAGTAAAAATATTCAACGATCCGGTTGAGGCAAAGAATTTTGCTGAACTTTGTTAGTAATGCATGAAAAGTTAAAATGTACATTAAATGCACTTTCCGTATCACAGTTTATTTTTCCATGGTGTAGTGTTTCTCTCTTTCTGTATGTGTGCCAGCAAGGGGGAGTGAGTTAAAAGGAGTTTATTTTTCCCTTCTTGCCTTGATCCCCGATGTGTATGGGGTTAATTTTGCTTCGTTTGGGGAAGCATTGGGTGTGGGATTTGTTTACATGTTCAGGGATTGCTGTGAGTCCATAAACCTTTGAGCCAAAATTTTAGCCAAACAGGATTTTAATTAGCTAAATTCTACCTGTCTTAGCCAAATGCAAGTTGAAATAAAGGAAAAAATATAGGATGTAAAGAGACAAAAATCTATCTTAATTTCTTCTGTTAACAAAGATTGCACTTAATACAATGTAATAATACAATTTTCCCTTACAAGAACTGTTTGATGGGAACATGCCATTCAGTACTTACTATCTGGAATTATGCGAAATTCAACTTGATTTTTTTTTACCAAGGTCAAGTCTCTATTCAGTCATGAGACATCAGATCCCACGGGAAACCAAAAAGTCCAACTCCTTTCCCTGGGCTTCAGAAACCTTCACGAATGAGGGTAGGAAAACTCTCCTCTGCTTTTCACTCCATGCAATGAAAGCCTTCTCAAAATCAAAAGACTCAATAGGGGGACCTTCAGCCTTGATCATGAGCCTATCTAAGTTGTCAACTGTTGTTCTGTTCCTGAGGTCTGTTTTGATCAAATTTTGCAAGCTGAACCCCCTCTCTGCATCAACAGTAGTAAATGGTAGAAGCAAATACACACTGGCCAATGTTCTCATGTTTGAAAAGGCTTCATCACCAATACCCCCATACCTCTTGAAGAACATACACCAGAATTCACTGCAGGTAAGTTTTCTATGCTGAAACAGAATCTGCTTATAAGTATCCCACTCAGAGAGAGTATCATCACTGACAATCTTTGGATCAAGTTTTTCACCTGTGCCACTCTCACACGGGCAACCAAAATGATCAATGAGCACTTGGATACTGTCTGACCAATATGTCTCCATACCTGCCTCATCAACGTTCACAAGTTTCCCTGGATTTAACACATCAAATGCAGTGAGGACATGGTCATCATCTGGAGAAAATATAGACTTCAGATTTTCAATGATCTTTGCAAGGAAAGAGGCCCTAACATTCCTGAATGTTTCAATCTGCTTCTTGCTCTCAGAAATAGTGTGGAATGTAAATATAGGCCACAGGACCTTTTTTTTTGTTAAGCCCAGACTGGAGCTAGGTTTGGACATGTTCAGGGCATCTCTGGAGCAAGTCCCAGAGAAAAATAAGAAAAAGGCCTGAAAGGTGGGAGGGGTCTGCAAAAGAGTATATAAGGGGGAGAATTGAGACAGTGAAGTAGTAGGAGAGATAGAAAGGAGAAGGATACATGTGACCAGACCTGTCATTCTGTTCAAGACCTGAGAAGCTGATAGTGGATTTTTGCCTGGGTTAGAGCATTTTCCTCCAAAAGGACATCACCAAGAAACCCACAAAAGGGACTGTAAATATTTCTGTTTTTGTTAATCAATCTTGGTCATTAGTTGTAGATAATAGATTAGTTAGTTGATATTGTCTTTGTAAATTAAATGTAAGTTTTAAAAACTGTCTGTCATCCCTTGCTGTTGCTGTTGTTGTAAATGTAATAACAAATTGGGGGCCATAACAAGTGTTACTCTTGAAAACTGCTTCTTCCAGATTATCATAGGTGCTAGGCAAGGATGACCCCAAGAATGAGGTCAAATATACACCATCCTTTTCTTTGAGACCTTCCCATGCAGTGTAGGATGATTCAATCAGGGCAGCAACATCACCATAAAGGAGATGAGAGGACTGCAAGCTCAGACTATGGCCCATATTCAGAAACTACATTCACACTCACCCTCCACTCACCATATAGTGAGTACGATTGAAATGTAACTGGAGTGTGAGAGAGAAAGACCTACCACTAACCGAGGGATCCGTCCCACTCCTCGCCAATTGCTATTCATAAACGCCACTCGAGCATAACTGACAGTAGTGGGCACTGGGTAAAACAGGCAGTGCGTCGGCCGCTGCAAAGGGACGCTCAATCCTTACCCTTCAGTGCTGAATGACCTAAACCTGACGCTGTTTACTTTTCTTGATTAGAAAGTTTCTCAGACAAATTGGTAAATCGACAATCAAATTTATTTTTAATAGCATTGTTCTACATTGCTTCACAAAATTGAGGCGTTTCTTTTGCACACAAATGACGACGTAAATATCAGCATGTCTTCATAAATTCTGTGGTCGAGTGGCTCGCGAAAGGCGCAGGACAGCCCGCGAGGCTCACGATGCAACAAGCTGTGAAACGTGCCGGACATTTCCTTCTACATTCAGCAATTAAGAATGTAGAAAAGACTGGATTCACGTGACTTACAGCTACATGAGCCTCGCAGACCAATCCACACGAGCCGCTGAGCACAGAAATTTCCAACCCATCAGTAAAGAAAAGCGTGAGAAATCCGAATGCGTGAGAGTTGACAGGTATGCGTCATTAATGAAACTGGCCATACCTGATAAAGTTGAGAGATTTTGCAATGGTAATTCAAGTGAACTGAAAACAGTTCATGTCCAGTCATTATTTTTAAGGAATGTTTTTAAGCTTCCCCTATTGCCAGTTCACCAGTAGGTACTGGTGGGTACACAAATGCTAACCTTGAGTTCACGTCAGTGCAGTTCGTAAACACTGAAACCCGGTGGTCAGTTAGTAAGTTACCGGCATCGTTATCATCATTATCATGTGTAACGCTGTAATTAAACAATAAATAGAAAATGTAGTAAAGAAAAATAATAGTTCATTTCAGGTAGTTCATAATAACTCATTTGGGCTAAAAACTCAGTTTAACAAAAGGTATAGATATTATATGTGAGAATGCGTTAAAATCAAATAACTGCACTTTGGCTAACTGTCATTGGTTAGTGGAGAAGAACTGTGGGTAGTGTAGTGCTGCTTAGAACATTTGGTATAAATGTTTAAACTTTATGAAGGTAACTTGGATGTAAGTGTTTCGTTAGAGAAGTGAAATGTGACTGTAAGCTCATTGTTTTGAACAATATGTTGAATGCAAACTATGTATAATTTTATTTTGCAATGTACACTTGTATGATGACGTGAGGGGTGAAGGATCATCGCGGGGGGGGGGAGTTGGGAAAAAAAAAAAAAAACCCGAAAAAGGGGAGAGACATTTTCCCTCACGCGGGAGATTAGCTGGAAGAAGAGAAACATGCAGGAGTAATGTGACAAACTTTACTTACATTCGGAGTTGTTGAATCTAGTTTCATGTTTAGTTAATGAGTGTTCAGACTTGTGCTTGATGGACATTGTAAACACCGGAGTTGGACTCGTGAAACTCAGCATGCTCCAACCAACTCACAGTTGACTTTGCGAAGTTCATAGACGGAAGAATGGTAGCTGCGTGAGAACGGAAAAGACTTTTGAAACTTCGGGATTACAGTCGCGATGGTTTGAGGGCTGACACAAGCCATCCAGCGTCATCCAGACAAGGACATCGCCAGGTAAGTGACTGCCTATCTTTGTGCGTTTTGTATATAAGGTACCGTTTTGTCTGTCTGCTCATAGGAGAGTGACGGAGCTGTTTTTTTTGACACTACGAACACAAGCGTCACACCAGGCCTGCAACGTTAATTTGGGTTCAGTTTAATTTGCCGGCTGGGACTGGGGTGTGTGCGTGAGTGTGTGTGTGTGTGTGTGTGTGTGTGTGTGAGTGGGCCCACGATTTTCTTGTTAAAGGATTCAGTTGAAGCTTATTGTCTGAGAGTTAGTGGCGAGCTGGGTTTGTTGTAACCAACAACTGGTGGGGTGCAGTAATGCCAATTTTTGACAATTTTAAAGGTGACTTCATTTGATTTGTATCACCTCTGCTGAAGGTTTAGTGAAGTTAGAGGTATTCTAGGAATACGTCTTTTGTGTTGATTACATTTTTTTTTTTTGCATTTCGTCTGCTATTTCCTTTATCTCTATTATTTTTAAAACTCACCATTCCATATAAGTAAACCTTTTGCTTTTAATATAAAACTGCTTGGTGTTTTTACTGGTATTGCTTCAAGATGGTAAGCATTTATGTGTAGAAACATAGTATCACCAGGGTATTCCAGAAAGGTACATCTATTTATTCCGCTTAACATATCACCAAGGGAGGCAACAAACATTTAATATATCTATAGGTTCTTAAAGGAACTTGGGGTCCGCCCCTTTAGCTATTCATAAAGCTTAGGGGGCGCTACATTAAATGGGGGCTCGTCCGGGATTGGTTTGTTGATTTCCCTGTAGTTTGTGATTGCTGAAGAGTGTGAAATTCATTTGTATATGTTGATTTTCCCTGAACTTGAAATATGGATGTAAGACGTGTTTCCATTTCACAAGAAGAGCTTATGGAGTGGTGTGAAGATGCCATGATCAATACAGATAAGGCTCTAATGTTGGTTGGTGTCCCAACTAATGCTGAAGTAGCGTTCATTGAAGAAACAGCAGAAAATGTAAAAGTCATTGGCCGAGTTCGCGTTAGAGCTTTTAAGTCTGACCCCTCCACCAATAGTCGACTGGCATTGTGTGAATGCCGTGAGACATTTTATAAGAGCCGCGTACCAGCTGAAATTTAGCCGAAAGGCAGCGAACAGGCTTGGAAGGTTGAAGTTGTTGGAGGAAGCCCTCCTGCCCCTGAGGACTTTGAAACTAAGTTGAAGAAGTTTTTGGATGCTGAAGGCAGATCATTAACAGATGCGAAGGCATTGTTTTCCCCTCTTCCTGTCAGTTCCCCTGAAGCTGTCATTCGGGCTGTAGGAGAGCTTCTGGAAAAGACTAAGAATTCTAATGAAGGCACTGCGTATAAGCGATTAAGGGTTTTCTCAGGTATGGTTCCCACGCCATCAGGAGAAGAAAGCATGGAACATTGGATTGAGCAAGCAAAGCTCATGATATCTGAATGTGATTGTAGTGAAAAAGAAAAAGAAAACGCATTGTAGAAAGCTTAAAGGGTCCTGCTCTTGAGATTGTAAAGGCTGTAGGTTATCCAGTAATAGTGCTGCAGATTATATAATAGCTCTGGAAAGTGCCTTTGGGACCTCAGAGTCTGGCGAGGATCTGTATTTTGCCTTTGAACTTCTCCGCCAAAATTCTGGAGAATCCCTGTCCGAGTTCCTCCGTCGGATAAAGAAGTCATTAACAAAAGTGGTGCAGAAAGGGGGATTACCTGCTGCACAAGCTGATCGAGCGAGAGTTGAACAACTCATTAGAGGTGCTGTAGAATCTGACATGATGCTGTTACAGTTACGATTGAGAGAAAGAAAACAGGCTCCTCCTACTTTCTTGAGTCTGCTGAAAGAAATTCGTGAGGAAGAGGAAAATGGGGCAAAACGACGTGAGATCAATGTGAAAGCAACCCTTGTCCATCCCCAAGATGTTTCAGAGCCAAAGCAGACTGAGGTCCAAGCGTTGAGAGCAGAGATCAGAGAACTGCGCGCTAAGCTAGAAGAGTCGCACAAGATACCTACCACACCTAAGGTCGCAGAGCCAAAAGCTTTGCCTTCTCCCACATGTGCAGTAGCACAATATGAAATCGAAGTACCAGACTTACAGACTCAACTTAAGCAACTGCAACATCAATTGACAGTTATGAGTGTAGATCGCAGTGCAGCACCTCGACGAAAACTAGTCCAGCAGCCAACTGCAACGCAAAGTGATAGCAGTCGATTGCCAGTTGACAGAGGGGATTTCTTTTGCTATCGATGCGGCGCTGATGGACACATCGCTAGCAGGTGTCAAGAAGCCGAGAATCCATCCGAGGTTATCCGAAAGCTACTTCGCTCACTCAAGAAAGCCAAAGGTGAAACAAACCCAAGTCAGCCAGTGAGCAGCAATTCTGCTTTCTCCAGGAAGAGCTATGTCGGTGAAGCTGCTGTGAACAATCTCCCAAATGGGTTGGTAGGGCCTGCTTCCACCATGTCAGTGCAGATAAATGGTCACGCATGCAAAGCACTGTTAGACAGTGGATCTCAAGTAATAATAATATTTGACAAGTGGTACAAAAAATACTTACCTGAGGTTCCAATCCATCCAATCACTGGGATCGTAATATGGGGTTTGAGTTCATCCAGCTATCCCTACCATGGCTATATAGTAGTGGATGTACACTTTCCAGCTACTCTGACGGGAGCCTGTGAGACTATCTCTGTGTTGGCCCTGGTTTGTCCCGAACTTAGTGGTCCGGATCACATACCCGTTATCATTGGGACAAATGCCGACCTGTTCCATCGTTTAGCTGCTCTCTGCCAACACCCCGATGTTCCTATGCAGGCGCACTCCCTAAGAATTGTACCGCAAACACCAGTGGTGAAGATGACATCCGGTCAAAAGATGGCAGTGGACGTACCCATTGGTGAGGTGAAGTGGATGGGTCCAGGACCTTTGGCTATTCCGGCTAGAGGGGAAAGATTAGCTGTTTGCCAGGTTGAGTGTAAGAAACCATTGAAAAGAGACATATTCATGGTTAAAACGCCACCTTCATTCAGTTTACCGGCTGGTGCGTTCATTCAGCCCGTGGTACTACCGTCTCATGCTATGGATGCGAACAGCTTTAATGTCCTGCTGAGAAATGAGACCCTAAAGGACGCCACTATGCCAGCCCGATCAGTAATTGCAAATGTGTACCCCACTGATACAGTTATTTCTGTCGAGAGACCTCAGTCTTCATGCAAAGTAGTTGATGCAGCAATGTTTGACTTTAGTGATTCCCCCTTGCCAGAAGCCTGGAAAAAGAGGATAGGTATGAAGTTAGTCAAACGGGGCAATGTGTTTTCGTTCGACGAGTGGGATGTTGGTCTAGCCAAGGGCGTGGAGCACCACATCCGATTTCATGACCCCCAACCATTTCGCGAACGATACAGACGCATAGCCCCAGCTGACATTGACGACGTACGCCGCCACCTAAAAGACCTATTGGCAGCAGGCATCATCCAGGAATCAAGGAGTCCCTCTGCATCTCCAATAGTGATTGTCAGGAAGAAAAATGGGACTGTACGCATGTGCATAGACTACCGCACCTTGAATAACAGAACAATCCCTGATCAGTACACCACTCCGCGGATAGATGACGCATTAGACTGTCTGTCCGGCAGCTGTTGTTTCTCAGTACTGGATTTACGGAGTGGGTACTACCAGATACCTATGGCCACTGAAGACAGAGAAAAAACTGCTTTTATCTGTCCTCTGGGATTTTATGAATTTCTGAGAATGCCACAAGGAATCACTGGTGCGCCGGCCACTTTCCAACGATTGATGGAGAGAGCGGTCGGCGACATGCATTTGCTGCAAGTGATCGTCTATCTTGATGACATAATTGTGTTCGGACGTACATTGGAGGAGCATGAGGAACGACTCCTCAAGGTGCTCGACAGACTGGAAGAATGCGGCCTGAAGATTTCCCTGGACAAATGCCAACTTTGCCAGCCCCAAGTGAAGTACGTTGGACACATTGTCTCAGCTTCTGGGATAGCCACTGATCCGGAGAAAGTAATCGCTGTGGAGAACTGGAAGATGCCCACTGACCTGAAGTCTTTGCGGTCCTTTCTCGGATTCTGTGGCTATTATCTAAGATTTATCAAAAACTATTCAGCCATAGTTCGTCCCCTCACTGAGCTCACGAAGGGTTATCCCCCAGTTCGGAACGGATGCAAAAAGTCCCCTGACAAGTCTTATTTCAAGGAAGGAGAGCCTTTTGGTGAACGCTGGGGTGGTGAATGCACCAAGGCGTTCTATGACATCATTTACTGCCTGACTCATGCCCCAGTGTTGGCGTTTGCTGATCCTGCCAAGCCATACGTATTACACGTCGATGCCAGCTTGAATGGCCTCGGTGAGGTTCTAAACCAAGAGTATCCTGAAGGGCTAAGACCAGTCGCATATGCGAGTCGTAAGTTGAGTGGCCCTGAGCAGCAGTACCCCATTCACCAATTAGAATTTCTGGCCTTGAAATGGGCGGTCGTGGACAAGTTTCACGATTACCTGTATGGGGCCAAGTTCACTGTGAGAATGGATAACAATCCGCTCACGTATGTCTTAACCAGTGCCAAGTTGAATGCGACAGGTCACAGGTGGCTGTCAGCCCTTGCCACCTATGATTTCACAGTCCAGTACCGTCCCGGGCGACACAACATTGATGCTGATTTGCTGTCACGTCAATTACCATCTACTGAAGTGTCACCCGACTGGACAGAGATCTCTCCGCAAGGGGTCAAAGCCATCTGTCAGTTGGCCATCTCAGACAGGCATACAGGGGGGAGACTTATTGACCAACTGGGAGCCCATTCCCAAGGTATCCCTGCTGTCTATGCCTGTCCAACTCATTTGGAGATGGGCAACCTGGAGCAATTGAGCCCCAATGACTTGAGAAAAGCCCAAGATCAAGACTCCGTCATTGGCCCTGTGAAAAGAGCCATGCGGACTGGCCAGTTGCAATTTATGACTAAGAGCACAGACTCAGTTGCAGCTCAACTGCAGAGACAAGGCCCAAGCTAGTTGTGAAGGATCACCTCTTATTTAGGATAGTGCAGAAACAGAGTGGCGTTGAGAGACAACAGCTTGTCTTACCGAAACAGTACCATTTTATGGTCATGCAGTCTCTTCATGATGACTCTGGCCATCTGGCAATTGAAAAAACGATTCTACTAGCCACATATGACGACTGATATTGAGAATTACGTCAAGAATTGTGGGGGGTGCTTCACTCGGAAGACACTTCCTCAAAGAGCTGCCCCCTTGAGGCAAATCACTAGTACTGGGCCCCTAGATTTGGTATGCATAGACTTTCTGTCTATTGAGCCCGATACTACAGGCACGGCAAACGTACTAGTGGTTACAGATCATTTCACCCGTTATGCCCAAGCATTCCCCTGCAGAGATCAAAAGGCCCTTACGGTGGCTAAGACCCTGTTTGAAAAATTCTTCGTGCATTACGGATTGCCTTCACGTATCCATTCAGACCAGGGCAGAGATTTTGAAAGTCGCCTCATCAAAGAGCTTCTTAGGATGCTGGGAGTACGCAAATCGCGAACCTCGCCCTACCACCCGCAAGGTGATGCACAGCCAGAACGATTCAATAGGACTTTGTTATCCATGTTGGGAACATTGGATCCTGCCAAGAGGTCACGATGGAGTCAAAATATTAGCTAACTAGTGCATGCGTACAATTGTACAAAGAACGAGGCTACTGGTTTTTCACCTTACGTGCTCATGTTTGGCCGAGAAGCCTGGCTGCCCATTGACATCTGCTTCAATACCTCTGCTGATGGGGAACAGCCAGTGAAGTATCAGCAATATGTTGAAAATATGAGGAGAGATCTTCAGAATGCCTACCAGCTAGCTTCAAATGCATCACAAAAGAGTTATCAGAGAAGCAAGAACCAGTATGACAAGAGAGTGAAACACCAAACTTTAGAGGAAGGAGATCGAGTATTGATAAAGAATCTTGGACTGACTGGAAAGCACAAGCTGCAGGACAGATGGAACTCCTTACCATATCTTGTGGTGCGGAAATTGCCAGATTTGCCAGTGTACCGTTTGAGACCTGTAAGAGGAACGGGAGGTATCCGAACACTTCACAGAGACCACTTACTTCCGATAGGAGAGTCTGTGAGGTTGTTGAATCCTGACGAAAATACAGGCAAGCCTCGCAGGCCTGTGACCCGAGCCCAGGCCGGACAGAGGCGGCCACGGAATGGAACCAGAACTGCAGAGAGCGAAGATGATGATGGCAAGGCTGAGTACGAAGAATCTTCATCAGATGAGGATTATGGAAGACCTAGTTTCTGTGGGAGAGAGGAGCTCGGACAGTTACTTCAGCTGCCACCATCTGGAGCAATAGGCGGTGAAGTTCCAGAGGTGCAACAGCCTGAGTCAGAACCAGACCAAGCTCAAGGCATGGAATGATTTGAGGAAATTCCTTTAGATGATGACACAGCAACCAGTCTTCAGCCACTTCAAGACCCCACAGTAGCCACGGAGTCTGAAGGGGGAGAACATCCTTTTGAAAATGAAGCGGTTGAAGAAGATTCATCAGATGAAGCACCCATTGAAGAATATGTGCGTGCTGAACGCCGTAGAAGGCGAATTAAGCCTGTGACAAGACTTACCTATGATGAGCCTGGGAAACAGGCTGATAGGCAGCTTACCGTTATTCATCGAGGCATGGTTGTTCACATAAGTAGCCCCTGGTCTGAAAAAGACACATGTAAAACTTTCTGGTGTCACCCGATGGCCCAGTGTTTTCAGTGTACACATACAAATCCTTCTCCGGATAGGAGAGGCTTTATTCTTCTCTAAGTCATAACGCATGAGGACATGCTAGTATTCTGAAGGGGGAGAGTGTAACGCTGTAATGAAACAATAAATAGAAAATGTAGTAAAGAAAAAAAATAGTTCATCTCAGGTAGTTCATAATAACTCATTTGGGCTAAAAACTCAGTTTAACAAAAGGTATAGATATTATATGTGAGAATGCGTTAAAATCAAATAACTGCACTTTGGCTAACTGTCATTGGTTAGTGAAGAAGAACTGTGGGTAGTGTAGTGCTGCTAGAACATTTGGTATAAATGTTTAAACTTTATGAAGGTAACTTGGATGTAAGTGTTTCGTTAGAGAAGTGAAATGTGACTGTAAGCTCATTGTTTTGAACAATATGTTGACTGCAAACTATGTATAATTTTATTTTGCAATGTACACTTGTATGATGATGTGAGGGGTGAAGGATCATCGCGGTGGGGGGGGGGGAGTTGGGGGGGAAGAAAAAAAAAAAAAAACCGGAAAAGGGGAGAGACATTTTCCCTCACGCGGGAGATTAGCTGGAAGAAGAGAAACATGCAGGAGTAATGTGACAAACTACTTACATTCGGAGTTGTTGAATCTAGTTTCATGTTTAGTAAATGAGTGTTCAGACTTGTGCTTGATGGACATTGTAAACACCGGAGTTGGACTTGTGAAACTCCGCGAAGTCAACTGCGAGTTGGTTGGAGCATGCTAAGTTCATAGACGGAAGAATGGTAGCTGCGTGAGAACGGAAAAGACTTTTGAAACTTCGAGATTACAGTCGCGATGGTTTGAGGGCTGACACAAGCCATCCAGCGTCATCCAGACAAGGACATTGCCAGCTAAGTGACTGCCTATCTTCGTGCGTTTTGGATATAAGGTACCGTTTTGTTTGTCTGCTCATAGGAGAGTGACGGAGCTGTTTTTTTTGACACTACGAACACAAGCGTCACACCAGGCCTGCAACGTTAATTTGGGTTCAGTTTAATTTGCCGGCTGGGACTGGGGTGTGTGCGTGAGTGTGAGTGGGCCCACGATTTTATTGTTAAAGGATTCAGTTGAAGCTTATAGTCTGAGAGTTAGTGGCGAGCTGGGTTTGTTGTAACCAACAACTGGTGAGATGCAGTAATGCCAATTTTTGACAATTTTAAAGATGACTTCATTTAATTTGTATCACCTCTGCTGAAGGTTTAGTGAAGTTAGAGGTATTCTAGGAATACGTCTTTTGTGGTGATTACATTTTTTTTTTTGTTTTTCGTCTGCTATTTCCTTTATCTCTATTATTTTTAAAACTCAACATTCCATATAAGTAAACCTTTTGCTTTTAATATAAAACTGCTTGGTGTTTTTACTGGTATTGCTTCAAGGTGGTAAGCATTTATGTGTAGAAACATAGTATCACCAGGGTATTCCAGAAAGGTACATCTATTTATTCCACTTAACATATCACCAAGGGAGGCAACAAACATTTAATATATCTATAGGTTCTTAAAGGAACTTGGGGTCCGCCCCTTTAGCTATTCATAAAGCCTAGGGGGCGCTACACATGGTTAAAATTTGCGTAGTTGCGACTGCGTCGAGCTTGTGGCTGTAAATTATCCAGAGTTTCCAATGTTTGTAACCACCTGAAAGCCATGACAGCGAAATGCCGGCGCAAGTTAGTGCGGATCAAGGGAGGTGATCCCTGCACTCAACCTTCACTCAAAAAGAGACGCTATTTTCAGTGTGAGTAGGCTCTGAAAGCAAATGAGTGTTGGGCCAATCTCTGACTCATTTAGTATAACCTGACACTAGGTTTTAGCACTCACTCGCACTCAATTAGTGTGAGTGTCGTTTCTGAATAGGGGCCAAAGCCTGTTCAAGTGCTACAAGGCATCCAGCATGAAATGAGAAACAGCAATGAAGTCAAACTTGGTCATGAATTTTAGAGGGCCATTTGACTTGGCATTATCCTTGTTTTCTGTGGCATCTATATGTATGCGAGTGATCAAGCTATCCAAACACTCCACCACTGCTTGAACAGAATCATGAAATGTCAGCCATCTTGTGCAGAAGACTCCTTTCATTTTGAGTCTTTTTCCATGCAAGACTGTCTGGGCTTTTGTCAGACCCCTATGACGATTGACTGACTTTTCAAAATACTTGGCCAGACAACTGATATTATCCTGGTACTTTGCTAGGTAGGGGATGGAAGCCGAGGCTTGACCACTTGCAAGAGCCAACTTATGCGCAGCACAATGATGAGATAGGACAAAAGGATTGTCCTGCTTAAAGCGCGTTACAACTCCTGACCGAATGCCTGTCATTGTGCTTGCACCATCAGTGCCAAGGCAAATCAAATCAGACTGGGAAAGGCCCTTCTGCTCGAGAACATGCATAACTTCAGTATATATGTGCTCTGCCTTAGCCCATTCTTTTAGTGCTGACAAAGAAAGGAAGTGGTTCTCTGCTTTACTATCAACAATACACCCGATGAATATGATCAAGTTCTGAGACATCTGTACTCTCATCAAAATGTCAGACCATACAGTTTATATGATTTGACTTTACTCAACAGTTCATCTTCAACTATCTTAGCTAGACCGTTTATGAACTAATCCACCGATTCATGACTGATGCATGTCACCAGCCTTCAACACTTCAAGAGGCTTGCATCCCTGAATTATAGAGGCATGGAAGAGAAATTCAAGACAAAATACACGTATGCGCCAGAAAGAACTGTGTACATGTACCAAGGTTAATCTGTGACTAACTGTCATACTATTTTATTGCACTGCCCTGTGTAATATGAAGCCTATTTCTTTGATAATATAAGTCCATGACTTGACTTTTCAGGCCTATTCATTTCTTGATTCAAACAGTAGTAATTTGAAAAGAAGCCACAAGATGGCAGTATTGACCTTTTTTTGTTAAGCCCAAGCTGAAGCTAGGTTTGGGCATGTCTCAGACAGAAAGTCCCAGAGGAAAAAAAAAGTCTAAAAGGTGGGAGGGGGCTGCAAAAGAGTATATAAGGAGGAAAATTGAGAGAGTAAAGTAGTAGGAGAAATTGCAAGGAGAAGGGTACATTTGACCAGACCTGTCACTCTTTTCATGACCTGTGAAGCTTTTTGTGGATTTTTGCCTTGTTGGAGCATTTTCTTGTCCCAGGACATCAACAAGCAATCCCATCACAAGGGACTGTAAATATTTTTTTTCTTGTATATGTCAATCTTGGTCAGTAGTATAAATTGTAGGTTAGTTGTTAGTTTGTTGAATTAAATCTGTTTAAGTTTTAAATTTTTGCCTGTCATACCTTGCTGTCTTGTATGCCGTAGCAAATTGGGGCCATAACACAGTGTAAACAAGCTATAGCTTGGTCTTCCAATTAACTTTATATATTTATTCATATTGTTACGAAAAGTTTCGTATTCAAGAAGATTCCAATTAAGAAGAAGGATTGAATTCAAACGATTTATTAAATAACTGAGCGAATGAACGTAGCAATTACAATTGTACAGAAATGGGTAATTCTTACATTAAAGATAGAAACACTGTCCTCTAACTGTCCGTCCTTGCGATGTTCTCACGACGATGGTGAAAATCCACTGGTATCAGACGTCTCTGGTGTGGTGATCCTAATCACCACAAAGTCCGTATCCAAAAGGTCTTTAATCCAAAGTCAAATTGCACTCAGCCGGTCTAGCTTTCAGGTGAAGCAGACCGGAGATGATTATCTTCCTCTCTCTCTCTCTGTCTCTGTGTGTGTCTCTCTCTCGCATTGGCTGCAAGTTCCCTTTATATAGGCCTTGTACTCCTGTATAAAGTCATAATGTAGAATCCTGACTGAAATCACAAAGTCTGGAAGGTGATAGAACTCCCCAGATGACTCCTGAAGAATCTTGCAGACAGTAGAACCCTCTAGATGGAAAAATCTATGTCAGCCTCTAGTCATTATTTATACAAGCACTCATGAATATTCATTACCCTTACATGAGTATACAGAAACTACTGGCTGAGCAAAATAGTACAATCAGGTGATATAAACCCTCATTACGTAACAATATACATGTAATTTCTTTATGTACCTGTAGCATTGTGTGGCTTTGAAGAGCGGGCATCAGTTGCTTAGGTAGGCTCTGTTTTGCAATGAAGTAAACATTCTTCATGGTCGCAATCACTGCATCCTTGTCAGCTGAGTAAGCATTGGCTCTGGCTTGCGTTGCCTGTGCAACTGCTTTTGGTTGCAATCAACCACTGCGAACTTGTAATCGTCGATCTTTTCATGCTTGGCAAGATCGTCCTTCTTAGGATTCTGAGTACTCTTGCCTTTGGTAAACATGTTCTTGCGGCCAGCGGCTATAAAGACTGTGCAAAATAAGTGTTTATCTCTTATCTTTAACCATGGAAACTCTTTAAACCATGCCGTTTTCACATGGCGGGAATGCGTAGTGCTGAGTGGCTTGTTGTTCCACTTTCCTTTCCGAAGCGGGCCGCCATTGCGTCAGTCTGGGCAGACTCATCATTGCTACTGGTAGTTGGAGTGTTGATCTCATCCTCAGACCTGTGCTTCTCCCCTCCAGAATGCTCTTCACTGTTGCCTGACCGTTTACTGCCGGTTGAAAATCCAAAGTTGAGGAGACTCATTGTCGACCGTGAAGTTTGTACCGCGATTCAACACGTGTCTGCACACGCACAACTAGCAAACTGGTCCCTGGCGCCATCTACCGGTTACTGTTGATGTACCGTAATTACTCTAAAAGTTCGCGAAATAAATGAAACTGGCTAGATCAGGGCCGCTGGTATTGTTTTGTTTTTGGCAGTGGCTATTTTTAGCCAGTTGTGAGCTTACTGCAATTTGTTATTCTTATGAACTTCCGTATCCGCATGCACTATATAAAATTCGGCCTCGGAAATAATTGCGACTCAACTGGGTTGAAAACATCCTGCTTTCGCCGCGTGCCTAGTGGTTATCATTACTAGACCAGCTAGCCGGCTTACTTACTTTAAGTTACAGTCAGGATGTCCTCTACTCGAGTTAGGTAGGGTTAGTTATTAGCCAGTTAACTTAGCCAGCTTGCCATCAAACTCATTAGCCAACTTGTACTCTAGAATTTCTGACTATTGATTGTGGAGAGTGGCGACCTGACAGTTCCCCAAATATTAGCCATCAAACGTTGAACCTAAAATTACACTCTCATAACTACCTAACCCGTTTTCTAAATTAAGCAATTCGCTAGAAAACATAAGTAATGTTACAGCCGTCTCACTAGCGTCAGAAGATACATTATAGTTAATGCCGTTGTATAAGCATAGACCGTATAAATCAGTCATGGGTCCAAGTTCAGATTTCCTACATTGTGCATAAACATATGGAAGCTCGTAAGAATAGCAAATTGGAGTAAGATTACAACTGGCGTAAAAATAGCCACTGCCTGTATTTTTTTTTTCTTCGCTTCGGAATATGCCGCCTTCAGAGTTTTCCAGCGATGCTGAATTTGGTTGGCACTTAACACAAAACCAGCCTCTCCACTTTTCGCACACCTTAAAGATATCGTTGTTACGGTGCTTTCGCCCATCGATATATTCCAATATATTCACGTCTTTCGTTATCTGAAAACACACAGTCATGTCCTATTCGCTCCAAAAATGCGAATTCCTTGTGAACTGAACAGGCCCACACGTAGTTGAATATTCTGTTCGGGGGCATATTCCGATTAAGGTGTATACATGAGCCAATATTTCAATTAAAACAGGCATATACCAGGGGTCTTATTTGAAATATTCAGAATCAGAAAATGACCTTAATTGGGTTATTGCATGCGTTTACATGACAGGTACGCAATCGGAATATTCTTATATTCCAATTAATACTGGAATATTGGTGTGCATGTAAACGCAGTCATTGAGAGTGGGCGGCCCGGCGGAGTGCGTATAGGAACATCACTGAGGGGAGGGGCTGAAGCGGACTTTTTGAAGTGCAATGGGGAATATGAGAGGCGATACGCATGACAGACAGGAAGATTGATTCTATGTACTGCTGGAGCAAAATAATGCTCTTCGCCAAATTTTTCATCTCCCTCAGGTTTTTAGTCGCCAGATTAGAACAACGTTCGCCAATGGCGATTTGGCGAGCGGGTACTGCGATCCCTGCATATTTGTTAATCGTTTGTTTGGTTTTTAAGTTGTTGGCTCCCAGTTGTAATCTTAAGTCGATGTTTGATTATAATGCACCATTTTTTTTTTTTTGAGACCCCACTATTATAAATGAGTAATGAAATCGATTTGATGTCGTTGGTCTCTTGGAATGTGCGTGGGCTGGGTCATCCCAAAGCGAGGTAAAGTCTTAGGGGATTTAAAGTCACTGAAATCAGATTTTATTCCCTTTGCAAGAAACGCATGCTAAAGCTACTCAGCATAGGGAACTGAGGGTTAATTGGATTTGACAGGTGTATCAGGCACCTTCCACATCTAAGGCCAGAGGCACTGCCTTTCCCTTTTGTTTATATTCATCTATAATGGATCCAAATGATAGGTTTACCATTTTTATGGGTCATATTAATTTACTTCCCGTTATAAATCTATGCGCAAAACACCTATGATCCGGGTTTTATTCATAAGGTATTTGATTTGATCCCGGATGTGTTGTGATTCTGCTCTTTTGGTTTTGGTAGTTCTGCTATGCCATGATCCCTTGCCATGTTTAAGTTCTGTGCCTGGCTTTGCCATGTCTTTTGATTTCTGTGTTTAGTGACCTCTTATGTGTCTGACTATTCTTAGGATCATGTATTGTGTTTTTGGTGATTTAGGATTTCATGTTTTTTTTTTTTTTCATGCTTTAGTTAATTGTTATCATGCCACGTTTTCATTTCCATGCATTGCACTTCGTCTACCCTGTCTTGTCATGTGTGTATCTTTGCTCACGGTTCCTTGTCTTGCGTGCCACTCATTCGGATGATTTATTAGTTTCTGGGTTTCAATCTTCTTTCATTATCTCGTGTTCTTCCTTCCTCTCTCTTTTACTGTCTTACTAACACATACTAACAGTTTATTGTTTTTGCTAATTACTAACCACACTAATCTTGTATATTTTCACTAACTTTCTAACATGCACTGGGGATTGTATAGCTGCACATACTAATTGACTAACGATCTCTCAGCAGTCGCCCGATTCTAATCTCCGCCCTCCTTGCCTATCCCTAATTATCTCTGCTGCAGTTTTCCACTTGCTCTCCTTTTCTTTAGACTATGCACTTTTAGTACTCCTTAATCGGAGCTGTTGTTTGTTCATTGGATTGTCTTGTGATCCCTGTCTGCGTTTTGGCATTGGCCAAATTCATGTAATTAGATTATTCCTCATGCGTCAGTCCTGATTATTGTTTCATTGATCACACCTGTTCTCCCTGGTCATGTGTTCTCCCCGGATGTGTATATAAGATGTCTTTTCTAGCACTTCCGTGTCAGATCGTATCTTCCTATGCCACGTTTGTTTACGCCTTGATTCTTAGTGATTTATCTTTCTGACTGGACCGCCTGACTACGAGCTTTGCATATTCCCTGTATTGTACCGCATTCTTGTCTATCGACCTCTTCAATAAATCAATCAAAATCTTTATTTAAACTCAGGAAACACATTGAGAGCAAGTGCTCTCTTTTACAAGTGTGCCGAATGTACAATAAAAGAAAACAACAAAAGAAAATTTAATGAAGAAATGAGTAAAAAATAATGAATAAAAATTCAAAAAAGAAAGAAACAAAAAAAAAAAAACATATATTACGTACATAGTAAAAATATTAAAAAGAATAGTAAATTAATATAAATAAAATAGAGAAAAAATTTTCAAGACAATTTACAATTAATTTACTTAAAAACACTCACAAGTCAGGCTAACCAAATTGTTTATCATTCTTTTGAATTAATTTATAGGCACTAAAGTATTTAATTTCAGGACTTGTTGTTGGTGGTTCCAGGTATCAGGAGCACAGAATCTGAAAGCAGTTTTACCTAAATTAGATTTTACCCTTGGAACCTGCAATGAAAACCAATCTTGAGAATGTGTCCTATGTATACCAATTGTCCATTTCAGAAGCATTGAAAGATACGATGGTAGTTTTTGTAATAGTGCCTTGTAGATAAATAAATAAAAATGGATATTTCTCCTATCCGAGAGTGATGGCCAGCCAACCTTCTGGTACAAAATACAATGGTGGGTCCGATAAGCATCACCTGTAATAAACCTAAGAGCTGAATGGTAGGCAGCATCTAAAGACTTTAAATAAGAGGCTAGTGCATGCCTCTAAATAATATCCCCATAGTCCAGGACAGATAGAACTGTTGCCTCAATGATCCTTTTCCTACAGCTCAAAGGAAAACAAGATTTGTTTCTGTACAGGAACCCAATCTTCATTCTCAAATTTTTTACCAGATTCTCAATGTGTGTTTTAAAAGTAAATTTGTTATCAAGCCAAACACCTAGGTACTTATAAGAAGTCACTTTTTCTATGTTAGCACCACTTAAGGTCTTAATAATCAAGTTATCATCGTCACAATTTCTTGCGTTTTAGATGAATTCAGTACAAGTTTGAGATTTAGCAGTGCTTGTTGTAGATGAATAAAAGCAGATTGAAGCTTTTCTACAGCTAAATGCATTGATTGATCAAAACAGTACATAATTGTGTCATCAGCATACAAGTGGAATCTCACATCAGTAGAAGAAGATAAAATATCAGCAATTGCGATTACTCTGTCTATTCTCATGTGCATAGATCGTATCCACGGACTAATTATTTTTTGGTGAATTCAAGATTAATTTTGAATATTGACTACACCAAATATCATAACATTATAATATCTGAGCACAGTCATGTCACTCTCAACCTTAAATTGTCCCTCCTTTAAAGAGTGCATACGACAATTTACCATGACGTCTCAGCAGTAATAGACGTTCTTCCAGGTGGCAAAAGCCGAAGAGTTCTTAGCAAAACGTTTGTCAAAAATTTGTTCGCTTGCACTAAATTAAAAATGACTGCAAGCTTTCAGTGTGTTACAGCTGTTATCTTTGCCATTACAATGACACATTTAACTTTATCTTTTACTGAGTCAATTGGAAAGCATATTGATGGAGCCAAATCAATATATTGACAGCTAGTTCTAAGTGTTTCTTTACAGCTGGACAAACGCTAGCATGCATAAGCACTGTCATTTCTCACAGACTCCCATAATTGTGAGTTCAAACTTGAGAGGTTGAGAACAGGAGTAGAAACTTCCAAGAACGCAAGGACACAGTAAGCACAAGTTTGAGACAGTCGCGTTCTTGTCTACTTAACAGTTAAATATGAGAATTTATTTGTTCACCTTTCTCACCACCATTTTAATATTGTTAAATATAGTTAAAAATAAACAGTCATGTGGTTTTTCCTCGGCGGATGCTGTTGTCGCTGACTGTCACCAGAGAATGCTGTCACCAGCTGCTCTGCTGTCACATTAGCTGCAAAAGCCATAGGGCAAAAGCAGCTGCCGGGTGGCTCACATGGTTAAGGCACTGCTCTGCAGTGCAGAGGTGATCACCACGTCGCGAGTTTGAGCCCCGGCGTACCCACCGCCGCACAATTGGCCATCGCGCTACAGGGTTTCAAATTGAGAAGGGACTGCCGGATTTGGGCATACAATATATATATCAGCTTTGTTCGTTGCTCCAGCACCTCCTGTTGGCCAGACGGGCGCTCGTGAGGAAGATTTCGGGTTGGTTCATGTCCGGGTATCCTCCGCCCTAGTTCTGAACTTGCGAATATTCAACCAATGAGTGTATAAGAATCAGTGGCAGACAGGCACGTGCTTCAGAGGAGAGCCGTGAACTGTCTCACTATCCTGAGTTGGCAGCAAGGGGTCGCATACGAGCAGCTTTGTACATAGTTCCCCAATTGGGCATTCCAGATTCGGGTGGGATTGGAGATGCCAAATTAAAAAAAAAAAAAAGCCATAGGGCAAAAGCAGGCTAAACTTGCAAGCTCGGTACTTAACAGTACTTCGTCGGTAGTTGGTTGCTAACGCAGGTGGGTGGCTGGTAGATACATCGTATATCACCACAGATGTATTTTCTGGTTACAAAACCGATGTTTTTAGACTTATCAGTCAACATTTCTCGTCTCATTCTACAAAATATGAAGCCATAAACCCCAAACTTATTAATTTAAGACAGACTTTCCTGGCTGGATCTCTTCAGGTCAGTGGGAAGCCGCTTGTGTTCTGCCACCTGGAAGTATCTTGGCGCATATTCTTTACAATCATTCTGAAATGCCCTATAGTTGGCTCATTAATCCCTTTTTACTAAAGCCCGGGCCACACTGCCTGCAGTTGCGATGCATATTTCGCTTACCGCATGCGTATTTTCGTTTCGGTTCCCATGTTATTCAAAGAGAGCGGCCACACTGCATTCCGGAGCTGCGTGACTCACGCACTCAAAAGCCGTACTGCTACCTTCCGGAAAATATAGATTCGGACTCTTGCCGAATTTTTCCGCACTACACATGCAGAAAAAGGCAAAGCAGAGCTGAAAATGACTGTCAGAAACATTTCATATCGCCATAAACACATGCATTTCACTAAATTGCTGAGGATGCGTGTCTGTCGCAAGCATGAAGCAGACAAACAAAAAATGTAACAACACTTCTGGCATGTTTATCATATTAAAAGCCCCTTTATGTGGGCATAATCCCTTCCGCTCAATTCAGCAATGCTTTGTGAAATATTGAAACATAGTGGGAAATTCTCGACTTTCATCGTAGGTTGCTGTCATAAAAGGGGACATATGGGCAACTATTTAGTCATTCCTGACTTATTTTTGAAAGCTTTAATACGCTGTTGCTCATTTTATTATGGATTTTTTTTGAAAGCTTTAATACGCTGTTGCTCATTTTATTATGGATTTAGATGTTCAAGGGGAAAAAAATCTCAACATATTTTGCGGGAATATGCAATTAATTGCGTTGAGCAGCCAATTAACATAGCTTATTAAGTTGATGATTAAAGACTATCAGGGCAGTACTTTTCCGTATCTCTCACTCTGGCCATGACACCCAGGTGATTGCTGAACCTACATACGACCCCCCACTTGTATCAGCAACACTTCACGTGACTGTTTCCACTGGTAAAGAGAAAAAAAAGCTGGATACAGTAGCTAGACGAACGTACAGCACATCAGCCAGTCTCTGAATTGTCTGAACTGTTCCTTTTAAGGTCATTCGGCGCCTTGCCGACACGAATGGCTTCAACCGTAATTAGTGTCAATTAGATTGCTTTTGATCCCGACATCCCGACACCCTCCCCTTTCACCAAAATTATCTTTGGTAAGAGCAAGACCAATTCAGAAGGGTTTGCTATGTATTGTAATATGATCGTGTAATTAAATTGTTTGTATTATTCGCTCAAGCATGCTTCCTCTACTGTCAATACAAAATATAAATCACCTAACGACGTGAGATGAAATAATATATTATTTTATAGTGGGTTCTTGGGCAAAGTTTTCCAAAGACAGAGTTGTAAGGAGGAGCCAGCGGCAGTGTGCCTGAGCTGCATGTTGTAAGCGGTTACAGTGCTCAGCTTGTGGAATCTGCATCGCAATTGCAGGCAGTGTGGCCCGGGCCGAAGACGTCCGGCATTCAAAGACCAATGATAATGTTGAGGTGAATGATTAAATAGTATGGGTAACAATGAAAAGTTTACGTGGGTGGACAAATTATTTCTTATGAAAAGGGATAACCGTAGTAGATTGGAAGATATTGAGAAAACCAGTCGCAGAACAAGCTTATAAAAATCTCCCAATCAGATTATAATAATTTTCTTAAATTTAAATATGAGTGTAATTTTATACTGGGAGAACAAATTGGTAACATATCACTTAAACTTGAACAGAGACAGTTAAAGTTTGGTGACAAAACGCGTAACCTGTTGGCAAGGCCGTCAAAGGAAGAACAAGCAGAATGAGCTATTCATAAGATAAGGTAGAAATCTGGAATGATGCTCCCCGACTTAACGGATAGCAGCAAAAAATTAAAGGAATTCTTTTGATGAAGTTATACCTCCAAATCAACAGCAAGACAAGAACACCTCCGTGTCTGTGGACATCTACATCTACAGAAGAGGTTTAACAGCCTGTAGGATGTAACTCTTGTTATGGCCCCAATTTGTTATTCCATTTACGACAGCAAGGGATGACAGACACAACTTTAAAAACTTCAACAGATTTAATTAAACAAAGGCAACTAACAACGCACTACTCTCCTGACCAAGATTGTTAAATACATAAACAAAAATATTTACAGTCCCTTTGGTTGAGTTGCTTGGTGATGTCCTGGGTGAGGGAAATGCTCCAACACAGGCAAAAATCCACTAAAAGCTTCACAGGTCTTGAACAGAATGACAGGTCTGGTCACATGTATCCTTCTCCTTGCAATTTCTCCTACTACTCCACTCCCTCAATTTTTCTCCTTATATACTCTTTTGCAGACCCCTCCCACATTTTTTTTTTAATTCTCTGAGACTTGTCCTAGACATGCCCAAGACATGCCCAAACCTAGCTCCAGTCTGGGCTTAACATAAGAAAGGTCAATTCACATTACACTCCATACACATAATCATCACTGCTATCCAAAATGTCCAATGACAGCTAGCGAAGCCTACCTGTTTCTAACACCATTCCTGGATGTCACCTTCATCAAATTGTGAAATACCCTGGTCTAAAAATTTGTTTTTACCACTCTTGATGTGATCATACACATGAAGAAATTTAATTGGGGATATTAAATCAGTGGTCGAGTTGGCGATATATCCAACCTCCTCGAAGGCTGCGGTAGCAGTTATAGTCTTAGTCATGGGGCCTGTATTTTCTTTCGTGAGGCTCTGTTCGTCAACAATCGCTTCAATCAGTTCAGCCTTTTTCATTCCCATGCGGTTTATGTTCAAATCCTTGCATATCTGCCATAATTTCTGCACTTTAACCCATCAAATTGCAAGTTGTAGCAAGTCAAAGGTTTAATCAGGAAAAAGGGCCCCAAAAAGGGTCAAATTTTAAGCTCTTTCCTGTGAGGCCATAACATGGGTATCAAATTGAAGGTCGAGGTGAGCACGCAAAGAGTGTAGGTTATTTTCCATAATCTGATCACTGTTATCCAGAAACAGAGTCAAAAGTGCCATTTTAGTCCCTGCTGGACCCATTTTTAGTACTCCAAGGCCCAGTAAGCATAATAAAAACCACCCTACCGTAATGTACAGCGCCGTGAAAAAGTATTTGCGCCCTTCCTGATTTCTTCTTTTTTTTGCATATTTGTCACGATTAAATGTTTCAGATCGTCAAACAAATTTTAGTATTAGACTACAACAACCCGAGTAAACACAAAATGCAGTTTTTAATTTATGACTTCATTTATTGAGGGAAAAAAGCTATCCAAACCAACCTGGCCCGATGTGAAGAAGTGATTGCCCCCTGAATCCTAATAACTGGTTGTGCCACCCTCGGCGACAACAACTGCAATCAAATGTTTTCAATAACTGACAATGAGTCTTTCACATCACTGTGGAAGAATTTTAGCCCTCTATTCTTTGCAGAATTATTTTAATTCAGCCACATTGGAGGGGTTTTGAGCATGAACAACCTGTTTAAGTTCATGCTATTGCTTCTTAATAGAATTTAAGCCCAGACTTTGACAAGGCTTCTCCAAAATCTTCATTTTGTTTTTTTTAAGCCGTTCAGAGGTGGACTTGCTGGTGTATTTCAGATCATTGTCCTGCTGCATAACCCAAATGCGCTTGAGCTCAAGATCACAATCTGTGGGTTGGAAATTCTCCTTCAGGATTTTCCTATAGAGAGCAGAATTCATGGTTCCATCAATTATAAGTCATCCAGGTCCTGAAGCAGCAAATCAGCCCCAAACCATCACACTACCACCATCATGTTTGACTTTTGGTATGATGTTCTTTTTATGAAATGCTGTGTTAGTTTTATGCCTGATGTATTAGAACACGCACCTTCCAAAAAGTTCAACTTATGTCTCGTTAATCCACAGAATATCTTCCCAAAAGTCTTGGGGATCATCAAGATGTATTTTGGCAAATGTGAGACAAGCCTTTGTGTTCTTTTTGGTCAGCAGTGGTTTTTGCCTTGGAACTCTCCCATGGATGCCATTTTTGCCCAGTCTCCATCTTATTGTTGAATCATGAACACTGACCTTAACTGAGGCAAGTGAGGATTGCAGGTCTTCAAATGTTGTTATGGGTTTTTTGTGACCTCCTGGATGAGTAGTTGATGCGCTCCTGGAGTAATTTTGGTAGGCCGGCCACTCCTGGGCAGGTTCACCACTGTTCCATTTTTTCTCCATTTGTGGATAATGGCTCTCACCGTGATTCGCCGGTGTCCCAAATCCTTAGAAATGGCTTTGCAACCCTTTCCTGATAGATTTCAATTTCTTTGTTTCTCATCTGTTCTTGAATTTCTTTAGTTTGCAGCGTGACATGTTGCTTTTTGAGATCTTTTAGCCTACTTCATTTTGTCAAAGAGGTTCTATTGAAGTGATTTCTTGATTCAACAGGTTTGCCAGTAATCAGGCCTGGGTGTGGCTAGTGAAACTGGACTCAAAAATGTGGTTAATCACAGTTAATTCATGATTTAACAAGGGGGGCAATTACTTTTTCACATGGGGCCAGGTAGGTTCGGATAGCTTTTTCCCCTTAATAAATGAAATCATCATTTAAAAACTACATTTTGTATTTACTCAGGTTATCTTTTTCTTATATTAAAATTAGTTTGATGATCTGAAACATTTGAGTGTGAAAAACATTCAAAAAAGTAAGAAATCAGGAGGGGGGTAAATACTTTTTCACAGCACTGTACATGCAAAAACCTTCAATTTGATTCACATGTTGACATGTTTTTGATATGTTTTGATGACATCAATTCTTTGACCCCTTCATTGTTTCCATTAGACCCTGGAAGGGTCTAAACTTCTGAAGTAACTGCAGTGCTGCACGCGGAGAGCTTTTCACATGGCGATCAGGGGGCCAATGCCGACACAACTGTACATAGAACAAGTAGACCCCACGATATTGGAATAAAACCATTTTCTAGCAGTCGTTTTGCCCACGGGTAATGGCCTTTCAGTGCAGTGCTGATCTGTAAAGAGAGTCCCGCCTCCCTCTCTGCGTCCACCCCGTCACCACTCTGGCTGCCTTCCTCACCAACTGCTGAACAAGCCTGGCCGCCCAGGAAAGACTGTTGGTTATTTGTGTTTAAAACTGTTAAATGTTTCTAAGCCATATGAGTTTGAGTCCTGTGTTAGCTTGGTTTTACGGTTCTGCATTATGTAGAACTGCTCCATTGCAAAGTTTTTTTTTTTTAAACTCACAGTTTTAACTGTGTACTATGTTTACTCAGATAGGGACTCGTCCCAGATGGTTCGCACTTTACTTGATAGACGGCCGAATAGCCTACCAGCATGAGAAGTTAAGGCCTACTGTAGTTATTTTATTCTGTTTCATTGCATTAGTATTTAATTGTGTTGCATTTGCACTTTGCAGTAAAGGAGGAGAAAAAGACTTGTAGGAGTATGGCAGTGTTGTTATTGAAACACTCTGTTGTTGTGAAAACATTTTATACTGCTAATGTAATGTAAATAAAGCATTAACATGTTCATTCAATAACCTCTTTCTGTTGGTTTCTTAAATGTGTAATGTCAAAGCAGTAGTGAATAGGCTGATTAATTCATGCACAATTTTGCTAAAATGTGACTTAATTTAATCAAGTATGCGATACTACATTGCACCTATATTCAAATACATATTAGAGTTCCCCCAGCTTAGAATTTCTTGACTGTTTCTTGTAGGCTTTACTCATTTTTTAAACTTGCAGTGAAATGAAAATAAGAAAACTGCATATATATTTATTTAACCAACAAAAAAATACGCAGAAGTTCACCTAACTTGTAAAATATGCTTGAAAAATGATGCCTCTTTTTTTTTTTTTTTAACCAAGGTAACATTTTACATTTAACAATTTAACAATGTTGAAACATATTTGTTCATTTTGAGTTTGTGATGGCTGTTTTATATTGGACACCAAATGCAGCGGCCAGATTTAAAAGGCAAAAAACAGCCGAGAATGGGGAGACAGGATAAAAATGCGAGACTTGCGCTACCAACGGACCTGTCAGTCGTCCGAGGTAGAAAGCAGACGAGCTTGAAGGGAAAATAAAACAATGATTCCCTCTCTAAATACCACTAAACCTAAAATATGCAACTAAAGTCCCTAACAATTCTCTGTCTCGAGACCTTACCGACTAAACTGAAAATGTAACACTGACACTCTAGCAACGGAAGCGAGGTGGAACTGGAGATTAAATAGAGCCCAGGCAACACCCCAATTAATGCCAGCTGGCCCAGGAATCCGATTGGGAGCAAAACAATATCGTCCCGGACGAGAGCAACAAAGAGCTCTCAATGCTTCCAAACCATGACAGAATTTGATAACAACTAGCTCTAAAAGAAGTTAGAATGGGACAATAAAAGACTGGAAAAGTTGCATGATGCTAAAAAAAAGGGCAACTGACAAAACATCTCACAGTGAAACACATCATTTAGCAACAGCTCAGTAACATGATTGGGGATAAAAAGTCTTACATCAGTAAAGATGGTGAGGGCTGACCCACTCCATGAAAGACTGCATTGGGAAATAGTTTAAAAATGTAAAAATAACATTTTCAACTTAAAATCTCCTAATTCTTTGCCATTTTATCATCTATGGTACACAATAATTGTATTATTAAAAGATTCCGAGAATCCAGAGAAATCTCTGCACGCGTGGGACACGGCCAAAACCCAATTTTAAACTGCTGTGATGTTCAGGTCCTCAGGCGGTACTCCGTTAAAAAAAGACAGGATTCTGCAGCTAATGTCACTGCATGGACTCAGGAACACTTCTGTAAACCACTGTCAGTAAGCACATTTTGTAACTGCATCCACAAATGCAAGTTAAATCTCTGCCATGTACAGATTAAACCATATATAAACTATATCGAGAGACACTTCCTTCTTCTCTGACCTCATTTAAAATGTACTGAGACATAGTGGAAAACTGCAGGTTTGACAAACAAAATGGAAAATTTTTTTTGGAGTCATGGATGCCATATCCTCTGGGCTACAGCTTCTTATCAGCAAACAGTTCAAAAGCCAGTATCCATGTTACTATGGGGTACATCAGTACACTTGACATGGGTAACTTGCGCGTCCATGAAGACACCATTAATGATGAACGATAAAGATTTTGGTGCAACATTTTCTGCCACCCAGATGCCTTTTTAAGGGAAGGCCTTGCTCATTTCTGTCACACCATACCAAATACCACACTCTGCATGTATTACAGCATCATGGCTCGTTAGTAAAACAGTCAGGGTGCTAAAGTGGTCTGCCTGCAGTCTGGGCCTGTGACTGACAAAATTTGGTCCATTATGATATGAAAAATATGACAGGAGGAGACTGGAAAGTATTGAGCAGCTGAAATCATACATGAAGCAACGAAGGGGAAAAGATTTTGCTTTCAAAAGTACAACAGTTGTTCTTATTAGTTTCCAAATGCTGACAGAGACGTGAAGCAACACAGTGGTAAACATGCCCCTGTGCCAACTTTTTTGAAATGTATTCCTGGCATTAAATTCAAAATGACTACATACTTTCCAAGAAAGAAAAAAATAGCTCAGTTTCAACATCTGGTATATTTGTATCCCCCGAACGAAGGTCGGAGGATACTATGGATTTGGCCTCGTCTCACGTCCGCCGCGTCCACAGAGATTTTCTTGTGAACGCTCTACAGCCTACATAAGTGCACCGATTCTTTTCAAATTTTGCAAGGACATGTATTATGGTAAGTTCACGACACCTCTTGATTTTGGGTACTCTGGGACCATCTGGGCTAACTGGGGGGCCTTCGGGGGATACATGTGCTCGGGTGCCGAGTGCTCTAGTTTCTTTTTACTATTTTCAAATACATATGTGAAAATCATTGCATTCTGCTTTTTATCACAGTTTACATAGTGACTCAACTTTTTCGTAAAGGAGGTTGCACATTTACCCTGCCTAGACAACTACCTTGGCTTTCTTGAGAATAGCCAGTATCCTGTTCTTAATTTCTTTGGTTCCTAGGGAGTACACAATGGGGTTCAGACAGGGAGGTAAACAGGAAGCCAAAGAAAAGGTCACCATCCTGACATCTGGAGTGAGTCGGAATAGAAAGAGGCCGATTATATTCAGAATCAGCATAGGAATGAAGAAAATTGCCACTAGAACTAGATGCTCAGTGCAGGTTGCGAGTGCTTTGTACCTGCTATCCACACTTTTCATTCTAAACACGGCAGTTAAAATACAGCAGTATGACATGATGATGAAGCTGAGGGGTCCACACAGAACTATTAATCCCAGAGAAGAGCCAATGGTCCACTGCAATCTATGATCATTGCAGGATAGTCTGTACACAGGTGCGTAGCCACAGAAATAGCTGTCCACATTCAGTGAATTGCAAAAAGACAATTTTGTCAAGATCAGAATCATGAACATAATGGCGCTTACGCAAAGCACCCAAATAATCACTAAAATACTAAACATGCTTTTAGGTGTGTTAATTGAATTTTGCCTCAGTGGAAAACACACAGCAATTAACCTGTCATAGGCAAGTACACCAATGGAAAATGACTCTAACATGCCAAAACAGTAAAAGAAATACATTTGTGCCAAACAGTTATGATAAGAAATAAAGTTTTCTTTCATCAGAAATGTCTTGATCAGGCCAGGAATAATGGTTGTAGAGAAAATTAAGTCGATGACCCCTAAATTTGCTACTGCAATATACTTTGGGGTGTGCAGGCGATGATCTGCAGATATAATTATGAGGATGCATGAGTTGGCCAAAATTGTTATGTTATAAATGATGGCCATGAAAATGAAATATATCTTAGCAAACTTTAATGATGTAAATCCAACGATATAAAATCCATCTGGCGTAATAACAGAGTTGTTCAAGTTGGAAGATGTGGAAACTGTCATCGCCGTACTGTGCCAACTGGTGGACTGTGGCACCTGTAGCCCAATCCTGTAAGAAACAGCACAATCCAGACATTATCCAATATGTCTCCTAAAAACACTCTGCTTCATAAAGTTTCAAAACAGACATCTAATTCATCTGTGTCAAAAATATGCACAGTACCATCGGAGCACCTGAGTTATACCGTTTACCAGCGCAGACGGTCCCTAATGGTAGGTTACTCATTGAATCCATAACAGGCTCTCTTTTAAATCCGTGAAGTCCTCTGATGAAGAGTCATGTATATATTTAGGATATCCTTGGGGATGTCTATCAAGAGCATTACTTTTGAAGTTGCTACAAGGGTTGAGCAACAAATCAGTTAACAAGTGCTTGACACAAGCTTTCCTTGTTTATTTCAGAGCATAGCTGTTGAATTTCAGGTATTAGCCCATGACATGATGAAATAAAGAGGAAAAATCAGAATATTGAAATCATAGTTGTTAATTTTTCATTCAGCTGGATTTGATATACACAGGGTAGAAAGACATTGAAATGAAATTTTATTCATTTTAAATCATTTTTAGCTATTTTTAAAACTCTTTCTTACATGTCCTGAGTATGACAATCACAATGGACTAAATGTCATGTTGTAGAAGTAGGCACATATTATTCACTCAATACATCTTCTTTACGGCATAGCGGACAGATAACAGTCAAGTCGAAGCTTATTTATGACAACATGCCCCTTCTTTCAGTTTTGCACAATGTGGGCCTGATTACTAAAGGTTTGCGCGTAAAAACGTGTGCAAACACATGTTGAAGATGATCAATAAACCAGGCGCACTGAGGATTGCATCTTTCAAATGGGCAAAATAAAGCGCCGTCCATTTAGCGCATTTGCCTTCAATGAATATGCAATATAGGCGTGTCTGCCAGAACATGCAAAATATTGAGAGTAGATGCTAATAGATTAATTTTTTTTTTTTTTTTTTTTTCTTAAAAATTTGGCATCTCCAATCCCACCCGAATTTGGAATGCCCAATTGGGGAACTATGTTCAAAGCTTGCTTGTATGCGACCCCTTGCTGCCAACTCAGGATAGTGAAGACAGTTCACGGCTCTCCTCCGAAGCACGTGCCTGTCAGGCACTGATTCTTATACACTCGCTGGTTGAATCTTCGCAAGTTCAGAGCGAGGGCGGAGGATACCCGGACATGAACCAAGCCGGAGTCTTCCTGACGAGCGCCCGTCTGGCCAACAGGAGGCGCTGGAGCAACGAACAAAGCTGATATCGAATACCCATATCCGGCAGTCCCTTCCCAATTTGTAACCCTGTAGCGCGATAGCCAATTGTGCGCTACTCTGAAAAAGCTGCCGACCCCTGCCGGTGGATACGCCGAGGCTCAAACCCGCGACGTGGTGATCACCTCTGCACTGCAGCGCAGTGCCTTAACCGTGTGAGCCACCCAGCAGCCCCTGCTAATAGATTAATTTAGCACGCACACTGTGATTTACCAGACTCGAAACTGATTGCGGTGGCTGTTTTTCGATATTTAGTGCGTTTGAAAGCCAGGTCTTAACTGGCACAGCTGTCTGCACAAATGGCTGCGGTTATTGTTGTGAAGAGCAGGCGTAGCGATAACGAAAGGCAATGGAGCGAAAAAATATTTTCTGCTCGCATTAACATTTTAAAATCTTCGTAAAAACTCCAAGTGGACGCTCAAAACTATGATGCGACGTCATATCTGCCCTCGCAAAGTAAAGGAGCCAAGTTGCTTGAGGTGGGGAGTCGAACGCTGTTTATTTCCGTGAAGAGATTGCGAGACGAACGCTGTACACCGCTGGGAAGTTGTGACAGATGGCTCACCCGGAGGAGAACGAGCGGTGCTCAGTTCAGATTTCTGACGCACCTAGCCGCGCCACATTAATGGTGGTTTGGCCAGTCTAACGTTAACATTGCATAACCTAAGCTCACTAGCAAGCCTGGTGGTTTACTTTCCCTCCGCACACAGGCATGTTTTTGATCTATAACCCTAATTTTGAATTCGGTGATGCCGAATTAATTGGCTTCTGTCTCCAACATACTCAGTGGTTATCAATGCCAGCACAGCTGGGCATCTGGCTAAACCACGGTTATTTCAGCAGCTACTCAGCTAATCTATGACCTTTATATTAGCCAACGATACCAATGTGACTTGCATCGTTTCTTTCGCGTCATCTAAATTAAGGTACTTCTGGACCTCAACAGAGCTTTTGCTCTTAGCTTCGCTTTTCACTTTGGTTTTTTTTTCTCTCCGCGTAAATGTTGCATTTCTGGACACCGAATATAGCCGAACGTGGCCAGCTAGTGACACTGTTTCCGTTACCATTTGTCTTATTAATTAGGTTAATGTAGCGAGTGAGCTTGTGGATGATGGACTTTCGGAAGCAACACATTTAGCGACAGCTAGCCAGCTTGCTAGATAATGAGGGATAGATTTAATTAGCTAGTCTCTCTATAATAAGTGATACTGATACCGTATCCGTAATCGCACTGAAAATGGAACGAATCCATTTGCGGCGAAGCAGCGGTAACTAGCGCTTGCAGTAAGATGACATGAAAGGAGAAGAGAATCAGAGCCAGAACATGACTGCATCCCTACGAGGGATGAACAACAAGAGACAGAAACTTTGCGAAAAGTGTGGAACAGGCAGCAGCCACAGTCACAGCCACAGAGACTGGTGAAGACTCAGCTAGATTCAGGCCAGCCACGACCGACCTGCCCCTGAACAACAGGTGAATTTATTAGTGTCCTTGATGATGAAATGGATGGCTACAGGGTAAAATCATTTGCATAAATCTGCAGTTATGGTGTGTCTACAGTGAGGGAGGCATTTTCATGGAAATTGTACAAAACCTCTGTCAGTAGTTGAGACTAAGAATAGTGAGAGTAGAAATGTTGATCGGCCAATATTACAAATGTAATGGAGAACACTTACTACTCATACTATTGGAATTATTATCATTATAATTATTATTATTGTTGCTAAAACAAGCTGTATTGAAAACTATTGGAAATGTTTGTGTGCTTTTCTGAAACTTGAGGCAAATGTGAAGGATGCATATTGTCTTTTTAACGAAAGGGAATCAAGGACATAGCCTAGGAAACATCTTATGTCTTTATTTTTTGTGAATGTTTATTTTATTCGGCTGTAAGTTGACGGGAAAGATATAAGAGAGGGGGGGGGCCGTACATGACCACGGGCTGGAACTGAATCCGAGTAATGAGGACCGATTTGCTGTGCCACCCCAAGATTTTCACTGGCCCCATCTGGCCACCCCTATGAAAAATTTCTGGGGGCGCCACTGCATGTGCCAAAAAATCCTCTCAGTCTCTGAAAACGCATTCTCTTCGCACTGCACCGTTTGTATTGTCCTCTAATAGTGCTAAATCTGCCATTGTTATTAACAGCATTTTCTTTACCATTTTGTGCATGTTTTCATATCCACTCATCTAATTGCAGTCACCTGGATGTGTTAATAGTTCATCATAGGGGTGGATCCAGGAATTGCAAAAAGGGGAGGTACAGCAAGGAGGGGATCTGGGGGACCTCCCCAGAAAAATGTGAAAAATTAATGTGTTTAAAACTGTAGGTTATTTACATAACCCCGGTTCTCTGAGTAATATGAGTGAGATGTCTCACTATGGGATGCACGCCTCGCTGCAGCCTCAGAAGCATCAATCTCATTACCCCAATCCTGATTGGCTGGTGAACGTGTCCGTCCGCCCAGGTGGTGCACCCACCTTAAATAGTTCATGCGGACGGCACCACGTCATTCAAGATAAGCACCTCTTCTCACTCGCCCCAGCAAGAAGGGTTGTCTGGTGAGACATCTCACTCATATTACTCAGAGAACCGGGGTTATGTAAATAACCTAAAATTCTCTTTCATAATATTTCGCTCGATGTTTCACTATGGGATATTGTAGCTCCCGTATTGCCAGACAAGCTTATCCAGCGTCCACCAACCCACAGAGAAGCAATCTGCTCCAGTCGGGACAGCAGATCCGCGCGTGCCACGCACGGGGCGGAAACGTCCAGCTTATAAAAGCGGACAAACGTGAGAGGCGAGGAACAACTCGCCGCTGCACAGATGTCCTGAACAGAAACTCCCCTGAATAAGGCCCAGGATGCGGCCAAGCCCCGAGTCGAGTGCGCCCGCAGGCCCACAGGCTGCTGCAAACCCCGACACGTGTAGGCCAAAGCAATCGCCTCCACCACCCAATGGGATAGGCGGTGCTTAGTGATAGGTTTCCCTTGATAAGGATTAGCCCAGGAGACGAACAGCTGATCGCTCCTCCTGAAACCCCTAGTCCTGTCCATGTACATGCGCACCGCACGGACTGGACATAACGCATGTGGCTGCTGCTCCTCTGGTGAGGCAGCAAAGGCTAGAAGGTCAATAGGAGAACATGAGCCCATCACCTTAGGCACAAAAGCCGGGTTGGGCCTCAAAATCAACCTTACATCTCCCGGGAAGAGCTGAGCGCATGACGGATGCACCGAAAGCGCATGGATGTCACTAACTCGCTTAGCTGAAGCCAGAGCCAGCAACAACACAGCCTTGAGAGACACGTGCTTCAAGTCTGCCCCCTCCAGTGGCTCAAAAGGAGGGCCCTTAAGTCCCTCCAGAACCACAGCCAGATCCCACGGTGGCACCAGTGGTCTGGACATGGGGCAAACCAGTGGGTGCTTACTCGCCGTTCGCCTCCCAAACCCCATGTGACAGGCGGCGATCGCCGCCAAGTACACCTTAATCGTGGAGAAGGCTTTGACTTTGTCAATCAGGTCCTGCAAGAATGACAATATAGCACTCACTGGACACTGAAAAGAAACGTGGCCATTCCTGTGACACCACCCTTCAAACACCCTCCACTTACAGTCATACAAAGACCTAGTGGATGGGACCCTAGCATTTTGTATAGTGGAAATCACACGCTGTGACAATCCCACAGCCGAGAGACTGAGCCACTCAGGGGCCACGCCCACAATGCCAGGCATTCCGGGTGCGGGTGGAGGATCGCCCCCCCCCCCTTGCGATAGCAGGTCCCTGCGCAGCGGGAGCTGCCAAGGCTGAGCGCACAGTCACCGATATATCTCCGCAAGCCAATGCATCGCCGGCCAATGCAGAGCAATCAATATCAGTGCGTGACCATGTTCCCTCACTCTGAACCGAGTAGGGGATATCAAGGCCAGGGGTGGGAACGCGTAAAGAAGCTCATGCGGCCAGGTGTGTGCTAGTGCGTCTACGCCAAGGGGAGCATCCATGCTGCGCAGAGAGTAAAACAGCGCACACTGCGCGTTTTCTCTCGCCCCGAACAGATCCACCGCGGCCCGACCGAACCGGGCCCATATCTGTTCCACAATCTCTGGGTGCAGAGTCCACTCCCCGTACACCGGCGCACCCCTGGACAACAGGTCCGTGCCTGTGTTCAAGACCCCCGGGACGTGCGTCGCCCTCAAGCAGAGGAGACGACCGCAGCTCCACAGGATCAGTTTGCGTGCCAGCATGTGCAACTGACGGGAGCGCAACCCCCCCCCAGCGGTTGATGTATGCCTCCGTCGTCGTATTGTCCATCCTCACCAGGACATGATGACCCATGAGAGATGGAAGGAAATGTTTCAGGGAGAGGAACACCGCTGAAAGTTCCAGAAAATTTATGTGAGACTGCTGGAGGCCCACACTCCAGCGGCCCCTCACAGACCGGCCCCCGTGAATTCCGCCCCAACCCGTCAGGCTGGCGTCTGTCGTGACCACCTTCCTGAACAGGACCGAGCCCATTGGGACCCTCTGGGTCAGAAAGGACGGGGCCCGCCAGTGACGCAGTGCCCTGGCGCACTCCGGTGTGACCAAGACTCTCCGCGCGCCGTGACGCACGGGATCTAGCCCGCATGAGGCCACCCAAAGCTGGAATTCTCTCATGTGGAGGCGACCGAGACGGATCACGAGAATGGCAGACGCCATCAGTCCGAGTAACCGAAGACACGATCTGAATGGAACAGACCTGCCGGGATAAAAAAGCGCGAGGCATGCCCTGAAAGCTTTCACCCGTTCCGCCGAGAGGCGCGCTGTGAAAGACACTGAATTCAGGGATATAACCCCAGAAAGATTCCATCTTGCGCTGGGGACAGCATGCTTTTCTCCGCGTTTATCACAAAACCCAGATCGACTAGGTGCTGTGTGAGAATACGCGTGTGCACCCTGGCTTCCTGCTCCGATTGCGCCAAAAGCAGCCAATCGTCCAGATATGTGGCCAGACGGATGCCCCGCCGTCTCAGCAGGGCTATTGCTGCCTCCGTGCACTGCCCGAACACCCTCGGGCATAATGACAGACCGAAAGGGAGCACGTAATACTCGTAGCAGATCCCCTGGAAAGCAAACCTCACATACTTTCTGTGGGGAGGATAGATTAGGATGTGGAAATACGCGTCTTTCAGATCGACTGAAGAGAACCAATCGTTCTGATGTACAAGACGCAACAGGGATGCGTGTGTGAGCATCCTGAACTTGTATTTCCTGAGATATTTGTTCAGAGCCCGTAAATCCAGGATAGGGGGAATACCGTTCCCCCCCGTTTGGGGACTAGGAAATACCTGGAGTAGAAACCGCTCTGACATTGCGCAGGAGGGACGACACAGATTGCTCCCTTGTTTAACAGTGAGATAATTTCCTCCTTCAAAACACGAGCTGACTCTCCCTGAGCCTGGGAGTGTATAACGCCGGCGAATCGCGGGGGGACAGCGGCGAATTGCAGCCAGTGCGGCCCATCTCCGCCATCTGAGGGAGAGAGGTGATGTGCACTGCAGCCCTTCCACCACAAGAGGGCCCGCCCGTGGTGCGGTGGCGCCCTCTTGTGGCGGAATGACAAAGCCCCCAGGTGACGTGCCCTGCAGCCCTCCCACCACAAGAGGGCCCAGCCGCAGAGCGGTGGCGCCCTCTTGTGGCGGAATGACAAGGCCCCCGGGCGGCGTGCTTATTTTGACAGATTTGGCTCTTTTTATTTTAAGCTGCGCCCTCGGCACTCGGCCTGGCTGTGACAGCGGGACACAATTTATTCTCTTTGAGAAAACTTGTGTGTATGTGCATGCTTGTGGACATGAGAGAAAGGCAACCGCTCCGACGTCAAATGTCCATCCCTCCCGGCTTGCACTGGCACGGTCCGAGGCAGCTGAGAGATAGGGGCGTGGGGAGCCCCTGGGCGCACACCTGAAAGCCAAACAGGTGGAGCCGGAGAACGGGGAACTTCCAGCTGCATCACCAGTGGAGAGAGGGGGGGTCAGGCCGCTCTCTTCTTTTTCCTGGCCTGGCTCCTGGCGGCATGCGCGGGTCGCGCAGGCGCAGCTGCAGCCGGGGCAGAGGGCTTTTTGGACCAGCCGGGCCGACCTGGCGGGGTGGGCTGGGGCCTCAGCTGTTTCGGTATTTTAAACTGCGAAACCTGTGAACCAGCCTGTGCGAAGGTCTTACGCTGTGCAGGCGGAAGAGAAGCAGGGGGCTTTCGAGGGAGGCAGAGCTGGAGAGCTTCATCCTCCTTCTTTTTAGCTTCGCACCGCCGTTGCATAGAAGTCAATGGGCATGTCCAGGATGTCGTCCTTCTCCCTGTCCGACAGGTTGGCGAGGTCGAGCCACCGCGCCTGTTCCTGCAGGACCATGGTCCCCAGCGCTTTTCCCGTGGCCTGGACCGCGCAGCGTTGGATATGGAGACACAGGTCGATGACGACCGGTATTTCCTCCCATGTAGCTGGGTCCTGAGTTAGCACAAAATTCTCGCACAACTCAGCCTGATAAGCCGTGAGCAGGGAGAGGACATTGAGCGCTCTGGCCGAAAGCGCAGCCGCCTTATACGCCTTTTCAGTCAAGGCTGACTGAAAACGGTCCGACTTGGACGGCAGACTGGGGCTCCGGGAGGACACCACTGACAGGCGGGGGTGAAGGTGCGCCGCCACGAGTGGCTCCATAGTAGGCATGCCGAGCAAACCCAGGCTCTCCATCGCCTCACAATCGAGGGACGAGGCACCGGGAACTGGGCTCCTGCTGCTATAAGGGCGGTATTTCCACGAGCGCGCAACCTCATCTAGCAGCTCCGGGAAGACGGGGAGAAGTTGTTTCGTCGCACTCTTGGCCAAGGGCAATTTCTTCCCCTCGTAGCGGGATCTGGTGGTCTCAGCTACGACAACGGGCCAGGGGATGTCCAGCCGGGCAGCAGCGCGTTTGCACACATCGAGCATGTCCGAGCTGGGGAGAGGAGAAGCTGGTGGGCTAATCTCATCTCCATCCCGAGAGGTGACGGAGGCCGCGGGCTGCACAGCCCGAGCCAGAGTAATGAAGACGTCGTCATCTTCTTCATCCTCTGATATGAGGAGTTCAGAGACGCCATCTTCATCGTCCCCATAGTCTAGTTCTAGGACGTCTTCCTCACATGGGGGATCCGCGGCTAGGTCGAGCTGGGAGCCCCAGCTAGTGCTAGCCTCCGGAATCGCCACCGTAGCGACCGCCAAATCCTCTTTACCCTCGGCAGCAGTGCTGTCGAAGGGGAGGGGAGGAGGGGGTCAAATCCAGGCAAGCTAGCCTGGCGGGCTAGCGGTCTGTGGAGACTTTTCGCCGTAAACACCGCGCAGTGTTGTCACGAGCCGGGAAGTTCGATAGCCATACGGGCGTGTTCCAGCCCCAGGCAGCTCGAGCAGACCTGGTGTGGATCTGTACTCGAGATCTTGATCCCACAGCGACAGGGACAGGTCCCGGAGTCTCCGTGCCCCTTGGTATGGGGGTTTTTGGCCTCCATTCCTAGCTAGCTGGTGTGCAAGCCGGGAGACGAAGCAGCTAACTGGTGTGCTAACTTTAAAGAAAACCGAGAGGTAGCTGGTGTGCTAGCACTCAGAGCTCGACGTGCCGTGGTGAGGCGTCGAGTGAAGAAAACCGAGAGGTAGCTGGTGTGCTAGCCTTCGGTACTCGACGTGCCGTGGTGAGGTGTCGAGGACAGTGCTGACCAAGCCGTGGAGGGCAGGAAGCAATAAGGTATCCAAAGCTAGTAGCGCCCGGCGACAGAAAATCCGTCTATGGACAGTTAAGCTAACCAGCCCTGGACGAGAGATATGCTCCGAGTGAGAAGAGGTGTTTGAATGACGTGGTGCCGTCTGCATGAACTATTTAAGGTGGGTGCAGCACCTGGGCGGACGGACACGTTCACCAGCCAATCAGGATTGGCGTAATGAGATTAATGCTTCTGAGGCTGCAGCGAGGCGTGCATCCCAAGGTTCCAAAAATGTAGCTTAAAAAAACTTTCAAACCGCTGTTATAATGCAGTTTTACATTAACTGACAACTTTAACCTTTACCTAAGACTCTCACTGACGTCAAAGTTTGTGACCTTAACCCTTTCACTGCTGTTGCTGTTTCAAAGAGGAGAAAATCTTTCGAAATCGTCAAAGCCCTAAAGTGTTGGTATTCATTGGAATGTGCTTGATGAGAGAATTCCAGTGAATACCAATGTGCTATGGTTTGAGTGATTTTGAAAGGTTTTGATGTTTCAGAAATGTTGACAAAATGACCACTAGCAGTGAAAGGGTTTGACCACATTTCCCACAAAACATTTATATTATTAGTTTTTGAGTTTATATACTTTCGTAACACCAAATAGCCTCCAACAAAATACTTGTAGTGTATATCTAACATGCAAACCCAGGGGCTATATTCATCTGTGATTTTAGTAGATGTTAACAGATCATCAAATCCCCCCCCCCCCCCCCCCCCAGTCCCTAAACCAGGTATTCTAAAAGATACCACACTCAACAGCTTGTAAAAAGTTATTACAATGCTGTGATTGCCTTCTTTCAAAATGGTTCTAAAAAGATGAGGCGTGAATGCTTCGTGTCATACACATAATCTAAGTCACTATTTAGTAAAATTTCTGGACGTGAGTGAATTTACTAATCTGGAGGCAGTGACATTCGTGAATGAGTCGAGTCTTTTGAACGGATATTTTCAGTCAACGATGAGAACTAATTCGCAGTGGCGAGCCATTTCTGATATGCAAATTATCCACGCTGCCTTCATATGTCACCTGTGTGCCCCATGAGTCTGAGTTGTCCACGCTGCCATCACATGAATTACTAATGATATCTCCGAGTTGAGCCGAGTTTGAGTTGTCCACAGCACGCTCCATTCACATGAATGCAGGTATATGTGCAGCTAACTAAGGAGAGGAGAATATTAGTGAGTCCCGCCCGACTGGACTGAAGACATTTGCCGCTATGTCTGTTCTGTTGCGGATTCGGGTCAAAGAGCCGAGCTCCTGAGTGTAAAGTAGTTCAGATGTACAAACACCAGGTAACATAGTACAATTTTGCATTCACATTTTTATCATGTCCTAATGTTTATTCTTGTTTTTTTTTAAATTCTTTAATTTAATTAAAAATTTTAAATTCTTATTTTTATTTTTATATATTTTCTGTATAGTTCTGTAATGTCCTTGAGTGGAAAATTTAACAGAAAAGTTGTTTTGCATGAAAGTTATCTGTAACCTGCATAGGTTTAATTGTGCGACAAAGTTTTTTAGGTGAGGGAAAATTCAAAATAGTGATCTCACAGTCAAAGCATGGGGATATGGCACCACCTTATGGAATGTTTACAATGAAAACACAAGCCAAATGAAATTATAATCAATGTAATAATTTCCACTAATAGAGTATATGTTGGTGGGATTTGTTAGTTTGAATTATTCTGATCCCAATCTTATAACTGCTACCAGTGATTTTTTCCTCGATATAAATAAGTTACCCCAAGTTGACTTCTAAAAAATAAATAAATATAACAATGAGCCATTCTTTTGCACGGCTCTTTGAGAGGAAGAGCACGTAGAGATCCGGCTCTCTTCAAAAAGCCATAAATCCCATCTCTATTGGGTAGGTAATGTCCAAAACAAACCAAACAACCAAATAACAAACTTATTTATATTAAAAATCCTATTTATCCTAAAGATGTCCTGAAATAAATTTAATACCATGATGCTCTCCTATAGTAAAACATGACATTGTCAACATATAAACTATTTTTTATAGAAATATATTAATTAATTTCACATGAATTAATGTGAAAAAGAAATGTGACTTTAGGGCCATTCAGAATTTTTTTCAGTAAGACCATTGTACTATTTGGATTGACTCATACATAACTTTTTAAAAATAATGTTACATATCTTGCAGACTCTAAAGGGCATAGAATAGCTCACTAGCTTCAGAACCGCAGTACTTGCTGGTTACAAGTTTACCCCTGTGAAAATTTCATGAACCGTTCATGAATCGTTTGTGAACATTAAATGGCAGAAAAGTTCATGAACTAGACATTCATGAACTGTTCATGAACGGTTAATTTATGAACCGTTCATGAATCTGGATTTCAGTAAATGAACAGTTCATGAACAGTACATGAACGGTTTATGAACAGTTCATGAACACTTCATAAACTGTCCATTACCAATAGAGTAAAAAACATGAACGATTCATGAACGGTTCATGAAATGTTCATGAACTGCAGTTCATGAACTTTAATTTTGAACTTTGTTATGAATGGTTCATGAACCGTTCATGAAATTTCAATGAACTTCAGTTCATGAACTGTCCAGGTAAACAGTTCATGAATGGTTCATGGACAGTTCATGAACCGTTCATGTAGTTCATGAACGGTTCATGAACAGTTCAATATTTCATGAACTTGCTTTCGCAGGGGTAATGATGGATGATTCTGAACGTCAAGATGGGGTTTGGGAATGGAAAAGTCTTCCGGTATTCCAGGACAAATTTTATTTGCCACCATGAAACAACAAATCAATATACATCAAATAGTAGGCTACGAACAATAAATTGTACATAGCTTAAGTCCATGTATCGATTTTTACTTCCAAGAAAAAGGTTTCTCGGTCATTCCTACTGCATTAAGTAAATATTGTTATGGCTCCAATTTGTTATGACCACAATTTGTTATGACATATTGGACAGCAAGGGATGACAGACAATTTTAAAACTTGAACAGATTTAATTGACGAAAGCACTAGGTGTTTTCCAACTACCCGACAAGCGTGACAGGTTTTGCAAAAGTTGGAAAAGTCCCGAAGTCCAGGCCGGAAGAAGTGTTTCATGATCTTGTCAACAGTCTTGTTAACACCAAGATGACCTCCTAAAGGTAAACTATGAGCCATTGTTAAGATCTCATTCCTGTACACCTTTGGAACAAAAATTTGCTTGACCACTGCCCAATCTGCATTGGCAGGGATATCAGGAGGGCGCCACTCTCGCATCAACACTCCATCCTTGAGATAATACCCAACATAGGGTAGCATGGGAGTGGGACCTGTCTAACGGGAACGGGATCCCGGTCCCATGGGAAGGGATTGGGATCCCATCGTTCAAACAGTTTTGGGATGGAATGGGATGGGATGGGATGAAGTGTCTATGGGATGGGGTGGGATGGGACAGCACCTAATGGGATGAGATGGGACCGGATGTCATTCCAGCGGTATGGGATCAGATTCCCACAATATTTTTAGTTATCCATTTTGCACCACATTTCATTTTCATTACAAGGCAATAAAGTTGCCTATTATCATTGCCATTATATATTACAAATTAAACTAACAAGTTATGTATTTCATAACATTGAATTCAAAATGTATTCATTTAATTTCAATGTCAAACATTTATGAAACTTTAATTAAATTGTAACATATGATCATTGTCGATGTATTGAACTTGGCTTCTGTGCTCAATTGCAATTGGCCATCAGTTAAGCAAACCTCTAGGGGAGTTGGTGTCATTGTCCCATCCATAATTTGTTTTTGTAGCAAGAAGTGTCTAAAATGTGTGATAATTAGCAATTCACAATCAATGAAGGAGATGTGGCTTCCTTGCTTAATTGTAATTAACCGACAATTAAATGTGGAGAGGGAGAGTTGGTGTCATTATCCAATTCATGATTTGTTGTTGTAGCAAGATGTGTCAAGAGTTAGTGATGATTAGCAGTTCACAATCAATGAAGGAGATGTGGCTTCCTTGTTTAGTTGCAATTTTGCGTCAATTAAGTAAACTTTAGGGCTGATTTTGTGATCATTAGCGGTTTAGGAAAAATAATATTGAAAATGGCTTCTCCAAATGAATTGCAATAGAGCCAATGAGAAGCTTCTCATTAAATTAGAGATGCACCGATCCAATACGCGGATCTGATATCGACTCCGATATTGACTAATTAGCTGGAATCGGATATCGGGTGAATAAGGCCGAACCAGCATTCCGATCCAGTCATTTCTTTTTTATTAAATATCATACCCAGCAACACAGTTACAGCCATCTAGCCACTTCAATTCTATGTTTGCAACGCCAGTTACGTCATCACGCGGAGCACGAACAGCAGCTAGTGATGAGCAAACACAAAGCAACATGGAGCACGCTCCGGTGCGAGCCAAGTCTGCCATTTGGAAACATTTCAAAGTTGATACACCAAAAAGTCCGACTGCAACATGCGATATCAGTGACAGTCGTGAGGGGTGGTGATAAAGTTGGTAAATTCAATACCACAAACTTAAATAAGCACCTCCAAAAGCACCTGGCTAAAAAGCACGCGGAGCTCCAAGCTAAGCCGGTGTTCTGTGCCGAAAAGCCTCGTCCCATTATGAGACATCTGGGCAAACAAGGCTTTTTAGCACACAAAGCTTTTGGGCACGGGACATTGTGCGTGCCGATATACCTCGAGGTTTTCCAGCACAAGGTTTTTCGGCACGGAACACCGGCAGCTTGAAAGCAACCAACATAACAGAAAAGGTTATGGAGTTTGTTGTTTTGGATTCGCAGCCCCTCTCTGTCGTTGATCACGAAGCAGGTCAGGGGAGCAAAAAATGCTCACATTTTATTTAAGTTAGTTACCTGTTTTGATTTTCTAAATGTGTTGGAAGTGTTAGGCTACTTCTGTTTAGTTTGTAATTTTGAACAAGTTTATTAAACCACTTCTGTTTGTTGGGTTCAGCTAGTATATTTTATATGAGATTAGATTTTGAATATCTGTTTGCACTAAATGTTGACATAGAAGTGTTTCTTCTGTTTATGTTGTGTTTTTAAACAAGTTACTTAAGCCACTTGTTAGCTGCTATATTTCATATTAGATTTGTTATTAGATTAGTTGTTCAGCAGCTTCTTGAAAGCAAAGTTCATCCCGCACATCCTCCATAAGGTGGCAGTTTTCATGAACCCTGTGCAGAAGTCCATGCGTGTCCTTGAGGCAGAGGAGAGGGAGCAGGTCATTGAGTACGTCACAGACATAGTGGATGCCCTTCCACTTTGCGCTCAACAGCCAACCAAGGAGGACATTGAGCCCCCCACCAAGAAGCGTTGTCTCAGCAGGCGGGATGATGCTGAAGAAGAGGAAGAGCCCTACGTGTCAGAGATAGAGACCTACTAGAAGCTCTCTGTCAAGGGGTCTGACCGCGACCGTCCCATCCTCCAGTGACTCATTTTTTTATATATAAATATATTAAATTTATTAAATATACTCATATATTTAGAAGGACACATTATTTTTTTCTACGCGCTATAGTACTGAGGCGACTGGAATATGTAAAATAATCAAAAGGAATTGGGATCTTCTTCAATGTGATGAGACTTTACGTGATCTATTTAAAGAATCTCCAGTCTTTTCATTTCGTAGAGCGCCTACAATAGGAGATAGGTTAGTTAGTAGCTACTTGCCAGCGAGGGAGCATACGACTTTCTTACCAAGAGTGCCAAATGGTACTTTTAAATGTGGCCACAGTAAATACTGTGATACAGTTATCAAAACAAAAGGGTTTACTCATCCAGTCACTCAACAAACATTTACAAAAAAACATTTTATAAATCGTAGGACGACGTTTGTGGTTTATATCTTGACATGCTCTTTGTGTGATGCTTTTTATGCTGGGTGGACTAAACGCCGGCTACAGGACTCGCTGAGCATAGATATGCAGCTAAGATACGTAATCATGATTACGCAATGGTTAAACACTTTAAGGAATTACATAATGGGAATCTAGCATCTTTTTCTGCAATTGGAATTGATCATGTACCATTGTCTTCAAGGAGAGGGGATAGGCTTAGAATTTTAAATGAGAAAGAGAATCGCTGGATTCATAAACTTAAAGCTATGAATTTCCCAGGACTTGATGATTCTATTGAGATGTGGGCCTTTCTTTAATATAATGAAGAGTGTGGCTGTTTAAACAAGGAACACACTGTGTCTTCTCATTTTTCATTGATTGGTTTATGAAGTCAAGCTGATATATTTATTTTCTTTGGTAAAGTAATTTGCTTGCTTAAGAATTCTACTTATATGGTAGCCAATCTTTAACATGTTCATGATAGAATATGGATGATTAAGTACTGAATTATGTCCTCCTTTGATAATTTAACTTGATTTTGCTCATTGGGATTATCTGACTTGCCTTTGGCTTGTTAAACCTCAACCATTTAAAATTGTTGCATTTCAATGTCTTAATAGAGATGTAGATTATTCTTTTAATTGAATTTATTGATTTACAGATAAATATGAAACTTTTCTTGTTTCTAAATTCACAATACTTGACATTGTGTTTTAAGTTGTATAATTACTGATTTTGAAGGTAGAGTTTCACTCCGCCTACTCCAACTGGAAGTGATTAGCTGATTACTTGCTGTTGTTATATATTACTCTGTTTGTAACATTGTCTAATACTCTAGTCCTGAGAAAGGCCTGTGTGTTTAGGCCGAAACATGTTGGCAATGGTTTTTTAAGTTCCATTATGAACTAGTCTATTAATTAAAGCTTTTTATTAGAAGAAGAGTGCCTTGGTTTCATTACTTCCATGAAGACTTTCTTTTTCTACCAATGAGCACCTCCTAATCATTTGTTTTATTCTGAACTTTATCTGAACGCCGTAGCCCTCCATCCCCTTTTTTTACGGAGCCCCTAAAGTGTCATGCAGAAAAAAAATATATATCGTGCGCACGACATAGTAAAACGAGCGCACGAGATATGAAAACGTGTGCACGTTTTATTATCTCGTGTGCACGTTTTAATATCTCGTGCGCACGAGATACTTAAACGTGCACACGTTTTCGTATCTCGTGTGCACGAGATACTAAAACGTGCGCAGGAGATAATAAAACGTGCTCACGTTTAAGCTAAATCGTGCGCACGAGATACTAAAACGTGCGCTAGAGATATTAAAACGTGCGCTCGAGATACAATTATTTCCCAGCTTTGACTTGTCCATGCATACGGCTCTCGGTAATGTAGTGACCACTTCAGATGTTCACAGTAACACACGCGATACGATACAATGGAGAGAACTCGGCTAATTAACTTTTATTTTCACCTCGGAATGTCATATAATGACATTCTTGTTGCTCTGGCCAGGAGACATAGGATCATCATCAGCAGGAGTACTTTGCTGCGCATAGGCCTACTGAAGAGCAATAGGCTCAGCCGACGGAAGGACTATGCAGATTTAGGCCGTGTTATTGACTTCATCCAGGAACAATTACAGGGTCCGGGGAAGATGCATGGATATCGATGGATGTTTACCAAGTGCCAAGAAAATGGCCTAAAAGTTAAAAAAGAAGAAGTAAGAGTCATATTGGCCGAGCTGGATCCAGAGTGGTCTGCATTCAGACAGCGACGGAGACTTCACAGAAGACAGTCCTTTTCAAAGGGACCTAATCACCTCTGGCACATCGATTCATACGACAAGTTAAAACATTTTGGTGTGTGTATTAATGGCTGTATCGACGGCTTCTCCCGGAAAATAATTTGGATGAATGCCTATAACAGGAGTAGTGACCCGAGAGTGATCGGTGGCTATTTTGTGGAAGCTTTAGAAACATTAGAGAAATGTCCCAAACTTGTGCGCACTGACCGTGGCACAGAAAACGGCCTTGTGCGAGACCTGCAGGTACATTTACGTACAACCCATGGAGACGATTTGTCCGGAGAGCGAAGCTACATCGCTGGAGCGAGTACAGCAAACCAACGCATCGAGTGTTGGTGGGGCATCCTCCGCAATGAGGGTATGGAGTATTGGATCCAGCTTCTTGGGGAATTACGGGACGAAGGAGGCTTTGATGGAGGTTTACTGGACAAGGCCATACTTCAGCTGTGCGTAATGGGATTAATTCAGGTATGATGATTGTGTGTTAATGTCGTCACGCATGAATTATTGCCGGTGGTAGACGAAGTATTCAGATCATTTATTTCATTAAAAGTAGACTAATACCACACTGTGGAAATACTCCACTGCAAGTCCTGCATACAAAGCCTTACTAAAGTAAAAGTGTGTGTATTATCTGCAAAAAAAAAATGTACTAAAAGTATCATATGTAAAAGTACTCACTGACTACGTTTCCATTCACAAAATATTCCGGTTTTTGCCCTTATTCTGAAAAAGACAATATTCCTACTAAGCTTTTTACATGGCTAATGAAAATGAATATTACTCCTTTTTATACTGTTGTGTATTTTAATAGATCATTATATGTTTGTAGCATCGCTGTCCTCTGAGAACCACATCTTTACAAAATCAGTTTTTCTTGTGCACATAATAACAGCCCGTTTTCAGCTATGTGATAATGCATTTTCAGGCTAATCCAAGAGCATTTTTAACACTGGAAGCGGCGGAATTTTATCACTACTAGAACCGCCATGAACGGTCGTTTGGACCGCTAGGTTCAAAGCATTCTAATTCGTCTCCCTGAGCACCTAATTAAGCAATTAATGCATCTTGTATGTTACCGTGTGTTGGGATTCTGGATTCTGCTGTCATGTTAAGTTCTGTGCCTGGCCTAGCCATGTTTAGTATTTCTGTGTATAGTGACCACTGCCTGCCTTATGACTATTCTTAGGATTGTGTTTTGGCAATTTAGATTTCTTGTTTGTTTTTCATGTTTAGATCATTTGGTTTCCATGTCATGTTTTCATTTCCATGCTTTGCACTTTGTCTCCCCTGTCTTGTCATGTGTGTATCTTTGCTCACGGTCCCTTGTCTTGTGTGCCACTCATTCGGGTGATTTATTGGTTTCTGGGTTTCAATCTTCTTTTATTATCTCGTGTTCTTCCTTCCTCTCTCTTTAGCTGTCTTACTAACACATACTAACAGTTTATTGTTTTTGCTAAATACTAATCCACACTAACCTTGTATATTTGGACTAACTTACTAACAAGCACTTGGGATTGTATAGCTGCACTTACTAATTGACTAATGATCTCTCAGCTGTCGCCCAATTCTAGTCTCCGCCTCCTTGCCTATCCCTAATTATCTCTGCTGCAAGTTTCTGTGGATTTCCACTTATACTTTGTGCTTTCCTTTTCTTTTATCTTGGCACTTTAGTACTCCTTAACCGGAGCTGTTGTTTTGTACTTAGGTTTGTCTTGTGATCCCTGTCTGCGTTTGGGCTACAGCCAAATTCATGTAATTAGTTTATCTCTCGTGTCTCTCCCTAATCATTGTCACTATTGATTGCACCTGTTCTCCCTGGTCATGTGTTTACCCCGGATGTGTATATAAGATGTCTGTTTGGTTCTCACTCTTGTCAGATCGTTCTCCCTAGTTTTCTTGTGCTACGTTTCTCGCCTCGATATCTCAGTGTTTATCTTTCTGACTGGATTGCCCGACTATTGTTTTTGGTTTGCCCTTTTTGGATATTGTTGCATCTGTGAATTTTGACCTTTTTTCTGCCCGACCTTGATTTTGTGATTACTGCCCTGGTTTTGGATTCGGACTGTCTTTGGCTTATGCGTTTGTTTCTCCTCCAAACCTACGCCTGTGTACCGAACCCTTTTTGTCTGACCACGAACTTTGTTATTGGTGCCCTGGTTACGATTCTGGATTACGCCCATCGGATACTGTTTTTGGATTGTGGACTTTGTACCGTTGCCAGCTCTGTTGGGGGGTTTCCCCCTTCAGAAATAAAGCCTCCTTTTTGCATTTTACTGGTTGTCGCACTTGGTTCATTTCGTAAATCACAACACCGTGTATCTTAAAAGAATGAAACAACACCAGCATTACGTTTTAACAAGTTTAATAATACATGTATGAATATTTAGGTAATAGAATTATGTATAATTAACAAGAATTAAGCTGCTTTGACACCGGACGCGTAACGAATTTTTCGCAGGACAGGTTACATTCAAATTAAATGCAAAGACGCAAATACGCGTTTCACGCAGATTCGCGTCTTTGCATTGACTTTTGAAAGTGATCTGTCGTGCTGGGATAGGCTGCAATGGAGCTACAGGTGGGTCTAACTGGTGTTTTCCAACTACCTGACAAGTGTGACAGGTTTTGCAAAAGTTGGAAACGTCTTTCCGAAGCCCAGGCCAAAAGAAGTGTTTCATGATCTTATCAACAGTCTTGTTAACACCAAGATGACCTCCTAAAGGTAAACTATGAGCCATTGTTAAGATCTCATTCCTATAGACCTTCGGAACAACAATTTGCCTGACCACTGCCCAATCTGCATTGGCAGGGATATCAGGAGGTCGCCACTTCCGCATCAACACACCATCCTTGAGATAATACCCAACTGGAACTGCGTCTATTTCTTTTTCAGGAAGGGCTCTCCTCTTTAGTACACCAATTTCAGGATCATTAGTTTGCTCCTCAATCAACCGCTGTCTGGACAGAGACAAGTCTCCAGACACATCAGAATCACCAGACCCATCCGGCTGGCTGAATAGAGAACTGATAAAAGTATCTGATAAGTCCTCAAACGGAGAAACCATAGTAGGCCAATCAGAGTCATGAGGCGAACCACCTGAGTCCTGACTATTCAATGTACTGGACGGCACCACATCATCTTCTTCTTTAGCCTTCTTGGCCATAGCACGAGTCACTGCGCAAGAAGGATACAGAGATGGGTCCTCATCCCCATCTTCAGTGCTCGGCTGTGAAGTAAGATGTACAGGGGGAACTACTTTGCCCCCAGCCAGGTCATTGCCTAGCAACAGAGAAACACCCTTTATAGGTAGACTTGACATAAGTCCCACCTTTACCTGTCCTGTAACTAAATCTGACTTCAAGAATATAGAGTGCAGGGGTACAGATACAGTCCTCCCTTCAATACCTTGTACAAGTATGAAATCCCCTGAAGCGGTCTCATCACGTAACTCCAAAGAGTCCATCAACAAAAGTGACTGAGAAGCTCCGGTATCCCTTAGGATATATATGGGGACAGGAGTAGTATGCTCATTCAGAGCCACAAATCCCTCTGACACAAATGGAAGAAATTCCTCCCTCACGAAGTCAGCTGTATCAGGCTTTTTAGCCCCACAAGAAGCAGGTAATTTAGCAGATCGGTTATCTACTACAGGGGTTTCTAACCTTGTTTTCACAAAGGCATTTGGTTTGGTATCCTTTTCTTTTTCTTTTTTAGCTTTAAGGAACCAACAGTTAGTTGTAACATGACCAGATTTCTTGCAATAACTGCAAACTAGACCACTTTTGTCACTGTCAGCTTTCACACTTTGATCAGACCTGTTACTGGATTTCTGAGCACCATCACCAGCTTTGTCTTTGTCTTTGGGTGAGGAATCTTGGGTATCACCATAACCCTTTTTCTGAAATTGGGACCATCTATTATTACTGCTAGACTGAAATTTGGACTTATGTGTGAGAACATATTCATCTGCAAATTTGGCAGCTGATTGCAAGTTCAGTGCTTGCTTCTCATTAAGGTAGGTCTTAACATCATCCTTAACACAGTTCTTTGAATTCTTCAACTAACACCATCTCTTTTAGTGAGTTGAAATCGTGCTTGACCTCCATAGAAGTACACCAGCGCTCAAAGCAAACCTGCTTCTCATTAGCAAATTCAACATAAGTCTGATTTTCAGATTTCTTCAGACCTCTAAATTTCTGTCGGTAAGCCTCAGGAACCAACTCATAAGCTCTCAAAATAACCTTTTTGACAACCTCATAATCAGAGGAATCATCGGCAGACAAAGCCGAATAGGCTTGTTGAGCTTTACCCTTGAGGACAGTTTGCAACATCAGAGGCCAGTGTTCCTTTGGCCACTGGCAACTCTTTGCTACCTTTTCAAAACACTGGAAATAGTTGTCAACATCCTTTTCCGAAAATGGAGGCACCAATTTTACCTCCTGGCTAGCCCGAAATTTATTTTCAGTTGCTATTTTAATTTTTAGTTGCTCTATTTGGAGTCTTTCTTCTCTATCGAATCTCTCTAATTCAAAATCTCTCTGTCTCTGTCTCTCTCTTTCTGCTCTTTCCTCTTTCTCTCTTTCTTTTTTCTCTTCTCTTGCAAATTTTTCTAACTCAAATTCTCTTTCTTTCTCTTTTTCCTCCCTTTCTTTCTTCTCTTCTCTAGCTAATTTTTCCAACTCAAACTGCCTTTGTTTTTCTTTTTCTTCCCTTTCAATCTCTAGCATTTTTAATTTAAGTTCCATTTCTATATTTGGATTTTCCACTGGAAACTGTTCCAGATCTCCTGGTGCAAACACATTTTCATCAATGTAATATTCAACTATCTCTCTAGCCAGTCTTGCTTTTCGCATGGCTGGTTTTACCTCTGTCAGCTCCAAATGTCTGCATATTTCCAACAGTGCGGTCTTTTTAAAAGACTTCAAAACCCCTACGGTTGGTGATGCCAAGAAATCATCCATTGCTGTTGTCAATATATTTATATAGGAAAATTCACAAAAACAATTTTACAATCTGAAATGTTAGATTTTTAATAAATGACTCTTAAAATGGTCTATCTCGGACCTTGAGCCCCCAATTTGTTATGGTCCCAATTTGTTATTACATTTACAACGTAACAGCAACAGCAAGGGATGACAGCCACAATTTAAAACTCAAACACATTTAATTAACAAACAAGGACTTTAACTAAACTACTGACCAAGATTGATTAATAACAAGAACAAAAAAATATTCACAGTCCCTTGTTTTGGTGGGGTGGCGTGGTGATGTCCTGGGTTAGGAAAAATGCTCAAATCCAGGCAAAAATTTCTCAGGTTCTGAACAGAAATGACAGGTCTGGTCACATGTATCCTTCTTCTTGCAATTTCTCCTACTACTTTACTGTCTCAATTCTTTTCCTTATATACTCTTTTGCAGACCCCACCCACATTTAGACCTCTTTTTTTTAATTTTCTGAGACTTGCCCCAGACATGTCCAGGACATGTCTAAACATGACTCCAGTCTGAGCTTAACAAAAAAAGGTAAATACTGCCATCTAGTGGCCTATATTCACATTACACTTAAAATCTGCCGAATCTTTTAGATATTTAACGTGAATGTTTTGATCAGAGGGCTCATTTCTTCAAGATGAGTACCGAAAATTTCAACCAAAAACAATCAGAACATCCAATGTGCTCTGCAATCAATTCATTTGGGCAATTTTTATAAATACTATGAAGTCCGTACAATGCCTGTCGAATATTAAATGCAAAATATTCCGTGTCTGACAGCCTAAAAAAGAGGACGATTAGAACAGATTGATAAAGAATAAAAAACATTTTAACAACAAACAGAACAACCAATGAACACTGCAATTTATTTATTTGCGGGCCATCTTGTTTGGATGTTCTGTTTGTTGCTGATATATTTTTATTCTTTATTTCGTTATAAATCTGCTCTCATATCAATACTTTTACTTTTTGCTGTCTAACAGACATGGAGTATTTTTCATTTCGCGTCTGACAGTCTTGATTGTGCATGCAATATTTAATTCACACTGTCAATGGTCATGGAATTGATTTGCTCACTGACTTCAAGCACTATTTTATCTCTGCTGTGGAAATAAAGGGTGAATCTGTTCGGTCCATCTGACTAATTTTCAAAAGAGAGACTGAATAAAGACTGTTGTCTCGTCTGTCTTCAACGAAAGAAAATAGACGAATCAAGAAAAGATCAAGAAAAGTCGATAGCTATCAATTTGCATTTTGTGAAGGTCGAATACAAACATGGCCAAGTTTCTACGTCTAATTATTGCTGGAATAATCGAAAAATTTAAACTCTTATAACTTTCGGACACGGAGTATTTTAGGATCTCTGCCCAACAGACGCTAAATTCGTCATAAATGCACGAAGTCCCGCGCCAGTGTCGACCCACGTTATTTAGCAGAGCTCAAACAGAAACTTTGATTGAAATTCTCGGTACTCATCTTGAAGAAACGAGCCCTCTGATCAAAACATTCACGTTTAATATCTAAAAGTTTCAGTAGATTTTAAGAGATTAAAAACAATAATCGACTGTCGGACATGGAGTTATATTAAAACCCAACACTGCGTTTTATTTATTGGTGTGGCGTAGCATTTAGTCTACTCGTAACGGTCTGCGCAGGTGACCCCCGTTCTTCTGGTGCAATTCCCACTGACGGGTCTGACGCATCTTCAGCAGGTGACGAGCGTCTTAATTTGTGAGCAGCTTCTGCGGACCTGGCACTGCCTCCGTTTTGGTGCCAGCGTCTCACGCTACTGCTGGCTCAAACTTTTTGCCAGTGCTGCCCAATAAAATAATCATAGACGGCTCTACTCTACCAACTCTGACAGTGTCATCGGTTAGTTGCTAGGCAACCAAAAGATTAATTTTTCGAAAAAAATAACAGCCGCAAAACTATATGGTCAGTGAGACCGCTAATGGCAGAAATTGGTAGATTTGGTGGTATTTTATGCTTCGTAGGTGTCATCTATTTAAAATCAATTGCACGTTAAAATATTGACACTTTTAGGAAAAGTCAGTGACCCTCAAGGTCGTATTCTTTGATTTTGAAAAGTTATGACGCAAACAAATTTAAAAACGGTCAAAATTACCGTCATGGCGGTTCTAGTGTTAAAGAGAATTTTCTCAACTGAAAATAAATACATCATCCTTCACTTCATCACAAACATTAAAAATCAGCACATCTGGAGATACATGGTTTCCACTGGAGAGGAAGAACTTGAAAAATTGCTATCTGAAAAGTAACTAAAGCTGTCAGACTAATGCAGTGGAGGCAGTATAAAGTAGCATAAATGGAAATACTCAAGTACAGCACAAGTACCTCAGATTCGTGCATAAGTACGTTATAGTGCTTGAGTAAATGAACAAGTTATTGTCCATCATTCACTATTGTAACATGTATCAGGCAATTAAAATAAGTCATGATTATGATTAACTCAGTTATGAATGTGATTTTCCAATAGGTTGTTTCATTTTGGTCATTAAAGTGGATATCTTTTTCATAGGAAGAGCTGAATAACATAAAGGATGTCTGGAATGCACACAGAATCCGACCCACGTCCAACCCAAACGTGCCGCATGGAATCCCCAATGTGATGTACTCCACCCCAGAGTTATGGGACACTGAGGACTGTGCCATGCCACTTGATCAAGAGGCATGTGTCCAAGGGACAATGTGTGTTTCGCAGTTGTGTTCCTTGCGATGAAGATATATTTGATCTTTGTATGATACTTGTGGAGGAACTGGGCTTACAGTTCCACAGTAAAAGCCCTCTGGAAGCCATTGATCTATATTTAACACTAAGGAATGCAATCAACACAGAATTAAGGGATGGCTAGACAGTGGTGGATAAAGTGTTCAGATTCTTTACTTCAGTAAATGTACTATACCACTGTGAAAATAGTCCACATGTAAGTCCTGCATTCAAAAACCTAAGTAAAAGTATGTTTCAGCAAAATTTACTTGAAGTATCAAAAGCAAAAGCACTCATTGTGCATTAAAACGCTCCTTCTCAGTGTTTTACTATTATATGTGATGTTTTTGGATTAATATTACTAATGCTTTAATGTGTATGTTTTGTTTTACTACTGTAGAAGTTTAAGGTTGATTTAATTTTAACTACTTTTCCCTACACAACAGTTTATACTCTGCAAGACCATCATAGCCTGTTTACAGCATTGCTGTCCTGTGAGATCCATGTACTATATCTCCAAAAAAAATCCAACTTTTCATGAGCTCAGAAAGGTCAGGGTATAGAAAATAGTCATCTGAAAAGTAACTAGTAACCAAAGCTGTCAGACAAATGTAGTGGAGTGAAAAGTAGCTCCCTGTGGCTTAGATTAAAAAAAAACTTAAAGAAATATTATTATTATTATTTTTTTTAACATTTCAATTTTCATTCAGCATTGTTGTATGCCTTAAGTGATTCTTACATTGTCTTTCTTTGATTGTTTACATTTTTCAAACAAAAATGAAAGTTTCTTTATTGTCAGAAATTAAACATTTGTAAACAAATAAATAGCCCACTGCTGACTGACCACATGTGGTAAAACATTAATGAATGCTCATGTAGACCTATTGGGTCATAGATTTATGCTTAATTAGCTGTTACGACATTTTTTGTGGCTCTTATTAAAAAAATGGCTCTTTAGATAGTAAAAGTTGCTGACGTGGTGTATGGGGAAGCATGCAAAACAAACTGCCCGCTGTTTCTATGCACCTCCTCGTGCTGATTTAGAACAAGAATCATCCATAAATTCAACTAATGGTTGCTGTTCAACAGCACAGTATGGGTTCCAGCTTTTTTTGACAGTGTATAACATGCTGTTGACCCTGCAATGAAGCAGTGAATGAGTATTTAATGCCAGTGTAAAATGATGAAACAATCAAATACAAAGGGGAGTGTTTTTTTTTTTTTTTTTTAAATTTATTTTAACAGTCGGCCAAAATTTGGCAGACTTAACTTCAACAATGACTTAATAGGCATTGGCATTAGAACTGGAGTGGCAGGTGCCCACTGCTCATCAACAGTTAAAATGGGTAAACAGTATAGTATAAAAATATAAATTAAAATAATAATAATTGAAATATTTTACAGGCCTTAGTTTTGGGACCCATTCATGATACAAATAAGTTTTGGACCAAAATCTGAGACGGTTCTGCAACAACCTAATCGGATTTCACACGGAATGACCCTCATGGTAAACAGAAAGATGCAAAACAGTCATATGAAAAGACTGATTAAAAAATATATACCCATAAAAACAGGAACAATAAAGACATGGCAATAACATTTCTGAAAAGTAGATAAAACAAATAAAATATCCCTCTACAGCAAGGGTGTCAAACTGACCCGTAAGCGGGCCAAGAGGCTGCAGGTTTTCACTCCAACAATGCAGAAGCGCACCTGATACAACTCATCAGTTGTGCAGGCCTAGATCAGTTGATTAAATCAGTGCTTTCAGGTGAGCTTCTGCTTGGTAGGATTGAAGACCTGCAGCCTCTTGGCCCGTTTACGGGTCAGTTTGACACCCCTGTTCTACAGTGATACTACCTTCAGGAAAAATACCTGTCTAACAGGAACAATAAAGTCATTGAAATAAAATTTTCCATAAAAGAATCTTTGAAGCCCCATGAAATGATTCTTTTAACCATCAGAATTTGACCAATTATGTACAATAGCATTTGGAAAGCCTAGAAGAGCCTCACAATTAAATTATTTTATCAAAATGCAAGTTAGAAGGGGGCTAACTAGAAGCCAGTCGGCTTTGAAGGTGGAATTCTCTTGTACTATGTACAGGTACTCTGTATGCTGTGAAATACAGAGATTTACAGGGCAGTGATAGACTTAATCAGAATTGTGTGAATTTGGTTGTCAAGGGTGTGAAATAACAGTTATATGTCAAAGTTACGCACTACACCGTTCAGCCACAACATTTAAACCACCTGACTAATTGCTGGTTTTAATGTTTTGATGTTATTGCAGCGAGCTGGGATGCACCGTGTGTGCTGACAGCTTTCTATCATAGCCAACATTCCCTTTTTCAGCAATTTGTGTTACAGTAGCTCTTCTGTGGGATTAGAATAGCCTTTGCTCCCAACACATTTCAGTGAGTCTTGGGTGTCCATGATGCTGCCACCTGTTGTTATCTTGGACCACAAGACCTGTTGTTGTAGAGATGCTCTGATCCAGTCGTCCAGCCATCACAATTTGGCCCTTGTCAAAGTGGCTCAGGTCTTTACGCATTCCTGCTTACAACACATCACTTACTAAAAAATGGGCACACAAGGATATGAGCCACTTTGACAAGGGACAAATAGTGATGTCTAGACAACTAGGTCAGAGCGTCTCAACAACAGCAGGTGTTGAGGGGTGTTCTCAGTATGCATATGGTCCAGGGAAGCAGTCAGAACTGGTGACAGGATCATGGACACCCAGGGCTCACTGATACATGAGGGGCCAGAAGAGCTACTGTAGCATAAATTGCTGAAAAGGGACTGTTGGCTATAATGGAAAGCTATCAGAACACACAATGCATCACAGCCTGCTGCAACAACATTAAACAACAACATTAAAACATGAAAACAACCAAATAGGCAGCTGGTTTAAATGTTGTGACTACTCCATGTATATTTTGTTTTAACTTCTGTCTTTAAATGTTCATCCCAGGAATTTCCATTCAGGATTTTCAGAACCATAACAACAGTATCCAGTGGTACCTATAGGCACTCTCATCCTACTGGCCTAGATTATATCCATCACCCATACAGAGCTTGTGAGTATGCTATTGAAGTCACTGCGGAGATCAGGATAATTTTGGTAGCCTACTTTAAAAGCTTTAAAAGAAAGCCACATGTATGTGATTATGGTCTTCGCTCAAAATCGGACATTTCAATGAACTCTACCTTTATTGGCTGTTCCACTAAATTGGAACCAGTGCAAAAGCGGAGAAAAAGCTGAAGGGTGCGGGAATCAACTTCACCCACATATCTCCTCAGGTAGCGGGCAACTGCTGTCTGGGCAGGGGTCATGTCGTCTGGGAACTGCAGGAGCTCCTTCACTGCTTTTCCAGTTGGTTTTTTCTGCTGAATGACGTGATGTAGAGCATCAGGTGGCAACACACTTGCTAACTGCAACACAATTGGGCGCCAACACTCAATTATATACATTGGTGCCTGTATTAGAGCCTTGTGTCCAATCTGTGACAACAGAGGGATCAAATTGTCCTTTGTAGGGATATGCTGGCACTCATGTGCCTCAAGGGCATCAAACAGTGCATCGCTGTCAACGGAATCAAAGTTCTCCAAAGCCTTCAGAAGTACTTCTCTCTCCTGATCAGACACATACTGAATGAAGGTGTCTTTTAAGCTGCTGGTGGTTTTGCCGTACAGTGCCTCCTCAAGGAATGGTGCTGCCAGTTTCACAGGGAAATAGCAGGCAATTTGCCACCCCACTACTAAGATTCTGGCAACTGCCTGCCACTCCTCAGACAGAAAATCATGCCTAATAAAGGGAACTTTCACATCCCCTCCCAAAGTGCACTTTTCATTAAAGTCTGTCCAAAACTCTGTTAAGCAGTCCCGAGTCACACCACTTCCCTCCCCTTCTTCAAGTTTTCCATTAGGTAGACGCATCTTAATAAAAACCTCAGTACTTAAAATGTCTGGGTCTTTGAAGGCTTGGATTAGGTCAGTGAGACAATGCCCTGTCCTAATAATCAGTGTAACAGGAGCAGGTTCAGGATAACCCAGTGTCTGGTCATTCCATGGCTGTGAAACAGGAGCAGGTTGCAGCTCGCTCAATCCCTCTGTTGGCTGTTCATCCCAAGTATCAAGTTGCTGTTCGCTTGGTCTCTCTGATGGCTGGTTATTCGAAGGATCAGGCTGAGTTTCATCCAGTCCCTGAGATGACCGATCATTCCATAGCACCGTGTAATCTAATGACACATCTTGATTTTCCCCAGCCCCAATTATTACCTCAAGGTCGATCTCGTCAACCATGGCATCCATCCCTTGTACCTCAGTTGAACAATGTGGCTCAGTTCCAGTGAGATCTACAACAGTGGCTGGGGTTAACTGCACGTCTGCTTCCTCCTCATCTGAGAACAGCTCCTCTTTCTTCATTTTGGTATGAAGATAGAGTCTGAGGATTCTAACTTTGCTTTGTTCATACAACTCTTCCACAGAGCTAGAACTGCAGACTTTTATCTGAGAAGATTCAATTTCTGTTGAATAATCTGAGAGTTTTTTTTTCATCTTAGAAAAACCATTTGGGAAGAACAGATTTTCAGCCATTTCTTTGATTTCCGGTACCGTTTTGTCCCTGTCGATGGTCAGGTGTCTTGTTCCTCCTCCATTGATTGCCTTCACTTGTTTGTAACGCTTTTCTTTTTCAAAAAAGTCCATCCAGCCAAGCTCAATCCGTCTCTCGTTTTTTTTTGCACTTGTATTTCCGACCCATTGCTTTTTTCTGGCAGGCACTGTCACCTCACTAGACACCAATCTATGTCGCAGCCTTTTGAGTATCGAGTCCTGCTCCTTGTCTCCATCGATGCGCTGGCTTGTCGGCAAAAGGCCACAGTGGCTAATCTATCTCCATATTTGGGGATGTACTTTGCCAAATCACCATCAGTCATTACAGGAATTACAGATGCATCAATCTGGAAAAACAAAATTTAAAAGAATGATTACACTGTTGAACTGCATTCAAGTAGTACAACTGTAAATGATTTTAGTCTTAAACATTTTTTCCATACACTTTCAATAGGGGATACTATAACTTTTCACCATCTTAGAGATACTCTTTTCATGTCAACATATCTGTTATTCAATCCCTGCTAAAAATTCTTTGATTTGAAGGTTTAACATTTTGATTAAACAGGAAGTTAAGCCCTCATTTTGGCCTAAAGTTGTGCTGATATCAGAATTTGTATTAAGTTTTCTCAGTTATTTTTTGAATATCTTCCCTATTTTCTTCTCAGTTGAAATTTCTTACACAGTATCTCCTTGTATTCCTCTGCAGCCTGAATGACAAGCAGATTTTAATATTTTTATTATAGGTCAGTCAAAATAAAGCCTTCGTTTTTGCTAAATTCTAACTTGGATGATTCTTCACTGTTCATAGTGAAATCATATGGTTCCCAATTCACAATAAAATTTTGAGTTTTGTTCATTTTTAGATCAGTTCATTAAGACATATTAACGTCCCCCTTTTGGGCCGTTTTTCACTTTAATAATTCAGATAAAAATCAAACACTGGTTAGATTTTCCATTGCTAGCTCTTATGGTCACATACACCAGGAGAAAAAAAAAAAATCGACATTAAATATGTTTTAGCCCTGTTAAGTATTTCGAATCTGTCTGTGAATAATTACTACCTTTTTGCCACTTGTATTGTGATGCTGAACACACTGTTGTAGTAGAACAGAAATGTCAGAGATACAGCCCGCCAGCAAGTTTCATCCACCCCACAAATAATCATTTTTGTATTTCTCTCCTGTATTTTAGGTAATTTTACATAATGTGTTATTTTCATGTACCAAAATGAAATTTCTCATTAGTAGGCTGCAAATTATTTGATTTAATAATCATAAAGTAGCCTAAAATAGCTATGTATTAACTCAAGTCATACTGATGTTAGCAAAAAATAATCCAGCCCTGTGAGATCCCGCTGGAAAGAATGTGGCCCTCTACCCAACATGAGTAAGACACCCCTGTATAGAGCCACCATCTAGTCAACCTGAGTACTGGTATTTCTTTATATTCATTGTCTAACATAGCTCCTTTTATATAGTCCTTCAACAAACATTAGTTAAAAGTTCCTGTTCATCTGTTTTATTGGAAACCATGCCTAGTTACATACGGTATAGGAGTACGGAAACTTCACAGTTTGTGAATTTAGTTGTTGTTGGGTGGCCATTGTCCATTCTTTCAATATACAAGACATGATTATGTCATGGAGTGCAACACATAATCCAACTAGCATTTCAGTTGAATCACAGCTTGTTCAAATCCCCCAAATTACTATTCTAAATCAGTGGCAGTCAGCATAGCAATGACAGAGTACACATCAGTTTAAGTATTAAAAAGGGACAGTTCACCACAAAATCAAAAAAGTATATTTTTTCTCTCATCTGTAGTGCTATTCATACATCTAGATCATTTTGCTGTTAGTTGATGAATTATGGAGATATGAGGCCTAGGAATGTTTGCATTCTTTCAAATAAAATGGGACTGAATGGATTTTTTCTTGTGGTGCTTACACTGTGAAAGCAAAAACAGTGCAACATAAATATGTAAAACTCAAGAGCAATGTCTCTTTCCAGAAATCATGACCTGGTCACTCAAGATAATCCACATTCTTTGTTGTGAGCAGTTTTTTGTAGGTATGTCAAAAGATAACAGTTCCTACAGATGTGAAACTGCTCACAACAAGGTGTGTGTATTATCTTGAGTAACTGGGTCATATTTCTGTTGAGTATTTCAAATGTACTGTTTGGTGCTGTGAGCAGTACAGGAAAAGGTATATTCAGTTTGGCTGTATTGCAGAGAAGGCAGATATCTCTAAAGCCCATACCTCCAAAATTCGACAACTCACAGCAAAACCATCAAGATGGATGAACAGCACCACAGGTAAGAGGAAATTTTTCTTTTTTTAATTTTGGGGTGAATAACACACAAAAGGGGAATGGAAACATATGTGAAGAGGCTTACCTTTTCATTTTCCAGCTGTTGGATAAATTCCTCAGGAATTTTCCGCTTGCATAAGAAGTCCCTCAGCTCTGCACCCATTGTCTTAATTGTCTGCTGTGTAAAGGGGATTACACAAAATAGAGGTACTTACTACTTAGTATGTGGTGTCTTGTATGCCCATGCTGACTGAGCATACAATTGAATGTATTAACACAATAATAAAACTTCTTTCAATCATTCTTCATTCGTATAAAATTCTAAAATAGCATAACTTTTATGATTGCAGAGAACTTGGATTTGTACAGTATGTTGAATAGCAAAGTTACTGTGACTGATATTAATATCGAGAAAATTAATTCGGATCCAGATCCATCTCGTCTGGGGGTTTAAACTCGGCCTAGCTGATAAACGCCTGGAACACAAACGGCATGAGAGCTGCACTTCCAGCTCCATAGAGAAAACCCCAGCTGCGTTCAGACTGTTTTATTATAGCACAGCTACACTCACAGATACGTTTCATACCTGTCTGTCAAACAGCAAGCAAACCATAAAACTTCTCTAGATAGCCCGGATCTGAGTGAAGTCCTGCTGGGGTTAACAAACGTGAAGTCTGCGTTGTCGCTCGGCCTGCAAGCTGCTGCGGCTAACGACAGTCGGAGCTTATTAACTGCAAACAGCCACGAATCCACTGACCGGCTCCTCCAGCCACAGCCAGACATAACGATACAACAGCTTATTTTCTTCCACGTTACAGCTAAAAACTCCCACTGACAGCTGACGCAGCTCTGGCCAGTGTTTTGTAGGCAAGCGAGACGTACAGGCTGGCGCCGTCTACTAACTGAAATTTATTAAGCCGCTGCTGCTCCGAATCTGAACATTTTAATTATAATGACTTGAATCGTTGGTTTTGCAGTGATGTACAGTTACCTCTAACTATTGCACCAGTTTTCTGTTCAGAATCAGTTCATCTTGTTTGCTGTATTAAGTGTCCTGACCTGGGATGCCCAGGGGGGATTCGTTTGCTGTTACAGAGCCGAAGTTGTAGCTAACTTCGGGGCTAACTCCCTCCAGTTTATTTAGCAGGTGGCAGCAAGACATACAAGCTTGGCTTGAGTCTTGAAAGTTGTGTAGCTTTTATTTAAGGTTCTGATAAACAGCCTAGGGGACTTACATTCACAGACAACCCATGGCTAACGTTGGCTGACTGCTGGTCCCGCGGCGGACTTCACAGTCACAAACCCAGTCAATGTGCACTAAGCTACCGTCATACAGATAGGTTGTTTGCATACCAAGTTGTCCCTTTCCAGAATGATTTACACTGAGATGAGCTCGCAATACAATCAAATTAACTTACCGATACTTGAAGTAGGTGTACTTGTAGGTGTTGTACTTTGAAGCTTCAACAACGGAGCCCGGCTGCGTTGTCTATTGTTGTTGCTATACCTGTCTGTGTAAAGTGGATTAAAGCGAGCGTGCGTTTTATCATCTCCTGCGCATGTTTTAGTATCTCGTGCGCACGAATTAGCTTAAATGTGCTCACGTTTTAATATCTCGTGCGCACGATATAGTTTTTTTTTTTTGCATGACACTTTTAGTTTTTTTTTTTTTTTTTGCATGACACTTTAGGGGCTCCGTATTTTTTCTTTATCAGATTTTTTCTTTACCTTATGTACCTATCAGCATTAATGGTGCCTTCTCATATGTGTAAGTTGCCCATGCCTTGGGCACTAATACACCCCCATACCATCACAGATGCTGGCTTTTAAACTTTGCGCCTATAACAGTCCGGATGGTTCTTTTCCTCTTTGGTCCGGAGGACACGACGTCCACAGTTTCCAAAAACAATTTGAAATGTGGACTCGTCAGACCACAGAACACTTTTCCACTTTGCATCAGTCCATCTTAGATGAACTTGGGCCCAGCGAAGCCGGCGGCGTTTCTGGGTGCTGTTGATAAATGGCTTTCGCTTTGCATTGTAGAGTTTTAACTTGCACTTGCAGATGTAGCGACGAACTGGAGTTACTGACAGTGGTTTTCTGAAGTGTTCCTGAGCCCATGTACTGATGTCCTTTACACACTGATGTCGGTTTTTGATGCAGTACCGCCTGAGGGATCGAAGGTCACGGGCATTCAATGTTGGTTTACGGCCTTGTTGCTTACGTGCGGTGATTTCTCCAGATTCTCAGAACCCTTTTGACGACATTACGGACTGTAGATGATGAAATCCCTAAATTTCTTGCAATAGCTCGCTGAGGAATGTTGCTTTTAATCTGTTCAACAATCAGCTCACGCATTTGTTCACTAAGTGGTGACCCTCGCCCCATCCTTGTTTGTGAATCACTGAGCATTTCAGGGAAGCTGCTTTTATACCCAATCACGGCACCCACCTGTTCCCAATTAGCCCGTTCACCTGTGGGATGTTCCAAATAAGTGTTTGATGAGCATTCCTCAACTCTCTCAGTCGTTTTTGCCACTTGCCACACAGCCTTTTTGAAACATGTTGCAGGCATCAAATTCCAAATGAGCTAATATTTGCAAAAAATTACAAAGTTTACCTGTTCGAACATGAAGTAACTTGTCTTTGCAGTGTATTCAATTGAATATAGGTTGAAAAGGATTTGCAAATCATTGAATTCTGTTTTCATTTACGATTCACACAACGTGCCAACTTCACTGGTTTTGGGTTTTGTATTATTCCAATGACACATTTCAGACTTCATAATGTCTACTTTGTTGTGTTACTGTTTCAATGACATGGGTAATTCTATGATCTCGCAGTCCCTCGCTTTGGATAAAATCATTTGCCAAATAAATATCATACAATGAGATTTTAAATGTGTAATCATTCATTTTGTATCATTAACAGTACTTATTCTGACTTCAGTAATTTGGCCTGTAAGCCAAATTATTACAAACTGTGTGTGTGTGTGTGTCTGCCTTATTTTAAAAGTAGCTATGTTTGACTCGGATCATTTGAGGGATTCGGATCATTCTGAGTCACTCGGTAATATGAGCCGGGTTGTGCGAGTCACTTGAGTCACTTGACACAAAATGGCCTGATTAAATGTTTGCAAAAACCATGGTACATTGACTCGAGCCATAAAAAAGCATACACACTTACCTTTATGTGTTACTGCCTACCAATAGAATATCCAGCCTGTAGCTGCCCTGGCTACTAGTTCTACGAAAGGGCTCCTATTATTGTTGTTGTTATTATTATTATCATTATTATTAATAATATTACAGTCATCACAACATGCAGAAACCCCTACCTCCAAGAAAAAAAGAAATCTGGAAATAGAACATTATTACATTACATTAAATTACATCATATTATTTTACATTATACAGTGGTCCCTTGCTATGACGGGACAGCGCATTGTGCTATGCCCCCTAATTGGCTCCGGGACTGTGAAACATTGTCAATCAATATCCTCTGTGTCGTGTCTCTAGCTGTGTGACTCTGAAGCTGTATTTGTGGGCGGGGGGAGTTACATGACAAAATGATGGGGGGAGAAAATGATGTGGAGCCGTCCAGCACATTGAATAGTCATGACTCAGGTGGTTCGCCTCATGACTCTGTTCGGCCTACTATGGTTTCTCCGTTTGAGGACTTATCAGACACTTTTATCAGTTCTCTGTTCAGCCAGCCAGATGGGTCTGGTGATTCTGATGTGTCTGGAGACTTGTCTCTGTCCAGAAAACGGTTGATTCAGGAACAAACAACGATCCTAAAATTTGTGTACTAAAGAGGAGAGCCCTTCCTGATAAAGAAATAGATGCAGTTCCAGTTGGGTATTATCTCAAGGATGGTGTGTTGATGCGGAAGTGGCGCCCTCCTGATATCCCTGCCAATGCAGATTGGGAAGTGGTCAAGCAAATTGCTGTTCTGAAGGTCTACAGGAATGGGATCTTAACAATGGCTCATAGTTTACCTTTAGGAGGTCATCTTGGTGTTAACAAGACTGTTGACAAGATCAAGAAACACTTCCTCTGGCCTGGGCTTTGGAAAGATGTTTCCAACTTTTGCAAAACCTGTCACACTTCTCAGGTAGTTGGAAAACACCAGTTAGACCCACCTGTAGCTCCATTGCAGCCTATCCCAGCATTTGGGGAGCCCTTCTCCAAGGTCATTGTTGATTGTGTTGGTCCATTACCCAAGACTAGATCTGGAAATCGGTAATAGTTGACAATCGTGTGCATCTACAAGATTCCCTGAAGGCATGCCTCTACGCATCATCAAAGCAACTGCAATCTCGAAGGCTTTGATTAAGTTCTTCATGTTGTTTGGCCTTCCCAGGGAAATTCAGTCAGACTAAGGTAGCAATTGCACTTCTGGATTGTTTCAGCAGGTTGTGTATGAACTAGGTGCGAAGCAGATTCTTTCCAGTGCCTAGCATCCAGAGAGTCAGGGTGCCTTAGAGCGGTTTCTTTACACTCTCAAGACAATGACGAGGACTTATTGTTATGACTGTGAGAAAGACTGGGATGAAGGTGTTCATTTGCTATTGTTTGCAGGTAGAGAAGCAGTGCAGGAGTCTACTGGATTCAGTCCATTTGGGTTAGTGTTTGGTCATGAAGTGAGAGGACCTTTGCTATTATTGAGTGAACAATGGCAAGAGGAAGAGCCGCACATCAGTCTGTTAGACTATGTTAGCATGTTCAAAGAAAGATTGCGTGCAGCTTGTGACCTAGCCAAAGAGAACTTGAAATCAAGTCAGGGAAAAATGAAAACTTGGTATGATCATAAGGCTAGAAGCCGTGAGTTTAAACCAGGAGACAAGGTCCTTGTGTTGTTTCCTTTGCCATCCAATCCATTGCAGGCTAGATTTCATGGTCCATATGAAATTTTAACAAAACTCAATGATCTCAATTACATTGTGAAGACACCAGATAGGAGAAAGCCAAAACAGTTGTGTCACATTAACATACTGAAGCCTTATCATGACAGGAATGCCAGGGTTGCAGCTGTCACTTCAGATTCTCCTGTGGTCGAAACGTGTGAAGATGAGGGGGAGTTTCCAGATGATGAACCTAGAATTAAAGCCGAAGTTCTTTCATGTAAATTGTCAAATTCTGAAGTGTTGCAAAATCTTGATGTAAAACTCCAGCACTTAAAACCCTCACAGAAAGATCAGTTTGAGAGGTTGATCAAGAAATATAAAGACCTATTTCCTGATGTTCTAAAGAGAGTTTCTATAGTCTCTAATGATGTAGATGTTGGTGATGCCAAACCAATAAAGCAGCATCCGTACCGGATGAATCCTGAAAAGAGAAAGATTGCTGAGAAAGAGGTTGAGTACATGTTAGAACATGATATTATCAGACCAACTCAGATTGGAGTCATCCTGTGTGCTAGTTCCAAAACCTGATGGAAGTATCAGATTCTGTACAGATTTTCGCAAAGTCAATGCTGTCACTAGAACTGAAGTGTTTCCAATACCTAGGATTGATGATTGTATTTATAGAGTAGGGCAAGCAAAGTTTCTGACCAAGATTGATTTATTGAAGGATTATTGGTGTGCACCTTTAAGAGCATCTCTGCTTTTGCCACACCCTCTGGGTTGTACCAGTATGAAGTCCTACCCTTTGGCATGGAAAATGCCCCAGCCACGTTCCAAAGGATGATAGAGTTTACAATCGCCGGATTGCCACACACGGGTACGTACATCGACGACCTGATCACATGGAGTGACTCCTGGGAAGGACATCTAAAAGATGTAAAGACATTCCACCGCCTGACCCAGGCTAACCTGACTGTTAACCTGAACAAGAGAGACTTTGGTTGTGCTACTGTCACCTATCTTGGCTATGTCATAGGCCAGGGTAAGGTGGCACACATAAATTCTAATGTCCAAGCCATCATGGACTTTCCAGTTCCTGACAACAAAAAAGCTTTGCGCCGCTTCCTTGGAATGATCGGGTAGTACCGCAAGTTCTGCAAGAACTTTGCTGAGATTGCTCTCAGTCTCACCAACCAACTGGAGAAAGGCGTAAAGTTCACTTGGGATGATGCATGCCAGAGAGCCTTCAATCGCCTGAAGTCTCTGCTGTGTCACTTCCCTGTGCTCAAATCTCCTGACTTCAACAAACCGTTCTCCATCGCGGTCGAAGCTAGCGACCAAGCTTGTGGATCTGTGCTCCTACAGAGAAGTGACTCTGATGACATTGAGTATCCCGTGGCATAATCTCCAGGAAGTTCAATCGCCACCAAAAGAACTATTCCACAATAGAGAAGGAGCTGTTGGCTCTGGTTTTATCTTTACAAGACTTTGAGGTTTATGTTTGTACAGGGCAAAAGCCAATGATTGTGTATACTGACCACAGTCCGTTAATGTTTTTGAGTAAGATGAAAAACAAAAATCGGAGATTGTTGAATTGGAGTTTGTTTTTACAGGAGTTTGACTTGGAAACTAAGCATGTAAAGGGTGCTGACAATGTAATTACTGATTGCTTATCCTATGTTTAAGTATGTGTATATATCATGTTTATTAGCAAATTGTGTTATATGTATATATATATACCCAAGTGTCTACTTAACCATTTTTGTATTGAAAAGAAAAATTTTGCCTTTATGAGTCAAAATTTTTCCCTTTTGGAATGGAGGTGTAATGCGAATAGAAGCCACTAGATGGCAGTATTGACCTTTTTTATGTGAAGCCCTGACTGGAGCTAGGTTTGGGCATGTCTTAGGCATGTTTGGGACAAGTCCCAGAGAATTAAAAAAAAAGATGTCTAAATGTGGGAGGGGTCTGCAAAAGAGTATATAAGGAGGAAAATTGAGGGAGTGGAGTAGTAGGAGAAATTGCAAGCAGAAGGATGCATTTGACCAGACCTGTCACTCTTTTCAAGACCAGTGTAGCTTTTTGTGGATTTTTGCCTGTGTTGGCGCATTTTCCTCACCGGGAACATCACCAAGCAACCCAACCAAAGGGACTGTAAATATTTTTTTTGTTGTATATATCAATCTTGGTCGGTAGAGTAGATAGTAGATTAGTTAATGGTGTTTATTTGATTAAATTTGTTCAAGTTTTAAAATTGTGTCTGTCATCCTTTGCTGTCATAAATGCCATAACAAATTGGGGCCATAACATGATGGTGTAGACCGTGTTGGGTCAGCTAAATTTGTAAGCAAATTTGACCTTCTCAAAGGTTACTGGCAGGTCCCTTTAACAGCTAGGGCGAAGGAGTTGTATGCTTTTGTTACACCTGACAATTTCCTGCAGTACCGGGTCATGCCTTTAGGGGTCAGGAATGCTCCAGCCACATTTCAGCGGCTCGTTAATCATGTGTTGGCTGGAATGTGTGGTTGTGATGCATACCTCGATGATGTTGTTCTGTGCAGTAACATACGGAGTAATCATTTGGATCAGATTAATGAAGATTAATGTACCAGAGACCCGCCGGGAACTCCAGAGGTTTCTTGGAATGGCAGGATATTGTAGGGCTTTTTTAAAGAACTTTGCATGAGTAATTTTGCCTTCGACTAACCTTCTTAGCCTATGGCTCCTTTGAGTGGTCATAGGCATGTGAAGAATCGTTTGATAATGTTAAGTTTTTGCTTGCTTCCGCTCCCGAACTGGCAGCCCCGAATTTTGACTTCCCATTTAGTGTTGCTGTAGATGCTAGTGAGAATGGCGCTGGTGCTGTTCTTTTGCAGTTAGGCTCTCATGGTGTGGAACACCCGGTTGGCTACTTTTCAAAGAAGTTCAAACGCCATCAGCAAACCTCTTCCACTGTTGAACGGGAAGCATTAGCTTTGATCCTTGCTGTGCAACATTTTGATGTGTACCTGGGCTCATCTTTGAGTCCCATAAATGTACTATACTGATCACAATCTGTTGGTATTTATTGGTTAGATAAGGAACCAGAATCAACGCATCATGTGTTGGAGTTTAATCCTTCAATAACATCCTCTGACAATACAGCATATTAGAGGCAAAGACAACATTGTCGCTGATGCGTTGTGGAGAATTTTAATTTTTTTTCTTGTTCGCATTGATTTTTGTTCCCTATCGCTCTTCCTGATCCTAAGGCGCCCTTGGATTTATGAGATGACGTGTGTGGAACAATGTTTTTTCCTTTTGGTTTGTTTCACATTTGCTAGAACAAATCTCTGTAGGGAGGGAGGTGTGACGCCTGTGTTCCTCTGTGCGCCGGTAGACTCAGCTACGTCAGTGCATGGGCATGGCTGGGCCTAGCTTGCTTAATTGCATTATTAATTTCACTTGCACTTAGGAGGAGTGGAGTTATTAAAAGGAGTCCTCTCTCTCTCTCTCTCTCTCTCTAAAGAGAGGCTGATACTTTTTCCTCACCAGCATGGTGCTTTTTCTTGGTTTCTCTTCTGCTCACTCTCTTGCTCTTTTACTTTCTTTGGCATATCTAACATAACTTACTGCATCCATACATGCATAACATTATATCCATGACTTACAAAAAACGTACCCTAGACATTAACTTATTTTTGGTGTTGATCTAAATAAATTTTTATTATTGCTTCGAATTTGAAATGTATGTATGTTTATGTATGTAAAATTTGAAATTTTATTATGTACCGGTGTGTTTCGAGCCTGCCGTTACAACGTAGACAGGGAAGACAGACTGAACCAACTAGATCACAAGACAGGGGAGACAAGTGCAATGGAACTGAAAAATGGAGTGAACTAAAAATCTTAGTATTACAATATTCAAAAAGAATTAATGAGACAAAATCGTGAAAACAGAACATGAACATAAACATGAAAACAAGGCAGAATCACAACAGTTCCCCCCCTCTTAAGAGACGCCTCCTGGCGTTTCACCTCGTTGGTCCGGGGTGCGTAGCATGGAAGTCCATGATCAGAGACTTTTCCAGGATGTAGCTTGCCGGGACCCAGCTACGATGTTCAGGACCGTAGCCTTCCCAGTCGCCGAGGTACTGGTATTCTCGTCCTCAGCGATGACAGTCCAGTAATGAGCGAACAGCGTAGGCTTTGTTATGGCCCCAATTTGTTTCTGCAAATCGGACAGCAAGGGATGACAGACAAAATTTTAAAACTCAAACAGATTTACTAAAATAAAGCACTGACCAAGATTGATAATATATTTTAAAAAATTGAGACAGTTACAGAGATGGGGTTGCTTTGTGCAATGTTCTGGGACAGGAAAATGCTCCAACACAGGCAAAAATCCACAAAAAGCTTCACAGGTCTTGAAAAGAATGACAGGTCTGGTCACATGTATCCTTCTCCTTGCAATTTCTCCTACTACTTTACTGTCTCAATTTCTCCTAATATACTCTTTTTTTGATGTTGATGTTGTTGATCTAGTTCGTACTAATGCTCCATATAAGTACTCGGCTGTGGGAACATTTTGTAATGATATCAGCAATCATTGCATGGTTGCCTGCGTTCGAAATCACAAGCTTCCCAAAACTAAACCACAGTTTATTTTTAAAAGAAAATATAAATGTTTTAATGAGCAGGCTTTTCATCATTATACTCAGCAACAAAAGTTTCTGTGACACCAATATTGTTAATTATTTTTCATAACGCAATTAGGAAATTGTCATACATGGTGATATCAGACTGAAACAGTACACGTAAACACAACATTGAAATGGAAATCATGAAAATGCGAGAAAATGACTTTGCACGTGAAAATGTGCGTAAATCATGCTTGTGGATGGCAATAAAAGAGGAGAATTTTTGGAATGTTCACATTGTGCCTGATGAACGACGGAAGCATCACTTATCGAAAACACAGCCATTTCGGATCAGGAACTCTACCCTCTAAATGCCAAGACTGTCTGAAAATGATCGGTGGAGGGCCATTGGGATGATTGAATCCGGAACCTCGCAGAGGGAAGTTGCTCATCGCCTGAATGTCCACCGAAACACCATTTGGAACTTATGGCAGCGTCATCAGCAGACAAGACATGTCAGAGACCGTCCTCGCAGCGGCCGTCCACGAGTAACCACTCCCAGACAGGACAACTGGATTCGAACAACCCATCTCCGAAATCGATTCCAACCTGCAACCATAACTGCAAGAACGATACCTGGTTTGAGGCGACTGTCTGCACAGACAATCCGTCGCCGTCTCCGTCATTTTGGCATTGTCCCACGTCGGCCAGCAAGACGTCCAATACTCACAGTACAACACCGACGACTGCGTCTACAGTGGGCACAACAACATCGACGGTGGATCCAACGTCAGTGGGATCTTGTACTCTTTACTGATGAATCAAGATTCATGCTTAACCGATGTGATGGTCGTTTACGTGTATACCGTCGACGTGGAGAACGTTATGCCAACAACTGTGTTCAGGAATTTGATCGTTTTGGAGGTGGTAGTGTCATGATTTGGGGAGGGATCACGGCTAGAAACAGAACAGATTTGCTTGTTATTGATGGAAATCTGACAGGTCAAAGATATCGCGATGAAGTGCTACGGCCATTGGTGGTACCGTTTTTGATGCAACATGGTCCCGGAATAACGCTGCAACATGTTAACGCCAGACCACACGTTGCAAGGATTGTACAGCAGTATCTGATGCAACAACATGTCAATGTCCTGCCATGGCCAGCCAGATCCCCAGACATGTCCCCAATCGAGCATCTTTGGGACGAGACGGATCGACGTTTGCGGCGGTTGGATAACCCGCCAGCTACACTCCAGGAATTGCAACAACGTCTACGTCAGATTTGGAATGGCATCCCACAGCAATTTCTGGCACATCTGATTCGGTCCGTGCGCCGGAGATGCGTTGCTTGCATCATGGCACGAGGAAGTCACACCCGGTATTGAAGTGTGAAGGTCACAATTGGTTAGACGTCAGACAAGTGCTTCATGACACATGAAAATGACATTTTTCGTTTTGAGTGACGTTGGCACTGAAAAGTCAGTGTTTCTCCTGTTAAATAAACATATTGATTGCATTGAGATCTTTGCGTGTCATTTATAACATACACATAAATGGTGTCCCAGAAACTTTTGTTGCTGAGTATATTTACCATAGTGATTTGAACTGTGTCTCTGATATGGAAGATGTTTAGTTGGCTTGGGATTTTTAAAAAAAAGACTTTGCACCTCTTCGAAAATACAAAGTGAGAGGTAGAGATAACCCCTGGTTTAATGATACCACTGCAGCTGCTATTAGGGAATGGAATCATGCTTGGGCAAAAGCTAAACGAACTGACACTGAAAAAAACTGGCTAGACTATAGAATTGTAAGAAATAAGTGTACCAAACTAACCAAAAATACAAAAAGTGAGCACTACCTTAATCTGATAAATAAAAACTTAAATGACCCCAAACAATTTTGGAAATTAGTAAAATCTTCCTCAGGTGATATTTCTCCTCCATCTATTCCTGAAGTTTTAAAAATGGATCAAGGTGAAGTAAGGGGCAAACAAAATGTAGTAGATGTATTTAATAAACATTTCATCAAAGCAGGAGTACTTACACAGAGCTGTCTTCCAGATAGCACTGAGGCTATATTTGCTGGCCCCCCCACACACTCAAACAATTTCAATTTTTCGTTGATATCCGTTTCTGAAACACGTAAGGCGCTGTTAAGCCTAGATTGCAAAAAATCTGCTGGTCCAGACCAGATCGTACCTTTCTTTTTAAAAAACTGGAGCAGACTTGATAGGCCCAGCTATGTCGTCCATTTTCAACCTTAGTCTATGCAGTGGATTTATTCCCAGTCCTTGGAAATCAGCAATTGTTCTCCCACTGTTAAAAGGAGGTGATCCTTCTATTTTAGATAATTATCGCCCAATTTCCAAATTATCTGTGATGGCCAAATTATTTGAATCCCTTATTAATGAGCAACTAAAAGCCTTTTTAAACTGATAATTGTATTTTGAGCTCCATGCAGTCTGGCTTTTGACAAGGATATAACACCATCACGGCAGTAACTTCTGTTATAAATGACATAATTACTGCCATAGATAACAAAAAGTTATGTGCTGCATAATTCATCGATCTATTTAAAGCATTTGATACTGTTGACCATAGTCTTCTTTTACAAAGATTGCAAAGCATAGGTTCCAGTAGCACAGTGTTAAAGTGGTTCTCAAATTATTTGACTGGTTGAACACAATGTGTGTCCATAGATAAATATATTTCTACCCCACTTACAGTGGAAGTTGTTGTACCCCAAGGATCAGTTCTGGGACCTATTTTATTTTCTATTTATATAAATAACCTAGGTATGGGTTTAGAACCAGCCAAAGTTCATCTTTATGCAGATGACACAATTCTTTACTCCTCTGCAACATTGTTATAAGAGGCAACAAGCTCTTTACAATCTGCCTTTAACCAGGCACAGAGCTTTTTAGTGACATTTTTTTGGCATTAAATACTACAAAAACAAATTCATGGTCTTCTCACGTCTACGTTTTCCTCCTGACTGCAAAATAATGACACTAGATGCTACTCAATTACAGACGGTAAAATCCTACAAATACCTAGGATGAAAAACTGTCTTTTGGTGTCCATATTGAGAGTCTGTTAAAAAAAAAGCTCAGACCTCAGTTTATTTTTTGTCTAAAGAGAGGTTTCCCCCTTCTCAGCAAGGAAAAGATTAGTACTGAGTACTTTCTTAGCAGTGATAGATTACGGTGATCTGATTTATATGCATGCTTCCTCTTCCTTGTTAAAAAAATTTGATGTTAAGAACCAGCCAAAGTTCATCTTTATGCAGATGACACAATTCTTTACTCCTCTGCAACATTGTTATAAGAGGCAACAAGCTCTTTACAATCTGCCTTTAACCAGGCACAGAGCTTTTTAGTGACATTTTTTTGGCATTAAATACTACAAAAACAAATTCATGGTCTTCTCACGTCTACGTTTTCCTCCTGACTGCAAAATAATGACACTAGATGCTACTCAATTACAGACGGTAAAATCCTACAAATACCTAGGATGAAAAACTGTCTTTTGGTGTCCATATTGAGAGTCTGTTAAAAAAAAAGCTCAGACCTCAGTTTATTTTTTGTCTAAAGAGAGGTTTCCCCCTTCTCAGCAAGGAAAAGATTAGTACTGAGTACTTTCTTAGCAGTGATAGATTACGGTGATCTGATTTATATGCATGCTTCCTCTTCCTTGTTAAAAAAATTTGATGTTGTGTATCACTCAGCTCTGCGATTTGTCACAAATGTGGCCGCCAGAACTCATTGCAGTTTATATCAAATGGTACAATGGACTTCACTCTCTCTCAGAAGGAAATATCATGTTTTAATCTTTATTGCAAAAGTACCCCTTAACACTCCGGGAGAATTTGCCTAAAATGCCTATCAAAAGCGTACCCAAAGTAAATTGAACGCTGTTCTTGAACCGTTTGGACTATATGGATGGTTATGGTCTCGTTTGATAGGAAACACTCTGAAGTTTTTCCCCCAGCTGAAAGAATCACTCTAAGTGCTACTGTCATTGAGTAATCTAAGCTGGAACACACTGAAGTAGAAGGTTTTTTCTCTCGCCGGAATTTTTTTTTGCAAACAGATGCCTGCAGATGAGAGCAGCTGGGAGTTATTAGCTGAAAAACACAATGGGACCACAGCATGAAGCCTTACTTAGTTCCAGTTCAAATTTGATAACAATCCAACAGAAAATGAGCATTTTACACATGTTTTTCTAAGGTCATGTCTAGGCGTTTCCAAAAATGGCCATTTGGAGACCCCATAAGGACCCTTGGATAACCATGGTCACATACCTAGGATAAAAGGGCATAACTCTTGAACGCTTCATCGTACAGTCATAATGTTGGGCTCTAATGAAAGGTGACACTTAGAGGAATCCAATCCCATATCCTGATTCACTATCAATATTGCTGAAAAAAAGTTACTGAAGCATAAACTCAAATTTGTGCGCATAAAAGAGTCAAAACGAGTGCCGTTATGTAAAAAAATGCTTTTTTTATATGAAATTTAAACAAATAATCTTTACACAGCAAACTATTTACAATACATCATAAATAAAAAATTTAAAAAAATAAAAGGTCTCTGAGGCATAAACTCAAATTTGTGCAAATAAAAGAGTGAAAACAAGTGCTGTTATGTAAAAAATTGCTTTTTTGTATGACATGTAAACAAACAAATAACCTTTACACAGCAAACTATTTACAATATGTCATAAATAACCGTTCACATGCTGTTGGCTGCATGCCAGTCATTGTAGCAGTCCCGATGTGAGACAAAGCACAAAGGCACGTCACACGAAGAGCATTTCACTGGCGTTTTTGCGTGGCAATGCCTGCACTTTAGCCGACCAGTGGTGCTGTGCGCAGTGATATACACTGGCTTGTGATGTGCTCCGTGTGGAGCAGGAGCAGGAGCAGGAGCAGGTCTGGCTGTGGAGGAAGCCTCTCCCAGCTCCTCGGCTAGGGTCTGCCTGAATGCCTTCTGATGCAGAGGTGTCTCCCCTCTACTTTTTGCAGCTTCTTTGTGAAGAATGAAGGCGTTCACAATTGCAATGTCCATAAAATGGAAGAAGAAGGTCTTATACCACTTCTGGGTCTTGTGCAGGACTTTGTAATAACCAATCAGGGCGTCGGACAGGTCCACTCCACCCATACACCTGCAACAACATAGGGAAAAATATACAAAAACATAAATATATGCAGCAGAAATTACTACATTTCAACGGGCATCATATATAGTTGAATATACAGTACGTACCGGTTGTACTCCTTCACGGCTGGGGGAACTGAAATGTCCTTCATCTGCCAGCGCCCATCAGCACCTTTGACCCTCCTTTGCACTGTGTCATCCGAATGAGCTGTGTGGAGTGCTGAACACATGAAGACGTCCCTTGTGTCTCTCCATTGTACAAAGACGAGGGAGTCCTTCCTAATCCAGCGAATGCTGCCGCGGGGAGATTTTGAGACCAAACTGTTAATTTTTGTTTTTGGGAAGCCAGTTCTGTTTGTGCGGATGGTCCCACATGCCCAGATCTTTTTCTGGAGGAGGTCACGGACAAGGGTTGGACTTGTGTAAAAATTGTCAACAAAGAGCTTGTAGCCAGTGCCTAGCAACTGTGTGTCAATAAGTTCCATCACTGACTCATAACTGAGACCCTTCCCACTGTTTCCCTGGAACTTTCCCTCGTAGACAAAAAAGTCCCATGTATAACCAGTCTTAGAGTCCGCCAGAACAAAGAGTTTGTATCCCCAGCGAACAGGCTTACTTTTCATGTACTGTTTTAGCCCAATGCGGGCTTTGGAGGCAACCATTCGCTCATCAATAGCTATATCCTGGCTTGGCTCTTGCAGGCGTCCCTCATCTGCAAGTAGAGTGGCTTTGTTTTTGCGAGACGATCATAGGCTGGTGTGCCTCTCCTCTGGTCGTTAGCAGCATCATCCACCATGCTGCTGATGTGAAGGGACTGAACGATCCGGAGAAACTTCTTTCCAGTCATTACTCGTTTTGGGAATGGGAGGCTGTACAATTTACCCCCTCGCCAGTAATCGGTAAATGCAGTGCATTTTCCTACACCCATGTAGATGATCAAAGACATGAAGCCCATCATGTCCTGCACTGTGATGTCCATCCACGGGTTGGAGGGTGGTGAGTGGTATGTTGAGCCAAACTCATTGGTATTTTGAGTAATTGTCTGTATAATCGCGTTTGTGAAAAAAAGCTGGAAAAGCTGCAGGGCTGTGTAAGTGGCTGTACCTATGAGCTGCGGTCCTGGTGAACGTCTGGGTCTGAAGGTGGGCAGTGGAGGTGTTATATCTGGCTCGTCAACATCATTCCATCTCTCTTCAGGGCTGGTTGACAAACCTGTTTGACTGGTGCTGGCAGCTGCACCAATGACTCTCCCCCTCCCCCTTCTTCTCCCTGGTCCTCTGCCTCTTGATCTTCTCCTGGGAGTGGCTGAACCTCTCTTTGAAGGAGGGGGAGGTTGCTCCTCTCCTGATGAACTGTCCTGCTCTGTTTGTGGCCGCCTGCTGACAGAGGGAGAAATATCTGGCTCCCAATCACTATCTTCATCAGAGTCTTCATCAGATAGTTGTCTATCAAATGAAAATAAAGAAATAAAAGTAAGTCATTTACAAAACTTTCCATCTTTTCTGTATTGCACAGTTTTTCACAGTGAAACACAGAGGGGGGGGGGGGGGGGCGGTCGCGCGCGCACGCACGCACACACATGCACACACACACGGCCGCGCACACACACAGAGAAAACTCTTCCTCAGGCAATCTCCCACCATCCTCCCAAATTGCATCTAAATCAGTCCAGTACATTTTCCGTAATCCTGAATTACTGAATAACAAACAAACAGAATTACCAACGCCGGCGAAAACATAACTTTCTTCCACCTTCGGTGACGGAGGTAATAATGCGTAATATGATAATAACATAATCATAATAATATAAGCATAATATTATAATATCCCTTTCCCGTAATCCCGAACACAGACAAACAGAATTGCCAACGTCGGCGAAAACATAACTTCCTTCCATCTTCCGTGACGGATGCAAATAATACGTAATGTAATAATAATAATAATAATAAAATGTAAATGTGATATTATTGTATAATGAAATATAAGTTATAATAAGATACTTACTTGTCAAGAGTTATGTCTTCTCCCCCGAGAAACATTTCCTCTGCCACGGAGTCATCTGAGGATATTTCACTGTCTACCTCAGATATTTCTTCCCCTGATTCATCACTTGCACGCCGAGTGCACAGCTCTGCAGCTTCTGTGACAGAAAATCTTGTTTTTTGCGATCTTTTTGCCATTTTTTCCGACAAACTCCGTAAACGAACATCAAACATCCACTAGAAATCTCTCTCCGCTTCTCGCTGTTTCGCTCTGCGCGCAGCACGATTACGCACAGCGGGGAGATTTTCTGTACTTTCTTTTACGCATGCTATTGGCCGATTCAGCTTTGTTTCTAACCTGGAAATCTGCATATCGCCGTCTTCAGAATTTCATTGGCTATTCAATGCAAGTATCCTCATTTCAATTGGTTGCTGGTTGCTCGGGTTACACACAAAAAACTAAGGCATAATAGCCTTTTTTGGACTAAAAACTTTACTGGATTGGATTTACTGGAACTTCGTGGATGTAACAAGACCATTTTTGAGGGGATTGGTTTGACTGGACGAGTAGTAGGATGCCCCATTGGTGAGTGACACAAGTTTTGTAACTGTTCGTTTGTTTGTTTGTGGTCTGACATAGGTGTTGATTAAAGCTGCGGTGATGATTATACCTTGAAATGGTTGGAATCATTCAAATTTCAAGAATCTTAGCTTTCCGACGATATGTGGCATGAGTATCTCCGTTACATCCAAGCTGTGTAAATGACGTAGTATGTTTTCAACTTCCCTGACGGCCCAATTACGGGCCGTTAATGGGTAAACTTCCCCTTTACATCAGAAATCTACTAACATACCATTCAACTGTTTACTCTAAACCATCCCACAAACGCGTACAGAACTTGGCAAAGCATTTTTTTCTTCATATGCACTTTAAACATGGAATGAGCTGCAAAATGTATTAAATCTAGAGTCACTTCCATCTCTCAACGTATTTAAACACCTCTTAGAAACCACCATTACGGAAAACTGTTGTTGTTTCGAACTTGGACATGCCGTTTTATTTCTATTTTTTGTCTAGTCTATGTTTTGTGTGTGAATACTGTGTTTTAATCAAGGCCAGTGTGTTTTTAATGTGTGTTTATTTTCTTGTTTTTTTTTTTCCCCTGAAACTCTTTGCCGCTACTCTTAGGCAGGACTCCTTGGAGGAAGAGTTATTGTAATTCAATGGGACATTTTCCAGGTTAAATAAAGGTTAAATAAACACATAAATAAAATAAATAAGAACTTTCTCAATAGAGAATGGGCCAATAAACTTAGGAAAGAGTTCACCCCCACTCCCCTTTAAGGGAGTGTTCTTGGAGGACAACCATACGCGCTGCCCAGGTCGGTAGGATGGGGCGGCAGTGCATCTCTTGTCCGCCAGGGCTTTCATGCGGGAAACCGACCTGAGCAGCGCCTCCTGGGTACTCTTCCAAGTGCGTCTGCAGCGACCAACGAACTCACAAGCAGAAGGAACAGCCATCTCCTCCTCCTGGCAGGGAAACAAAGGGGGTTGATAGCCAAGACATGCTTGAAATGAGGATAGTCCTGATGCAGCGGAGGTGTGATTGTTGAGGGCATATTCTGCCCAGGGAAGTTGGTGGCTGCAGGAGGAGGGGTTCTTAAGGCAAATGCATCTTAAGATGGCCTCTATGCATTGATTGGCCCGCTCGGTCTGGCCGTTAGTCTTGGGGTGAAAACCAGAAGATAAACTGACTGATATGCCTGGTGAGTTATCGAATGCTTTGCAGAATTTGGCTGCGAATTGGGGTCCGCAATCAGATGTGATGTCTGTGGGGATACCATGGAGTCTTACAACGTGCTGGATAATGAGGTTGGCGGTTTCTTGGGCAGAAGGGAGTTTCCTGAGGGGAGTGAAATGGACAGCTTTGTAAAATCCATCGACAAAGGTGAGGATGGTAGTGAAGTGGTTGGATGGGGGAAGGCCAGTGATGAAGTCAAATGCAATGTGTGATCAATGGCGGTGAGGAGTGGGTAGGGGTTGTAAGCAAGCCGTGTGGGGGTTGATGTGATACCTTTCCCTGGGCGCAGACCGAGCAGGCAGCAACACAATTCAAGGCCACCAAAAGCGACGTGTTATAAACTTAAGGATGCGACAGATTCCTGGGTGACAGGAGAAGTTAGAAGCATGCCCCCAGTCCAGGACTCGGGGGCGCAGGTTAACTGGCACAAACAGGTATTGATCGGGACAGGCATTGGGTGCAGCAGAATCATTTTTGGTATTTCTCACCTCTGTTTCAATGTCCATCTCAACAGAATTAACAAAATCCTCCTTGGAAAGGATGGTTTCTGGGCTGGGCTCTTCATTATCCATCTCGAAGCAGCAGGACAAAGCGTCTGGTATAACATTCTTGCTGCCGGGGCGATAATCAAGGTGAAAATTAAAACAAGAGAAAAATAGCGCCCACCTGGCTTGTCGGGGGTGCAGCCTCTTGGTGGACTGGAGGTACTCCAGATTCTTGTGGTACGTCCACGAGAGAAACGGAAGTCCCTCCAGCAACTGCCTCCTCTCTTCCAGTGCCAGCTTTACTGCCAACAACTCTCGGTTGCTGATGTCGTAATTGCATTCCGAGGGGTTCAGGCGGCGGGAAAAGAAGGCACACGGGTGGATCTCTGGGAGAGGACTGCTCCGAATCCCACGTTGGAGGCGTCAACCTCTACAATGAACTGGAGCTTGGGATCAGGAATGGTTAGGATAGGGGCAGAGGTGAAATGAGTCTTGAGATCCCTTAAATGTTCTTTCTGCTTCCTCAGACCATTGAAACTTGACCCTGCTGGAGGTTAGGAATCACTTCTGAGAGAGGAGCAGGAAAATGATCTAGAGCATCACTTAGGCAGGACTGAGTGCAACCCTTAATCTCGTGCTAACCCCAATTGACCTCAGGCAGATGTTTGGCCATCCAGGGATTCCCTAGGATGACTGGGGCATGTGGACACTGGATGAGGTAAAGCCTGATTGACTCTTGATAGTTCCCTGAAATCCGCAGCTTGATAGGACCAGTGACATGGGTAATTTGACCAATGCTCTGGCCGTTGAGAGAGATAGCCACTCAATTAGGGAAGATTCTTTTGATAGGAATGTCCCATCTCTGGGCCACCTCCTGGTCAATGAAATTCTCTTCTGCGGCAGAATTAATCAGAGCAGTAGTCTTCCTTCCTCCTCCACTCCACTCTAGGAAAACAGGGAAACAGGTGCGGCTCTTCGAGGAGTGCTCCACAGGAGTAACACCCATTAACGCTCCCCTCCTCGCTAGTGGGCGTGGTTTTTTACTGGGGCACCGTGAGATGAAGTGTCCGGCTGATCCGCAGTAAAAACAAACCCGATCTCTTCGCCTGCGATCCCTTTCCTCGCTCGTCAGCTTGGTGCAACCCACCTCTATGGGCTCTGATTCAAGGGGAGGCTTGGGTTTAACATCAGGCATAGGCAGAGAAGGGGTAATCACCGGAGGGTTAGGGTTCCTGGCACCGTAGGTGGACCGTCTTCGCTTCTCCAAGCGTGGGTCAACACGGATAGCCAGTTCTATAATCCAGTTAAGGTCTTTGAGCAGATCACGCGGGAGAAGCTCATCCTTTATCCGTTCAGACAGGCCGTAGATGAAGGCGTCTTAGAGCGCTCTTTCTTACCATTTGCTGTTGGTCGCCAGGGTCTGGAAATCAATGGCATAGTCAGATACTGAGCGACCACCTTGGCGGATGCAGGAGATTTCACTCCCAGCCTCATAGCCGTGCCTGGAACGATCAAAGACCCGCTTCATCTCCTCCTCCAACAGGCGAGACGACTGAACACAGGATAGCCCCCCTTCCCAGGCTGACGTAGCCCACTGTTTAGCTCTTCTGGTGAGCTGGGTGATGATGGAAGCCACCCGGGCTTGCTCAGTGGGGAAGGTCGCAGGCTGGAGGCTAAAGATGAGCTTACATTGTATGAGAAAAGCAGGACACGTGCCAGGCTCACTGTCGTAACTTCTCCGGGGGTGGAAGGTGTGGCTCAGGGACAGGAGCAGGAGTGGGTACGGTAAGTGCAGTTGCAGGAGCAGAGACAGCTGAAGAACAGGTGGCGAGTGTGGGCTGACTAGCTCTCACAGCGGAAGCCAGGCCCGTCATCTGGTGCGTCATGGACTGCAGGTATTGCATGATGGATAGCAGTTGTTGCTGTTGAAACTCCAGCATGACGGCCTGGAATGCCACCGTATCTTGCGACTTAGTAACTCTCGCTGGTTCCTTGGTGGTCAGGAACAACAAACTGTGAGGTAAAATTCAGGAACCACACGCTAGAGAGGGAAATCCAAAAAACGTATGCCTTTTATGAGGTCTGAGTCAAAGCCAAAAAACACAAGAATTGCCAAGCCACAATACGAAATTCACACACAGTGTCAACTAGACAGGCAGGGGTCAGAACCAGGAAGACAGATGAGCAAAGGTACCTAAACGAGGACCTGGCTGTGAAAAGACTGCTTAACCCCTTTGTGCAGAAGCCAAATTTGGCTATTTATAGGTTACCCACTTTAAAGGGTTTGTGAACAATAAACTTTATATGTTTTTAAAAAGTATATTTAGTATATGTAACCTCAAAAAATCAATAAAAATATACATAGGCTGTTTATCTTTTCTATAAATAAACAAAATAATGTCTGTGTCTGCACAGCCACAAAGTTAATTAGGTGCCCGTGACATCATCAGATTACGTCAGAGAGGTCTTCATCTAGCCTAGCTGCTATCAAGGTCTATAGTCGAGGTGGTGTTATAGCGTGTCTGATTGTCGGCGTGTGCAGAAAATATGTCCCGGCAAGCTAAAAATTCAACTTAGACACAACGAGAGAGCTCAAGTCCAGAACCTAGTTACAGCATGGCATTCCGCAACACTCGGTTAACTCAATACACTACAGTAAAGAGACTGCTCTGCTTGAATCAGCAACCTATCAGCCAATCAGAAAATAGTATTTCTTGTTGCTAGGTGAAATAGCAGTGCCAAATCACGTTCTTCACTCGCGCTCTCCATGTAGTGTATTTTGCTGAAAACAAACCCTGCTCCGATCCAGTGTCACAGGTGGTACCTCAACATCTCTTGTTTGGGACGGACAAAACGATACAAATACACAAAAGAATTATTTAATTTAGCCTTTATTATACTGGGGAGTCCCAGTGAAATAAAAAAAAAGTACAGGTATGGCTAAACATTATTTTGATCAAAATCTATCAACTACTCCAGGGGGAAACGCTAGCAAATTGAAATCGATTTTTTAAGCTCATGACAAATAGCATTCCCGAATGCCGAAGCTGGCCAGCTAACTCATATTGGTGATGCGAATCACAGCTGTTAGCTGGGTTGTAAAATGCTTGGTGTTGCAAAGTAAAAGGAAATATACACGCAACATGCAGATATAAGATAGGTAGTTGTATATCGCAGCGTTTAATTGCTCGCCTACTTGAGCTGCCACTTCTGACAAGATGCGACGGATAACGCGGTCAGCATTCATTCTGCAAATAGCCTACAAAACGCACAAAACTTCCGCGACCGATCCTGGTGTGCTATCTAGTGATAGAATATTGTAACTGCGCACATAAATTTGCTGCTCCACATCCACTGGCGGACGCATCTGCACAAAGATACACTTTTGTTCTTCGCAAACGCGCAAAATCTGGATAATCCGTAAATGATGAATTCAATTAATATTTTAATTTGAAACAAGTAACCAAGTTGCCAGTGTCAAAGTAACGAAGTGAAAGTACACTTTTTATCTTTTGAATTGTAGTTTCCATCAAAGCAATTTTCACCCGGCTCTTGGAGCGAAGTCGCATACGTATTTTTCCGATTAATTTCACAATAATAGCGTAGTTTAGCCGTTTATATGGAATCACTGAGCACACACCATGGGCCGCATGCGATGTCCCGTGTCTGCCCCGCAGCCTGTCGCAACCGGACTTCAGTCGTATTAATGGAAACATAGCTTTACATGGCTGCCCCGGGTCATCAATTAAGACCTCTCTGACATCACTCGGGTCATGTGACCTTTGTTCTTGCATAAACGCTACATTTGGCCCGAGGAAAAAATTATTTTGAAAAATGTGTTTCCAAAACACACATATTTTGTATTTTTATTGGATTTTATGTATTAAATGCAGTTATGAAAAATTAGTTCAGAAACCCTTTAATGCTGTACAATTCAAGATTTAAGCTACATAAAGAGGAAAAATGTGGCTCAACTAAGAAAAGACACTTACAGTATTTAGAATTACATAGTATTACAGTTTATTATCATGATTTTGGTAGAGAAAATGAGCTGCAAACATAAAAAATCTTCATGAGAATTCACCATTGAAATTGCAAAAAAAATAATTCAGAGGATTGAAAAACTGCTGGGGCACACAACTATACATTTCTGGTATCATAAACTCCTTGACCACGAGTAGAATGCATCGTCAACATTACATTCTAGATTACCTACATGCTGTTAGCCAAATTATACAGCTATCCAAGTGTCTCCCCGAGGTCTCAAAATTATGTCCTGTCAAATCATATAAAAATCATGCAAATAACACAAATAAAGTTTTAAGGCATGAAATTTAATATGAGCAAATGATTTTCTGGTTGAGTTTAGTATGAATTTATGAATCTCAGTGCAGTTAAATATCAGTGGTGACCAGTAACCTCTCCAAACACAAAACATGCCTTTTCTCCATGATAAAGTTTAGAGTTTTGGCCATTTTTGGCCAAGTCCCCCAAGCCAGCACAAACAAGTATTAAATAAACTGCTTATTAAACGGTCAGAACATTCACCCTGTAATGGAAGATACCAGTCTCCTCTTCTAAGCTCACAAACCCATTTCAACACTTATAAGGAACAAGTACAACTCACTAACACAGTAATATTTGAATTCTGAAATATACCTTATTTTAACAGCACAGACACTCCACTTTCAGGGAACAATCCATTGCCTCCCTGGATTCAAAAGAAACGTGCAATGAACGTACCAGGGGGTCCACCCAAATGCACGGGCAGTTTGCGTTTTAAACAGGAAAAAAACCTCGACATTCGACTTTGTTGAGTAAGTATACATTTAAAAAAAAAACAAACAAAGTAGCACCCTCACCTTTTCATGAATCCCTCCTCCAGAGACAGTTGTATCCAGTAGCAGGAACCCTCCGGTCCTGTTTCATTCGAAATTATTCCAATTGACCAAATCCCTATCTCATTTAAATCCTGTAAATGTAACTGAACACTTCAAGGCCAATTTTGCGAACGTGTTTTCTATAAATCGCGTCTATTTCAGCCGCGTAATGTGCATAACGTAGACAGGATACAACCGAGCCTGCTGATACGCATTGGTTTGTATGCTCTGTGTTTGTCCAATCAATGTGTTTCACTTACTCTAAAATGTTTAAACACTCGGGAATTGGATAAGAAATGAGCCAATCAATAAATTGTTACCAGGGGAGCTTCACGAGGGCATGAAGTGTAACCCTACAATTACGCAGAAGATCCTGAGTGTATGATTGAGTGATTGGCTATCAACGCCAGTACTCGGGTGGATATAAGAAAGCGCTGAATTTGTCAATGAAGGAATCTACGCGTAAATCCACGGTGGAGAACTACTAATTTTTTTGTATGTGACTGTAATTATCAGTAGAATGTGAGAGAATCAATACCATGTCGATTTTTTTTGCCTCAGAAAACTGATTTTTCTGAACCACTAATTGGAATACTGTTGGCTCACGGTGGCTAAACTGGTTGCTACAGAGGGTAACGATTTTTATCTGTGTCAAGATATCGTTTTTTTAAGACTGCTGGATCGATACTATGGGCAAGGATACTGACCAGTTTGCACATCAGGCTTAGCTGAGGAGTTTAATTCATGCTCTTGAAAAACAGGGCGTGGAGTGAACTTCCCCATATTCAGAACCGCTTGCTTGTGAACATTCAATAACTGATCCGGGGGCGCCATCTTGTGATCGAGCACAGGAACAGCGTGCTTAAATTTGCAGGTCTATAGACGCAGACGTCTAAATCTGCAGAAAAGCGTTAAATAGACGAAAGGGAAGTTACATGCTATGCAGGAAGCAGGTGAACTGGATCAGACTAATTGCAAAGGAAGAATCACACGTGGGGGAAACCCTAACCATGAAAATTGGCGAAAGCAACACAGACAGCCAATGACATTTAAACAGCTCCAGTCAAGGAGTTCTAAGTGCACAGATAACGAGCGCAGGAAAGTAATTACGCACGTGGGAGAGATCTCGCTGAAACTCAGGAGAAGACAGGTACAGCTGAGCAAGAGGCGGAGAACAGGGCAATTGTTGAGAGGGAATTAGTCTAAATTAGTAGCGGTGCAACTTTACAGATGTAACTAGAGTGCTCATTAGTGAGTTACTAATCTATATACAAAACCCAAGACCAGTGAAGTTGGCACGTTGTGTAAATCGTAAATAAAAACAGAATACAATGATTTGCAAATCCTTTTCAACCTATATTCAATTGAATACACTGTAAAGACAAGTTACTTAATGTTCAAACAGGTTAACTTTGTAATTTTTTGCAAATATTAGCTCATTTGGAATTTTATGCCTGCAACATGTTTCAAAAAAGCTGGCACAATTGGCAAAAAAGACTGAGAGAGTTGAGGATTGCTCATCAAACACTTATTTGGAACATCCCACAGGTGAACAGGCTAATTGGGAACAGGTGGGTGCCATGATTGGGTATAAAAGCAGCTTCCCTGAAATGCTCAGTCATTCACAAACAAGGATGGGGCGAGGGTCACCACTTAGTGAACAAATGCGTGAGCTGATTGTCGAACAGTTTAAAAAAAACATTCCTCAACGAGCTATTGCAAGAAATTTAGGGATTTCATCATCTACGGTCCGTAATATCGTCAAAAGGTTCAGAGAATCTGAAGAAATCACTGCCCCTTAGCAACAAGGCCAAAAACCAACATTGAATGCCCGTGACCTTCGATCCCTCAGGCGGTACTGCATCAAAAAATGACATCATTGTGTAAAGGACATCACCACATGGGCTCAGGAACACTTCAGAAAACCACTGTCAGTAACTACAGTTCGTTGCTACATCGTCAAGTGCAAGTTAAAACTTTACAATACAAAGCAAAAGCCATTTCTCAACAGCACCCAGAAACGCTGCCGGCTTCGCTGGGCCCAAGCTCATCTAAGATGGACTGATGCAAAGTGGAAAAGTGTTCTGTGGTCTGACGAGTCCACATTTCAAATTGTTTTTGGAAACTGTGGATGTCGTGTCCTCCGGACCAAAGAGGATAAGAACCATCTGGACTGTTATAGGCACAAAGTTCAAAAGCCAGCATCTGTGATGGTATGGGGGTGTATTAGTGCCCAAGGCATGGGCAACTTACACATATGTATAGGCACCATTAATGCTGACAGTTACATACAGGTTTTGGAGCAACATATGTTGCCATCCAAGCAATGTCTTTTTCATGGACGCCCCTGCTTATTTCAGCAAGACAATGCCAAGCCACATTCCGCACGTGTTACAACAGCATGGCTTCATAGTAAAAGAGTGCGGGTACTAGACTGGCCTGCCTGTAGTCCAGACCTGTCTCCCATTGAAAATGTGTGGCGCATTATGAAGCGTAAAATACGACAACAGAGACCCCGGACTGTTGAACAACTTAAGCTGTACATCAAGCAAGAATGGGAAAGAGTTCCACCTGAAAAGCTTCAAAAATTGGTCTCCTCAGTTCCCAAACGTTTACTGAGTGTCGTTAAAAGGAAAGGCGATGTAACACAGTGGTAAAAAGGCCCCCGTGCCAACTTTTTTGCAATGTGTTGCTGCCTTTAAATTCTGAGTTAATGATTATTTGCAAAAAAAAAATAAAGTTTCTTAGTTTCAACATTAAACATCTTGTCTTTGCAGTGTATTCAATTGAATATAAGTTGAAAAGGATTTGCAAATCATTGTATTGTTTTTATCTACGATTTGCATAACGTGCCAACTTCACTGGTTTTGGGTTTTGTACATGGATTAGTTGTGTTAGTAGACTATGATGCAAAATACAAATGTTAGTTTTGTTAGTAATCAGAACAGAAAGACGAAGGAAGTAAACGAGAATCGAAGGAATATATGAAACACCGGAATTCATTTAAATCACCCGAAGTCAGTGGGCACGCAGACAGGGAAGACGGACTGAACCAACTAGATCACAAGACGGGAGACAGGTGCAAAGGAACTGAGAAATGGATTGAACTAAAAACCTGAGTATTACAATATTCAAAAAGAATAAATAAAAGACAAAATCATGAACACTGAACATGAACAAAAACATTACAACAAGGCAGAATCACAACAAACCTGGTCCAGTTGAATCCGTTATATGCGAGTTCTACTGTAGTTTTGAGCTTTCACCTGGAGTTTTGTCTGAGATTTTAAATGTTGACACGAGCAGAAAAGATTTGTTCGTTCCATTGCCTTTCGTTGTGCTTATGCCTACTCCTCGCAGCAATTACCGCAGCCATTTGTGCAGACAGCTGTGCCAGTTAAGACCTGGCTTTCAAACACGCTAAATATCGAAAAACAGCCACCGCAATCAGTTTCGAGTCTGGTAAATCACATTGCGCGTGCTAAATTAATCTATTACCATCTACTCCTCCCAATATTGTCCATATTCTGGCAGACACGCCTATATTGCTTATTCAAGGCAACTGAGCTAAATGAATTGCGCATGTTATTTTGACCGTTTTAGAGACGCAATCCTAATGCGTCCGGTTTATCGATCATTTTCAATATGTGTTTGCGCGTGTCGTCAAGTTTGTGCACATTTTTACACATGCAAACCGTTATTAAATCAGGCCCACATAGTGCACAACTGACAGAAGGGGCATGTTGTCATAGATAAGCTTCCGCTTGTCTGTTATCTGTCTGCTATGCAGTAAAGAAAATGTACTGAGTAAGTAATATTTGCCCACTTCTTCAACATGACATTTATTCCATTGTGATTTTCTTACATATCCTGAGTATGACAGGATGAGTTAAAGTTTGATGAGTTTTTTATGAGTTAAAAAATTGCAAAAAAAAAAATAAATTAATAAAATTTCATTTCACTGTCTTTCTACCCTGTGCATTATTTCAAATCCAATTGAATGAAAAAACTCTGAATTGACTGTTCTGATTTTTCCTCTTCATTTCATCATGTCATGCCTGAAATTCAACAGCTATGCTCAGAAATAAACGCGGAAAGCTTGTGTCAAGCACTTGTTAACTGATTTGTTGATCAACCCTTGTAGCAACTTCAAAAGTAATGCTCTTGATAGACATCCCCAAGGATATCCTAAATATATACATGACTCTTCATCAGAGTACTTCACGGATTTAAAAGAGAGCCTGTTATGGATTCAATGAGTAACCTACCATTAGGGACCGTCTGCACTGGCTAAAGGTATAACTCAGGTGCTCCGATGGTACTGTGCGTATTTTTTGACACAGATTAATTAGATGGCTGTTTTGAAACTTTATGAAGCAGAGTGTTTTTAGGAGAAATGCTGGATAATGTCTTGATTGTGCTGTTTCTTACAGGATTGGGCTACAGGTGCCGCAGTCCACCAGTTGGCACAGTCCGGCGATGACAGTTTCCACGTCTTCCAACTTGAACAACTCTGTTATTACGCCAAATGGATTTTATATTGTTGGATTTACATCGTTAAAGTTTGCTGAGATATATTTCATTTTCATAGCCATCATTTATATCACAACAATTTTGGCAAACTCATGCATCCTTATAATTATATCTGCAGATCATCGCCTGCACACCCCAAAGTATATTGCAGTAGCAAATTTAGGGGTTATCGACTTAATTTTCTCTACCACCATTCTTCCTGGCATGATCAAGACATTTCACGTGAATGATAACTTTATTTCCTATAATAATTGTTTGGCACAAATGTTTTTCTATTACTGTTTTGGGATGTTAGAGTCATTTTCCATTGGTGTACTTGCCTATGACAGGTTAATTGCAGTGTGTTTTCCACTGAGGCAAAATTCAATTAACACACCTAAAAGCATGATCAGTATTTTAGTGATTATTTGGGTGTTTAGTGTAAGCTGCAACATGTTTTTGATTCTGATCATGACAAAATTGTCTTTTTGCAATTCGCTCATTGTGAACAACTATTTCTGTGGCTACGCACCTGTGTTCAGACTGTCCTGCAATGATCACAGATTGCAGTGGACCACCGGCTCTTCTCTGGCATTAATAGTTCTGTGTGGACCCCTCTTCTTCATTATTATGTCATACTGCTGTATTTTAACTGCCGTGTTTAGAATGAAAAGTATGGACAGCAGGTACAAAGCACTCGCAACTTGTACTGAGCATCTAATTCTAGTGGCAATTTTCTTCATGCCAATGCTGATTCTGAATATAATCGAACTCTTCTTATTCCAACTCAATCCAGATGTCAGGATGGTGACCTTTTCTTTGGCTTCCTGCTTACCTCCCTGTCTGAACCCCATTGTGTACTCCCTCGGAACCAAAGAAATTAAAAACAGGATACTGGCGATTCTCAAGAAAGCCAAGATAGTTGTCTAGGCAGGGTAGATGTGCAACCTCCTTTCCGAAAAAGTTGGGTCACTATGTAAATTGTAATGAAAAGCAGAATGCAATGATTTTCAAATATTTATTTGAAAATTGTCAAAAGACACTATATCAGATGTTGAAACTGGGATATTTTATTCTTTTTTGGAAAGTATGTAGTCATTTTGAATTTAATATCAGCAGTACATTTCAAAAAAGTTGGCACAGGGGCATGTTTACCACTGTGTTCCATCATGTCTCTGTCAGGATTTGGAAACTAATAGGACCAACTGTTGTACTTTTGAAAGCAAAATCTTTTCCCCTTCGTTGCTTCATGTATGATTTCAGCTGCTCAATACTTTCCAGTCTCCTCCAGTCATATTTTTCATGTCATAATGGACCAAATATTGTCAGTCACAGGCCCAGACTGCAGGCAGACCACTTTAGCACCCAGACTGTTTTACTACCGAGCCATGATGCTGTGTGGTATTTGGTATGGTGTGACAGAAATGAGCAAGGCCTTCCCTTAAAAAGGCATCTGGGGGGCAGTAAATGTTGCACCAAAATCTTTAACGTTCTTCATTAATGGTGTCTTCATGGACGCGCAAGTTACCCATGTCAAGTGTACTGATGTACCCCATAGTAACATGGATACTGGCTTTCGAACTGTTTGCTGATAAGAAGCTGTAGCCCAGAGGATATGGCATCCATGACTCCAAAAAAAACTTTCCATTTTGTTTGTCAAACCTGCAGTTTTCCTCTATGTCTCAGTACATTTTAAATGAGGTCAGAGAAGAAGGAAGTGTCTCTCGATATAGTTTATATATGGTTTAATCTGTACATGGCAGAGATTTAACTTGCATTTGTGGATGCAGTGACAAAATGTGCTTACTGACAGTGGTTTACAGAAGTGTTCCTGAGTCCATGCAGTGACTTTAGCTGCAGAATCCTGTCTGTTATTAACGGAGTACCGCCTGAGGACCTGAAAATCACTGCCCTTCAAAAGTGGGATTGGTCCCACATGTCCAGAGATTTCTCCGGATTCTCGGAATCTTTTAATGATACCATTATTGTGTAGCATACAGGATAAAATCTCCTAATTCTTACCATTTTAAGTTTAAGAAAATGTTATTCTTACATTCTTGAACTATTTCCCAATGCAGTCTTTCATGGATTGGTTAAAGCTGCAGTTCGTAAGTTTTAGAAAAGTAACTTTTTGTCATTTCTGCTAAAACTGTCACTGTGTACAGACAGTATTACATAAAACTAGTACTGTAAAAAAAGGGTCCTTTAAACCCCCCTAATGCTCCTACAGCAATTTAAAAGAATTGTTCGGACTGACCAAAAATAACCAATTAGAGCCAGGATGGTGTCTGACAGGCGTTAAACAGTGCACATGCACGCGCTACAGACAGCCCCTCCCCTTTCCTCCTCAGTTCACACCAGTGCTCAGTCAAGTTCGAATCTCCGAGAGCGGATTCAGGAGCTTAGAGCAATCAGGGAGGATATAAATACTGATACCTCAGTTTCCAGAAACAGCACACATGGCTAAGACTAGTAAAAAAGGAAGCCAGAAGAAAAAAAAGCACGAAAGAAAGAATTTATCAAAACCCAGGATAAAACCAGAGTGAACATCGGAGTGGATTTTTAGAGGTGGAAGGAACTCCGTGATCGGGAAGGATTAAAAACTGATGCAGAGTTTGCCACTTTTCTCCTTGACAGGTAAACCCCTGCTTTATTTGTTGGTTAATTTTTGCTCTGCAAATAGGCAAGTTGGCATCGCTGACATGATCACCAAACTAACCCCAGCCCTAACCAGCATCAATTCATTTTCGATCTGCAAATAAGCGAGTGAACGTCGCTCACAAGCACATTCGCTGTTCGAATAGACAGCACCTTGTAATTCTTACAGCGATGTTGCAGTCGGGCTAACGTTAGCTTGTTTCAGATGCTAGGGCTAACATTACTTGCATTGATATATTAGAGAGCAGCAGAAAATATCTTTATGAAGTGACCTGGCAGTCTTATCAGTGTTATTGTCCTTATAAATATGTGTAACTTTTCTGTGCTCTCACAGCTAAATGCTGACCTACATGATTTACTGGCCATTCAGCTGGATTCACGACAGTTTCTGCACTCAAAAAATGGGTAACTTACTAAAATAAGCGTGTGCTGGGTTTTTAATGAATACATACTGCTGTTGATTACTTTTCATGTCGGCATTATTTATTTCTGCTCGTTTGTTGGCAGGCGCGTTGTCAGACCTGAAAAATCTGGGGCAAATATTCGTTAAAAATAATTAGTCCTGGCTAATTCTAGATGTGTTTCTTTTATTAAAACATTTTCCAATTCAAGAATAATCAAGTGGCAATCGAAGACAAGGCTTCTCTCCCTCATACGATCTAAAAGCAACAAAATAATGGGCTGCATTCAGGACAGAAAAATAATTTAATTTTTATTAGGTCTATTCACCTGCACTTGGCGACGGCATTTCAGACTAGAAAGTGGTTTCGTCCGTTTACATTTTCCTATTGGACAGCTGTCTATTTTTTTTTTTTTACTACGAATTGAGCGAATGTGCTACAAAAACAGGTGTGTGTACTTGTTGCCGAAATTATCTTCATTCGCTGAAGAGTTCTGAAATGCCATCGCCGAGTGACGGTGCATAGACCTAATTATAATCAAATTATTTTTTGGTACTGAATGCAACCTATTATTTTGTTGATTTAGATCACATGGGGGAGAGAAGCCGTGACTTCAACTGCCACTTGATTATTCTTGAATTGGAAAACGTGCGAATGAAGGAAAACCATCTAGGATTAGCCAGGACTAATTATTTTGAATAAAAGGAGGGATATTAGCCCCGGGAATTTTCTGGTCGAACGACGCGGCTGTTTGTTGGCCAGCAGTGTTGACTGTTCACAACAGTAACGTCTAGCCTCAGCAACTTGGCCGCTTTCATAATGTGAACGTGCAAAATTTCTCCACAGTTGCATGCATAACAGCTCGCATGCCTTCACGTGCACAGCAGCCTTCTGGGGGAGGGTCTTAGGAGTGCAGTGGAGAGGGAGGGGGAGGGATCTGAAAGTTTCTTTTTTCAAATTTTAGTGCAAAGTCCTTCTCTGCTCAAAGTTACCAACTGCAGCTTTAAGCCTCACCATATTTGCTGATGTTAGACTTTTTATCCCCAGTCATGCTGCTGACCTGTCGCTAAATTATTTATTTCACTGTCAGATGTTTTTCCAGTTTCATTTTTATATAGTTTTTTCACCTGTCTGTCTGTCTGTCTGTCTGTTTGTCTGCAGCGGGGTAAAAACTTTAATCTGCCGCCGGGGTCATGAGTGTTCCACGAACACAGCTTGTTTAGCATCATGCAACTTTTCCAATCTTTTATTGTCCCGTCCCAATGTTTTTAGAGCTTGTTGCTGTCATCAAATTCAAAATGAACAAATATTTTTCAAAAAACAATAAAATTTCAATATTGTTAAATTTTTTAAATATTAAATGTAAAATGTTACCTTGGTTAAATAAAAAATGAGGCAACATTTTCCGAGCAAATTTTACGAGTTGAGTGAACTTTGCTTATATTTTGTTGGTTAAATAAATAAATATGCTGTTTCCTAATTTTCGTTTCACTGGAAGTGTAAAAAAATGAGTAAAGCCTACAAGAAACAGTCAAGAAATTTGGGTGAACTCTAATATGTATTTGACTGTAAGTGTAAAAAATGAGTTAAGGCGACAAGAGACGGTCAAGAAGTTTAAATTTAGCAAAATCATGAATGAATTGAATCAACCTGTACACTATTGTTTTGACATTACACATTTAACAAACAGAAAGAGATTATTGTATGAAAATGTTAATGCTTTATTTACATTACATTAGCAGTATACAATGTTTTCACAACAACAGAGTGTTTCAATAACAACACTGCAATACTCCTACAAGTCTTTTTCTCCTCCCTTACTGCAAAGTGCAAATGCAACACAATAAAATAGTAATGCAATTAAGCAAAATAAAATAACTGCAGGAGACCTTAACTCCTCATGCTGGTAGGCTATTCGGCCGTCTATCAAGTAAAGTGCGAACCATCTGGGACGAGTCCCTATCTGGGCTCAAAAAAATTCTATTTCCATCTCAGGTGGGGTTGTTGAAAAGCGAAAATCTTTCCTCGAACTCGCGATGTGGACATCACCTCTCCACTGCAGAGCAGTGCCTTAACCGTGTGAGCCACCCGGCAGCTCTCATTTAGAAGTTTTAAACACAAATAACCAGCAGCCTTTTCCTGAGTCTCAGGCCCAGAGCTGTCGAGGCAAGCAATTTTTTTTTTGAGGGTTATGAACCTGGAAGCTGGTTTAGGCCACAGCGTGTCCAGTCCCACAAACAGTGTTTGAAAGATTTCAAAGGTTTGGGCCGATAGTGAAGGAGACTCCAGGTTTAGAGCATATGCCAGGCCAAGAAGGCATCAGCTCGCCCTCGATGATGATGCCCACTGAGTTTGGCTCATGACAAACATAAATCCTCCTGCTGCGCTGCGGTTTTTAACATCCTGCTGCATGTCAGCCTCTGCTGATCCCTGAACACAATGACAATAATAACACAGTAATCAGGACATCAAATTGTTTGTGTTAATGGTGTTACATGCTGTGTGCAGCTTCAGCATTTTCTCTCGTCTACTACAAAAATATCAAATGCGGTACTTTGTGGAGTAATTGTTGGTTGCACACTTACAAAAAGGGGTTAATGTGACAGATAAATATTTATATATCTTATCAAAAATGATTAAGTCCCAATATTACATCTTAAGCAGTCAGGTGATTCACTGTGGCTTTACCTGTTTTGCGCACCTAAAACATCCATAGTGTTTGTGTCTTTTCACTAAATACCAGATGGCGACTCTCCCTTGCTGTCCTCCCGCAGAGGAGTTGTGAGGGACGAGAGCGAGGGGAGATTGTCTTCCATTTACCTGATTGCAGATGACGTTGAGAAAATCAAATGAAAAACTATACAATAAAAATACTAAAATGCTAATGCCATTTGAGCAGCCAGAATTATTCAGCAGTTGGTGAGGAAGGCAGCCGGAGCCACAGAGCTGTGACGGGTGGACGCAGAGAGGGAGGCAGATCAGCACTGCAGATAGGCCATTGTCTGTGCGCCAAAAGAAAGCGCTAGAAAATGGTTTCGTTCCAATATCCCGGGGTCTACTTGTTCTATGTACAACCCCATTTCCGAAATAGGTGGGACAAAGTGTAAATTGTGAATAAAATCAAAATGCAATGACTCTCAGATCACATGAGCCAATATTTACAATAGAACATAGATAACATTTCAAATTTTGAAACTGAGACATTTTTACATTTGTATCCACAAAATGAGCTCTCTTTAAATTTTCTGGCCGCAACAGGTCTCAAAAATTTGGGACACAGGCAAAAAAAAGGGCTGAAAAAGCAATTAATATATAAGAGAATCAGCTGAAAAGACATTTATCAAGTAATTAAGTTTACTGGCATCAGGTGTGTAACATGATTGGCTGTAAAAGGGATGTCTTAGAGAGGCTGAGTCTCTCAGAAGTAAAGATGGCTAGAGGCTCTCCAACCTGTGAAGGTTTGCATTAAAAAAATTATAAAATACTTTAAAAACAATGTTCCTCAACTTCAAATTGCGAGGGCTTTGAAGGTCTAATCATCGATAGTGCATAACATCATCAAATGTGGAAGAGACCTTTTCGGCTCTCTCTGCGTCCCAGTGGTTTTCAGGCAAGGACCTGAAGTCTGAGAAGAGACTAACTAACCCAAAACCGCCTTCGTCTGTCAATTGGGCTTCTATGAGTTCAATCGTATCCCCCAGGGAATAACAAACACCCCCTTCCAACGGCTGATGAAGTGTATGGGACACATCAATTTGAATGAAGTCCTTGTCTTCATTGATGACTTGATCGTGTTCTCCAAGTCTTTGGAAGAGCATGAAACCAGGCTAACCCCTTTTTTATCACGGCTCAAAGATAACGGCCTGAAGTTGTCTCCAGACAAGTGCCGATTCTTCCACACCTCCATGCGCTACCTGGGAGATTTTGTGTCAAGGGATGACGTCCACACTGATCCAGAGAAAATAAGAGCCTGAACCACCTGGTTAAGTGCCCAAGACTCTCAAAGAGCAGCAGTTTTACCTGGGATTCTCAGGGCACTACCGCCACTTTGTCAGAGACTACTCCAAGATTGTGCAACCCCTGAATGCCCTCACCAACGGCTACCCACCTGCCCGGAAGGGGCATTTGAGCAACACCGGCAGTGGCGGGAAGTACTTCTGTCCCAAAGAGCCGTTTGCAGACTGCTGTCCTTGGTTCGCTGATCCCAAACTGCCCAATGTGCTACTCACTGACGCCAGCACCACCGGCCAAAGGGCAGCTCTGTATCAGGAGCAAGATGGTCAAAGCCGTGTCATTTCTTATGCCTGCTGAGAATTGTCATCCAGTGAGTCCAGATATTCAGCTCACAAGCTGGAGTTTTTGCCCTTGAAATGGGCTAGAGTTGAAAAGTTTCATGATTACCTGTACGGAAGCACCTTTACAGTCATCACAGACAATAACCTCATGACTTACATTCTCACCTCTGCGAAACTGGATGCAGCGAGCTACCGCTGGTTAGCAGCTCTCTCCACCTTCGACTTCAACATCAAGTACAGAGCTGGAAAGCAGAATCAGGATGCAGACAAACTCTCCAGACGTCCTCTCTGGTTTGCAGTTGGCCTACTATAATTACGCAGGCCTATTAATGAATTTCAGCACAGATGAATACTGGAAAATGATGAAAAAAAAACTTTTTTTTCCAGTGAGAGCGTTCAACATTTTCCGATATCACTGCATCTAACCTTACAGAAAAAAAGGCTGTACCATTTATTAGAGCGGCACTTCAGAAATATTTTGACAGAATAAATAATTTGCAGTGCAAGCTTTGCGAAGTTGAGTTTGCGTATACAACTAGATCGTTGATTTTCTAATCAGAATAAATAATTTTCTTAATTGCAGGCATAGGCTTATATAGCTTAGTAGACTATAACTTGAACATCCCACGCCTCCCGGTGGCCATGTTTTGAGTTTTGTGTGCAAAATTTTGTCATTTAACTGTTGACATAAGAAATATCCACTTAAAAGTTAACTTGGCATTTATGGCAATTAAGCTGAAGTTGGAGACACACTACAAGATTTTTTGCCAGATTTTACCAACGATTTGCAGTTGGGGCTGGTCTGTGCCAGTCAGCTTATTCGGGGACAGTCGTCATGACAAGTCAGCGCAGAATCTGTTAGTGTGTGATGTGGCACAAACTGGAATCGGCAAGTGTGTGAGGTGAACAGACTCCTGTAGAGGAATTCGTACTGGTTGGAATTGACCTTAAATGAAGGACCCAAAACACCGTTTATATTTGCAATTATGTCTTTATCTATTAATCAGAAAGCAAATGAATACCTAATCAAGAGAAATCATATGCATGTAATCAAATAAAGGCAACAAGCATCAACGGTAATATGAATCAAACCATCAGATGATACAGAAGGTAAAAACAGTACAATAAGGTAAATTCATGTGCACAGATACTGACAAATGAAAGATATGCTTCAAACCATCAAATAATACAGAAAGCATATACAACTGATGATCTTTAGCAAGGAATTGGAAAGAAGAATTGTCAGATAAACCGAAGCACTGGCCGTAGAGAGGACCAGTGGGCTGAGAGAGAGAGCAGCAGCCCAGAACTCTTCCCCCGCCCCCAGCTTTATAGCTCGTTGTCTCTTTGTTGTCAATCTTCCGACTCTTCATGATCTCCAGCAGCAAAACTCCCTCAGTCTAAAAATATGCATGAACTCTATCCAACGGGGGACTTCCAAACTCATGAGCCCCACGCGGCTCCCACGCCACACATCACGAGATAATTTACCCAGGAACATAACCCATCTCTGACCCTTATAACATCTTCTCTCAGAGAGTTGGAGCCCTTAAAAACAACAGGAAGATTCGTACTTGCTAATCCCCTATTTTTATTTTAGAATGGGCCTGTAAATTAATAGCCACAGCTGGGTCTCACAAGACATGAAGCTGGTGTACAGTCTAAATTTAGAATATGGCCCCTTTCACTGATTACAGGCTCCTGCATTCTTTCAATATGAGATACAGAACGTCCCTGGAAAATCAGTACCATTCCCTCAGATTCACATTGCTTTTAGATTAATACAATGTTTCAGTTAATATCAGTTTAAGCTTGATTATTAATACATTTGGATATATAATGCTTGATTAGTAATATATTCAGACATGTAATGTCAATTACATTTCATTTCAATGCTCATTCATTTGAAGAAACTTGATTATTAAGGTTAAAATAGTGAGAAATATTTTCCCACACTCCGCCCGACTTCAGTCGCCGAAATTCAAACGTTTGAATTTTTTGAGCCGACTCTGGACGCAGTTGTGTACTGTGTGCTGGTGACAGACCCAATTGCAAACACATGTCGCCAACAGCCAATGAAAAAAGAGGAGAAGGGACACAGTTTTTGCCAGTTTGGTGCGTTCAGTTGGTCTCTGATGGTTTGACAAATCGTGTAGTGTGTGATCCCTCATCTGCTGCAGTCCTTAAATGTGTGATACCCAGTCTTCACAAGAATCTGCTGAAGCCAGTCGTGTAGTGTGTGCTCCAAGTCTTTTCAAAATCTGCGAAGACTGTGAAAATCTTGTAGTGTGTCCCCAGCTTTATGGAGGCCTGGTTTTTTCAGTTAATGGATAGGCTAATCTCTGCGCAGGGCAGAATAAAGACAAACCGAAACCCCAGGATTTTTGATTCGGTGTTAATTTTGAATTTGACTACCTGATTTTTTTTTTTTTTATTGACAATGAGCTGCTCCATAGTAATTGAATGCGAGCACTCTAACATGTAAATTGGTTAAAATGCACATCCAGGGTACGTTTTGTCTCAAGGCCGTGGTAGGTTTCTTGATATTTTGGCAAATTGAGTGAGTGCACTTGCGTTGCCGAGCAGTGCAATTGTTTGGAAGTCGCACACCAGATAAGAGACAAGTGTACGGAATTCCATCTGGCAGCGGACTTTGGCCCGTGTTTTGCGATTGATATGCGAGAGCGACTCAGGAACGACTCTTGGCCAAAGTCTGGGTACTATAAGTAAGAAAAAGAAAAAAAAGGAAATTTATTGTGAGAATGTGAAGCTTACATAAATGACAAATTCAGCCACTGGAGCATTTTACTGTGCAGTAAATAAACAAAATAATGGTTTGTAGTAATTATAATTAGCCTTGAGAATGTGGGAATAGTGGAGCAATCACCCCCCTTGGATGCTACGTGATGCCGACGCATTACCTACGTTTCGAATATGCGACTGTTAGCATCGCGCTACCGATCCCCAGCCGACGTCAACGCTACATACAGAAATGGAACGCGATGCAGTGGCAACGTTCCTCTGTAATGCCGACGTCGCTGCGACGGAGGGTGCTGTCTGTGGGTAGTGCTACGTTACGTGGTAATCCATGTTACTAAGTGATGACACACCAGGTTGCTAGGGCACGCGCAGCATGCATTCGCGATATTGATATTCTAAATCCCCTTCTCAATAATTAAATCGCCCAAAACACATTAACCAATCGCACTGTCGCACGGTGCCGAACAATCGTACCTTGAGCGAAAGCGGTCTGAGAGATTGTATTCAAAACGAACTGTTATGGCCCCAATTTGTTATTACATTTAAAACAACAGCAACAGCAAGGGATGACACACAGTTTTTAAAACTCAAACACATTTAATGAACACACAAAGACTAATAACAACCTACAAACTAATCTATTGACCAAGATTGATATATATAAAAAAAAGAACAAATATTTACATTCCCTTGGTTTTGGTGGGGTGGCTTGGTGATGTCCTGGGTAAAGGAAAATGCTCTAACACGTAAAAATCCACAAAAGAAATTTCACAGGTCTTGAACAGAAATGACAGGTCTGGTCACATGTATCCTTCTTCTTGCAATTTCTCCTACTACTTTACTGTCTCAATTCTTTTCCTTTTTTACTCTTTTGCAGACCCCACCCACATTTAGACCTCTTTTTTTTTTACTTTCTGAGACTTGCCCCAGACATGTCCAGGACATGTCTAAACATGACTCCAGTCTGAGCTTAACAAAAAAAAGGTAAATACTGCCATCTAGTGGCCTATATTCACATTACAGAACACTCCGCTGTAGACCGCAGATAAGCATGCTGTGCTTGGAAGCTTCCAACATAGGTGAAGAAACGTCAATGCGCACGCTTGCCGTAAAATATAGCCCCGAATCACCGTGTGCGGCACTGTAGATATAGCCACTTCCTAGTAAATATCATGCTATTTTTGGTGAGGATTTTGTTGGTCAGGTATTGTCACGGAGTGATAGTGGCCTCTCAGTTTAAGGTTTGACACTATGGCTTGTAGGTTTTTGTGCAGTAATTACGTTGTGCTTTATTTGGTATTTTGGGCTGTCACTGTTTGGCGTGTGGTTAAGTGTAATGTAGCGGACTAGATTGCTTGGAATTTGTTGTTGGTTCACTTTGTATCCAAAGCTGCTGTACATATCATTAATGACACATGGTCTCCCCTGCCCCCCCCCCGTGTATCCTGCTCCTTAATTGTTTGCCAACCTGTTCGCAAACAAGCCTTTTCCAAGCCTGTTCCGGTATAAATTGGGTGGCTTTTTCCTGGTTCGACAGAGCTTCCTCGGGCGAGCAAGCAGTACTTCCCCTCTAGAGACGGCCACCAGCTGCTCCAGTGTGGGCGGTACACAAGTTGGCCAGCTGCGAGAACTCTTTGGTGAGCCAGAAGCCGTGATAGCAGTGTGCGGTCCGGCGTGACCAAGCGGGTGATCCGATGAAACGGTTCGGCGGATGACCAGAGTTCTTAACGAGCCCTTGATTACGATAAGTAGAGGGAAGATGATCTACCTAGGAGGATGCGATTGGTGTGGACGGGCTGTTGTGTGTAAATAAGTTCGATAGTAATTGCAATCGTTTGGATTTGGTGTCTTCCGCATTGAGCCACACGAGGAGCGTTGGTGGACCAATCAGACGGGGCAGCAGATACGCCAAGTCAACGTGGAGCCACACGAGTAGCGTTGGTGGATCCATCAGACGGGGTAGCGGATACGCCAAGTGAACGTGGAGCCACGCCTCTGCCGCAGGGACGGACTTTTCTTGAACTTAGTATTTTATTAGTTATAGGGTGGATCAATGTGTGAGGAAGAGTCTGGGGATCATTTTATGATCTTGTTACCTCTTGATTTTATTCCTATTACTGAATACTGGCCAGTAATTGTTGCATTTAGCCGTATTTTTTTAGCACCTAGTCGTACTAGTATATTTTTGTATCTGCTGTAATAAAATTATGGTGGTGCCTAGATCTGCCCTCTTGTGCTTGTGTTGGTGAGGTTGGGGTTTTTAAAATTGGTACAACCCTGTGACAGTATCATTTCTGTAATATTTTATGCTCTGAGATAATGTATGCTTTTATGTACTTTTATGGTTCGTGTCTTTTTTGGTAATTGGATATAATGTATGAAAATGGATATCAAAAATTGAAAAACAACTGGATATTTGATTTTTGTTTTAAAATATAAACATTAAAATTGAAATACAGTTTGAGTTGATTTTTTACTGTTTGAAACAAGTGAGGAAAAGTCAAATGACATTTTGATTTTCAATTTTCATTTCTAAAAAGAAAATAATATATAGCATGAGAAACAAATCGAAAATGGCCCATTTAATTGTTTTGGACAACCGGAAGTTGTCAAGACATGACTGCTCATACGGGCCATTAGATGGCGACAGCGTGGTGTCTACACATGGTAACAGCCAGAAAGTTCGGCAGAAGAAGGAGGGAACGCAAGTAGGAGAAATCCGGTCGGCGACTGCCCGAATCGCAACCCAGTTTAGACAAGCCCACGCCCACTTCCGCATATGACGCTAGCCTCGCCTGCTGCTTTCCCATGGAAACCGCATGAGAAGAGACACCGACTCGCAACACTGAGCTAGCAAGACACAGCTGTCGCACATAGCTAGCACGCCACTGTATTTAGCTACATAGCCAACTGGCTAGCGAGCTGTAAAAGCTACAGTGTACTCACAATCGAATACTCGCGAGCGAGCTATTTGGCTAGCTAGCCAGCAAGATAAAGAGACATCGATATCTACAATGTTATAGCTTGCATGCTAATGTATTTAACATCCTAAAGTCGCTTTCACACCGGACGTGAAACATATTTTTCGCACGACAGATTACGTTCAAATTCAATGCAAAGAGGCGAATACCCGCGTCTTAGCACTGACTTTGAGTGCAATCTGTCGTACGAAAAAATGGTTTCGCATCCGGTGTGAATGCACCTTAATTTTCCTTATTTCAGGAGGACATTCACTGTAATTATCACTGGGAATCATTACTCTCTCTTCAACGATGAAAAGCTGTAGTGCCCAGTTTTCTTCACATTGGATATTAGAAACAGTGTGGACTATTGCAGTGTTATTTTTGGGGACTTTTTTTTCTTGGTCTTTGAAATTGCGATGCATCAATGGTCCAGAATAAAAACGGTTTTCATTATTATTCTTTCTACAAATTTTGATCTAAATTTTTATTTTTACTTTTGACGTTCAACTCTGCTTTTTTGGACAACTTTCAGCAATGTTCTTTTGTGGATTGATCTGTAAAGTAGTTCTTCTCAGTCTCGTGCTTGCAGGATTTTTTAACAGTGCTTTTCATACGCCCCAAGAAACAATACTGTCTTCCAATACCATACATGACTCCACAATCCTAATCATATTTCATGCGATATCATGAGCAGGTGAGATATAAAATGGCATTTACAATATACAGTGCTGTAAAAAAAAGGTATTTGCCTTTGCCCCTTCCTGATTTCTTATTCTTTTGCATATTTTTTTTTACACTTCAATGTTTCAGATCATCTAACACATTTTAATATTAGACAAAGATAACCAGAGTAAATTAAAAAACAGTTTTGAAAACGATGATTTTATTTATTAAGGGAAAAAAAGTTATCCAAACCTACCTGGCCAACTGTCAACTATAATTCATGTATGCAAACTACACAGTGGCATACACACTCATATGTTGCACTACCATCAGTTTTAGAGCATGTTGACTTCACATGCATACACGATATGCACGGGCACTTTCGTGAGTCGGCGTCTCGTGCGGTTTCCATGGGAAAGCAGCAGGCGAGGCCAGCGTCATATGCCATGCTGTCGCCATCTACTGGTCCTTATGAGCAGTGCTCTTGTCATTACAACTTCCGGTAGTCCAAAACAATTAAACGGGCTGTTTTTCGATTTGTTTCTCGCGCTATATTCTACTTTCTTTTTCGAAATGAAAATTGTAAATCGAAATGTTATTTGACTTTCCCTCACTCATTTCAGACAATAAAAAATAAACTCAACTTGTATTTCAATTTTAATGTTTGTATTTTTAAATAAAATCAAATATCCAGTTGTTTTTCAATTTTTTTATATCCGTTTTCATACATTATATCCAATTACCAAAAGAGACACAGACCTTTTATGTAGTTATTTTACACTCACGTGCCGAAATATATTATTTTTCCTGTTGCAAACCTGTGACTTAGTAGGCCTATTGCCCATCCATTCCTATAGTATGTTGACCGGTTCCGCAAACGGAATTTGTTTGAAGCTTTTGGTATCGATACAGAATTCGCTGGCAGAAAGTTATCTGTTCAAAAATTTGCGGAAATTGCTCACGCACTTTGTGGATAATTAGTTTTCCTCAGTCCTTAGGAATAAAGCCTTGCACAGTCATTTTTCAGTGGCACGTGCTTTGACTGGTTCTGCAAATAATTTCCAGTTTTGCAAACAGCACCCTTTGACAGGCCAAACTTATGATATTCTTTGTTAAGTGGCGTAAATTGCGTGCACCTGGACACAAAGAAACAGACACACGCATGTTCAACCAATTTTAGCCAGCATTACTCTATAGGGGATATCACAATAATTGGTCAAATTTATGGCTAATTGTTCCGTGTGTCAACATTTTGTCATTCCAACATTTTTTGGAATTCACGTGCGCTGGCCTCAGTTCACGATGATTTGTACATCCATTGATATTCAACTGCTATCAGCGACTACGGATGATTCTTTCTACTCTTTCCTATTCAAGTAGTACATGCCAAGTATACATGATCGGGATGAGACCACAAATTCAGATTAACACAAGACATGAAAAATGATCAGCCCGTTGAGCCACAGAAAAACAGTTATTGCAGAGGGAAAATGTTTGATTTCACATTGACAACATTAAATTCTTTCAGACAAATAAGCAAGAATAAACATTTCTCATAAATTACAAGTTTGAAGACCTAGAAAAGGCGTTTGCGGAACTAGTCAAATGACAAGCAGTCACCATGGGTGTTGATGAAAAAGTATCAAGAGTATGTAATTGGGATTTATATGGTCAAATATGCGATAATTTCCAATCATAATGACACTAATAACATGATGAATCCCAGGAATACACGTGTTTAACGGCCACACACTGCACAGTGCGCCTTATCACAAGCGTTGATTTGGCACTGCTGCAACGGCAAGCAACAGTTATCGGGTATTTATTACTCTATGAAGCCAAATATCTCGAAACGATGGTTAAGAGTTAAATCCACAATTTACCGTTTCAGTGGTGTCAAACTCAAGGCTAACAGCGAAGTCGTTTTCCCGCAAAAAAAAAAAGTTTGATTTCTGCAAATCAACCCTGTATATCGAAGATTACTTGCACCCCCTCTCAGTAAAATTCATTTACGGAAAGAACTTGAATGTTTTCCGAGTCATATACTGTTTCGTTTTAAAATGCTAAGTGGCAATTTTTAACCAATTTTCATGACAAATTATTTTGTATAATCTGTATTTGTTTTAATGATTTGTCATTACCATTCAGATGTTCAAATATAATGTTCGCAAAGCTTGCAACTAGAAAAGAATTGTGTAAATTGTGAATTTAGTTTACTATCATGACTCTTAAATGCACGCAAAACAAACTATTTGCGGTGTTATGGCCCCAATTTGTGATTACAATTTACTACACAACAGCAACAGCAAGGGATGACAGACACAATTTAAAACTTAAACAAATTTAATTAACAGACAAAGACTAACACTAACCTACAACTAAAGACCAAGATTGAATTACAAGAAAAACTGAAATATTTACAGTCCCTTTTGTTGGGGTGGCTTGGTGATGTCCTGAGTAAGGGAAAAAAAAATGCTCTAACACAGGCAAAAATCCACAAAAGAAAACTTCACAGGTCTTGAACAGAATGACAGGTCTGGTCACTCGTATCCTTCTTGCAATTTCTCCTACTACTTTACTGTCTCAATTCTTTTCCTTATATACTCTTTTGCAGACCCCACCCACATTTAGACCTCTTTTTTTTACTTTTCGGGGACTTGCCCCAGACATGTCCAGGACATGTCTAAACATAGCTCCAGTCTGAGCTGAATAAAAAAAAGGTAAATACTGCCATCCAGTGGCGTATATTCACATTACACCTCCATTCCAAAAGGGAAAAATTTTGACTCATAAAGGCAAAATTTTTCTTTTCAATACAAAATGGTTAAGTGAACACTTGTCTATATTTACATATCATACAATATTCAAATAAACATGTGATATATATATACATATTCAAACACGGGATAAGCAATCAGCAATTACATTGTCTGTACCCTTCACATGCTTAATTTCCAAGTCAAACTCCTGTAAAATCAAACTCCAATTCAACTATCTCCGATTCTTGTTTTTCATCTCACTCAAAAACATTAACGGATTGTGGTCAGTGTACACAATCATTGGCTTTTCCCCTGTACAAACATAAACTTCAAAGTGTTGTAAAGAAAGGACGAGAGCCAACAGTTCCTTCTCTATTGTGGAATAGTTTGTTTGGTGGCGATTGAACTTCCTGGAGAAGTATGCCACGGGATGCTCAATGTCATCAGAGTCACTTCTCTGTAGGAGCACAGATCCACCGCAATGGAGAACGGTTTGTTGAAGTCAGGAGATTTGAGCACGGGGAAGTGACACAGCAGAGACTTCAGGCGATCGAAGGCTCTCTGGCATGCATCATCCCAAGTGAACTTTACGCCTTTCTTCAGTTGGTTAGTTAGACTGAGAGCAATCTCAGCAAAGTTCTTGCAGAACTTGCGGTAGTACCCGATCATTCCAAGGAAGCGGCGCAAAGCTTTTTTTGTTGTCAGGAACTGGAAAGTCCATGATGGCTTGGACTTTAGCATTTATGGGTGCCACCTTACCCTGGCCTATGACGTAGCCAAGATAGGTGACAGTAGCACAACCAAAGTCACCCTTGCTCAGGTTAACAGTCAGGTTAGCCTGGGTCAGGCGCTGGAACAACGTCTCTACATCTTTTAGATGTTCTTCCCAGGAGTCACTCCACGTGATCAGGTCATCGATGTACGCACCCGTGTGTGGCAATCCGGCGATTGTAGACTGTATCATCCTTTGGAACGTGGCTGGGGCATTTTTCATGCCAAAGGGTAGGACTTCATACTGGTACAACCCAGATGGTGTGGCAAAAGCAGAGATGCTCTTGGCCCTCTCAGTTAAAGGCACACACCAATAACCCTTCAATAAATCAATCTTGGTCAGATACTTTGCTTGCCCTACTCCATCGATACAATCATCAGTTCTAGTTACAGCATTGACTTTGCGATAATCTGTACAGAATCTAGTACTTCCATCAGGTTTTGGAACTAGCACACAGGGTGAACTCCAATCTGAGTTGGAGGGTCTGATAATATCATGTTCTAACATGTACTCAACCTCTTTCTTAGCAATCTTTCTCTTTTCAGGATTCATCCGGTACGGATGCTGTTTAATTGGTTATGCATCACCAACATCTACATCATGAGAGGCTATAGAAACTCTCTTTGGAACATCAGGAAACAGATCCTCATATTTCTTGATCAACCTCTCAAACTGATCTCTCTGTGAGGGTTCTAAGTGCTGGAGTTTTGCATCAAGATTTTGCAACATTTCAGAATTTGACAATTTACATGAAAGAACTTCAGCTTTAATTCTAGGTTCATCATCTTGAAACTCCCCCTCATCTTCACACGTTTTGACCATAGGAGAATCTGAAGTGACAGCAGCAAGCCTAGCATTTCTGTCATGATAAGGCTTCAGCATGTTAATGTGACACAATTGTTTTGGTTTTCTCCTATCTGGAGTCTTCACAATGTAATTGAGATCATTGAGTTTTGTCAGAATTTCAAAAGGACCATGAAATCTACCCTGCAATTGATTGGACTGCAAGGGAAACAACACAAGGACCTTGTCTCCTGGTTTAAACTCACGGCTTCTAGCCTTATGATCATACCAAGTTTTCATTTTTCCCTGACTTGATATCAAGTTCTCTTTGGCTAGGTCACAAGCTGCATGCAATCTGTCCTTGAACTTGCTAACATAGTCTAACAGACTAATGTGCGGCTCTTCCTCTTGCCTTTGTTCACTCAATAATAGCAAAGGTCCTCTCACTTCATGACCAAACACTAGCTCAAATGGACTGAATCCAGTAGACTCCTGCACTGCTTCTCTAGCTGCAAACAACAGCAAATGAACACCTTCATCCCAGTCTTTCTCATGGTCATAACAATAAGTCCTCATCATTGTCTTGAGAGTAGAATGAAACCGCTCTAAGGCACCCTGACTTTCTGGATGATAGGCACTAGAAAGAATCTGCTTTGCACCTAGTTCATACACAACCTGCTGAAACAATCCTGAAGTGAAATTGCTACCTTGGTCTGACTGAATTTCCTTGGGAAGGCCAAACAACGTGAAGAACTTTATCAAAGCCTTCGAGATTGCAGTTGCCTTGATGTTACGTAGAGGTATGGCTTCGGGGAATCTGGTAGATGCACACGATTGTCAACAAGTACTGATTTCCAGATCTAGTCTTGGGTAATGGACTTACACAATCAACAATGACCTTAGAGAATGGCTCCCCAAATGCTGGGATAGGCTGCAATGGAGCTACAGGTGGGTCTAACTGGTGTTTTCCAACTACTTGACAAGTGTGACAGGTTTTGCAAAAGTTGGAAGCGTCTTTCCGAAGCCCAGGTCAAAAGAACTGTTTCATGATCTTATCAACAGTCTTGTTAACACCAAGATGACCTCCAAAAGGTAAACTATGAGCCATTGTTAAGATCTCGTTCCTGTAGACCTTCGGAACAACAATTTGCCTGACCACTGCCCAATCTGCATTGGCAGGGATATCAGGAGGGCGCCACTTCCGCATCAACGCACCATCCTTGAGATAATACCCAACTGGAACTGCGTCTATTTCTTTATCAGGGAGGGCTCTCCTCCTTAGTGCACTAATTTCAGGATCATTAGTTTGCTCCTCAATCAACCGCTTTCTGGACAGAGACAAGTCTCCAGACACATCAGAATCACTAAACCCATCTGGCTGGCTGAACAATGAACTGATAAAAGTCTCTGATAAGTTCTCAAACGGAGAAACCATAGTAGGCCAATCAGAGTCATGAGGCGAACCACCTGAGTCCTGACTATTCAATGTACTGGACGGCACCACATCATCTTCTTCTTTAGCCTTCTTGGCCAAAGCACGAGTCACTGCGCAAGAAGGATACAGAGATGGGTCCTCATCCCCATCTTCAGTGCTCGGCTGTGAAGTAAGATGTACAGGGGGAACTACTTTGCCCCCAGCCAGGTCATTGCCTAGCAACAGAGAAACACCCTTTATAGGTAGACTTGACATAAGTCCCACCTTTACCTGTCCTGTAACTAAATCTGACTTCAAGAATATAGAGCGCAGGGGTACAGATACAGTCCTCCCTTCAATACTTTGTACAAGTATGAAATCCTCTGAAGCGGTCTCATCACGTAACTCCAAGGAGTCCATCAACAAAAGTGACTGAGAAGCTCCGGTATCCCTTAAGATATATATGGGGACAGGAGTAGTATGCTCATTCAGAGCCACAAATCCCTCTGACACAAATGGAAGAAATTCCTCCCTCAAGAAGTCAGCTGTATCAGGCTTTTTAGCCCCACAAGAAGCAGGTAATTTAGCAGATCGGTAATCTACTACAGGGGTTTCGAACCTTGTTTTCACAAAGGCATTTGGTTTGGTATCCTTCTCTTTTTCTTTCTTCGCTTTTAGGAACCAACAGTTAGTTGTAACATGACCAGATTTCTTGCAATAACTGCAAACTAGACCACTTTTGTCACTGTCAGCTTTCACACTTCAATCAGACCTGTTACTGGATTTCTGAGCACCATCACCAGATTTGTCTTTGTCTTTGGGTGAGGATTCTTGGGTATCACCGTAACCCTTTTTCTGAAATTGGGACCATCTATTGTTACTGCTAGACTGAAATTTGGAAATTTATGTGCGAGAACATATTCATCTGCAAATTTGGCAGCTGATTGCAAATTCAGTGCTTGCTTCTCATTAAGGTAGGTCTTAACATCATCTTTAACACAGTTCTTGAATTCTTCAACTAACACCATCTCTTTTAGTGAGTTGAAATCATCCTTGACCTTCATAGACGTACACCAGCGCTCAAAGCAAACCTGCTTCTCATTAGCAAATTCCACATAAGTCTGATTTTCAGATTTCTTCAGACCTCTGAATTTCTGTCAGTAAGCCTCTGGAACCAACTCATAAGCTCTCAAAATAACCTTTTTGACAACCTCATAATCAGAGGAATCCTTTGCAGACAAAGCCGAATAGGCTTGTTGAGCTTTATCCTTGAGGACAGTTTGCAACATCAGAGGCCAGTGTTCCTTTAGCCACTGGCAACTCTTTGCTACCTTTTCAAAACACTGGAAATAGTTGTCAACATCCTTTTCCGAAAATGGAGGCACCAGTTTTACCTCCTGGCTAGCACGAAATTTATTTTCAGTTGCAATTTTTATTTTTAGTTGCTCCATTTGGAGTCTTTCTTCTCTATCGAATTTCTCTAATTCAAAATCTCTCTGTCTTGCAAATTTTTCTAACTCAAATTCTTTGTTTTTCTTTTTCTTCCCTTTCTTTCTCTCTTTCTTCCCTCTCAAATTCTCTGTTTTTCTTTTTCCTCACTTTCTTTTTCTCTTTCCTTCCTTTCTCTCTCTTTTTGCTCCCTTTCTTTTTCTCTTTCCTCCCTTTCAATATCTCTAGCATTTTTAATTTAAGTTCCATTTCTATATTTGGATTTTCCACTGGAAACTGTTCCAGATCTCCTGGTGCAAACACATTTTCATCAATGTAATATTCAACTATCTCTCTAGCCAGTCTTGCTTTTCGCATGGCAGGTTTTACCTCTGTCAGCTCCAAATGTCTGCAAATTTCTAGCAGTTCTGTCTTTTTAAAAGACTTCAAAACCTCAACAGTTGTTGATGCCAAGAAATCATCCATTGCTGTTGATCTGTCAATATTTTTAGGAAAATTCACAAAAACAATTTTACAATTTGAAATGTTAGATTTTCAATAAATTACTCACACAATGGTCTATCCCGGACGAGCCCCCAATTTGTTATGGGCCCAATTTGTTATTACAATTTACTACACAACAGCAACAGCAACAGCAAGGGATGACAGAAACAATTTAAAACTTAAACAAATTTAATTAACAAAGACTAACACTAACCTACAACTAAAGACCAAGATTGAATTACAAGAAAAACAGAAATATTTACAGTCCCTTTTGTTGGGGTGGCTTGGTGATGTCCTGGGTAAGGAAAAAAAAAATGCTCTAACACAGGCAAAAATCCACAAAAGAAAACTTCACAGGTCTTGAACAGAATGACAGGTCTGGTCACACGTATCCTTCTTCTTGCAATTTCTCCTTCTACTTTACTGTCTCAATTCTTTTCCTTATATACTCTTTTGCAGACCCCACCCACATTTAGACCTCTTTTTTTTACTTTTCGGGGACTTGCCCCAGACATGTCCAGGACATGTCTAAACATAGCTCCAGTCTGAGCTGAATAAAAAAAAGGTAAATACTGCCATCCAGTGGCCTATATTCACATTACAGCGGAACCTTACACAGGTTGTTTTAGTAAGCTAATTATATACCTATCAATAAGGAAACGCAATTAAAAAAAAAGGATCTGCTCAATATCTTATCTCTAAAGGACAATAACTTAAATGTCACCTAAAACTGAATGGCTCTTTCATAAACGGAATTCACGGAAAGCGGATACACTTGGCACTGACTCAATACAGCTCAGTTCGTTGTGTTCTCTCTATTTATCACTCATTGTCACCCTGATATTCCCTTTAAGCTCATTGTAGCCTATTAAATAATTTATGACCTGCTCAGCGAGTGGCAGAATTTCTCTGTAAAATGCCCAACCATAAACTGACGTCACATTCACTATGGAACCTATCATGAAACGACGCATTTCCCCCCAGTTTAGGTCGGAGATTGACTCCTTGGCGAGAGAAAACTTCACACCTCTGCAGGTCCGAAAACGCATAATTTCGGAGAATAACGTGATCATAAGCTCACAGTCCAATAAGTTGTATATTGCCAATGTATTAATTTATATTGCGGTTGGCTTTTCAAAACCAATAATTCAATTGCGGCACACTTCACTGAAGGTCTACCCACAGACTCTCAGAATCAGAGTTTCTGTCATATTTAAAATACCAAAATAGTTAGTAAGGTAAATGCATTTTTTATACTAGGGTGCACCCTTTTTATGGTACATGCGCAATAGGTGATTTGTTCATTTTTAACAGGGGGAATGTGATTCAGTTCATTCACTCGCAGCTAATGAACTGACTCATGAATGACTCATGCCTATAATTTAGAGAACATAATCCCGTCCTTCTATCGTCTTGGATCTGAGAGAAAAAAGTGATCATTACCAATCTGTCTGCTACTTCACCATGGACAGCACCATGGATACACAAAACGATTCAGCTGCAGACATTTTGGAACCATGATAGAGGCCATAGATTCTAAACCGCACAACAGTCAGGTAAAGGATCAATAAGTCAAGCAGACCTAGTATTTCTGCTTAAACCCGCTATTTCTGCATAGCAGCTGACAAAGTTTGGGTTATGCTAACATGATTGGTATTATACGTTTTAGAATTGGATGTCTGTGGTGGCTGTGGAGGATTCTTTGAGGCTCTTGTGATCCAAACATTTTCCTACAATAGCATAGTAGCCGGAAGTCCAAATTCCAAAATAAAATAAAAACACTGAAAAGAGATGGGTGCATTCATCTCAAAAATCCACAACGTAATTTTATCTCAGGAAATATCCCACTTTAATCCATATCTAATGGCAATATCGTCTCAATGCCAAATTTTCAATGCCCACCCACTTGCCTCACGGACGCAGATGGACTGTAGTGGTCAAGCCGCTATCAGTAGCACCATAAATTAGAATTTATACAATCTCAATTTTTGCTATTCCACCTTTTTGGCTCTAGATTATGATAACTTAAGTCCATACAAAAAAAATCAAAAAGTTGACCAGCATTGAAAAAACACTACCTTAATTTCACGGCCAAGATACTAAATTCAGTGTTGGTTTTCGGTCTTGTCGCTTACGTGCAGTGATTTCTCCAGATTCTCTGAACCTTTTGATGATATTACGGACTGTAGATGATGAAATCCCTAAATTTCTTGCAATAGCTCGTTGAGGAATGTTGTTTTTAAACTGTTCGACAATCAGCTCACGCATTTGTTCACTAAGTGGTGACCCTCGCCCCATCCTTGTTTGTGAATGACTGAGCATTTCAGGGAAGCTGCTTTTATACCCAATCATGGCACCCACCTGTTCCCAATTAGCCCGTTCACCTGTGGGATGTTGCAAATAAGTGTTTGATGAGCATTCCTCAACTCTCTGTCTTTTTTGCCACTTGTGCCAGCTTTTTTGAAACATGTTGCTGGCATCAAATTCCAAATGAGCTAATATTTGCAAAAAATTACAAAGTTTACCTGTTCGAACATTAAGTGACTTTGCAGTGTAGTCAATTGAATATAGGTTGAAAAGGATTTGCAAATCACTGTATTCTGTTTTTATTTACGATTTACACAACGTGCCAACTTCACTGGTTTTTGGTTTTGTGAAACTAATTACAGTCAACCGCTATACTAACTCTTTCACATCAGCTTTCAAGCTAACATTACAAATTAAACGGATAACCGACCACATTAGGGGTGTTGAACTGACGTTAGTAAAGCTACAAAAGCCTCCGACACTGGCAGGCACAACAGGATGGAATAGACTTAAGCGTCAATTACAAAAATGTTCGAGACTGAAAAGACTTCATTAACAGGTAAATTGCAAAAACTTCTAATTATCAAACATTATTTTAAGTTCAGCTCACCTGAATTAACTTTCAAACTGGCTGCCAGCTCGTCATCATTAACGCCTATTGTGGTCTGCGATGCTCGCGCTCCGATTTCCCAACGGTCCTCCTCCTCATGTTGAAAATGGAGGGCGTCATTAATCTCTCCCCCTTGATGTTGAACCAAGTTTAGCGGCATATAAAACCGGAGGAACTCTTACTGCTGATGATTTTCAAAGACGTTTGCTGGGGCTCAACCAGACAAGAAATTCTTACAAATTCTTATATCAAGAATGTCGGATCTTCGCCAAAATGAAATCACGTCCTCCTCAGCACCTTATTTAAAATGAAGGAAGAGGTATATTCGCCTCGCAGCGTTTCGGTGCGAAAGTCACGAGAACAGGGCGGATTATAAAATGAAATCTCTTTAGCTGCCCAGCCGCGGAGCAAATTGCAGAAGTGCTTCTCCAATCTTCTTTCTCTGCGGTGTGAATGGTAGAATTGCTTCCCTTGTCTGCTCCACTGCGGGGCAGATAGTGGATTGGTTTGCCCAGTTCACCCAGCTACGAGTAGAATAGCCTCTTTCTTTAATAAAGCAAGGTATTCCATTGACATCAGCTAATTTTTGAAATATGCCGTTAACTGACGAACGAACGCCAGTGAAAACATCCTGGCGGAGGTTAAAAGAAGTCCCAGGAAAGTCCCTTAAATGGCCCCAGTATAACGTTATACAGTGACCAAAATAGGACGTTCTGAAGATGTTTGTGAAAGACCTAACGAGGACGTTGTACAGGAGACCAAACGGGGACTTTAACCGAACGTTCGATTCACGTCTCATTCAGAATGTCGCTCCATGACCAAAAAAGGGCATTCTAAGGACGTCAATAAAGTCCCCGCGCCGTCGCCCAGCGAACGTTGTGCTGGGGACCAATTGGGAACGCCGTGAAAGTCCTGTGAACGTACGGGGGACGTCCCCTGTTTGCTGGGACGCCACCTTGTTTGACGCCATTAGTAACTCTAAAAGATCTTTATATGGCACCGTTCCAATTAGCACAAACATCTTGCCTCGTATAGCCATCTAGAAGTAAACGTATTATAAGTGGTGGTATATCGCGCCTAATCAATAATGAAAACAATTTTCCGTAGTGCACCTTGTCATAAGCTTTACTGGCATCGAGAAGACAGCTAAATACGACAGAGCTTCTATTTAAATAATAATGAACAGTTTCAATGTATATAGCCATAAAAATAGTAGTTGAATGATCACGTTTCACACCAAACTGTAAATTAGATGTGTTCAAATAGTTACTGTACATATGGATAATAACTTTGTCAAGTAACTTACATAAGGAACAACATAAAGCAATTCCTCTATAATTTTTGGAAGAACACAAATCGCCGCGATTGTTTTTTGGTATGGAAATAACTGTAGAATGTAATAAAGCTTTAGCAGTATAGCCATGTATAATCATAGTTTTTAAGTTGTTTAATACTAAGTCGAACAATTTCCTGGTACCATTCAAAAGATGATCCGATTCGAAACCTAAACCACCATCACATTTGCCAGTTTAAGTTTCGAAATTCACTCGAGACTTGCCATTCATAAAATTTATCATGTCTTATATGTCAGTAAATTACCACGCACAATTGATCGAATTTCATCCATTTCAGTTGAACAAGTCGGGACGCTGGAGTAAAGATTCTCATATTTAGATGCGAACAATTCTGCTATTTCCTCAGATCCGCATGCATCGTCAATTACGTTTGTGGTGATGTGAGTCAATGGGCTAATATTTCTAATTTCCTTCCACATGTCAGTACTGCCAGTAACGTGCTCAGAAAGTTTTTGCCAGCGTATAGATGTTTCATTTCGCTTGGCACATCTAATAGTGTAATGATAACGGGCCCTAGTCTTCTTCATGATCTCATATACAGTACCCACATTGGGCTGACCGCATCCTTGCCAAATATGGTGCCAGAAAAGTGAACGTTCTCTTTCAGGCTTTACGATGTCTTTCTAGCCAGGGATAATTCGTTTCTTTTTGGTTTGAATGGGGATGTTTTTCACACCAGTATCTATACAACATTGAAGTATAGCATTACAAAAATTATCAATATTTGTACGATGATGATTAACGTTACACAAAACATCATGGCAGGATAGAGCATCATTCGGAATACTTATTCCACTCAATAATGTGTCTAAGTCATTCTTATTCGATACAACTGCTTCTCTAGAAGCTTTATAACACTTACATTTCAGTTTTTAAAAATTTGGGGCTGTTCTCAAAGTCAACCGTGTTCAAAATGCTTAAACTTACAACATAATGATTGGATGGATTAGTAGCATCAGAGTATACACCACTATATGATATCGTATTAAATATGTTTTGGCTAACAATAAAATGATCAATGCAGGAATTGTGACCCATTGCGTGGTTAGTGTAAGTATAATTGACTTCAGCATTGACACATCCCAAGCAACCTTGAGTTCATTGACCTCCATAAAATTCAATAGACAGTTACTTTGAGAATTGTTTCTACTGAAACTGGTGTTAAAGTCACCACATATTATACACGCATTAAGAGTGTAGGTGTGAAGGTGTTATGATTCTGCCCTTTCGTGTGTTGTCCCGTGCTTATTTATGCTTGTGCTTATTTTCTTTTCTTTATTTCCAGATCTCAGTTCAGCCGTCTGACAATCCGCTCCCAATCTGTCTCCAGTGATGTCGCGTGATTGCCTTCAGCGTTCCTGCGTCTTGTCGTCCGATTCCTCTTTCGGTTTTGGCTTTGGTATTTCATCCATTGCTTCCAGCTGTGTTTAATTCTGGGTCTCGCGAAACTGAATGAATGCGCTCTCTGATAGGATATTACTAACCCATACTAACCAGCACTTATTCAAGGGTGTAAATAATTCATAACGTAGGATTAACCTTGATTAACTCATTTAGCCAGCGTGTGCGTTTCCGCCTTTTGTATTTCAATCTGAGCTGTATCTGATTAACTACATTTAAAACTATGCTTCCCTTTTCTTGTGGTGCTTTTTTCTTGTCACTTTTAGATTACCTTAATCTACACTGTGTAAGTTTTATTGATGGTCTCCGCGTCTTGTCTCGAGTCTTTATTGTTAAACCCGGTCCTCTTGTAATTGTTTATTCATCCCATGTGTTTCTGTTTCAGTCGTGATTGCTTTCCGAGTCCCCGCCTCCTCTATATGTGGGAGCATTGGAAGCGATTGTCAGACGGATTCTCGATTGACTCAGTCTTCATGGTGAAATCTCTGCTCCTGTGTCCTCCTAGTCTTTCCCTTGTGCCTGTCCTGAGTCTAGTAATTGGCTGCGCCCTCGTATTGTCATCGTCTTGTTTAGTCTCACAGTATTGTCCGTCAGTTAGTTAGGTTTAGTTTTTGTTTTTTAGTTTAAACATTCATTGAGTGTGTACCTTGGTTTTTCCCCCTGCCTTTGGCAGTGTATTTTAGTTCTCCCTTCCGTTCAGTGCATGTGCACGGTGTTTTGTTTCTGGTGTGCCAGCCATCTTTTCCCTAAGTGTTTTTTGTGTGGAATAAACACTTCTGCATCCTGCGCCTGGTGTCCCCGGACCCCTTTTTACAGAAGAACTCTTTCAATTGCGTCAAGTACATCAATATACTCGTCATTTCCTCTAGAATTTAAGTAGTTGTCACTCGGCATATAAATGCTCAAAACAAGTATAGAAAATGTAGAGCTAGTACAGTATGTATAAATGAGGCACTGAGAACTTTGAAAATGCTCAGGTAGTTTATTGAAAAACACTGATATTACTGTAAATCAATTGACAAGCACGAACGAATAGGAAGGATACGGGAACAGATTGCAATCTATTCGTTCGTGCTCGTCAATCGACTTATCGTGACTTTCAAGATGAAGGCGACTGGAAACTACCTCAAGATACTGTATGCATAAACAGTCTTTGAAAAAAAAGCGTTTTCTTTGCCTAGCAACGATATGCCCAATTCACTACCATTGTAAGCCTGTTGGGAGCTTCAGCTAAAAAGCCATGTATTTCTAAATGTTGCGTGCGTACGGAGGTGGGGTATTCGATAAAAGTTAGTACTGTACTTGTTATCATTTTTCAATACACCCCAAGTCAATTTCACACCAGAATTGTCCTTTAAACTAGCACACGTAAATCCTCTGACTCATGTCGTGAAGTGAAATGACAACCAAGCATTTTGTCTTTTGGGTTATCTTGTTTTGCTAGATATTTTGACATGGTGTGCGATCTCTAACAAACATGAACTACTGCCGTGTAATATTTATTAGGTAATCAGTTATCGAAGTGTCCACATTAATTTGGTCTCTGGCTCCAGTGTCTCATTTTGATAATTGTATGTTTCAAAGACAGTGGCCGATTAGCTTCCTCAAGTGCAACATCACAACATATTCTTGCTTGCGATATAGTGTTGCTGGTTTTAATGGAAAACAAGATGTTGTTTAGCCGTAAGATTGTTGGGTAGAGAGTTTAAATGCCCGCAGTCATAGTCCACACCCACTCGAAGTCCGCAGACCCTGGTCACCGCCTCTGTCCATGTGGCCGCCTCTACAAAACTGAAAAAAAAAATTGTGGAAAGTTGTTTCAATTATCCCTCTCTTCCCCTCGTGTAACCACAAGCCTGTCGTTTCGGTTCTGAGGCGATTGAAAGAAACACAATGTGGGGAAAGAGTCGAGAACATCGCTTTCGATGAATAACTTTGATATTAAATACATTAATTCACTTTGCTGTGGGTCTTTTTAAAGAACAACAACAACACATAATAGAAACAACAAATGTCGATAAAAGTTTTGCTTCTCTCCCTCAAACATTATATTATAATTGTGATCCGAGAAAGTGATTTTGTGAGTGATAGTTCAATGGAATGGCCGTCCGACGTGATTCCTGGCGCCAGCTGCTCGCATGAATGCCTTATTCCCTTGTTTGATGATTGGGAGTCCAGTCATTGCTTATGCCTGCACCAACCAAACTATACTATGGCAGATCAAAATCTCGCTATCTGGCTATAGCACCTGGCAACTGGTAATTGGAAATTTGTGACAGTCACGCCTAAAATATTTTGAAATAGGCCATAGGTTTTCAGCAATGAATCAGGTTTTGTTTCAAAAGAATTTAGTGGCCACATTGGTACAGTGAATGAAACGTTATGATTGGATTAAATTACTATGTGGCCTGAAACTATAAGCCCATTGGTCAAGCGCCTCTTAATTTCTGTTTGTCCAACAAAATTTTTACTTGTCCTGGGCGCACAGAACAGCAATTTTCCCAGGCATGTGCAGTCAAGAGGTTCTCAGGAAAATTGAGAATTCACCTTGAAAATGCGTGGAAAGTGCTTGAATTTGAGTTTAGAAAAGATGTGGGGAAAAATCTTGTGTAAAACAAAAAGACAGTCTGGTTGTAGCATCTGAACTAAAATGATGTCCCATTAGTAAAACCAGCATAAGGTTCAATGAAATTGATCAACCTGTTTACATAGAACGTGGAGACATACGTATGCAACTGACACCCGTCCACAACCCCAATTCCGAAAATGAAACTGAGACATTTCACATTTTTGTTCACAAAATGAGCCTACTTTAAATTTTCTGGCTGCAAGAGGTCTCAGAAAAGTTGCGACAGAGGCAAAAAAGCAATTACAATAAAAGAGTGTAATGTGAATATAGGCCACTAGATGGCAGTATTTACCTTTTTTTTTGTTAAGCTCAGACTGGAGTGATGTTTAGACATGTCCTGGACATGTCTGGGGCAAGTCTCAGAAAATAAAAAAAAAGAGGTCTAAATGTGGGTGGGGTCTGCAAAAGAGTATATAAGGAAAAGAATTGAGACAGTAAAGTAGTAGGAGAAATTGCAAGAAGATGACCAGACCTGCCATTCTGTTCAAGACCTGTGACGTTTCTTTTGTGGATTTCTTTGCCTTTGTCTGAGCATTTTCTCACCCAGGACATCACCAAGCCACCCCAACAAAAGGGACTGTAAATATTTCTGTTTTGTTTTTATATAAATCAATCTTGGTCGTAGTTGTAGATAGTAGATTAGTTAGTTGTTATTGTCTGTTTGATTAAATGTGTTTGGGTTTTGAATTGTGTCGGTCATCCCTTGCTGTTACTGTTGCTGTAAATTTAATAACAAATTGGGGGCTCAAGGTCCGGGATAGACCATTTTGTGAGTCATTTATTAAAAATCTTACATTTCAAATTGTAAAATTAATTTTTTTAATTGAATACATATATATTGACAACAGCAATGGATGATTTCTTGGCATCACCAACCGTAGGGGTTTTGAAGTCTTTTAAAAAGACAGAACTGCTAGAAATTTGCAGACATTTAGAGCTGACAGAGGTGAAACCAGCCATGCGAAAAGCAAGACTGGCTAGAGAGATAGTTGAATATTACATTGATGAAAATGTGTTTGCACCAGGAGATCTGGAACTGTTTCCAGTGGTAAATCCAAATATAGAAATGGAACTTAAATTAAAAATGATAGAGATTGAAAGGGAAGAAAAAGAAAAACAAAGGCAGTTTGAGTTGGAAAAATTGGCAAGAGAAGAGAAAAAAGAAAGGGAGGAAAGAGAAAAAGAAAGGGGGGAAAAAGAGAAACAAAGAGAATTTGAGAGAGAGAAAGAGGAAAGAGCAGAAAGAGAGAGACAGAGAGATTTTGAATTAGAGAAATTCGATAGAGAAGAAAGACTCCAAATGGAGCAACTAAAAATAAAAATTCAAACTGAAAATAAATTTCGGGCTAGCCAGGAGGTAAAACTGGTGCCTCCATTTTCGGAAAAGGATGTTGACAACTATTTCCAGTGTTTTGAAAAGGTAGCAAAGAGTTGCCAGTGGCCAAAGGAACACTGGCCTCTGATGTTGCAAACTGTCCTCAAGGGTAAAGCTCAACAAGCCTATTCGGCTTTGTCTGCAGATGATTCCTCTGATTATGAGGTTGTCAAAAAGGTTATTTTGAGAGCTTATGAGTTGGTTCCAGAGGCTTACCAACAGAAATTCAGAGGTCTGAAGAAATCTGAAAATCAGACTTATGTTGAATTTGCTAATGAAAAGCAGGTTTGCTTTGAGCGCTGGTGTACTTCTATGGAGGTCAAGGATGATTTCAACTCACTAAAAGAGATGGTGTTAGTTGAAGAATTCAAGAACTGTGTTAAAGATGATGTTAAGACCTACCTTAATGAGAAGCAAGCACTGAATTTGCAATCAGCTGCCAAATTTGCAGATGAATATGTTCTCACACATAAGTCCAAATTTCAGTCTAGCAGTAATAATAGATGGTCCCAATTTCAGAAAAAGGGTTATGGTGATACCCAAGATTCCTCACCCAAAGACAAAGACAAATCTGGTGATGGTGCTCAGAAATCCAGTAACAGGTCTGATCAAAGTGTGAAAGCTGACAGTGACAAAAGTGGTCTAGTTTGCAGTTATTGCAAGAAATCTGGTCATGTTACTACTAACTGTTGGTTCCTTAAAGCTAAGAAAGAAAAAGAAAAGGATACCAAACCAAATGCCTTTGTGAAAACAAGGTTAGAAACCCCTGTAGTAGATGGCCGATCTGCTAAATTGCCTGCTTCTTGTGGGGCTAAAAAGCCTGATACAGCTGACTTTGTGAGGGAGGAATTTCTTCCATTTGTGTCAGAGGGATTTGTGGCTCTGAATGAGCATACTACTCCTGTCCCCATATATATCCTAAGGGATACCGGAGCTTCTCAGTCACTTTTGTTGATGGACTCCTTGGAGTTACGTGATGAGACCGCTTCAGGGGATTTCATACTTGTACAAGGTATTGAAGGGAGGACTGTATCTGTACCCCTGCGCTCTATATTCTTGAAGTCAGATTTAGTTACAGGACAGGTAAAGGTGGGACTTATGTCAAGTCTACCTATAAAGGGTGTTTCTCTGTTGCTGGGCAATGACCTGGCTGGGGGAAAAGTAATTCCCCCTGTACATCTTACTTCACAGCAGAGCACTGAAGATGGGGATGAGGACCCATCTCTGTATCCTTCTTGCGCAGTGACTCATGCTATGGCCAAGAAGCCTAAAGAAGATGTTGTGGTGCCGCCCAGCACATTGAATAGTCAGGACTCAGGTGGTTTGCCTCATGACTCTGATTGGCCTACTATGGTTTCTCCGTTTGAGGACTTATCAGATACTTTTATCAGTTCTCTATTCAGCCAGCCGGATGGGTCTGGTGATTCTGATGTGTCTGGAGACTTGTCTCTGTCCAGAAAGCGGTTGATTGAGGAGCAAACTAATCATCCTGAAATTTGTGCACTCAGGAGGAGAGCCCTTCCTAATAAAGAAATAGACGCAGTTCCAGTTGGGTATTATCTCAAGGATGGTGTGTTGATGCGGAAGTGGCGCCCTCCTGATATCCCTGCCAATGCAGATTGGGCAGTGGTCAGGCAAATTGTTGTTCCGAAGGTCTACAGGAATGAGATCTTAACAATGGCTCATAGTTTACCTTTAGGAGGTCATCTTGGTGTCAACAAGACTGTCGATAAGATCATGAAACACTTCTTTTGGCCTGGGCTTCGGAAAGACGTTTCCAACTTTTGCAAAACCTGTCACACTTGTCAGGTAGTTGGAAAACACCAGTTAGACCCACCTGTAGCTCCATTGCAGCCTATCCCAGCATTTGGGGAGCCATTCTCTCGGGTCATTGTTGATTGCGTTGGTCCATTACCCAAGACTAGATCTGGAAATCAGTACTTGTTGACAATCATGTGTGCATCTACCAGATTCCCTGAAGCCATACCTCTACGTAACATCAAGGCAACTGCAATCTCAAAGGCTTTGATAAAGTTCTTCACGTTGTTTGGCCTTCCCAGGGAAATTCAGTCAGACCAGGGTAGCAATTTCACTTCAGGATTGTTTCAGCAGGTTGTGTATGAACTAGGTGCAAAGAAGATTCTTTCTAGTGCCTATCATCCAGAAAGTCAGGGTGCCTTAGAGCGGTTTCATTCCACTCTCAAGACAATGATGAGGACTTATTGTTATGACCATGAGAAAGACTGGGATGAAGGGGTTCATTTGCTGTTGTTTGCAGCTAGAGAAGCAGTGCAGGAGTCTACTGGATTCAGTCCATTTGAGCTAGTGTTTGGTCATGAAGTGAGAGGACCTTTGCTATTATTGAGTAAACAATGGCAAGAGAAAGAGCCGCATATCAGTCTGTTAGACTATGTTGGCGAGTTCAAGGAAAGATTGCGTGCAGCTTGTGACCTTGCCAAAGAGAACTTGAAATCAAGTCAGGGAAAAATGAAAACTTGGTATGATCATAAGGCTAGAAGCCGTGAGTTTAAACCAGGAGAAAAGGTCCTTGTGTTGTTTCCCTTGCAGTCCAGTCCATTGCAGGCTAGATTTCATGGTCCTTATGAAATTCTGACAAAACTCAATGATCTCAATTACATTGTGAAGACTCCAGATAGGAGAAAACCAAAACAATTGTGTCATATTAACATGCTAAAGCCTTATCATGACAGAAATGCTAGGGTTGCAGCTGTCACTTCAGATTCTCCAATGGTCGAAACGTGTGAAGATGAGGGGGAGTTTCAAGATGATGAACCAAGAATTAAAGCTGAAGTTCTTTCATGTAAATTGTCAAACACTGAAGTGTCGCAAAATCTTGATGTAAAACTCCAGCACTTAGAACCCTCACAGAGAGATCAGTTTGAAAGGTTGATCAAGAAATATGAGGATTTGTTTCCTGATGTTCCAAAGAGAGTTACTATAGCCTCTCATGATGTAGATGTTGGTGATGCCAAACCAATAAAACAGCATCCATACCGGATGAATCCTGAAAAGAGAAAGATTGCTAAGAAAGAGGTTGAGTACATGTTAAAACATGATATTATCAGACCCTCCAACTCCGATTGGAGTTCACCCTGTGTGCTAGTTCCAAAACCTGATGGAAGTACTAGATTCTGAACAGATTATCGCAAAGTCAATGCTGTAACTAGAACTGATGTGTTTCCAATACCTAGGATTGATGATTGTACTGATAGTGTAGGGCAAGCAAAGTTTCTGACCAAGATTGATTTATTGAAGGGTTATTGGTGTGTGCCTTTAACTGAGAGGGCCAAGAGCATCTCTGCTTTTGCCACACCATCTGGATTGTACCAGTATGAAGTCCTACCCTTTGGCATGAAAAATGCCCCAGCCACGTTCCAAAGGATGATACAGTCTACAATCGCCGGATTGCCACACACGGGTGCGTACATCGATGACCTGATCACATGGAGTGACTCCTGGGAAGAACATCTAAAAGATGTAGAGACGTTGTTCCAGCGCCTGACCCAGGCTAACCTGACTGTTAACCTGAGCAAGAGTGACTTTGGTTGTGCTACTGTCACCTATCTTGGCTACGTCATAGGCCAGGGTAAGGTGGCACCCATAAATGCTAAAGTCCAAGCCATCATGGACTTTCCAGTTCCTGACAACAAAAAAGCTTTGCGCCGCTTCCTTGGAATGATCGGGTACTACCGCAAGTTCTGCAAGAACTTTGCTGAGATTGCTCTCAGTCTAACTAACCAACTGAAGAAAGGCGTAAAGTTCACCTGGGATGATGCATGCCAGAGAGCCTTCGATCGCCTGAAGTCTCTGCTGTGTCACTTCCCCGTGCTCAAATCTCCTGACTTCAACAAACCGTTCTCCATCGCGGTCGATGCTAGCGACCAAGCTTGTGGATCTGTGCTCCTACAGAGAAGTGACTCTGATGACATTGAGCATCCCGTGGCATACTTCTCCAGGAAGTTCAATCGCCACCAAAGGAACTATTCCACAATAGAGAAGGAACTGTTGGCTCTGGTCCTGTCTTTACAACACTTTGAGGTTTATGTTTGTACAGGACAAAAGCCAATGATTGTGTACACTGACCACAATCCGTTAATGTTTTTGAGTAAGATGAAAAACAAGAATCGGAGATTGTTGAATTGGAGTTTGATTTTACAGGAGTTTGACTTGGAAATTAAGCATGTGAAGGGTACAGACAATGTAATTGCTGATTGCTTATCCCGTGTTTGAATGTGTATATATATATCATGTGTTTGAATATTGTATGATATGTATATATAGACAAGTGTTCACTTAACCATTTTGTATTGAAAAGAAAAATTTTGCCTTTATGAGTCAAAATCTTTCCCTTTTGGAATGGAGGTGTAATGTGAATATAGGCCACTAGATGGCAGTATTTACCTTTTTTTTTTGTTAAGCTCAGACTGGAGTCATGTTTAGACATGTCCTGGACATGTCTGGGGCAAGTCTCAGAAAATTAAAAAAAAGAGGTCTAAATGCGGGTGGGGTCTGCAAAAGAGTATATAAGGAAAAGAATTGAGACAGTAAAGTAGTAGGAGAAATTGCAAGAAGATGACCAGACCTGCCATTCTGTTCAAGACCTGTGACGTTTCTTTTGTGGATTTCTTTGCCTGTGTCTGAGCATTTTCTCACCCAGGACATCACCAAGCCACCCCAACAAAAGGGACTGTAAATATTTCTGTTTTGTTTGTATATAAATCAATCTTGGTCGTAGTTGTAGATAGTAGATTAGTTAGTTGTTATTGTCTGTTTGATTAAATGTGTTTGGGTTTTGAATTGTGTCGGTCATCCCTTGCTGTTACTGTTGCTGTAAATTTAATAACAAATTGGGGCCATAACAAGAGAATCAGCTGAAAGAACATTTAGCAAGTAATTAACTGGCATTGGGTGTGTAACATGATTGGCTATAAAAGGGATGTCTTAGAGATGTTACGTATGCGTACTTTATGCACAGCATTGTATATCATTCCTAAGTGAAGATTTGTTACAAGCTGTTTTGGCTGCCTTGCTGGTCAGCTATTCATTTTGTTCCCTCTGGTGGCGTGTCTAGCAAAACATAATCTGAGGTAATATCTCGCTTGTATGTAAAGGACTAGTGCTTTCTAGAAGCTTCTGGCGCCTTCCTGCCTGGAGGGGGCGGGATTTCCCTGGAATCCTGTGGATCTTGCCAGAATGTTGCTCAACTATATAAATGCTGTGATTTCAGTCAGAAAGGAGCAAAGCAGGGTACAGCAGAGCAGAAGCAGAGTTTTTGTTTTGGCAACAGATTTAATTAGTGGCATTCGAGTGTTATTAGAGAATTAAATAGTGGAATTTTTTTGGTAGAACCTTTTTTTCTGTGAAGAATAAATTATTTTTAGTTGTTATTGCTCTTTTTCTTTGTTGTGATTTTTTTTCAAGTCATAACAAATTGGAGGTTCCACTGAGATAAATCATTCATTGGATCAACGATTGGATTCACCAAAGACTATTATTTAAAATCTTGTGACGAGTTGAAAAACCAGCAATCATGACTTTTGATGTGGAAAGTTTTGTGAAAACTCCAACCCAGGAATTAATTGTGCGAGCGAAGAAGAAGGACTTGCTGCAAATAGCCTCAACCCTAAGATTATCTGATGTGAAGTTATCAATGAAGAAACAAGAAATATTCAACCTTTTGGTGCAACATTTCATCGATGAAGATATCTTTGGGGAAGAAGCAGCAGAATTAATTAAAGATGTGGAAGTGCCTGCAACGGAGCTGCAAAGACTTGAACTCCGGCTACGCCTGAAAGAACTGGAAGAAAGAAGGAAGGAGAGAGAACTGGAAGAAAGAAAGTTGGAGAAGGAAGAAAGAAGGTTGGAGATAGAGAAAGAACTAGAAGGAGGATGGAGGATGACGGTGTGATGACGGTGTGAGACGGGAAACCTCACGAGACAACGGGAGATCCATCATGGCGGCACTCCTTCACTAAACACCGGTGAACCTAAGAATCTGCCTGAAACTACAAGCTTCAACTCTTAAAACTCTGGATCAGCTGGAAAACATAGTGGACGAGTACTTTTACAACCTACGCGTCATGAGTCCGCCGCAGAAACAACCCCGGCGAGACTGGTCCACCGAGACCGACGACGACGGAACCACAACCATTCAGGTCAGTGTACTCGAGTCCATTCATCAAAAACTGTCAATCTTGGAAATACTGCATTCGGACATAAAGGAACTAAAAGCCAGTCTCGAATTCACTCAATCACAGCTCGAAACGCTACAGGTCGAAAACAAAGAACTCAAACATTCGGTTAGCACACTCACAGCACAAGTCCAAACCATCTCAAACGAAAAAACAGATTCATGAAAGAAACTATACTGGACATACAGAGCCGCAGCATGCGCGACAATCTCATTTTCTCAGGACTACCCGAGCAACCTCAAGATAACCCGGAGCAAGTAATAAAGGAATTCATGCAATCTGCTCTCAAACTCACATCAGAAACCGTCAATAAAATCACCTTTCACCGGGTTCACCGCATCGGCACCATAAAACATAACAAACCTAGGCCCATTGTCGACAAATTTGAACATTTTAAACAAAAAGAACTCCTCAAGAGTCGTGGAAAGGAACTAAAAGGAACGACTTACGGGGTGAATGATCAATTCCCAAGGGAAATTCAGGAAAGGCGAAGGAAACTTCTCCCTCTCCTCAAACAATTCCGGGAGAAAGGAAAAAGAGCTTCACTGACTGTGGATAAACTTTACGTTGACGGCCAGCTCTACCGAGATGCGATGGTGACCACTTGGCTGTGATGACATGATCCTGAATATATCTCCAAAATAATCCAACATGAAGTGACTTAAACTTTAGAGAAGGAGGGGGGGGGGGAAGTTAAATGGGTCTCTATCTCCCTCTCCCCGGCGCATAACTGCTTGTGTTCGTATATGAGTGAGTCTTCTTCGATTGTTTTGTAGGTGGAATAAAACAATATCTCGTGAGCATTACTGCCACCCACTGTGTTGATTCATGAGCCTTTGTCTGTGTATTGGTTTAAATGTCTTAGACGTAGCTACAATTTTTTTTTTTTGGCCAGTGTATGTATGTTTCACTGTTTGTTTCTGCGAATCTCGATCTGTGGTTTGTCTAACATAGCTCTATAATATTTTTGGCCAGTATGTTTCTGTGTACGTGGGTGTAGCTGTGTATGTGTGTGTTGCTGTGCACGTGTGTGAATACCCATCTGTGTGTTTGTCTAATACAGGTGCTCTAATATTTTTGGCTGCTGTGTCTTGAAGTGCATGAGTACGTGAGTCTCCATCTGTGTGTTTGTCTAAAATAGGTCTCTAACATTGTGGGCCAGTGTATGCATGTGCTGCTGTGTACTTGTGTGTAGGAGTGTATGAATGATCATAGATGTAAGTGTGCTTGTGTGTAGGTGTGCGTGGAACGATGGGCAAGGGGTGAGCCGTGGGGGGTGGGGTGGGGGCCCTCCGATTATTATTATTTATTTATGCATTTATTTTCTTTCTTTCTTTCATTATCAACATTATTGTCACTATTGTTGTTATGAATATTATTATTATTTTGGGATTTTTTTTCTTCCCTTTTTTTTTCCTTCTCTACTCTATTTTATCCTGCCATAAACATTCTCTCAATATCATTTAACAGAACACCCAGTAAACACCCAGTTGTCTCTGAATTAACCTGTCTTTAGGCTTAAACTCTGTGAATCATGCCCTGTCTCTGTACTACTGTTTCTCTCCTTTTGTTTGCTTCTTTCACTGTTTGTCTCATTCATTTGTTCTCCCTCCTCCTCTTCAGTGTCATACCCCCGCTACTTGAAAGATTATACAGCATGACAAAATCTGGCAGTTCCACACCATATCCGTCAATTAACCAAATCCTTTGCCAACAGCATTAAAATTTGTTAGCTGGAATGTGCGTGGCATTAACTCACCGGCAAAAAGAGCTAAAATCATGAATCATCTCAAAAAATTAAAGGCTGATATATGTCTGCTACAGGAAACCAAATTATCAGACAATGAACACAATAAACTTCAACCAATTATTTTTCTCTACATACAGCTCCAAAAAAAGAGGGGTCTCAGTTCTCATCCACAAAAATGCTCCATTTATTCACAAACACACAATAACCGACCCAGATGGACGATATATCATTTTCAATGGAACAATTAATAGCATCAATATTACAATTGCAAGTATTTATGGTCCAAACCCAGATGATCTAGCGTTCTACCATAGCTTCTTTGCATCACTACAGGACTACTCAACATCAATCATAATTATGGGTGGAGACCTCAACACAGTAATCAACCCAACAATAGACAGCTCAACAAGTACACATCACTCCAAAACCTGGCATTCAACTCAAATTATCAAACAATATATGACAGATATTGGTCTTGGCGATATTTGGAGGCTACATAACCCTTCATCCAGAGAATACACCTACTTCTCCTCAGTCCATAAGTCCTTCTCAAGAATCGACTACTTTCTAGCAAGCAACTCTTCACTGGCAAATATCTCTAACCCTACCATCCACCCAATCATCATATCCGACCATGCTCCCATCAGCTTCACACTGCACAATAAAACTGAAACAAAAACCAGCACAAGATGGCGATTTAACACATCACTACTTCAAGATAGCGAATTTGATTCATATTTCAAAAAACAATGGACACTATTTATGGAAACAAATGACACAATATATACCTCACCAACTCTCATTTGGGAAACAGTATTAAGAGGAAAAAATATCTCATACTCAACATTTAAAAAGAAGAAAGAACTAGAAACAGAAAAAAAATTGGAAGAACAAATTAAACAACTACACAATTCATACGCAACTAATCCCACAGAACACATACTTACAGAAATTAGAAACAACAAAAATAAAATTGACAACAACCTTCATAAAAAGACACAATTCATGCTACGTAGGCTGCGATATAAACAGTTCGAGCACAATGACAAATCTGGAAAATACTTAGCCAACCAACTCAAACACAACAAAGAAAAATCACTCATCACAACTATTACAGACTCAACAGGAAACATCACCGGTGACCCACAAACCATAAATAACACATTCAGACAATACTACTACAACTTGTATAGCAATAATAAAGAAAAGGATCCAAAAGAAATAGACAACTTTCTAAATAACCTCCAACTACCATCATTAACAAAAGAACAAGCAGACATTTTAGACGCTCCACTCACCCCCATAGAATATGAAAAAGCACTACAGATCATAACAAACAATAAAGCACCTGGACTCGATGGATACCCCACAGAATTTTATAGACACTTTTGGAAAACAGTATCACCACTTTTTGTTAGAATGGCAGATGAAATCAAGAGCAATCAATCAATTCCATATCACATGAACACAGCACTAATTTCAGTACTACTCAAAACAAACAAAGACCCAACTCTGCTCAAATTAAAGGCCTATTTCATTCATTAACACAGATATCAAAATAATCAGCAAAGCACTAACAACTCGAATTGAATCAGTCATCCCATCTCTCATTCACCCAGATCAAACAGGATTCATTAAAGGAAGACATTCATCAAACAACACACGCCGTCTATTCAATCTTATCCACCTCTCTCAACAAAGTCAAAACAGTCATTCTTTCCTTAGACGCAGAAAAAGCATTCGACAAGGTAAATTGGACATTTCTCAAAAAAACAATTGAAAAATTTGGATTTGGACAGTCATTTATTCAATGGATAACAACACTCTACAACCAACCAAAAGCAGCAGTTATTACAAACAACCTCATCTCACCTCACTTCACACTTCACAGAGGCACCAGACAAGGATGTCCACTATCACCATCACTATTCGCACTTTTCATTGAACCATTAGCTGCTGCAATCCGTCAAAATAACAATATTTCTGGTATTCATACTAAAAAAATAACACATAAAATCAGTCTGTACGCAGATGACATACTCCTGTTCATACAGAATCCCAATAATTCAATCAAAGAACTTATCAAGCTCATCAATACATACTCTAGCATCTCAGACTACACAGTAAACTGGAATAAATCAACCACCCTCACAATAAATGCAGATACATCCCTTTCTACACCACACATACCCCAATTACCACCTACTACTGGCAACATCACATATTTAGGCATAAAATTGTCTGCCAGAGTTGTTTCACCTGAATTTCACACCACTTTTAAAAACAATACAAGATGACCTAAACCGATGGATGACACTACTAATCTCAATTATAGGACGCATCGCCACAATTAAAATGATGATACTGCCAAAACTCAATTACCTATTCACAATGATCCCCATCCAACCCACATCAAAATGGTTTAGCTCACTGGACACAACAATAACATCATTCTACCGGAAAAACAAACAGCCCAAGATAAAACTAACTACACTACAACAGTCAAAACTACAAGGAGGCCTAGAAGCACCAAATTTCTATCATTACTACTTAGCCAATCAGTTACAGTACCTTTCCAAATGGATACATTCAACCCATCACTATCACCCCTGGTTAGACATAGAACAGACAGACTGCCAAGACATATCAATCAAAGACCTTCCATTTATCTGTACTGCAATCAAAAAACACAACTGTTTCAAAAACCCCGCAATCGCAGCAACTCTGACAGCTTGGTGGAAGATCAATAAAATAATAAACACAACATTCTCACCCACGACTCAAACACCCATATGGAACAAACCAGACTTCACTGCTAACAAATCCCCTCTAATAGGAACTAAATGGAAAGAAAAAGGAATCACACACCTCCACCACATCTTCTACAACAACACTTTACTAACATTACAACAGCTGTCTGAAATGTACGATATCGACAAGAAACAATTTCTTCAATACAGCCAACTCAAAGAGTCAATTAAAACAAAAATAAATATCACAAATTTCCACCTAGAACATCCACCACTATTATATAGCATCAATAAAATAACACAGTCAAAGAAAAAACTACTCACAAAGCTATATAAACTTATATCCTCCAATAACGACCCACATCACATACCAATAAACAAATGGGAACGAGACCTCATCATTCACACCAACAGTCAATTCTGGAACACAGTCTGCAACAACATATTCTCCATGTCTAACAACACCAAAATTCAGTTAATTCAGTATAAAATCATCCATAGAACACACCTCACACAACACAAGATGCACATCATGGGACTCACAGACACAGACATTTGCACCCACTGCACACTCAACACTATCGACGACCACCGGCACGCACTCTGGCTCTGCCCACCAATTCATAACTTCTGGAAAAAAATAACCACCACCCTATCCCGATTCCTCGACCACAATATCCCACTATCCCCCACCGTCTGCATACTTGGAAATTTAGAAGAAATCAACACTAACTCAAAACAAATCACAATCCCCCTGCTTGTGGCCCTAACTATCGCTAAGAAAACAATACTGCTCAACTGGAAAAACAGAAAAAAAATTACAACAACACAATGGTTAGATCTCTATACGCAACATATATCAATGGAACAACAGTCAGCAACCCACAAGAATCAATTACAAGAATTCAACAACATCTACTCCACAACTCTCACTGCCATCTCAATGCCAGTGAGTTAATGCCACAGCATAGATATACAAGGGCTTGTTCACGAAGAGGAGAAGGGATATTTAAAAAATAAATAAACAAATAAATTTAAAAAAAAATAAAGAACCTGGGGAATTGGAATCTGTTAATCTGTATAAATCTTTAAGGAAATTTCTTGAACAAAAACATCGTGAAATAACTGCCAAAATACAACTCTGCTTCATTTCGGATCATTTTATTGTTACACTGTTTTGCCTTGTTTCCCTTTTTCCCTTCTTTCGGCTCTTATCTCTCTATTTCATTTTAATTATTAGTATTATTATTGATATTATTCATTTGTTTTATCTCCTTTTTTCATCCTTTGTGGTTTTTTCCCCCCTTTTTTTCCTTCTTCCCCCCCTTTTTTGTTGTTTGTTTTATTCTCTCTTCTTTTCTATTCCTTTTGTTGATGTCTTTGTCTAATATTATTGTATGTATATTACTCTGTAAATCAACTCGCTACCCATTTATTTGTCTGGTCGCATATTTTTTTGTATGCACTTATTGGTGAATTAATAAAAAAAAAAAAAAAAAAGATAAAGAACTAGAAGAAAAAAATGATGGAGTATGAATGGGAAATGAAGAAAGTAGAAGCAGGTACTGTTCCAAAATCTTTTGGACTTTCTGATCATTTTGATGTGGTTAAACACATTAGACTTGTTCCTCCTTTCAGAGAAAATGATGTAGACCAATACTTTACCCATTTTGAAAAAATTGCTGAAAATTTGAAATGGCCAAAAGAGCTTTGGACAATGATGTTACAAATTGTTCTTACTGGTAAAGCTAGAAAAATCTATAACCAATTATCTGTCCAACAGTGTACTGATTATGATTTTGTCAAATCTGCCATTCTGAAGGGTTATGAATTGGTCCCCAAAGCTTAGAGGCAAAAATTTAGGAATTCTCACATGGAAGCCAGTCAAACTCATGTTGAATTTGGCAGGTTGAAGGAACAGTTGTTTGATCAGTGGTGTACTTCCATGAAAGTTGAGAAAGATTTTGACAGAATGAGGCAACTTATTATTCAAAAGGTGTATCCAGCCTGATATTAAAACTTTCCTTGAGGAAAAACAAGCCAATACTTTGCAAGATGTTTCCACCCTAGCTGATAGTTATGCATTGACTCATAAGTCTTCTTTTGTCCAAAAGTCCACTTTTTCCAAATTTCAAAACAAGTCTCAGTCCAAGACTTATTCTGTAATGTGAATAGAGGCCACTAGATGGCTGCATTTACCTTTTTTTTGTTGAGCTCAGACTGGAGCTATGTTTGGACGTTTTTCTGACATGTCTGGGGCAAGTCCCCGAGAATTTTAAAAAAGGGGTCTGGATGTGGGTGGGGTCTGCAGGAGAGTATATGGGGAGTAGAATTGAGACAGTGGAGGAGTAAGAGAAATTGCAAGGAGAAGGATACATGTGACCAGACCTGTCATTTCTGTTCAAGACCTGTGAAGTTTCTTTTGTGGATTTTTGCCTGTGTTTGAGCATTTTCCTCACCCAGGACATCACCAAGCCACCCCACCAAAACAAGGGACTGTAAATATTTCTGTTTTTTTTAATATATTCAATCTTGGTCTTAGTTGTAGATAGTAGTTTAGTCTTTGTTTTTTCATTAAATGTGTTTAAGTTTTTAAAACTGTGTCTGTCATGCCTTGCTGTTGCTGTTGCTGTTATGTTGTAAATGTATTAACTAATTGAGGCCATAACAATTCTAATAACACTTCTAATGATTCTAAGGCCACTTCTGAGAGGAAAGCTTCCAGTGAGAAGCAATCCTCTGATTCTTTACCTTCTGTGTCTTGCAAATACTGCAAAAAGCAAGGTCACCTTATTTCTGAGTGTTATGCTCTCAAGAAAAAAACAACAAAGAGAAGAAACCAAGCCAACTGCTTTGACAAAGAGAGAATCTCTTGTGTCAAAGGTCAGTTCACCTCATCTTCTACCTTCTGTGTCTGATTCTGTTATGGAGGGTTTTGAGCCATTCATCACTGATGGTTTGGTCTCACTTTCACATGATTTTTCCTCATCTGCTCCTGTTTGAATTCTAAGGGATACTGGGTCTTCCCAATCTCATATTCTTGCAGATATTCTGCCTTTCTTTGCCAAATCGTCTACTCAGGCTAATGTCCTTATTCAAGGAGTAGAATGTGGTTTTACAAGTGTACCTCTTCATAATGTTCATCGCAAATCAGATTTAGTCTCTGGGCCTGTTACTGTTGGTGTTAGGTCTTCTCTTTCTTTAAAAGGCATTCATTTACTTCTTAGTAATGATCTTGCTGGCAATAAGGTTGTGCTCTACCCTGTTGTAACTGACACTCCCTTGATTGATCAAGAATCTGACTCTATAGAGGAGGAAATTCCAGACCTCTATCCTTCATGTGCAGTTACTCGTTCTATGGCCAAAAAGGCTATTCAGGATGATGCTGACCTGGACTTTAACCTGGCTGACACCTTCATTGGGCAGTCTTTTTATTAGGAACCTTCCAGTCCTGAAATGTCTGGGAAATCTTCAGACTTGTCCTTGTCAGGTCATTCTAATGACATTGTCTCGGAAAAAACTTATTCAGGAGCAACAACAAGCTTGTGATCTAGCGCATCTTCTACCACAGGCTGCAAGTGAACAAGAGGCTACTCAAGTTCCTGTCTGTTTTAACTACAAAAATGGTGTGCTTATGAGAAAGTGGCGTCCACCTGACGTTCCTGCAGATGAAGAGTGGATGATCACGCATCAAATTGTTCTTCCAAAGGCTTATCATCAAGAAACTCTTAGTCTGGCCCATGACAATCCTATGTCTGGTCATTTAGGTATCAAGAAGACCCTTCAACGTGTCAGGAATCACTTCTTCTGGCCTTCTATGAGGTCTGATGTACAAAAGTACTGCAAATCTTTAGTCTTAGGAAAAGGAGACTCAGGGGTGATTTGATTGAGGTCTTTAAATATGTTAAAGGTATTAACAAAGTGAATCATGTAGGATTCCTTCGACCAAGTATTGTGAGTAGAACTCGGGGTCACAAATGGAAGTTGATCTAAGGTAAATTTAGCACTGATATTCGGAAATATTTCTTCACCCAAAGAGTAATTTCAATGTGGAATTGCTTACCTGACCATATTGTTGAGGCAGAGACTTTGGGGGTTTTCAAGAGCAGGCTTGACCTAAAGCTAGATACAATTGATAGTATTAAGTATTAGTATTAATATTATTAGTATTCTTAATAGTATTAAGAAACTGGCGAGCTAGGTTGGGCTGAAAGGCCTGTTCTTGCCATTCATGTTATGTTATGTTAAAGCCTGTCATACTCAAATTGCTGGGAAGCCGAACCAGAATATTCCAAAGGCCCGACTTAAGCCCATTCCCGCTTTTGAAGAAACTTTCAGTCGGATCATCATTGACTGTGTTGGACCATTGCCGAAGACTAGGTCTGGTTGTGAGTACTTACTGACTATCATGTGTGCTTCCACCCGGTTTCCTAAGGCAATTCCACTTCGTAATATCAAGGCGAAGACTATCATCAAAGCTCTTACTAAGTTTCTCTGCTTTGTTCGTCTTCCAAAGTCTATTCAGTCTGATCAAGGGTCAAATTTCATGTCTGGCATATTTCAACAAGTTATGCATGAGCTTGGTATTAAACAATACAGGTCATCAGCTTACCATCCTGAGAGTCCAGGTGCTTTGGAGAGGTCCCATCAAACCCTGAAGAACATGATAAGGACCTACTGCCTTGACACAGAGAAAGACTGGGATGAAGGTGTCCATCTTCTTCTGTTTGCTGCCTGTGAAGCTGTTCAGGAGTCTCTTGGGTTCAGTCCTTTTTAGCTCATTTTTGGGCATTCAGTCCGTGGACTTCTGAAGCTTCTGAAGGAAAAGTTGCTGGCCGAAGATGATGTCCCAATGAACTTGTTTCAGTTTGTCTCTGACATCTGTAATCATCTCTCTAAGGCTTGTGACTTTGCTAAGTCTAATCTCAAAGAAGCTCAGGGCAAAATGAAAGCCAGATATGACCTTCATTCAAAAGACAGAAGTTTTAAAACTGGTGACAAAGTCCTTGCACTTTTGCCAGTTCCTGGAAACCCTCTAAGAGCCCAATATTTCAGCCCTTATACTGTCCACAAAAAGGTCAGTGATCTAAATTATGTGTAATGTGAATAGAAGCCACTATTGGCATTTTATTTTGTTAAGCCCAGACTGGAGCTAGGTTTGGACATTTCCTGGGCATGTCTGAGATGGGTTGTCCAAGAGAATTTGAAAAAAGTCGAAAAGGTGGGAGGGGTCTGCAAAAGAGTATATAAGGAGGAAAATTGAGACAGTAAAGTAGAAGGAGAAATTGCAAGGAGAAGGATACATTTGACCGGACCTGTCACTCTTTTCAAGACCTGTGAAGTTTTTGTTTTGTGGAGTTTTGCCAGTGAGGGAGCATTTCCCTGTCAGGACATCACCAAGCAACCCAACCAAAGGGACTGTAAATATTTTTTTTTCCTGTATATAATCAATCTTGATCAGTAGAGTAGATAGTAGATTAGTTAAAAGTCTTTGTTTAATTAAATGTGTTTTTAAAATTGTGTCTGTCATCCCTTGCTGTCGTAAATGTCATAACAAATTGGGGCCATGACAAATTGGGGGCTCATTTATTGAAAATCTAACATTTCAAATTGTAAAATTGTTTTTTGAATTTTCATATATATATATATATATATATATATATAGACAGATCAACAGCAATGGATGATTTCTTGGCATCACCAACCGTCAAGGTTTTGAAGTCTTTTAAAAAGACAGAACTGCTATAAATATGCAGACATTTAGAGCTGATAGAGGTAAAACCAGCCATGCCCAAAGCAAGACTGGCTAGAGAGATTGGTGAATATTACATTGATGAAAATGTGTTTGCACCAGGAGATCTGGAAAAATTTCCAGTGGGAAATCCAAATATAGAAATGGAACTTAAATTAAAAATGCTAGAAATTGAAAGGGAGGAAAAAGAAAAACAAAGGCAGTTTGAGTAAGAAAAATTAGCAAGAGAAGAGAAAACAGAAAGGGAGGAATAAGAAAAAGAAAGGCAGTTTGAGTGAGAAAAATTAGCAAGACAGAGATTTCGATTTATAGAAATTCGATAGAGAAGAAAGGCTCCAAATGGAGCTACTAAAAATAGCAACTGAAATTAAATTTTGGGCAAGCCAGGATGTAAAACTGGAGCCTCCATTTGCAGAAAAGGATGTTGACAACTATTTCCAGTGCTTTGAAAAGGTAGCTAAGAGTTGCCAGTGGCCAAAGGAACACTGGCCTCTGATGTTGCAAACTGTCCTCAAGGGTAAATTTCAGCAAGCCTATTCGGCTTTGCCTGCAGGTGATTCCTCTGATTATGAGGTTGTCAAAAAGGTCATTTTGAGAGCTTATGAGTTGGTTCCAGAGGCTTACCGACAGAAATTCAGAGGTCTGAAGAAATCTGACAATCAGACTTATTTGGAATTTGCTAATGAGAAGAAGGTTTGCTTTGAGCGCTGGTGTATTATGGAGGTCAAGGATGATTTCAACTCACTAAAAGACGCTGTTAGTTGAAGACTTCAAGAACTGTGTTAAGGATGATTTTAAGACCTACCTTAATGATAAGCAAGCACTGAATTTGCAATCAGCTGCCAAATTTGCAGATGAATATGTTGTCACACAAAAGTCCAAATTTCAGTCTAGCAATAACAATGGATGATTCCAATTTCAGAAGAAAGGTAATGGTGACACCCAAGGTTCTTCACCCAAAGACAAATCTGGTGATGGTGCTCAGAAATCCAGTCACAGGTCTGATCAAAGTGTGAAAGCTGACAGTGACAAAAGTGGTCTAGTTTGCAATTATTGTAAGAAATCTGGTCATGTTACAACTAACTGTTGGTTCCTTAAAGCTAAGAAAGAAAAAGAAAAGGATACCAAACCCAATGGCTTTGTGAAAACAAGGTTAGAAACCCCTGTAGTAGATGACCGATCTGCTAAATTGCCTGCTCCTTGTGGGGCTAAGAAGCCTGATACTGCTGACTTTGTGAGGGAGGAATTTCTTCCATTTGTGTCAGAGGGATTTGTGGCTCTGAATGAGCATTCTCCTCCTGTACCAATATATATCCTTAGTTACGTGATGAGACTGCTTCTGGGGATTTCATACTTGTACAAGGTATTGAAGGGAGGACTGTATCTGTACCTCTGTGCTCTGTATTCTTGAAGTCAGATTTAGTTACAGGACAGGTAAAGGTGGGACTTATGTCAAGTCTACCTATCAAGGGCGTTTCTCTGTTGCTACCCAATGACCAGGCTGGGGGCAATGTAGTTCCCCCTGTTCATCTTACTTCACAGCTGAGCACTGATGATGGCGATGAAGACCCATCCCTGTATCCTTCCTGTGCAGTGACCCGTGCTATGGCTAAGAAGGCTCAAGAAGATGATGTGGTGCCGTCCAGCACATTGAATAATCATGTACTCAGGGGGTTCACCTCATGACTCTGTTCGGCCTACTATGGTTTCTCCATTTGAGGACTTATCAGACACGTTTATCAGTTCTTTGTTTAGCCAGCCAGATGCGTCTGGTGATTCTGATGTATCTGGAGACTGTCCAGAAAGCGGTTGATTCAGGAGCAAACTAATGATCCTGAAATTTGTGTACTGAAGAGGAGAGTCCTTCCTGATGAAGAAATAGACGCAGTTCCAGTTGGGTATTATTTCAAGGATGGTGTGTTGATGCGGAAGTGGCGCCCTCCTGATATCCCTGCCAATGCAGATTGGGCAGTGGTTAGGCAAATTGTTTTTCCGAAGGTCTACAGGAATGAGATCTTAACAATGGCTCAAAGTTTACCTTTAGGAGGTCATCTTGGTGTTAACAAGACTGTTGATAAGATCATGAAACACTTCTTCTGGCCTGGGCTTCGGAAAGATGTTTCCAACTTTTGCAAAACCTGTCACACTTGTCAGGTAGTTGGAAAACACTAGTTAGACCCACCTGTACCTCCATTGCAGCCTATCCCAGCATTTGGGGAGCCCTTCTCCAAGGTCATCATTGGTTGTGTTAGTCCATTACCCAAGACTAGATCTGGAAATCAGTACTTGTTGACAATCATGTGTGCATCTTCTAGCTTCCCGAAATCCATACCTCTACACAACAATCATGGCAACTGCAATCTCGAAGGCTTTGATAAAGTTCTTCACCTTGTTTGGCCTTCCCAGGGAAATTCAGTCAGTCTAAGGTAGCAATTTCACTTCCGGATTGCGTCAGCGGGTAGTGTATGAACTAGGTGCGAAGCAGATTCTTTCTAATGCCTATCATCCAGAGAGTCAGGGTGCTTAGAGTGGTTTTATTCCACTCTCAAGACAATGAAGAGGACTTATTGTTATGATCACGAGAAAGACTGGGATGAAGGTGTTCATTTGCTGTTGTTTGCAGCTAGAGAAACAGGGCAGGAGTCAACTGGATTCTGTCCATTTGAGCTAGTGTTTGGCCATGAAGTGAGAGGACCTTTGCTATTGTTGAGTGAACAATGGCAAGAGAAAGAACCGTATATCAGTCTGTTAGACTATGTTAGCATGTTCTAGGAAAGACTGTGTGCAGCTTGTGACCTAGCCAAAGAGAACTTGAAATCAAGTCAGGGAAAAATGAAAACTTGGTATGATCATAAGGCTAGAAGCCGTGAGTTTAAACCAGGAGACAAGGTCCTTGTGTTGTTTCCCTTGCAGTCCAATCCATTGCAGGCTAGATTTCATGGTCCTTATGAAATTCTGACAAAACTCAGTGATCTCAATTACATTCCAGATAGGAGAAGGCCAAAACAGTTGTGTCACATTAACATGCTGAAGCGTTATCATGATAGAAATGCTAGGGTTGCAGCTGTCACTTCAGATCCTCCAATGGCCGAGATTTGTGAAGATGAGGGGGAGTTTCAGGATGGTGAACCTAGAATTCAAGCTGAAGTTCTTTCATGTAAATAGTCAAACTATGAAGTGCTGCAAAATCTTGATGAAAAACTCCAGCACTTAGAACCCTCACAGAAAGATCAGTTTAAGAGGTTGATCAAGAAATATGAGGATCTGTTTCCTGATGTTCTAAAGAGAGTTTCTATAGCCTCTCATGATGTAGATGTTGGTGATGCCAAACCAATTAAACAGCATCCGTACCGGATAAATCCTGAAAAGAGAAATATTGTTCCAAATATTGTGATGTTGTTCCAGCGCCTGACCCAGGCTAACCTGACTGTTAACCTGAACAAGAGTGACTTTGGTTGTGCTACTGTCACCTATCTTGACTAAGTCATAGGCCAGGGTAAGGTGGCACCCATAAATGCTAAAGTCCAAGCCATCATGGACTTTCCAGTTCCTGACAACAAAAAAGCTTTGCGCCGCTTCCTTGGAATGATCGGGTACTACTGCAAGTTCTGCAAGAACTTTGCTGAGATTGCTCTCAGTCTAACTAACCAACTGAAGAAAGGCGTAAAGTTCACCTGGGATGATGCATGCCAGAGAGCCTTCGATCGCCTGAAGTCTCTGCTGTGTTACTTCCCCGTGCTCAAATCTCCTGACTTCAACAAACCGTTCTCCATCGCGGTCGATGCTAGCAACCAAGCTTGTGGATCTGTGGTCCTACAGAGAAGTGACTCTGATGACGTTGAGCATCCCGTGGCATACTTCTCCAGGAAGTTCAATCGCCACCAAAGGAACTATTCCACAATAGAGAAGGAGCTGTTGGCTCTGGTCCTTTCATTACAACACTTTGAGGTTTATGTTTGTACAGGACAAAAGCCAATGATTGTGCACACTGACCACAATCCGTTAATGTTTTTGAGTAAGATGAAAAACAAGAATCGGAGATTGTTGAATTTTTTATGGCCCCAAATTATTATTACAATTTACAACACAACAGCAACAGCAAGGGATGACAGACACAATTTAAAACTTAAACACATTTAATTAAACAGACTTGTGTCTTTGCTTTCTCCCCGGTCGCGTAGATTGTGACACTATTTCGGGTGATTTAATGGATTCCGGGTTTCAGCCTTCCTTCTGTTCTTGTTTGCTAATTTCCCCTTGCTTTTCCATATTACTAACCCATTCTAAAAGTTTGTTGTTTTCTACAATTTACTAACCAAAGCTAACATTGTATATAAGACTAACGTACTAAAGAGCTCCCGGGATTGTACAGCTGCACTTACTAATTGACTAACAACCTCTCCGCATTCGCCCTGTTCTAGTCTCCGCCTCTTGCTTTCGTTTAACTGGCTTCGCTATGTTTCCTGCAGATTCTCTGCATTTATCTCATCTTTCCTGCTTCTTACTCTATGCACTAAGGAGTCCTTATTAAGTTCATTTATCTCGTCTTTGGGAGGGTTCGTGATCCTCGTCCGTGCGTTAATGTTTTTCTGTTTCATGTAATTAGGTTTCCCTCGTGTTTCACCCCTTGTTAATTATATTTATTTTCTGCACCTGTGCTGTCCGTGCCGTCCGTGCCCCTGCTCTATACATGTTCCCTGCCCAGCAGCGCAGGTCGGATCTGATTTTGCTCACGTTCCTTTTGTTCCCCATTACCCTCTCTCTGTTCATTCCGTTCGTCTTCATGCCCTATCTCTTCAAGCTCCGCTTCTCTCCTCACTCCCTTCCGTTCCAGCTGTGCTGCATTCGAGTCTGCTTCCTGCCTGCTGTGTTCCTGAGCCTTCCCCGTCCGAGTCTGCCCCTGCCTGTTTGTCTTTCAAGCCTCCTCGGCCCCCTGCCAGCTGTGCCATCCCAGTTAGCCATCTTCCAGCTGTGCCCGTCGTCTGAGTCCGAGTTTGCCCCCTGCCTGCTGTGTTCCCGAGCCTGTCCATTCTGAGTCTGCTTTCTGCCTGCTGTGTTCCTGAGCCAGCCCCGTTCGAGTCTGCCCCATGCCAGCTGTGCCATCCAAGTTAGCCGTCTGCCAGCTGTGCCCTTCGTCTGAGTCCGAGTCTGCCTCCCGCCTGCGGTGTTCCCGAGCCTGCCCCGTCCGAGTCCGTCCCCTGCCTGCTGTGTTCCCGAGCCTGCTCCCTGCCAGCTGAGCCCGTCGCCGAGTCCTATGTCTGCCCCCCGCCTGTTTTCTTCCGAGCTTCCTGGGTTTCCCGAGTTGCCCTCAGTCTGTTCTCTGAGTTGCCCTTAGTCTGTTTCCTGAGTTTCCCCCTTTCAGTGCTGTCGCACGGTGGCTGTTTTAGCCCGTGTGCCACGTTTTTCCCCCTCTGAGGTTTTTAGTTTTATTAATAAAATCTTTGGTTTCCCTGCGTATGCGTCTCTCCCCTTTGTTCCTTCTTCCAAAGTCAGTGTTTCCGAGTCCGAGTTCCATGTTTCACAGTGCGTTTCCAGCATTCCCGAACAGGATGCATGAGTTCGCCAAATTGTTATGATATAAATGATGGCAATGAACAAGAAATATATTTTAGCAAACTTAAAGGATGTTTTTCCGTCTATATAAAATCCGTCAGGCCTAATGATGGAGTTGTTCAAGTCAGAAGACATGGAAACTCTCATCTCGGACTACTATACAACCCGATGGACAGTGGCACCTGTCGCCCACTTCTGGAAGAAACATTACAATCAAGACATCATCCAGTACATCACGTCAAAACACACTGCTTCTTTAAATTTCACAAAGGCCATCAAATGCATCCACATAGAAAAACGATGAGCACAAAACCATCTAAGCACGAGTGCAATTGAAGTGCAGTGTTAAAGGCTTATGCTTCTCTGGCTCAGATAAGCAACAAAACTGGTCTTCTTACACTTTTCTGGCTCAGATAAGCCAAAACACTGGTCTTCTTACGCTTCTCTGACTCAGACAAGCCAAAACACTGCTCTTCTTACGCTTCTCTGGCTCAGACAAGCCAAAACACTGGTCTTCCTACAATTCTCTGGCTCAGATAAGCCAAAACACTGGTCTTCTGACACTCCTCTGGCTCAGATAAGCCAAAACACTGGTCTTCTTACACATCCTGGCTCAGACAAGCCAAAACACTGGTTTTCCTATACTTCTCTGGCTCAGACAAGCCACAACACTGGTCTTCTTACACCTCTCTGGCTCAGACAAGCCAAAACACTGGTCTTCTTACACTTCTCTGGCTTAGATAAGCCAAAACACTGCTCTTCTTACGCTTTTCTGGCTCAGATAAGCCAAAACACTGGTCTTCTTACACTTCTCTGGCTCAGACAAGCCAAAACACTGGTCTTCTGACACTCCTCTGGCTCAGATAAGCCAAAACACTGGTCTTCTTACACATCCTGGCTCAGACAAGCCAAAACACTGGTTTTCTTACACTTCTCTGGCTCAGACAAGCGAAAACACTGGTCTTTTTACACTTCTCTGGCTCAGATAAGCTGAAACACTGGTCTTCTTACACTTCCTGGCTCAGACAAGCCAAAACACTGGTCTTTTTACACTTCCTGGCTCAGAGAAGCCAAAACACTGGTTTTCTTACACTTCCCTGGCTCAGACAAGCCAAAACATTGGTCTTCTCACACTTATCTGGCCCAGACAAGCAAAAACACTGGTCTTCTTCTGCTTCTCTGGCTCAGACAAGCCAAAAAACTTGTCTTTTTACGCTTCTCTGGCTCAGACAAGCCAAAACACTGCTCTTCTTACGCTTCTCTGGCTCAGACAAGCCAAAACACTGGTCTTCCTACGATTCTCTGGCTCAGATAAGCCAAAACACTGGTCTTCTTACACATCCTGGCTCAGACAAGCCAAAACACTGGTTTTTTACACTTCTCTGGCTCAGACAAACCAAAACACTGGTCTTCTCACACTTCTCTGGCTCAGATAAGCCAAAACACTGGTCTTCTTACGCTTCTCTGGCTCAGACAAGCCAAAACACTGGTCTTCTTACACTTCTCTGGCTCAGACAAGCCAAAACACTGGTCTTCTTACACTTCTCTGGCTCAGACAGGCCAAAACACTGGTCTTCTTACGCTTCTCTGGCTCAGACAAGCCAAAACACTGGCTTTTTATGCTTCTTTGGCTCAGACAAGCCAAAACACTGGTCTTCTTAAACTTCTAGGCTCAGACAAGCCAAAACACTGGTCTTCTTACACTTCTCCGGCTCAGACAAGCCAAAACACTGGTCTTCTTACGCTTCTCTGGATCAGATAAGCCAAAACACTGGTCTTCTTACGGTTCTGTGGCTCAGATAAGCCAAAACACTGGTCTTCTGACACTTCTCTGGCTCAGACAAGCCAAAACACTGGTCTTTTTACACTTCTCTGGCTCAGACAGGCCAAAACACTGGTCTTCTTACGCTTCTCTGGCTCAGACAAGCCAAAACACTGGCTTTTTATGCTTCTTTGGCTCAGACAAGCCAAAACACTGGTCTTCTTAAACTTTTAGGCTCAGACAAGCCAAAACACTGGTCTTCTTACACTTCTCCGGCTCAGACAAGCCAAAACACTGGTCTTCTTATGCTTCTCTGGATCAGATAAGCCAAAACACTGGTCTTCTTACGGTTCTGTGGCTCAGATAAGCCAAAACACTGGTCTTCTTACACTTCTCTGGCTCACACAAGCCAAAACACTGGTCTTCATAGACTTCTCTGGCTCAGACAAGCCAAAACACTGGTTTTCTTACACTTCTCTGGCTCAGATGAGCCAAAACACTAGTCTTCTTACACTTCTATGGCTCAGACAAGCCAAAACACTGGTCTTCTTACACTTCTCTGGCTTAGATAAGCCAAAACACTGCTCTTCTTACGCTTTTCTGGCTCAGATAAGCCAAAACACTGGTCTTCTTACACTTCTCTGGCTCAGACAAGCCAAAACACTGGTCTTCTGACACTAATGATGGAGTTGTTCAAGTCAGAAGACATGGAAACTCTCATCTCGGACTACTATACAACCCGATGGACAGTGGCACCTGTCGCCCACTTCTGGAAGAAACATTACAATCAAGACATCATCCAGTACATCACGTCAAAACACACTGCTTCTTTAAATTTCACAAAGGCCATCAAATGCATCCAAATAGAAAAACGATGAGCACAAAACCATCTAAGCACGAGTGCAATTGAAGTGCAGTGTTAAAGGCTTATGCTTCTCTGGCTCAGATAAGCAACAAAACTGGTCTTCTTACACTTTTCTGGCTCAGACAAGCCAAAACACTGGTTTTCTTATACTTCTCTGGCTCAGACAAGCCAAAACACTGGTCTTCTGACACTTTTCTGGCTCAGACAAGCCAAAACACTGGTCTTCTGACACTCCTCTGGCTCAGATAAGCCAAAACACTGGTCTTCTTACACATCCTGGCTCAGACAAGCCAAAACACTGGTTTTCTTACACTTCTCTGGCTCAGACAAGCGAAAACACTGGTCTTTTTACACTTCTCTGGCTCAGATAAGCTGAAACACTGGTCTTCTTACACTTCCTGGCTCAGACAAGCCAAAACACTGGTCTTTTTACACTTCCTGGCTCAGAGAAGCCAAAACACTGGTTTTCTTACACTTCCCTGGCTCAGACAAGCCAAAACATTGGTCTTCTCACACTTATCTGGCCCAGACAAGCAAAAACACTGGTCTTCTTCCGCTTCTCTGGCTCAGACAAGCCAAAAAACTTGTCTTTTAACGCTTCTCTGGCTCAGACAAGCCAAAACACTGCTCTTCTTACGCTTCTCTGGCTCAGACAAGCCAAAACACTGGTCTTCCTACGATTCTCTGGCTCAGATAAGCCAAAACACTGGTCTTCTTACACATCCTGGCTCAGACAAGCCAAAACACTGGTTTTTTACACTTCTCTGGCTCAGACAAACCAAAACACTGGTCTTCTCACACTTCTCTGGCTCAGATAAGCCAAAACACTGGTCTTCTTACGCTTTTCTGGCTCAGACAAGCCAAAACACTGGTCTTCTTACACTTCTCTGGCTCAGACAAGCCAAAACACTGGTCTTCTTACACTTCTCTGGCTCAGACAGGCCAAAACACTGGTCTTCTTACGCTTCTCTGGCTCAGACAAGCCAAAACACTGGCTTTTTATGCTTCTTTGGCTCAGACAAGCCAAAACACTGGTCTTCTTAAACTTCTAGGCTCAGACAAGCCAAAACACTGGTCTTCTTACACTTCTCCGGCTCAGACAAGCCAAAACACTGGTCTTCTTACGCTTCTCTGGATCAGATAAGCCAAAACACTGGTCTTCTTACGGTTCTGTGGCTCAGATAAGCCAAAACACTGGTCTTCTGACACTTCTCTGGCTCAGACAAGCCAAAACACTGGTCTTCTTACACTTCTCTGGCTCAGACAGGCCAAAACACTGGTCTTCTTACGCTTCTCTGGCTCAGACAAGCCAAAACACTGGCTTTTTATGCTTCTTTGGCTCAGACAAGCCAAAACACTGGTCTTCTTAAACTTCTAGGCTCAGACAAGCCAAAACACTGGTCTTCTTACACTTCTCCGGCTCAGACAAGCCAAAACACTGGTCTTCTTACGCTTCTCTGGATCAGATAAGCCAAAACACTGGTCTTCTTACACTTCTCTGGCTCACACAAGCCAAAACACTGGTCTTCATAGACTTCTCTGGCTCAGACAAGCCAAAACACTGGTTTTCTTACACTTCTCTGGCTCAGATGAGCCAAAACACTAGTCTTCTTACACTTCTATGGCTCAGACAAGCCAAAACACTGGTTTTCTTACATTTCTCTGGCTCAGACAAGCCAAAACACTGGTCTTATTACGCTTCTCTGGCTCAGACAAGCCAAAACACTGGTCTTCTTACGTTTCTCTGGCTCAGACAAGCCAAAACACTGGTCTTCTTACGCTTCTCTGGCTCAGACAAGCCAAAACAATGGTCTTCTTACGCTTCTCTGGCTCAGACAAGCCAAAACACTGGTCTTTTTACCAGTGGCGGCCTGTGACAAAAATTACAGAGAAAGCTAGAATGAAGAACTTAATTCAGTGTTTACGTGCTATTTTCCTGCAAACAAATTAGCCTACTGTTATATTGCCTTCATTCTACCAACTTATCGTTCATTTTAGTGAAAAAAAGAGGTTAAAACAGAGGACAGCGTGTGTGAGAGAAAGAGAGAGTGAAAGCGTGAGTGAGAGCTGCGGACGCGCGCTTCGGGCTGTGCATGTGCTCATGGCTCTGGCACACAGTAGTATGTGATCAGTTAGAGGAAGCCCATGCAAAATGGTAAATGCCTCGTAGCTTTATTACAGCAGAAAGGTAAACACACAGCGATCAGACCGCAATTATGACAAGATCTAGATATAACAAAAACATTTTAGCCATTGCTTTCACAGACAGTATTAATGAAGTTCGTTTTGTGGACAATGCTTCTCTCTGACTCAAATTTAATTAATTGGCAACAAAAGCATTTGCAAGACAGCCGTGGACTATTGTACAGAAACACAGGCAAACCCCTTGCACCAACATTAGAAGTAACAATGTCATATGTGGAAGCCTCGCAACTGAAATTAACAAATCACAAGGATGCCCAATATTCATACATCCAAAAACACACTCAACATTTATGCACAACCCATGCGCAACGTCTGAATTACATTAACTAAATATAAAACCGTTACAAAGGTTTATATAAAAATTGATATCAACCGTGCTGCAGCGCTATCAACTGAAATCCTTACAGCTGTCAGCTGATAGTGCAACTGATGTCAGCTGACCTAAATGCAGTCTCGCTAAGGAGTGAGAGTATTAAAAAAAACAGTATAGCTTAGCCATCATGCTCTGAAATCCACCAGACACGACAAGAATAATATAGAATAAAACACCACATTTTATGCATCACAAAAGAAAAAATGTGACAACAACCCGGTGATCAAAAAGGCCACGGCGGGCCATAGGAGACATGGCCAGCAGAAAAGCCGGTTCAGCTTGGCACTTCCTGTTAGCCACTCGTTTCTAGCATAGTTAGATTCACAAAAAGAGCGAACTTTTCCATCACCTCTCCCCTTAGTTAAATTGAGCTTTGGAGTTGGTCTACCGTCACGCTTGACTTTTAGTTGAAACTCATTCAATCATTAGTTGAAGTCATTTTTTACAAGAAACTCAAGGTCCCCGTCACCATCCATTCTCTGACTTACTGGCTATACTTTCTGTGTGGGCTGGCTGGTGCCTGGCGGGACAGTTGCATCAGTGTGTGTATTTTCTGTAACAGTTTGTGATTGGGTGGAAGCCAGATTTGATCTGGCCTCCCTCATATTTTTTTTAATGATGCATCGACCATTAAGCGATGAGCCTTGCTTCAATCTGATTGGCTAATACGGGCTGTATTTTTCCCTAAGGGGCCCCAGTGAAGCTGGCCTACGAGCTGACAGACAGGGCGACGGGCATGAGACACGAAGTGAAAGACACAACGAGAGCTTGACAGGAGGGGGCGCTGTTTTGCTCCTCACGCTCAGCCAAAGCAGAAGTGCGCTGATGTAGTGTTTTGACAAGGAAATGACAACAATATAAAATACATTGTGGTGAAGCTTATTTATATTTTTTCTTTCTTGCAATAATTTTTTGGGGAAGCCAGGCTGCCCTTGGCCTCTGTGAAAAACCGCCACTGCTTCTTACGCTTCTCTGGCTCAGATAAGCCAAAACACAGGTCTTCTCGCTGCCCTTTAGGGCAGACTCCCTCTCAAATCTTTCATCTCCTGCAACAAATAGTCTTACGTATACTTAGGATATCCTTGGGGTCATCATTAAAATGTAAGCATTGCTGCTGAAAATAGTACAGTGTTAATCAGGAAAATAGTTTGCTTGTGCTCCCCATATGCTTTCCCCATGTTTACTTTTTCTGCATCTTTTTATTTCCAAAGAGTGTATAATCAACTCCAATACTGCACACTGTGTACTGAGTATCCTATAATCCCCTTCCCCATTGTCTCACAAAAACAAAACAAAGCCAAAAACAAGATGAAGAGAAAGAATCAAAAAGTTTACAGATACGTAAAGAGTGTATATCAAACCAAATTTGTTACATATTGCAAGAAACGTTGAGTATTGGTTGAAAATCAGAGAATATGCAATGAAAATGTGAAAATACAGTATAAAAATCAGAGAAAACTGAGTGAAACCGACAGCATTGAATGGAATGAAAGAATATATGATGAGATATGAGAATAGTGAACAAAAATGAGTTAATTTAGATCAGAAACCTGACAATATTCATAGAAACATAAGAATACTGATTGAAAACCAGAGCGCATTGAATGAAACATGAGAACAGTAAAGTGGTAATCCATAAGATTTGAATTGGTTTGTTTATTCTGACATCTTTGGCAGAAAGCTGTAATTGCAGGTGCGCTTCTTGTCAAGACCCAACAGTGTCGCCTGTATGACTTCAGTTAATTATCATGCAGACAAAAAAGATGCTCTTTGACACAGCAATTGAACTCAATTATGTGACGTTAGTCATCCATTCGTGTCATCTCATTCCAGTAACATGTTAAACCATTATGATAAATCAATTAATTCAAAGGGCTGCCAACTCTGGCGCATTCGCCGTGAGAATTTGTGCTTCATTCACGTTCGCGTGCTGTAGTCAGTAATTATTCAATCAACAAAATGCATGTGTTTCACGATCGTTCAAATTGTTTCAATTGAATAAGGCCATTTGAAATATTTTATGCAATTCCACTGCTTCCAACCCCTGAGTGAAGAAAAACATGATAATTCTGGAATCATAATTGTTCTCATATTACTAGTGGAGAAATCCACTGTAACACATGTGAAACTTCAAGGCACAAGAACTTCAATTCCACCTGAGAACCTCTACAAACAGTCTGATAGAATTATTTCTGACCACAGGTACACTTAGTCAGTCTGTGGTGCCATCTACAGATGCCACCTAAAACTCTATCAAGCAAAAATTAAGCCATTATTGAGCACGATCCAGAAGCACCACCGTGTTCTGTGGGCCAAGGCTCATTTAAAATGGACTGTAGCAAAGTGTCCTGTGGTCAGATGAGTGCAAATGTGGCATTTTTGTTGGAAATCATGGGTGTCATGTCCTCCAGGCTGAAGATTAGAAAGACCATCCCTCCTGTTATCAGCGTTCAGGTCAAAAGCCAGCATCTCTGATGGTATGGGGATTCATTAGTGCATATAATGTGGGATACTTGCATGTTTTAAAAAGCACCATGAATGCTGAAAGGTATATAAAGGTTGTTGAGGAACATATGCTCCCCTCCAGATGACATCTATTCCAGGGAAGGCCTTGTGTATTTCAGGAGGAAAATGCAAAACCACATACTGCAGCTTTTACAACAGCATTGCTTCGTAGTAGAATAGTCCCAGTGCTAAACTGGCCTGCCTGCAGTCCTGATCTTTCACCGATTGAGAACATTTGGCGCATAATTAAACGAAAAGTCCGTCAAAAGAGAGCCGAAACTCTCCAGCAGCTAGAAGCCTGTATTAAACAAGAGTGGAATCAAATTCCAATGGCTAAACTCAAAAAAATTGTCTTGTCAATGCCCAGACACCTACACTCTGTGTTAAAAAGATGAGGGGATGCTACACCATGGTAAACAGGCCCTTGTCCCAACTTTTTTGAGACCTGTAGCAGCCATCAAATTTGAATTGAGCTCATTTTATGGATAAAATTGTAGAATTTTTCAGTTTCAACATTTGCTGTGTTATCTGTATCTCTGTTGTATTTCTATTGTGAATAAAATACTGGCTGGTGTGATTTGAAAGCAATTGCATTTTGATTTTATTCACAATTTACACTTTGTCCCGACTATTTTGGAATTGGGTTGTAATAGGCGAGGAGGGACCGTAGCACTCTATGTGAACGAAAACATAAATGTGCAGGAAATTCCTGAAATTGAACATTCCTTGCCCTGTGAAGATATCTGGGTCAGGCTCATTGGCAAACACAAGACAGCTTTAAACATAGGAGCAAACTATTGACCGCCAGCTTTGGACAATATTGTCAATGAAATGCTTTTTAAAGGAAAAGTTCCCCAAAAAATGAAAATTCACTCATCATATACTTTTGTGCTCAAAATATTTTTGGAGTTTTAAGGAAAAACAGCATTGAAGAGAAATAAATGGAATCCTATGGTGGCCACTTTCAAGCTTAAAAAAGCCATGTTAACCCTCTCCAGGCTCATGTTGCAAATTTGCAACAATAAATCAATTGTTGACTGACTATAAAATATGAAGACCACATGGGAAATGGTTTGATAAAGTTACCCTTTCAGCTCAGTATTGCAAAAATACAACGTTAGTTCCCCCTGCAGCCACTAGTGTATAAGAACTTTTCTCCACGAATGAAATATTTTTCATATCTCAAAATAATAAACTGGGCTGGAGAGGGTTAAAGAAGATAAAATGCCTCCATACTGCTTGTGTGACATTTTCGCAGTGTCTGCAAGCCCCGGAATTATGATTTCAACTTAAAAGGACGTCATTTTCTTTATTTTTTTCGCCCAAATATTCAATGTAGCCATTTGGCCAGGAGCCATGTTTTTTTTTCCTCGGGAAGAGTGAAGTTTCGTTATTGGAGGACTCAAAATATGAAGAAGAGGTCCTTTCAGCCACAATAAAACTAGAAGAAGAGGATCTAGAAAACGTAGCGTTACCTCGAGCTTGTGTTTACATGCAAGCAGTGAACTATCGGAACACGTGATAGGGAGATCTGTGCGCATAGTGACTTATCACATTTATAGTTTCATTTGAAAACTTTCATACGAAAAAGAAAATGTCAGAAGACTTCAATATAGACGAGGAGCATTGTTTCTTTGCTCAGCCTTATTTGTTTGAGCCAGAACATATGGACGACGAACTCCGACAGACGGACGAGGCAGCCGCTGCTAAACCAGACTAACAGGCAGACTACAGAGAGAGGGCAGCGCAAACCTGCTGGTGTAGTGGTACGAAACGTGAACCATTGCAAACTGAAGAAAAGAGCCTTTGTTGCATGGAATGGGATCTGATGAAGCCACCACTGATGTCTCCACTGTCGAGAGCACTGCTGCTGAACCACGCTGCATTACAGATAATCCGAAGTTTCTACCATTACTAACTCGCGGGGTTCCAAAGATGGTGTTCCACTTGCCAAAAATCAACTGGAAGAAACAACCAAGACTCATAGGAACAGACGGCACGCAATCAGTAGAGTAAGTACCATTTTTAGGTACGCCTAATGCATAAGGCAACTTGTCTGGTGGCCACTTGCATTATAATGCTATCGTAGCATGTACTGTGTTCAGTGTTAAATTGAAGTATCATTTATTTACTTTTTTCCACAGTCAGTGTCGGTTGGTGCCAGACCAGCTGGTCTTGGAGTGGGTCTTGAAAGGTCAAACACTCGGCAAAGACAACAGGAAAGTTTTACTGTCTTGTGTTGTCGCAGCCATTCGTCAGAACTATCCTTCTCCCACTGGACTGTACATGGGATTTGAAGAGTCAGAACAAGCTTTTGAAATTATTTAAAGACATTTTAATTGAGTGCTATTTTGGTACATACTTTTTCATATTGTGTCATTGTAAATACAAAGTACATCAAGGACTGGTCCAGGTTTTTTATATAAAAAAACCAGTTTGTTTGTTGTTTTGTGCAGTTAATAGCAAGGACCATCAATATTAAGTCATATTCAACCTTTACTCCAAGGGAGACCATATTGCATATTGCAGGAGTTACAGAAACAAGCCTTTATAAAATTGAAAACACTAGATGGAGTTACGATAGTTATCCAGAAAGAAGAAGAATATTTATATATATATATATATATCTCAGTTATCCAAGAAGATGAACTAAAAGTTCAACTAGGTGTAAAATATTTTATATAATTTGCATACCTATGCCTTCACAAAGAGTTGTATTAGTATTGTTATACGTATTTTATATTTATACATCTTGCTCATGAAAATCTGAGAAAAGAAGCTTTACACACACTACTTGCTAAATGGAGATGAACGCTTTTCTATGGCCTCTTGCTTGTCAGGCTTTGGCTTCTATGCTTTATAGCACACTCCAGCCAAATATGGAGTTGCCAGCAATGGCTATGCTGGAGAAAGTGGTTGCTAATAAACAACTTGTCTTGCAGGTTTTGGCAAAGGCCTCACTAGCTTAAGCAATCAGAATGCAGAGCTGGCGGAAAGGATTCACCTGCAGGAGAATCCTGTGCAGGGGCAGGATAATATCTTCTTAAGCCTCAGAGAGAGTTTTATAGCACTGACCCCTCAGATCACCCAAAATGTTTCACAAGCACAATCCACACACTTTCCCCGAGAGCCTAAACTTCATTCACCCCCAAGATATGGAGGTGAGGCACGGAAATGCAAGGGCTTCATCGCTCAATGTGAAATATTTTTTAAAACGCAACCCTCACGGTTCTCTATTGAAGAATCACGAGTTTCATTTATTTTTTCCCGGTTAGCTAGTCCAGCTCTCACTCGGGTGGGGCCACTCATTCGCTCTAGATTGCCGGTTGTTAATTTGGTAGACACTCTCGTGGGGGAGATGATTTCAGTTTTTGGTCAAGGCATGCGTGGTCAGGATGTGGCTATACGTGTCTAATGCATTTAAAGCAGGGCTCTGAGAGCATTGCAGTTTTCTAAATCTTTCCACTCCCTGGCCACAGAGACGGGGTGGCCAGTGGCACCTCTTATGACAGTTTTTATTCAGGCTTTAGTGAAGGAGGTAAAAGTCACTCTAGCGACATTAGAGCCTTGTGTTTCTCTAGATTCGTAGGTTTGTACTGCTGTGCGAATTGATAATCGTATCTGCGAACAAAACAAGGGGAAACATACTGCCCTGGCTGTTGCTAGCAAAGGGGTTAATTCTCCTTACAGGCACAGAGCCCCAACTCTGCCGACAAAACGGATAGTATTGGAGGTCTCCACTAGAGGCAGACAGCAGCATATCGGACGCTGGAATATCGCATACGCTGTCACAATGGATTCGTGTGCACAAGCGCCTCTAGCGGTCATGTCAATACTGCATCTCATGCACGCGGCACGTTACCTTGAGTAGAGATGAGCGACCTCTACGCACACGAACGTAGAATACGCGTGGCAGTAATGATGGGTAAGAGCACGCGTCGTGAGCAGGAAGTATATTCCAGGCCTTACACTCACGCACGGTCAGATCTTTGGATAGTCACGCATTGGGAACTGGGCTTATAACTGTAATGTGAAAAAATGCCACTAGATGGCAGTACTGACCTTTTTTTTTGTTAAGCCCAGTCTGAAGCTAGGTTTGGGCATGTCCTGGGCATGACTGAGAGGGGAAGTCCCAGAGAATTGAAAAAAGTCTGGAAGGTGGGGCTGGAAAGAGTATATAAGGAGAAAAATCAAGAGAGTAAAGTAGTAGGAGAAATTGCAAGGATACATTTGATTGACCAGACTTATCACTCTTTTCAAGACCTGTGAAGCTTTTTGTGGATTTTTGCCTGTGTTGGAGCATTTCCCTGTCCCAGGACATCACCAAGCAACCCCATCTGAAGGGACTGTAAATATTTTTTTTTCTTGAATATGTCAATCATAGTCAGTAGTATAAATTGTAAATCAGTTCTCAGTCTTTGTTTAATGAAATCTGTTTAAGTTTTAAATTTTGTCTGTCATCCCTTGCTGTCTTATATGCCATAACAAATTGGGGCCATAACAAATTGGGGGCTCAAGTCCGGGATAGACTATTGAATGAATCAAATATTGAAAATCTAACATTTCAAATTGTGAAATTGTTTTTTTAAATTTTCCTAGATATTTTTTGACAGATCAACAGCAATGGATGATTTCTTGGCTTCACCAACCGTAGAGGTTTTGAAATCTTTTAAAAAGACAGCACTGCTAGAATTATGCAGGCAGTTAGAGCTGACAGAGGTAAAACTAGTCATGGAAAAAGGAAGACTGGCTAGAGAGATTGTTGAATTTCACATTAATGTAAAGGTGTTTGCACCAGGAGATCTGGAACAGTTTCCAGTGGAAAATCCAAATGTAGAAATGGAATTAAAAAGACTGGAGATTGAAAGAGAAGAAAAAAAAGCGAATTTGAGAGGGCAGAAAGAGAGAAAGAAAGGGAGGAAAAAGAAAAACAAAGGCAGTTTGAGTTAGAAAAATTAGCAAGAAAGAGAGAGAAAGAGACCGAGAGATTTTGATTTACAGAAGTTAGATAGAAAAGAAAGACTCCAAATGGAGCAAATAAAAATTAAAATGGAAGCGGAGAACAAATTTTGTGCTAGCCAGGAGGTAAAACTGGTGAATCCATTCTCAAAGAAGGAGGTTGATAAGTATTTCCAGTGTTTTGAAAAGGTAGCTACGATTTGTCAGAGGCCAAAGGAACACTGGCCTCTGATGTTGCAAACTGTCCTCAAGGGTAAAGCTCAACAAGCCTATTCGCCTTTGTCTGCAGATGATTCCTCTGATTATGAGGGTGTCAAAAAGGATATTTTGAGAGCTTATAAGTTGGTTCCAGAGGGTTACCAACAGAAATTCGGAGGTCTGAAGAAATCTGACCATCAGACTTATGTGGAATTTGCTAATGAGAAGAAGGTTTGCTTTGAGCGCTGGTGTACTTCTATGGAGGTCAAGGATGATTTCAACTCACTAAAAGAGATGGTGTTAGTTGAAGAATTCAAGAACTGTGTTACGGATAATATGAAGACCAACCTTAATGAGAAGCAAGCACTGAATTTCCAATCAGCTGCCAAATTTGCAGATGAATATGTTCTCACACATAAGTCCAAATTTCAGTCTAGCAGTAATAATAGATGGTCCCAATTTCAGAAAAAAGGTAATGGTGATACCCAAGATTCCTCACAAAGTGACAAAAGTGGTCTAGTTTGAAATTATTGCAAGAAATCTGGTTATGTTACAACTCAGTGTTGGTTTCTGAAAGCTAAGAAAGAAAAAGAAAAGGATACCAAACCAAATGCCTTTGTGAAGACAAGGTTAGAAACCCCTGTAGTAGATAACCAATCTGCTAAATTACCTGCTCCTTGTGGGGCTAAAAAGCCTGATACTGCTGACTTTGTGAGGGAGGAATTTATTCCATTTGTGTCAGAGGGATTTGTGGCTCTGAATGAACATCCTCCTCTTGTCCCCAGATATACTCTTCCAAAAAAGAAACTATACATTGTTTTTAGCATCAATTTATTATTCATGAAATGTTTTGACAAATGTGGAGAAAATATTGAAAAAAAGGTGTAATCAATAATTCAATATTTGTATGGTCTCTTTTCTGGAAGAGTATATTTCAATATGTTTTCCACATTTGTCAAAACATTTCATGTATAATAAATTGATGCTAAAAACAATGCATAGTTTCTTTTTTGGGACAGTATACAGTATATCCTAAGGGATACCGCAGCTTCTCAGTCACTTTTGTTGATGGACTCCTTGTGTTGTGCTGCGATCAGGAACCAGATGCGAGAACCAGGAAATGCAGTAGAGCTTGTTTTATTGGTAAAGGGGGGTGACCCCCGCAGAGCAAAAAACAGTACAGAGTCCACAATCCAAAAGTCAAAATCCAGTTGGGCAAAAATAGTATCAAAAACCAGGGCAGCAATCAAAGTAATCGTAGTCGGACAGAAATGGGTCTGGTACACAGGAATAGTTCTATCAGAGAAGCAAGCCAGAATCCACAGGACGTAATCCGAATCGTTACCAGGGCAGCAAACAGAGATTTCGTAGTCGGGCAGAAAAATGGTCAAAACACACAGATGCAACAGTAATCCAAAAACACAGAGGCAAAAATCAAAAGTCAGGCAATCCAGTCAGAAAGATAAACACTGAGAAATCGAGGCGAGAAACGTAGCACAAGAAAACTAGGGAGAACGATCTGACAAGAGTGTGAACCAAACAGACATCTTATATACACAATCCTAAGAATAGTCAAAGGGCAGGCAGTGGTCACTAAACACAGAAATCCTAAACATGGCTAGGCCAGGCACAGAACTTAAACATGACATGCAGAATCACAGATCACAACAGTACCCCCCCCCCCAAAAACGCCTCCTGGCGTTTAACCTGAAGGTCGTGGATGTGAAGCGTGGTAGTCCTTAATCAGTTCTTTGTCCAGAATGTGCCGGGAAGGCACCCAACTGCGATGTTCAGGGCCGTAGCCCTCCCAGTCGACGAGGTACTGGAGTCCGCGACCTCGTCGACGACAGTCCAACAATGCCCGCACAGTGAAGGCCTCGCCTCCGTCGATTATGCGGGCGGGAGGTGGGGGATCAGGTCCAGAAGACAGGGGGTGGGTAACTGCCGGTTTAATTTGAGAGACATGAAATGTGGGGTGAATTCTGTGCATGGATAGGGGCAGACGGAGGCGGACAGCAGAAGGGCTTATGACCTTCTCAATGGTGAATGGCCCCAGGAATTTAGGGAACAGTTTCCCCCCACTTCCCCTCAAGGGAATGTCCTTGGAGGACAACCATACGCGCTGCCCAGGTCGGTAAGATGGAGAGGCGACACGTCTCTTGTCAGCTTGGGCCTTCATACGGGCCACCAACCTGAGCAGCACTTCCCGGGCGGTCCTCCAAGTGCGTCTGCAGCGGCGTACAAACTCGCGGGCGGATGGGACAGCAACCTCCTCCTCCTGGCATGGAAATAATGGGGGTTGGTAGCCGAGACAAGCCTTGAAAGGAGAGAGACCAGAGGCTGATGAGGTGTGACTGTTTATGGCATATTCTGCCCATGGGAGTTGATGGCTCCAGGAGGAGGGGTTCTTAAGACAGAGGCATCTTAATACAGTCTCGATTCTTTGGTTGGTCCGCTCGGTCTGGCCATTGGTTTGGGGGTGAAAACCGGAGGAAAGACTAACTGAGGTGCCAAGTGATTTCCAAAAGGTTTGCCAAAATTTAGCGAATTGTGAATTGTGTTCTTCGATCTGAAGTGATGTCAGTGAGGATGCCGTGTAATCTGATAACATGTTGTATGATGAGGTACACAGTTTCTTGCGCAGATGGTAGTTTAATGAGTGGGAAAAAGTGAACAGCTTTGGAAAAACGATCGACAATGGTGAGGATTGTGGTGAAGTGATTGGAAGGGGGTAAACCAGTGATGAAATCTAATGCTATGTGTGACCAGGGACGGTGTGGAGTGGGTAAGGGTTGCAGAAGACCGTGAGGGGGTTAGTGTGATACCTTGGCTTGGGCACAGACCGAGCAGGCGGAGACATACTTCTGGGCTAGATCTAGGTCAATGAAGCTCTCCTCAGCACCAAACTCTATCAGGGCAGTGGTCTTCCTTTCTCCCCCAGCCCACTCCAGGGAAACAGGAAAGCAGGTCCGGTTCTTAGAGGAGTGACCCACAGGACTAACGCCCACTACCGCTCCTCTCCTCGTTAGTGGGTGTCGCCTCTTCTCTGGACACCGCGAGATGTAGTGCCCCCCCTAGCCACAGTAGAAGCAAGCCCGCTCCTTACGTCTCCGTTCCCTTTCTTCTCCAGAAAGTCTCATCCGCCCCAACTGCATGGTTTCCATCGTGGGAGGAACCTTGCCAGGGCTAGGTGGTGGCAACAAGGGGATCACATGTGGTTTGAAAGAGCTGGATCGGAACATAGATCATCTTTGTTCCTCCAATCGAGAGTCTATGCGAATGGCCATGCTTATGACACGTTCCAGGCTTTCGGGCAGATCACAAGGTAGAAGCTTGTCTTTAATCCGTTCAGAGAGACCTGCAATAAACGCAGAGGCGTTACCAGGATGCCAAGCTTGGGTGGGCATTTGTCCTCTTTGGGGGGGCAAAAAAAAGAACCTCTAAATCGCCGAAAAATAAATAAATAGGGCCGAAAGAAGTGGCGGCTGGTGAACTGGCAGTAGGGGAGGGACATTAACAGGTGTAGTCAGTTTTCATTAATTATGCACTAGGATTGATCTAATCATGAACAGCGATTTTTTAAGGCGTAGCACCACCACCTGCTCCTATGGGGCGAACATCCGAGCTTTCCCTTTTCCTTCATTAAACCCATCGCAGGTTGAACGAAAGTGTAAAATATCAGAGGGCATGTGAAATGCTTCCGGGAAAAAAAACTTTGCTGTCATCAGTATTTTTCGTCTACATGCTTCACAGAGCCAAATAAAGCAACGGTTCTCAAACTCGGACCTGGGGGACCCCTGTGTAGGCTGGTTTTTGTTCCAACCACACTGGCAATCTCAGTATTTTAACAAGATGTTAATTATCCAAACTAGGCACTTATACTGTTGGATTACTAAGATTCTTAAATCACATCATGCCAGAATTGACAATGTATGCAATGTAAAATTTATCTTCTAAGGGCATGTGGTACTCACTGGATTAAATTTCAAACAGTTGATTTCAATATACATGAAGAAATGTAACTATAACCAATGCAATTAAAGTCTGAGGTCAATCAGCAGGCTCTTAATTGGTATGTACACCTGGCCTTCATTCCTAACCATCAAGAAGATAATGATGAATGAGGCCCACCAGTTTTGTGGTGAAGTATCAGGTGAAAATAGCCAATTATTCCGTAAACAGCAATTAACCAAGTTACAAGTTAAGTCATTAAGTTGGCAAGTTAATCTTTTTGGTCTTTTACCTCTTTAATTTTTTGCCAATAGTGCAATGAGTACAATGTAAAATTAGTCATCTTTGGGGCATTTCAAAGCCATGTTTGGCATTCTGTAGATTAAGATGATAAATTACCTCTCTGAAGATCAAAAGTACCTAATTAAGAAAAAGTAACAGCTTGTTAAAATCCTGGAATTGCTATTGTGGTTGCAATAAAAACCAGCATACACAGGGGTCCCCCAGGACTGAGTTTTAGAACAACGGAAGTAAAGGACTACAGAATCGCCTCCTATTAACCAATTAGGCAACTCTCAGAAAAAACAAACCTATTCCCATTTACTTTGCTTGATTGGCAATCAAATGGTGGATTCGTTTACTCTCGAAGTTGAATGAGTAAAGCTGTTCAGACAGCATGAATGATTGATGCATTTCTAAATTTAAACGGCCATAGAACAGCAGTTTTGCATAAACGCAATTGTCATTGCCACGCGATTTCGTGCGACTGATCATTTATATCTGACATTCACGTTTCATGGTTTTGGGAAAGAGGAAGATTTTTTCTAATTATTCAATTATTCTAGCATTCTTTCAATTCAACACCGTTGCTCAGTTATGTTTGTCTGCTTTACACCATCACATCTTAATCGTTATAGGCCACTGAAATTGTTTGATTGTTATTGAGGCCAAGTACACGGGAGCAGATATAGGGAAGGGCGGAGCACCTGCAATTAGCGAAATCTAAACTTGGGCTTCTTCCCGGCAGCATTTTAAATAATTTAAGCCGCTTCAGGTGTGCATCTTTAAACGCGTTCACTTTTCTTAGAGTTGCCTTCGGAAATCCTTTATTTGGCTCCGTTCAGCATGTCGCCGAAAAAACACTTACGCCAGTCTAGTTTTCTCCCGGAAGTGCTTATGATACAGAATTATTGTAGCAACAACCCCTGTGAGTGACTAACGTTAGCAACTCCTGGCGAGCTGCCTGGGCTCACTCGGTAGCCAACTCGGGTTATAACCGCACAAGTGAACACAGATGGCCAACTATAACACAAATTACCATAATATCAAACACAAAGACTTACAAAATAAGCGGTGGCAGAAATAGCAACAAAAGAGACATGGGCGAAGTTTTAATTCCCTGAGAAGCACAGAGCAGTAGACGTGACCTCAGACTGATGAGTGAAGACGGCAGTCTAAGAGAATGGGAGGGTCCCAGTAATTCGATAGTTTCACAGCAGAATAGACTGGCAAAGGAATCCACCAATCACACATAGTGATAGATAAATGAAGCATCCGTAAAGCTCACTCTAAATGGCTGTCTACCTCCAGCTGAGAATCAGATGGATTTCGCGTGTTTGCTGACAAATAGTAGTAAATCAGTTTTTTATCTTGAGTTTTCATTGGGGGGGCAGAGCTTTTCTCAGGGTCCCCCTGCCCCCCCTTGGCAACGCCCCTGAATAAACGCATCGTAGAGGGCCCTCTCATGCCATCCGCTGTTGGTTGCCAGAGTTTGTAAATCGATGGCATAGTCAGACACAGAGCGACCCCCTTGGCGGATGCGGAGTATCTCCTTTCCGGCCTCGTGCCCGTGTCTGGAGCGGTTTAACACCCTCTTCATCTCCTCTCCGAAGCCGTCGAACGACCGCACACAGGGTAATCCCGCCTCCCAGGCAGCTGTAGCCCACTGCTTCGCTCTGCCGGTCAGCTGCGTAATGACATACGCCACTCGAGCTTGCTCAGTTGGAAAGGTAGAGGGTTGTAGGTTAAATATCAGCTTGCACTGAGTGAGGAATGACCGGCAGGATCCTGGTTCGCCATCGTATCTCTCCGGGGGAGGAAGGCGTGGCTCATGGAGTGGATCGGGTGGTGCAGGAGCTAGACTGGATGCAGGCATGGGAGCGACCGGAGGCTGTGGTGTCTGGATATTCTGTGCACTCCTCAGTGAGTGAGCGATATCCGCCATCTGATTGCTCATGATCTGCATATGTTGCATCAAAGCCCGTAGCTGCCGTTGCTGCATCTCCAACTGGGCGCCCTGCTTTTTTACTGCAGCCAGCAGAGGCGTGGAGCTCGCTGGTTCCATGCTGGTCAGATCGTAATGTTGTGCTGCGATCAGGAACCAGATGCGAGAACCAGGAAATGCAGTAGAGCTTGTTTTATTGGTAAAGGGGGGTGACCCCCGCAGGGCGAAAAACAGTACAGAGTCCACAATCCAAAAGTCAAAATCCAGTTGGGCAAAAATAGTATCAAAAACTAGGGCAGCAATCAAAGTAATCGTAGTCGGACAGAAATGGGTCTGGTACACAGGAATAGTTCTATCAGAGAAGCAAGCCAGAATCCACAGGACGTAATCCGAATCGTTACCAGGGCAGCAAACAGAGATCTCTTAGTCGGGCAGAAAAATGTTCAAAACACACAGATGCAACAGTAATCCAAAAACACAGAGGCAAAAATCAAAAGTCAGGCAATCCAGTCAGAAAGATAAACACTGAGAAATCGAGGCGAGAAACGTAGCACAAGAAACTAGGGAGAACGATCTGACAAGAGTGTGAACCAAACAGACATCTTATATACACAATCCTAAGAATAGTCAAAGGGCAGGCAGTGGTCACTAAACACAGAAATCCTGTGCCTGGCCTTGCCATGTTTAGAACTTAAACATGACATGCAGAATCACAGATCACAACACCTTGGAGTTACGTGATGAGACCACTTCTGTGGATTTCATACTTGTACAAGGTATTGAAGGGAGGACTGTATCTGTACCCCTGCGCTCTGTATTCTTGAAGTTCTGTTTAGTTACAGGACAGGTAAAGGTGGGACTTATGTTGAGTCTACCTATCAAAGGTGTTTCTCTGTTTCTAGGCAATGACCTGGCTGGGGGCAATGTAGTTCCCCCTGTTCATCTTATTTCACAGCCGAGCCCTGAAGATGGCGATGAAGACCCATCTTTGTATCCTTCCTTTGCAGTGACTCGTGCTATGGCCAAGAAGGCTCAAGAAGAAGATGATGTGGTGCCGTCCAGCACATTGAATAGTCATGACTCAGGTGGTTCACCTCATGACTCTGTTACTACTACTATGGTTTCTCCGTTTGAGGACTTATCAGACACTTTTATTAGTTCTCTGTTCAGCCAGCCAGATGGGTCTGGTGATTCTGATGTGTCTGGAGACTCTGTCCAGAAAGCGGTTGATTCAGGAGCAAACTAATGATCCTGAAATTTGTGTACTAAAGAGGAGAGCCCTTCCCGAAAAAGAAATAGACGCAGTTCCAGTTGGGTTTTTTCTGAAGGATGGTGTGTTGATGCGGAAGTGGCGCCCCCTTCATATCCCTGCCAATGCAGATTGGGCAGTGGTCAAGCAAATTGTTGTTCCGAAGGTCTACAGGAATGAGATCTTAACAATGGCTCATAGTTTACCTTTAAGAGGCCATCTTGGTGTTAACAAGACAGTTGATAAGATCATGACACACTTCTTCTGGCCCGGGCTTCGGAAAGACGTTTCCAACTTTTGCAAAACCTGTCACACTTGTCAGGTAGTTGGAAAACACCAGTTAGACCCACCTGTAGCTCCATTGCAGCCTATCCCAGCATTTGGGGAGCCCTTCTCTCAGGTCACTGTTGATTGTGTTGGTCTATTACCCAAGACTAGATCTGGAAATCAGTACTTGTTGACAATCATGTGTGCATCTACCAGATTCCTTGAAGCCTTACCTCTACGCAACATCAAGGCAACTGCAATGTCAAAGGCTTTGATAAAGTTCTTCACGTTGTTTGGCCTTCCCAGGGAAATTCAGTCAGACCTAGGTAGCAATTTCACTTCCAGGTTGTTTCAGCAATGTTCAGCAATTGTTTCAGTATGAACTAGGTGCGAAACAGATTCTTTTTAGTGCCTATCATCCAGAGAGTCAGGGTGCCTTAGAGCGGTTTCATTCCACTCTCAAGACAATGATTGAGGACTTATTGTTATGACCATGAGAAAGACTGGGATGAAGGTGTTCATTTGCTGTTGTTTGCAGCTAGAGAAGCAGTGCAGGTGTCTACTGGATTCAGTCCGTTTGACCTAGTGTTTGGCCATGAAGTGAGAGGACCTTTGCTATTATTGAGTGAACAATGGCAAGAGAAAGTCTAACAGACTGATATGCAGCACTATGTTAGCAAGTTCAAAGAAAGATTGCGTGCCGATTGTGACCTAGCCAAAGAGAACTTGAAATCAAGTCAGGGAAAAATGAAAACTTGGTATGATCATAAGGCTAGAAGCCGTGAGTTTGAACCAGGAGACAAGGTCCTTGTGTTGTTTCCCTTGCAGTCCAATCCATTGCAGGCTAGATTTCATGGTCCTTATGAAATTCTGACAAAACTCAATGATCTCAATTACATTGTGAAGACTCCAGATAGGAGAAACCAAAACAATTGTGTCATATTATCATGCTGAAGCCTTATCATGACAGAAATGCTAGGGTTGCAGCTGTCACTTCAGATTCTCCCATGGTCAAGACGTGTAAAGGTGAGGGGGAGTTTCAAAATGATGAACCTAGAATTAAAGCTGAGGTTTTTTCATGTAAATTGTCAAATTCTGAAGTGTTGCAAAATCTTGATTTAAAACTCCAGCACTTACAGTGGCTCCAATAAGTATTTGTACACTACTTGAAAATTCGACAACATAACAGCTTTTGTATATTTGGCTAAATGCTTGCTATTGTCTGAAAAAGTGACTAAAATATTTGACAATCAATATGTTTTAAACAAATATTTAATGTCAAAATGGCATATTTGGGCAGAAAGGCGATTATCTGACTCAAATAGTATTTGTACAGTTCCATTAGTGAGTCACAAAACTAATAATACTCACCTATAATTGACTCAAGATGTTTATAGGACATGGTTGACTTAGTCTGATTTGGTCAAGCGTGACCATACTGGACACTCCCTGTGTACACAGACTGGCCTAGGTAAATGGCCTGACCATGCCCATAATGTATTCCTGTGATATATGGCTAAACCAGGCGAGATACCCTGTCGAATGCGGGAGCAAATCATTCAGCTACATGAAGAAGGCCAAAGCACCAGAAAAATTGGAACTCGGCTATCGTTCCGGCTCCATGAAGTACAGTAGTGTACAAATACTTCTTGGAGCCACTGTATATTTCATACAGAATTGTTCATAAGTTAAGAAATTGCCATTCGTGTCCATCAAGTCAACTATAGACTAAATATTCCTCTCAGCCCAATCTTCAAAAAATAAGGATTTACAGTGGCTCCAATAAGTATTTGTACACTACTGTATTTCATGGAGCCGGTTACGGACGGCCTGGGCACAAACATGGCTTCCAGTTGCTTCCTCCACTTTGGTGGCAAGACTGGAGGCCGAGGACTGTCTCTCCCTCTGTACCAGCAGGGAGATGTACCGGTCAGTGCGCTGGCTGGTCTTCCTTGGACGTCCTTTCCTGGCTGCATTAGCTATGCGTTCAGACTGTTTGTACGTCTTGATGATGTACTCCACGGTCGTGTGGCGTAACAATAGCCGAGTTCCAATTTTTCTGGTGCTTTAGCCTTCTTTATGTAGCTGAATGATTTGCTCCCGCATTCGACGGGGTATCTCGCCTGTCTTAGCCATATATCACAGCAATATATCTGACCATTATGGGCATGGTCAGGCCATTTACATAGGCCAGTCTGTGTACAGAGAGAGTGTCCATTATGGTCACGCTTGACCAAATCAGACCAAGTGAGTCAACCATGTCCTGTAAACATCTTGAGTCAATTTGAGGTGAGTATTATAAGTTTTGTGACTCACTAACGGAACTGTACAGATACTTATTGGGTCAGATAATTGCCTTTCTGACCGCCATTTTGACATGAAACATTTGTTTAAAACATATTGATTGTCAAATATTTTAATCACTTTTACACACAATAGCAAGCATTTAGCCAAATAAACAAAAGCTGTTATGTAGTCGAATTTTCAAGTAGTGTACAAATACTTATTGGAGCCACGGTAGCACCCTCACAGAAAGATCAGTTTAAGATGTTGATCAAGAAATATAAAGATTTATTTCCTGATGTTGCAAAGAGAGTTTCTATAGCCTCTCATGATGTAGATGTTGGTGATGCCAAACCAATAAAACAGCATCCGTACCGGATGAATCCTGAAAAGAGAAAGATTGCTGGGAAAGAGGTTGAGTACATGTTAGAAAATTATCAGACCCTCTAACTCAGATTGGAGTTCACCCTGTGTGCTAGTTCCAAAACCTGATGGAAGTACTTGATTCTGTACAGATTATCACAAAGTCAATGCAGTTACTAGAACTAATGTGTCTCCAATACCTAGGGTTGATGATCGTATCGATAGAGTAGGGCAAGCAAAGTTTCTGACCAAGATTGATTTATTGACGGGTTATTGGTGTGTGCCTTTAACTGAGAGGGCCAAGAGCATCTCTGCTTTTGCCACACCATCTGGGTTATACCAGTACAAAGTCCTACCCTTTGGCATGAAAAAAGCCCCAGCCACGTTCCAAAGGATGATACAGTCTAAAGTTGCTGGATTGCCACACACAGGTATGTACATCGACGACCTGATGACATGGAGTGACTCTTGGGAAAAACATCTGAAAGATGTAGCGACATTGTTCCAGAGCTTGTCCCAGGCTAACCTGACTGTTAACCTAAACAAGAGTGACCTTGGTTGTGCTACTGTCACGTATCTCGGCTACGTCATAGGCCAGGGTAAGGTGGCACCCATAAATGCTGAAGTCCAAGCCATCGTGGACTTTCTAGTTCCTGACAACAAAAAAGCTTTACGCCGCTTCCTTGGAATGATCGTGTACTACCGCAAGTTCTGCAGGAACTTTGCTGAGATTGCTCTCAGTCTCACCAACCAACTGAAGAAAGGCGTAAAGTTCACTTGGGATGAAGCATGCCAAATAGCCTTCGATTGCATGAAGTCTCTGCTGTGTAACTTCCCCATGCTCAAATCTCCTGACTTCAACAAACCGTTCTTCATCACGGTCGATGCTAGCGACCAAGCTTGTGGATCTGTGCTACTCCAGAGAAGTGACTCTGATGACATTGAGCATCCCGTGGCATACTTCTCCAGGAAGTTCAATCGCCACCAAAAGAACTATTCCACAATAGAGAAGGAGCATTTGGCTCTGGTTCTATCTTTACAACACTTTGAGGTTTATGTTTGTACAGGGCAAAAACCAATGATTGTATTTAGTGACCACAATCCGTTAATGTTTTTGAGTAAGATGAAAAACAAAATTCGGAGATTGTTGAATTGGAGTTTGGTTTTACAGGAGTTTGACTTGGAAATTAAGCATGTAAAGGGTACTGACAATGTAATTGCTTATCCCGTGTTTGAGTATGCATATACATCACGTTTATTAGCATATTGTACTGTATGTATGTATGTATATATATATATATATTATATATATATACACACACAAGTGTCAACTTAACCATTTTTGTATTGAAAAGAAAAATTTTGCCTTTTTGAGACAAAATAATTTTGTTTTGGAATGGAGGTATAATGTGGGGGGAAAAAATAATAAAGCCACTAGGTGGCTAGTATTGACATTTTTTTTGTTAAGCCCAGTCTGGAGCTAGGTCTAGGCATGTCCTGGGCATTCCTCAGAGGGGAAGTCCCAGAGAATAGTAAAAAGTCTGGAAGGTGGGAGGAGGCTGGAAAATTATATATCAGGAGAAATTGAGAGAGTAAAGTAGCAGGAGAAATTGCAAGAAATATTTTGTGGAAGGAGACATTTGTCCAGACCTCTCACTCTTTTCAAGACCTGTGAAGCTTTTTGTGGATTTTTGCTTGTGTTGGAGCATTTTCCTGTCCCAGAACATCGCAACATAACAACCCCATCTCAATCACCAAGGGACTGTAACTATCATTTTTTTATACTTCAATCTTGGTCAGTTTTTCTTTGTTTCATTAAATCTGTTCAAGTTTTAAAATTTTAGCTGCCGGGTGGCTCACACGGTTAAAGCACTGCTCTGCAGTGCAGAGGTGATCACCACGTCGCGAGTTCGAGCCCCACCGTACCCACCGGCAGGGGTCGGCAGCTTTTTCAGAGTAGCGCACAATTGGCTATCGCGCAACAGGGTGTCAAATTGGGAAGGGACTGCCGGATTTGGGTATATAATATATCAGCTTTGTTCATTGCTCCAGCGCCTCCTGTTGGCCAGTTGGGCGCTCGTCAGGAAGACGACCAGGAAGGTTGGTTCATGTCCGGGTATCCTCCGCCCTAGTTCTGAACTTGCGAAGATTCAACCAATGAGTGTATAAGAATCAGTGGCAGACAGGCACGTGCATCGGAGGAGAGCCGTGAACTGTCTCACCATCCTGAGTTGGCAGCAAGGGGTCGCATACGAGCAAGCTTTGTACATAGTTCCCCAATTGGGCATTCCAGATTCGGGTGTGATTGGAGATGCCAAATTTATTTATTTAAAAAAAAAAAAAAAAAAAGGTTTTAAAATTTTGTCTGTCATCCCTTGCTGTGCGATATGTCATAACAAATTGGGTCAATAACAATATTAAAACTTTCCCAAGTTTCTTTAACCCGTTACCACTCCAACGGCCCGCAATCGGGCCGTCAGGGAAGTTGAAAACATACTACGTCATTTACACAGCTTGTATGCAACTGAGATACTCATGCCACATATCGTCAGAAAGCTAAGATATTGAGATTCGAATGATGCCAACCATTTCAAAGTATAATCATCCCAGCAGCTTTAATCAACGCCCATGTCAGACCACAAACAAACAAACGAACAGTTACAAAACTGATGTGACTCACCGATGAAGCCCCCTAGTACTCTTCCAGTCCGACATATCCCCTCAAAAATGGTCTTGTTACATCCACGAAGTTCCAGTAAATCCAACCAAGTAAAGTTTTTAGTCCAAAACACACTATTATACCGGTAAATATCCATGAACAGCTGCTGCATCGTTTGAAATGAATCGGTGGTGATCCACAAAGTTCGCTGCATTAGTGGTCGTTGCTTCGGAACAGATTTAGACAGTACACAGCCATTTGCGCCAAAATGGAGTCTGCACTCTAACCTTTCGATTGACACCTCACTCGACTAGTTACGAGCTTCCCTGCCCTGTCTCCAGCCTGCTATAGCCAACGAGTGCCTGTGTTGAAACGAAGCTCATGCCTCCTTTTTTTGCGTGTAGCCCGAGCAACCAGCAACCAATCAAGACGACGATTGTTGCATTATGACACCAACGATATTCTGGAAACGCCGATATATAGGTTGTTGGGGTGGCGAAAAGGCTGGCGCTGCCTATCGCTCGCGTAAGAGAATGGACAGAATATGGCTCAGCTGTGCGTAATGCGTGCTGTGCGTTCCGCAAAACAGAGCGAGGCAGAGAGAGATTTCCAGCGAATGTTTGATGGTTGTTTACGGAGTTTGAAAGAAAAAATAGCCAAAAGGTTGCGAAAAAAATCATTTTCAGTTCAGAAGCTGCAGAGCTGTGCACTCGGCGTGCAAGTGATAGCTCAGGGGAAGAAATATCCGACCAAAACCCTGATGGCTCCGTAGCAGAGGAAATGTTTCTCGGGGGAGATGACATTACTCTTGACAAGTATGCATCATATTATAACTTATATTTCATAATATAATAACATTACATTTATATTTATTATTATTATTATTATTATAATAATTATTATTATTATAAACTTCTATTCTGTATTATTTGCATCTGTCACGGAAGGTGGAAGGACGTCATATTTTCACTGGAGTTCACCGTCATGTTTTCACCGGAGTAATTCTGTGTAAATAATTACGGTAAAAGGATATTATAATATGATGCTGATATTATGATGATTATATTATTACCATATTACGCATTATTACCTCCGTTACCGAAGGTGGAAGGAAGTTATTTTTTCGCCGGCGTTGGTTGTTGTGGGAATTTAAATTTTCATCCCTGTAAGAAATCAGAGTGAGACAAAGTAAGTAAAGAGGATCCATTTTACTATGTGCCACATAGGGTCTTCGTTACTGGCAAGAACGAAGACAAAGGAATCTCTCCTTTGCTTTGGATATATGTAAAAGCACAAAGTCAGAATCTCCTCCCCTTGGGGTTTATATGCACAAATTTGAGTTTATGCCTCAGTAACCTTTTAATTTTTTTATTTATCATATATTGTAAATAGTTTGCTATGGAAAGGTTATTTGTTTGTTTACCTTTCATGAAAAAAACATTTTTTTACATGACAGCACTTGTTTTGACTTTTATATGCACAAATTTGAGTTTATGCTTCAGTAACTTTTACTTTTTTTTATTGATCATATATTGTAAATATTTTACTGTGAGTTTGCTGCATAAAGGTCATTTGTTTGTTTACCTTTCATATAAAAAAGCATTTTTTTTAACATAAAGGCACTTGTTTTGACTCTTATGTGCACAAATTTGAGCTTATGCATCAGTAACTTTTTTTCAGCAATATTGATAGTGAATCTGGATATGGGATTGGATTCCTCTAAGTGTCACCTTTCATTAGAGCCCAACATTATGACTGTAGGTTGAAGCGTTCAAGAGTTATGCCCTTTTATCCTAGGTATGTGACCATGGTTATCCAAGGGTCCTTTTGGGGTCTCCAAATGGCCATTTTTGGAAACGCCTAGACATGACCTTAGACAAACATGTGTAAAATGCTCATTTTCTGTAGGATTGTTATCAAATTTGAACTGGAACTAAGTAAGACTTCATGCTGTGGTCCCATTGTGTTTTTCAGCTAATACGTCCCAGCTGCTCTCATCTACAAGCATCTGTTTGCAAAAAAAAATTTTGGCGAGAGTAAAAACCTTCTACTTCAGTGTGTTCCAGCTTGGATTACTCAATGGCAGTAGCACTTAGAGTATTTTTTTTAGCTGGGGGAAAAACTTCAGAGTGTTTCCTTTCAAATGAGACCATAACCATCCATATAGTCCAAACGGTTCAAGAACAGCGTTCAATTTACTTTGGGTACGCTTTTCATAGGCATTTTAGGCAAATTTTCCCGGAGTTTTAATAAACTGATGAGGCTAATTGGTCATTGCTATGGGTGACAGTGTTAAAATCACCTGCAATTATAATTGCATGGCCTCCACATTAGACTGAACTAGAGTTTATTAAATAAACTAATTTACTCAGAACGATCTGAATATACACATATCAATCTAAGTTTCTGGTTATTTGAAATACAATCAAGTACCAGCAATCTTCCATGAACAAGCTCTCTTTTTTTTTGATAATTACAACATTCTTGGTAGTGAACAGGATACCTACAACGTCAGCTCTATCTCTGCCAATTGAAGTGTCCGCCACACCATTTCTCCTTAGTTTCTTAACATTTTCAACATCTACAATAAAACAGAGGAATGGACAACAGATTGGATACAATGCACAATTGGAGTTTTTCAAGGCTGCCCACTCTCCTGCATCCTTTTCCTGGCTGTTTTCAATTTATGCCTTGATCTTCTCGATCAGTCTAAGCAGCTAGGATACCGTATGAGTGGATCAGACATTACATCCTCTGCAAAGGCATATGCAGATGACCTGACCCTAGTGGCTACAACTCCAGAAAGTTGTCAGGAGCTCGTGGAGATAACAAACAACTTCCTCAAATGGTCTCGGACCATGAAAGCCAAACCAAGCAAATGCAGGTCCCATGCAATGAAGAAAGTTGTCCCCAATGCACAACAGAAGCGCTAAGGACACACAACTCAGTATGTGGCATACGACCCCAGCCTAGAAATGGACGGACAGCAGATTGCCTATATACATAGTCAACCCATGCGATTCCTCGGGAAGCTGATTTACAACGGCCTGAAGGACAAGACCATCAGGAACATGGTGAACACAAAGCTGACAGAGATGCTACAGACAACTGATGGAAGTCAACTAAGTGGTATTATGAAGCTATGGGTGTACAACAATGCCATTCTACCCAAAATGACATGGGAATTCACCATCTACAACTTCCCAATCACCTACATCGAAAGTCTTGAAGCTACCTGTAGCAAATACCTGAAGAGATGGGCAAAAATAAGTAGATGCACTACGACTAGTGCTCTGTACAGAAACAGGAAGCACTATGGCTTGCAGCTGAAAAAGCTCACAACCTCAGTCAAATGTATGCAAGTGACTGAGTACCACTTGAATAAGCACTCAAGAGACGGAAGTACCCAAACCCTCTACAGGAACTGCTTAGAGAGTAAGAAAACCAAAGTAAGGTGGAATTGTGTAAAAGAGCTAGAACAGAGGGAATGCCACCTTATCTTGAACGAGATGGCTAGGGGCCAGATCGGCAGAGCAGGTCTTGGTTACAAAAGCACTCAGAAGCTAATTAAAGACATGAGCCGCCAAGAACATAGGAAATGACTCACAGGGCTAGTGAAAGATGTAGATGAGGATGACATGCTGATCTACCTCTATGGATGCACAAAACAGGAACAGTGGTTGAATTGGGAGACTGCCATGCAAGTCGACACCACCTGGAAGAAAATCCTATATGTTTGGACACCTCAGTTGCTATCCTTCCACATAAACGCAATCCACGATCAGCTGCCCTCACCTGCTAAACTAAAGCTGTGGGGCAAGACCAATATAGGGCTCTGCCAGCTATGTCATCACCGCCACTGCACACTGTTCCACATCCTCAATGGTTGTAGCTACTCGCTGCAAAGCGGAAGGTATAACTGGCGCCATGATGAAACATTGAAGGCAATTGCATCAGGCCTGGTACCATACATCACTGAAGCAAACCAGATGAAAGTCAACACACATGAAAATCATGACTTCGTCCCAACGATAGCCTTTCGCACAGTTGATAGCACAAAATATTGTAACCGAGTCCTGCCAGTTCCAAAAACGGAACCATCAAACATCCTAAAGAAGGCCAATGACTGGATATTTCTGATGGATCAGGAGCACAAACAAATAGTATTCCCTCCAGAAATTACAGAGACTGCCAAGAGACCTGGCATCACAATCTTCTCAGCAAGATCAAAGATTGTTATCATCATAGAGCTGAGAGTCCCCATGGAGCAGAATCTAGCAAGTGCCTATGATAGAAAGAGATACAAATATCAAGAGCTAGTGGCCAACTGTGAGAGCAGAGGTCTACACACAATTTCCCGATAGAAGTGGGGAGCAGAGGCTTCTGCAATACATCAGTCAGCAAATGCCTTACATCTCTGGGCATCCCCAAAGGAAAGAAGAAGGCCATCACTGATACAGCAGCCAAAACTGCACTCAGAGCAAGCTATGTCATCTGGCTAAGCAGAAATTCAAAAGCTTTCAGGCAGATGGAGCCATTAGCAACACCATCATTGAGGGAAAGGTGGATGGTTGAGGCCTCGAAAAACCAGGTTTAACCTACCAAAGTCTGGTCCAAAGTCCAGAGACCTCAGAGCACACTAATCTTGACAGAGATATGCTGCTAAGGTGAAGTTTTCCCTATTAAGTCACCTTCACAGAGTGATACATCAGGAGTGCTTGTCTTAAAAAGGATAAAATGGCTCCGAAGGTGACAACGCTGGTAGTCTACCAATGATCTATTCCTCCCAAATGAAGCTCTTGAAAAAATATTATGTCAGCATTAAGTTTACTTAGTTTACCAATCTTTTCATTCCTATTCTTTTGTGTTTGTATTCCCCTTAAATTAATGGTTAGCACATTGTAGGTTATAGGTATTGGGCGATAAAAAGAGCAAGACAAACTATGTTCCTACCTTAATAACCTTTTCTTTTTAGTCCATGTCTTATTTACACTGTCCTCCTCGGAAGATACTCCCCTTTTGCTGGAGGCTGCCATCGGGCCACCTTCCACAGGCGGGGATTCATAGGGAACAAGCGAGTCTTTACTGTCCTCTGTCTCTGAGGCGCTCTCATAGTCCCCATCATCCTCTGCACTGCTTCCGTCCTCGCTCTCCTCTGATTGCGTGTCGTCCTCCTCCTCATACTGCTCCTCAGGGACGGTCTCCGCTGCTCCTGGAGCTCGTTGAAGGGTCTCCAGTGGTCTTTCGTGGTCACTGGTCTTCTGGGGGGCAATGGACTGCCCGTCGTCATCAGGCTGGGGGGGGGTTGATGTTCACTGGGGGTTCGCTCGTCTCCACTTCTGCTACCATGTGTTCCTCCTGCTCCTTCGGTTCCACAGCTGGCTGCTGGTTGCTGTATTCGGTAGTGGGCCGTAACTGCCTGCGGTTCACTTAAGTTTTATTACTGTAAGAGTTAGGGCACCTGAAATAGGAGTGACCCGTCTCCTTACAGAGATTGCAGAATAACTTGTTTGTGCACGAATTGCCTTTATGCCCCAGCTGCCCACACTTCCAGCACTTGATGGTCTTGAACTCCCTCACTTGATGGTCAGCCACTTAGCAGATGAAACACCTTTGCACCTGACCGGAGTAGATTAGCTTCCCGTTATAGGGGCCAAGGGAAATAATAATAATAATAATAATAATAATACATTTTATTTATAACGCACTTTACATTTGTAAAACAAATCTCAAAGTGCACAAAAAGCAACAAACAAGGTAACTGACAAGTAACTGATAAATCAATAATTAAGAAAAAATAAAATCCAGGAAATAGCAAAAGTAAAAACCAAACATGGGGGTAAAATTAAGCTGTAAAAGCTTTACTAAAAAGGAAGGTTTTCAGTCCTTTTTTAAAAGCATCCACCATCTGTGGAGCCCTAAGATGGTCAGGAAGGGCGTTCCACAGACGGGGAGCAGTAGTCTCAAAGGCTCTGTCGCCCATGGTTTTAAGCCGAGTCCTGGGCGGGCGCAGACGGTGCATTTGGCCTGACCGGGTTCTGTCTGAGGTATGTGGGGTGAGGAGTTCAGTGAGATAAGTGGGGGCTGCACCATGCACACAGTGGTAGGTGTGGAGGAGGATTTTGTATTGAATGCGGAGGTGGATGGGGAGCCAGTCCAGAGAGTGGAGGATGGGGGTGATGTGCTCATGTTTACGCACCCTCATCAGGACCCTGGCAGCGCTGTTCTGAGCGTATTGGAGCCTTTGAAGACTCTTGCCAGGGATCCCGATGAGGAGTGCGTTACAGTAGTCCAACCTGGAGGAGACAAAGGCATGGACGAGTATCTCTGCAGCAGAACGGGAGAGAGATGGTCTGAGTTTGGCGATGTTACGGAGGTGAAAAAAGGAAGTTTTGCAAATATGGGTGATGTGGTTGTCAAAGCCAAGATGGGAGTCAAATCTGACCCCCAAATTAGTTACAGAAGGAGAGAGGGAAATGTTGTGACCAAGCAAGGAGACAGAGGAAATAGGGGAGGAGCGGAGCTGGTGAGGGGTGCCAATCTGTATGGCTTCAGTTTTGGAACTGTTCAGCTGCAGGAAGTTTTTACTCATCCATGCCTTGATCTCCTACAGGCAGGAGTTCAGTTTAGTGATGGAGGAGGGGGTTGTGAAGGAGGGCGTGACCTTGAAGTAAAGCTGAGTGTCATCAGCATAGCAATGGAATTGTATTCCATGCCTGCTGACGACACAGCCGAGGGGGAGCATGTATATGGTGAAGAGGGTTGGACCGAGCACGGAGCCCTGGGGTACCCCACAGGTGACAAAGTGGGGGCGAGATTTAACGTTCCCCAGAGCAACATATTCGGTCCTTCCTGTGAGATAAGAACGGAACCACTGGAGGGCGGTACCGGAAATGCCAATGTAGTGTTGAAGGCGGTGGAGGAGGATGTGATGATCAATAGTGTCAAATGCAGCAGAGAGGTCGAGAAGGATAAGGAGGGAAGTAGCACCGGAGTCAGAGGTCATCAAGAGGTCATTGGTGACTCTGATGAGCGCTGACTCTGTGCTGTGGGAGGGACGGAAACCAGATTGAAATTTTTCATATAGGCTGTTAGAGTTGAGGTGGTTGTGAAGTTGACTGGAAATGACTCTTTCTAAAATTTTGGAGATGAAAGGCAGATTGGAGATGGGTCTGTGATTTGACAGGGGTTCAGGGTCAAGAGTGGGTTTTTTGAGGAGGGGCTTGATGATGGCAGTTTTAAGGCTGGCCGGAACAAGGCCGGTATGGAGTGAGAGGTTGATGATTGTGGTTATGAGAGGGCTGATGGAATGACTGTGTGCTTTAAGCAGAGGGGAGGGGATGGGATCAAGGGAGCATGTGGATGGTTTGGAGTTATGGATTATTTTCTCGACCTCCTGCTGCATTGTGGGGGAGAAACGTGATAGGGGTAGTGAGGTAGGTGAAATGTCGTTGAGTGAAAATGTACTGTTGGGATTTGTGAGAGATGATCGGATACTGTTGATTTTGGAGGTGAAGAAGTCAATAAATTTGTTGCACCGAGTGACTGTTTGGTTGTGGTGTGGCGGGGTTTGTGGATTTAGAAGGTGTCTGACAGTAGTGAAGAGTTGTTTAGAGTTACCTGGGTTATTGTTGACAATGCTGGAGTAATATGATGATCTGGCCTTGGACAGTGCTGTGGCGTATGTCCTACGATGTTCCCGGTAGGCTAACTTATGCATTGTCAGCCCAGATGTAACAAACGCCCGCTCCAGGACTTGGCCAGTCCTTTTCATTTGTCGCAGGTCATGGGTGAACCAGGGAGCAGAACGGGTGAAGGTGACAGTCCGGGTTCTTAGTGGAGCATGGAAATCCAGGATGGACGCCAGGTTGTTGTAATAAAATTCCATGAGATCACTGACAGATGAGTTTGGGGGAGGAGACAGGACCTGAAGATGTTGACTGAGAGAGGTGGAGTCAATGTTTCTGATGTTCCTGAAAGAAATTTGACGTTGGGGTTTGGTGGGGGGGGGGAGGGGAGGGGAGAGGGATCCTAAAGGAAATTGCATGGTGGTCAGAGATGCCAATGTCATGGATGTGAAGGTCAGAAATAGGGATAGAGTCTGTGATGACAAGGTCCAGTGTGTGTCCTTTAGTGTGGGTGGGACCAGTGATGAGTTGGTGGAGGTTGATGGAGTCCAGGACATGTTTGAATTCGGCAGCCAGGCGGCAGGAGTGAGAGTCTATGTGGATATTGAAGTCAACTAGAATCAGAAAATTTGTATGTGAAGTGCAGAGTGAAATAAGGAAGTCATGGAATTCAGAGAAGAACAATGAATGCGGTTTTGGTGGACGGTAGATGAGTGCTATTGTTGTGGTAGTGATGTGTTAGGGAGTACTGCCAGTCTTCCGTCACCATCTCGGTTCAACTTGATCCGGTATTTCCGGATACCGTACTATAATCCAAACTGGTCGAGTGGTTTCTCGAGCGGTTGCAAGATGGTGCAGTACCTGCGAAGGTACTGCTCAATATCCTCGTCAGCAACTCTCCCCGTCCAGAACTTAACAAGTAGGGAGAAGGTGTCTACCGACGCAGACGACTGTACTTCCCACTCCTTCCACACTCCATCAGCAGAGTTAGAGAAAACAATCTCCAAAAAACATTTAAGTGCTTGTTCTTGAAAAAAAACATAATTCAAATTCCCGTTTGTTTGGAAGTGCAATGAAGGAATAAATATCCTTAACTGTAATCCACAAGCTTTGAAGGATAATTTGACCCACATCAGATCGGGAAGGAATTTCACCTTCTCCAATAAACTTTAACCGAGCCCAATGGCACCCAGCTTGAGTTTTAGTGTAGCCACAAAACCAACAGAGTTTGGCTGAGGAGCAAGTGGAGGACTACGGACACCGAAAAGGTGCCGCGGTCAAAACAAAGCTTGATGAAGATGTCACAAGAAAGTGCAGCGTAATACACTTAAAACGTGGACTTCACGGGGTCAGGCATCTTGTCTTGCGAGAGTGCTGGCGGTCAATAGCATACTCCTCTGTTTAAAGCAGTCTCGTGTTTGCCAATGAGCTTGACCCAGATATCTTCACAGGGCAAGGAATGTTGAATTTCGGGAATTTCCTGTACATTTTTGTTTTTGTTCACATAGAGTGCTACGCCTCCTCCTCGCCAATTACATTATCCTTCATAAAGAGCTTATAACCTTCTATATTATATTTATCTCCATCCTCTTCACTAAACCATATCTCTGTAATCCCAACTATGTCATAGCCCTCACTAATCATTACAGCCTCAAGTTTTGGAAATTTATTTTTTATGCTTCTTGTATTTAAATAAAAACATTTCAGGTTATTACTAATGCTCTTGCCCCTTGATTTCCCATGCTGTTGCTGCTTCAAGCCCCCCACTACGCTTTGTTGCTTTAAAAGTTTATCATAAATAGTGCATGTAACGCTGAATAGTGCATGTAATGAATAACAAGTAAGTCCCAGTTTTTTGTTTTTTAGCATGGCAATATGTCTGTGTATCTGCCATGGTTCTGGTTTTTTGGTCATGTTTTATGTTCTGGTTTCATGTTCATGATCATTGTCTTTTATTTATTCTTTTTGGTTTTTGTAATATTCAGGTTTTTGGTTCATTCCATGTTTCAGTTCCATTGCATTTGCCTCCCCTGCCTTATGATGTAGTTGGTTCAGTCCGCTTCCCCTGTCTGTGTGCTCACTGACTTCGGGTGATTTAAATGAAGTCCGGTGTTTAAAATATTCCTTCGTATCTCGTTTTCTCCCTTCACCCTTCTGTTTTAATTACTAACAAGACTGTATGTTGTATTTTGTATTATAGTCTACTAACACAACTAACCATGTATATATATTCGATTACTAAATTACTAATGAGCACTAGTTTAGGTTGCAAAGTTGCACCGCTACTAATAGACTAATTACCTCTCCGCAATCGCCCTATTCTATTCTCCACCCCTTGTCTTTCGCTTTGCTCTCCCTGAGTTTCTCCGACGTGCTTAATTACTTTCTTCGTTTTGTTATCTGTGCACATAGAACTCCTGGACCAGAGCTGTTTAAATATCATAGGGTGCTTGTGTGATTCCCATTCATATTTTGTCTCTCGCCAATTTTCGTGGTTAGGATTTCCCTCATGTGATTCTCCTGATGTAATTAGTCTCATTCCCCACAGCTGATCTCTCTATAGCATGTGACCTTTCCTGTGTGTATATTAGGAGTCTTTTCACTCACTACTCTTGTCAGAACGTTGATCAATATTTCTTTGTGCAGAGCTCCTCGTATGCCATAGATTATTGTTTTACTTCTACTGGATAGTCCGACTTTGATTCTTACTATTGCCCTTTTGTACTGATTTTTGTCTTTCTGGATTTCAACCTATTTTTGTATGACCACGAGTTTTGTGTTTGGATGCCCTGTGTATGACCATTAGCTTTGCCCATCGACTACAACTTTTTTTTTTTTTTACAATCGTTTTTGTACCTCTGCCCATCTGTTTTATAGGATCTGACCCCTGCCTGTCAAGTCGATACTGCTTTTGGATTTCGTATTGTATCTTGGCTTTGACCCGGACTCCATTAAAGGCATATGTTTTTTGGATCACGCTGTCTCGCGAGTGGTTCCTGAACGGTACCTCACAGTATCTGGTTATTGATAGATTAGATGACTTCTAATTAATACACAAATGTTCAAAACCCAGGGGCTTCAAGGGGGGTAAAGCCCCCCTGAACTCCCTTCCGGGCTCTGCCCTAGACAGAGCATCGACTAGGTTTCGGCTGAAATCATCAACCTCTGTTCCTATCCCTGTACATATTGCATACATGGACATTATAGCGCCAGTCACTTCCACCATCTAAAAAAGTGCCACAGTATATCGACTGAACTTACTTGAAGCCGAGCTCTGTCCGGAATTACATTAATAAAAACCCAAATGCTGAACAAACTTAACTTACTTTAAGTCAGCACACAATACAAACTTATCTTACTATAAGCCGACAGACACCGAACCTTGAAAACTGGCTGACATTTTGCTTCATCCAGCGGACTATTTCTGGCAGTTAGGCAGTTGATCCACCTACAGATTGTACCTCTGCAATTTTTGTATACTGCAGAATCCCAAATAGGAGCTACAAGAATTCAGCCGGGCAAATATAACATCTCTTGCAGAGTAATTCTGATAGCGGCAGTTTTTTGTTACTAGCATGGAACTGTTTCAGTATGCAGCACAGATTTTTATTTATGAGAACAGAACAGTTTATCCAGATGTAAACAACACTGACTTGCAGCTCGTAGTCTTGACTTTAACTCAAACGGTAGACCTGCTAAACGATGTACCATGGCCATGTTCTCCTAGGCAGTGGTTATTTACATAACCCCGGTTCTCTGAGTAATATGAGTGAGATGTCTCACTATGGGATGGACGCCTCGCTGCAGCCTCAGAAGCATTAATCTCAATACGCCAATCCTGATTGGCTGGTGAAAGTGTCCGTTCGCCCAGGTGGTGCACCCACCTTAAATAGTTCATGCGGACGGCACCACGTCATTCAAGATAAGCACCTCTTCTTACTCGCCACAGCAAGAAGGGTTGTCTGGTGAGACATCTAACCCATATTACTCAGAGAACCGAGGTTATGTAAATAACCTAAAGTTCTCTTTCATAATATTTCGCTCGATGTCTCACTATGGGATATCGTAGCTCCCGTATTGCCAGACAAGCTTATCCAGCGTCCACCAACCCACAGAGAAACAGGACAGTCAGGACAGCAGAACCGCGCGTGCCACGCAGGGGGCGGAAACGTCCAGCTTATAAAAGCGGACAAAAGTGAGAGGCGAGGACCAACTCGCCGCTGCACAGATGTCCTGAACAGAAACTCCCCTGAATAAGGCCCAGGATGCGGCCAAGCCCCAAGTCGAGTGCGCACGCAGGCCCACAGGCGGCTGCAAACCCCGACACGTATAGGCCAAAGCAATCGCCTCCACCACCCAATGGGATAGGCGCTGCTTAGTGATAGGTTTCCCCTTATGAGCTGATCGCTTCTCCTGAAACTCTTGTCCTGTCCATGTACATGCGCACCGCGTGGAATGGACATAACGCATGCGGCTGCTGCTCCTCTGGTGAGGCAGCAAAGGCCAGAAGGTCAATAGGAGAACATGAGCCCATCACCTTAGGCACAAAAGCCAGGTTGGGCCTCAAAATCAACCTTACATCTCCCGGGAAGAGCTGAGCGCATGACGGATGCACCGAAAGCGCATGGATGTCACTAACTCGCTTAGCTGAAGCCAGAGCCAGCAACAACACAGCCTTGAGAGACACGTGCTTCAAGTTTGCCCCCTCTAGTGGCTCAAAAGGAGGGCCCTTAAGCCCCTCCAGAACCACAGCCAGATCCCACGGTGGCACCAGTGGTCTGGACACGGGGAGAAGCCTGCGCGTTCCCTTCATAAAACAGCAAACCAGTGGGTGCTGACTCGCCGTTCGCTTCCCAAACCCCACGTGACAGGCGGCGATCGCTGCCAAGAACACCTTAATTGTGGAGAAGGCTTTGCCTTTGTCAATCAGGTCCTGCAAGAATGACAATATAGCACTCACCGGACACGTGGCCGTTCCTGTGACACCACCCTTCAAACATCCTCCACTTACAGTCATACAAAGACCTAGTGGATGGGGCCCTAGCGTTTTGTATAGTGGAAATCACACGCTATGACAATCCCACAGCCGAGAGACTGAGCCACTCAGGGGCCACGCCCACAACGCCAGGCGTTCCGGGTGCGGGTGGAGGATCGCCCCTCCCACTTGCGATAGCAGGTCCCTGCGCAGCGGGAGCTGCCAAGGCTGAGCGCACAGTAACTGATATATCTCCGCTAGCCAATGCATCGCCGGCTAATGCGGAGCAATCAATATCAGCGCGTGACCATGTTCCCTCACTCTAAATAGAGTGGGGGATATCAAGGCTAGGGGAGGGAACGCGTAAAGAAGCTCGTGCGGCCAGGCCTGCGCTAGCGCGTCTACGCCAAGGAGAGCATCCATGCCGCGCAGAGAGTAAAACAGCCCGCACTGCGCGTTTTCTCTCGCCGCGAACAGATTCCGGGCCCATATCTGTTCTATCTTCTCTCCCGGGTGCAGAGTCCACTCCCCGTACACCGGCGCACCCCTGGACAACAGGTCCGCGCCTGTGTTCAAGACCCCCGGGACGTGCGTCGCCCTCAAGGAGAGGAGACGGCCGCAGCTCCACAGGATCAGTTTGCGTGCCAGCATGTGCAACTGACGGGAGCGCAACCCCCCCTGGCGGTTGATATATGCCACTGTCGTCGTATGGGTCAGAAAGGACGGGGCCCGCCAGTGACGCAGCGCCCTGGTGCACTCCGGTGTGACCAGGACTTTCCGCGCGCCGTGACGCACGGGATCTAGTCCGCATGAGGCCACCCAAAGCTGGAATTCTCTCATGTGGAGGCGACCGAGACGGATCACGAGGATGGCAGACGCCATCAGTCCGAGTAACCGAAGGCACAATCTGAATGGAACAGACCTGCCTGGATAAAAGAGCGCGAGGCATGCCCTGAAAGCTTTCACGCGTTCCGCCGAGAGGCGCGCTGTGAAACACAACGAATTCAGGGATAACCCCAGAAAGATTGCATCTTGCGCTGGAGACAGTATGCTTTTCTCCGAGTTTATCACAAAACCCAAATCGACTAGGTGCTGTGTGAGAATACGCGTGTGCATCCTGGCTTCCTGCTCCGATTGCGCCAAAAGCAGCCAATCGTCCAGATAAGTGGCCAGACGGATGCCCCGCCGTCTCAGCGGGGCTATTGCTGCCTCCGTGCACTGCATGAACACCCTCGGGCTTAATGACAGACCGAAAGGGAGCACGCGATACTCGTAGCAGATCCCCAGGAAAGCAAACCTCAGATACTTTCTGTGGGGAGGATAGATCGGGATGTGGAAATACGCATCTTTCAGATCGACTGAAGTGAACCAATCGTTCTGACGTACAAGACGCAACAGGGATGCGTGTGTGAGCATCCTGAACTTGTATTTCCTGAGATATTTGTTCAGAGCCCGTAAATCCAGGATAGGGCGAGTACCGTTCCCCCCCCGTTTGGGGACTAGGAAATACCTGGACAAGAAACCGCTCTGACATTGTGTGGGAGGGACGACACAGATTGCTCCTTTGTTTAACAGTGATATAATTTCCTCCTGCAAAACACGAGCTGACTCTCCCTGAGCCTGGGAGTGTATAACACCGGCGAATCGTGGGGGGACAGTGGCAAATTGCAGCCTGTACCCCCTCGAAATCGTCCTTAACACCCAGGGTGGGGCTGCCAGTACGGCCCATCTCCACTATCTGAGGGAGAGAGGTGATGTGCACTGCAGCCCTTCCACCACAAGAGGGCCCAGGCACGGTGCAGTGGCGCCCTCTTGTGGCGGAATGACGAAGCCCCCGGGTGACGTGCTTATTTTGACAGATTTGGCTTTTATTTTCAGCTGCGCCCTCGGCATTCGGCCTGGCTGCGACAGCGGGACACAATTTATTCTCTTTGTGAAAACTTGTGTGTATGTGCGTGCTTGTGGACATGAGAGAGGGGCAACCGCTAAACCCTCCGACGTCTAATGTCCATCCCTCCCGGCTTGCACTGGCACGGTCCGAGGCAGCCGGGAGATAGGGGCGTGGGGAGCCCCTGGGCGCACGCCCGAAAGCCAAACAGGTGGAGCCGGAGAACGGGGAACTTCCAGCTGCATCACCAGTGGAGAGAGGGGTGGTCAGGCCGCTCTCTTCTTTTTCCTGGCCTGGTTGCTGGCGGGTCGCGCAGGCGCAGCCGCAGCTGGGGCCGAGGGCTTTTTGGACCAGCCGGGCTGACCTGGCGGGGCAGGCGGGGCGGGCTGGGGCCTCAGCAGTTTCGGTATTTTAAACTGTGAAACCTGTGAAGCAGCCTGTGTGAAGGTCTTACGCTGTGCAGGCGGAAGAGGAGCAGGGGGCTTTCGAGGGAGGCAGAGCTGGAGAGCTTCATCCTCCTTCTTATTAGCTTCACACCGCCGTTGCATAGAAGCCAACGCGGAACTGAAGATCCCCTCCGGGACAATGGGCATGTCCAGGATGTCGTCCTTCTCCCTGTCCGACAGGTTGGCGAGGTTGAGCCACCGCGCCCGTTCCTGCAGGACCATGGTCCCCAGCGCTTTTCCCGTGGCCTGGACCGCGCAGCGTTGGATACGGAGACACAGGTCGGTGACGACCGGTATTTTATCCAATTTAGCTGGGTCCTGAGTTAGCACAAAATCCTCGCACAACTCAGCCTGATAAGCCGTGAGTAGGGAGAGGACATTGAGCGCTCTGGCCGAAAGCGCAGCCGCTTTATAGGCCTTTTCAGTCAAGGCTGACTGAAAACGGTCCGACTTGGACGGCAGACTGGGGCTCCAGGAGGACACCGCTGACGGGCGGGGGTGAAGGTGCGCCGCCACGAGTGGCTCCATCGAAGGCAGGCGGAGCAAACCCAGGCTCTCCATCGCCTCACAATTGAGGGACGAGGCACCGGGAACTGGGCTCCTGCTGCTATAAGGGTGGTCTTTCCACGAACGCGCAACCTCATCTAGCAGCTCCGGGAAGACGGGGAGAAGTTGTTTCGTCGCACTCTTGGCCAAGGGCAATTTCTTCCCCTCGTAGCGGGATCTGGTGGTCTCAGCTACGACAACGGGCCAGGGGATGTCCAGCCGGGCAGCAGCGCGTTTGCACACGTCGAGCATGTTCGAGCTGGGGAATGGAGAAGCTGGTGTGCTACCCTCATCTCCATCCCGAGAAGTGACGGAGGCCGCGGGCTGGGCGGCCCGAGCCGGAGTAATGAAGACGTCGTCATCTTCTTCATCCTCTGATATGAGGAGTTCAGAGACGCCATCTTCATCATCCCTATAGTCCAATTCTAGGACGTCTTCCTCACACGGGGGATCCGCGGCTAGGTCGAGCTGGGAGCCCCAGCTAGCGCTAGCCTCCGGAATCGCCGCCGTAGCGACCGCCAAATTCTGCTTGCCCTCGGCGGCAGCGCCGTCGGAGGGGAGGAGGGGGTCAATTCCAGACAAGCTAGCCTGGCGGGCTAGCCGTCTGCGGAGACTTTTCGCCATAAACACCGCGCAGTGTTGGCACGAGCCGAGAAGTTCGATAGCCATACGGGCGTGTTCCAGCCCCAGGCAGCTCGAGCAGACCTGGTGTGGATCTTTACTCGATATCTTGTTCCCACAGCGACAGGGACGGGTCCCGGAGTCTCCGTGCCCCCTGGTATGGGGGTTTTTGGCCTCCATTTCTAGCTAGCTGGTGTGCAAGCCAGGGGACGAGGCAGCTAGCTGGTGTGCTAACTTTAAGAAGGCCGAGAGGTAGCTGGTGTGCTAGCGCTCGGAGCTTGACGTGCCGTGGTGAGGTGTCGAGGACAGTGCTGACCAAGCCGTGGAGGGCGGGAGAGCACTGAGTCCGGTCTGGTGTGACCGACGAAGCAATAAGGTATCCAAAGCTAGTAGCGCCCGGCGACAGAAAATCCGTATGTGGACAGTTAAGCTAACTAGCCCTGGACGCGAGATATGCTCCGAGTGAGAAGAGGTGTTTGAATGACGTGGTGCAGTCCGCATGAACTATTTAAGGTGGGTGTACCACCTGGGCGGACGGACACATTCACCAGCCAATCAGGATTGGCGTAATGAGATTAATGCTTCTGAGGCTGCAGCGAGGCGTGCATCCCATAGTGAGACATCGAGCGAAATATTATGAAAGAGAACTGCTTTAAGCATGAGCATGGCTCATGAGTTCAATTTTTTGTAGTTTTTTTAGTCAGCCGATTCTTGGCAGCTGTTTTTTGTCCAGCACACATAAAACAAAATTGGCAATGGTATGAAGGGTTACCTTTTAGATCTCAACAGAGAAACGCAGGGGAAGGGAAAGATCCTCGCCTTATTTGCTTTGTTGTGCTGGCAAACCTACTCCTCTTTGGCAGGGAAGTGAAAGTCTTCGGTCAGTACTAAAACACGGAATGACCTAAACCACCTACAACCACTTTCGGAAATCTAAAAATCCATTTAGAATTTTGTTTTTACTACCCCATGCGTTTTATTTGTTTGATCTGACTCCAATTTATGAATTTCATGCTCTGTTGTGCATCTGACACATAACTGGTCAATACCTTACTCCGCCAGACCAAAAACATCTGCACAGCCCAACTCGTCGGAGAACTCAGAGGCTGGCAGTCCTATTTTGCCCGGTGGTTTGACATAGAGCAGGGATGGGCAACGAGGGCCGTATCTGTCCCTGGTTTTCAAACCAACTTCTGGGCTTTAATTAGTTGATTATGTAAATTAGCTAAACTATTCATGAAATCTGACATTTATGGAGCAGTTCTTTGAATTATCATGAATAACCACCAAATACTGTTCTTCTATCCCTACATAAAACATTTTTCTTTGATCAAACCTTTGGACAACTCTTTATTTGTGTATGTAACCAATTATCTCAATTAGTCAGGGTAATTGTTAGAAAAAAAAACCAGCATACACACCGGCCCTCCAGGACCGGAGTTGCCCATCCCTGACATAGAGAATAGCTATGACTAGTGACCATGGGGGCTGGAATTAATATACTATTAAAACTTTTGAAGTATACCGCAAGAGGTGTTCAGGGACTATATAAAAGTATAACACAGTAAAACAAAAAATAAGGAGTGTAGGGACTCTCAAGTTTAACGACCCATTCCTGAAACCAATCAGAATAACACCAATCGCAGCATGGAACACCACTGTGTACCTAGCAGGAAGGCCTGGTGATCACGCAGGCCTCATAGACCTACATTATGCCCCATTGGGTTACAGGAGTCTGAACTGGAAGAATATTAGTTAGTCCGAGTCAGAGAACCACAACAGAATGCAATTATCAATTTATTTAGCCAGGGAGGCACAAGCTTAAATTAGAAACCAAATTATACCGTTACAGAAAATATCAAGAAGTCAAATCATACCTGGCGCAGTTCACAACTACACATGTACACAAAGTGTACAATGCGGGAAGAATGAATACCAGCCTCCATAGCAATACGTCCATCTGCACATGGCTCTAAGACCACATGTGGGAAATCGCCTAAGATCTTCCATGACTCGATTAAAGCTAACCACGGCATAGAGATGAGCGTGGGGCAAGTTGAATGCAATCTTCCATTGTGATACCTGCTCCACACATACAGATGCACGCGTGGGAAGTCGTCTACAATCTTCCATTATTATTGTTGGCTACACACGGCATGGAGATGCACGTGTGGGAAACTGGGTGCGGCCTTCCCCGAATCCTTTGTTTACCTACCTTTTAAACTCAAACTCCAGAAGCACTTCCTACAGCAGGGTCATAAATCATTCGGGTAATCAGGAAGGCCACCCCTCCTAAGAGGGAATTTAGGAGGGGACATTACGAGATTAGAAGAAAATATCTTTTCATAATTATTGAATGAGTATAATTTTAATTTCTTTGAAATATGCACCATGCGATTTCGGAATCTTGGTGGAGTAAGATAATTTCAAAAACGATATACTTGCACTACAGTTTGCCATGATACATCAGTTACAGTCCAGAATTACAAAAATAAATGGTATTAATTTTAACAAAATACACATTGGATTTGCAACATTACGGTAATGTGAATCATTTTGCTGGAGAAATCTCCAGAAAAGTCCAGTTTCTGGCACTTCGGCATTCTCTCTGCCTAAGGTGTCTCAGCCATTTTCGGGTGGCTTGCAAGACGTTCAACGCTGACCTTTACCCCAGAGATTGTCCATTAACCCAGAGGCTGTGATGAATGAAGTTGGTGTCATACAAACCCTAACTGAGTCTGCTTCCATGACTCAGGAGGGGCTCTGCAGGATGCAGATGGCTTTAAGACAATAGGAGTAAAACTACCAGTCCTGTGTCAGCAAGAACGGCACAGAAGTATCTTTGTAAGGAAACGTGCACTTAAGATCAGGGCCGGATTATTGGGGGTCTGGGCCCCCCCGGGCCAGGAGTTTTCAAAGGGCCCCCCCCCAACACTCCGAACCCCCACCCCCGCGCCAACCTACCGTACCTTAGGATTCTACAAAGATTTCTTTCTGCTCTTCCTTCTTGCAAAGTCGTCCACTAACTCATCAAAATTGAACTGTCGAACAAACTCTGATTCTATTGCAATAAGGGAGAGTGAATTCAACTGATTTTGGCACATTTTCATCCTGAGCTCATTTTTAATTCGAGCCAGTCTGGAGAATGACCGTTCCCCTTCACAGTTTGTTATTGGCAGGGTCAAAAACAGTCTGAGTGCTATGTAAACATTTGGGAAAGTGGACTGTAAATCCAAATTTACCATGGTCTTTAACATTGTATTTGGGCATTTTTGTTCTTCTGAAATGATTGATTTGTACTGAACAAGTTCAGCTGCCAAGCTCATGGTCAGATCAGTGGGATATGCTGCAGCAAGAGATTCGGCCTTAAAGTGAGCTCACTATTGGACATATTATCAGGCATGAAAAGAACATGAAAAAGATTGGTCAAGTGTGTGTATGCAGTTAACCGATGGTTAAGACGGGACACAAGTTTGTCAATTAGAACATTGAACTTTTCAATCTGAAACTTTTCTTTTTCACTAAATTCAACAACTGGCTCTGCACTTTCATCAGCCATACATTTGCGCTTCTTTGTGCGCTGGAGGTCATGTCTGTAGTCTTGGGAGACTGAATCGGTAACATTTAAAGCTGACCCTTTAAAAAAGACAAAATTGTCTCTCTGTGCTGCCACTAAGTCACGAAGTGAAAGGAGAAGCTGTGAAGCTGTGTGTATGTCAATGTCATGTTTCTGCAACTGCAGGCTCGTGGCTTGGAACCGCTGCAGTATTGTATCCCAAAAGTGTGCCATGAAAGCTATCTCTAGGGTGTCCAGCTTGCCACAGAGTGCAGAGGTCTCGCTTCTAGTTTCACGTTTCTCCTGTGAATCTTTGGAAATATTGTTCAATGCCTCTCACAATTGTGCATAATATTTCCAAAGAGCCTTTGTTGATTCAGCTCTTGAACTCCAGCGAGTACCTGACAAAGATTTCAGTGTGAGTTTCACATCTCACGGAACACCTTGCCCCAGCTGTGTGTTGACGAGGCACAAAATCTGTACATTGATTGCAGAAAGTCCAAGAAACGGCCAGCTTCTGGGCTATTGTCAACAGCATTGACACCGATTAAATTCAATGAATGTGCTGCACAGGGACATAACAAATCAATGGTTTTATTCGTTTCAGATGAGCTTGGACTCTATTGTTCTTTCCTGACATATTACTTGCATTTTTATAAGATTGGTCTCGACAGTTAGTTAAGTCTAGGCCCAGGTTCTCCACCATTGCAACAACACACTCAGCCAAACTGTTCCCACTATGATTTTCAATAGGATCAAAAGCCAGAAAACGCTCAACTACTCCTCCACCATCATTTACAATCCTGAAAATAAAAGTGAGTTGTCCACATAAGCAAGGTCTGGAGTGGAGTCAACAATAACAGAGAAGTACACTGCCCGGCAAAAAAAAAAAGTCGCACACTCAAATATTTAGTTGGAACCCCTGTAGCTTTGATTACAGTGCAAATTCATTTTGTTATTGTTTTGACAACTATATGCAATGCCAGAACATTTATTTTCGATCATACATGCCATAATTTTTGGCCGCGATCTTGTCTTCTTGACATAATGGTTGAACCACGTGGTGGTCTTTCTTGAGCACATGCCAATAACTTTTACTGTGTCTAAGATCAGGACTTTGTGGTGGCAAATATGTTTGTGAAAATGATTCCTCATACTTGTTTTCGCATTCATGAGTTTCTTTGCTAAATACAGGCCAATAAGTTGCCTGTTCTGAAATACTGTAACATCTTTTCCACCAGCAAGGGATGTGTCTTCCGACATGATTTTTTCAGAAATGAGTTGCGATGCGCTTCATCAGTCAGGGGAAAAATGATTATTGCCAGCTAAAACATATTAGTAACCGCAATAATGATCCAATTCTAGAATTTGTTCATTAATTTCCAAACGGTGACTTTTTTTTGGGCCGGGCAGTGTATTTGGCCTCTTTAATCTTGCTGATTATTGCTTCCTTTGTTCTTTCTCCCATTAAGTGGATAAATTCCTCACAGATTGTGGATGAGAGGTAGGACACAGAGCCTTTGCCCTTGCCTCCAAACCTTTGGAGATGGTCTGCCAGAAAAGGGTCAAATTTGGCCAACAGTTCGACAATGCCCAAGAAATTACCATTGTGAGGTGATCCCAACTGCTTATCATCTCCCCTGAAAGCAAGGCCCCTCTCCCCCAAAAACTGAATTACAGCAACAACTTTTTTCTAAACTTCCTGCCAGTATTACCTATCTGCAACAATTTGTTTGACAAGATCAGAATTAACTCTTCCTGTGTTTTTGGAGCGACTGTGTAATGCTAACATGCAAGCCCTGTGCTCCTCACTCCTCTCATGCTCATCGATATGCTCAGAATGTTTACAATCAGAAAACTCGGGGACAAACGCATTGTGCTTACTTGAAAACAGTTTGCAAGGAAAACAAAAGAGGCAACCAGATGAAGGGGAGTAAAGTAGCCACTGCCTAGTCACAGACTGGCCATTAGGTAGAGAGCATTTAATTAAGGAATTTGTGAAACTCCTAGTGATGCCCCCCATGGTCCTATCCCTACTTGAGGCAGGGTACTTTTCACTTCGATTTTGAAAAGCAGCTGCTCCTCAACTAACCAGTATCGACTTGACCTGTTCAGTAATGGCACTTGGCCATAAAGCAGGGTCATTAACCGTTTCACACCAGGAGTTTGAGCCCCTAGCTCCTAATGTGATACTGGTCTCAGTGTACCCCTCCTGATTTGGCGAGACTTTCTCAGGCGATGCCTGGTCTGACAGTGAGTCTCCTGTCCTAAGAGTGCACAAGTCTTTAATGGTTGTGGTATTTGGCTATAAAGCAGGGTCAATAAGAGGTTCATGACCGCAGTTGGTGTCCCCAGCTTCTGGTGTGAAACTGGGCTCTGTGCAATCCTCCTCACTTGGAAAGATTTTCTCAGGTGATCCCTGGTCTGAGTGTGGGCCTTAGGCTTGAGCCTGACAGGCCGGGTCTACGATTGATTGGGTCTGTGAGGGCTCCGGTATGATCAAACCAGTGGTGATCTCTTCATTGCTGCAACTCGGGCTACTGATGACATTATCAATATTTGAATCTTAAGGCTTGTCAAAAAAGTTAGATTTTCAAAAAAATTGGCCTGCTTTGCCTCCCTATTTTTTTGGCTTTTCGTTTGCAATCCATACTACTGATGCCAAGTGTAATGTTAGAGTGTTATATCTATCGGATTCTCATGAGGACTTTCACAACTGATTGTAATAATATAATATAATATAATACAGTATAAACGAGTACCCACAATACAATACAAGGCAACAAGCCTTAAAAAGGGCGTTGGAAATGCTTGAGCCTTTGAAGGTGCAGTGTTGTTTCTAATAATATAATATAATATAATATAAATGGATATAAGTCTTTAAAAAGGCTGTTGAATGTTAAACTGCGGAACAAGTCAGGTTGCACAGGTTGAATACAAAGCAAGTTGTCAAGCTGAAAGGTCAGGTTGTGAGGAGTAGTGAAGCAGGGGGCTATATATTAGTGGAGCGGGGTGGTTGAAAAAAAGAGCAAATGGTGATACAAGCAACAGACTTTGCATGAGAACTCTTAATATCCCCATAAATCAAAATCAACCTCCGGCCACTTCAATTTATAGTTATATCCAAGATGGCTGACACGTTTTCAAAATGGTGGCAAATTTGCCCTATATTTTGAATATAATCAGCCTATAAGCTTCAAAAATTGCATATTTTCTACACGATCATTGTGAATACATATCTTGGCATTCTTGCAGTCATAAAGACATAAACTAAACCAACCCTTCCAATCCTTATCCTTTTACCACCTATACAACATGTAAGCACTTTCAGATATGGGATACAACTAGGCTCAGATATTTTACAGTCCTACCCCTAGCCCGATCATTCATCCAATGCTGTTTAATTCCCGTGTGATCTGTACACCTTCCAGAAGACTATAGCCCCGTCTTCTTTGGCTCGGCTCTCCCGCGCTGGCACATCCTGTCAATTCAGGTGCGGCTGTTTAACTTTAAAATGGGGCTAGAGAAACAGCATTTGGGAAACTAATGACAAATTTCTACCATTAGCTAGCATTGAACCCCATGCTGTGTTTCACAGCTATAGTGTCAACCAGTGTGCCCTGGTAGTGCAATGACACTACACTATTACAATGTTATATTTACCTTTATGTTCATGTTTTCAAATTAGAATGAAAATTAATTAAAAAGAGCTTAATTATTTTCTTACTTGCAAAAATAAACTGATCCAGCTAGATTTACCCCAGATCAATCTATTACCTGACCTTTTAGCGCACATATGAACTTATACGCAAATATTTTGCTCTTTGGCGGCCATTTTGAATATGATGACAGCCATCTTGGATGTTTCTAGAAACTATTTTACATAATCTTAGTACTTGTAGGCTTGCTCTCAATATTTTAGCGCAAACTGACAATGATAAAGAAATGTTTAAGTGATTAAGAAATTAAATGCCCATATTCATATATCGGAAGGAAGCCATTTTGAAAAACTGTCAAATTCTGTGTGTGCGGAAGTTGATTAAGAGACAGGAGACAAAGAAGAATAGTTATGCCAAATTTCATGCTTGTATCACTATTTGCACTTTTTCCCTGCTATTCTCAAGTTACCCGCTCCACTATGTAGAGAGAGCCCAAGTCTCCGCCCCTTCATTCAATCCATTGGAAAATCGATATTGGAATTACACATGGAATTACACTTCCAAATTTGTTCACTGAAAATACAGTAGCCCTTACAATGGCTTTAAGTCTTAAGGTGCACTATTATTACAATACAAGACAATACAGTATAATGTAAATGTCATTGAGCTTTTTAATAGGGTGCTGGATGCTACATCTGATAGTCTTGGAGAGGTTTTAATGTAAGAATGTTGTTAGGAGTTTCGATAAATGGATTTAACTATATTGGATTTTCACTTAAACTTCCAAAATTTCGACCATGTGAGGAGTTTCGATAAAAGCAATGCCAAGTGTAATGTAAGAGTGTTGTATTGATATTGGACTTTCACTTGGACTTCACTTTGTTGGCATTGGTGTGTACAGTACACCCCTTTACGGTGGGGACATGTGGAAGCCAAATCTGCAAAGTGAAGCGGGCGAAACTCAGTGTTCTAAAGGTGAATATCTATCAGTCTACTACTCTCCTCAAAGATAACTATCGGTTATAATGACACGTGAATCTGCTGTGTATTGCGACTGGACCACTGTACAGCCCGGCCCTGAGTCTAGCTCGGCTATTGGACACTTGCTTCACGATATGGTCGCGATGCGCAATAAATTTGGATGGAGTTAGAGATTTCTGAACTTTTGGACGTGTCGCAATGACAGTTTCGATGCACTCCAAGGACCATGTTGTATCGTGTACACACAATACTGTGAGGATTCGAAATCACTTCTCAAAGAAAATAGGTCGAGCTTCTACTAGCTGTGTACTGGGGCCAGCGTTAGGCCCAGGATATGCTTGCCGTGTGCACATTTTATGTCCGAATGCATTGCCATACGTATTTTACGTCGATGTTACGCGTGGTAGCACAGCTGAACACAAGGTACACAGACGTGCGCATGTTGCAATGTTGACACAACCGCGAGGGGCGATCTTCCGAACTTCCATGTTGAGCTCGGGGTAGAGTCAAACAATGATGGAAAATATTAATGAGAGCTCGGTTGGCTATCTGCTCCCTTTATGATACTGCCAGTATCCAATGTTGCCAATTTAGCGACTTTGTCACTAGATTTAGTGACTTTTGGCCTTCTCTGGCAACTAAAACCTCATCTAGCAACTTAGCGGCTTTTTCGGTGAATCTGGCGACTTTAGTGACACTCGAGAGATGTGTTTTTTTAGAGTGTTCAGGTGAACACGTGTCGCCTGCGAAACTTATGTAAAAGTGTGACTACCGGACAGACAGACACTGGACAAAGTGATCCCTATGTGCCGCTATGCTTCCCAGGCGACACAAAAATCATTGTTTTTCAGTGTAACTTCAGCTCTGCACCGCCACCAGAAGCTTATTTCATGGTTAAGCAGCACTGCACATTAGCCCCGATCTCGAAACTGTACCCTTTGGGATTGTCAACACAGCCATGTCGACACATTTTCTTGAGATCAGTGAGTCGTGCGTGACGTTATGACATCATTGTAACGTCATGACGTAATCTAGCGACTTTTCAGATAGCCAATAAGGACTTTTGGTGATTTGTTTTTGGCAACACTACCAGTATCGTGCATAGTGCTCTGATCGTTCTGCTGCAAGTATGTGCGGTTGCGCACGTAAATTAAGTCACACAGCTAGCATATCCTGGGGCCTTAGGGCTAGCTGAAAGGACTTTCATTCAAAACCCTTGGTAAATCAGAGGCCCTTTGTAAGAACATTTGTAATCAGAGGGCTCTCTTAACAGTATGCTCCCCCATTAGGTCTCTCCCTAGGGCCCCCACATAGCCAGAAGTCGCGACCCTTAGCAGGGGCTTTCATAATCATAGAGCCCTCTGAAACCATTCCCCCCTACTTCCTTGAACCCCTAGTTGGTAAACATTAGGGCTCCCTTAGGAGTATTCACGAGGGGCACTACAGCAGGGCCAGCCAAGGGGCCCTCTGACTGCCCTCCCCCATAGCCCAGGGGCCCTCTGACTGCCGTCCCCCATGGCCCAGGGGCCCTCTGATTGCCGTACCCCATAGCCCAGGGGCCCTCTGATTGCCGTAACCCATAGCCCAGGGGCCCTCTGATTGCCGTCCCTGTCCTCCCCGCCCAATTCATAAAACCCTTCTCTCTCGGTTCTCTGCAGATATGCCCTATAACAGCGTGAGTAGTCATAAGATCCTAGAGAATAGAGGCCATTTGACATCACAATTGGCATCGGCATCGCTGTGGGCCCCCCCCGTGCACCTGAACCCGGTCTGTAATATGACCCTGAGACCACCCCTCCTGTTATCTGCGTTCAGTTCAAAAGCCAGCATCTCTGATGGTATGGGGATGCATTCGTGCATATGGTGTGAGACACTTGCATGTTTTAAAAAGTACCATGTATGCTGAAAGGTATATAAAGATATTAGATCAACATATGCTCCCCTCCAGATGACATCTATTCCAGGGAAGGCCTTGTGAATTTCAGCATGACAATGCAAAACATACTGCAGCTATTACAACAGCATGGCTTCATAGCATTTTATCTTGTCATTTTTTGCAGTGTACTAAGATGAATTTACTTATTTTAATGCTTAAAACACTTATTTCTATCACAATTTTTCTTAGTTAGACAAAAAAAATTGTTCTTGTTTTGAGGTAATTTTTACTAGCTTGCTAATGTGGTAGGTAAATTTCACTTGTCAATTCAAGAAGTAACTTTAAGAAAAAAAAAAACTTAAAACAAGTTACTGTTTGAGTGAAATTTACTTACCCCATTGGCAAGCAGTGTTTTCAGAAAAATATGTATATTTCAGTCCATTTTATAAAGTAATCTGAAGTTGAAATATATCTCCCTCCGAAGCATAACTTTATGAAGTGCATGTGCTAATATCACTGGACTAGTAACAGTTATATTCACTGCCCATCCAAAAAAAAAAAAGGTTGTCATTTGGATATAAATAAACTAATACCATGATTGGATCATTATTACAGTATTAATCAATCCCAGCTTGCAAAAATTATTTTTTCCCCAACTGCTGAAGTGCCTAGCTTCTCATTTCTTAATGGAGCCGTATGTAAGTTTGTGGCCAAAACTGGTATTGCAGTCACATTCAAAATACAGCAGAGCACCATATACCCTCCTCCTCTCCCCCAGACGAGAGGTTGCCAGCAAGGTTGACGGATCCAGCAAGAACATCTACTCCAAGGAGCTACCATGGCACTTATTTGACCAATGTACTGTCTCAATTACATTTCATATTGCCTTAATAGCTGTGCTAATGTTGGAACGGTTTCCACAGCGTCTCAGCATAATGCCAGAGAAACGGACACAAATAATGCTTTGCTAAGGTTAGCAATGACAAGTCACGGTTTTTATTTCTCAAATAATTTGTTACCTAGTCAATTCGATGACCCACCTGCAAACGCACTAACATACCATATTCGACTGTTGAGTATATTTGAAATGTTCGTGTCTACATTAAATAGAATTAAGTTAGCCAAACTTAGCTGAATCTTACCTGTCCAGGAGAAAATGATCAACCTCGGCATCGGTCTTCAAATTCTTCTCCGCTTTCAGCAATCTCCATCTTTCAAAGGCATGTCCTATACAGTTCCTTGTTTTGTTTTTGACTTTGTCACTACATATCTCGGAATCATAACGAGGCCTTTTGGATTTAATAACGTAAGACATTTGTGCTTCAAAACGCTGGTAGCTGCAGCTCAGTGGTAATTGGCAACCTGGATCCCGAAATGCTACTTACTTCTTTTTGGAGACAGGTGGAGGGTGGCGCAACTGGCCAAAACACAACATGACAACATCAACATTAGTTGTGGGCTGCAACTTCACTTTTGTAATGATAATATTCTAGCTGGACTGCTGTTGTCAGTGATATAATTTGAAATTAACATCATTCCTTAATGTCTGGTGATATATCATTCTATGATTAATCTACATACATTTCTTTAAACATCATGCCAGAAAACATGTCTCATGGTGACCAAATATATGTCCCAGTAAAGCAATGCTTTGTTGGCCTGCATCAAACAAAGAAAACAGTGAATGAGGAAACAAGCATGAGGAATCATTTTCACACACAAATTGGCCACCATTAATCCTGACCTTAACCACACTGAAAGTTACTGGGACATGCTTGAGAGGACTGCAGAGTTGTTTAAGCGTCTTGTCGTGAAGACAAGATCTCGAGTCAAAAATGTAGGCAATGCTGATTGGTAATTAATTGTTTTGACGTTGCATATGGTTGTCAAAACAATGACAAAACGAATCAAAGTCGCAGGGTTTCCGACTAAATATCTGAGTGTGCGACTATTTTTTATTGACGGGCAGTGTACTTGTAAGTTTAATACTTCATTACTTCTTAAAAATAAATTGCCCATTTTCAGTCAAGAAATTATACTTTTACATATACCTGAAGTAGTAGAGTAATAAACTTGGAATACACTCCTAGTTTAGTGTGTTCTTCACGTAAATTAGTTGTCATCTAAGGGAGACATAACATTACAGGCATTTAGAACACACTCTTACCCCAGACAGGCTAACAACACAAAGTGCATTTCATAAGGACCAAAAGTACTGAAAACCCTGGCAGGGGAGAAGAGGTCCAAGTGCCAGAGTTGGCCACTGAACATGGATCACGTGGTCATCCTACCAGAGCAATTTAAGCCACCATGAAATTGGCCTTTAAAAACTTGATTAAGACACAACTTCATGTCGACTGAATCCACAAGTCTTCAAGTAAATAAATACGATGATAATATTTCATGATCTTGATAATGTTTACTGCAGCGTGATCCTCATGTAATAACCAACCATAAGCCAATAAAAGACGAAATGATACAAAACCCAAGTCATTAAAGCCCACAATGCAACATGAAAGCCAAAGAAAAAATAAAACGCCTTTAAAAATGTAACCTCTGCACAACCACAAGCTCTGAGCCTTCATTCTTTTTTTTCTGAGCCTTCATATCTGACACTGTCGCTTAGACGTTTTAAAAACTAAGCTTGTGTTCTATCCTCAAAATTTTTTTTTAATCATGAATAAAATTGCTTGGATTTTGCATGAGGTGCTTGAAATAACTGTCATAGTAATTAGCAATCTCATTGAGCAATTTGGTAAATATGTAAATTGCTACAGCTACAAGGCCGCAGAGAAGCTTGAAAATTCGCCTAAAAATCATGATATCTGGATTTTGAAAAGGTGAAGGAACCATAGAACGAAAAACAGACAATCTGGTCGCAGGATCTGAAGACTTAATCAAAATAAAGTCCCAACAGTAAAATTAAAAAAAGGCTCAATGTCATTGAATTATTTTGGTTTTGATAGGGGAATATGCACCCCTATCAACACCCTCCAAAATGGCCAAAATAAAATAGAAGATATCTATTAGAATGTGTTCATTTGCAAGACTTTGACACGGCGTTTCTACATCTACCCTGCGCAGACTGCTTCCTTGGTTTTTTCGAGAATCGCCAGTATCCTGTTCTTAATTTCTTTGGTTCCTAGGGAGTACACAATGGGGTTCAGACAGGGAGGTAAACATGAGGCTAAAGACAAACTCACCATTTTGATATTTGGACTGAGTCGGAATAGGAAGACATCGACACTATTCAGAATCAGCATTGGCATGAAGAAAACTGCCACTAGAACTAGATGCTCAGTGCAGGTTGCGAGTGCTTTGTACCTGCTGTCCACACTTTTCATTCTAAACACGGCAGTTAAAATACAGCAGTATGACATGATGATGAAGCTGAGGGGTCCACACAGAACTATTAATGCCAGAGAAGAGACAGCGGCCTTCTGCAATCTGGTATCACTGCAGGATAGTCTGTGCACAGTTGCGTAGCCACAGAAATAGTCATTCACATTCAGTGAATTGCAAAAAGACAATTTTGTCATGATCACAATCAAGAACATGTTGGAGCTTATACAAAATACCCAAATAATGATTAAAATATTGATCATGCTTTTAGGTGTGTTAATTGAATTTTGCCTCAGTGGAAAACACACAGCAATTAACCTGTCATAGGCAAGTACACCAATGGAAAATGACTCTAACATGACAAAACAGCAACAGAAAAACATTTGTGCCAAACACACATTATAGGAAATAAAGTTATCTTTCAGAAGAAATATCTTGATCATGCCAGGAATAATGGTTGTACTGATAATTAAGTCAATAACCCCTAAATTTGCTACAGCAATATACTTCGGGCCATGCAGGCGATGATCCGCAGATATAATAATGAGGATGCATGAGTTGGCCAAAATTGTTACCATATAAATGATGGCTATGAAAATGAAATATATCTTAGCAAACTTTAACGATGTAAATCCAACAATAAAAAATCCTTCTGGCCTGACAACAGAGTAGTTCAAGTCAGAAGACGTGGAAACTCTCATCTCGGTGTCCTGGAAAACCCGATTGACTGTGGCACCTGTTTCCCACTCCTGTGAGAAACAGCACCATCAAGACATCATCCAGTACATCACCTCAAAACACACTGCTTCTTAAAGTTTCAAAATAGCCATCTAATTAATCTCTGTAAAGATACCTGTACAGTGCCATCTAAACACCTGGATAATACCATAAACCAGTAAAGAACTACTGGTTGAATCTGTTGAACAAGCTCTCATGTCTTTATAACTCCTCTGATGAATAGTCATGCATATATTTAGCATATCCTTGGGGATGTCAAATGTCAGCATTGCTTTCGAAGTTGCGAAAAGTGTTGATCAGCAAATCAGCATACAAGTGGCCTGCACATACTTTCTACATGTTAATTTTTAAGTATAGCTGCCAGTTTCAGGCAGTAGCCTGTCATGGTTTAGAAGCTTTGAGAGCTCTTTTTTTGGACGATATCATTTTGCTCCTGTTATGGCCCCAATTTGTTATTACAATCTACAACACAACAGCAACAGCAAGGGATGACAGACACAGTTTTAAAAACTTAAACACATTTAATTTTTAAACAAAGACAAAGACTAATAACAACTAACTAACTGACCAAGATTGATTAGTAAAAAAAAACAGAAATATTTACAGTCCCTGGTGATGTGCTGGGTGAGGAAAAAAAAACTGAAACACAGGCAAAAATCCACAAAAGAAACTTCACAGGTCTTGAACAGAAATGACAGGTCTGGTCACACGTATCCTTCTTCTTGCAATTTCTCCTACTACTTTACTGTCTCAATTCTTTTCCTTACATACTCTTTTGCAGACCCCACCCACATTTAGACCTCTTTTTTTTACTTTTCGGGGACTTGCCCCAGACATGTCCAGGACATGTCTAAACATAATCCCAGTCAAGTTTAACAAAAGTTTAACAATAAATAAATCTGTATAAGTAAATACTGCCATCCAGTGGCCTATATTCACATTACACCTCCATTCCAAAAGGGAAAAATTTTGACTCATAAAGGCAAAATTTTTCTTTTCAATACAAAATGGTTAAGTGGACACTTGTCTATATATAAACATATCATACAATATTCAAATAAACACGTGATATATTCAAACACGGGATAAGCAATCAGCAATTACATTGTCTGTACCCTTCACATGCTTAATTTCCAAGTCAAACTCCTGTAGGATCAAACTCCAATTCAACAATCTCCGATTCTTGTTTTTCATCTTACTCAAAAACATTAACGGATTGTGGTCAGTGTACACAATCATTGGCTTTTCCCCTGTACAAACATAAACCTCAAAGTGTTGTAAAGACAGGACCAGAGCCAACAGTTCCTTCTCTATTGTGGAATAGTTCCTTTGGTGGCGATTGAACTTCCTGGAGAAGTATGCCACGGGATGCTCAATGTCATCAGAGTCACTTCTCTGTAGGAGCACAGATCCACAAGCTTGGTCGCTAGCATCGACCGCGATGGAGAACGGTTTGTTGAAGTCAGGAGATTTGAGCACGGGGAAGTGACACAGCAGAGACTTCAGGCAATCAAAGGCTCTCTGGCATGCATCATCCCAAGTGAACTTTACGCCTTTCTTCAGTTGGTTAGTTAGACTGAGAGCAATCTCAGCAAAGTTCTTGCAGAACTTGCGGTAGTACCCGATCATTCCAAGGAAGCGGCGCAAAGCTTTTTTGTTGTGAGGAACTGGAAAGTCCATGATGGCTTGGACTTTAGCATTTATGGGTGCCACCTTACCCTGGCCTATGACGTAGCCAAGATAGGTGACAGTAGCACAACCAAAGTCACTCTTGTTCAGGTTAACAGTCAGGTTAGCCTGGGTCAGGCGCTGGAACAACATCTCTACATCTTTCAGATGTTCTTCCCAGGAGTCACTCCATGTGATCAGGTCGTCGATGTACGCACCCGTGTGTGGCAATCCGGCGATTGTAGACTGTATCATCCTTTGGAACGTGGCTGGGGCATTTTTCATGCCAAAGAATAGGACTTCATACTGGTACAATCCAGATGGTGTGGCAAAAGCAGAGACGCTCTTGGCCCTCTCAGTTAAAGGCACACACCAATAACCCTTCAATAAATCAATCTTGGTCAGAAACTTTGCTTGCCCTACTCTATCAATACAATCATCAATCCTAGGTATTGGAAACACATCAGTTCTAGTTACAGCATTAACTTTGCGATAATCTGTACAGAATCTAGTACTTCCATCAGGTTTTGGAACTAGCACACAGGGTGAACTCCAATCTGAGTTGGAGGGTCTGATAATATCATGTTCTGACTTTCTGGATGATAGGCACTAGAAAGAATCTGCTTTGCACCTAGTTCATACACAACCTGCTGAAACAATCCTGAAGTGAAATTGCTACCTTAGTCTGACTGAATTTCCCTGGGAAGGCCAAACAACGTGAAGAACTTTATCAAAGCCTTCGAGATTGCAGTTGCCTTGATGTTACGTAGAGGTATGGCTTCGGGGAATCTGGTAGATGCACACATGATTGTCAACAAATACTGATTTCCAGATCTAGTTTTGGGTAATGGACCAACACAATCAACAATGACCTTGGAGAACGGCTCCCCAAATGCTGGGATAGGCTGCAATGGAGCTACAGGTGGGTCTAACTGGTGTTTTCCAACTACTTGACAAGTGTGACAGGTTTTGCAAAAGTTGGAAACGTCTTCCCGAAGCCCAGGCCAAAAGAAGTGTTTCATGATCTTATCAACAGTCTTGTTAACACCAAGATGACCTCCTAAAGGTAAACTATGAGCCATTGTTAAGATCTCATTCCTGTAGACCTTCGGAACAACAATTTGCCTGACCACTGCCCAATCTGCATAGGCAGGGATATCAGGAGGGCGCCACTTCCGAATCAACACACCATCCTTGAGATAATACCCAACTGGAACTGCGTCTATTTCTTTATCAGGAAGGGCTCTCCTCTTTAGTACACAAATTTCAGGATCATTAGTTTCCTCCTCAATCAACCGCTTTCTGGACAGAGACAAGTCTCCAGACACATCAGAATCACCAGACCCATCCGGCTGGCTGAATAGAGAACTGATAAAAGTATCTGATAAGTCCTCAAACGGAGAAACCATAGTAGGCCAATCAGAGTCATGAGGCGAACCACCTGAGTCCTGACTATTCAATGTGCTGGACGGCACCACAACAACATCTTCTTTAGCCTTCTTGGCCATAGCACGAGTCACTGTGCAAGAAGGATACAGAGATGGGTCCTCATCCCCATCTTCAGTGCTCGGCTGTGAGGTAAGATGTACAGGGGGAACTACTTTGCCCCCAGCCAGGTCATTGCCTAGCAACAGAGAAACACCCTTTATAGGTAGACTTGACATAAGTCCCACCTTTACCTGTCCTGTAACTAAATCTGACTTCAAGAATATAGAGCGCAGGGGTACAGATACAGTCCTCCCTTCAATACCTTGTACAAGTATGAAATCCCCTGAAGGGGTCTCATCACGTAACTCCAAGGAGTCCATCAACAAAAGTGACTGAGAAGCTCCGGTATCCCTTAAGATATATATGGGGACAGGAGTAGTATGCTCATTCAGAGCCACAAATCCCTCTGACACAAATGGAAGAAATTCCTCCCTCACGAAGTCAGCTGTATCAGGCTTTTTAGCCCCACAAGAAGCAGGCAATTTAGCAGATTGGTTATCTACTACAGGGGTTTCTAACCTTGTTTTCACAAAGGCATTTGGTTTGGCATCCTTTTCTTTTTCTTTCTTAGCTTTAAGGAACCAACAGTTAGTTGTAACATGACCAAATTTCTTGCAATAACTGCAAACTAGACCACTTTTGTCACTGTCAGCTTTCACACTTTGATCAGACCTGTTACTGGATTTCTGAGCACCATCACCAGATTTGTCTTTGTCTTTGGGTGAGGAATCTTGAGTATCACCGTAACCCTTTTTCTGAAATTGGGACCATCTATTGTTACTGCTAGACTGAAATTTGGACTTATGTGTGAGAACATATTCATCTGCAAATTTGGCAGCTGACTGCAAATTCAGTGCTTGCTTCTCATTAAGGTAGGTCTTAACATCATCCTAAACACAGTTCTTGAATTCTTCAACTAACACCATCTCTTTTAGTGAGTTGAAATCATCCTTGACCTCCATAGAAGTACACCAGCGCTCAAAGCAATCTTTCTTCTCATTAGCAAATTCCACATAAGTCTGATTTTCAGATTTCTTCAGACCTCTGAATTTCTGTCGGAAAGCCTCTGGAAGCAACTCATAAGCTCTCAAAATAACCTTTTTGACAACCTCATAATCAGAGGAATCATCTGCAGACAAAGCCGAATAGGCTTGTTGAGCTTTACCCTTGAGGACAGTTTGCAACATCAGAGGCCAGTGTTCCTTTGGCCACTGGTAACTCCTTGCTACCTTTTCAAAACACTGGAAATAGTTGTCTATGTCCTTTTCAGAAAATGGAGGCACCAGTTTTACCTCCTGACTGGCACAAAATTTATTTTTAGTTTCTCCATTTGGAGTCTTTCCTCTCTATCCAACTTCTCTAATTCAAAATCTCTCTGTCTCTGTCTCTCTCTTTCTGCTCTTTCCTCTTTCTCTCTCAAATTCTCTTTGTTTTTCTTTTTCCTCCCTTTCAATCTCTAGCATTTTTAATTTAAGTTCCATTTCTATATTTGGATTTTCCATTGGAAACTGTTCCAGTCTTGCTTTTTGCATGGCTGGTTTTACCTCTGTCAGCTCCAAATGTCTGCATATTTCCAACAGTTCGGTCTTTTTAAAAGACTTCAAAACCCCTACGGTTGGTGATGCCAAGAAATCATCCATTGCTGTTGTCAATATAATTATATAGGAAAATTCACAAAAACAATTTTACAATCTGAAATGTTAGATTTTTAATAAATGACTCACAAAATGGTCTATCCCGGACCTTGAGCCCCCAATTTGTTATGGCCCCAATTTGTTATTACAATCTACAACACAACAGCAACAGCAAGGGATGACAGACACAGTTTTAAAAACTTAAACACATTTAATTTTTAAACAAAGACAAAGACTAATAACAACTAACTAACTGACCAAGATTGATTAGTAAAAAAAAACAGAAATATTTACAGTCTCCGGGTGATGTGCTGGGTGAGAAAAAAAAAGCTCAAACACAGGCAAAAATCCACAAAAGAAACTTCACAGGTCTTGAACAGAAATGACAGGTCTGGTCACACGTATCCTTCTTCTTACAATTTCTCCTACTACTTTACTGTCTCAAATCTTTTCCTTATATACTATTTTGCAGACCCCACCCACATTTAGACCTCTTTTTTTTTACTTTTCGGGGACTTGCCCCAGACATGTCCAGTTCAAGGGAACTACGATTTTTTTTGTATGTGACGACTGTAATTAACAGTAGAATGTGAGAGAATCAATACCATGTCGATTTTTTTGCATCAGAAAACTGATTTTTCTGAACCATTACTTGGAATACTGTTGGCTCACTGTGGCTTAACTGGTTGCTACAGAGGCTAACGATTTTTTCTTTGTCAAGATATTGTTTTTTTAAACTGCTGGATCGATACTATGGGCAAGGATACTGACCAGTTTGCACATCAGGCTTAGCTGAGGAGTTTAATTCATGCAGCTCTTGAAAAACAGGGCGTGGAGTGAACTTCCCCATATTCAGAACCGCGTTCGAGGTCTGCTTGCTTGTGAACATTCAATAACTGATCCAGGGGTGCCATCTAGTGATCGAGTACAGTAACAGCGTGCTTAAATTTGCAGGTCTATAGATGCGGGGGTCTACATCTGCAGAAAGGGGTTAATAATTGGATTATTATAGTCATCTTACGGTTACATTGAATTGTACCTTTACTGTGCATCTTAAGGGAATTTCCGCTTAATATACAGTATTTGAATCTTGATAATATTTACTGTACATAATGCATTTCGTACTCCAACGGTTATGGATTCTGTGAATGTATTGTCGGTTACACTGAACGGATACAATGTCTTATATTTTAGTTTATTTCGTGTTTGTCTCTTGTTTGGAATTTTTGATTGTTTCAATGTCTGTAAACTGACAATGCATTTCGGGATATAGTTTATATACAATGGATTTTATGTTCATGGTGTTCATTGTATATGCTTGTGACGTCACTTACCGCCATTCTATTGTTCACAATACAATCCTGGAGGCTACCAGAGGTTGGCGCTCTGTCTCTTTTCTACTACGTGTCCTAGTGACGCAGCCGAAGCAGTCTCATTGGTTTGATAAAAAATTTGAGCACGTACCCGCGCTTTTGACTCCCTTACCAACGCTCGGCACATTTACTGGAGACATATCGTGGAAACCACAGAGCGCTGACACTCGCTTTTTCTCCACATTTTTGCTAACAAGCTAGCCTGAAGAAGGTTTGATTTTAGACCGAAACGTTGCGATTTTAGCTTGTTTTGTTATCCTGTTATAATTTTTATAAATACCGAGTGTCAGTAGAAAAAGTTTTCTTCTTTTCTATTGCACTTACAGTATATAACTAGCCTTTTTAAGCCACCTTTGGCGCCTCCCTTAATTCAATCATTTTTTTTCATTCATTCTTATACTTCTTTCATATTTTTGGATTTTTGAAACATTAATCGAATACCATGGACCATTTTTACGATGAAGAAGACGGCTGGACTCGGGTGATCTATGCCCGAGGCCGATAGCGGCGGCGGCCTTCTCCACCGCGGCACACTGACCGGAGGACGCAAAGAGCGGATCCTTACTCCTACCGGCCCCAACAGGCTACGACGGCGAGACGATCCTATGCCTCGGTCACCAGAGGGAACCAACGACCCGTCCAGGACTACCCAACTGGTATGGACCATACCTCCACCACAAGGGATCACTAGCAGCCCGGTCGCTACTACGCAAGACGCGCGACGCAGACATCCGGTACCGGAGGCTACCGACGACCCTATGGCTACTATCCACCACGCACAACGTACGCCTCCACCACCGGAACCAATCACTGGACCCGTCATGACCACCCAGCACCTCGCAACCAACGATTGGGTGCAGACTACAACAATGGGCGCTACGACAATCAACAGCACTACTGGCAACCTAACCGTAAGCCATACAACTGCACCAACACCCAGCCGCAGTATAAGATCATGTCAGATGGTCCGAACTTTACAGAAAAAGTTCGTTTCATTCATGGAATCATTAAATCCGCCCATCATCTCAAAAATGTCACGGGGACTGACCCACCCCCCATTATTAGGAAAACCACTCTTAATCTGGCTCAGTTTATTCAACCGGCATCCCTGAGTGACGTCACTCAGAGGATGCTCGAGGGAAACGCCAAGAATTGGGAATATACTGCTTTGCTAATATTGAAACAACATTATGAAAACAATATAGACAGTGATATCCAGAAGCTGGCAGCGTTCCCGGCCCCCGACTGGGAAGGCCCATTCCAAATTGCCACATCATAGGCTAGGAGAAACCTGGGTCGTAGACTCAGGCCTGAGACTTTACAGGAAACACGGGCATTCCTGAAAGCTAATCTGACTCCACAGGTCTCCAGAGACACCGCAGCAGATCCGCAGTCAGAGGGAGTCCCCTGACCAGCGAGGCCGCGGCAGCTCTCCACCACGCAAACACTAGTGCATGCCGTCACAGCCCCTCCTACACAGGGTAGCCCCGATCCACCACCTCCTCCACCCCCACAAGCAACAAGCTCATCTGTGGCCACGATGACAGACCAGAGGGGCGGGGACTGGTCTCCACTCATCCCACCGGAGTATGACAACCCTCCTCCTCCCCTGCTTTTCTCCTCTTCCTCTCCTCTCTCTCTCAACCCTTGCTCCTCCTACCCCTCCTCCTTTTCCACCTCGTCTCTCCACTGTTGCTCTCCTCCCCCTGCTCTCTCTTCTCTCCTCCCCTCCTCCCCCCCACTCTCCCCTTTCTTCTCCCTCTCCCCCCTCTTCTTTAGCTCTGGCTCCCAGGGAAACAACATCCGGTCCCCGGACCAGTGGATCACAAGGAGCTGATGGAAATGAGGAAACTACAGCCCTCCCAAAGGCCCCACCTTCTCCTCCTATTCCTCCTCCTCGGCAACCGCAGAACCCCTGTGTGTCTGTGATAGACCTCATAATCGAGGAGCAGTCACAGGAGCAGAAGGCGGACCTCAAACCCAGCCCCAATACTAGCAGACTCAGGCCAAGCCCTGGGTCCCCAGCTCTCATCCCCAGACTGACACTTATTAGTTTCTCAGGCCCATCCGGGCCTTTATCCTTCTTCCCCCAGCGACGAAGACAGGGCAGTCAGTTTACTGCCACCCCACGCCTGGATGACACTAAGTCCCCTGTGACCTCTCCACAGCCTCCTACATCACAGACATCCATACGCAGACCCACCGGACATGTCAACACTGTAATGTGAATACAGGCCACTAGATGGCAGTATTTACCTTTTTTTTGTTAAGCTCAGACTGGAGTCATGTTTTGACATGTCCTGGACATGTCTGGGGCAAGTCTCAGAAAATTAAAAAAAAGAGGTCTAAATGTGGGTGGGGTCTGCAAAAGAGTATAAAAGGAAAAGAATTGAGACAGTAAAGTAGTAGGAGAAATTGCAAGAAGATGACCAGACCTGCCATTCTGTTCAAGACCTGTGACGTTTCTTTTGTGGATTTCTTTGCCTGTGTTTGAGCATTTTCATCATCCAGGACATCACCAAGCCACCCCCACGAAAAGGGATTGTAAATATTTATGTTTTGTACATAATTCAATCTTGGTCTTTAGGTTAGTTATTGTTAGTTTTTGTCTTTGTTCATTAAATGTGTTTGAGTTTTTAAAACTGTGTCTGTCATCCCTTGCTGTTGCTGTTGTGTTGTAATGTAATAACAAATTGGGGCCATAACAACACCAACAAAAAACTTAAAGACTGGGGTCTGTGCATTAGAAAAAAAGTACTTATTATTGGGGACTCTAATGTTTCCAGGTTCCCTCCCTTTCAGAATCAGGACCTACAGGTGGACAGCTACCCAGGAGCAACTTTTCATCATGCAGAGGCCCTCCTCTCAAAGGCTGTCTGCACTGTCAAGGTCGAGACTCTTGTCCTGTCTTTTGGGCTTAACAAAAGGAACTAAAAGACTCGGGAAACCACCATGAAACAACTGCAGAGGGCACTGAGAGTGGCTGAAAACAAGTTCCCGGAGGCCACGATCTTGGTCCCACAGATAAACTTTTCCACAACTCTTCCTCAGAGGGACCAATTCAACCTACAAACCATCAACAGCTACATCACGCAGCACTGTGATTCCATCCCTCTTCTCCCCAGCAAGGACTTCCAGGTAGAAATGGACAAAATACATTGGACTCATTATACAGCCTCCAAAATGTTCAAACCTTAGTGCAATATGTTAAACTAGAGATCCCCGAGAGCCTCTTTTCTCAGGAGGGGTTTAAAAATGTGATGGTGCTTTCAGAAAAAGTCAAATTAACCACTTCACAACTGTCTCTATTGAACAGAGGGCTGAATTTCATTCCTACTAAGGGCAATAATAAAAATATTAAACTACAGTCCAGATTTGACATCCAAAATTATCATAGAGGACTAAAAATATGGGCCCATTATGGAGACGAGGGAGAGCAACAGAAACCCCCATTCACTCCCAAATCCAATTGGACCCCCCCCCCAGAAATCAATATGCCTCCCTATATTAAACAATTGATCAAATTAGATCTCGATTATTTTCAAAACAACTTCCAAGTCCTCAGGACAAATCCCAATCTGCCCAAAGAGGAGAATTCAGCCCTCAAGGAGCTGATGGATGATAAAAACATAGTCATAAAACCAGCTGACAAGGGTAGTGTAGTAGTTGTTATGGACCTAGATTAAACCCCTCCCGCAGGTCTTGGACAACTACACGATAAGAATTATTACTCTGAGCTGCCTAAACCCATCTATATGGAAACACTTATCCAAATTACATGATAGAAAATATACTAATACTAAACAAAAAAATTGTCGAATTGGAAACTCTGAACCTAGACCCAGAAGATTTTATTTACTCCAAAAATCCATAAAAATCCGGCTGATTGGAGCAAACCCCACAAAATCCCCCCAGGTCGCCCTATAGTGTCTGACTGCAGCAGTGAGACCTATAGATCAGCTGAGTTTATTGATTATTATTTGAATCAACTAGCAAAAAAACACAGTAAAAAACACAGTAGTTATATCAAAGACACATATGATTTTATGGATAAAGTTAAGAATTTAAACATTCCTATTAATTCCATATTGTTCACTATTGATGTAGATAGTTTATTTGCCAACAATGATATTAAAGAAGGGATCCAAGCTGTCAGAAACATCTTTTATAAATTCAGGGACATTAATAGGCCAGATAATGATTTGTTAAAACTATTAAAAATCAATTTGACCAGTAATGATTTTGAATTTTATGGCAAATATTTCTTACAAATTAAGGGCACAGCTATGGGCAAAAAATTCTCTCCAGCATATGCTGATATTTTTATGGCTGAATGGGAAACAGCTGCACTAGCGAAATGCACTGAGAGACCTCTGCATTATTTCAGATACCTAGATGATATCTGGGGAATATGAACTTATTCAGAGACAGAATTCCAAAAATTTTTTGATACACTTAACAATCATAATCCATCAATAAAACTAAAAGCCACAATTCATCACAATACAGTTAATTTTTTAGACACAACATCATACAAAGGACCAAAATTCACACAAAACAATTCTCTGGACATTAAAGTTTACTTCAAAGAAACAGATACACATGCACTCCTACACAAGAGTAGTTTTCACCCCAAGCAGACATTTGCAGGTTTGGTCAAATCCCAATTACTAAGATTTCATAGAATATGCTCGCGAGAAGAAGATTTTAAACAGGCCACCAAGATTCTGTTCTCTGCTTTGTCCAGCAGAGAGTACTCTAGGACTTTTCTGAGGAGCAGCCTTAAGTCCTTCTTACAGCCAAAACCCATTCTAGCTGCTTCAGCCTTACCATGTGTCCTAACTTACTCACCATCTACGGTCCAATTGGTCAGAAAAATTAAGAACAATTTTAATCAGATTATGGAATTGAACTGTCCTAAAAGTGACCTCAGAATTATTGCGGCCTTTAGAAATAATAAAAACCTCAAGGATTATCTGGTCAGGTCAAAGATCAAATCCAATCCCATGCAAAGATCTGTCCCATAAACAAGTTTTTTCAGACAGCTACAGTGGATCCAAGATCCACGGACCCAGAGAATATTTAAAATCCTTACATTAGCAAATGTTCATACAAAAAATTGTGTTTTTTAATTACATGCAAACAGTGTGGCATTAGATATGTTGGTGAGACAGGCCTTAGCATAAAAACTCGTTTTATATGTCATAAACACAAAATTATCAGAAAAAAGAATACTTACCAGCATATTGTCCAGCACTTTATCACCCATGGCTGGGATGCAGTTCAGGCCTCAGTCCTGGAATGCAATCCACGCTGGTCTATGGTACAGAGAAGAAGGGTAGAGAGAAATTGGATCCATCAATTAGGCACAACCTTCCCACAGGGTCTTCATGAGAGAATGTATTTCCGTTCATAAACGTCTCTCTTTACATTTAGTCTTACCCTAACCTCAACCTCAAGGACCCTGACCTTTAACCCCAATCCAGTACCTAATCCTAATCTTAATCTCCCTGGCCCTTGTAATGTGAATAGAGGCCACTAGATGGCAGCATTTACCTTTTTTTTTGTTAAGCTCAGACTGGAGCTATGTTTGGACATGTTTCAGATGTCTGGGGAAAGTCCCCGAAAATAAAAAAAAAGGTCTAAATGTGGGTGGGGTCTGCAAAAGAGTATATATTGAGTAGAATTGAGACAGTAAAGTAGTAGGAGAAATTGCAAGAAGAAGATTACATGTGACCAGACCTGTCATTCTGTTCAAGACCTGTGAAGTTTCTTTTGTGGATTTTCGCCTGTGTTAGAGCATTTTCCTCACCCAGGACATCACCAAGGGACCCAACCAAATAGGGACTGTGAATATTTTTGTTCTTGTTATTAATCAATCTTGGTCTTTAGTGGTCAGTAGTGTAGTTAGTTGTTCAGTTGTCTTTGTTCATTAAATGGGATTAAGTCTTAAATTGTGTCTGTCATCCCTTGCTATTGCTGTTGCTGTTGTGTTGTAAATGTAATAACAAATTGGGGCCATAAAAAATTGGGGGCTCGTCCGGGATAGACCATTTTGTGAGTCATTTATTAAAAATATAACATTTCAAATTGTAAAATTGTTTTTTTGAATTTTCCTGTATAAATATATTGACAGATCAACAGCAATGGATGATTTCTTGGCATCACCAACTGTTGAGGTTTTGAAGTCTTTTAAAAAGACAGAACTGCTAGAAATCTGCAGACATTTAGAGCTGACGGAGGTAAAACCAGCCATGCGAAAAGCAAGACTGGCTAGAGAGATAGTTGAATATTACATTGATGAAAATGTGTTTGCACCAGGAGATCTGGAACAGTTTCCAGTGGAAAATCCAAATATAGAAATGGAACTTAAATTAAAAATGCTAGAGATTGAAAGGGTGGAAAAAGAAAAACAAAGAGAATTTGAGTTAGAAAATTAGCAAGACAGAGAGATTTTGAATTAGAGAAGTTTGATAGAGAAGAAAGACTCCAAATGGAGCAACTAAAAATTAAATTTCAAACTGAAAATAAATTTCGGGCTAGCCATGAGGTAAAACTGGTGCCTCCATTTTCGGAAAAGGACGTAGACAACTATTTCCAGTGTTTTGAAAAGGTAGCAAAGAGTTGCCAGTGGCCAAAGGAACACTGGCCTCTGATGTTGCAAACTGTCCTCAAGGGTTAAGCTCAACAATCCTATTCAGCTTTGTCTGCAGATGATTCCTCTGATTATGAGGTTGTCGAAAAGGTTATTTTGAGAGCTAATGAGTTGGTTCCAGAGGCTTACCGACAGAAATTCAGAGGTCTGAAGAAATCTGAAAATCAGACGTATGTGGAATTTGCTAATGAGAAGAAGGTTTGCTTTGAGCGCTGGTGTACTTCTATGGAGGTCAAGGATGATTTCAACTCACTAAAAGAGATGGTGTTAGTTGAAGAATTCAAGAACTGTGTTAAAGATGATGTTAAGACCTACCTTAAAGAGAAGCAAGCACTGAATTTGCGATCAGCTGCCAAATTTGCAGATGAATATGTTCTCACACAAGTCCAAATTTCAGTCTAGCAGTAATAATAGATGGTCCCAATTTCAGAAAAAGGGTTACGTTGATACCAAAGATTCCTCACCCAAAGACAAATCTGGTGATGGTGCTCAGATATCCAGTAACAGGTCTGATCAAAGTGTGAAAGCTGACAGTGACAAAAGTGGTCTAGTTTGCAGTTATTGCAAGAAATCTGGTCATGTTACAACTAACTGTTGGTTCCTTAAAGCTAAGAAAGAAAAAGAAAAGGACACCAAACCAAATGCCTTTGTGAAAACAAGGTTAGAAACCCCTGTAGTAGATGACCGATTTGCTAAATTGCCTGCTTCTGGTGGGGCTAAAAAGCCTGATACTGCTGACTTTGTGAGGGAGGAATTTCTTCCATTTGTGTCAGAGGGATTTGTGCCTCTGAATGAGCATACTACTCCTGTCCCCATATATATCCTAAGGGATACTGGAGCTTCTCAGTCACTTTTGTTGATGGACTCCTTGGAGTAACGTGATGAGACCCCTTCAGGGGATTTCATACTTGTACAAGGTATTGAAGGGAGGACTGTATCTGTAACCCTGCGCTCTATATTCTTGAAGTCAGATTTAGTTACAGGACAGGTAAAGGTGGGACTTATGTCAAGTCTACCTACAAAGGGTGTTTCTCTGTTGCTAGGCAATGACCTGGCTGGGGGCAAAGTAGTTCCCCCTGTACATCTTACTTCACAGCCGAGCACTGAAGATGGGGATGAGGACCCATCTCTGTATCCTTCCTGTGCAGTGACCCGTGCTATGGCCAAGAAGGCTAAAGAAGAAGATGTTGTGGTGCCGTCCAGCACATTGAATAGTCAGGACTATTCCTCATGGTTCATGGTTCGCCTCATGACTCTACCTACAAAGGGTGTTTCTCTGTTGCTAGGCAATAACCTGGCTGGGGGCAAAGTAGTTTCATCTCTGTATCCTTCTTGCGCAGTGACTCGTGCTATGGCCAAGAAGGCTAAAGAAGATGTTGTGGTGCTGTCCAGCACATTGAATAGTAAGGACTCAGGTGGTTCGCCTCATGGCTTTGATTGGCCTACTATGGTTTCTCCGTTTGAGAACTTATCAGACACTTTTATCAGTTCATTGTTCAGCCAGCCAGATGGGTTTGGTGATTCTGATGTGTCTGGAGACTTGTCTCTGTCCAGAAAGCGATTGATTGAGGAGCAAACTAATGATCCTGAAATTTGTGTACTAAAGAGGAGAGCCCTTCCTGATAAAGAAATAGACGCAGTTCCAGTTGGGTATTATCTCACGGATGGTGTGTTGATGCGGAAGTGGCGCCCTCCTGATATCCCTGCCAATGCAGATTGGGCTGTGGTCAGGCAAATTGTTGTTCCGAAGGTCTACAGGAATGAGATCTTAACAATGGCTCATAGTTTACCTTAAGGAGGTCATCTTGGTGTTTATAAGACTGTTGATAAGGTAATGAATCACTTCTTTTGGCCTGGGCTTCGGAAAGACGTTTCCAACTTTTGCAAAACCTGTTATACTTGTCAAGTAGTTGGAAAACACCAGTTAGACCCACCTGTAGCTCCATTGCAGCCTATCCCAGCATTTGGAGAGCCCTTCTCTAAGGTCATTGTTGATTGGGTTAGTCCATTACCCCAGACTAGATCTGGAAATCAGTACTTGTTGACAATCATGTGTGCATCTACCTGATTCCCCAAAGTCATACCTCTACGTAACATCAAGGCAACTGCAATCTCAAAGGCTTTGATAAAGTTCTTCACGCTGTTTGGCCTTCCCAGGGAAAGTCAGTCTGACTAAGGTAGCAATTTCACTTCAGAATTGTTTCAGCAGGTTGTGTATGAACTAGGTGCAAAGCAGATTCTTTCTAGTGCCTATCATCCAGAAAGTCAGGGTGCCTTAGAGCGGTTTCATTCCACTCTCAAGACAATGATGAGGACTTATTGTTATGACCATGGGAAAGACTGGGATGAGGGTGTTCATTTGCTGTTGTTTGCAGCTTGAGAAGCAGTGCAGGAGTCTACTGGATTCAGTCCGTTTGAGCTAGTGTTTGGCCATGAAGTGAGAGGACCTTTGCTATTATTGAGTGAACAATGGCAAGAGGAAGAGCCGCACATCAGTCTGTTAGACTATGTTAGCAAGTTCAAGGAAAGATTGTGTGCAGCTTGTGACCTAGCCAAAGAGAACTTGAAATCAAGTCAGGGAAAAATGAAAACTTGGTATGATCATAAGGCCAGAAGCCGTGAGTTTAAACCAGGAGACAAAGTCCTTGTGTTGTTTCCCTTGCAGTCCAATCCATTGCAGACTAGATTTCATGGTCCTTATGAAATTCTGACAAAACTCGATGATCTCAATTACATTGTGAAGACTCCAGATAGGAGAAAACCAAAACAATTGTGTCACATTAACATGCTGAAGCCTTATCATGACAGAAATGCTAGGCTTGCAGCTGTCACTTCAGATTCTCCTATGGCCGAGATTTGTGAAGATGAGGGGGAGTTTCAAGATGATGAACCTAGAATTAAAGCTGAAGTTCTTTCATGTAAATTGTCAAATTCTGAAGTGTTGCAAAATCTTGATGTAAAACTCCAGCACTTAGAACCCTCAGAGAAAGATCAGTTTGAGAGGTTGATCAAGAAATATGAGGATCTGTTTTCTGATGTTCCAAAAAGAGTTTCTATAGCCTCTCATGATGTAGATGTTGGTGACGCCAAACCAATAAAACAGCATCCGTACCGGATGAATCCTGAAAAGAAAGATTGCTGAGAAGGAGGTTGAATACATGTTAGAACATGATATCATCAGACCCTCCTACTCAGATTGGAGTTCACCCTGTGTGCTAGTTCCAAAACCTGATGGAAGTACTAGATTCTGTACAGATTATCGCAAGGTCAATGCTGTAACCAGAACTGATGTGTTTCCAATACCTAAGATTGATGATTGTATTGATAGAGTAGGGCAAGCAAAGTTTCTGACCAAGATTGATTTATTGAAGGGTTATTAGTGTGTGCCTTTAACTGAGAGGGCCAAGAGCATCTCTGCTTTTGCCACACCATCTGGATTGTACCAGTATGAAGTCCTACCCTTTGGCATGAAAAATGCCCCAGCCACGTTCCAAAGGAAGATACAGTCTACAATCGCCGGATTGCCACACACGGGTGCGTACATCGATGACCTGATCATATGGAGTGACTCCTGGGAAGAACATCTAAAAGATGTAGAGACGTTGTTCCAGCACCTGACCCAGGCTAACCTGACTGTTAACCTGAACATGAGCGACTTTAGTTGTGCTACTGTCACTTATCTTGGCTACGTCATAGGCTAGGGTAAGGTGGCACCCATAAATGCTAAAGTCCAAGCTATCATGGACTTTCCTGTTCCTGACAACAAAAAAGCTTTGCACCGCTTCCTTGGAATGATTGGGTACTACCGCAAGTTCTGAAAGAACTTTGCTGAGATTGCTCTCAGTCTTACTCACCAACTGAAGAAAGGCGTAAAGTTCACTTGGGATGAATCATGCCAAGGAGCTTTCGATCGGCTGAAGTCTCTGCTGTGTCACTTCCCCGTGCTCAAATCTCCTGACTTCAACAAACTGTTCTCCATCGCGGTCCATGCTAGCGACCAAGCTTGTGGATCTGTGCTCCTACAGAGAAGTGACTCTGATGACATTGAGCATCCCGTGGCATACTTCTCCAGGAAGTTCAATCGCCACCAAAGGAACTATTCCACAATAGAGAAGGAGCTGTTGGCTCTGGTCCTTTCTTTACAACACTTTGATGTTTATGTTTGCACAGGGAAAAAACCAATGATTGTGTACACTGACCACAATCCGTTAATGTTTTTGAGTAAGATGAAAAACAAGAATCGGAGATTGTTGGAGTTTGATTTTAAAGGAGTTTGACTTGGAAATTAAGCATGTAAAGGGTGCTGACAATGTGATTGCTGATTGCTTATCTGTCAATCTGTCGAGAGAAAAAAAATTTTCGCGTCCAGTGTGCAAGCGGCTTAATACTAGGCTACTATTATTTCCCCTTAAGTTTTATCGTTTTTAGTGGGGGAAAGGAATACAGCCTGATTGCTATGATCTCGTACTGAGTTAAGATCACATATTGAAACTCAATGTGTGACGTATCTTGCATTGTTGTCCATGTAGGTTAATCCCAAAATTTTAAGCAGCAACAGGCTGTAATAATAGGAACACGCTATCCATCGTTTCTCTTGCCAATGAGCAATATTTGACTCGGCTGTGTTATAACCAAACACGCCTTCTTTGCCAACTTGCGCTGGAAGGTGGGACAGAGGAGTACTTGCGCCAGGCTATGCCGGGCACGAAATTGCAACATACACCGGGACACACCCCGTTGGCGCGGCGCACCCCCCATTTGCCACGCCTGCGCCGCACCTGCACTTGGTCTACGAAATTAGAGCCCAAGATGTTTAATGTTCAAACTGAGAAACTTTTTTTTTTTTTGCAAATAATCTTTAACTTAGAATTCATAGGCAGCAACACATTGCAAAAAAGTTGGCACAGGGGCCTTTTTACCACTCTGTTACATCGCCTTTCCTTTTAACGACACTGAGGGAACTGAGTAGACCAATTTTTGAAGCTTTTCAGGTGGAACTCTTTCCCATTCCGCTTGATGTACAGCTTAAGTTGTTCAACAGTCCGGGGTCTCCGTTGTCGTATTTTACGCTTCATAATGCGCCACACATTTTCAATTGAAGACAGGTCTGGACTAAAAGCAGGCCAGTCTAGTACCCGCATTCTTTTACTACGGAGCCATGCTGTTGTAACACGTGCAAAATGTGGCTTGGCATTGTCTTGCTGAAGTAAGCAGGGGCGTCCATGAAAAAGACGTTGCTTGGATGGCAACATATGTTGCTCCAAAACCTGTATGTACCTTTCAGCATTAATGGTGCCTTCACATATGTGTAAGTTGCCCATGCCTTGGGCACTAATACACCCCCATACCATCACAGATGCTGGCTTTTGAACTATGCGCCTACAACAGTCCTTATGGTTCTTTTCCTCTTTGGTCCGGAGGACACGACGTCCACAGTTTCCAAAAACAATTCGAAATGTGGACTTGTCAGACCACAGAACACTTTTCCACTTTGCATCAGTCCATCTTAGATGAGCTTGGGCCCAGCGAAGCCGGCGGCGTTTGTGGGTGCTGTGGATAAATGACTTTGCTTTGCATTGAAGAGTTTTAACTTGCACTTGCAGATGTAGCGACGAACTGTAGTTACTGACAGTGGTTTTCTGAAGTGTTCCTGAGCCCATGTGGTGATGTCCTTTACACAATGATGTCAGTTTTTGATGCAGTACCGCCTGAGGGATCGAAGGTCACGGGCATTCAATGTTGGTTTTCGGCCTTGTCGCTTACTTGCAGTGATTTCTCCAGATTCTCTGAACCTTTTGACGATGAAATCCCTAAATTTCTTGCAATAGCTCGTTGAGGAATGTTGTTTTTAAACTGTTCGACAATCAGCTCACGCATTTGTTCACTAAGTGGTGACCCTCGCCCCATCCTTGTTTGTGAATGACTGAGCATTTCAGGGAAGCTGCTTTTATACCCAATCATGGCACCCTCCTGTTTCCAATTTGCCCGTTCACCTGTGGGATGTTCCAAATAAGTGTTTGATGAGCATTCCTCAACTCTCTCAGTCTTTTTTGCCGCTTGTGCCAACTTGTTGCAGGCATCAAATTCCAAATGAGCTAATATTTGCAAAAAATTACAAATTTTACCTGTTCAAACATTAAGTAACTTGTCTTTACAGTGTATTCAATTTAATATAGGTTAAAAAGGATTTGCAAATCATTGTATTCTGTTTTTATTTACGATTTACACAACGTGCCAACTTCACTGGTTTTGGGTTTTGTAGACAGACACAGATTGTTTATTAATCTAAGGAAATTCAAGTTTCATATTAGCAAGATAAACATACACACTCAAGTTAAAAGTATAAAAATATAATTGACTATAGCCATAAGTATAAATAAAACATACCTGTTCTTGAGGTTAGTAGAAATAAGGGTGTGGTAAAAAGCATAGAGGTTGGAGAAGAGCTCTTCTACTTTCTTGAAGAGTGCAATCAGTCTGACCGCATCATGGAAGGTCAGCTTGAGCCTGTGCGCCATGCAGTGCACTCCAACAAAATACACTCTGCCTCCTCTCAGACGATGGACAACCCCCTTCCTAACCCCAACCATCACTGCGGCTATATCAGTGGCTACTGCCACTAGCTTATTCTCCCACTCACTCAGTACCATGACCATGATACCCTTGATGGCATTTGTTATGGATTCCGCATCGGCCCTCTCAACAGCATTGATCCCCAAAAATTTGGACTCAACCCTCCCATTGATGCAGCATCTCACATACACCATCTCCAGCTCCTTTACAGAGCTATCAGTGGAGCCATCAGTCATGATGGAGAGAAATCTGGCCTTCCTCAAATCTCATTTTTATCTTCTCCCTCTCTACGTCGGTGATGTATCCGAGGAACACTCGGGCCTCAACACTTGGATACCCTTCTTCTCACCCAGTCTAAAAAGATGGAAGAATAATATCAACATAAGAACAAACTGTGGATGTACTGGCTACATTAGCCAGCTAACGTTGGGTCTGTGCCTATGTTCCCACAGCCTTATGTTCCCACAGTTCTAAGATTTTTTTCACAAAATTAGGCCCTTTGTTTCCATTGGACTCTCTCTATTTATCTGGACTCTCTCTATTAGCTCATTTCCAGCAAGCTGATCAGGACGTTTCGGTACAGTGAAGTCTGCAAAATTTTGCATTTCCATTGCGAAGGGTACCAAAATAACCGATCCGAATCGTCCCTATTTTTGTCACCCTTCCCTTGGGGTGCCAACCACACTCCGCCACTCGGAAACGGAAATGGGCATTGCAATAGGCCAGTGGAGGGCGACAATTGGCTGTTTCTCACAGCCAGGTCCCAAGTTGAGATTCAAATGTGCCGCCATCTTCCTCGGACGCATCTCATGCATGTAGCATGTCGCTGCTATCGTCAGTATGCTACTGATTGTATCAGGGGACGTGGAAAAGAATCCAGGACCGAATACCAGAGCCACTGGGACGACGGAAGCACGCCAAACTTGACTTATGAGCACCGGAGAATTGCAAACAGAGGAAGGGAAAAGGCCATACTCCGTTGAGGGACTTGGGCGAGAACTTGAGCATCTACGAAAAAAGGTGTCGGAATGTTTCGACAAGCTTGACAGCCTAGAGACAGAGAACAGACAGCTACGCCAACGGTGTGACCAAAGTCGTCATCAAATCAAATCAAAGTCGTCGCGACAATTTGGTGTTCTACGGACTGCCAGAAAGTGATAGAGAGACATGGGAACAGTCAGAAACTAAGGTGCACGACTGCATCAGAGACCAGTTCGGAATGGACACGGCCGACCGAGTACTCCCAATTGAGCGCGCCCATAGAGTCGGCAGGAAAGTAGCGGGGAGACCGCGTCCTGTCGTTGTGAGATTTAGCAGGTGGAAAAACAAACAAGAAGTACTGCAGTTGGCGGGAGAGAAGGCGAGGAGGGACAGGGAACTTGTGGACGAGGGCGAGACGAGCAGTGACCGACCAGGGACGCGAGTGAGGATCTCAGAAGATTTCAGTATTGCGTTATGGGAAGCCAGACGAAATCTAGTTTCACATATGAGAACTGTGAGAGAGCGGAAACCGGATGCAAGGATGTCATTGCGTTTTGATAAACTTTTCATTGATGGTAAGATTCTCATATACGACACGGAGACGAAATCCATAATCACGCTGCCGTCCACCAGGTACAGTGGTAGTGCGGGTCAGTGGTGTGCACAGACATTATGGGGGGCAAGTGCTCAGGGGGGAGGGGGAGGGCACTTTTTTGCACTCGTGGAACATGTCATTATAGTGTGAGATTAAAAAAATAAAATAAACATTACACGCACTTATTCAATGCAATTCATGACTACTGTCATCCATTACAAGAAAGCACTTGGGTAGCCTTTAAGGGGATATTTCTCTTAGGCAATGGGGAACTGCCTGATTCTTCTTTCTGTGTTCATTTATGTTGCCTAACAAAACCTACACAAAAGAAAACGTTCGGCTTAACAGATAGTTTTGCAAAGTCGACCGACATTGATTGTGGTGGTCGTCCTCACGTTATTTATCATTGATTTGGGATATAGCATTCAACTAGCTAATCAGGTGACCAGTCAGCTAAAAAATGCTCAGTTGTTTGGTGCAGTATGAGCAGTGGCGTACCGTCAGATGCCAAGAAGGCCTTCAGTAACATCACCCTTTCCCGGATAATTGCTCTTAAACTGTTTGCGATCAGGTTTGATTGATTAACAATCAAACAGTTAATTAACAGAATAGCTACCATCAATGCGTGACACGTAATGATTAAGAAATGCTAATTACAAAGCGATTGTCTGTTGGCTATGTTGATATACTTGATGTGAATCCGCAAAGATGACAATCTGCAAAAAATCCAAAACTTTTGCGGACTTATACTTTCGCAATTATTTTCGTCTTCACTCAGCTGTGCTTCTTACCTAACACCGCACTTTAGCTGTCGCATTCAGAGTATATAGAACGGATTCTCATGGCTAATTGCTCAATGAACGTCGCAAATTAATTTACGCAGATTCGGTAATTATAAAGACGTAGGCTATTGATATTTTTTCTGTAGCCATTGGTGTGCGAAGTAAGTTAAACGCCGTATAATTTCGTACTGCAATGTATAACAAGGCTTTCAAAAACAAGTTAGATTCTCGTCGGTTCCTCCAATCAGTCTGAGCAACGGTTGCGAATCGGGGAGGTAAACTGCGAGAGGTGTCTGTCATTAAGAAGTGAAAGGTGAGGTTATTGCTGGCCCTGTGTTTCTGCCAACGGACCATCACTGTGTATGAGACATGCTACTGCACAACAAAATGATTACAGGTTGGGCTGTACGATTTCACTTGATCTGTGTGTTACCTGGCTGGTGGGGCACAAGACTGTGGCTTCCAGTCGCTCAGCTGATATGCTCCTGCAGCGCATCTAGTATATGCACTGCGCGCGTGTTCACGTGACAAAGGAAGAGAGGTCGGAAGCTCGTGAGGAGGTGGCCCATTTTGGGGCATTTTTCTCAGTAGTTTTTAATCAGACAGCTTTTCTAAAAGATCATTTCAACATTAGCCTCACTATAGTGTTAATAATAATAATTAAAAAAAAAAAAAAAAACGAAGTTTCAAAAGGGCACTTTCATTAATAAAGGGCAAAGAGGCAAGTGCTGTAGCACCATCTAGCGTCTATCTGTGCACGCCTATGGTGCGGGTGGAACAGCATAGGATGGGGGCCCCGACCCAAGTAAGTCAGAAATCACTATTTTGATATGGAATGTGCATGGACTCAGAAGTAAACTCGGAAGTAAAGAACTGAAGGACACTATCAATGACTGTGACATTTTCTGTCTTACAGAAGTATGGGCTTCTCATGTAAATGAGTTTGTGAATTGTTTCAAAGATTATACATGTTTTCAACTTGTGCATAAACGAAATAGTAAAGCTGGTAGGTATGTAAGAGGTATATGTGTGTATATCCACTACAGAATTTCTCATTACTTTTCTCGTGTTCACGAGATTGCAAATGATTGTGTGTTTCTCCAAACCAAAGGTATGTTTAGAAATCCAACACTGTTCTGTTTTGTTTATATTCCGCCAGAGGGTTCGACATTATACAATGTAAGATACGAGAAAAACGGCATAATAAAATTTGAGAACGATCTATTGGAAGCCCTAGAGAAATGTGATGATCATCATACTCAAATTATTAATGCTGGTACTGGTAACGAGATAGATTTTATTGAGTCTGACGATTCGGCATAGTTACCATGCCAAGACACCTATATATTTGATGAATTTAGCGTACCACGCATCAGTAGCGATACTATCATAAATGCCTATGGAATCAGTCTACTAGATCTGTGCAAAAATCTCCATGTCCAAATTGTAAATGGCAGAACATGCATAGACTCACATATAAACAGTGGAAGTTACACATATATGTAGTCTTTGGGTCAAAGCGTTATTGACTATTTTATAGTCTCCAGTCCAGTATTTGAATTTATTACCTACTTTGATATACTGGATACTGATATATCAGACCACTTTCCAGTGAAATGTGTATTGTCACTTCCAAGTGCTGGTATATATAGAGAAGTTTTACAAATGTCAGCCCCATGGAAAAAAAGTGTAGATGGAAACCTGAGAATAATGATAGCTTTGTCGAGCGCCTTGCGAGTAACTTGGGAGGTAATTTCTTTGATGTATTCAAAAACACAGCAGTGACACGAGATCAGGTAGACACCAGGAGCGAGGTGAAGGGGAATAAAGAATTTATTCAAACAAAAGCAAAACAGGCACGAGGGCCAACAAAAAACTTGGCCCAAGGGGTTGCAAAAGACAAACTAAGGTACGCTACACAGAGCTATAAACAAAAGAATACAAAAAAGACAAAAAACAAAAGCCACTGGAAACTCCAGGCAAGATAACCATAAACAGAAAAGAATAATGATTCTATGATAAGAGCAGAAGGCTATATACAACAAGGCAAGAACTAAGAACAAGGACTTGAACAAGGCTTTGAAACTTGGCAACAAAACTTGGGAACATGAACTAGGAACAAGCTTGAGACACTGTCTGCCAGCCAACTTCCACCGCATCCAGATAAAGGCTTAGAAATCATGGCACATGAGGGGCAACACCTGGAGAAGGAGAAACAAGAGGCATGGCAAGATCAAGACATGGACAGAGATTGGATGACAAGACTTGCTCATTAAGAGAATGAGTGTGCTCAGCTTAAGTACCAATTAAGTATGCAGTTTGGAAGCAAGCATGAATGTTAAGAACAGAAAAGCACAGCAAGATCTTGAAATAGCAAAGCAGGAATCATGACAACAAACTCCCTGTCTAAATTAGTAATATTAGTAATGTGCCTATCTAAGAATTACACCACCCAGTGAGTGTTAGTAAATGTTAGTAACTTAAAAACAGTTACTTGCCAATTAAGCTTAGAGAGCCCCGAATCAGCACAGCACAGAAGGAAGGGGAAATACCAAAGCCAACCAGAGCTCTGAAATGTGCAACAACGAAGGCACGGGGCGGAACGCAGACAAGCGGTGGAGTGGCTTGGCAGACCTGGCAAAAACATGGAAAAGTAAAAACATGGACATGGAATGTGAAACATGAAATGTGTAATCCTAATACAAGAAACTGTTAAAACTGTGACATGAACATGAACTATGAAACTATGAAATCTTGAACATGAAACTGTTAAAACCATAAGCAATACTGTCCTGGCCAAAGGCCAGAACCCCGGAACACAACTAGCAGATATATCAACAGTGCTGTAACTAGTTTAACGTCTGCAATACTTGATGCTGGTCAGGATATGGTAGTAAAACAGCCAGCCATGATTTAGAATTTACAAAATACTAGTATAAAAGTACAACCACCTTGGTGGGATAGGGAGTGTGATACACAGAAACAGATTAAATACCGGTGTCTAAACAAGTTCAGAAGATATGGTTCACAGGAGGACAAACAGAAATATTTAGAGGAGAAAAGAGCATTTAAAGCCCTCTGTGACAGCAAAAAACGTATGTATAATGCCAAGACCACAGAGTCTGTATTGAGTGGTGATATATCAACAAACGAACTATTGAAGAAGGTGAGAGAATGAATGAAACGTAATACACAACAAAATTCAAATATAACTAATGAACAATGGCTAGAATATTTCCAGGGATTATGGTCTAATAATGAGATTCTTATTGATACACAATTTGTTCAGGTTGATGAAACAGCCAGCAATTGTGGCGGTTTACATTCTTGCAATGTTGTCGAAGGTCTGGATGATGAAATCCTGCATGAAGAAATTTGTGACGCTGTAGCGGAAATGAAACATGGTAAGTCACCAGGTCCTGATGGGATTGTAGTAGAAATGATAAAATCCTCTATGCATGTTTTGGCACCATTTCTCCTAGTGCTTTTTAACCAAATTTTGAGCTCTGGTGATTTTCCAAACAGTTGGTCCTCTGCAATTATTTGTCCTTTGTACAAGAATGGTGATGTGAATCTACCTACAAATTATCGAGGTATATCATTATTAAGTGTAATAGGCAAAATATTCACAAGAATCTTGAATAACCGATTAGTACATTTTTGTAATTATCGCAACATCTTTTGTGAGGAACAAGCAGGGTTCCGGAAGGGATATTCCACTGTAGATAACATATTTACCATGCAGTCTGTTGTTCAGAAATATATATGTAAGCTTAAGGGCAGGATGTTTTGTACCTTCGTAGACTTCTCTAAAGCGTTTGACAGAGTGCAGCACGACCTATTGTTTTTCACTTTAAGGAAGAATGGTGTGAATGGCAGATTATATCGAGTTCTGAAATCAAAGTATGCACAGTTAAAGTCATGTGTCAAGACTACAACCGGCAGGACAGAATATTTTTCTTGCAATGTGGGAACCCGACAGGGTTGTGTTACAAGCCCAGCAATGTTTGTCATCTTTTTGAATGAGTATTAATCTTTGTTGCAGTCATCAGGATGTGAAGGTATTCAAATAGACAACGCTTGCGATCTGTGTTCACTCTTGTTTGCTGATGATATTGCAGGCCTTGCTGACACAGTAAGAAGGTTGTAGAAGCAGATTAACCAACTAGAAATTTTTTGTACGAGGTTTGGTATGGAGGTCAATCTGCAAAAAACAAAAATTATGGTCTTTAGGAGAGGTGGTAAAACCAAGAATATAGAAAAATGGTCCTTTAATGATTATATTATTGAAATTGTCAATGCTTATAAATATCTAGGTACATGGTTCACGCCAAAGCTGTCGTGGTGTTGCTACTTTAAACGTTGTATCATGTATTGGCTCAGACTACTGAATATGGATAATACTAGATACTAGTGATGCGCGGGTCGAGGTTTTTTAATACCCGCACCAGCCCAACCCGACGTGACAGCAAACCCGCCCTGCCCGCCCCGCTACAATTTCGCACTGATTTTCAACCCGAACCCAACCCGACCCGACACAAAAAGGAGGCAAGAGAAAAAGAATACAGTGGGTCTGTGTGACATGATTTGCAATGGAAAAAAACGATTCCTCTGTTACGCTATGGATTTGAATGGAGCACAACAGACCATTGGCTTTTGGCTGTAATTCTTAATACAAAGTTTAGGCGCTGTCTATTAATTGAACCTTACCGTGATTTCTGATCTTTGCAACCAAACGTAATGCCATCAGGCAAAATATTGCAAACAGGCTGTTTTATTGGAACAAAATTAACATGACAGTGACGCACTGGCGCTATCGCCTACTCTCCCATACAGTTTTGCGATATCCTGTGTTATGTATGATCATTTTGTACAGCATTATATTCCATTTGTAAATGAAGTTTGTTACATGCTGTTTTGCTGCCTTGCTGGTCAGCTATATTTGTTTTGTTCATTGGCACCATCTGGTGGCGTATTTGTAAAATCATTAAGAAAAGTCTAGTAATTTCTAGAAGCTTCTGGCACTTTCCTGCTTGGAGGGGGCGGGATTTCCCTAGAATCCTGTGGATCTTTCTGGAAGGTTGCTAGACTATAAAAAGGCTGTGATTTTAAGCACAAGGGACTGACAACAAAGAGAGCAGACAGCAGAAGAGAGCAGACCAGAGTTTTGTTTTGGCAACAGTTAAATAGTGGCAGTGTTATTAGAGAATTTAAATAGTGGATAATTTTTGAACAACTTTTTTTTTGTAAAGAATAAATTTGTTTTAGTTGTACTGGCCAGTTTTCTTTGTTGTGATTTTTCCAAGTCATAACAAATTGGAGGTTCCACCGAGATTGGATTCACCGAAGATTATTATTTTAAATCTTTTGACTAGTTTAAAAACCAGCAATCATGACTTTTGATGTGGAAAGTTTTTTGAAAACTCCAACCTAGGAATTAATTTTGTTGGCAAAGAAGAAGGACTTGCTACAAATAGCCTCAACCCTTGGATTATCTGATGTGAAGTCATCAATGAAGAAACAAGAAATATTCAACATTTTGGTGCAACACTTCATCGATGAAGATATCTTTGGGGAAGAAGCAGCAGAATTAATTAAAGCTGTGGAAGTGCCTGCAACGGAGCTGCAAAGACTTGAATTTCAGCTACGCCTGAAAGAACTGGAAGAGAGAAGGTTGGAGAAGGAAAGAGAAATGGAGGAAAGAAGGATGGAGGTGGAAGAAAGAAGGTTGGAGAGGGAGAAGGAGAGAGAACTAGAGGAAAGAAGGATGGAGAAAGAGAAAGAACTAGAAGAAAAAAGGATGCAGTTCGAATTGGAAATGAAGAAAATAGAAGCAGGTACTGTTCCAAAATCATTTGGACTTTCTGATCATTTTGATGTGGTTAAACATATCAGACTTGTTCCTCCTTTCTTAGAAAATGATGTTGACCAATACTTTACCCATTTTGAAAAAATTGCTGAAAATTTGAAATGGCCAAAAGAGCATTGGACAATGATGTTACAAAGTGTTCTTACTGGGAAAGCTAGAAAAATCTATAACCAGTTATCTGTCCAACAGTGTGCTGATTATGATTTTGTCAAATCTGCCATTCTGAAGGGTTATGAATTAGTCCCTGAGGCTTATAGGCAAAAATTTAGGAATTCTTGCAAGGAAGCCAGTCAAACTCATGTTGAATTTGGCAGGTTAAAGGAACAGTTGTTTGATCAGTGGTGTAATTCCATGAATGTTGAAAAAGATTTTGATAAAATGAGGCAACTTATTCTGGTTGAGGAATTCAAAAGGTGTGTCCAGCCTGATATTAAGACTTTCCTTGAAGAAAAACAAGCCATTACTTTGCAAGATGTTTCTACGCTAGCTGATAGTTATGCATTGACTCACAAGACTTCTTTTGTCCAAAAATCTACTTTTTCTAAATTTCAAAGCAAGTTTCAGTCCAAGACTTCTTCTAATAACACTTCTAATGATTCTAAGGCCACTTCTGAAAGGAAACCTTCCAGTGAGAAGCAATCCTCTGATTTTTTACCCTCTGTGTCTTGCCATTACTGCAAAAAGCAAGGTCACCTTATTTCTGAGTGTTATGCTCTCAAGAAAAAACAACAACGAGAAGAAACCAAGCCAACTGCTTTGACAAAGAGAGAATCTCTTGTATCAATGGTCAGTTCACCTGATCTTCTACCTTCTGTGTCTGATCCGGTTATGGAGGGTTTTGAGCCATTCATCACCGATGGTTCTGTCTCACTTTCACATGATTTTTCCTCATCTGCTCCTGTTCGAATTCTAAGGGATACTGGGTCTTCCCAATCTCTTATTCTTGCAGAGATTCTGCCTTTCTCGGACAAATCGTCTACTCAGGCTAATGTCCTTATTCAAGGAGTATAATGTGGTTTTACAAGTGTACCTCTCCATAATGTTCATCTCAAATCAGACTTGGTCTCTGGACCTGTTACTGTTGGTGTTAGGTCTTCTCTTCCTTTCAAAGGCATTCATTTGCTTCTTGGTAATGATCTTGCTGGAGATAAGGTTGTACCCTACCCTATTGTAACTGACACTCCTTTGATTCATCAAGAATCTGACTCTATAGAGGAGGAAATTCCAGACCTCTATCCTTCATGTGCAGTTACTCGTTCTATGGCCAAAAAGGCCATTCAGGATGTTGCTGACCTGGACTTTAACCTGGCTGACACCTTCATTGGGCAGTCTTTTCATCAGGAACCTTCCAGTCCTGAGATGTCCGGGAAATCTTCAGACTTGTCCTTGTCAGGTCATTCTAATGACATTTTGTCTCGTAAACAACTTATTCATGAGCAACAACAAGCTCGTGATCTAGCGCATCTTCTACCTCAGGCTGCAAGTGAACAAGAGGCTACTCAAGTTCCTGTCTGTTTTTACTACAAAAATGGTGTGCTTATGAGAAAGTGGCGTCCACCTGATGTTCCTGCAGATGAAGAGTGGATGATCACCCATCAAATTGTTCTTCCAAAGTCTTATCGTCAAGAAACTCTTAGTCTGGCCCATGACAATCCTATGTCAGGTCATTTGGGTATCAAGAAGACCCTTCAACGTGTCAGAAACCACTTCTTCTGGCCTTCCATGAGGTCTGATGTACAGGAGTACTGCAAATCCTGTCATACTTGTCAAATGGTAGGGAAGCCGAACCAAAATATTCCAAAGGCTCGACTTAAGCCCATTCCCGCTTTTGAAGAACCTTTCAGTCGGATCATCATTGACTGTGTTGGACCATTGCCGAAGACTAGGTCTGGTTGTGAGTACTTACTGACTATCATGTGTGCTTCCACCCGGTTTCCTGAGGCAATCCCACTTCGTAATATCAAGGCGAAGACTATCATCAAGGCTCTAACCAAGTTTTTCTGCTTAGTTGGTCTTCCTAAGTCTATTCAGTCTGATCAAGGATCAAATTTCATGTCGGGCATATTTCAACAAGTTATGCATGAGCTTGGTATTAAACAATACAGGTCATCAGCTTACCATCCTGAGAGTCAAGGTGCTTTGGAGAGGTTCCATCAAACCCTGAAGAACATGATAAGGACCTACTGCCTTGACACAGAGAAAGATTGGGATGAAGGTGTCCATCTTCTTCTGTTTGCTGCCCGTGAAGCTGTTCAGGAGTCTCTTGGGTTCAGTCCTTTTGAGCTCGTTTTTGGGCATACAGTCCGTGGACCTCTGAAGCTACTGAAGGAAAAGTTGCTCGCTGAAGATGATGTCCCAATGAACTTGCTTCGGTATGTCTCTGACTTCCGTAATTGTCTCTCTAAAGCCTGTGACTTTGCTAAGTCTAATCTCAAAGAAGCTCAGGGCAAAATGAAAGCCAGATATGACCTTCATTCAAAAGATAGAAGTTTTAAAACTGGTGACAAAGTTCTTGCACTTTTGCCAGTTCCTGGAAACCCTCTAAGAGCCCGATATTTCGGCCCTTACACTGTCCTCAAAAAGGTCAGTGATCTAAATTACATAATTTCAACTCCTGGAAGGAGGAAACAAAAACAAATGTGTCACATCAACATGCTGAAAGAATACATTGATAGAGACACACAGCAAAAGCCAGTCAATGTGGTAAATACAGTTGAACTGGAAAATTCCGAAGATTGTGACTGCCCCTTAGAAAATGAACCTGGTCCAGTCAAACTTGAAAATTCAGACATTCTTGAAAATATTGACAGCAAGTTGTCCCACCTGGACCCTTTTCAACAACAGCAGCTAAAGCAGCTCATATTTGAATGTAGTCACATTTTCCCTGACGTTCCATCAAGGACTGATTTGGTTTACCATGATGTCATCCTACAAGACGATGCCAAGCCTGTAAAACAGCATCCCTACAGAATGAATCCAGAGAAGCAGGAATACCTTCAACAAGAAGTCAAATATCTGCTTGAAAATGACTTTGTTGAACCAAGTTACAGTGACTGGAGTTCTCCATGCATCCTAGTTCCCAAACCCAATGGAACATATAGAATGGTGACAGACTACAGAAAAGCGAATGCTTTATCAAAAACGGACTCATATCCTATTCCCAGGATTGATGACTGCATTGACAAAGTTGGACAGTCAAAGTATGTCACAAAATTTGATCTCCTCAAGGGCTTCTGGCAGATCCCTCTAACTGATAGAGCAAAGGAGATCTCTGCCTTCGTCACGCCAGATGGATTATACCAATACAAGGTCATGCCATTTGGAATGAAAAATTCTCCAGCCACCTTCCAACGTCTGGTAAACAGAGTGATTGCTGGACTGCCAGGATGTGAGGCCTATATCGATGATATTATCATCACCAGTGACAGCTTCCAAGAGCACCTCACCTACATCAGAAACGTCTTTCAGAGAGTGAGTGATGCCAAGCTGACTATCAACCTTGTGAAAAGTGACTTTTGTAAAGCTTCAGTTGTTTACTTAGGTCATGTTGTAGGACAGGGTCAAGTCAAACCAGTTGATGCAAAAGTCAAAGTTATCACTGAATTTCCTGAGCCAACAACTAAAAGACAGCTCATGAAATTTCTAGGGATGGCTGGCTACTACAGAAAATTCTGTAAAAATTTCTCTATCATCTCTGAACCTTTGACAAATTTACTGAAGAAAAATGCAAAATTTGTTTGGGATGAAAAATGTCAAAATTCATTTGACCAGCTGAAAGCGATTCTCAAAAATGCACCAGTTCTCTTATCTCCCAATTTCAAAAAGGAGTTCAAGTTGGCAGTTGATGCCAGTGACATTGGTGCAGGTGCAGTTTTACTGCAAGAAGACACTGATGGAGTAGATCATCCTGTTTGTTACTTTTCCAAAAAGTTTGATAAACATCAGAAAAACTACTCAACAATTGAAAAAGAATGTTTGGCACTTGTTTTGGCTTTACAACATTTTGAAGTCTATTTGACTTGTTCAGCTACTTCCATCAAGGTCTTCAGTGATCACAATCCCCTCACCTTCTTGCACAAGATCAAAAACAAGAATCAAAGATTACTGAGATGGAGTTTACTTTTGCAAGAGTATGATTTGGACATTTCTCACATCAGGGGAAAAGATAATGTAATCCCAGATACACTTTCACGCATGTAATTTTATTTCTTTTCGTGATTGTGAAAAAAGTAATTTTACTTTTCTATTTGATTGTGAGACTTACACTGTTTGTTATGTATATGATTGTTATCATGATCAATAATATGTTTGTGTAAAGTTCAATATTGTTCTGATTATAAAACTGTGTTAATTTTAACAAAAGAAAGCTTTTAGCAAACCTTTCTTTTCTTAAAGAGGGGAGGTGTTATGTATGATCATTTTGTACAGCATTATATTCCATTTGTAAATGAAGTTTGTTACATGCTGTTTTGCTGCCTTGCTGGTCAGCTATATTTGTTTTGTTCATTGGCACCATCTGGTGGCGTATTTGTAAAATCATTAAGAAAAGTCTAGTAATTTCTAGAAGCTTCTGTCACTTTCCTGCTTGGAGGGGGCGGGATTTCCCTAGAATCCTGTGGATCTTTCTGGAAGGTTGCTAGACTATAAAAAGGCTGTGATTTTAAGCACAAGGGACTGACAACAAAGAGAGCAGACAGCAGAAGAGAGCAGACCAGAGTTTTGTTTTGGCAACAGTTAAATAGTGGCAGTGTTATTAGAGAATTTAAATAGTGGATAATTTTTGAACAACTTTTTTTTTGTAAAGAATAAATTTGTTTTAGTTGTACTGGCCAGTTTTCTTTGTTGTGATTTTTCCAAGTCATAACACCTGTCTACGAGGAAATTCTTTTTTCCTCATATATTTATTTCAAGATTGTTTTGGGGGGGCTTTAGGCGATTTTTTCAACACAGCTTATAATGTCGGTCTAGGCGTATTTTTTCCCAAACTAGGCAAAATCAAAATCGCGTCAACAGTTCCAGGGTTTAAGCGATTACGGCGCGCTTCCAAGACACGGCCAGCCGAACTGAAGGTTCGCTCACTTGTTGCGCTGGTTGTTGGGACGCAGAGGACTGCTTTGGCCACCATGGAGTTTTACACGATTATTCTTTGTCTCATGGTATGGTAATTAATGAGAGCAAGGCTAAGTTTATGACCATACAAGCTTCAGTGATAAGTTACCTATTCGTTTGGGTGATATGTGTTGCCTATAGAATGGTGTTATAGAAATGTACATCCAAGAAGTGTCTTTACTGCCGATGGCAGCACACGCTCTGCTGTTAGAGAACACGGAGCTGATAAACGTAGCACCTCAACAAGTTGATTTTATTTTTGAATACGAATCGTCATATGCCTTTCACTGTGAAGTGGCGAAAAAATGTTTTGACTAGGTGTTGTTTGGACTCACAGGTCAAAAAAATTACTACTACTATATAATATTTTGGTGCTGACTGCAGAACAGTTTATAAGATGAGCTATCATTCAACCTTTAGATCCTCAGTCTAACCGTGGAGGATTAAGCCGCACACCAGTGAGTTCGTGCACATCGAGAGTAGAGAGTAGGAAGAGGGAGAGTTACAATTGGCATTCTATTCTGCTTAAGGTAGTGTTACATCGTTTGACAACAGCATATTATCTAGGCTGTATGTCTAGAGCCCTCAAGTGGCCGATAGCCTATTATACTTTTTATTCGCAATTTCGTGGGAATTAGATGTCGCCACTGTATGGCCCAACCTGCCCGCACCCGCTAAATGTTATTAATATATTGACCCGACCCGCCCGACCCGCGGGACCCACGGGTTCCGGGCCGACCCGCGCAAGCTAGAAATATTTCTTCACATCAGTCTAATAAAGGCCTTGAAATTTGGCCTAAAACCAAATGAATCAAGAGTATCAAACAAAAAGCCATGATTTACACGATCAAAAGCTTTTTCTTGATCTATCGCTACAACTCCCATTTTTAACTTGAAAAGCCTACAATTTGACAAGATATCTCTCATCAAAAAGATATGATCAAATATAGATCTGCCAGGTATACAATATGACTGATCTCTATAGATGACACAGTGTAAAACCTTGCTGAGCCTATTTGCACTTCCTCTTGCCAAGATCTTGTAGTCAAGGCACAACAATGCCACTGGTCGCCAGTTCTTCATATCTTTTAAATCTCCTTTTTTTTTTTTGCAAAAGTGAAATTACTGCTTTTCTGCTGCTTTGAGGAAGTTCTATATTTTTTACAGACTCTTTGAAAACTTCAAAAATGTCTGTGCCCATGATTGGCCACAGTTGTTGAAAGAATTCAACAGGCAGTCCATCAAGACCAGGAGACCTTCCTAGCGACATCTGACCCACTGCCTCAGTAAGCTCTTCCATAGTCAAAGGTGCCTCCAGAATGTTCCGCTCTTCCTCTGGCAGGACAGGCAAGTCATTGTGAAGCGTCGCATCTTCTTCATCTCCAATGGGCTCTGCAGTATACAGCTGTCAAAAAAATCGGCTGCCACAGCCAACATTTCTTTCTGGCCGTGCACTTCTGTCCCATCAACCCTGAGCAAACACAGCATTCTTCTGCTTCCCAGCGTCCTTTTCTCTATATTAAAGAAATATTTTGAAGGTCCATCCATGTCCTTATAGTGGTTAAACCGAGACTGTACCATGGCTCCCTTTGCTTGTTCTTCCATTATTTTCCCCAAGAGATCTTTTTTTCCTTTCAAAGCTGCCTTTTTCTGAGCATTACCATTAGTACTCAAATCACTCTCCAATCTCAGAATCTCTCTCTCCAACTCACCCATCCTCTTTTTCAAATCCCCAGTCGTGTTCTGAGTGTACATTTGACAAAACATTGACAAAACACAAAACAAAACGTGTACTTTCCCCACATCCCACCACTGTCTTAAGGAAACATATTTAAGTTTTTGAGTACACCATGCTGTCCAAAACACTTTAAAATTCTCAATAAATTGACCATCCTCAAGCAGTTTTACATTAAAATGGTAATACGATTTTTCACAAGCAACAGGTGTCTCCCCAAAAATTGCAGATATGCAGTGATGGTCTGAGAATAATGTTAGAGTTATGAAGCTTCTTAAAAACTGGTTACCAAAGGACTTTGAGCAATAGAACCTGTCGAGCCGAGCCATTGAAATCTGATGTTGATTTACTTTTGTCCAGGTATGCTGGCGCACTGCAGGATGCTGCACTCGCCACACATCTACCAGCTCCTGAACCTGTACCATTCTAGTCAGAACAGCAGCTGAGCCTGAGTGGGGTTCTGCATGGTTTCTATCCGGTAGAAAATTCTCTGTTGTGATGTGAATAGAGGCCACTAGATGGCAGTATTTACCTTTCTTTTATTAGGCCCAGACTGGAGCTAGGTTGAGACATGTCCTGGGCATGTCTGGGGCAAGTCCCTGAAAAAAAAAAAAAAAGAGGTCTAAATGTGGGTGGGGTCTGCAAAAGAGTATGTAAGGAAAATAATTGAGACAGTAAAGTAGTAGGAGAAATTGCAAGGAGAAGGATACATGTGACCAGACCTGTCATTCTGTTCAAGATCTGTGAAGCTTTTAGTGGATTTTTGCCTGTGTTAGAGCATTTCCCTCACCCAGGACATCACCAAGCAACCTACAAAAGGGACTGTAAATATTTTCTGTTTTTTGGAAATCAGTCTTGGTCATTAGTTGTAGATATTAGATTAGTTATTATTGTTAGTTGTTGTCTTTGTTAAGTAAATGTGTATAAGTTTCAAAAACTGTGTCTGTCATCCCTTGCTGTTGCTGTTGCTGTAGTGTTGTAAATGTAATAACAAATTGGGGCCATAACAAATTGGGGGCTCAAGGTCCGGGATAGAACATTGTGTGAGTAATTTATTGAAAATCTAACATTTCAAATTGAAAAATAGTTTTTATTAATTTTCCTATATATATATATATATATGTGTGTGTGTCTATATATTGACAGATCAACAGCAATGGATGATTTCTTGGCATCACCAACCGTTGAGGTTTTGAAGTCTTTTAAAAAAACAGAACTGCTAGAAATTTGCAGACATTTAGAGCTGACAGAGGTGAAACCAGCCATGCGAAAAGCAAGACTGGCTCGAGAGATAGTTGAATATTACATTGATGAAAATGTGTTTGCACCCGGAGATCTGGAACAGTTTCCAGTGGAAAATCCAAATATAGAAATGGAACTTAAATTAAAACTGCTAGAGATTGAAAGGGAGGAAAGAGAAAAACAAAGAGAATTTGAGGGGCAAGAAAAAGAAAAACAAAGACAGTTTGAGTTAGAAAAATTAGCAAGAGAAGAGAAAAAAGAAAGGGAGGAATGAGAAAAAGGAAGGGAGGTAAAAGAGAAAGACGGAGAATTTGAGAGAGAGAAAGAGGAAAGAGCAGAAAGAGAGAGACAGAGAGAGAGATTTTGAATTAGAGAAATTCGATAGAGAAGAAAGACTCCAAATGGAGCAACTAAAAATAAAAATAGCAACAGAAAATAAATTTTGGGCTAGCCAAGAGGTAAAACTGATGCCTCCATTTTCAGAAAAGGATGTTGACAACTATTTCCAGTGTTTTGAAAAGGTAGCTAAGAGTTGCCGGTGGCCAAAGAAACACTGGCCTCTGATGTTGCAAACTGTCCTCAAGGGTAAAGCTCAACAAGCCTGTTCGGCTTTGTCTGCAGATGATTCCTCTGATTATGAGGTTGTCAAAAAGGTTATTTTGAGAGCTTATGAGTTGGTTCCAGAGGCTTAACAACAGAAATTCAGAGGTCTGAAGACATCTGAAAATCAGACTTATGTGGAATTTGCTAATGAGAAGAAGGTTTGCTTTGAGCGCTGGTGTACTTCTATGGAGGTCAAGGATGATTTCAACTCACTAAAAGAAATGGTGTTAGTTTAAGCATTCAAGAACTGTGTTAAGGATGATGTTAAGACCTACCTTAATGAGAAGCAAGCACTGAACTTGCAATCAGCTGCCAAATTTGCAGATGAATATGTTCTAACACAAGTCCAAATTTCAGTCTAGCAGTAACAATAGATGGTCCCAATTTCAGAAAAAGGGTTACAGTGATACCCAAGATTCCTCACCCAAAGACATAGACAAATCTGGTGATGGTGCTCAGAAATCCAGTAACAGGTCTGATCGAAGTGTGAAAGCTGACAGTGACAAAAGTGGTCTAGTTGCATTGCAAGAAATCTGGTCATGTTACAACTAACTGTTGGTTCCTAAAAGCTAAGAAAGAAAAAGAAAAGGACACCAAACCAAATGCCTTTGTGAAAGCAAGGTTAGAAACCCCTGTATTAGATGACCGATATGCTAAATTGCCTGCTTCTGGTGGGGCTAAAAAGCCTGATACTGCTGACTTTGTGAGGGAGGAATTTCTTCCATTTGTGTCAGAGGGATTTGTGCCTCTGAATGAGCATACTACTCCTGTCCCCATATATATCCTAAGGGATACCGTAGCTTCTCAGTCACTTTTGTTGATGGACTCTTGGGAGTCACGTGATGAGACCGCTTCAAGGGATTTCATACTTGTACAAGGTATTGAAGGGAAGACTGTATCTGTACCCCTGCGCTCTATATTCTTGAAGTCAGATTTAGTTACAGGACAGGTAAAGGTGGGACTTATGTCAAGTCTACCTATAAAGGGTGTTTCTCTGTTGCTAGGCAATGACCTGGCTGGGGGCAAAGTAGTTCCCCCTGTACATCTTACTTCACAGCCGAGCACTGAAGATGGGGATGAGGACCCATCTCTGTATCCTTCCTGTGCAGTGACCCGTGCTATGGCCAAGAAGGCTAAAGAAGAAGATGTTGTGGTGCCGTCCAGCACATTGAATAGTCAGGACTATTCCTCATGGTTCATGGTTCGCCTCATGACTCTGATTGGCCTACTATGGTTTCTCCGTTTGAGAACTTATCAGACACTTTTATCAGTTCATTGTTCAGCCAGCCAGATGGGTCTGGTGATTCTGATGTGTCTGGAGACTTGTCTCTGTCCAGAAAGCAGTTGATTGAGGAGCAAACTAATGATCCTGAAATTTGTGCACTAAGGAGTAGAGCCCTTCCTGATAAAGAAATAGACGCAGTTCCAGTTGGGTATTATCTCAAGGATGGTGAGTTGATGCGGAAGTGGCGCCCTCCTGATATCCCTGCCAATGCAGATTGGGCAGTGGTCCAGCAAATTGTTGTTCCGAAGGTCTACAGGAATGAGATCTTAACAATGGCTCATAGTTTACCTTTAGGAGGTCATCTTAGTGTTAACAAGACTATTGATAAGATCATGAAACACTTCTTTTGGCCCGGGCTTCGGAAAGACGTTTCCAACTTTTGTAAAACCTGTCACACTTGTCAGGTAGTTGGAAAACACTAGTTAGACCCACCTGTAGCTCCATTGCAGCCTATCCCAGCATTTGGAGAGCCCTTCTCTAAGGTCATTGTTGATTGTGTTGGTCCATTACCCAAGACTAGATCTGGAAATCAGTACTTGTCGTCAATCATGTGTGCATCTACCAGATTCTCTGAAGCCATACCTCTACGTAACATCAAGGCAACTGCAATCTCGAAGGCTTTGATAAAGTTATTCATGTTGTTTGGCCTTCCCAGGGAAATTCAGTCAGACCAAGGTGGCAATTTCACTTCAGGATTGTTTCAGCAGGTTGTGTATGAACTAGGTGCAAAGCAGATTCTTTCTAGTGCCTATCATCCAGAAAGTCAGGGTGCCTTAGAGTGGTTTCATTCCACTCTCAAGACAATGATGGGGACTTATTGTTATGACCATGAGAAAGACTCGGATGAAGGTGTTCATTTGCTGTTGTTTGCAGCTAGAGAAGCAGTGCAGGAGTCTACTGGATTCAGTCCGTTTGAGCTAGTGTTTGGCCATGAAGTGAGAGGACCTTTGCTATTATTGAGTGAACAATGGCAAGAGGAAGAGCCGCACATCAGTCTGTTAGACTGTGTTAGCAAGTTCAAGGAAAGATTGTGTGCAGCTTGTGACCTAGCCAAAGAGAACTTGAAATCAAGTCAGGGAAAAATGAAAACTTGGTATGATCATAAGGCTAGAGGCCGTGAGTTTAAACCAGGAGACAAGGTCCTTGTGTTGTTTCCCTTGCAGTCCAATCCATTGCAGGCTAGATTTCATGGTCCTAATGAAATTCTAACAAAACTCGATGATCTCAATTACATTGTGAAGACACCAGATCGGAGAAAGCCAAAACAGTTGTGTCACATTAACATGCTGAAGCCTCATCATGACAGAAATGCTAGGGTTGCAGCTGTCACTTCAGATTCTCCTATGGTCAAGACGTGTGAAGATGAGGGGGAGTTTCAAGATGATGAACCTAGAATTAAAGCTGAAGTTCTTTCATGTAAATTGTCAAACTCTAAAGTGTTGCAAAATCTTGATGTAAAACTCCAGCACTTAGAACCCTTACAAAGAGATCAGTTTGAGAGGTTGATCAAGAAATATGAGGATCTGTTTCCTGATGTTCCAAAGAGAGTTTCTATAGCCTCTCATGATGTAGATGTTGGTGATGCCAAACCAATAAAACAGCATCCGTACCGGATGAATCCTGAAAAGAGAAAGATTGCTGAGAAAGAGGTTGAGTACATGTTAGAACATGATATTATCAGACCCTCCAACTCAGATTGGAGTTCACCCTGTGTGCTAGTTCCAAAACCTGATGGAAGTACTAGATTCTGTACAGATTATCGCAAAGTCAATGCTGTAACTAGAACTGATGTGTTTCCAATACCTAGGATTGATGATTGTATCGATAGAGTAGGGCAAGCAAAGTTTCTGACCAAGATTGATTTATTGAAGGGTTATTGGTGCGTGCCTTTAACTGAGAGGGCCAAGAGCATCTCTGCTTTTGCCACACCATCTGGGTTGTACCAGGATGAAGTCCTACCCTTTGGAATGAAAAATGCCCCAGCCACGTTCCAAAGGATGATACAGTCTACAATTGCCGGATTGCCACACACGGGTGCATACATCGATGACCTGATCACATGAAGTGACTCCTGGGAAGAACATCTAAAAGATGTAGAGACGTGGTTCCAGCGCCTGACCCAGGCTAACCTGACTGTTAACCTGAACAAGAGTGACTTTGGTTGTGCTACTGTCACCTATCTTGGCTACATCATAGGTCAGGGTAAGGTGGCACCCATAAATGCTAAAGTCCAAGCTATCATGGACTTTCCCGTTCCTGACAACAAAAAAGCTTTGCGCCGCTTCCTTGGAATGATCGGGTACTACCGCAAGTTCTGCAAGAACTTTGCTGAGATTGCTCTCAGTCTAACTAACTAACTGAAGAAAGGCGTAAAGTTCACTTGAGATGATGTATGCCAGAGAGCCTTTGATCGCCTGAAGTCTCTGCTGTGTCACTTCCCCGTGCTCAAATCTCCTGACTTCAACAAACCGTTCTCAATCGCGGTCGATGCTAGCGACCAAGCTTGTGGATCTGTGCTCCTACAGAGAAGTGACTCTGATGACATTGAGCATCCCGTGGCATACCTCTCCAGGAAATTCAATCGCCACCAAAGGAACTATTCTACAATAGAGAAGGAACTGTTGGCTCTGGTCCTTTCTTTACAACACTTTGAGGTTTATGTTTGTACTGGACAAAAGCCAATGATTGTGCACACTGACCACAATCCGTTAATGTTTTTAAGTAAGATGAAAAACAAGAATCGGAGATTGTTGAATTGGGGTTTGATTTTACAGGAGTTTGACTTGGAAATTAAGCATGTGAAGGGTACAGACAAAGTAATTGCTGATTGCTTATCCCGTGTTTGAATATGTATATATATGTCATGTGTTTATTTGAATATTGTATGATGTGTATATATAGACAAGTATCCACTTAACCATTTTGTATTGAAAAGAAAAATTTTGCCTTTATGAGTCAAAATTTTTCACTTTTGGAATGGAGGTGTGATGTGAATAGAGGCCACTAGATGGCAGTATTTACCTTTCTTTTATTAGGCCCAGACTGGAGCTAGGTTTAGACATGTCCTGGGCATGTCTGGGGCAAGTCCCCGAAAATTAAAAAAAAGAGGTCTTAATGTGGGTGGGGTCTGCAAAAGAGTATATAACGAGGAAAATTGAGACAGTAAAGTAGTAGGAGAATTTGCAAGGAGAAGGATACATGTGACCAGACCTGTCATTCTGTTCAAGACCTGTGAAGCTTTTAGTGGATTTTTGCCTGTGTTAAGAGTTTTTCCCTCACCCAGGACATCACCAAGCAACCTACAAAAAGGACTGTAAATATTTTCTGTTTTTTGGAAATCAGTCTTGGTCATTAGTTGTAGATATTAGATTAGTCATTATTGTTAGTTGTTGTCTTCGTTGCGTAAATGTGTATGAGTTTCAAAAACTGTGTCTGTCATCCCTTGCTGTTGCTGTTGCTGTAGTGTTGTAAATGTAATAACAAATTGGGGCCATAAGACTATGCAGTTAAAATCACCACCTACGATTACCATCCTACAAGCGTCACATTCTGAAACCACTTGCTCTAATTTATTTAAGAAAGCTACCCTCTCACTACCTTTGTTTGGTGCATAGACATTTATTAAAATTACTTCCTGCTCCTCCATTTTCAAGTCTACTTTCAATAAACGTCCTGGGATGACAGCACATGACGATATTATTGAAGTGTTATTTCCGTTAGCAGCACAGCCACTCCTGCCCTTATACTATCGCCATGGCTCAAAATGCTTTCCCCTTTCCATTCATCCCTCCACTCACATTCATTCACACAATCTGAGTGCGTCTCTTCAATAAAAGCTACACGAATGTTATTTTTATGATAAAATCGAAAAGCTGCGCTCTTTTGGAACGATCTCTGCATCCATTCACATTTAATGAAGCAATATGAAAACCTGCACTCATAGTGATTAGTAACAAAGTTACAAAAACAGAGAGGACCAGCCATGTTTTAATCTATATTAATATTCTGCTGTTTTAACATTTTTTTAAGTACTTTTTAAGTCTGTACCGTCTTCTATTTTCAAACTCATCAAGAGATGCTTTTTTCAACGCAGTTTGAACAGACATGACAAAATGTCCGCAAAATGCTTTTGTAACCCAACACTCCTACTCTTCGTTTCATCTAGAAAGGAAATGAACTTAATCCAAAAAGGTTCATACTGTCTGTAGTAACTAATTTATGTTAACGTTCTTATTTTTCGAACAGAAAAGGTTTTATCCTACCTTGACATGTTTCGACGGGATACTCCTGTCTTCTTCAGAAGAGTCACCGATGTTACGAGTGACGCGTCTTATCAGCTGATGTTAGCGAGGCGTGGCCGCCCTGTCAGATTTGACAGGGCGGCCACGCCTCGTGCTGTCCGGCCGCTCTTCCAGGATGGTACTCCAGGTGTGGGAAAGCGTGTATGCCCCCTCGTCCCGGTTCATGGTCCTGTGGGCCTGCTTCCTGATTTCAATTGCCTCCATGATCCAGCGTTCATGTCGATTGTTCTGAGTGCGGATGACTTTGGCCTTGTCTCAGTTCATAATATGATTTTCCCTCTTGCAATGGTCTGTGATTGCTGATTTAAGGTTTACCTGTAGTGCTTGTTCCTTAACTGAGCGTGTCTGTCTTGCTGTTGTCTCTTTCTCGCATTCTTTTTGGTGTTCTTTTTTACGTGTATGAAAAGGTCTACCTGTTTCCCCAATGTATGTTTTATGGCAAGACCGGCATGGGATTTCGTATATGACGTCACATTTGTTGCAGTTGTCAATTTGGTCTTTCGGGTGTACCAGTAGTTGTCGTAATTTTATGTATGGTTTTACCGGGGTGTTGATGTGGAATTTTCTCATGGCCCATTGAATCCGCTCTGTGACGCCTCTTATGTATGGTAACGTAACGACTCCTTTGGTTTCGGTATCATTTTTACGTTTCTCTCTGAATGCCCCGGGGTTTTGTTTCAGCTGTACCTGTAGTTTGCCTGTGTTTATGGCCCATAGTGGGTACTGGCATTTCTTCAGTGCGTTAGTTATATGTTCCTCTTCCTTTTTCTTGTCTGTGTCTTCTGTCATGATGGATGCGCGATCAAACAGTGTTCTTACCACGGAAAGTTTGTGATTTATGGGGTGTTCAGATGACCAAAGCAGGTATTGATCAGTGTGGGTGGGCTTCCTGTATATTTTAATTTTAATGTCTCCTTCATTAGTGTGATGTATATTTATGTCCAGAAACGCTATGGTTTTGTCGGTCTCTTCTTCGTGTGTGAATTGTATTTTCCCAGTGCGGTCCATACTGTTTAAATGATCTGTGAGTTGTTGCGTATGTCCGGATTTTATTTTTTCTAAGATGTCGTCCACGTATCTTTTCCAGAGCGTGGGACAATTACTTTCGGGTGCCGATGCGATGGCCCTCGTTTCTAGGTCCTCCATGAAAAAACCACACATGATGGCAGACAGTGGGTCACCCATGGGGAATCCCTCTTTTTGTCTAAATATTGTGTTGCGGAATTTGAAATAGGTGGATGTGGCGACGAACCTAAGCAATTCTGATATGTCGTGTACCGAGAGATTTGTGCGCTTTTTTAATGATCTGTCCGTCTCCAATCTGTTTTCCACTATGTTTAAAGTGGCGTCTACAGGCGTGCGAGTGAATAAAGAAACCACGTCATGCGATATAAAGATTTCGCCTGCCTCTGCTTTGGTGTCTTTGAGTTCTTTGGCTAGCTGTTTTGAGTTTTTGCAATGATTGTTAGTTTGTCCCAAAAGGGGTTGTAATATTTCTGCGAGGTATTTGGATAGGTTGTACGTTACTGATCCTTTGCTGTCTACTATGGGTCGTAGCGGAGCTCCCTGCTTGTGGATTTTTGGTGTACCGTATATTCGGGGGGTTACACTTGCTGTGGGTATAAGATGATTGTACATCTGTTTGTCTATTTTCTTTTCACTTAGTAGTCGTTTTATGGTTCTCCTGAGCCTATTTTTCTTCTCCTCTGTTGGATCCTTTTTTAACACTTCGTATGTGTCTGTATCTTCCAGCATTTTCCTCATTTGTTTTTCGTAATGTTCTGTGTCCAAGATGACCGTAGGTCTACCTTTGTCTGCCGGGAGAATAGTGATTTCTTTGTTTTTAGAAAGAGTGTTAATGGCTTGTGCTTCTGATTTTGTAATATTGCTCGGTGGAAGTTTGGTTGATTTGAGGATGCCTGCTATATCATTGCGTAGCGCTGCTTTTTGTCCGTGGTCTGGTATTTTTTCACATGCCAATTCTGTAGCGAGGATAAACTCTTCGAGGGGGATGCGTTTTGGTGTAACCGCAAAGTTTAACCCTCGGGATAACACGCTATGTTCTGCATCTGTTAGATGATGTTTAGACATGTTACATATCCATTTATCATTAGTTGGGTGTTGGTTTCTTACGGTATGCTTATTTGCGATTAATTTGTTTAGTTTCCTTATGTGCCTTTCTTTCGTTTTTAAGAACTCATTCTCATACTGTTTATGTAAGTTTTTGTCTGCCATTTGCTCTTTTTCCTTACTTAATGGGTACCGGTGTTTGAACTCCTCCATTTTGTGTTTTAATTCAGATTCTAAATTCCTAATATTTTTTGCTGTTAATCGTATTCTTTCCTTGACCAAACTCATCCGCACTCTCTCCATCATTCGATCTGCATTCTTAGTTCGAATGGGATTCTTTACATTAAGGCTGGCAGGTGTAACATTTTCATCTCGGCAGCGCAGATTGAAGCGGAGATGGTTCTTCTGGCGCGCCCGTTTTAAAATCAGGTGTTCGAGGTAGCGGAACTCTCTGACGCAAGATTGTCCAAAGTTTTCGCGTAGTAATCCAAAAAGGTTCATACTAGGTTCATCTGTAGTAACTAATTTACGTTAACGTTCTTATTTTTCGAACAGAAAAGGGTTTTATCCTACCTTGACATGTTTCGACGGGATACTCCCGTCTTCTTCAGAAGAGTCCCCGATGTTACGAGTGACGCGTCTTATCAGCTGATGTTAGCGAGGCGTGGCCGCCCTGTCAGATTTGACAGGGCGGACACGCCTCGTGCTGACAGGGCGGCCACGCCTCGCTATCATCAGCTATAAGACGCGTCACTCGTAACATCGGTGACTCTTCTGAAGAAGATGGGAGTATCCCGTCGAAACATGTCAAGGTAGGATAAAACCTTTTCTGTTCGAAAAATAAGAACGTTAACGTAAATTAGGAAATGAACTTATCGGGACAATATAGTTTTCTTTTACCTTTCTGATGTCCGACATCACCCACCTGGAAAAATCAGCGAAAATATCCTCCTCATCAAAGGACATTTCCTCCTCGTTGGGGTCAGCCTCTGTTCCGTCCCGACTCCATTCCCCCTCTGCCGCAGCTGACGACTCTTTCAGGGTTAAAATCTATCTCACCACTATCCCCGAACTCTTACCACCATCAATAGTACTCAACCTTTCTTCCTGCCGAGATGTACAATCAGAAATTTGTTTTTCTGACTGATTTTCGCTGCCAACTATAAGCCCATTCATCCGATGCTTTTCAGCCTGATCATCACAAATAATATTTTAACCAGCACTATCCTTTTCCATTTCATCAGTTTTACTAGACCCGGTATCAACTTGCTCCTCAGTTTCCTTCGGAGTTGATTCGCCCTGTATTTGCTGTTTATTATGTTCCCCTGATCTATCAGTAGAAGGGCCAGGCTCCGGCCCAGGCTCCGAAGCCGAGGTCGATCCCTCCCCATCACCCCCTTTTCAATCTCCCTGTTAGCCGGCACCTGCCGCTTCTCGCTCAGGGCACGAACGTCTAACATACCCGTAAGACCCACATTTAAAACATTTAATCGACTCAGTGCTGGCAAACACAACATGATTAATACTATCAATCAAAAAATTCCACGCAACTTCCATTGTGGTATCTGGATTGTTTAAAATAAGAAATATTTTCGTCTCCTAAAAGACATGACATGTTTTATTTTGTCATTTTTACATCCTAAAGGGATATGCTAAATTCCGCTCATAACTTTGCCATATCTGCTCAAGGCGTTAAAGAAGTATTCTGTCATCAATATACCGCGGAACATTAAAAAGTATTACTTTAGTGACAGGTGAAGACAACAGCAAAGCTGCCACGTAAGCACCGTCTATCACCAGGCCTTACGCGATAATATCATGCACAAGGGTTTCATTTGATAGAAATATAACAACCGCCTTATTCATTCTAGATGCAGTTTTTATATTCTCATAACCCACCTTTTCTCTTACCGCCAAAAGGCAATCTTCAACAGAGGTAGTGGAACTGGGAAAACATTTAAAGCCATGGCTCCGACTTAACCCACCCATTTTCACCCGAAAAACGAGCTATAAATAGCTCGATCGGGGAATAAGTTTCTTTCAGTATTTTCTAAATTATACTCAACCAACTCAATTTCACACAGGAAAAACCACAATCGAGAAAACAGCGCTACTCAGCACACCCGCACTCCCGCTTCCACCCACAATCCTCTGAGAGAGAGATTTTTTTTTTGAAAAATACTTTATTTACATTAGCACATATCTACACATCTCAAAGGAGGAAATATTGTCAAATGCATGTATACTCAGACATTAAAGACGTGCAAAATGCAATTCATCATTACTGATGAAGCATATGATATCCTTATAACACCATTTTTGTTTTAAAGCTTCCATATCATCCATCAGTTTGTAAAATTTAAACTCTAGCCACACTCTGGCTCTGACATTGCAAAGCCACACAGATGCAGCCTCCTGACCAACTCTGCCTTCAATTTTGTACCTTCTGCTTATATAAATGCCAAGTTTGGCTTTTCCGGAGAGAAAGTTAAGCAGTTTCCACTTTGCATTGTCAACCCTTTTATAAACCGTGCCAAAAATAAAACAATTTTTTGAAAAGGCTTCACCAAATAAACCAAAAACGCAACTTAAAAGAAAAATCCAGCAAGTCTCTTACACTCAGTAAAAACATGAAAAACAGCCTCACGGAGATCACAAAAAGGACACTTATTTGAAACAGAGGGATTTATGACAGATAAAAGCATTTGAAGCGATGACACCATGTAAAATCCTCCATTGGAGGTCTGCTGTCCGTTTTTTGAGGCGAGGTTTATATAAGACCCGCCACTGAGGGCTCAGTCCACCATCTGCACTCAGGCTGTCCATCCACACGCTGAGTGGCCGATTGCACAGTCCTGTCCTGTTGATGACCTTCACACAATTAATGTATAAAGTTCTCTTGTCTGCTCTTTGCAGGCTCAGTTTTTCAGGGCTAACAGCTGTCAACAGGGGTCCACTCAGCTCTCCAAAAGCAGGGTCCAAGAAGATCGCTGGGAATTGATCTCTGTGGTCAGGCTGAGCAGTTCCTCTGCTGTATTCCATTAAGAGACCTCTCTCCTTATCAGTCAGTCTCTGTGTCCATAGCTGGAGAACCCTCTGTGTCACTCGGACCGACCGCATTCCCACCAGAGAGCTCACAGCACGGGCATCAGTTAGCGTCGGTCCCACAGCATCTACTAACTGTTGGAGACATACAATTCTTGTGCGACACAGTGCCGTCATAAGTCCAGGAATAACACTGCTGCTTACATCAAGCCTAGCCCCATAAATCAATGGCTCCTTTAATAACCAGTGCGGAGAGTCTGATTTGTCAGATCGAATTTGATTAAAAAGATCCCAGGATGGGATGATGGAGGCAACGCATTAAACTTTAAAAATTTTAAATCTGTTGAAAACAGAGCAGCATCCAACCCCAGGTTCTTTGCACTAAGAATGCAGCTGGCTGCTCCTCTCCACACTAAATCTGATGGACCCGTTAAAAACTTCTGAATGAACTGCAGCCTAAAGGCAGCTGTTCTACTGGCCAAGTGGATGAGACCCTGTCCCCCGGCCTCTCTGGATAAAAACAGCAACTTTGTGGGACCCAATTTAAACGATTCCAAAAGAAGTTTACCATCTTTGCTTGTATATGGGCTAAGAGACCCAACGGAGGGTCTATGCAAGCGAGGTGATGCCACAGTAGAGGCGACAAGGTTATTAAGCACAAGCACTCTACCTCTATAAGACATCTGTGGAAACAGCCATTTCCATTTAGCCAATGTACCTTAAACTTTCTCTGCAACATTCTGCCAGTTTTTTTGCACCATCGCTTCATTACCTAAAAAGATACCAAGGTATTTTAAGCCATCATTTTTCCAGGCCAGGCTCTGGGGAAGAACGGGGAGGCCACCATACCATCTCCCAACAGCAAGGGCTTCACTTTTCCTCCAGCACATTTTGCTGCTGACACAGAAGTAAAATTTTCTATAATATTTGCTAAAAGGTCAACGTTACTTGTAATTGTTTTTATAAAAAATAAATCATCTGCATAAGCCGACAAAACAATGTTCTTATTTAAACCAGGTAAAAGCAAATCTTCAATGCTTGTGCGTATTTTTTGTAGTAGGGGTACCAGGGAGAGTGCATAAAGCATACCAGACAATGAACATCCCTGACAAATGCCTCTATGCATTTTAAACGGAGCACACAGACTACCATTGAATTTCAGCACACTCTCAACATCTAGAGGGGGTGTGGAGGCATAAGACCTCAGATAGGTAAGTAGGAGCCAGGTTATGGAGGGATTTGTAGATGATGAGAAGGACCTTGAAGTCTAGGCGGAAGCGGATGGGTAGCCAGTGGAGCGCGGCGCGGACCGGGTTAATGTGTTCATGCTTTTTAGTAGAGGTGAGGAGTCGAGCAGCTGAGTTTTGGACCATCTGTAGGCGGTGAAGCTGTGTCTGGTCAACACCGATTTATAAGCAGTTACAGTAGTCCGGGTGTGATGTGAAGAAGGCATGGATCGCTCTCACTAGGTCCTTCTGGGGCAGGTAGGCTTTGGTCTTGGCTACGGTTCTCAGATGGAAATAGGCCCTCCTGACCACTGCACTAACCTGCTCCTGGAACTTAAAGGTACTGTCGAAAATCACACCAAGGTTTTTGATGTAAGAAGCCAAGGAGCCGAGGGCATCGGTCAAAAACACCTGAGAGGATTTTCCGAACACCATAATCTCCGTCTTGGCCTCGTTCAGGTTGAGAGAGTTTGTACCCATCCACAACTTGATGTCAGCCAGACAGTCAAGAAGCGGCTGGAGTGTAGACTGATCATCAAGCTTGAAGGGGATGTACAGCTGTATGTCATCAGCAAAACAATGGAAGGAGATGTGATGTTTGGACAGGATTTGACCGAGGGGTAGGTAGTACAGCAGAAAGAGGAGGGGGCCTAGAATGGAGCCTTGCGGGACCCCGCAGGTGAGAGGGGCCACCGAGGAAAAGATGTTGCCAAGCTGGACAGAGAAGGTCCAGTCAGCCAGGTAGGACCGAAAAAACTCCAGAGCTGTGCCTTTGATGCCCACGACCTGCTCCAACCGTGACAGCAGGATCCCGTGATCCACAGTGTCAAAGGCTGCTGACAGATCCAAGAGCACTAGGATTGAAGAGGTCCCTGCGTCAGCGGCTAGGAGCAGGTCATTTTGCACTCTCAGGAGGGCCGTTTCAGTACTGTGGGCTGCTCTGAAACCAGACTGGAACTTCTCAAAGATGTTATTTCTGGTCAGAAAAGATTGCAGCTGGACATAGACTTCCCACTCCATGACTTTTCACAGGAAGGGCAGTTTGGAGATGGCCTTGAAGTTTGAGAGAATGGAGGGGTCGAGGTTGAACTTCTTCAGTAATGGCTGCACCACAGCATGTTTAAAGGCAGCCGGGACACAGAGGAGAGGATGGTGTTAAGCAGCAGGAGGAGAAAAGGAGCAACCGTGTTGAACACTGTAGCATTTTTTAGGAGACGGGAAGGCAGGCAGTCTGAGGGACAGTTAGTCAGCTGTAGATGTCTGACTGCATCTTGGAGGGAGGAAAGGGTGATGAGCTCAAACTGCTTAAAAACAGCTGGCTGGGAGAGGGGGAGAGGAGGGCTGGGGAGTGTGGAGGCAGAAGGGTCAGTGGACCTGAGCGCAGCAATCTTTCCAGTGAAAAATTGTAGAAAGCTTTCACAGAGGGCAGAGGAGGGGGACTCATCACAGGGATTGATGAGAGAACTGAGTGTATTGAAAAAGACTTGTGGTCTGCGACTTTTACTGGAGATCAGGGAGGAGATGTACTGTGATTTTGCTACTTTTACGGCTTAGTGGTATTCCACCAGGCAACTTCGGAGGATTTGGAGGGACACGCGGAGGCGGTCCTTCTGCCATTTGCGCTCTGCACGCCTACAGGCGCGTCTAAGGACGCGTGTGGTATCATTGAGCCATGTTGTAGACTGTTTCTTGGTGTGTTTGGCCATGGAAGGGGCAACATAGTCCTAAATGCCAGCGCAGGTTGATGAGAAGATGGAAAGGGCTACACTCAGCACTACACTCAGGACTAGTGCCCAGAGAAGGCCTACATAGGGGGGAGTTAATGAAGGCAGATGAAAAATGTCCAGCAGTCGAGGGGTTAATCATGTGTGAGACCAGTTTGGAGGCAGTGTGGGTACCTCCTGAGCATGGCACTGAAACAGTTAACAGGATCAGAGCGTGATCAGACATGGCACAGATTTCATTCACTGAGACAGAAAGATAAGACAAGTTCTCTTTCATAATATTTCGCTCGATGTCTCACTATGGGATGCACGCCTCGCTGCAGCCTCAGAAGCATTAATCTCATTACGCCAATCCTGATTGGCTGGTGAACGTGTCCGTCCGCCCAGGTGGTACACCCACCTTAAATAGCTCATGCGGACGGCACCACGTCATTCAAACACCTCTTCTCACTCGGAGCATATCTCGCGTTCAGGGCTAGTTAGCTGAACTGTCCACAGACGGATTTTCTGTCGCCGGGCGCTACTAGCTTTGGATACCTTTTTGCTTCGTCGGTCACACCAGACCGGACTCAGTGCTCTCCCGCCCTACACGGCTTGGTCAGCACTGTCCTCGACGCCTCACCACGGCACGTCGAGTACCGAAGGCTAGCACACCAGTTACCTCTCGGTTTTCTTCACTCGACGCCTCACCACGGCACGTCGAATACCGAAGGCTAGCACACCAGCTACCTCTCGATTTTCTTCACTCGACGCCCCACCACGGCACGTCGAGCTCCGAGCGCTAGCACACCAGCTACCTCTCGGTTTTCTTAAAAGTTAGCAGATCAGCTAGCTGCCTCGTCTCCCGGCTTGCACACCAGCTAGCTAGGAATGGAGGCCCAAAACCCCAATACCAAGGGGCACGGAGACTCCGGGACCCGTCCCTGTCGCTGTGGGAACAAGATCTCGAGTAAAGATCCACACCAGGTCTGCTCGAGCTGCCTGGGGCTGGAACACGCCCGTATGGCTATTGAACTTCCCGGCTCGTGCCAACACTGCGCGGTGTTTACGGCGAAAAGTCTCCGCAGACGGCTAGCCCGCCAGGCTAGCTTGTCTGGAATTGACCCCCTCCTCCCCTCCGACGGTGCTGCCGCCGAGGGCAAGCAGGATTTGGCGGTCGCTACGGCGGCGATTCCAGAGGCTAGCGCCAGCTGGGGCTCCCAGCTCGACCTCGCCGCGGATCCCCCGTGTGAGGAAGACGTCCTAGAACTGGACTATGGGGACGATGAAGATGGCGTCTCTGAACTCCTCATATCAGAGGATGAGGAAGATGACGACGTCTTCATTACACCGGCTCGGGCTTCGCAGCCCGCGGCCTCCGTCACCTCTCGGGATGGAGATGAGAGTAGCACACCAGCTTCTCCTCTCCCCAGCTCCGACATGCTCGACGTGTGCAAACGCGCTGCTGTCCGGCTGGACATCCCCTGGCCCGTTGTCGTAGCTGAGACCACCAGATCCCGCTATCTCATGTCCACAAGCACGCACATACACAAAAGTTTTTTCAAAGAGAATACATTGTGTCCCGCTGTCGCAGCTAGGCTGAGTGCCGAGGGCGCAGCTGAAAATAAAGAAAGCCAAACCTGTCAAAATAAGCACGCCACCCGGGGGCCTTGTCATTCCGCCACAGGAGAGCGCCACCGCACTGCGGCTGGGCCCTCTTGTGGTGGGAGGGCTCCAGGCCACGTCACCCGGGGGCTGTGTCATTCCGCCACAAGAGGGCGCCACCGCACTGCGGCTGGGCCCTCTTGTGGTGGAAGGGCTGCAGTGCACATCACCTCTCGCCCTCAGATGGCGGAGATGAGTCGCACTGGCAGCCCCACCCTGGGTGTTAAGGACGATTTCGAGGGGGTACAGGCTGCAATTCGCCGCTGTCCCCCCGCGATTCGCCGGCGTTATACACTCCCAGGCGCGGGGAGAGTCAGCTCGTGTTTTGCAGGAGGAAATTTTCTCACTGTTAAACAAAGGAGCAATCTGTGTCGTCCCTCCCGCACAATGTCAGAGCGGTTTCTACTCCAGGTATTTCCTAGTCCCCAAACGGGGGGGGAACGGTATTCGCCCTATCCTGGATTTACGGGCTCTGAACAAATATCTCAGGAAGTACAAGTTCAGGATGCTCACACACGCATCCCTGTTGCGTCTTGTACGTCAGAACGATTGGTTCACTTCAATCATTCTGAAAGACGCGTACTTTCACATCCCAATCTATCCTCCCCACAGAAAGTATCTGAGGTTCGCTTTCCAGGGGATCTGCTACGAGTATCGCGTGCTCCCTTTCGGTCTGTCATTAAGCCCGAGGGTGTTCGTGCAGTGCACGGAGGCAGCAATAGCCCTGCTGAGACGGCGGGGCATCCGTCTGGCCACTTACCTGGACGATTGGCTGCTTTTGGCGCAATCGGAGCAGGAAGCCAGGGCGCACACGCGTATTCTCACACAGCACCTAGTCGATCTGGGTTTTGTGATAAACGCGGAGAAAAGCATGCTGTCCCCAGCCCAATATGCTATCTTTCTGGGGTTATCCCTGAATTCGGTGTCTTTCACAGCTCGCCTCTCGGCGGAACGGGTGAGAGCTTTTAGGGCATGCCTCGCGCTTTTTTATCCAGGCAGGTTTGTTCCATTCAGACTGTGTCTTCGGTTACTCGGTCTGATGGCGTCTGCCATCCTCGTGATCCGTCTCGGTCGCCTCCTCATGAGAGAATTCCAGCTTTGGGTGGCCTCATGCGGGCTAGATCCCGTGCGTCACGGCACGCGGAGAGTCTTGGTCACACTGGAATGCGCCAGGGCGCTGCGTCACTGGCGGACCCCGTCCTTTCTGACCCAGGGGGTCCCAATGGGCTCGGTCCTGTCCAGGAAGGTGGTCACTACAGACGCCAGCCTGACGACGGTGGCGTACATCAACCGTCAGGGGGGTTGCGCTCCCGTCAGTTGCACATGCTGGCACGCAAACTGATCCTGTGGAGCTGCGGCCGTCTCCTCTCCTTGAGAGCGACGCACGTCCCGGGGGTCTTGAACACAGGCGCGGACCTGTTGTCCAGGGGTGCGCCGGTGTATGGGGAGTGGACTCTGCACCCGGAGATTGTGGAACAGATATGGGCCCGGTTCGGTCGGGCCGCGGTAGATCTGTTCGCGGCAAGAGAAAACGCGCAGTGCGCGCTGTTTTACTCTCTGCGCGGCATGGATGCTCCCCTTGGCATAGACGCACTAGCGCACGTCTGGCCGCACGAGCTTCTTTACGCGTTCCCTCCCCTGGCCTTGATATCCCCCACTCTGTCCAGAGTGAGGGAACGTGGTCACGGACTGATATTGATTGCTCCGCATTGGCCGGCGATGCATTGGCTAGCGGAAATATATCGGTTACTGTGCGCTCAGCCTTGGCAGCTCCCGCTGCGCAGGGACCTGCTATCGCAGGGGGGGGGGCGATCCTCCACCCGCACCCGGAACGCCTGGCGTTGTGGGCGTGGCCCCTGAGTGGCTCAGTGTCTCGGCTGTGGGATTGTCACAGCGTGTGATTTCCACTATACAAAACGCTAGGGCCCCATCCACTAGGTCTTTGTATGACTGTAAGTGGAGGGTGTTTGAGGGGTGGTGTCACAGGAACGGCCACGTTTCTTTTCAGTGTCCTGTGAGTGCTATACTGTCATTCTTGCAGGACCTGATTGACAAAGGCAAAGCCTTCTCCACGATTAAGGTGTACTTGGCGGCGATCGCCGCCTGTCACGTGGGGTTTGAAAAGCGAACGGCGAGTCAGCACCCACTGGTTTGCCGTTTTATGAAGGGAGCGCGTAGGCTTCTCCCCGTGTCCAGACCACTGGTGCCACCGTGGGATCTGGCTGTGGTTCTGGAGGGGCTTAAGGGCCCTCCTTTTGAGCCACTGGAAGGGGCAGACTTGAAGCACGTGTCTTTCAAGGCTGTGTTGTTGCTGGCTCTGGCTTCAGCTAAGCGAGTTAGTGACATCCATGCGCTTTCGGTGCATCCGTCATGCGCTCAGCTCTTCCCGGGAGATGTAAAGTTGATTTTGAGGCCCAACCCGGCTTTTGTGCCTAAGGTGGTGGGCTCATGTTCTCCAATTGACCTTCTGGCCTTTGCTGCCTCAACAGAGGAGCAGCAGTCGCACGCGTTATGTCCAGTCCGTGCGGTGCGCATGTACATGGACAGGACTAGGGGATTCAGGAGGAGCGATCAGCTGTTCGTCTCCTGGGCTAATCCTCATAAAGGAAAACCTATCACTAAGCAGCGCCTATCCCATTGGGTGGTGGAGGCGATTGCTTTGGCCTATACGTGTCGGGGTTTGCAGCCGCCTGTGGGCCTGCGGGCGCACTCGACTCGGGGCTTGGCCGCATCCTGGGCCTTATTCAGGGGAGTTTCTGTTCAGGACATCTGTGCAGCGGCGAGTTGGTCCTCGCCTCTCACTTTTGTCCGCTTTTATAAGCTGGACGTTTCCGCCCCATGCGTGGCACGCGCGGTTCTGCTGTCCTGACTGGAACAGATTGCTTCTCTGTGGGTTGGTGGACGCTGGATAAGCTTGTCTGGCAATACGGGAGCTACGATATCCCATAGTGAGACATCGAGCGAAATATTATGAAAGAGAACTTTAGGTTATTTACATAACCCCGGTTCTCTGAGTAATATGAGTGAGATGTCTCACCAGACAACCCTTCTTGCTGGGGCGAGTGAGAAGAGGTGCTTATCTTGAATGACGTGGTGCCGTCCGCATGAGCTATTTAAGGTGGGTGTACCACCTGGGCGGACGGACACGTTCACCAGCCAATCAGGATTGGCGTAATGAGATTAATGCTTCTGAGGCTGCAGCGAGGCGTGCATCCCATAGTGAGACATCTCACTCATATTACTCAGAGAACCGGGGTTATGTAAATAACCTAAAGATCTAGTGTGTGTCCCTTTTCGTATGTAGGGCCAGTGACAGCCTGATTGAGACTGAATGAGTCAATGAGGTTCAGAAAGTCCTGGGCCAGAGGCTGCCACTCACAGCAAACATGGACATTTAGATCACCAGATATGATTATGAAATCGTACTTCACCTCAAGTCCAGATAAAAAATCAGCAAAGTCATGGATGAAGTCTTAGTTAAATTTCGGAGGGCGGTACACCACTGTACACAAAACGGGGGAAGACAGAATTAATTCAAAAAGTTGCAGTTCAAAGCTAGTGTAGCTGATGTGTGGAATCTGCTGACAGCGAAAAAACGGCTGGTAAACAGTGGCAACGCCCCCGCCTCTACCTGTCACTCGGGGGGTAGTGAGGAAGTTACAGCCCGATGGAAGGAGTTCAGAGAACGTGTGTTTTCGCCAACAGAAACCTAAGTCTCGCATAAAAGCAGAAAGTCCAGTTCACGGGAGGTAAAGAAGTCGTTGAGGATGAATGTCTTTCTCACCAGGGGCCGCACATTTATCAAAGCCATCCGGAGGGTTAGCTCGTCGCTAGCCGGTGGTCCAGAGCGCTTTAGCGGGCGCAGGCTAGAGTGGTCAACACCACGGCTATGCCTACGCAGAGAGCGCAGGGAACCGTGCTAGGAGTGTGGGCTTGAGTGCGGTGCGGTCCGATAGACGGTACCCAGCAGGTCAGTAACAGCCATCTTTTTTATTTTGAGGGTTTCAGTATTTGTTTTACTGCCGGTGGATTCACTCATTGTTTCTTGCTCCATAATGTCTGATTCCAAATCTTTGATGGATCTGGTGATGTCATGGGTGACATTAAGAGTGTGCTGCTGACACATAAGTTTAATCTCAGTCTCTCCATGGTCCCACCGCTGTCTGAGACAAGTAAATTCACCTTTCCTCTGTCTGAAAGCAGTCCAGAAAAACCTAAAAACATCCCTAAAACTCTTTTCACAAGTTAAAACCGAATCAAAATGCCAATATGCACTTTTAGGTAAAACATTCTTTACAAAAATATGACACAGAAGCAGAGAATGATCTGAAAACCCAACCGGCATGATTTTACACATTTTAAAAACATTTAAAGCATTTTGTTTCAAACATTAAAATCGATCAAGCCGGGCCAAACAGATGATGTTTTCGCTTAGGTGGGACCATGTGTCCTGCCTGGAGTCTGTGTGCATCAGTCTCCACACATCCACCAGGCTATGAGAATAAACCAGCTGCGTCAGAGCACGTTGGGAAGCTGGATGCGGCTCCAAATGATTACGATCTAAAAATTTATTCTCAGTGCAGTTAAAATCCCCACCCAAGAATATAAAATCCTCCAAGTGACAGTCATTTAATTTATCACCAATTTTTTCTAAAACCAACTTCCTCTCTCCACCATCTGTCGGAGCATAAATATTGACAAATTATTAATAAAAAACAATAACTTAGGTGAGAGATTCACTGGAGCCTTTCCCATCACTAGTGAATTGTTTTTTGACTTAAAGTACAAGTTTTTTTAATCTAAAAATTTCTTGATCAGAAAGGAGTGATTCTCCTTTATTTCTCATATGAACTCTGACTGAGTTACAGAAAACTTCCAGATCAGGAAAATGTTCCTCCACTTCAACACCTTTCAAGGTTTTTGTTTGTTGAAGGAAAGATTTAATCATGTGGGCAGAGTACATCTTTTTCTTCGGGCTGCTACTCATTGTTGCCATGGACACATCACTGCTGTCAGACACACACCCATCCTCACACATCACTGCTGTCAGACACACACCCATCCTCACACATCACTGCTGTCTGACACACACCCATCATCACACATCACTGCTGTCAAACACACACCCATCATCACACATCACGGCTGTCAGACACACACCCATCCTCACACATCACGGCTGTCAGACACACACCCATCCTCACACATCACGGCTGTCAGACACACACCCGTCATCACACATCACGGCTGTCAGACACACACCCATCCTCACACATCACTGCTGTCAGACACACACACACCCGTCATCTCACATCACTGCTGTCAGACACACACCCGTCATCACACATCACTGCTGTCAGACACACACCCGTCATCACACATCACTGCTGTCAGACACACACCCGTCATCACACATCACAGCTGTCAGACACACACCCGTCATCACACATCACTGCTGTCAGACACACACCCGTCATCACACATCACTGCAGTCAGACACACACCCGTCATCACACATCACGGCTGTCAGACACACACCCGTCATCACACATCACTGCAGTCAGACACACACCCGTCATCACACATCCCAGCTGTCAGACACACACCCGCCATCACACATCACTGCAGTCAGACACACACCCGTCATCACACATCACTGCTGTCAGACACACACCCGTCATCACACATCACTGCTGTCAGACACACACCCGTCATCACACATCACTGCTGTCAGACACACACCCGTCATCACACATCACTGCTGTCAGACACACACCCGTCATCACACATCACTGCTGTCAGACACACACCCGTCATCACACATCACTGCAGTCAGACACACACCCGTCATCACACATCACGGCTGTCAGACACACACCCGTCATCACACATCACTGCAGTCAGACACACACCCGTCATTACACATCACTGCTGTCAGACACACACCCGTCATCACACATCACTGCAGTCAGACACACACCCGTCATCACACATCACTGCAGTCAGACACACACCCGTCATCACACATCACTGCTGTCAGACACACACCCGTCATCACACATCACTGCTGTCAGACACACACCCGTCATCACACATCACTGCTGTCAGACACACACCCGTCATCACACATCACTGCTGTCAGACACACACCCATCATCACACATCACTGCTGTCAGACACACACCCATCATCACACATCACTGCTGTCAGACACACACCCATCATCACACATCACTGCTGTCAGACACACACCCATCATCACTGTCGCTAATGTCCAACAGCTCTTGTTTCTTCTCGCTCTGCTTGTTTGAACTCACCCTGCTTGTTTTTGCCTCACTGCACACGTTTTGGTTTGACTCTTGCGTTTGTATGGAGTGGACTTATTGGAATCGCATGCAGCGTCTTCCTCAACCATCTCACATCACGCAGTGTTTGTCTCACCCGTCTCACCCGCCTGTTCTTGACAAAACTCACCCATATTTTTTTCCTGCAATTCACAAGCATCGCCCGAACTCTAAATTGACCGGCGTCTCACAGGCATTTTCACTCGTATTTTCCCATCTCATTAGTGACTTCACTTTCACCACTCTGCTGTACCGTCAGTTTGCTATCTGTACCATTACACTTGTCCTGAACATTCGCCTCGCCAACGCCATCACCAGCATTATTAAAGCCAGACCGTTCCTCGACACAAGCCTTTCCCGACTGCTCAACATTATCCGAAATCCCCGCAGAGGTGCTCGGCTGTTCCCCGACAGCGGACCCCTCAGCAGCGGTAGGCTGTTCTGCAGCAGCTCTCCCGGAGCCAGGCGGAGCGGACTCAGCTCGCTTCGGACAGCTTTAACTGTATGACCTTCCTGACCGCAACCAAAACACTTCATAACCGAAGATGTAGCGTTAATGACATAATCAAAACCCTCCACTTTTATACGAAAGCACAGATTTAACTCCTCATCCCGATTATTTAAAATCATATAAACCTGTCGTCTATGAGACACAACGTGTTTCAATAAGGGGGATTTACAACATGAAAGTATCTTTTTCATTGGAGAAACTGTTTTTCCGTGTCGAGAGAGCTCTCTACACAGAAACTCAGCAGTAATAAAAGGAGGGACATTTGACAAAATAACTTTAGTTGCGGGGTGCGTTAGTGGTTGCACTAAAACAAACATATCTTGAATAACGATGCCTTTTTCAACAACCATGTTAACCTTCTCCACTTGGTCAAGGAATAAAACAGCGGCACTGTTCATTCGAGCCGCCGATTTCACACTGCTGTGGCCAACTATCTCCCCAACAGCTAACCCCACTTCTTCCACGCTGCACGGAAAACCGGCACTAACTAAATATCACAAAGATTACATTTAATTTAAGCTACGTTGCAAAAAGATTAGGAAAAAGATAGAAACCACTCACTCAGGCTCGCTCTACACCACGCTCACTCCCAGCATGCACTCAGAGAGAGAGAGAGCGGAGAGAATGGCTGGAACGCAGGGAAAGGGAGAATCCGGAGAGGGAGGAAAGGAGGGAGAGAGAGCGACTGGACAGAGGAGAAGAGGGAGAGAGAGGAGAGAGAATGACTGGAACGCAGGGAAAGGGAGAATCCGGAGGGAGGAAAGGAGGGGGAGAGAGCGACTGGACAGAGGAGAAGAGGGAGAGAGAGCGACTGGACAGAGGAGAAGAGAGAGAGAGAGCGACTGGACAGAGGAGAAGAGAGAGAGAGAGCGACTGGACAGAGGAGAAGACTTTACTTTTAAAAAACACTTTATTCAAAAAACTGTTCAACACAGGGCATAATCACACAAACTGCATCCTGTCAAACCCGTTTACTTACAGCCTCACCCCTCCCCACTTACAGCCCCACCCCTCCCCACTTACAGCCTCACCCCTCCCCACTTACAGCCCCACCCCTCCCCACTTACAGCCTCACCCCTCCCCACTTACAGCCTCACCCCTCCCCACTTACAGCCTCACCCCTCCCCACTTACAGCCCCGCCCCTCCCCAAAGAACTTCACTGATTAACCATTTACTTTCAAATTCAGTCTGGTTATTGTCCAGCTTGTAAAATGCAAACTCCATTGTCATTTACAGTAGAATACCGAGAAGGTAAATATAATACAGTTCCTGATGCCCTTTCACGAGCTCCTGTGGACAGCCACTCATCAGCCACCTGTGCAGTAGTTTTACGGTCCAAGCGAGGCACCTCAAAAACATTTGAAATTACAGATGAGGACATCTGGGGAGCCCAGCAGGAAGACTCCATTATCCAAAACCTGAGACAAAATCATGGACACGGGCGAAGTGATGGAAACACCTACCTCAAAAGTTCACTGTGTTGGAGGATAAAGTTTACAGAGTGGTCAGCTTACCTCAAAAAACTTTATATCAAGTGTACGTCCCTTCCTCCCTCCGTCAACAACTCTTGCATCACTATCACGACGATCCTCTCTCCGGTCATCTTGGGAGGTACAAAACGTAAAAACGGCTACAAGCCTTGGTATACTGGCCTGAGATGAGTCTGGATGTGAGAAACCATGATCAGTGTTGCAGAGTGTGTCGGCTCTATAAACAGGAAACTCGAAAGCCAGCCGGGAAACTTCAGCAGACGGTGGTCACAAGCCCCAGGGAAATGTTGAGGGTTGACATCATGGGTCCCTTTCCACGAAGTTCAAGAGGAAACATCTATTTATTGGTCTTTGTGGACTATTTCCCTTGATGGGTTGAGATGTTCCCCCTACGCCAAGCAACTCTAGAGTGTGTATCTGGCGTCCTCATCAAGGAGATTTCAACACGCTGGGGTGTGCCAACTTACATCCTGTCGGACCAAGGCCCTCAGTTCGTGTCATCTGTTTTTGAGGAGACCTGTAAACGCTGGAATCTAAAACAGAAAAAGACTTATCATCCACAAACCAACCTTACAGAACGGATCAACCGCAACATTAAAACCATGATTGCATCATATGTGGAGGAAAATCACAAAACATGGGACAAACACCAGAATTCCGCTTTGCCTTGAACTCAGCAGTTCATGAGTCTACGGGGGTGACACCTGCAGAGCTCAATCTGAGCCGTTTTATTCAGGGACCCTTAGACAAAGAACTCAAACCATGCTCTTGTGACCCTGATGCACCTGCATACTCCACAGCTAATCAGATTATGGAGCTCAAAAAATTTGTCAAAATAAATGTGGAGAAGGCAAGAAGGAGACAAAAACAAAATTATGACAAAGGGAGACGAGATGGGGATTTCAAAGGGAGACGAGATGGGGATTTCAAAGGGAGACGAGATGGGGATTTCAATGGGAGACGAGATGGGGATTTCAATGAGAGACGAGATGGGGATTTCAAAGGGAGACGAGATGGGGATTTCAAAGGGAGATGAGATGGGGATTTCAAAGGGAGACGAGATGGGGATTTCAAAGGGAGATGAGATGGGGATTTCAAAGGGAGATGAGATGGGGATTTCAATGAGAGACGAGATGGGGATTTCAATGGGAGACGAGATGGGGATTTCAATGAGAAAGACAGGGTCTGGATGCGGACCCACCCATTGTCAAAGGCAGACAAATTCTTTTCTGCTAAATTAGCTCCCCGCTGGAAAGGGCCATACCATGTGACCAGGAAAAACGGGGCTCTGGTAAAACTATGTGGACCAATCACCTTGTGACGACCAGTCTTACCTGCCTTTGTAACGTCACTTCATACATCCACAACACTTCGGTCTCACTGATTTGTCCCGGTTTTCGCTCGACTGACTGAACGTGGTTTTAAATTAGCCAGTATCGGAGTAGCAGGAAGTGCGTGAGTGCGTCAATGGCAGTGCAGTCTGCGGTCTGAGCACACAGCTCTTTGATTAAAAAGAAAAGTGAGGCTGTTGTGATTCTGCTCTTTTGGTTTTGGTAGTTCTGCTATGCCTTGATCCCATGTCATGTTTAAGTTCTGTGCCTGGCCTAGCCATGTTTAGGATTTCTGTGTTTAGTGACCACTGCCTAACCTTTGACAATTCTCAGGATCATGTATTGTGTTTTTGGTAATTTAGATTTCATGTTTTATTATTTTTTCATGCCTCAGTTTTCATGCCATGTTTTCATTTCCATGCATTGGACTTCGTCTACCCTGTCTTGTCTTGTGTAGGTCTTTGCCCACGGTCCCTAGTCTTGCGTGCCACTCATTCGAGTGATTTATTGGTTTCTGGGTTTTCAATCTTCCTTCATTATCTCGTGTGCTTCCTTCCTCTCTCTTTTACTATCTACAAACCATACTAACAGTTTGTTGTTTTCGATAATTACTAACCCTCATTAACATTGTATATTTTTACTAACTTACTAACATGCACTCAGGATTGTATAGCTGCACATACTAATTGACTAACGATCTCTCAGCAGTCGCTCAATTATAATCTCCGCCTCCTTGCCTATCCCTAATTATCTCTGCTGCAGTTTTCCACTTATATCTCATGCTTTCCTTTTCTTTAGACTGTACACTTAAGTACTCCTTAACCGGAGCTGTTTGTTCATAGGATTGTCTTGTGATCCCTGTCTGCGTTTTGGCATTTGCCGAATTCATGTGATTAGTTTATTCCTCATGTGTCTCTCCCTGATCATTGTTACCATTGATTGCACCTGTTCTCCCTGGTCATGTGTTTACCCCGGGTGTGTATATAAGATGTCTGTTTGGTACACTTTCTTGTCAGATCGTTCTCCCTAGTTTTCTCGTGCCACGTTTCTCGCCTTGATTTCTCAGTGTTTATCTTTCTGACTGGACCGTCCTTGATATCGAGTTTTGCCTATTCCCTGTACTTTTGCCGCATTCTTATTTTTTGACCTCTTGTCTGACTACGATTTTTTGTGATTGGTGCCCTGTGTATGACTCTGGATTTCGCCCTTTGGATTCTGATTTTGGATTGCGGACGTTGTACTGTTGCCAGCTCTGTTGGGGGGTTTCCCTCTTCAGAAATAAAGCCTCCTTTTTGCATTTTACTGGTGTTTGCTCTTGGTTCATTTCGTAAAACCTCAGTCAGTTTAAATTCCTCTCGGCTCGCTTGCTCTCCTACCAGATTACAACCTTGATTCTTCACTCCACGTCCACCAGCAGTTCATTCATCGGATCACTATAACCCCACAAACAGGGAAATGTCGTTTTCACCGGAGGCAGAATTTGGAAAACCTGGAACGGATCCAGTCCCGTGAGTAGTTGGTGAAAATAGTGACTCCGTGGTTTTTTAAATTTTAAAAAAAAAAAAAAAAGGACTGAATTGTTTTTGTTTGGGCACTTGGGAGAAAGGAGATTCTTTGTGGTGGTGCATTATAAACTGAAGGGTTTTCTGTCTTTGAACTGCACTGAAGTGCAATGACTGAGCAATCCTCTTCCTTTTTTTTTTTTTTTCGTGTGTGTGTGTGTGTGTGTGTGTGTGTGTGTGTGTGTGTGTGTGTGTGTTTGTCTTTATTACATTGTGGGGCCCGTCATCTGACAGCACAGTCACAGCGTGGGGACCAAAATTTTTGTGGGGACCGAAAACCCGGTCCCCACGAAAATAACCTCAGATTCAGCGAAAAAAGGGTTAAAACAATGCCCTGTCAGATTTTCCGGCATTTCCCCACGATGCACGAAAACCAATATTTTGTGCTTAAGTGTGCGTAGTCGATGTAACTCAGTATTGCCCCTACGTGGCCGAGAGCGGTAATGCCTCGATACACACTTCTTAATTCGGAATACACAATGAGTGAAAATGCGCATGCTCGAGCAGTCGACTGCCAAGTTATGGATTTATGGATGACCTGATTTCAAGGTAAATACAGTACACTGCAATGATCGGCGAAATAGTATCAGTCATGAATAAAGGCAAAACCTAAGTTTATACGAAACAAAGTAACTGCATCCACTCAAATAAAAAGTCCTTTTCAGAGCCTAAACTTCTTTATGACAGAGATGCTAATGCTAAGCTTCGCCATGATAATGCTACCTTAGCTGCTAAGATGGGTAAGGCCAAGACCAGCTGGTGATTAATCATTCTAACTTTGAAAGGAAAGAATGACGTGTTCAACCTCAACAAGTAATCGATATTTTTTTCCCCGATAACTTAATTTTTCGGCTTGCCTTAATGTTTGGGCACCCAAAGAACGGGTGTTTAAGGACTTCAAAGTGCATTCAGTCAAGAGAAAATTTTGAGTTTAACGTTAATTGCCAGAGCTGCTACAGGTGGTAATAACATGCGACTGATGACACAGGCACCGGGTTGCAAGGGCACCCGCAGCATATTGATTCGCAATATTAATTTTCGGTCATAATATATTCAACCCCGGTCTTACGAATAAACCCCCCGAAAAAATTAGGCGCCCTTTTAAAATCGTTCTGGAAAATAAAAATCCGGAAAACGTTGAGGATGGATACGGAGTTATTTCCCTTACAGATGTAATTCAATTGAAAGAGACTACTGTTAACCTACATTCATAAATTTATTGTGCAGTAATCGCATTTATTTGGAACTAAAAGGCATGTTTGTTTGAAGATGGAGAGATTGGGTTGCTCGGTTAGAAGTACAGTGACATGCCTCGTGGGCGGATATTGAGAGGTTGGCATGAGATCATGACCACTCTTACAGGCCCTGCTCTACTCAAAAAACTAGCCCAGGTTAACTCAGCACGGAGGAGTCCAGGAGGAGAGATCGACTTCGGCGTTTTTTTGTCGGCACGTGGCACTGAAGTTGGTGTTCATTAAAAGGTAAGACTTGCTTTCATCAAATTTAGAGTTATTTCAGCGAACTGAGCCATTTCTAGGTGAAGTGCAGCTTGTGCTCAGAATCATGAAACGTTTTTTTTTTTCTTTTACTATTAGAAGCATGAATCTGACTAGCTGAATATGAGGCTGGTAAATTAGCTGATGCGAAAATTCAAGTGAATGTGAATTATCACATTTTGCATATTGTTATAACTGTCTTTTTCAAAGATGCTGTGTTAGAATAAAATATCCCTTACAGAAAAACCACATGAAAAATCACATGTGATTTCCCATGTATTCCACATGTGATCCCATGGGTTTCACATGGGAATTCACGTGATTCACATAAAATTGGGCCAAAACCACATGTTTCCCATGTGCAAATCACATTTTTTTCATGTGGTTCTTCTGTAAGGGACCTGTGTGAAACCCATGAAAAACATGTGATTTGCACATGGGAAACATGTGGTTTTGGCCCAATTTTATGTGAATCACGTGAAATCCCATGTGAAACCCATGGGATCACATGTGGAATACATGGGAAATTCATGTGGTTTTTCTGTAAGGGATTTATGCATGCTGCCGTCATAAACGGTCAGAATTGCATAAATTGGATCTGGCTGTAAAGCTGGATCACTTGTAGATTCATAGGGCTCAACAGGGCCCATAGATACAGTCAGCAACATAGGGAACGCCCACAAAAGTAGAGCCAAGGGGGAAAACAAACCAGTCTCTGCCATTAGTCATAATGCCAAAGAGTTGCTGTGTGCCCTTTTGTACCGCAAATAAACAAAAAAAAATCACCAATTAAAAGTTTAACATTTTACCAATTAATAAAATGGAACCACAAAAGAGGACAAAATGGTTTCAAGCTATCAGAAGAGAGGACGAGTTTGGCAGATTATGGCGGGACCCCACAACAGAATGTGTATGTCTGCAGGACACTGAGTCAGATCATTTGCCCAGTCTTTTAAAACATATGGACAACAATCCAACCCCAATATATTTAATTTTTTAATATATCGATCCTTGTTAGCAGGCAGTAGCGACTCAAAGTACATCATGACAACTTCTTAGCGTTAGCAAGACGAGCATAATTTCCGCGTTTTTACAGTATAACGGACCGGGGGGGATTTGACGTTGGACACCCCCAGATTTGACGTTTGGGGGCCTTCCCTTTGTTGCCGACTGTATCTATAGTAGCCGTTTCATTGTAGTGAGACCATGTTTTGAAACTTAACCTTACTGTATAAATAACTTGTGACTTCTCTGAGGATCACAGGCTCATGAAACTTTTCAGCCACAAACTAGAGACAAAGTGCATTCACTATGTTTATGGCCTTCCAAAATATACTGTCAACAAGTGAGCAGCTTCTGAGCAGTTTCCAGAACAGAGGTGCTTGCCATTCAATCGCTTAAAAAAACAAGTCTTACAGAAATCAAGTGTCAAAAGTATTGGAGACCATATCACCTCCTAAATTTTTCTGTGGTAATCCTTAAGGTCTTGGTTCATCAATGTATCAACAAAATAGTTGTGGTTAAATCATTGAAATTTGTGTAACCAAAACGGTGTTGACAAATTTATGACCCGTAAACCTGACCTGCAGTGCTGAGCCGCTGGGGATATGGTAGAGAGGTTTAGGCTGATTTAAAGCACCTTGCAAAAGCTAGTTGATCATTTCTCCGCTTGGGATTGTAAATGGTGGCTGGTCACTAATTAAATGAGACTTGAAAATGTTTTGCTTTTTTCACTCAATATAGCTTTGGTGATAGGGAGAGCATTGCATGTTTCTAATCCATTCAGGAATTTTCTGTGGCTTGAAACTGAGCTAGATAGACCACATTAGTGCTCAAATGTACTAAATTGTAACCAGCAGCAGCATCCTGTTATTCTACAGTGGTCTAGATGTGGTGAATACATTTTAGTGGTCTCATAATATGTATATCAGTATTGCAATTTGTTTGATTACAGACTTATCGATTTCTACAATGAGGCGATCCAGGATCCCCCCACAAACAGATGCAATAGAACATGCAGCCAAGGCCCTTGACAAGACTGCAAAGTTGGATGTTAAGTACATCAATTCTTATAAAGGTAGGGTGTGTGTCAGTGTGTATTGTCATTGTAGCCCCCAGAAGTCGGGCGGCTACGAAGGATTCATGCTTGTCGTCTCCGCAGCCATGTCCACATCCATAGAAACATCCTTGTGGACGCTGTACAGGCTGTAATTTCCGTCTGATTACTTTCATGTTTGATTTGGACATGTTATGCTTAAATTATGAGACCTATCGATTTTGGTTGTCATGGCAACAATATTGCCCGAATGATATGCAAATTTGTGCTGAAACATGAAGATTTCCTTGTGGACACAGTACAGGCTGGAGAAGCCGGCTTTCGGGGGCTACATCCATGTGGTCGCGGGCGAATTGACTGTCGTTTTTTACCTTGGTTTTGTCATTAAAGGTTGTATCAGCAATTCTGAAAAGCTTTGGTCTCTGTAGGCCACCTACAGCCATGTAGACACTGAGAAAGATACACAAACTCGTGGGGACCTACCCGCGTCCCCAAACATCAAGAGAAGTGTTCCAACGAATCGGAGGGCTGGGGTGGGTCTTCTGCCCCAGTTCTGTGCTTATGCACGACAAGTGGGTGGGACTCAGTAACAAATGAATTGGCAGTGGCACGAGCGATGCGGCAGGTTGAAGCATGGTGGAAGCTAAACCAAAAAAAAGATGCTCGAAAGAGTGCATGTGGAGGGAAAAGTCCCAGATAAACATTGGGAAAGAATTCAGGGAGTTGAATGGTTTTAATTCTGATGCCTAGGTCACCTTGTTTCTACTTGAGGTGAGTAGAGCTGGTGCTAACTTTGTTGGATGTGAATTGTAAATTGTCATCCCAAGCAAAATTGAGGGAAGCTTGTGTATTGTTTTTATTAGGCTCTCCTGCATAGATCATGCTGGTCAGAATGAATCAAACAGTAGAGAGATTGATATTTCCTCTTTAGAGCGAGTTGCCAACCTTTGCTAACCCTCGGTTGGCAAGCTAGTGAGTTTGCCTCTCTCTGATCAAACCATAGTTTGTGTTTGTGTAATAACATTTTTTCTCTGGTCAGTACTCAGAGTTGAAATTTGTTTTTCGCGCTGCAGATTACTTGAAAAATCGATGCAAAGATGCAAATACACGCGGTGTGAAAACACCTTTACTCAGAAGTTTCACTTTAAGAAAAGTGCGTTCATGTTCCAAGCTTCCAAAGGGGAGGGGCGAGCAGCTCTGTTGTGTTTTGAGAACGTTCAATAGTCAACAGTAGTGATGTCAGATCGCTGATACAGCCTTTAACCCAGAGTGTACCTTTTATTAATTCTCAGAGGGTTGATTAAGAAAAATGATGGAAAGTTGCACGAAATAAAGCACCAGATTTTGTTTTCCAGGCTAGCTCCGCTGTCGTGGCCTGCCTGAATATGTGCCATTACCTTGGACCGTTTTATGACACTGTTTCATTTTTTGCCCAGTACCGAGGATGCACAAACAACAGTTGTCAAATTATTTATTTTTTGGGGGGGGGGTCAGTAATTGAAGTTTGTGTATGCATTACTGTCATATGTGACTTTATCCCATTACATGGTTTTTGATATGTTTTGAAAGGCAAAGCTCCAACTTTTGCAGCTTGTCGGGATGTAAACACTGTAAAACTTTCAATAGTGTATGGTATTTGTATGTGTGCACTAGGTCGAGGGGTGTTTGCCAAGGCCCCTTTCCAAAAAGGAGACTTTGTGGTGGAGTACAGAGGGGATTTAATAAATTTTGAAGAATCTGAAAGGAGGAGGAGGATATATAATAAGTCGTGTGCTACATTCATGTTTGACTTCTTCTGGAAAGAAAGGAAATGGTGGTAAGGCTTAGACTGAAAGTAACATTCCTGAACCGTTCTTGTCATTAAACCATTGTGTATTCTATTTTTCACAAATTCACTTGAATAAAGCCTTAAAGTCTGGTTATTTATTTATAAAAAATCTGTCCTCTTTAAGAAATATCACCTTTGGAAGCTGTGTTACTCAAAATCAGATGAGGACCGATAGTACATTGTTGACAAACAAAATAAGTAAACTAATTTTCTGAAGCCTAATCAGTACATTGTCATCTTCTATAAGTATTGATGCAGCTCGAGAGGATGACAGTCTAGGAAGACTAGTGAATGATGATCACATCCATCCAAATTGCCGGATGAAGAAGGTCATATCAGAGAGAAAGCCACACCTTTTTCTCTTTGCTCTGAGGGACATTGACATTGGAGAAGAAATAACATACAACTATGGAGGAAGTGACTGGCCTTGGAGGCAACAGGTTTGTCAAAACTCAGTTGCTGAATGTCATTGTGAAAGTGTAAAGTTGAAGAAAGATTGTGCATATTGGCTGAAACATCAGCAATTTTTTTCGTTCCTCAGAATTAACCCAATTCTGGTGTTGTGCTTGTAATGATTTTCTGTCAAATCATTTTACACTGAGCATGAGGCAATGTGTGCCTCCTTCATTTTCTGATCCTTAAATGTTTGTTACTGCATCATGCTATTTACAAGCCCAACCCTTCCTGGATCTGTTTCACATTGAAAGCTCCTTGCAGAATTTCAGTGTACAGAATCCTTTCATTTCCTAATAGTGGTGCAGATTCGTACAGATCCCTCTTAACGGTTCGGTACGCATATGATCTGCCGATTGGTTGATTGGTGCTAGGGTGTGACGTTATCGAATCGCGATGATCGTAAAGCATAATGAGACAACTTGCTGCTATGGGGTGTGTAAACAGTTGCGTCCCATTTCTTCTTGAAACATACAACCGGTCTGAAATAAACAGCAATCATTTGAAGTGCTTCTGGCAAGACAAGCTCAAGTGTAATATACACATACTTAAGTGACTTAACACTGCCTCAGCGGTCATATTTTTGGACATTCTGAAAAACAGTTTATAGATAATAATGCTCAGCTTCTCAGTAATGATCATGTGAAACTCATTGTTCAGGTTGGATCAGAGTCGAATGTCACAGAGTCTCCTGAGGCTGAATGCTCCAGAACCAGAGATCAGAGTCCTCCCAGATCTTCGTCCTCCCAGAATCAGGTAAGCATTTCTGTCTGGATTTCTTGTCCTGTCTTCTATTTGTTCAGACTTGAGTTAACAAGACTTTCCTGTCTGTCTCAACTTGTAAGTATATTACCTTTTAACCTCGAATTAATGTGACTGGAGTCATCAGCATTGTGTCAACATCGGTCTGGTTTTTATGCTTTCATGGGGTCCAGTCAGTGTGCTTTTAGAAGACCGGTCTCACACACACACCGGCCAGGTGTAAAGTTCTTGTGGGGTCCACAGTAGCTGAATGATTTCCTCCAATTTTACTTACTTTTTTGTTCATTTTTATGTGTATAATCTTAAACGAACAGCTTGTGTGACACGTGTTTGTGAAGCCAAGCTCAGTTTTCTCTCTTCTACTTACACCATCTTTTGGTTTCAGGTCAGTTTTTCCTGCCAGACGTCACCTTTGCTTGTTCCTAACTCTGACAGTTACAGTCACCTGTTAATAACAGAAATCAGAGCCATCGATGATATGAAGCAACAGAGGGGAAAAGTTTTGATAATTCCTCAATCGTGTTACTGCCACTCAGCTTCTGAGTAATGCTGTGAAACTCATTGTTCAGGTTGGATCAGAGTCGAATGTCACAGAGTCTCCTGAGGCTGAATGCTCCAGAACCAGAGATCAGAGTCCTCCCAGATCTTCGTCCTCCCAGAATCAGGTAAGCATTTCTGTCTGGATTTCCTGTACTGTCTTCCGATTGGTATACCCCCGACGACAAAATGCCGGGTGTATATAGTTACAGCGCCCTCCATAATTATTGGCACGCCTGGTTAAGATGTTTTCTTTAGCTTCTAATAAATTCAGTTTTTTTCTAAATATTGGACCACAATGAAAAAAAGAGGAAAATCCAACCTTTAATTCAAGTGCATTTATTCAGTTGGGAAAAAAATCTCACATTAAGCCCACATTATGAAATAATTCTTTTACATCAAATCATGCGTGGCACATTTATTAGCACCCCTGTTGTAAATACTTTGTACAACCCCCTTTTGCCAACAAAACAGCACCTCATTTTCTCCTATAATCTTTCACAAGATGGTAGAATACAGAAAGAGGGATCTTCAACCATTTTTTTGCGCAATCTCTCTAAATCATCCAGCGACCTGGGTCCTCTTCTCTGCACTCTCCTCTTCAGCTCATTCCACAGGTTTTCAATGGGATTGAGGTCTGGGGACTGAGATGGCCATGGGAGGAGCTTGAATTGGTGTCTGGTGAACCATTTCTGTGTAGATTTGGCCACATGTTTAGGGTCATTATCTTGCTGAAAGACCCAGTGACGACCCATCTTCAGCTTTCGGGGCAGAGGCCACCAGATTTAGATTTAAAATGTCCTGGTATTTCAAAGCGTTCATGGTGCCATGCACCCTAAAAAGTTGCCCAGGGCCTCTGGAAGAGAAACAGGCCCACAGCATCACAGATCGTCCCCCATACTTCACAGTGGGCATGAGGTGTTTTTCTGCATACTCATCTTTTTAGTTCCGCCAGACCCACTTAGAGTGTTTGTTGCCAAAAAGCTCAATCTTGGTCTCATCTGACCAAAGCACATGGTCCCAGTTGAAGTCCCTGTACCGCTTAGTGAACTCCAGACATTTGCATTTATGATTGTGAGTGAGAAAAGGTTTTCTCTGTGCATGCCTCCCAAACAGCATGTTGGCATGATTTAGCATGAGCTACAGTGAGTGGATTCATCGGGTTTATGAATTGTAATGTATATTTGAGGTGCTAGAAGCTTTAAATGTGCAGAAATCAGATCAATAATGTGTTAGTTAATTTATTATTAATCTCAAACTTGTTGTTTAGGACGTGGGACAATCGACTGTGGCTGAATTTTCAGAGGCTGAGATCTCCACGAGCACCGAGGAGCCTCCTCAGGGATCTACACACACACAGATAGAGGTACTTATCCTAGCTGATCATCCTGTCTGGTCTTTAGGTGTCGAAGCTGCAGTTTTCAAGACTCTGCTGATTGGTCAGGTCCTTAAAATGTATCTGATGTTTCAGGATGATAGTCAGTTAAGCTGTTTGTCTGCTTTAAGGGTCCCTCAGGTTGATTTTGTATTGTGGGGTCCAGTCAGGTTATTTTGGCTATCTAACAAACACAGTTGACAGGTTTACAGTGTTTGTGGGGTCCACGTAAAGTCGGGTACATTGTTGACATTAATGAGAGATAAAAAACTTTTCTTTCTTGTTGTATGAAAAAAAACATCATATGCAGTTTATGTCCTCACTGTAATGATCTAAGAACCTACTAGTCATTCCAGCTGTGATACTGGGAGACTCAAGTCTCTTCCAGTACTTCCTCAGGTTGATTTTGTGTTGTGGGGTCTAGTCAGGTTGTTATTTTGGCTATCTAACAAACACACTTGTCAGGTATACAGTGTAAGTGGGGTCCATGTAAAGTCATCAGCATTAGCAAACCTTTTCATATGAAAAAAACACCATTTGCAGTGTATGTCCACCTTACTGTGTGATGATCTAAGAACCTACCAGTCATTCCAGCTGTTTGACTGGGAGACTAAAGTCTCTGCCAGTCTTTCCTGTTACCTATTTTTGTTGATTAAAATTGCACATGTTTGGACGACAGAATGACTCGATTGTCATTGTGGTATATATTGCATATTATTGTTTGTTTGTTTTCATCCCTATTAGCCACAGATCAAACTGACACAGGACTGCAATGAATCTCCTCATATTGACTAACAAGACTTAGTAACAAGTGATAATTCTTTCATTTTACTAATTTGGTCACTTATCAGGATAGTAAACTAGAATAACTCAAATGAACCTTTTACCAATTTATCAAGACAAATGATAGTAGTAGGCAGTCGTCGGACCATGTCCATAACTAGCGCAGTTGCGACAAGCACTTTCTCTCATGACTAAAAAGCCCAATTCTAGAACGGCAGGCACGGCCACATCCGCTGCAGACAAAGACACATGCCGCTGGAACACACGCTGCTTTGCTCATTGCTGCTCTTCTCTTTGCTCTTCTATCATCGGCTTCAGCTTTCAGCCTTTCCTCTCCCGCCTGGAGTGCCAGACTGCACAAGGACCTCCAATCACTCCGATCTGCAGCATGCGACTCCCAGGTATCTGTTGACAGGCCAGTGGCGAGCATATCTCTCTTGCAGACGTCCTTAAAACGCAGCTTGGGTCTGCCAATTGGCCTCGAACCTGATTCCAGCTCGCCATACAGCAGATCCTTAGGGATTCGCCCATCCTCCATCCGGTACACGTGGCCAAGCCACCTCAGTCTGCGCTGTCTTAGCAGGATGAACATCGATGGCATATTGGCTCTAACGAGTACCTCATTGTTAGAGACCTTATCTGTCCACGAGATGGAGAGGATGCAACGAAGGCATCTCATATGGAAGTTGTTCAAGCGCTTCTCCTGGCGAGCATAGGTGGTCCTAGACTCGCTACCATACAGTAAGGTGCTCACGATGCAGGCACGATACACAGCTACTTTAGTCTGGGTAGTTAGCTTCTTGTTTTCCCAAATACGGGCAGAGAGCTTAGCCATGTTTGTTGCAGCCTTGCCAATTCTCTTTCCAATCTCTACTTCAAGGCGGTTGTTGTTGGAAGTGGTGGATCCGAGATAGGTAAACTGTGGAACGGCTTCCAAGGTGTAATCTTTGATGGTTACGGCAGACGTGGCTTTATTTTCCTGGCACATGACTTTTGTCTTCTTTAGGCTGATTGTAAGTCTGAAGGCCTCACATGCGTCAGAGAACTGATTGAGAAGAAGTTGGAGTTTTTCAGCGCTGTGGGCAACAAGGGCAACGTCATCAGCAAAGAGGTGGTAACGGATGGTTACTTTGCGTACTTTGGTCTTTGCTCTAAGGCGTGCAGGGTTGAAGAGTTTCCCATCAGAACGAGGTCGTATCAGGATGCCTTCTTCAGTAGACTTGAAAGCATGATTCAGAAGAACTGAGAAAAAGATGTTAAAGAGAGTTGGGGCTAGCACACAGCCTTGTTTTACGCCGTTGTTTATATCAAATGCCTCAGACCTGCTTCCATTGTACTGCACTGTTCCCCGTGACCCATCATGGAACGATTTGATGAAGCTCAAGAGTTTAGGAGGACAACCAGTTAAGGGCAGGATCTTGAAAAGGCCGTCTCTACTGACAAGGTCAGACGCCTTTGTCAAGTCGATGAATGCAATGTAGAGTGGCTGTTGTTGCTCTATGCATTTCTCCTGAAGTTGTCTCGGTGAGAAAATCCTGTCCACAGTCGACCAACTAGAGCGGAAACCACACTGGGATTCAGGGTACACCCTTTCAGCAATCTTTTGAAGGCGGTATAGTGCTACTCGGGCAAACAGCTTTCCAGCAGTGCACAGAAGTGAGATGCCACGGTAGTTGTTGCGATCACTGCGGTCTCCCTTGTTCTTGTATAGGGTTGAGATAATAGAGTCCCTCATCTCCTGGGGAACGTAACCCTCCTCCCAGCACTTGCAGAGTAACTGATGGAGATTGTCGAGCAAATTGTTTCCACTGCATTTGAAAACTTCAGCCGGGATACCATCTAGCCCAGGGGCCTTTCCAGATGATATGTCACTGATTGCCTTTGAGAGTTCTTCCTTGGTTGGGGGCTCATCTAGTTCGATCATGATGAAAGCCTTTGAATGCAGTCAAGGACAGAGGGTGAGACAAAGCTCTACCATAGAGCTCGCTATAATGTTCCACTCAGCACTCCATCAGTCTTGATTTATCAGTAATGGTTTCACCAGTTGATGTTTTGAGTGGTGCGGACTTTGACTGTGTGGGTCCAATTGCCTTTTTGATGCCCTCAAACATGCTCCTAGAATTTCCAGTGTCAGCAGCTGACTGGATTTCAGCACAGAGATTCATCTAGAAGATGTTAGCACAGTTCTTACATTCTTTCTTCGCACAGCGCCTGGCCTCCCGGAGTGCTTCCAGAGAGCTATAGGATGGATTATGTTGGTAGTTCTGCAGGGCATTCCTCTTTTCTTCGATGAGCGGCTGAAGAGTTGCGATGTTTGCATTGAACCAATCCTGGCTTTTGGGTATATTCTTGCCAAAAGCCTTTAATGCTGCAGCATGGGTGGTGTCCTTGATGTGGCACCAGTGGTCCTCTGTATTAAGCTCCAGGCAGTCTCCGAGTTTCGAGCTCATGATGTCGTTAAATACAGAGACATTTTCAGGGATGGCAGTGGCAGAAGCATTAATGCAAAGTTTAGCAGGTTGTTTGGCACGATGGAACTTCTTTGAGTGTAACTGGATCTTTGTGCAGACAAGGGAGTGATCAGTGTCACAATCAAGACAAATGATCAGTCGATTATATTTAGTATTCAGTAGTATATTTACATGAGATGTTGTAGATAGTTGTACTTTCGGTAAAACTTTCTCTCTGTTGTGACCGTAAATTTAATCCAACTTTTCCTCACAAATGCATGCATTTCAGTAAAAAAGTGCTACCATCTGATTGATTTTAATTATTTTTGAGTATAGGCCTTTTTTTCTTACCTCGATGACATGCTTCAGTATTTCATTATGTCTTTATTTCCTCTAGGACTCAGATGCAGCTTATCCTCTTCCCTCAGCGGAAAAAAATGGGCTGAATCTTCCTCTGGTAAACTACACAGATACTGATGAACCCCAGAGTCCGTCCTCTAATCCTGACTCTGAACTTTGCCTCTCAGAGCAGGACCATATTACTATCCCCAGGCTCAGGAGGACCAAAAGTATACTGGTAAACAACACACACACATTGCAGTGAATGTACAGCACCCTCAATAATTATTGGCACCCCTGGTTAAGATGTGTTCTTTTGCTTCTAATAAATTCAGTTTTTTTCAAAATAATATAGGACCACTATGAAAAAAGAGGAAAATCCAACCTTTAATTCAAGTGTATTTATTCAGAGGGAAAAAATCCCACATTAACAAATAATTCTTTTACATCAAATCATGTGTGCCACAATTATTAGTACCCTTGATGTGTTAATACTGTGTACAACCCCCTTTTGCCAACAAAACAGCGCCAAATCTTCTCCTATAATGTTTCACAAGATGGGAGAATACAGAAAGAGGGATCTTGACCATTCCTCTTTGCACAGTCTCGCTAAATCATCCAGTGACCCGGGTCCTCTCCTCTGCACTCTCCTCTTCAGCTCACTCCACAGGTTTTCAATGGGGTTGAGGTCTGGGGACTGAGATGGCCATGGGAGGAGCTTGATTCTGTCTGGTGAACCATTTCTGTGTAGATTTGGCCACATGTTTAGGGTCATTATCTTGCTGAAAGACCCAGTGACGACCCATCTTCAGCTTTCGGGCAGAGGCTACCAAATTTTGATTTAAAATGTCCTGGTATTTCAAAGCGTTCATGATGCCATGCACCCTAACAAGGTTCCCAGGGCCTCTGGAAGAGAAACAGGCCCACAGCATCACCGATCCTCCCCCATACTTCACAGTGGGCATGAAGTGCTTTTCTGCATACTCATCTTTTGTGTTCCGCCAGACCCACTTAGAGTGTTTGTTGCCAAAAAGCTCTATCTTTGTCTCATCTGACCTAAGCACACAGTCCCAGTTGAAGTCCCAGTACCGCTTAGCGAACTCCAGGTGTTTGCGTTTATGATTGTGAGTGAGAAAAGGTTTTTTCTGCGCATGCCTCCCAAACAGCTTGTTGGCATGTAGATAGCGCCTGATGGTTGTTTTGGAGACTTTGTGACCCCAAGATGCTACCATTTGTTGCTATTCTTTAACCGTGAGCTTTGGAGAACTTTTTTTTTTCTCTTACCATCCTCCTCACAAAATAACCTTGCGTCCTCATCCAGGCTTGTTTACCACGGTTCCAGTTGTTTTAAACTTCTTAATGCAGGGTTCCCGCGGTCATGAAATTCCTGGAAAAGTTATGAAATTTGAAAAAATCCTTTTCAATCTGACAGCAGCCTACATCTGGCTCATTCAATCGTCAGTGTGGTTTAAGATTAGGTATGCTCTCAATTTGATAATTACTGTGCAACAATGAGAAAAATGTGCTCAATTGAAAAAAAAAAGATCATGTGGATTGAATGTTGAGAACATTCAATTGTTTATACAGTCGCGTGAATATTTGTGTTATCCGCACTAACGCAGTCCAGAAATGGTATTGATAGTCAAACGGTGTGATAAAAATGCTTTAATGCACTTTAGTGTTCGGTGATTGTCGCAAATGACTTTAAAGACTGTTAATGCCTTTCATATTAACGCAAATGAAAGTACTTTTGCTGTATTGTGTGCCGAATGACGCTAAAGATTGTCCGAAAAGGATCTGCTGCAGAGGTGGACAACTCAGGGGTCGGAAAGTGAAAATCCAGCTCGGCCCCCCCCCCACAGAATGAGCTGATCACTCATATTAGCTTTATCTCCTGTCAAGAGTAAATCCAGGTGGTTGGAACAAAGTTCTGGGGAGGATTTTTACTTTCTGTACGTGGACTTTTTGCGGTACGCACAAATGTTCGATTTTTGGCGCTGATGAATGTTTCTTTCGTACTGAACAGCAAAAGGTGTACAACTTACATTATAATTTACCAGGCCTATTATAAAATATATAGGCCTTCTATTATTATTACAAATATATATTAGCCAACTATTATTACGATTATGCCTATTAATTATTACAGCCAATTTTAATATTTTAGTTTTGTTTCTTATCAAGCACATTTCCTATGCTTATAATAAATCTGCCAGATCATCATCTGAGGATCATGGTAAGGTCACGGGGGCATTTTCTCAAAAAAGGTTGAGAACCACTGCTCTAAATAATAATTAGTAATTGTTCAACATTTGTCTCAGAAAATATTAAATGCCATGTGTTTGTCACCTCTTCAATGTTTTTGCCTTCTTGAGCATTTAAATGTAGCACTAGGTTATTTATTCTGCCCTTCAAAGCCTAAGTGCAGAAACTACATATTGGGTAAAGTGTGAGTAACTCAGTTTTGGGCTTAAAAGTACTATTGAGGTCAGGATTTATTTGGACAGAAATTATACCAGGGTGAATCAGTTAATCTTAATCTGTCATACAAAACCAGTGAAGTTGGCACGTTGTGTAAATCGTAAATAAAAACAGAATACAATGATTTGCAAATCCTTTTCAACCTATATTCAATTGAATACACTGCAAAGACAAGTTACTTAATGTTCGAACAGGTAAACTTTGTAATCTTTTGCAGATATTAGCTCATTTGGAATTTGATGCCTGCAACATGTTTAAAAAAAGCTGGCACAACTGGCAAAAAAGACAGTTGAGGAATGCTCATCAAACGCTTATTTGGAACATCCCACAGGTGAACGGGCTAATTAGGAACAGGTGGGTGCCATGATTGGGTATAAAAGCAGCTTCCCTGAAATGCTCAGTCATTCACAAACAAGGATGGGGCGAGGGTCACCACTCAGTGAACAAATGCGTGAGCTGATTGTCGAACAGTTTAAAAACAACATTCCTCAACAAGCTATTGCCAGAAATTTAGGGATTTCATCATCTACGGTCCGTAATATTGTCAAAAGGTTCAGAGAATCTGGAGAAATCACTGCACGTAAGCGACAAGGCCGAAAACCAACATTGAATGCCCGTGACCTTCGATCCCTCAGGCGGTACTGCATCAAAAACCGACATCAGTGTGTAAAGGACATCACCACATGGGCTCAGGAACACTTCAGAAAACCACTGTCAGTAACTACAGTTTGTCGCTACATCTGCAAGTGCAAGTTAAAACTCTACAATGCAAAGCGAAAACCGTTTATCAACAGCACCCAGAAACGCTGCCAGCTTCGCTGGGCCCAAGCTCATCTAAGATGGACTGATGCAAAGTGGAAAAGTGTTCTGTGGTCTGACGAGTCCACATTTCAAATTGTTTTTGGAAACTGTGGACGTCACGTCCTCCAGACCAAAGAGGAAAAGAACCATCCGGACTGTTATAGGCGCAAAGTTCAAAAGCCAGCATCTGTGATGGTATGGGGGGGTGTATTAGTGCCCAAGGCATGGGCAACTTACACATATGTGAAGGCACCATTAATGCTGAAAGGTACATACAGGTTTTGGAGCAACATATGTTGCCATCCAAGCAACGTCTTTTTCATGGACGCCCCTGCTTCTTTCAGCAAGACATTGCCAAGCCACATTCTGCACGTGTTACAACAGCATTGCTCCGTAGTAGAAGAGTGCGGGTACTAGACTGGCCTGCCTGTAGTTCAGACCTGTCTCCCATTGAAAATGTGTGGCGCATTATGAAGTGTAAAATACGACAATGGAAACCCCGGACTGTTGAACAACTTAAGCTGTACATCAAGCAAGAATGGGAAAGAGTTCCACCTGAAAAGCTTCAAAAATTGGTCTCCTCAGTTCCCAAAGGTTTACCGAGTGTCGTTAAAAGGAAGGGCGATGTAACACAGTGGTAAAAAGGCCCCTGTGCCAACTTTTTTGCAATGTGTTGCTGCCTTTAAATTCTAAGTTAATGATTATTTGCCAAAAAAAATAGTTTCTCACTTTGAACATTAAACATCTTGTCTTTGCAGTGTATTCAATTGAATATAAGTTGAAAAGGATTTGCATATCATTGTATTTGTTTTTATCTACGATTTACATAACGTGCCAACTTCACTGGTTTTGGGTTTTGTAGAAGTGCTGACTATGAATTTGCTGGGACAGCAAACAAACTCTGAAGCCATTTTTTACTGTTTAAATTATTGCGTAGTTACTGCACTTAGCCTTTGTAGGGTAGTATTGTTGTTTATTTGTTAAATATAATTGAGAAAATACAAGAATGGTGCCATAGGCTCTTATGCCATTGTGTGATGCCACAGGATAGGTGGTAGATAGACACAATATCCCTTCCATTCTCCGTGCTACATTTGTGCCACACTGCTTAGGTCATAGCACACTGTAGAAGCTCATTATGGTGCACTTTTTTCGCTATTATAGGCCTTACCTATTTTTTTACCACTGGTAAAAAAGTGTAGGAACCCTGTTAATGATTCCTCTGACAGTAGATATGGGCAGGTGCAGGCAAGTGGCTATTTTCTTGTAGCCATTGCCTGGCTTGTGAAGGTCGACACACATCTGCATTACCTGAATGGTTTGTTCCTTTGTCTTTCCCTTGTTGAAGAGTAGATGGGAGAAATGGTCACGTCATATTTATACCCCAGGGAAACGGGAAGTGAATTTACTAATTAAAAGTTCCTAGATACTCTGATCAACTTTGTAAACTACTGTAGAAATGACAGAAATACTTCAATTACATTTAATTCCTAGAAATTGTTGGCAATGCCAATAATTGTGGAACAGGTGATTCATGAAAAATAATTATTTCCTAGTCAGGGATTTTTTTTTCCCCTCTTAATATTCACTTGAGTTGAAGGTTACATTTTTCTACGATTTTCAGTGTGAGAGTATGCTTCTGCAATAAAAATGTAATTTTAACATATCTTTACCAGAGGTGCCAATAATTATAGAGGGCGCTGTATTACAATCCAATTGCAGACATTTCATCGGTCTTATGCCCTCTGTCCATCATATTTTTATTGTTTTCTTTAGATGAAAAACCAGATTCACTTTGATTCGGATGAGCTTTTTGACACCACCTCAGCTGACACTGAAGAGGAATACATTCCTAAGACAAGTGAGGACTCTGATGATTCGGAAGGAAGTGAAGTCCTGGAAGTTGCGGACCCTCTCTTCAAGAATAATGATGTCAACACAGATTTTTCTCCCTTACCCCAAAGATCTGAAGCCTCCTCACAAGTTACAAGAGGGCGTTCACCTGTTAGGAGGAGAAGTAGCTCTGGTCTGATGCGTAAAAGGCAACGCTTCACAAGTGTGGTTCATCATTCAACACTAGCCAGCCATGACTCAACTAACCAGAGTTCTGTAGGAGACACTGATGCCCTCTTCCAAAATTCAGTGGTGGATTTAGACCAGGACCAGGAACAAAGTCTTCCTGACAGTACCTCTTCCCTTCTTAGAAATGATAATGATTCTGGTGGTCCACTTTCCATACCCGCTGTTTGCAAAAACAAGAATGGGTCAAGAATTTATAACAAGAGGCAGTACTGTTTGTATTGCAAGTTGGGTGTTTTAAAAATTGCAAGACATTTAGAGCGAGCACATATGAATGAGGCAGAGGTAGCACGGGCTTTTGCCTTCAAAAAAGGCTCCAAAGAAAGGCAAATGCATCTGGAACTTTTAAGAAACAGGGGCAACTTTTCACACAACGTTGAGGTACTCCACTCTGGGGTCGGTAACCTTGTTCCCCGCAAGCAGCCAAGGCAGGATTCCAGAGCGCAGGATTTCCTACACTGTGCATATTGTCAAGGCTTTTTTGCCAGAAAGCTCCTTTGGCGGCACATGCAAATTTGCAAGCTTAGGCCTTGTGTACCACACAAACCAGGTAAAACCCGTGTCCAGGCCCTTTGTGCATTTACTACACCTCCTCCACCTGGTGTCAAACAGGACTTATGGAAACTCTTAAACAACATGGTCCAAGATGAGGTTTTTTCAGCAGTTAAATCTGATGCCTGTATCCTGGAGTACGGGGACCATCTGTACAACAGACTGGGACATGATCCTGGAAAACATGAATATATCCGGCAGAAGTTAAGAGAGCTTGGAAGACTTCTGCTGTGCTCCAGAAAAACCACTTCCATGAAGACCATTCGAGACCACATCAGACCATCCAACTTCATGCAAGTTGTTCAGGCTGTAAAAGAGGTGGCAGGTTTTGATAGCGCAACCAACACTTACAAGTGTCCAAGTCTGGCCCTCAAAATTGGACATAGCCTGACAAAGGTATCAATGCTTGTTGAAAGTCGTGCAAATTTACGAAACAACTACAGTGCTGCCAAAGATGCACGTACATTTCGCAGAGTGTACGAAACTCACTGGAATGAAATGGTTTCGGCTGCATCGCTGAGGACACTGCAGGAAGCCAGGTGGAACACCCCTCTGCTGCTTCCTTTCACAAAGGATGTTCAAACTCTCCACTCCTATTTGGATGAGAAACAGCAACATTACAGCTCAAAACTATCCACTGAGACATCCCCACAGACATGGTCACAGCTGACTAAGGTCACGTTGACTCAAATCATCCTTTTTAATCGTCGAAGAGCCGGGGAGGTGTCAAAGATGCCCATGACAGCATATTTGTCTAACAGTACATCAGATCCTCAAGATGATGTGGTTGATGCCCTGTCACCTGTTGAGAAGAAACTCTGCCAACACTTCAGACGGATCGAGATCAGGGGAAAAAGAGGAAGAAAGGTTCCTGTTCTTCTGACCCCGGCAATGCAGCACGCATTGGATTTACTCACCAGCAAACGGCAGGAATGTGGGGTTCCTCAAGAGAACAGGTACCTTTTTGCTAGACCATCTGCCTTTACATGCCTCCGTGGTTCCGACTGCCTTCGACATTTTGCTAAGATCTGTGGTGCAAAAAGTCCCGAAAGCCTCACCTCCACAAAGCTTCGCAAACAAACAGGCACTCTTTCGCAAGTTCTCAACCTCAGCAACACAGAGTTGGACCAGTTGGCTGATTTTCTCGGCCATGACATACGAGTTCATAGGCAGTTCTATAGGCTTCCTGAGGGCACCCTCCAGCTTGCTAAAATAAGCAAGGTTCTGATGGCTCTGGAGAAAGGACGCCTGGGAGAATTCAAGGGAAAGACCTTGGATGAAATCAACATTGACCCTGAGGGTACTATTTGTCTACCTCTCTTGTCTCCTTTTAAAAGAAAATGTTCTTTCCTAATGTACTTTTTGTAATTAAGTTTTATGGGCATTATTCACCATGTCTAAAACAAATGATCTTGAATAACATTCATTCCCCCTCACCCCCATACAGAGAATGTGCACCCTGACAGCGACCCTGACGAGGCATGCGAGTCAGACTCTGAAGGTTGGTATTTGCATACAATTTTATATGTGACCACTGCTGCATATTTGTGGACACCCATGTGCATTATCAGTTTACAGAATCCATATGGAGTCTGCTTTTGCCCGTCAACAACTGGTCATATAATGTTTTTGTTAACTTTAAAGCTTCATGTTCATTTGCAACATCAGAGAGGTGACTATTGAAATACCCATCGCAGTTCGACCAACGGCGGAGGAACCGGGGGCGAAGGTTTATGCATGTTCTTTTGAGTTAGTTTTTGCATGCGCGACCCCTGGCTGGTGCAAATCACTATAAAATGGATATATTTCCTCCGTTCAAACAACGGGGCACAAAAGCACAACGGTTACAATTAATCTGACTCCATAATAAATTTAGAATACCAAATTTGGTCATCCTCTCCTTAATTATCTGACTCCAAATTAGAATTAGAATTAGAATTCATGATTTCCTGATCTCAGGAAAGCATGCGTGAATCTAGGTGAGACTACACCTCAACCACTTTGGGGACAACCGACATTGCTAAACATGCACTCTCGGGTTCTAGTGCTGTTACCGGATTCTAGGTTCGTCGATTAAATTACAGGTTGGAAGTCATCCATCACTGCAACAGCATCTTTTGGCGTGAATACAGCAAACCCAGATCTATGCACGCCAATGGGTTCCTTTAGGGAATTTTAACAGATAACCGACTTTTCGTCCATGGGTTTCCTTAAGGCTAAAATCCCAGAACCGGCAATACTCAAACCCTTTATATAGGTAGATCATGATTGTCTCTCCAACTTAATAAAACCAATTCTCATCCCAATGCCGCTGATCAGTCAGTCCTTGGTTGAGCTTAACCCCTAGGTATCTGTCTTAACGTAGCTAGAAAGAATAAGAGGATTAAGAGTCACAGAGACCATGCAAGTTTAAAGAAATAACAAGAATTTAGTTTATTTACCACGTAAGCTCTTTATTCACCAAGAGCTTAAATAAAACGAATCCAAGTTAAACCAATTACAAGTTACAAACAATTTAGAAAAAGAGAATGAAGTCATACATGGCGAAAAAGGTTACTCAAGTGGGGAAAGATTGGATACCATTCTCCATAATTACAGGCTCTACTTACACATGGATGTGCGCAAGGAAAGACCGGATATCGTCCCCGAATATTCCCCGAACGGTCTGTCTCTCCTTGTTTTTAAGCCAAAATCCTTCTTTGATCCAGGCGGCGTGGCCATAAACACCCGGTAGGGGGGTCGAATCTGGTTTTTGGGTTTCCTCCATTTAGAGGATGTAATAAAACACTTTAGCACAGAGAGGAGAACGGGTTGATTACCAAAAAGTGTTCTGACCAATTTTCAGGAGTTTCCAAAAGGGAATGAACCATGATTCCGATGGGAATGAAACATACTTCATTCAATTCCCTGGATTTCCCCGAGAATAACAAGACCAAACATGATAGGAATATGTACTAATATGATGCAGTTGTCATGAAAAAGTCTTAAGATTCAATCAGTATACTGGGTTATCCGTACAGAAGTGATTTCTTTGCAAGATATTGACCATATAAGCATATTATGAAGTTCTCATAGGTTTAGATTATTTGAAACCGATTAATAACTTAGACTGGGGACAGTAATAGGACTCTCACCGGGGCATTGTGTCTGCCAGAGCCCTGTACCTAACCCCCCGTGGTGAGATCATCAACACCTTCCCCATGCAGGCTGAGTGAAAGTCCACAAAAGTTTTATTACTATCTGGCCTGGCTCTGCACTGAGCTTATCAGCCATTCTACACTTTGTAACAGCTGTGACAGCTTCATTTTAATCTCTGCACCAACGTTGAGTTTGAGCTTTTAGATTGCTGTTGTAAGCACTGCATGTCAAGCACAAGCATGGTGTTAGAGGTGTTGGGGGGGGCAATAGGGTAGGTGGGTTCAGCTCTTTTAGGTTAGGATATAACCAGGGTGGTGTATCCATAGATATAGATGCCACACGACCCTGCCCAGGATGCTTCAAGACCACCGCCATCTTGGAGCAGTGCTTGTCAATGGTTTTCCGTCAATTGAAGTTCTGGAAGCCTGTGATTCACCTTACAACAGCATTTGTTTACATTCAACAAAAAGGAAAAACTTAGGTTATGTCATTTACTCGTTTGCAATATCACCTCAGAATGTGCTTAATGGCACAGAAAAACAGTAATAAGTATGTATCAACTCCATCAACTGTATTTATGTCACAGGCTTGAAACTACAACACTTCTAAGCACTATATAGCTGTGTCAAACAGCTAGTTAAGAGTTATTGAGTTAATTTTTTCAGTTTTTTAATAATTTTTTCAGTTTATGTGAATCAAAATAGTTTATGATCTAATTTCAGGTAAGTCTTAGAAAGTGTAGGTAATTTTGCACATGTATTTGACATTTTGGTTTATAGTTTAACCTTTCTTATCTGCATTGAGAATCCATACTGCAGTGAACCGAGATCTTGTGATTTTGTGGAGGAGACACTTATGCTGCAGTTTGCAGTCCGTAGACTTCCAACATGTCTGTGTGTTTTGATTACCCATGCCTTATAGTGAAGAGCTTCAAATTATGACCAAAATGCAGTCAACCTTTATGTTAACATTTTAATGTTAATGGATGAAAAGTCATGTTAACACTCAGTTTTACTATTCTTGACTTCATACCATCAAGTGACTGGAAGTGCCTTACTTCCTGTGAATTCAGTTTAGAAGTACTTCAAAAGAAAAAAATTTCCTGTTAACCAGATAATCCCAAATCTTTCAATTTAGCAGGTAAGTTGACAAATACCCTCCTAAATAATTTAAATAATGTATTTTAACATGTAATTAGGAACATATTTAACTAAATTTGACAAACTATTCAAGGAAAACCATTTTCATCCTGTATACAAATTTTAAAATGTATCAACAAATATACTTTTCTTTTTTAACACGAGAAACTTGATCAACTTCTGGAGTCTATTGGTTACAAATATTAGATCAAAAAACTTGAATTACTAGCATAGAGGGGTTGAATAGCTGGTGTCACGTGTGCTTCACAATCAGTTTGAGCACCACTACGGTCACAATAGCCGACTGGTTTTTCACCTATTGCACAAAGGATGGAGGATGTTTAGTGAGCTGTGGTGGATTTCTTTGGTTATACAATCTATATTCTTCTGCTCTGTTGTAGGGAGTAAGGTAACATCTAGTCAGATGGAAGAGGATGCACCATCTAATGTGAACCTTGATGATGCATCACCACAGCAGAGCACCATCGCACCTCAACACACCAAACAACCAAGGTCACCAAAAAGGGAGAGAGGCAAGTTCTCTGAGACTGGTCTGAAATCAGGTTAGTTTATGGTGTGGTTGTAAGTGTGTATTCTTGGCATGTGCTGAAATCTGGATAGTAGAAACACAAGATTAAGATTTTTTTGGGGGGTGGGGGGAGTTTCTGAGTTCTCATTCACCTATGTTACTTAAATTGCTTCTAAATCGCTCCTTGGTTAAGAAACAGAATTGATTATGTGTTTGTTCTTTTACAGCTCGGCAGCCTGTTAAAAAGAGGCCTTGGGGGAGAGAGGAGATCCTGGCTGTTGAGAAACACATGATGTCCTTCATCACCACATGCCGTGTCCCAGGGAAACGCGACTGCGATAAGTGCATTGAACAGGAGAATGTAGCACTCAAAAACAGGAACTGGTTGGCTATTAAGTTTTACATCAAAAACCGAATCACAGCTCTGAAGAGAAAAGTTTAAAGGGGCCACTTATTGCATGCTGGCACATAATAATAAATAATAATAATACTGTCGCAAAATAAAAATCATATTCACTGAAAACTTAATTGATTTCTACAAAACAGTGTAGCTACTTTTCAGCATTTCTCTAAGGTTTGTTAATATTGTGCAATAATAGGATGTTTGTTTTCTACTACCCGTATTCCGAAATAGTTGACACAAAGTGATATTTTGTGAATAAAATCAAAACAAAAATGACTTTCAAATCACACCGGCCAGCATTTTATTCACAGTGGAACAGAGATAACAGCAAATGTGGAAACCGAGTTTTACAATTTTTCAATTTCACAATTTTATCCACAAAATGAGCTCATTTCAAATTTGATGGCTGCTACAGGTCTCAAAAAAGTTGGGACAGGGGCCTGTTTACCATAGTGTAGCATCCTTTCTTCTTTTTCCCCTCTTCTTTTTAACACAGAGTGGTGACGTCTGGGCATTGAGGAGACAAGTTTCTTGAGTTTGGCCATTGGAATTTGATCCCACTCTTTTTTTAGTACAGGCTTCCAGCTGCTGGAAAGTTTTGGGTCTCCTTTGATGGAATTTTTGTTTAATTATGCGCCAAATGTTCTCAATTGGTGAAAGATCAGGACTGCAGGCAGGCCAGTTCAGCACACGGACTCTTCTACTTCAAAGCCATGCTGTTGTAATAGCTGCAGTATGTGGTTTTGCTGTGTCCTGCTGAAATATACAAGGCCTTCCCTAGGATAGATGTCATCTGGAAGGGAGCACATGCTGCTCTAAAACCTTTATATTCCTTTTAGCATTCATGGTGTTTTTTATGTCCCCGTTTCGAAAGAGTTAATCGGGGGCATTATGTTTTCGGTCCTTCCGTCTGTTCATCCGTCCAAGCGTCCTGTCATAAACTTTTCCTTTGTCGGGCTCTAATGTAAACGCTGCACGACGGAGGTTTATAATTTTTGAAGGGGTGAATGGTCATACATAGGGGATGATGCCTATCAATTTTCAGCTTGCTTTACAAACAATATGGCCGCCACGGCAGGCATCTTCAAATCCTTTGTTGTGCTCTAACCTGAACACCGCTCGACTGAGGTTTATGATTTTTGGTGGGGTCAATGGTCAAATCCTTTGTTGCGATCTAACGTGAACACCACTCAACGGAGGTTTATAATTTTTGAAGGGGTGAATGGTCATACATAGGGGATGATGCCTATCGATGTTCAGCTTGCTTTGCAAACAATATGGCCGCCACGGCAGGCATCTTCAAATCCTTTGTTGTCCTCTAACCTGTACACCGCTCGACGGAGGTTTGTAATTTTTGGAGGGGTGAATGGTCATACATACGGGATGTTGCATATAAATTTTCAGCTTGCTATGCCAAACAGTATGGCCGCCACGGCAGATATCTTCAAATCCTTTGTTGCGTTCCAACCTGAACCCTGCTCGATGGAGGTTTATGATCTTTGGTGGGGTGAATGGTCAAATCGTTTGTTGCGATCTAACGTGAACACCACTCAGTGGAGGTTTATACATTTTGAAAGGGTGAATGGTAATACATTGGGGATCATGCCTATCGATTTTCAGCTTGCTCCGCTAAATGGTATGGCCGCCACGGCAGATATTTTCAAATCCTTTGTTGCACTCTAACCTGAACACCGCTCGATGGACGTTTATCATTTTTGAAGGGGTGAATGGTCATACATAGGGGATGATGCCTATGGATTTTCAGCTTGCTCCATCAAACAATATGGCCGCCACGGCAGACATCTTCAAATCCTTTGTTGCCTTCTAACCTGAATACCGCTCAACGGAGGTTTGTAATTTTTGGTGGGGTGAATGGTCATACATAGGGGATGATGCTGATCGATTTTCGGTTTGGTACGCCTAACAGTATGGCCACCATGGCAGATATCTTCAAATCCTTTGTTGCGGTCTAACCTGAACACCGCTCGATGGAGGTTTATGATGTTTGGTGGGGTGAATGATCCTACATGGTGGACAATGCCTATCGATTTTGAGCTTGCTCTGCCAACCAATATAGCCACCACGGCAGCCATCTTGAAATCCTTTGTCACACTCTCCAGAGGTTTTTGCTTTTTGGCGACCTGAAGGGTCACACATGGCGGGTGATGCCTAACACTCGCTTTCTGTAAATGTTCATCAACTGTTTCAGTCGGGGGCATATGCCACGCCTTGCATTGCTCTTTTTAAAACATGCAAGTGTCCCATATTATATGTAGTAATGCATCCCCATGCCATCAGAGATGCTGGCTTTTGAAATGAATGCTGATAACAGGAGGGGTGGTCTTTCTACTCTGACAAGAATGTCAAATTTGGACTCGTCTGACCACAGGACACTTTGCCACTTTGCTACAGTCCATTTTAAATGAGACTTGGCCCACAGAACATGGCAGCGCTTCTGGATCATGCTCAACAATGGCTTCCTTTTTGCGTGATAGAGTTTAGGTGGCATCTGTGGATGGCACTGCAGACTGTGTTTATAGATGACTTTTGCAAATTTTGATGTTATGCACTGTCGATGATGAGACCTCCAGAACCTTTGCTATTTGACGTTGAGGAACATTGTCTTTAAAGTATTCCACAATTATTATTATTATTTTTTTTTTTTTTTAAAGCAATCCTTCACAGGTTGGAGAGCCTCTGGCCATCTTTACTTCTGAGAGACTCAGCCTCTCTAAGGCATCTCTTTTATAACCAATCGTGTTACACACCTGATGCCACTTAATGTAATTATTTACAAAATGTTCTTTGAGCTGATTCTCTCATATATTATTAGCTTTTCAGCCCGATTTTTCCCTGTGTCTCAACTTAATTGAGACATGTTGCAGCCAGTAAATTTGAAATAAGCTCATTTTGTGGATAAAAATGTAAAATGTCTCAGTCTCAACATTTGAAATATTATCTATGTTCTATTGTAAATAACATATTGGCTCATGTGATCTGAAAGTCTTTGCCTTTTAATTTTATTCACAATTTACTTTTGTTATTGGTTAATCTGTCGATGTCACCAAATCTGTTATTAGGAAATAGGGTGGCAAAAAAAAGTGATTTAAAAAGGAGAATCCTTACTTTTGGAAATGATGACTGACATTTTTGTCAGAACATTTTTTGTACTTGAAGGCATGTGCAGACATGTTTTTGTTTATTTGAAAATTCAATTGGTGTTCAAATTAAAGTTTTGAACTTGAAAATTCATCAAACTGCCTAGGTCTCTCTCTCTTTCAGCAACTTATGTTAAATAGAACTGATTAACCTTAAGGTTATGAATTTGTCATGCTTAGTGTTGTAATGTTTGTAAAGTACGTATTACTTGTATGCAAATTTTTTGATGAAAGATGCTTTTGTACTGCTTTGCGGTTAATAGATCATTTGAAAGGCAACTTATTCGATTCTTGAGATCTTTCGGTGCGCATAAATGCATCTTGAGGTACATCTAGCTTTGATTTTCCATTTTTCAATGCTTACCTTTGTACGCTGGGTGACATTTTTCACATTTCAGATTAAAGTGAAGCATCTATAAGCAGGGAGTGAGTTTAAATAAAATGCTCTAAGACAGTGGTCTTCAATGTAGGTATGGAATTTTTTTTATGTACAGTAAGCAACAACCGCATGTAAATCTTACTGGAAGAATGATTTTGATGTGCGGCTCCCATCGTCACGCGGCGCTGGTCTTCAGAGTACTTCTGTTACCACAAGCCCATGAATAAGGCCATGTTGTAAGAGGTTGATACATAGGGATAAGAACTTTATCTCATATATATATATGGGTTGATATCTTACATCCTTCCAAGTTGAGAAAAATCAGCTCACATTATGTTTTAAGCGCAAGCAATTAAATACTGTTGGTGTCAAGTATAGATGTCTTTTTGGGTTGGGTGAAAACGGTGGTTGTAAAATTTCCTTAACAGAAACTGAACTTTGAGAGGTAGCTGGAGAGGGCATTGGCTATAAACATAGGCCTGTGCAGTGCGTCTCTGCAGTGTGGCCATCGAAAAAACCTCATCTTTCAATGCTTGATTACCAAAACCTCTCGCAGTTTTCCTGGATAGCTACAGTTAATTTGTTGAATGACTGCATTTTAATTTATTTATTTTCGTTGGAATTGCACCATAAAATTGAAGCGTTTTCTTCTGCACATAATGACAATGTAAAATATTAATGTCCTTATAATTATTGCGCTTGCGTAACACAGATTTGCGTAGGTTTCCGATACTCATTAAGCACTAAGCCATGAGAATCCAATGTAGATTCTGAATGTAGTCATGGCGAAAGGGCGTTGTCTGGCATGATGCACAGCTGAGTGACAACTGTAAGGATGGAGAAAATTGATGCCGCGAAGTCAACGAAAGTTTTGGATTTTTGCATACATATTATTATCCTTTCAATGCCAGTTATATAAATGTAGGCAATAGACATTCACTTTTTCATTATCATTTCTAATTATTGGCCATGTATTGGTCTTGATTGTTCTCTTGATAAATTGCTGCAAGTTAAATAAAAAATTTAACCATTTTAAAAATTGATAAAATACTGGTTTTCAATGCGCTCCTAATTATTGATTCATACCGTCTTATCCACATACATTGTAATCATCTCTTATTTTTCTTGCAAAATTGATTAATTTGGTTTTGGCCATGGTGCCCTACATTTTGGCCGTGATACCCCACTTTCAAAAGGGCAAGTGGCCTTGCTCTAAAAATAACTTAATTTGAGGCCTGGTTTACATTTTTGCTGTATTTTTACAGAATTATTCTTATTTTTTTAATGTAAAAACAACATATTTTTTACAATGTAATATAGCACTGGGTGTATAGACAACCTGAAGCATGTAAGGTTCGTACAGATTACATTATGATGGCTTGAAATTTGTCTTACATTTCCATCATAAACAGTTTCTGTATTCAGTGATGGTGATCTGACATTTTTCAGACATTATACTTTTATCAGTCAAATGTTTAGTCATTGCTTTGACTTCTGTCCTGCAATAATGCTATTGTGTGCGCTTGGTACCAGATGTCATATTGTAGCCAATATTTAATCTCTTAAGCTTGTACAGTTACTTAAATGTGCTCCAAAGCATTTTTAACTGGTTGCCAAATGATCTCAGATTAATAGCTTTTACAGAACAAAATTTTGGTATGTATTGCCAAGCTTCAGCCAGTGAGTATCATGGTGCAGTACAGCTGCACAGCACTCATCTTTACTGTAAAAAGTGTTGAGTGTTTCCCCAAAGTGAGCTAAACCTGAAAGTGTTAAGTGGTACTCAGGAAGAAATAAAAACCAGAAAGTGTGTTACGTGGTACTCAGGAAGACATAAAAACCAGAAAGTGTGTTACGTGGTACTCAGGAAGGAATAAAAACCAGAAAGTGTGTTACGTGGTACTCAGGAAGGAATAAAAACCAGAAAGTGTGTTACGTGGTACTCAGGAAGACATAAAAACCAGAAAGTGTGTTACGTGGTACTCAGGAAGACATAAAAACCAGAAAGTGTGTTACGTGGTACTCAGGAAGGAATAAAAACCAGAAAGTGTGTTACGCGGTACTCAGGAAGACATAAAAACCAGAAAGTGTGTTACGTGGTACTCAGGAATGAATAAAAACCAGAAAGTGTGTTACGTGGTACTCAGGAAGACATAAAAACCAGAAAGTGTGTTACGTGGTACTCAGGAAGGAATAAAAACCAGAAAGTGTGTTACGTGGTACTCAGGAAGGAATAAAAACCAGAAAGTGTGTTACGTGGTACTCAGGAAGACATAAAAACCAGAAAGTGTGTTACGTGGTACTCAGGAAGACATAAAAACCAGAAAGTGTGTTACGTGGTACTCAGGAAGGAATAAAAACCAGAAAGTGTGTTACGCGGTACTCAGGAAGACATAAAAACCAGAAAGTGTGTTACGTGGTACTCAGGAATGAATAAAAACCAGAAAGTGTGTTACGTGGTACTCAGGAAGGAATAAAAACCAGAAAGTGTGTTACGTGGTACTCAGGAAGGAATAAAAACCAGAAAGTGTGTTACGCGGTACTCAGGAAGGAATAAAAACCAGAAAGTGTGTTACGCGGTACTCAGGAATGAATAAAAACCAGAAAGTGTGTTACGTGGTACTCAGGAAGGAATAAAAACCAGAAAGTGTGTTACGTGGTACTCAGGAAGACATAAAAACCAGAAAGTGTGTTACGTGGTACTCAGGAAGACATAAAAACCAGAAAGTGTGTTACGTGGTACTCAGGAAGGAATAAAAACCAGAAAGTGTGTTACGTGGTACTCAGGAAGACATAAAAACCAGAAAGTGTGTTACGTGGTACTCAGGAAGACATAAAAACCAGAAAGTGTGTTACGTGGTACTCAGGAAGGAATAAAAACCAGAAAGTGTGTTACGTGATACTAAGGAAGACATAAAAACCAGAAAGTGTGTTACGTGGTACTCAGGAAGACATAAAAACCAGAAAGTGTGTTACGTGTTACTCAGGAAGGAATAAAAACCAGAAAGTGTGTTACGCGGTACTCTGGAAGACATAAAAACCAGAAAGTGTGTTACGTGGTACTCAGGAATGAATAAAAACCAGAAAGTGTGTTACGTGGTACTCAGGAAGACATAAAAACCAGAAAGTGTGTTACGTGGTACTCAGGAAGGAATAAAAACCAGAAAGTGTGTTACGTGGTACTCAGGAAGACATAAAAACCAGAAAGTGTGTTACGTGGTACTCAGGAAGACATAAAAACCAGAAAGTGTGTTACGTGGTACTCAGGAAGGAATAAAAACCAGAAAGTGTGTTACGCGGTACTCAGGAAGACATAAAAACCAGAAAGTGTGTTACGTGGTACTCAGGAATGAATAAAAACCAGAAAGTGTGTTACGTGGTACTCAGGAAGGAATAAAAACCAGAAAGTGTGTTACGTGGTACTCAGGAAGGAATAAAAACCAGAAAGTGTGTTACGTGGTACTCAGGAAGACATAAAAACCAGAAAGTGTGTTACGTGGTACTCAGGAATGAATAAAAACCAGAAAGTGTGTTACGTGGTACTCAGGAAGGAATAAAAACCAGAAAGTGTGTTACGTGGTACTCAGGAAGGAATAAAAACCAGAAAGTGTGTTACGCGGTACTCAGGAAGACATAAAAACCAGAAAGTGTGTTACGTGGTACTCAGGAATGAATAAAAACCAGAAAGTGTGTTACGTGGTACTCAGGAAGGAATAAAAACCAGAAAGTGTGTTACGTGGTACTCAGGAAGGAATAAAAACCAGAAAGTGTGTTACGTGGTACTCAGGAAGACATAAAAGCCAGAAAGTGTGTTACGTGGTACTCAGGAAGGAATAAAAACCAGAAAGTGTGTTACGTGGTACTCAGGAAGGAATAAAAACCAGAAAGTGTGTTACGTGGTACTCAGGAAGACATAAAAACCAGAAAGTGTGTTACGTGGTACTCAGGAAGACATAAAAACCAGAAAGTGTGTTACGTGGTACTCAGGAAGGAATAAAAACCAGAAAGTGTGTTACGCGGTACTCAGGAAGACATAAAAACCAGAAAGTGTGTTACGTGGTACTCACGAATGAATAAAAACCAGAAAGTGTGTTACGTGGTACTCAGGAAGGAATAAAAACCAGAAGGTGTGTTACGTGGTACTCAGGAAGGAATAAAAACCAGAAAGTGTGTTACGTGGTACTCAGGAAGACATGAAAACCAGAAAGTGTGTTACGTGGTACTCAGGAAGGAATAAAAACCAGAAAGTGTGTTACGTGGTACTCAGGAAGACATAAAAACCAGAAAGTGTGTTACGTGGAACTCAGGAATGAATAAAAACCAGAAAGTGTGTTACGTGGTACTCAGGAAGGAATAAAAACCAGAAGGTGTGTTACGTGGTACTCAGGAAGACATAAAAACCAGAAAGTGTGTTACGTGGTACTCAGGAAGACATGAAAACCAGAAAGTGTGTTACGTGGTACTCAGGAAGGAATAAAAACCAGAAAGTGTGTTACGTGGTACTCAGGAAGGAATAAAAACCAGAAAGTGTGTTACGTGGTACTCAGGAAGAAATAAAAACCAGAAAGTGTGTTACGTGGTACTCAGGAAGACATAAAAACCAGAAAGTGTGTTACGTGGTACTCAGGAAGACATAAAAACCAGAAAGTGTGTATGTATTGACCTCACATGTATATAAATACCAGACAAGTCCCCAGAAAGCACTTCCTGGTCTGGTCTGGGACCTCTACTTTTTCTGATTGACAATTTGAAGTGATATTCCTGTTAAGGTTCGCTCCAAGATGTTGCCTGATTTTTCTCAGTGCTGTACAACCAACAGAAAAGGTGGTTCCCAGAAAGCATGTTCTGGTCTGGTGTCCTCACAATGCCACAAAGACAAGGCTGTGTGTGTGTGTGTGTGTGTGTGTGTGTCTGGGAATAATTTAAAGTGTTTTAACTGAACCGGTTGCAGTTATCCATTTTCTTTCCAGCGAATGCTTCAGAGAAGTGAACTATTGTTTCAGTGGATGAAGAACGAATTAACTGAATTGTTTGATATGTGAACTGTGTGTGGTACAAAACCCGTACCGGATCTGAGTCAATTTGTTTGCGATCGGTGTGAAAAGTGCGTGGTTACTGATTGTGCTACATTTGGGAATTTCAGTGTGAGGGTGTATGATGTTTGAAAAAGAAACAAACACTGCATCCTTTGTGCGATTCACTAACAAAAACCATAAAACCCAAACAAACTAAATCTCTCATGCCAGCCTGGTCTCTCCTGACACCCCAAAAAAATTTTTTTTTTTTTTTTTTTAAAAACCAAGGGGGGCGGGGAGGAATAGGGTAAAACTAAAACTAAGTCAAACTGTCTCAACCTGCTTAGCGGATAAGTTATGATTACAGAAACCGTGCTGGAAGACCTATAGCTAATTGTGGAAGTTGAAGGTCTCTCCCTCAAACATGGTGCTGGACAATGAAAGAGCTAAAAAGTTGCTCAATTCATGTATGATTGTTGCCACCTGAAAAAGAGGGGTTTTTAGTGAAGTTAGTCAACTGGTTGATATTTGACCTTTTCATGTTCCCTTGCAATATTTGGTACATTTCTGCAGAGCAAAAGCCAGATGCAACACCTTCCATTATTTAGGTTCCCTCTAGCCTCTGTTGCAGACGTCTTGGTGTTCAGTTAATTGCCCTCAATCTACAATGTCTGCGCACTTGAGCGAGGTTGTGTTCCACCAATCAGAAACTTGCTCCTAAAATCCAGGTGCTAATTATATATGCAGAAACAAAGCCAAATTGGCGGACGGTGGCGAACATGTTTTCTCGAGCTTTGGAGAAAATTTGAAAAGCCTTAAATATTGAAAGTATGAATAGCTTACAAGAACAAGCAATGAACAACTTAGTTATCCAGAGGAAAGATGTCTACGTAAATTTGCCTACAGGATTTGGCTAATCGCTCATATACCAAGCTCTTCCAATCCTCGGGGAAGCGTTTTCTAATAGAAACGCCTATTGTTATTGTTTCTCTTCTTGTTAATCTTATGAAGGATCAAGTCAATTATGTGAATAACATAGGAGTGAAAGCAGCGAGTTTAAGTCGGTCGATACCGAAATGGAGAAGAGAAGTGTGGAAAGAGGATTGTTTTCAGTAGTATACGGTTCTCCAGAGTCTTGGCTAAGTGAACGGTGGAGGAAGATGCTGCTGAATGCCGCATATTCAAACAATATTTATGCTGTTGCTGTCAACGAAACTCACATAATAAATCAAGTTCTTTCTCCATTTTCACATTTTTTCAAGAAAGCGATAGCAGCCCGTTCGGCAGACGAACAACTCGTTCGTGTATACCGCTGTGTTAACAGAGATGACCGAGCCTATTACTGCAGAGATATCAAGGTTGCTTTTTCCATGCACTCGTATCTTGTCTTTATTTGAGAGGATTTTTGTTTTACACACAAAACAAATGTCGTGTGTGTGGTTTTTTTTTTTTTTTTTTAAGGAGTTTCTTTTCCGCCATTTCACTATTTTTGACAAGCCGCAGGGAAAAGCCATAGTAATGACAGAGATCATAACATATAAGCATTCTGATTGTGCTTGATGAGCCAATCACATTACGTCACCGAACACACAACCTTGCTCGAGTGCGCAGACGTTGTAGGTTGAGGGAAATTAACCGAACATCAAGACGTCTGCAACAGAGGCTAGGTTCCCTCAGGCAGTGCAATTTGTGTGCGTATTCCATGGTTTTTTTTTTTTCTCGCGCCAGGTTGTTAGACATCATCAGACCAAAGCAATGAGAAATTATATGAAAATCCTCGATGCAATAAACCAGCTTGTCACAACTCTATCACTTGTCTCTTACATTTTCATGCTCTCTTAAATCAACAGCGCTGCCTTTCCCTAAACTTTAACTTTTCCCAATTCAGAACAGAATCATACAAAAAGCATTTTTTGTCAACATTTTGATGAAGCTCATGATCCCCATCATCTTGTTCCTTTTGTGTTGACTGTTGTGCATATGATTTTTCAACTCGCTTTATATTTCTGTTTGAGGTTCTCCCATTTCTGTTTTATCCACCCTGGCTCCACCTAGCCCTCCAGGCCATGCTCCTTTATGAACATTCTACAGAAACATAACATCGGTGACATTGACATAACTGAATATAAGCATTTACTAACGTTGCAATACTCCGAGAATAATTTACATACTGAAATTCTCTGACGCCGTATTGAGCCCCACCGTGAAGAGCGCCTCATTGCTGGCTCTCCAGGAGATGAGGCGCCCTGTATCTTCATCTGCCCCTATAAGAAACGAACAAACGAGCAAGATGTGCGTCGATAGATCCAACATTTTACACGGCTTAATCATCGGAAGTCCTCACTAATATGCCTGTAACAACTGCGGTGATGAGCGCATTTTAGCTACATTTGCTAACGGCCCAATTTATATATGCTGATGCTGACAGTATATAACCAGGCAGAAACGTTCTTTACAACTCAGAAATAATACATTTCAATACACTTTCAGCTGAATATTATTTTACCATCTGGAACCTGTATTACAAGATTAAACATTTTACTCACATTTGTGTTGACGTGGCTTCTTATTTCGTAGCGAGTTTTTTTTTTTTCTGGCAGTTTACTTTGTGTTGCATCTTGGGCAATTTATGTATGAATAGTTTGCATAGGATGCACCCACAAAATATCTGCTCGATCTAGTATACATCCGGGAATTTCTTCCGGACACAAACTCACTCCCCACGCATCAAGTAGAAAAGGTAGAGCAGTTTGTCTATCACAAAGCACTGGCATATAAGCATAGAGTAAATAATTTTTCAGTTCTGAATTTAGCCGCGGATTGATCGCATGGCGAGAGGCTGTGGCTTAGATTGAGAAAAGATTATTATCATTGGAAAACTTGCAAAAGAAAATGACTGAGGACAGTCCAGGACTAATAATTGTTGTAAAGGGATGTTCTCAGTACCACCAATTTTCAGTTCTGGTCTGTGCACTCAAAGTTAACCAAATGATTTACTGGACAGATGATTGGACAGCTTATGTAAAGTTTGCATAACTTATCTAGATTTCACAAATTACTGATGCAGATAAAAACCATAAATTTTTGTTTTATCAAAGCGTGACACTTGACTGAGATGAAGCTCTGTTTAGTCTGTTGTCATGAACTTCAAGTTTGACGTGCGTGACGTCAGGCAGCAAAAGTTTCTGAGAGGGTCCGGGAAAAAGGTTGAACTTTTGGAGCTGTGAAAAATGTGCAAAACATGCCAAATTACTTCTTTTCCAGAATGTAATAGAGTGAAATTTCACGCTTTATATTCAGTTTGCACTAACACCTCCTTTACAATTGATCGTACGGGCTTCTACGGCCAGTCTGCGGCAAAAAATTGGGGATTTTGGCTGCGTGCTGCACGATGCACGCACGATGTCTGCTGCGATTAGGGTGCCCGTAGACTGCCCGTACGGCCATTTTTTGGAAGACCTGTATGCAGGTTTTTTCCACGGGGGCCGCACGGATCAGTCACCTGTGGCCAGGACCCAAGAGACAAGTACTTTACAAGTACTTTAAAAGTACGAGAGACGTAGTTTGATACAGGGAGTTATTATAGAAAAAAAAAAAAGTTAAAAGTACTTTTCCCGTACTGCTATTGACCCTCACTCCAAGTACAATTTTAAATTACTACCCGCAAGACAAACGTACAGTACACGCATGAGCATCGTACATGCAAAGAACGATAAACATACTTGTTCCGTAAATTATTGGCGTGAACAGTACGTGTGAAGTAAGGAGCACGTAGCAAACGCAAGAGTCCCTCACGTGAAACGCAGATCCCGTAAATATAAAGTGTGAGCGTCTTCCGTCGTCGTTTTCAATGCAGGAGGGCATCTTGTTCCATTCTTCATTCCCTCTGACGCTCAACCAATGGATCATTCATGATCTCGCTGATGTGATGGAGGTTAATTGATGATTTAAAAATTGTCGCAACTTTTATAGTACCCTCAGACCGTCATGGGACCCGTTGATGCCTTGATGAACAAGTACTTGTATCCTGCAATTATCGCAAGTTACACTTAAGTCACTGGCACTTTTCACTTACAATCACCAACACGTACGTGTTTCGTACATCTCCCGTACTTGAATCGTGCATGCCACACACGTGACTCTTGCGTAACCAGCGTGTCACTTGCGACCAGAAATTGTCCATGATCGTCACGGGAGCCGTAGCTATCGCAAGGCAATCGAACGAAGCACGTATTGAACAAGTACTTCACACTTTCAACCAGTTAGGAAAACCACGAGCCAAAAGATCAGTCTGCGGCTGGAATTCGATCGTAGCCACAAACTGATCACAGGGCACGTAGAACCCGCATGATCGTATGGGCAAATGTAAACGAGTTATAACCTGCACCAAAACTTTGTCGATAAAGCATGTACACTTGATCTTTAAACACAATGGTATGACAGAGGGAGCTCTCTCAGATTGTTCGTTGCAGAATGGTGGTCTTATATGATGCTAATTGTTCTGAAGACATTTATGAAGACATTAAATACTGCTTTGGCACTGTAAGGAACACCATCATGCATTTCAAAGACACTAGTTTACTAGCGGAAAGCGCTACAACTCTGTGATGATATTAATAGCGCCAGAAGTGAAGAGAATTAAGTATCCAGTTCAACTATTTCCAGATGCCTGTGTGAAAATGGTCTGGGGTGTGTTTCCCAAAAGCGTAGTTGCTAACTAGGTTAGCAACTTGCATAGCTTGTTCATTCAAAGTAAATGGCTCCAACCATGTAAGTTAGCATCTGTAATTTTGGGAAACGGACCCCTGATCAGTCATGTTGCTGGCACATCAAAAAACAATTGAGTTCACCGAGAAATTCAAGGATTGGACGCCAACGGACCAGAAACAAATCCTTTGGATGACTGAATCAAAATTAGAAATTTTCTCATGCAGACACAGAATTTCTGAGCACCATAGAGTTGGAGAACGTTTCAAATATGACTGTTTAATCCCTTCAATAAAACATGAACACATTAATATTATGGTTTGGGGTTCAGTCTGTTTCAAAACAAGCCGGTGATGTCCCAAAGATCAATGGAATCATGGACCATAGCATCCTTGTGAGGCACACAATGCCATCTGGAAAGTGACTGATTGGTCAGGGATTTTATTTTAAATAAGACCATGACCCTTGACATAATTCAAAGTAGAGCAAGAATTATCTCAGTTGAAAGGATGTTTGCTTGAGAAGTTAAGAATTTGACTGCTCAAAATCCAGACCTTAATCCGATTGAGCTAATCTGGGATTTGCTTGATGCCAAGATAAGAAATCTGTTGTAACATCAGAAGAATCTCTTTGGGATGAACTTCAAACCTTATGAGAGGAAATTAAAAAATGTCTGAACGCTATGCCTGAAAGATTGAATGCTGTAGTCAAATCAAAGGGTGGCCTCGATAGATACTGACTCTCTCAAGAAGACATTTTCAGGGATGTGATTTTCCGCTAATTCGCGGAATTCCGCTTTTTTATCTCCAAAAAAAAAAAATTAAAACACCGATATTTCAGTCAAGAAATATTTTCGTATCAACAGCATTCTGACTTTTAGTATTTCCCTAACTGAATTGACCTTATGCACGATACGTTCTACAGAACTTCGTTTTAAAATTAGCCAGTTTAGGCTCCTTCCAGTCAAACTTCACGGTGTGTGGGCGGTGCCGTGACGGAAAGTTTCAACACTGCGGAAAACAAACGACTGAGATATTGCTTTTATTCGAGACGACCGATAGCTTGTAGTGTAGTATAATAATTAATAGTCAGTATACTCTATTGCATTTTGTGTGGAGCGAGGATGAAGCAGCCCTGTAGCCTGGGTTTCAGCCGCGTGAGTGTTCGACAGCTGTACACTGCTGCATCCACCGCTGAGAAGTTGCGCAGTTGGCTCAATGTGTGACCCCCGAGTGCGAGTGGGTGCTCGTCTAAGCTCTTTGACGCACCATCGCCCTCTCCCATTTACGGTAGTATGGCCAGTCAAACCATAAAATTGCATTACGTAAACTTACGAGCAATTCTGCTGGACTTTCATTTTCCTACCTCACTCTCGCACATTTTGATATGAAGCATTATCATCCTACATTTTGACTTGGGTGATGCTGAATTAATTGGTTACTGTGGCCTGCATACGCTCAGGTTATCAGTGCTAACGCAGCTGGGCGTCTCGCTCCGAAAACTAAATCATGGTTATTTCATCAGCTGCCCTGCTAATCCATGACCTTTAGCAATATTAGCGAACGATACCACTACGTAACTTTTCTATCATGTCATGTAATTAAAGGTGCTTTGGGACCTCGTCAAGGAGCCCTTCTTCTTAGTTTCACTTTTGTTTTTTCCTGAAAATGGAGCGTCACTGGACACCGAATATAGCCGAACGTGGCTAGTTATTGACACTGTTTTCAGTTGCCGTTTGCTTTAATAATTGGGTTGATATGTAATGCATAATATTTAATGCATATTTCCAGGAGTTCCATCAGGATTGTGTTTTTAGTCTATAATTGGAAGCTGAAAATACTCACAGAACTCATGGATGGTTTCTATAGATGATTGGATTAAAAAAATTATTTATTGGTGGTGTGTACCTACTGTGATTATGTTCTTATTTATTAATTTTTGCTATTACACAGTACATTTAGGGAAGTCTAAATTCATAAAATCGCATGTGCATGTGACTTTGTGATACGATTTTGGAGTTGACCAAGAAGTCAATGATTTTATTGAAATACTGGCAATATTCACTGAATGTTATTATACTTTTATCTGAGTGCAATAGTGGCAGATTAAATTCTTTAAAACCTTGGAGCTTGTGACTAATTTTGACTTGACCTAGAAATCAAAGATTGCATGCGTTTGTTGGCTTGAATATACATTTGATAATAATCCTGTTTTTTATTTCATTGAATTCTTAACACACTTATGGCAGTAAAATCACTAAAACCCAGGAGCTTCAGGGGGCTTGTCCCCCCCACCAGGGTGTTGCCTCGGAGGGTGTTGCCTCCGACCCTGATGGGGGCCAGTGTCCCCCAGACCCCCGGCAACATTTTCAGATAATTTCACTTCCTTCACCCAAATCACATCCCTGCATTATTATTTTTGTTTTTACCATATATTATCTTTTTACTGATTTTCATCTGTATGATCCAATATAACGTGAAATAAATACTTGAATTCTGAATACTTGTACATGGTTTCTGATTTATCATCAGTTAAGTGTAAAATCATCACTGCACACTAACACTGGCAAAGCGATTCAGTTAAAAAATGGACTATGCTACTATAAGATGGAAGGGACTCACTAATTTTCTATGAGATTTGCTTTTATCCAAAAAGTTGGACACCCATACAAAGAACTGTGCTTTGATATGTATGGTATGCAGTGATTGACAGAAGAGTGCAGGAGTCTCGCTCCACTCAATGCAAGTCCTATTACCAGCGTCCCACGTCCAGACGCTGTGGCACCCAAATGTTTTCCACCCCCACATGCTCTCGTGCCTGGGAACTGTTGTATGTTTTGGCCTCTAACCATCAGAAGATATGATAATATGGAAACCCGTAATGTTCCATGATGTAAGGTTTTCAATCATTTGCCACCATCTAAAGGACCCTTGGAAGTTTTCCTTTAAACAGCCCCCCCACATCCCCCTAACCCAAACTGCAAGTCTGTGACAAACACAGATGCAGCATATCTTCCCTGGTAATGCGAGGCCTGCAGTTCATGCTGGGTTTGAGGACTGTCTGCTTTCAGTCTTCTCTTCAGCATGTAAATATTCAGGCTCAGCTGAAGTCAGATCCTCCAGTTAACTTGGCCGACAGAACCAAAATTGCATGAAATATGTCACTGCCTTCTGAATTATGATTTTTTTACAAAGAATACAATTTTGCAGCAGCCAACTTTCCCTCTAAGGTGTATTATCACACCTACAAGAATGTTCTTATGGACTAAAGACCAAAGTATGGAATCACAATATGCCATTGCAACTACTTAATGGCTATAATGTTTCAGAAAACTGGCTCAGAGAAGACCTTCTACTGAAAGATTCAGCAGGTTTGTCACTCATCTGTACAAACAAACAGAAGTGTGGTGCCTCTGTGAGGTGTTTTGGCAACTGATTCCCAGTCAAACTCTCTGTCTCAGGTGTGACATCCTTAATTGAGCTGCTAATGAGGAGATGTCTTTTCTCTAAAGACTCATGAGGACTTTTGATGGCACAGTGATGTACACGCACACACGCCCATGAGATCGCCATCTTCCTCCAGCTCATTAGTCTTTTTTTTTTTTTTTTTTTTTAGCCCGCCACCACCCCCCCTCTTTGGAGGACAACTTTATTTTTATTTTCAGCTGAGAAAATGCAAATTAAAGAGCAGAATGATGTTTGTGAGGAAAAGGAAAAAATATAGATATATAGTACATTAAGGAAAAAGAAAACAAAAAGAAAAATATTTAACATCGATGAATGAAGTATGTAGGAGAACATGGGGGCAAGAGTGTGTATCAATGGCAGATGTGTAGATGTTTATTGTGTGAGGCGCGGGCTTTTACTTTCACATGAAGGACACAAAAATAAACAGACAGACAGATAAAATGACAGACAGAGGTTGATAACTAGGTGTAAATGTGTGTGTGTGCGCACATATGAGTGTGTTTGTTGGGGGACAATAGTCAGGAAATTGTTTTAGAGTGAGATAGAAGAGAAGTGTTCGAGCCAACATGAGGTGAAGGGGTAAGGATTCAATTACGATTGGTTCTCAGGATTAAAGCGGCAAAAAAATGCTGTTGTATTGAGGGAGATGGCTGAGTCAGGTTTGTAGGAAGTTAATGATTGGTGACCAGATGGAGTGGGGTTCAATAGTGAGGTGTTGTGTATGGTGTTCCAAAGAAATGTAATCCAAGAGTAAGTTTTTCCATTGAGCAATATTTGTATTGTTTTTTGATTTCCAGTTCATGAGAATAGTTTTCTTGGCGACAGCTAGGACAGTGAGGAGTAACCTGTTGTTTATTTTGGTTAAATTTGTGTTAGATGTGTCACCCAGTCAGCAGAGTGATGCGGATGAAGGGATATGAGAGCCCCAGAGGATCCAGCTCATTAGTCTAAGGATGAGACAACAGCACTGCGTTCTTTATTTATGTGAATCATTTACTTTTAGCTTACAGCAGCTCATATAAGCTAAATGTTTGCGCAGATTTATGTCCTCATAAAATCCTGATGAAATTTAGCTATATTTCTGTATTTAGAAGAGTGTGTTGGTTGTAACAATACAAAAAATGTATTTTTAATAAATATTATTAGTTTATGTATTTGTACTGGATGCCCCCTATATCTTGTCCAGTATGGGAGTGTTTGCTGTTTGTCGTTGTAGCCCGACACAAATACATAAGATTTTACTTATCAGGGAATCGATTACATGCGCTTGTTAGTGAACTATAATGAATCAAATATCATAGTGTTGGGCTACAATGAAAACCTGCACCCAAATATGGACAGGTGTGTCCACTGCAGATAGGGTTAGACAGGTGTGTCCACTGCAGATAGGGTTAGACAGGTGTGTCCACTGCAGATAGGGTTAGACAGGTGTGTCCACTGCAGATAGGGTTAGACAGGTGTGTCCACTGCAGATAGGGTTAGACAGGTGTGTCTACTGCTTAGACAGGTGTGTCCACTGCAGATAAGGTTAGACAGGTGTGTCCACTGCAGATAGGGTTAGACAGGTGTGTCCACTGCAGATAGGGTTAGACAGGTGTGTCCACTGCAGATAGGGTTAGACAGGTGTGTCCACTGCAGATAGGGTTAGACAGGTGTGTCCACTGCTTAGACAGGTGTGTCCACTGCAGATTGGGTTAGACAGGTGTGTCCACTGCAGATTGGGTTAGACAGGTGTGTCCACTGCAGATTGGGTTAGACAGGTGTGTCCACTGCAGATAGGGTTAGATGCCCTTCCTTCTGTTATTGCACATGAGGTCTTCACTCATTATGTCCACTTCAATGGAACATAATTTCATGCCCCCATCTTTAGTGGACAGAGCTGGGCATTTATATACTCAAAATCGGTTCAATTTTTTTAAGTCGATGATCATTTTCTGCAATTCTACCGACAGATTAATGGGGGTAAAATCAAAGGAAATGAATAAGTTATTCCAAATTTATAGGAAAAAAAACTGTTGCCTAAGACTTCTGTTGGTACTCTGCACACACTAAAGGGAAATGTTAATCAATTTCCGACCATTTGGGATACAGTTGGGTATTTCATTAAGCAAATCATTATCGTTTTTGTCTCTGAGGCATAATAGCTCCACCTGGGATTAGTACCCTCAGCTGTACTGTCATTGCCCCACTGCACCTTTAATTCCAAAAATAATTAATAACGTCCTATAATTGACCCCCCTCATGGGATTCTCAGACTAACATGGCAACCAAGGTTGAAATCCTACACTCTCGCTCATTGATGGTGCATGTACAGTACAGTGGGCTCTATAATCATTGGCGCCCCTGACTGGCAATGCTCAAACAATTCTTCAAAAAATATACAGCATGTAAAGAGAAACTCTAAATAACAACATGCAAGAAATACTGCATGATATTAATGTTTCAATGGTACCAACCAAAATCAATTTCCTCCAAATCAAAGTTTCACAATTAATGGCACCTTTAAGATTATTTTAAATAACATCTACCAAAATTAAACCAGCTGTCAAATTCCATTTATTTAAGTGTTAAGGAACTATATTGAGCCATTGCATCACTTCCTGTTTCACTAGGGTGTAAAAATGAGGTAACACACATGCAGTATCCCTTTGTTATCCAACACCATGAAGAAAACAAAACAACTGTCAGTTCAAAAGAGGCAGTTCAGTTCAGTTCAGAAAACTTTATTTATCCCATTTGGGCAATTCAGTTGACAGCTCCCAGTTCAATAAACACACAACAATACAACAATAATTCATTAAACAGACGGACAACACTCAACTCTCAATCAATCAATTGTCAATGAGTCAATTAAGCAATGGTTTATCCCCAGCAGTGATACCCTGTATCTGTGCAAATATTCATAATAAATATTCAATCAAGGGGAGAATAATAATAAATAAATAATAATAAAATGAATAAAAATGAATAAATAGAGGATAATAAATAATGAATAAAGCAACAAAACACAAACCTACTCATTAAAACTGGCATTCATTAGCTTAATAACTGAAGGAGTAAAAGAGTTTGAGTAGCGATTTGTCTTCCTCAAGGGTGCATAATAGCGCCGCCCTGAGGGCATTAAGGTAAATCAAGGTAAAAATTAAGGTAAATAAGGTAAATTAAGGTTACCTGGACTCCAATAATCTTGGAGTAAATTCTCACTATCTGATTCAGACTGTTCTTATCCTTCACAGACAGACCATTAAACCAACAGATAAAAGAAAATGTTAAAAGACTCTCAATGAAAGAATAATAAAAGGAACATAAAAAGGTTTTAGAAACACTAAAAGAGTTAAGCTTCCACATAAGATGGATTCTTTGTTGTCCCCGTTTGACAAGTGACTCTGTGTTTTTATCAAACTAAAGATAAGAGTCAAATGTGGTTCCTAAATATTTGTAGGTTTCGACAATTTGGACTGGTTCACCATGTATCATGCTGTTTTTTGGCTGTACACTATTATTCCTAAAATTGATGATCAACTCCTTTGTTTTTGTTACGTTAAGATCCAAGAAGTTGTCATCACACCATTTGATAAAATCATTTAAAGCCGATCCATGATCCGATTGCGGATCCTGAAGAAGCGACAGCAGGGCGGTGTCATCAGAAAATTTTACTAGGTGACTGCCCTCTTGTGAAGCTCTACAGCTGTCGGTATACATGATAAAAAGTAATGGTGAGAGAACACAGCCCTGAGGGGAACCAGTGCTCGAAATGATGGGGGTAGACATGTGGTCATTAACAAACACACGCTGCATTCTGTCTGTTAAGAAGTTTAAAAGCAACAATAAAATCTGATCAGGGAGCATAAAATTAGAGGCTAGCCGTTCTATTAAAATATGGGGCTGCATCTTATTAAAAGCCGAAGAAAAATCAGTAAATAAAAGTCTCACGTGGGATTTTGGTTTTTCAAGGTGCTTTTGTGCTCGGTCTAAAATGAAAAGTTTTGCGTCATCAACACCTTTATCAGTTTGATAGGCAAACTGCAATGGATCTAGTCTGCCGTCAATTAAGGAGACCACTTTTTCTTTTAAGATTTTTTCAAATTTTTTCATCACAAGAGATGTCAATGCAACTGGCCTGAAATCATTAAATTCTCTTGGGTGATTTGACTTTGGAACAGGAATAATAATAGAGGTTTTCCATATTTGGGGCTAGTAGCCACTCTCTGCACACATCTGAAAAAGTACTGTGAATACCTCACTGAGTTGATCAGCACAGTGACGCAAAATGCGTCCACAGATAGCATCAGGACCAGCTGCCTTATGAATATTCACCTTTTTGAACAAGGAAGCGACTTTTGCTTGCGAAATGACCATTTCACTTTCTGGTATTAGTGACCTCCTCAACCTAGAGATGTTACATAAAAAGTCAGACCTTTCAAAACGAGAGAAAAATGAGTTAAAAGCATTAGGCAGGCCAGCCTCATCTACGCCACTAATAGTAACAAGTGGCCTGGTTTTTTCAGAGTGATGGTTAATGGATGCCATCTGTTTTATCCCTTGCCAGGCGGCTCTAAGGTCACCACTGCAATATTGTTGTTCTATTTTGTCCCTATACTGGTCTTTAGCTTTTCTTATTTCATTCCTTACTTCTCTGGAGACCGCTTTCTTCTCCAGAGGCTCACCCGTGTAAAAAATCCTTTTCTTATTGATTACAGCTTTGAGTTCTTTAGTCACCCAAGGTTTATTATTTGGGTACATGACAACAGTTTTAGATGGAATTATAGAGTCTACACAGAAATTAATGTATGATGAAACAGCGTCACATAGTTCATTCATATTATCACAACCATCATAAAAACACTGCCAATCTGTGCACTCAAAACATGCTTGAAGAGAAGAAATACTGTCTCCGGACCAGCCCTTAACAGTTTTCTCCATTTTGTCCACACGCCTGAAGGTGGGTTTATACTCGGGCATGAGATACACGCCATTGTGATACGAAGCGCCCAGTGAGGGCATTGGTAGGGACGCATATGCTCCCTTTATTGTACCATAGCACAGATCAATTGTAGTATTCTTCTGAGTAGTGGTACAGGTCACATACTGTTCATATGTTTTTAAAACCGAATTCAGTTTGCAAAGATTAAAATCACCAAGAACGAATTTTGGTGCATCAGGGCAGACCGCATCCAGCCTGCTCGCTACGTCAGCGATTAGCTGAGCAGCGGCGGATAAGTTCGCCCGCGGATGGATGTACACCAATGTATAAAACAGTTGTTGAAACTCCCTCGGCAGATAAAAGGGGCGAAGTGAGATTGTCAACAGTTCTAGATCAGTTGTGCATATTCTTTCTCTGACCTTCACAGTATTACAGTACCTCTCATTGACATAGAAACACACTCCTCCTCCACGACTTTTCCCGGTAATCTCCGGAGACCGGTCCAAACGAATCGGGGTTCCGAACCCGCTAAGTAAAAAGTCCTCGTCCCGGTCCAAGTCATTAAGCTATGATTCTGTAAAGGCAAGGAGACAGGTCTCCCTGATTTCCCTCCTAAACTTGGCCCATACTTCCAGCTCATCCATCTTATTCCTGATAGACTGGACGTTCGCCAACAGAATTGTAGGAAGTGGGGGTAATTTGCGCCGATCGCCCAGCCTGAGAGTCTTTAATCTCCGGCGTAGACCACCTCTTCTTCCCCGTTTCCGACTCATTGTCTTCACCATCGGCCTACATATCTCACTCGGGATATCATTTGGTATCTCCCCTGCTGCCGAGGTCCGCAGGGAATAAAGAAGCTCCCGGCTCAGTGTAACTCTCCCCGGTGCACCCCGTCCTGCTCCATGACAGGTAGAGACGCCAAGTAGAAGTAGCAGCGTTGCCGCATAAAAGATGATAAAAAGACCTGCGAGTGTCCCCATTCGCATCGCTGATACACTGACAATTCATCCACACATCAGAATTTAAAAAAGGGGGAAAAGGTGACTTAAAGAACCTATAAAAACACATAAAAAAAGAAAAACACGTAGCGTACACTGGGCAGACTGCTGGGTCGCACACTATGGAGCGCCCCGGAAGTGATTGTATCTGGAGAACAGACACAGAGAACAGAGAACAGATGGTCATACACCATTATAAAATCTAGTAATGGTTAAAAGAAGATTCACTAACGATTACTACATATGCCACTGAGTTAAAAATTCAAAAGCTATGAAACTGATAAAACTTGAAGGGTAGAGGACGCAACTGCATTTAGCCTCCGGGATTACTGATGAGAATGGTGAGGGAAGCAAAAAAATGCCCAAGAATTGCTATGACCTTGTGGAATTGCTGACCTTGGTGGCATCTTGGGGTCACCAGGATTCAAAAAGCACTATCAGGCGGCACCTCCACAAACAAAGGCTCTTTGGAGGGGTTGCAGTTTTAACGCTCGATATACATATTAACCACAAGTATTTTTGCAGAGCTATTTACCAAAATTGCGGTCCATAAGCAGTTAGATAATGGCACAATTTAAAGGGCCATTATTACCCACATGGTGAACTCAGTGTGGACGGAAGAAATGGAGAGTGGGTATGTTGCTAAAAAATGATCCGGTTACTAGATTAGAGATGTGTCTGAAAGCTGTTAAAGCTTGGATGACGCAAAATTTTCTTTCACTAAACCCAGATAAGACTGAAATATTGGTACTGGGTCCCAAATCTCTTAGAGACTCATTTGTTAAGCTCTCTCTTAACTTAGATGGCCTCTCTGTTTCTGCCAGAGCTGTCTTTAAAAACCTTGGTGTGACTCTTGATTCAGAACTCTCTTTCCAGGCTCACATCAACAATATCATCCGAGTGGCTTTTTTCCATCTTCAAAACATATCTAAACTTAAAAAAATGTTGTCTCTTCAAGATGCTGAAAAATTGGTTCACGCATTTGTGTCTTTTCGGCTGGACTATTGCAATGTCTTACTGTCTGGTTGCACTAGCTCAGCCCTGAAACGTCTTCAATTAGTGCAGAATGCTGCAGCTAGGGTTCTGACTAGGACTAAGAAATATGATCACATTAGCCCGGTGCTCAAAAATCTTCATTGGCTGCCTGTAAAATTTAGAATTGAGTACAAAATACTATTACTAACTTACAAAGCTTTGAATGACTTGGCCCCGGAATATCTTTGAAGTCTTCTCATTCCTTACTCCCCACCAAGATTACTTCGTTCACAAGGAGCTGGCTACTTGAAAATTCCAAATATATCTAGAATTACAACTGGAGGAAGAGCATTCTCTTACAAAGCACCAATTCTATGGAACAATCTCCCAAAACAAATTCGGGCTTCGAACACACTCTCTATCTTCAAGAGTAGGCTGAAAACTTATCTTTTTCATCAAGCCTATGATTAGTTCATGATTAGTTATGTGTTGGCTCTGGTGGGACTGACTACAACCTTGATTTATGACATGTTCACGATATTGGAAGCCAGTGTTATGTAAATCCATGTGGAACCGGTGGCACTGAGCATGCATTAACGGTGCCAGTGGGGCTTGCTACAGCCTTAGTCACTGGGGAGGTCCATATGGTACTGGTGTAGTGTTAAGCAAATCCATGTGGAACCGGTGGCACTGAGCATGCATTAACGGTGCCAGTGGGGCTTGATACAGCCTTTGTCACTGGGGAGGTCCATATGGTACTGGTGTAGTGTTAAGCAAATCCATGTGGAACCGGTGGCACTGAGCATGCATTAACGGTGCCAGTGGGGCTTGATACAGCCTTTGTCACTGGGGAGGTCCATATGGTACTGGTGTAGTGTTAAGCAAATCCATGTGGAACCGGTGGCACTGAGCATGCATTAACGGTGCCAGTGGGGCTTGATACAGCCTTAGTCACTGGGGAGGTCCATATGGTACTGGTGTAGTGTTAAGCAAATCCATGTGGAACCGGTGGCACTGAGCATGCAATAACGGTGCCAGTGGGGCTTGCTACAGCCTTAGTCACCAGGGAGGTCCATATGGTACTAGTGTCTATAAAATCTGAAGTGATCTTCCTGGAATAAGTGTTGGACCTCTGTGCTGCTGGAAGTGGATGGAGGGGTGTTGACTGTTTCCTGACCAGTCAGCTCCTAAATTCTCACTTGGCACATGACACAGGACTGTATTTTTATTAATATGCAGTAGTTTTATCCAGTGCCTCACCCCACTTTTTTCTGTCTTTCTCTGAGGATCTCTCCCTCCACAACCCTGAGTCCTGGACCATCCGAGCCCTGTCCCTCACCATGAGCGCTGGCTGCTGCTGTCCTGATCCAGTTCTGCACCATCCTTGGCATGCCACTTCCTCCAGCAACTGATAGCACTGTTTAGATGGACTTTAATGGAACTCTATTGCCATTATCTTCTTATTAACTAGCTAGCCCGCGGAGGATGGGCTCCCCCACTATAGCCGGGTTCCTCCTGAGATTTCTTCCCACTGGGGAGTTTTTTCTCACCACTGTTTGAGGATTTTTCTCCCTACTGGGAGTTTTTTTGCCTCATTTGCTGTAGTGGGGAATGGGTTGGGCACTGCCCTTTCAGTAACTCATCTCTGACTGTAAAGCGTCTTTGTGACAGTTTATCTGTGAAAAGCGCTATACAAATAAATTGAATTGAATTGAAGTTGCTACCAGTCAATGTGACACGGATGACAAGCTAAAGTGAATGCCTTCCTTCACCAGAGATTAAAAATCCTAGAGGTCAAAAAGTAGAAGTCTTGCCATGTTTCCGCTTTTTGGCAGAAGCATTATGCCTATTGAAAAACTCTGGTGACTGGAACAAATATACTGGACAGGTCTTCAACTTAAACCTGGATTTTCCATCTTTGTCCATCACATAACCCTTCTTAGAGCAGTCTTGGAGTCCTTGAAAGATGAAATTTATCTTGATCTGAAATGATGCTCATTTGTAGTTATGTTCATTGTGGAGTTTTTTTTCTATTTTTAGTTTGAATATACTGTTAATATACTGCTCAGTATCTGATAAACTGATAAGTAACAGAAGCAAACCATTAATATTGCAGCAACCGTGCGTATTTCAGAAAGTACTCAACACCATCTTGTGCAAAAAGCTATTGGACCATATTGAACAATCAGTTGTCATCAAATAATGGACTGGGAAAATCACACTATCCAACGCAATAGCTGTGCGCATAGCGCATACCTCTGGGCGATGTTTCGTCATTACGCGACCATTGTAGCAGATGACTGCTAATTAGGGGGAATAAAACCTCATTTATCTAGTCTTTGAAATGCTAAAAATCCACATTTTTGTATTTTACAACATTTATTTACTAATTATGTTTGTAGGAAACAGCATTATTCATTATCCTCGAGTTCCCCTTTAAAACCACGGCAGGCATGGTGGGCACGTTTGTTTACTCATTTCAATTTTTCAATAACCTATTGCCCAGATTCAAAGAACATCAAAGCAGAGGTACTATCCTGAAGATACGAGGTAGAGAAGGAGCTGGAGGCAGGAGAGCGGATCCTACCCTCCTCCTGAATCCTCGCCCCGATCAAGGGGCAGTTGGACCGGGAAATGGCAAAGGAGACTAGGAGGAATCCTCCTTCTACCAGTGTCAGTGGCTAAGAAATACGTTCCTACTAAGATTTGAGAGTGAGTGATTCTGTGGGCCCATATATCTATATATATATATATACCCTGTCAACAGGACACCCTGGAGTAAAAAGAACAGCACACATAATCAGCCGAAAATATTGGCAGCGCCACCTGGTGACAGATGGTTGCAGCACATCAAGTTACTTGTAACTGGCTTTTACTTTACAACTGTACACCTTACTTGTATAACTAGAGTATTCCTATGGCCAGCATAGTTTGACTCGAGTAATACCATAGCCGTTATATTACAATTAAGTTGCCCATAAGGGCAAAAGACCAAAAGACTTTGGCTGTTTAGCAGTGGCGTCTCTGGCATGAAAAGTCCAGTGGGGCACAACAGACCAGTTATACGTAGCCTCTCACTTTTCTGTGACGCTGCCTACAACCAGTATTTGACTGCGGTCACGCCAGCCGTCTCCTGTTTTCACGTGGTCAAGCCAGCCGCTCCAACATTTTAAGTGCGCCCTTATTACAGACTTTTGGGCAAATACAAGTGGGAGAGTTAGCGCTAACTTACGAGAGCATGTGGTAACTTCCGGTTTTCAAAATAAAATTGTTGGTATTAAATGTGTTAAGATTTTATTTTTAAAAATGTGAGAACTGTCCGACCCTGACTTTGAGCCAATCAGTCACATCACCTGGAAGCTATTGAGCTTTAAAAATTCATAAAAAATATAAGGCCAAGTAACATGCAATCAAAAGAGATGTGCATCATAGAGAAAGCTAAGCCCTACTGTTCTGCACTGATTTTGAGCCAAAAGGTCACATGACCTGGGAGTTATTGAGCAATAATGCTTATTTACAGTATGAAATACATTAATATTCTTAAAAAATATAAGGTAAAGTAAAATCCAATAAATAGAGGTGTGCATCATAGAGGAAGCATAGCTCTACTGTCCTACACTGATTTTGAGCCAATTGGTCACATGACCAGGGAGTTATTGAGCTATAATGCTCATATTTACAGTATGACATATATGAAAAATTTATGAAAAAAAATAAAAGTCCAAGTTAAATGCAATAAAAACTGGTGTGCATCATAGAGGAAGCTTAGCTCTCCTGTCATGCACTGATTTTGAGCCAATTGGTCACATGACCTGGGAGTTATTGAGCTATAATTCTCATTTACAGTATGAAATAAATGAAAAATTAATTTAAAAAAAATATATATAAGGCCAAGTGAAATGTAATAAAAAGAGGCGTGCATCATAGAGGAAGCTTAGCTCTACTGTCATGCACTGATTTTCATCCAATAGGTCAATTTCCTTATGATGGAACATTTCCCCTCATGTCGTGATTTACACATAAATATTAGTCCTACATTTATTTAATCTATTTTTTTCAGATACATTTATTTTATTTTTATTTATTTAAGACTAATATCTATGGTGGAAGTCGCAATATGGAGGGAAATGTTGTGCTTGGTGGAGGTCTGCGCTCTCCGAGTGCTTTTCTAGTTTCTAACTGTCTCACCTGCCTGTTTTATAAATATTGAATTTTAATTTTTTTTATTTGAAAGTCATTAATTTTCCAACATTACGTTCATATTGATATTGCATGTGTATTGATACACCATATGTTATATATAGGGATTACATGAACTTCAGAAAGATCACCCTTGGCAAGAATGACTGGGGGAGACTCAGATGGAGGGGATTAACCTTGGACCATCCTGTACAACGTGACCAGAGCAGCTGTGGGGTCATCGTTACTATGGTAATGTCCATGACTCCATGTGTGTCTGTGTCTTGCAATATTTATGTTATTTATTTTTCTCTGTCAAACATGGTGAGTCAGACTTTTGGCGCTCAATTGAAAAAGTGAACTTATAAAATGTTACAGTTATACAATGTACTTTTTAATCAACATGTTTTAGGTGATCTTTTACTGTTTCATTAATCAAATCATTTTTGGCTTTCTACTGCGCTATCCTTTACAAATCATTTTTCAAAGATGACAAGCTTAATTCTTGATTATTGTTACATATATTGTGGGTGCACAAGGCAAAGGCAGTGATGGAGGCATATCCTGCGTTACCTGACTTGTCCTTTGGCACATCCTAGAAGGAGATGGTGTCGGAAAGGACAAAGTTTGCCTTGGCATTACTGAATGACTCAGGTTGATAAATTATTGTTCTCTTTTCTTTATATTAAACATTTCATCTTGTTTAAAGAAAAGAAATAGAACACATCAAAAATAATCTACATCCAATCACAAATCCTCTATAACCTCTATAAGGTCAAATTCAACTGGCAAATACGCTATATCGTTAAGATATACAAAGATGTAGATTTTTTTTTTTTTCAATAAGGAATCATAATAGTGACAGTTTCCTATGATATACCCTAAACCTCAATCAGCATTCCTGTCATCATTATAAATTATCTTGCTGACAAGCCACATTGATTGCTACACAGCTGTCATTTAAGTGTGTAATGTGTACATATGTCAACAATAACAATAAATAATGTTATTTCAGTGTTGGACCTGGACAATAACTGTATGATGTGCTGTGCTTCAAAGCCCCCTGGATCAGGACCTCCAGTGACTCGTTGGGTGAGTTTTTTCCACTGTTTATTATTTATCATTTATGATTTAGGGTTTACTGTGTAGTTATAGAGTGTTTCTGAGCAAAGTACAAATTCTCCACAAACAATATCATGGGATACCTAACTTTCCAACATCCCTAAAAACAACAAATGCAAAAGACAGTGAAGGTTGAGATGGTTGACTTTGCCAGAACTTAGGTGACTGGCCTCTACCAGTGGCAGCCCGTGACAAAAATTACCGAGGAAGCCAGAATGAACAACGAATTTAATTCAGTGTTTACGTGTTATTTTCCTGCAAACAAATTAGCCTACTGTTACAGTACCTTTATTCTACCGACTTCTCATTCATTATGTGAAAAAAAGGTTAAAAAAGAGGACCGCGTGTGTGAGAGAGAGTGAAAGCGCGAGTGAGAGCTGCGGATGCGCGCTTCGGGCTGTGCGCGTGCTCATGGCTCTGGCACACAGTAGTATGTGATCAGTTAGAGGAAGCCCATGCAAAGTGGTAAACGCCTTGTAGCTTTATTACAGCAGAAAGGTAAACACATAGCGAGCAGACGGCAATTATGACAAGATCGAGATATAACAAAAACATTTTAGCCATTGCTTTCACAGCATGACGTGCGGTGGGGGTTGGTTTGGTGAGGCAAAAACCTCCCCTTTGCTTGATTAGCAATCAGACGATTAACTAGTTTAGTAAGACTATTCGGCAGAATGATGGGCCAGTTTAAGTTTCCGCGGCGTTATTACTCAGTACATCGAACCTGAAATGCTCAACAGCAGATTTGCGCGTACTAGCTTCCAGGAAGCCGAAGCAATGTCATCAAAAAATATTAACACAGATCGACTTATGCAGAGGTCAATGCTTAATCAATAGCCTATAATGTATTCTCCTTTAAATACTCGGTTTTACACCCAAACAAAAAGCGGGCGTTTGTTTTCAGTCTTCTTTCGTAATCCGATTAACAAAATGTTTAAAAACAGAATTACCGAGCCGAGACTTTTTCCTAAATTGATTATTCAGATTTCCATCCTTGCAGTCTCGAACTACAGCGTATACGTGACTTAAGTTATTATCCCCTCTATCAGCATCAGGCTTCCATAAGGCTTGGTCTTAATTTTTTTCATTGTCAATCAGGAACAGTACGTGGGAACAGGTTCATAAACTCCTGTGATAAAAGTTTGGGTCACTGCCTCACCTCACCGCACATCTCTGGCTTCCTGTAAGCAAATACTCGCAAATCTGCAGTTTCGTGAGCATTTCAAGTTCGATGTAGCCTACTGATAAATAACGCCGCGGTAACTTAAAATGGCCCGTCATTCTGCCGAATAGTCTTTCTAAATTAGTTTATCGTCTGATCGTGAATCAAGCAAAGGGAAGGTTTCTGCCTCACCAAACTGACCTCCGACTGCACGTCACTGTTTCACAGACAGCATTAATGAAGTTCCGTTTTGTGGACAATGCTTCTCTCTGACTCATATTTAATTAATTGCCAACAAAAGCATTTGCAAGATAGTCGTGGACTGTCATGGTTGGCTGCGGATTGCAGCCAGACCAGCTTTCTCTGATCAAGTCCTTAATTACCTCGTGCAACACTCAGCTCTGCTGTGCGCTGACGGGCTGGTTGACTGGGCTCCACCCAGCAGGAGACCTATTTCAGGGAGGTGTCTCCAGCTGATCGGCGCTTGATCGTCATTCTTTCTTAGACTGTTTGTTCAGTCATATGATATTCTACTTAGGTGGTTTCCTGGGTCTTTCTGGTAGCTGGGTTATCGGAGTCACGAAAGGAGCTGAACACGCAGCGTTCGTGACTTTCGGTTCCCAGCAGGTACTTCGTGTTGCTCTGCAACGCGGAGGAGGTAGCGAGACCCATTATTTACATTTTGCCTTTTTTGTTGTTTCTTAGAATTCCTGCAGGGTGTTAGTCGGGATTCTTGATTAATTCTCTCGGCTGTTCATCTTAGCCGTAACGTTTTCGTTTTCTTGTTTAAATCGGCATTCAATTGAGCTCTGTGCAGGGCTAGTCAGTGAGTGAAGTTCGGCATTTTTCTTAGCACACTCGCGGCTCACGCCGCATCACAGTACGATCAAGCCATTTAAATAAGACAGCCGTTTCGGATGGAGCTAGACACGCAAGCAGCACTACATACAGAGGTGCAAAACTTGCACGCAATGCAAAACGCTACTGATCACAGGCAGAATCAGCTGTTGTCTCAGTTAAACCAACAGGGTGAGACTTTACGAGAACTTGCGGCTAATCTGCAACACCAAGCTGACGCGATTAATAGTTTAACTGCTAAACTGCAGCAGTTATCTGTCAATTTAACAAATGTTCCACAAGCACCTTCACAGCCTCCGGTTCCCCCTAATCCCATCGCACCTAATTTTGGCAGAGAGCCTAAATTACAGCTCCTTAATAGATATGCTGGAGAGCCCGGTGAATGTCGTGGATTCATCGCGCAATGCGAGATTATGTTTAGAGCACAGCCTTCACGCTTTGGCACTCAGGAATCACGAGTGGCGTTTATTTTATCCCTTCTGACTGGAAAGGCTCTGAAGTGGGCGGAGCCACTGATCAGGTCGCAGTCGGCACTTCTTGCTAGCTCTTCACTGCTCACCAATGAAATGATTACAGTTTTTGATCATGACGTCTCCGGTAAGGAGGCAGCTAGCCGGTTGACTCAGATTCGGCAGGGAAGTCAGAGCGTGGCAGAATTTTCTATTTTATTTAGGTCACTGGCTGGGGAGACAGGCTGGCCAGAGGATCCTTTAATGACTCTATTTACCAAGGCTCTCTCAGACCCCATAAGAGATGCTTTAGCTGTTGTGGAATCTCCGAGCTCATTAAATGCTCTGATCTCAACAGCTATCAGAATCGACAATCGCATGTCAGAACGTAGACTGGAAAGGCAGCGTCTAAAAGGCGAACATAAAATAGAAGGTTACCAGTTCCATGGCGCTGGTTCACAGGGTTCTCGTCATGAGGGTCAGAGTGAGGGGGAACCTATGCAGATTGACGGTTCCTATGTAAGGGACAAAGATAAAATGCCTATCTCCAATGCATGTTGGAGATGTGGACGGAAGGGACATCTGAGACGAAACTGCCCACAGAGGAAGGGAAACTAAGGGTCTCACTGATGAAACGGAGGACACCAGTGAGACTCAATCTTACAATCTTCCGTACTATGATTCCCATTCAATTAGCATGGGAGAGACAAAGCCGGAATCTGGAGGCTTTTGTAGATTCAGGGGCAATGGAATCATTCATCGATATTGGTTGGGCAAAGAGAAATAACATTCCGGTGTTCCAGCTTAATAGGCCCTATGCTGTCACGGCTCTTGATGGACGCCCTTTGGGAAATGGGAGAATATCAGAGGTTACTGGGGTCATGACTATGATCATTCCTTTTGGTCCCCATAGGGAATCTATACGTTTTTTTTTTGGTTGAGTCACCTCATTACCCCCTTGTTTTGGGACATTCTTAGTTGACAAGGCACCAACCTTATATTAGATGGGGTAGTAAAGGGGGAAGCCTTATCCATTGGGGCCCTGACTGTGATAATTGTTGTCACCAGCGGTCGTTTAAGAGGGGCCGCCATCAGAAGGAGGAGGAGCCTGTTGAGGACTCGGAGGACGCTGAATCCGTATCTTCGTTGCCTCACTCTCTAGAGAATGGAGAGGAGGCGTTAGACTGGGATTCATATATGGATGAAGATCCATATCCCAGCGAGGGGTCTGGACCCAAAGGGGAGGCTCCTACACAAGACTCCAACACAGAGGCCTATCGGGAGGAGCCAGATTTTAAGAGCAGAGTCAGGTTAGAAGTCCAGCCGGAGGATTTCCGGTGGAGGAGCAATCCGTCCGAGTACGATTCAGATGATTCCAACCCTGAGGAGGGGAGCGACGTTGATTCTGAGTTAGATAGTTTGGACGAATACGAGGATTGGCAGCTAGGGGCTACCCTAAACTTCTTGCTACCGTCCAATATCCCGTCTGAATATTCGGATCTTGCTGAGGTCTTCAGTAAACAGAGGGCCACCACGTTCCCTCCTCATCTCCCATATGATTGTGCGATCGAACTCTACCCTGGTACGGTTCCTACTCGGGGTTCACTTTATTCTCTTTCGCCTCCAGAGAGCAAGGCTATGAGGGAATATATCAAGGAGGCCCTCGCTAATGGTTTCATTAGGCCCTCTACTTCGCCAGCAGGGGCTGGTTTTTTTTTTCGTTACCAAAAAAGATGGAAGCCTGAGACCATGTATTGATTACCGTGGGCTCAATAGCATCACTATAAAGAATCGATACCCTCTACCTTTGATGAGCTCGGCTTTTGAACGCCTTCAGGGGGCGTCGTTTTTTACCAAACTGGACCTCCGGAATGCTTATAACCTGGTTCGTATTCGGGAGGGTGACGAGTGGAAGACCGCGTTTAATACGCATGATGGCTACTATGAATATCAGGTTATGCCCTTCGGCTTGGTTAATGCCCCGGCCGTGTTCCAGGCACTGGTTAACGACGTCTTGCGGGAGATGTTGGAGAGATTTGTCTTTGTTTATTTGGACGATATTTTGATTTTTTCATCCAATCTTGCGGAACACAGGTCTCATGTTCGTCAGGTCCTTAAGGCATTGCTAGAGGCTCAGTTATTCGTCAAGGCGGAGAAATGTTTGTTCCATGCCAGGACTGTCTCATTTCTTGGTTTCGTGGTTTCTCAGGGGGTGGTTTGTATGGATCTGGAAAAGGTCTCCGCTGTCAGGAATTGGCCGGCCCCGCAATCTGTCAAGGAAGTTCAACGGTTTCTTGGGTTCGCTAATTTTTATCGGCGTTTTATTAAAAACTTTAGCACCGTTGCTGCTCCTATAACTGCTTTAACAAGAAAGACTTCCTCACATTTTGTTTGGGATGCGAAGGCTAATGCAGCATTTGAAGAATTAAAGAGGTTTTGTTCCTAACCCATACTTATAACACCCAATCCATCACTCCCCTTTGTAGTGGAGACGGATGCTTCTGAAGTAGGAGTAGGAGCTATCCTCTCACAAGTTTTGGATAACAAGCTGCACCCTTGTTCTTTTTTCTCCCGGTCGTTGTCCTCTGCTGAAAGAAATTATGATATTGGTGATCGGGAACTATTGGCGGTAAAATTAGCTTTGGAGGAGTGGCGTCATTGGTTGGAGGGAGCAGAACATCCGTTTGTGGTCTGGACTGATCATAAGAATCTCCAGTTCATTCAGCAGACTAAAAGACGTAATGCTCGGCAAGCTCGCTGGGCTATGTTCTTTAATCGGTTTAATTTTCTTGTGACCTATCGTCCGGGTTCTAAGAATATTAAACTAGATGCGCTCTCTCGGATTCATGATCGGTCAGATGGGGAGGTTACTCCTACGTCCATTATTCCTGAGACTCAGATCATGGCGCCCGTTTTGTGGGACATTGAGAAGAAGGTTCGTTCTGCTCTTCGTCAAGAGGCGGGCCCGGGGGGGGGGGCCCCAAATTATCTCTTTGTTCCCTCCAGGGTTCGCTCTCAGGTGTTGCAGTGGGGTCATTCCACCCAGTTAGTGGGTCATCCTGGGGTACAGCGGATGAGGGATTTTCTTAGCCGCCGCTTTTGGTGGCCAGGCATGGAAAAGGATGTGCGGGAGTTTGTGGCTGCATGTCCCGTTTGTGCTCGTAATAAGAATTCCCATCTCCCACCCTCGGGGCTGTTGCGCTCGTTACCCATCCCCAGGCGCCCATGGAGTCACGTGGCCTTAGATTTTATCACGGGACTACCCTACTCGGATGGTAATATTGCCATCTTGGTGGTGGTCGATCGGTTTTCTAAGGCGGCCCACTTTGTGGCCTTACCCAAATTACCATCCGCTCAAGAGACAGCTAGATTGGTGTTCGACCACGTCTTTAGACTACATGGCTTGCCACAGGATGTGGTGTCCGATCGTGGACCCCAGTTCATCTCGCGCTTTTGGCGGGCTTTCTGCTCTCAACTGGGAGCTTCTGTAAGTCTGTCGTCTGGCTTTCACCCTGAGACTAATGGACAGACCGAACGAACTAATCAAACGTTGGAAAATACTCTCCGTTGTTTGGCCTCAGCTAATGCGTCGACGTGGAGCCGTTATTTGGCATGGGCAGAGTATGCGCATAATACTTTGCGGAATGCCTCCACTCACCATTCGAGGCTCAGGTTGGTTATCAACCCCCACTATTCCCTGAGCTGGAGAGGAGTGTGAAGGTTCCCTCGGTGGCTGCTTTGTTTCGAAGATGTCGATCAGTCTGGAGGAGAGTGCGCTCTTCTCTCTTGCGTGCCACTTCGTCACAGAAGCAGCGTGCTGATAGGCGCCGTCGACAAGCACCGTCGTATCGGGTGGGGCAGCGGGTGTGGCTGTCCACGCATGATCTCCCGTTAAGGGTTGAATCTAGGAAATTGGCTCCGCGTTATATTGGACCATTCCTAATTGTTCAAAAGATAAACCCAGTTACTGTTCGCTTGCGACTTCCTCGTTCCATGCGGATACATCCCACTTTCCATGTCTCGCGTCTGAAGCCTCTCCTGGTTAGTGCTTTGGCTCCAGAGGACAGACCTCCGCCACCTCCACGGTTCATTGAGGGGGGTCCAGCATACACGGTTCGGCGCATAATGGCTGAGAGGCGTGTAGGGAGGGGGTTTCAGTTTTTGGTGGATTGGGAGGGGTACGGCCCTGAGGAACGTTGCTGGGTCCCATCTAGGGACATTTTGGACCCGGAACTTATTCGTGATTTTCGTAGGCGGGGGGCTGCGGGAACGCCAGGGGTCGTCCCTTTGCGCGGGGGTCCTGTCATGGTTGGCTGCGGATTGCAGCCAGACCAGCTTTCTCTGATCAAGTCCTTACCTCGTTATTACCTCGTGCAACACTCAGCTCTGCTGTGCGCTGACGGGCTGGTTGACTGGGCTCCACCCAGCAGGAGACCTATTTCAGGGAGGTGTCTCCAGCTAATCGGCGCTTGATCGTCATTCTTTCTTAGACTGTTTGTTCAGTCATATGATATTCTACTTAGGTGGTTTCCTGGGTCTTTCTGGTAGCTGGGTTATCGGAGTCACGAAAGGAGCTGAACACGCAGCGTTCGTGACTTTCGGTTCCCAGCAGGTACTTCGTGTTGCTCTGCAACGCGGAGGAGGTAGCGAGACTCATTATTTACATTTTGCCTTTTTTGTTGTTTCTTAGAATTCCTGCAGGGTGTTAGTCGGGATTCTTGATTAATTCTCTCGGCTGTTCATCTTAGCCGTAACGTTTTCGTTTTCTTGTTTAAATCGGCATTCAATTGAGCTCTGTGCAGGGCTAGTCAGTGAGTGAAGTTCGGCATTTGTCTTAGCACACTCGCGGCTCACGCCGCATCACAGTGGACTATTGTACAGAAACACAGGCAAACCCCTTCCACCAACATTAGAAGTAACAATGTCATATGTGGCAGCCTCGCAACTGAAATTAACAAATCACAAGGATGCCCAATATTCATACATCCAAAAACACACTCAACTAGGGGTGGCACGTTTCACAAAAGTGGCGGTTCGGTACGTATTGCGGTTTGAGGTCTGCGGTTCGGTACGTATTGCGGTTTTTTGTTTTTTTTTTATTTTAAGTACTCTATATTTGGGCATATACTATTTACCTTAAGTTACCATAGTTTTTAAGCATTTAAGAGAGGTTAAAATTATAGTTAGAATGAAATAGTCATGCACAAAATAAGTTTGAGTTGACATAAGCATATTTTATGAAAAATCTCTGATGAAAAGCCAGGTAGTATTTTGAAACAGCAAGAAGTAAGACATGGATGATTTCACCAGCTTTTTTTTATTTACTACAGTATTTATACAAAGTGTCAGGAGCATTTGCTGCCATGTTGTGGCATATTTGAAGTATTCCCACGATTGTACGGCATTCGTGCTTTACAATGCTTGCATACTGTGACGATTTTGTTAATTGATTTTTTGCCGGCGTCATCGTATATAATGGGAAAACCAAAATGTTCCCACACACCTGATTTGAATGACGCGGGGGCATCCTCAACGTACGAGATGTCTTCTCCACTGTCACTTGCCATATTTGCACTTGTCGTCCACACTCCGCTGTTGCTTCAATTCTTTCGCGTTAAAGACAACCACGTGGTTTCATCCGGGCATTCGCCTTTTTTTTTTTTTTTTGCGAACCGAAGTCTACACGCGTATTGCACCGCAACAGGCGTATCGTTCGGTTCGGTTTTTTTCCCAGGACCGTGCCAAGCCTACACTCAACATGAATGCATAACCTGTGCGCAACGTCTGAATTACATAAACTAAATATAAACCACATAGTTACAAAGGTTTATATAAAAACTGATATCAAACGTGCTGCGGCGCTATCAACTGTAAACCTTACAGCTGTCCGCTGATAGTGCAGCTGATGTCAGCGGACCTATATGCAGTCTCGGTAAGGATTGAGAGTATAAAAAAACAGTACAGCTTAGTCATCATGCTCTGAAATCCACTTGACATGACAAGAATAATATAGAATAAAACACCACATTTTATGCATCACAAAAGAAAAAATGTGACAACAACCCGGTGATCAAAAAGGCCACGGCGGGCCATAGGATACATGGCCAGCAGAAAAGCCGGTTAAGCTCGGCACTTCCTGTTAGCCACTCGTTTCTAGCATAGTTAGCTTCACAAAAAGAGCAAACTTTCCCATCATCTCTCCCTTTAGTTAAATTGAGCTTTGGAGTCGGCCTACCGTCCCGCTTGACTTTTAGTTGAACCTCAAAAGCAAGTTTTGTGAAGTAATTTTTTACAAGAAACTCAGGGTCCCCGTCACCATCCATTCTCTGACTTAATGGCTATACTTTCTGTGTGGGCTGGCTAGTGCCTGGCGGGACGCGATATTTTTTTCCGTACCGCTGGCGGGACAGTTGATCAGTGTATGCATTTTCCGTAACAGTTTGTGATTGGTTGGAAGCCAGATTCGATCTGGCTTCCCTCATAATTTTTTTAATGATGCATCGACCATTAAGTGATGAGCCTTGGTTCAATCTGATTGGCTAATAGGGGCTATTTTTTTTTCCTAAGGGAGGCCAAGTGAAGCTGGCCTCCGAACTGACAGACAGGGCAGAGGGCATGAGACACGAAGTGTAAGACACAATGAGAGCTTGACAGGAGGGGGCGCTGTTTTGCTCCTCACGCTTAGCCAAAGCAGAAGTGCGCTGATGTAGTGTTTTGACAAGGAAATGACAACAATATAAAATACATTGTGATAAAGCTTATTTATATTTTTTCAATAATTTTTGGGGAAGCCAGGCTTCCCTTGGCCTCCGCGAAAAACCGCCACTGGCCTCTACACAGACAGATGTCCCAATAGGGACCCTGCAAGTTGTCACTTTGAATTTTTTTCCCCATTATTCCACATTAGAGCTTGTACTGTCAGAAAACAGTTAACATATTACTTTTAGACAAATAATAGAATGCAGACTATTAATCATTTGATTTAGGAGAAATAATTATCCCTATGTACACACAATGGATAGGGACACAAAATAATTATTAAAGGAATATTGAAAGTGTTGTGATAAGTTATCCATATAATTTGATTTTGAGCCACTCATTGTAAAAGTGTGAGGCAGTGGACATGATCTTCTTCGCACAAATTACAATAGAAATGATTATGACAAATTTTCTTTTTGTATACGACCAGAAAAGACTCTGTGGTATACTTACATGGAATTTCTAAGAAGATGGTACTATTATTGTCTTTGTTTACTTCATTTTACAGATACAGTGTGACACGTGAAAGATGGCACCACGAAGAATGCCTGGGTTTGGAGGACAACAAACTCCAGAAAGCAAAGACAGGAAACTGGAACTGTGCCCTTTGCACATAAAAAAAGGGATAAGCCCAGACTAACTTGACACTTTACTTATTTTTCTCATTAAACTTCACATTTATGTCATTTAAAAAATATTTTTACTCCTATTATTTTATTATTGATATTAATGTTCTTGACATGTGCCTTATATTTCTGAGTTCTTCATTGCTCGTTAACAATGTTCCGTAAATAGATACCTCAAAAAAGACCCAGAGGGTTGGGTATTTGTAGATTTTTTTAATGCATGTGTAACCCCTTCTTGGACGGGTGTTAATCACCCAGCACAGTACAGGCTACTTATAGTTACCCTAAATCACAATAAATAATGGCGCAACAGGATCCGAAGTTCTCAGCGGTGGAATGGTGAGCTGGCTGAGATTCCTTATAGCACAAGCGTAATTGAATAACTGTGTAGTAGTAGTAAATAGGAATATGAATACTTATAAATGATTACAAATTTAGTAGCGCGGTGCCTCCACTGTGGAAAAACTACACTTACCCTCAAGCCAGTGCAGGATGTATCTCCCCAGAATTCAAATACATTATGTTCAATCTATTATAATGAATGCTCTAGCTATGTAACTGTAGTGTATTCAATTACAATACACTCATTAAGCTACCTAAATAGCACTCTTCATGGCAATACCGTTAGCCAGGTGAAAAAAATGAGCTGCCAACACCCCAGATAGAATTAAATAATAATGATTATATTTATTAATAAGCAATAATAATAATAATAGGAAATATTATTGATATGTAACCATGAAAGTGAAAACATTTAATATACAACACATTAAGTGATTTCCCGTATGATTAGCAAGTAAAGCGATTTATAATTAACAAAGATCTAAAAAAAACAAAACACAGCGCACAGTTGGGGCCCGTATGTTGGTGCACAAAGGTTACGTCAGCTTTTGAGAAAACGTTAGCTCCGCCAAGGATCCACAGCTCTCTGAGCCGTAGGCAAAGTAGCAACCGCGACAGTGCCCTTGATTCGACTCGCTCGTAGCAAAATGTGTGGTGCGTAACTCACGACCAGTCTTCCCACTCAGTCCTGGAGCTTACGGCTGTGTCTTTCTACCAGCTTCCAAACTAACTGCACGGAGGGGGGGGAATTGACAGATCGTAATCTGCTCTGGCTCGCCTAGCGGTACCCGCAGCTTGGCGGTGCCACTACGACCCCTGTTGGTCCAGCACCGAGTCTTCCTCCAACGCGGAGCACTCACGCCGCCAGTCCCAGGTCTTCAACAGCCCACCAGGTTCACCTTAGCCTGAAGAAATCCGTAACCCTATCGCTAATATTTAGCGAGGTTATAAGAAACTTCAAGGGAAAAAAAAATAAGCTTAACCGTTGAATCACACCAGGCTCTGTCGCTGTCTCCGCTCCAAAACAAAAACGGCCAACGTACCAAGCTATGTCTCAACGGTCTCTGGTAATCAGCACGAGCATAAAACATGTACTAATTATTATTGGTGGATTATAAATTTCAAATAAAAACAGAAGAAATACATCTGATTAGCTAATACAGTTTGTCACATCAGAACAGTGAAAATATTCCCAAACACAAAGCATTATGGTAAATGGAGTTTTGTAAAATACACAGTACACAGTATTGTTTGAGAGGACCTTACACTCTCCCCCCACCAAACAAACAGCATGCCCCCATGCTGGGTCAAATACATTGAAAAGGAAAGTACAGGTAACAAAACAAACAAAACAAAGTAGCAAAACAACAAACATAAACTAGTACGTTAAACTAGCAATGGGTGTCATGACAGTCTTACATGGCATAAGAACTGGCCTGTGTGTGCATGTGCTACAAAGAGCCTGTGGAGAACACCACCAGGCATGAGAATTATTCCTTTCAAGGGATGGTTGCACTGAGGCTAGAGTTGACGCTACTACAGTGTGCCCACTCTGCACTCCCAGCTTGCCATAATTCAAGCGATTAGTCGGCTGTCTTTCCCTATGTGACCTACGCACTGCAAGGGGTACTGCAACTGAGGCAGTTGCAGGGTCAGCTACAGAGTGAACATCAGGAGGACTACCATCCTGATCAGCATCTACTAAATCTTCTACCACCTCAGGGGACTTATGTGAAGAGGCAGGGAGTGCAGTGTTGATTGAAGCTAGCAAATTATCACTAGGCGTGTGTACTAAACTAGGGCTTCTAGATGTCGTGGAGACACACGGCGCAGGGGACTCCGGTGTAGGCTGGCTAACCTGTGTGCTGGCTCCCAAAGGAGTGTGTTGCACAGCATCCTCAATATAACAGCCATATTCCGAATCAGAATCAGAACCTACAGAGCTAAAATGTGTGGGCACTACAGGGGGCAACACTTCAGGCACACCAGCTCTGTGCTTCTCCTTAGTCCTCCTACGTCTCACAGCTCTTGGGCACAAAGCTGAGGGGGCGTCAACCACAGGGCCTAATCTCACCTCCTGTCCCAAAGGCAATATGTGGTTGCGGTGCAACACCTTGACTGGCCCTTTACCATCAAAAGGTTTCAGTCTGTACACCGGAAGATCAGACAGCTGACTGTCCACAATGTAAGGAAAAGAATTCCATCTGTCAGCCAACTTCTGCTGCCCTTTCAGACCCAGATTCCGAATCAAAACTCGATCCCCAGAATTCAGGCTATGATATCGGACTTTCTGGTCATAACGCTCCTTGTTGCTCTGGTTCATCCTATCCACTGAGGCTCGTGCCAGCTGGTAAGCAACTTGCAACTCCTCTTTCATCTGGGTCACATACCTCAAGTGTGACACAGATGACGCGTCCTTAGATGAAACACCAAAACACACATCTACTGGGAGCCGGGCCTCCCGACTAAACAATAAGAAATAGGGAGAGTATCCAGTTGCCTCATTAGGAGTACAATTATACGCATGCACCAAATGCGCAATGTGCTGACTCCATTTAGACTTCTGATGTGACTCCAGGGTGCCCAACATGTCCAACAAAGTCCGGTTGAACCTTTCAGGTTGTGGGTCACCCTGTGGGTGATAAGGAGATGTTCTCGACTTTTTCACACCCAACATGGTCAACATCTCTGTTACCAGTCTGCTCTCAAAATCCCTACCTTGGTCAGAGTGAATACGAGTGGGCAAGCCGTAATGAATAAAATACTTCTCCCACAGGGTCCTCACCACTGTGACCGCTGTCTGGTCCTTAGTAGGAAAGGCCTGTGCATACCGAGTGAAATGGTCGGTAATGACTAACACATTACAGACATTGCGAGAATCAGGCTCAAGGCAAAGAAAATCAATGCATACCAGATCCATCAACCCGGAACTCTGGAGATGCGAAAGAGGGGCAACTCTTTGTGGCAGCGTTTTCCGCTTGATGCAGCATTCGCAAGTCTTACAGTGCTTCTCTACGTCAATTTTCATGCGAGGCCAGTAAAATCTGTCACGCACTAAGCTGTATGATTTATCGAATCCTAAGTGGCCAAGGTCATCATGCAGCAGCCTAAAAACAAGACCATGAAACTGCCGTGGCAGCACCAACTGTCTGACCTGCTGATCACCGTGCTTAACCGTCCTGTGCAACAAGCCATTGTCAATAGAGAGCTTAGCCCACTCCTTTTTCAGGACCTTCATGTCAGGATGCCGTGTCAGGATGCTGCTAGCAGGCTCCTAAAGATTCACCGCATGCCAAACCTCCCCTATACAAGCATCATTCTTCTGGGCTTCTTGAAGCTCATCAGAACTAAACACAGGCAACTCATCAGGCGCTACTGCAGCAACATGCGAGTACGCCTCGGGAACAGCTGACTCGTGACTGCAAATCTGATCTGCCACACGCGGAAAAGAAGGGCAACCTGCCCTCTGTGTGGCCACCACCTGACAAATAGCTCGCACCCCAGGGGCTGGAATCTCTTGCCACTCATCATCAGGGGACAGACTGATGTGAGGGCGTCGTGACAGTGCATCTGCATCCAGGTTCCGTTTCCCTGGCCTATACTTCAGGCTGAAGTTGTAGGTTGACAAAGCTGACAGCCAACGGTGACCAGTGGCATCAAGTTTTGCAGACTTAGTTATATAAGTCAGCGGGTTGTTGTCTGTCCTGACTTCAAAGGTGGCCCCATAAAGGTAATCATGCAGCCGATCCACAATAGCCCACTTCAAAGCTAAAAACTCCAACTTGTGAGCAGGGTAATTCTTCTCTGAAGGGGAAAGACTGCGACTGATGAATGCCACTGGACGCAACCCGTCAACATACTCCTGGTACAGAACGCCACCCAAGCCGTCCAGGCTTGCATCCACATGCAAAACATATGGCGTTTGGGGATCTGCAAAAGCCAAAACTGGAGCCCGAGTCAGCCTTTGCTTAAGCTCTTGAAAAGCAGCCTCACACTGGTCACTCCACCTGGGACCAAAAGGCTCAGAGGGCCGGAAACAAGGCTTCCGGTCAGCAGCCTGTGAACTTGAGTTCGTCTTCCTGGACGGCCAGCCCTGCAGCAACTCATTGAGGGGACGGCACAATGTGGAAAAACCCTTCACAAACCGACGGTAATACCCACAAAACCCCAGAAATGACCGCAGCTCCGTTACAGTCTGAGGTCGAGGCCAAGATACAACAGCCTCAATTTTTGAAGGGTCAGTGGCTATGCCGTCCTGTGAAACTATGTGCCCAACATAGTTCACTGACGTCCGACCAAACTGACATTTATCCAGAGAGATTTTAAGACCTTCCTCTCTCAGACGGTCAAGAACCTTCAGGAGCCTTTCCTCATGTTCTTCCAGGGTACGGCCAAAAACAATCAAATCATCCAAGTACACAAGAACCTCTAGAAAGTTCATATCCCCGACGGTCCGCTCCATGACTCTCTGGAACGTGGCAGGCGCACCACAGATTCCTTGAGGCATGCGGTCAAACTGATAGAAGCCTAAAGGACAGATGAAGGCAGTCTTCTCTTTATCAGCCTCGCTCATGGGAATCTGGTAGTAGCCACTTCTCAAATCCAACACTGAGAACCACTTACTACCAGAGAGACAATGGAGGGCATCCTCAATTCTAGGAACAGTGTACTGGTCAGGGACAGTCCGCTGGTTAAGCGTTCTATAATCCACACACATCCTGACCTTACCAGACTTCTTACGCACTACTACAATAGGTGAGGCATATGGACTCCTGGACTCTGAAATAATGCCATGTTTCTGTAGTTCCATCAAATGCTGACGCACATCCTCCAAATCAGCCGGGGCCAAGCGCCGAGATCTCTCGAAAAGGCCGTGAATCATTCAACCGAATCTCATGCTGGGTGCTTCTCGAGCAGCCTACATCCCACTCACTACAAGAAAACACTTCCTTCCTCTGCAGCATTTTCTCACAGAGGCACTGCTTTGCCTCCTCTGGCATAGGAGAAGTGCCAAAGTCAAAAGAAGCAGAAGAGAGTGTACTAGTGTCTGTGGAACAGCAAGTGGACGGAATCTGCGGCACCATGTCTACAGGGAATATGTGAGCAAGGGGACTACCTCGTTTCACAAGAATATCCCTAGAAGAGACATTCTTCACATTTACCGTGATGCGGCGACACAACACAGCAGAGACCGGATGTACTTCAGGCCTAACCTCGAGCTCCGGGGCAGACGCGCCATCAGCACTAACATGCTGATCTACAAGGACTAAAGAGTCATGAATCTCACCAGGAAACTTGGGCAGGCCGGAGAGCTGCAGCTCCTGCCCAGGCTTTAAAACAACAGGCTTAGTTCTAGTGAACCACACTGTGCCATGCTTATCCACATCCTCCGGCAAAACAACTGTGTGCTTAATGGACTCAAAAACCTCTTTCATCACTGGGTGTATAGTAAGCGTGTTAAGAAACCCGTCTCCTGCCTGTTCGTGACAAGAGTGGAACAGTTTCCGCACTAAGTGAGTGTTTGTGCCAACCAAAATGGCTATACCCTCTTTTGTCTCAGGGTCAGGACACACAAGAGCTAACGCGTCCACTACCTGAGACACACCTGTGACAGCTTCAGTGAACTCCAACCTGAGAGCCAAATATCCATCATATGGGTATTTGTGAGAGCTCAAACCCCATATTTCGAGACTTTCCACTGGCTGCAGCGGCAGGTGCTTCAAGTATGTATTGTAAAAGCTACGATACAAGATGGTGACCTGAGAACCACTATCGAGCAAAGCTTTAGCATAAATGCCCTCTATCTGCACGGGCACCTCAGCCGAGGGCCCCACTAACCCAGATGGTAATTGTGATTGGCTGACTTTGATTGGAGGAGAGCAATGAGCGGAACGCGTCTTATGTGATGGAGCTCTGTGCCGTTCCTTCACTGAGCTCCGGGGAAGTTTCCCTGCTGCGTGACCCTCTTAAGCAGCTTCTGATTCACTAATCTCAAGTTCTCAGGACGTGTGCACTCTCGCTTGGTGTGGCCGTCTTCTCCACACTTATAACAGAAAATGGCAGGAACAGGAGAGGCTGCCATAGACTTCGGCAAGTTTGAAGAAGCAGAAGAAACAGCCCTTGTGGGGGCAGCTGGAGCAGTGGTTCCTGTGCCCTGGCTTGAGCCACACTGTGAGACTGGTGGAGTAGCAGAAGACGCTGTAGTAGCAGTCAACATTCTAGTTACTAAAGACGTCAGCTCCTTAACCTCTTTCCTCAGACTGTCCACATCAGACATTATTGAAGTAACAGGCTCATGGGAAAGAGTGACAGCAGCTGTCACAGGGACCTGGCGAACAGTGGAAATGGCCGCAGAAACCTTTGCACTTACCCAGTGCTCTTCCTCTCTCACTGCTCGCATTAGCTGCGAAAAAGAAGGCGGATTTTGCAAAGTGTGCATCACACGCACACGCAAAGCCACAAGGTCATTGGTGAGAGCACCCTTGAAGAGCTGCTCCAGGCGTGCACGATTCAGACCTGCAGCGTCAATCCCTCCTCTCAAAAGAGCGCGATGAAGAAGCTTGTCCAAGCGGTACAAGAAAGCAGACAGTTTCTCTCCATCCTCTTGAAAAGTATAGCGAAACGAAGCCATAAGGTCTGCTCCACACTCTGTGGACCCATAAGTAATGTCAAGAGCCGCTACATAATCAGAAGCTAAGGCAGACGGGTTACTGACTTTCAAAAATCTAATAATATCTGCAGCAGGCCCACGCAAACTCTCAACAATGCGTTGCCGCTTCACAGCATCAGTGCACTGCCACTCAGTAACCATCTGAATAGCCTGCTCCATCCACACCTCATACTCTTCCTCACCAGGAGGAACAGGTCGTAATCCAGAAAACAGCCTCAGTTTTCTATAGCCAGGTGCATCAACAGATGCCTGATTACAGCGGTCTACGAGCTGACCTATGGCATTCACAAGATCAATGCTGACATCAGGCTTAGGAGGTTGAGGGCCCAGAACAGCTGCCTTTACATCACCCATGGACTTACCCTCCTTCTGCAACAATGCCAACAGCTTAGTTTCAAAATCATTCCCTTCAGGAGCAGGACTAGCAGGCAGCAAGCTACTCACTACATGAACAGCCCATGGACCTGCCTCACCTGCAATTCCCACTTCAGGAGGGACAGAGCTCTGATCCAACTCAGCAGAAGACTCCACTAAAATGTACAGGTGCCTACCAGTTTTGTCACCACGGCGACCACGGATCTGGGTCCTACCCAGAACCTTGACTGTACTGAGCACATGGGTAACCACATCATCACTAGCCTCCAGTGGCACTCTGCTAAGAACAGCTGCATGAGACAAATCAACATTCTCCTCACGGCTCCACTCAACAGCCTGACTAAGGTCCATGTTAAAAGGTGAACAGCAAAACAGCAAAAACTTGGGCTAAAACAAGACAAACACTAAGCAAAACACAGCTACCTACTCGTTCTGGTAAACAGGAAAATCCCAGCGGTGCCTCCAAAATGTAACCCCTTCTTGGACGGGTGTTAATCACCCAGCACAGTACAGGCTACTTATAGTTACCCTAAATCACAATAAATAATGGCGCAACAGGATCCGAAGTTCTCAGCGGTGGAATGGTGAGCTGGCTGAGATTCCTTATACCACAAGCGTAATTGAATAACTGTGTAGTAGTAGTAAATAGGAATATGAATACTTATAAATGATTACAAATTTAGTAGCGCGGTGCCTCCACTGTGGAAAAACTACACTTACCCTCAAGCCAGTGCAGGATGTATCTCCCCAGAATTCAAATACATTATGTTCAAGCTATTATAATGAATGCTCTAGCTATGTAACTGTAGTGTATTCAATTACAATACACTCATTAAGCTACCTAAATAGCACTCTTCATGGCAATACCGTTAGCCAGGTGAAAAAAATGAGCTGCCAACACCCCAGATAGAATTAAATAATAATGATTATATTTATTAATAAGCAATAATAATAATAATAGGAAATATTATTGATATGTAACCATGAAAGTGAAAACATTTAATATACAACACATTAAGTGATTTCCCGTATGATTAGCAAGTAAAGCGATTTATAATTAACAAAGATCTAAAAAAAACAAAACACAGCGCACAGTTGGGGCCCGTATGTTGGTGCACAAAGGTTACGTCAGCTTTTGAGAAAACGTTAGCTCCGCCAAGGATCCACAGCTCTCTGAGCCGTAGGCAAAGTAGCAACCGCGACAGTGCCCTTGATTCGACTCGCTCGTAGCAAAATGTGTGGTGCGTAACTCACGACCAGTCTTCCCACTCAGTCCTGGAGCTTACGGCTGTGTCTTTCTACCAGCTTCCAAACTAACTGCACGGAGGGGGGGGAATTGACAGATCGTAATCTGCTCTGGCTCGCCTAGCGGTACCCGCAGCTTGGCGGTGCCACTACGACCCCTGTTGGTCCAGCACCGAGTCTTCCTCCAACGCGGAGCACTCACGCCGCCAGTCCCAGGTCTTCAACAGCCCACCAGGTTCACCTTAGCCTGAAGAAATCCGTAACCCTATCGCTAATATTTAGCGAGGTTATAAGAAACTTCAAGGGAAAAAAAAACAAGCTTAACCGTTGAATCACACCAGGCTCTGTCGCTGTCTCCGCTCCAAAACAAAAACGGCCAACGTACCAAGCTATGTCTCAACGGTCTCTGGTAATCAGCACGAGCATAAAACATGTACTAATTATAATTGGTGGATTATAAATTTCAAATAAAAACAGAAGAAATACATCTGATTAGCTAATACAGTTTGTCACATCAGAACAGTGAAAATATTCCCAAACACAAAGCATTATGGTAAATGGAGTTTTGTAAAATACACAGTACACAGTATTGTTTGAGAGGACCTTACACATGTAACACTTTTTTATTTATTTATTTGTGTTAATTTCTCATCAATTAAATTATGTCATTGTTACCTCAATAGCTCAGAATCAGTGTACCTCTTTTATTGCATTTGAACGAATTACATATTTTTAAAAATTTATTTATTTTTTGTATTTTATCCTTTAAATATGAGCATTATAGCTCAATAACTCCCAGGTCATGTGACCTATTGGCTCAAAATCAGTGCAGGACAGTACAGCTAAGCTTTCTCTATGATGCACACCTCTTTTTATTGCATTTCACTTGGCCTGATATATTTTAATGAATTTTTAATGTATTTCATACTGTAAATGAGCATTATAGCTCAATAACTCCCATGCCATGTGACCTATTGGCTCAAAATCAGTGTAAGACAATAGAGCTAAGTTTTCTCTATAATGCATACCTCTTTTTTTACATTTTACATGTCCTTATATATTTTTATGAATTTTTTATGTATTTCATACTGTAAATGAGCATTATAGCTCAATAACTCCCAGGTCATGTGACCTTTTGGCTCAAAATCAGTGCAGAACAGTAGGGCTTAGCTTTCTCTATGATGCACATCTCTTTTGATTGCATGTTACTTGGCCTTATATCTTTTATGAATTTTTAAAGCTCAATAGCTTCCAGGTCATGTGATTGATTGGCTCAAAGTCAGGGTCGGACAGTTCTCATATTTTTAAAAATAAGATCTTAACATATTTAACACCAACATTTTTATTTTGAAAACCGGAAGTTCCCACATGCTCTCGTAAGTTAGCGCTAACTCTCCCACTTGTATTTGCCCAAAAGTCTGTAATAAGGGCGCACTTAAAATGTTGGAGCGGCTGGCTTGACCACGTGAAAACAGGAGACGGCAGTCAAATACGCTCAATATTAAATGAGCCACATACTAGAAATGCAATTTTATATAAAAGGGGTTAATATAAAATGGGGTTTGTGTAAAAGGTTTCAACCTTTTTTACTGCATAACAAAACAAATATTAATGGGTTAATAAAAATGGTCACTCTCTCTTGAAAGGAAAAGATGCACGTCGATCTTTCATCTGAGAAAACTTCTCAATGACCCTTCTGTCAATCGATTTTTCTTTACTCTGGGTTTGGAAGCAAAAGAATTGCATAAAAATGTTTCAAATGGTCTTGTTTCATTTAAACAATTTGAACAATCGTGAAACACACGCATTGCTTTGATTGAATAATTGCTGACCACAGCACGGGAACGTGATTGTAGCACTAAATCTCATTCCGAATGTGTGAGAGTCGGCAGCCCTGTGTAGTATTACTATAACCTGCACAGTACTAATAACATTACCATAGTATTACTATAGCCTGCAGTGAACAACAGTATTGCTGTAGATATCCACAATATTATTATAGCTTTTGCACTATAACTGCAGCATTGCTGTAGCTTTACATAACTATAATATTACTATAGCTTTCACAGATCAGCTATGCATATACTTTTCACATTACAACTAGCATTGCTATAGTTTTACATATGCCGATAACTACAACAGCTTCAAGAATAAGTACAGCTTTTCTGCTAATTGCAGTGTCAACATAACTTTTCCAGCATAATGCTGTTAAAGCGTTCATATTGTTATGGTAACTAGTTCACATTATTGCAATCCCAATTCTGAAATAGTTGGGACAAAGTGTAAATTGTGAATAAAATCAAAACGCAATGACTTTCAAGTCACACCAGCAAGTATTTTATTCACAATAAAACAGAAATAACATAGCAAATGTTGAAACTGAGAAATTTAACAATTTTATCCACAATATGAACTCAATTCAAATTTTATGGCTGCTACAGGTCTCAAAAAAGTTGGGACAAGGGCCTGTTGACCATGGTGTAGCATCCCCTCTTCTTTTTAACGCAGAGCGGAGGCGTCTGGGCTTTGAGGAGACTAGTTTCATGAGTTTAGCCACTGGAATTTGATCCCACTCTTGTTTAATACAGGCTTCCAACTGCTATAGAGTTTTAGGTCTCCTTTGACGGACGTTTCGTTTAATTATGCGCCAATTGTTCTCAATCGGTGAAAGATCAGGACTGCAGGCAGGCCAGTTCAACACACGGACTTTTCTACTATGAAGCCATGCTGTTGTAATAGCTGCAGTATGCGGTTTTGCATTGTCCTGCTCAAATACACAAGGCCTTCCCTGGAATGGATGTTGTCTGGAGGGGAGCATCTAAAACCTTTTATATACCTTTCAGCATTTATAGTGCTTTTTTAAAAATGCTAGTGTCCCACACCATATGCAGTAATGCAACCCCATACCATCAGAGATGCTGGCTTTTGACCTGAATGCTGATAACAGGAGGGATGGTCTTTCTCCCCTTCAGCCTGGAGGACACAACGTCCATGATTTCCAACAAGAATGTCAAATTTGGACTCGTCCGACCACAGGACACTTTGCCACTTTGCTACAGTCCATTTTATATGAGCCTTAGCCTACAGAACAGCAGCGCTTCTGGGTCATGCTCAACAATGGCTTCTTTTTTGCATGAATGAGTTTTAGGTGGCATCTGTGGATGGCACAGCGGACTGTGTTTTCAGACAGTGGTTTCTTGAAGTATTCCTGGGCCCATTTAGTAATGTCAATGACAGAATCATGTTGGTGAGTGATGCAGTGGCGTCTGAGGGGCTGAAGATCACGGGCATTCAGTGAAGTTCTTTGGCCTTGTCCCTTTGGCACAGAGATTTTTCCAGTTTCTCTGAATCTTTTGAGGATGTTATGCACTGTTGAGGATGAGACCTTCAAAGTCTTCGCCATTTGATGTTGAGGAACATTGTTTTTAAAGTATTCCACAATTTTTTTTTTTAATGCAAGCCTTCACAGGTTGGAGAGCCTCTGGCCATCTTTACTTCTGAGAGACTCAGCGTCTCTAAGACATCCCTTTTTTAGCCAATTATATTACACACCTGATGCCAGTTAACTTGTTCAGCTCAATTTTTTATATATTAATTGCTTTTGAAGCCCTTTTTTGCCAGTGTCCCAACTTTTTTGAGACCTGTTGCAGCCAGCAAAATTGAAATTAGCTCATTTTGTGGATGAAAATGTAAAATGTCTCAGTTTCAACATTTGAAATGTTATTTATATCCTATTGTAAATAACATATTGGCTCGTGATCTGAAAGCGTTAAGAATCGCTGATTTGTATGTTTGTTTTTAGAATGTTTTTGTAATTTTTATTACTATTTATTTATTTATCATATTTATTCGTTTAGAGTATGTATGTTTCTGTTACGATTGCGCTGTCTTTAGTCTTCCTTTCCTTTCGTTTTCCTTAGTCTCCGTTTTCCTTTCGTTTCCGTCTTGTGGCATCTTGTCAGTCTTCACGCTCTCTTCCCTATACTTCGTTGAGATAATTCCACTTCCTACTCTCTGGCTGTTCTCATTGGCTATCCGCCCCGAAGAATAGTTAGCGAGGCACGGGTGATTAGTTAAATCAGAGTTAGAACTCCACCTGTTTCCCCTCGCTTTCCTATCACTGTCCTTGCTTTTCTAGTTCCGCCTCCCTCTACAGCTGTCCTGCATTCTAGCTGGGATTACACTGATTAGTTTGTGTTTAAAAGACGCATTTTTACCGCAGCTCCCTGTCAACTCGTTTCTTCCCATAACTCGCTTTGGTCAAGTCTCGTTTCTGCGCTTTCTTGGTTTCGATCGTTGATTGCTCGTTTTCTGTGAATTCTCCCGTAAGTCTCGTTATTGATTGTTTGTATTACGTTGGTTGATTGCTGGTTGATTGCTTTGTACTTCGTTCTCCCTTACTCCCATTTTGTACCCATCTGTTTAGTTTCTCCTGTGTTATTCCCTTATCCCATCCAATTCCCTTTTCCTTCCCCTTCCATTCCCTTAGCTCAACCCCTATTGTTACTATCTTTGAGTGGATTGATTTTCTGGTTACCGAATATTTCTGCTTGTCCCCTGACTCTGATTCTGACTATTCTACATTACCCTGTTTGCCTGGCTATCGATCTGCTTCTGTATTTGACCATGAGCTGTGTTAACCCTAATAAAAGCCCTGCCGATGCTGAACTGCATTTGGAGTCAAAGCCCGTTCCTTTCAGTACGAGTCGACGAGTACAGACTCCAGCGGTTACTACTGAACTGCAACGCCTCGCTCAACAACAAGAGGTCGTCATTCAGCAACAGCATCGCGATCTGCAGGAGATGAGAGCCGCTATACAGCGTCTCACTCTGGGTCCCACCTTTCCCAGTCCTGCAGTCGCGCGGGCGAGGCAGCTCCCATTTGGGAGCCACGTCTTACTCCCCCGCGGGAGTATGACGGAGAACCTACCACCTGCAAGGCATTCCTGTCCCAGTGTTCCATCATATTCGAGCTACAGCCTCTAACCTTCCCTACCTCACGTTCCAGAGTGGCATACATAATCACTCTCCTGACCGGTAGAGCAAGGGATTGGGGAACCTCTATGTGGGACGCTGGCCTCCCCTGCACCCCCACCGTTGAAGAATTCATGGTGAAGATGAGGGAGGTGTTTGACCGGTCCTACCAGGGGCGAGAGGCAGGAAGTGCACTTCTGAGCTTACGGCAAGCCGGCTGCAGTGTCTCCGATTACGGCATCCAATTCCGTTCCTTGGCCGCCTCTACTCACTGGAGCGAGGACGCCCAGTTTGATGTGTTCTATGGAGGATTGGCAAAGAACATTAAGGATAAGTTGGCGTCTCGGGAACTCCCATCGGACCTGCGGGGGCTCATAAGAGTGGCCATCCAGATTGATTCCCGGATTCAACAACGTAAGAGGGAGCGTCGGAGCCATTCAGAGCCCCAATGGTCAGACCAGCGTGGTAACTTTCGATCTCCTCGGGGCGACTCTCCTTTCCAGGAGACCGGCAAGCCCCGGGAGTCGGGAGAACCCATGCAGGTCCACCGTTGCCGGTTATCGCCACAAGAGCGGGCTAGGAGACTGCGCACGGGGGCATGTCTGTACTGTGATCAGAAGGGCCATCGTATCCAGTGCTCCCCCCTACTGAAGAAGGAGTGAGTGGGAGAGTCGGAAAGCTGACCCCGGATAAAAACAATCGACGTAAGCTGGTTCCTGTTACGCTGCTGGTCGGCAAACGTTCAGTCACTACTGATGTGTTTGATTCAGGTTCTGACCTCAACCTAATCAACGCCAGCTTGTGCGACCAGCTCCAACTCCAGTCCCAGAATCTACCCACGCCATTCCAAGCATTGGGCCTTTGTGGGCAGCTGCTGAGTCAGGTAACCCAGATTACACCCCCACTCACACTCATTGTCTCTGGCAACCATCAGGAACAGATCCGGCTCCACGTCATCACCGCCTCCTCTGCTCCCATCATCCTGGGCCTTCCTTGGTTGCAACAACACAACCCCACCATCAACTGGAGGACTGGGCAGGTGGCTGAGTGGAGCACCCACTGCCTGCGTTCTTGCCTCCGCAAGGCGCCCGTTAAGCAGACCGAGGGAGAATCCAGTGAGCCTCTACCCCGGACCTGAGAAAAGTTCCCAATGAGTACCACGATCTGGCCGAAGTCTTCTCCAAGTCACGTGCCTTGTCTCTGCCTCCTCACAGACCGTATGACTGCGCCATCGACCTTCAACCTGGCACAGCGCCCCCTAAGAGGGGTCTCTATTCCCTGTCTCGCCCTGAACAGGAGGCTATGGATAAGTATGTGGAGGAGTCCCTGGCTGCTGGAATCATCCGTCCCTCTTCCTCTTCTGCTGGCGCCGGCTTCTTCTTAGTCGACAAGAAAGACGGATCCCTCAGGCCATGCATTGACTATCGAGGCTAAAACAACATCACCATAAAGAACCAATACCCCCTTCCATTAATGAGCTTGGCCTTTGAGTTGTTGCAGGGAGCCACAATTTTCACTAAACTCGACTTACGCAACGCCTACCACCTCGTCAGGATTAAGGAAGGGGATGAATGGAAGACAGCCTTCAACACCGCTAGGGGACACTCCGAGTACGTGGTTATGCCATTTGGCCTGGCTAATGATCCCGCTGTCTTCCAGAATCTCGTTAATGACATTTTGAATGACATGATTAATCAGTTTGTGTTTGTGTACGTGGACGATATCCTAATATTCTCTCATTCCAAGGAAAAACACCTTCGTCCTGTTAATGCCGTTCTGCAGGGCCTCCTGGAGAACCAACTCTACGCCAAGGCTGAGAAGTGTGAGTTCCACTTGGACACAGTCCCATTCCTCGGATTTGTGGTCACTCCAGGAGGCATTCTAATAGATCAAGAAAAGGTGAAGGCGATCAGTGATTGGGCTACTCCCACAACACGCAAAGAACTACAGTGTTTCTTAGGGTTTTCCAATGTTTACCGCCGGTTTTTTCGTAATTATGGTACCGTTGCTGCCCCACTAACTGCTCTGACTTCCCCCAAAGTTCCTTTTGTGTGGACCCCATCGGCGGAAAAGGTTTTTCAGGAACTAAAGCAAAGATTCACCTCTGCTCCTGTTCTCCAACACCCAGATCCTGAGAAGTAGTTCATTGTCGAGGTTGACGCCTCCAACACCGGCGTGGGGGCAATTTTGTCGCAACGCAACGGTAAAGATAATAAGACACACCATGGTGCCTTCTTCTCCCGCAGATTAAGCCCGGCTGAGAGCAATTATGATATCGGCAATTGGGAGTTACTGGCGGTAAAATTGGCATTAGGGAGTGGCGTCACTGGCTAGAAGGGGCTAAGGTTCCATTCCAGGTCTGGACTGACCATAAGATTTCGGAATACCTCCGCAAAATGGGCTCAGCCTAGATAAGCTTGACTACTGCTTTCATGGTCGATGGGTCAAGTCAAGGTAAAATCAAATGGTTGCAACAGATACTCCCCATCTGAGTTTATATTTGTGGTTAGTAGGAACTATTGCTCACTGTTTGGTAAGCACAAAGTGACAAGGAGATAAAATAAGCAAAAATTTGATAAACGTAACCTCAACTTTCAAGGTAACTCAAGGTCAAATCCAGTGGTTGCAGCTGTGGTTCCACCACATTATACAAGAATTATACAAGAACTGTGCATAACAGTAGTATATCTATCGTTTCTACGACTACAGTATTACTATAGTCAGCAGTATCATGTTATCACTGTAGTTTAATCAACTATAGTATGGGCAGCCGAGAGTAGTGTGGGTCATCTGGAAATCACCAGGTTCCTGGTTCAATCCCAGACTCCTCTGGTGTTTAAGTGTCCTTCGGAAAGGCACTGACCTGAGGGCTGTTGCTGATGGAGTAGGTTGCCGCCTTGCATGGCAGCCTCTGTCATCAGTGTATGAATGTGTGGTTGAATGGGTGAGTGAGAGGTTCACATAGACCAACAACTGGAAGTGTTGTATAATCTAAATAAAGTCTATCTTCTCTCATGGTGGTAAAAATACCATTGATTTACTAAATGGCATAAAACAATAGGATGACTACAGTTTTGAAAAATAGTGGGTGGGTTTAAATAATCATTTGAAGCTGAAATAGGAAGGCCAAAACCATAAGCTGTATTCTGGTATAGTGTACTTATTGAGTATTTGACAAAGCTGTTCATGAGACTAGAGTGAGTGCCAACCTTTGGGCAGGAAGTCGTGCACTGGATCAGACTGAATTTAAAAGAACAGTGAGTTGAGACATGCACTGGATCAGACTGAATGTAAAAGAACAGTGAGTTGAGACATGCACTGGATCAGACTGAGTGTTAAAGAGCAGTGAGTTGAGACATGCACTGGATCAGACTGAATGTAAAAGAGCAGTGAGTTGAGACATGCACTGGATCAGACTGAATGTAAAAGAACAGTGAGTTGAGACATGCACTGGATCAGACTGAATGTAAAAGAGCAGTGAGTTGAGACATGCACTGGATCAGACTGAATGTAAAAGAGCAGTGAGTTGAGACATGCACTGGATCAGACTGAATGTAAAAGAACAGTGAGTTGAGACATGCACTGGATCAGACTGAGTGTAAAAGAACAGTGAGTTGAGACATGCACTGGATCAGACTGAGTGTATAAGAGCAGTGAGTTGAGACATGCACTGGATCAGACTGAGTGTAAAAGAGCAGTGAGTTGAGACATGCACTGGATCAGACTGAGTGTAAAAGAGCAGTGAGTTGGGGCAGACTCTGGATCAGACTGAGTGTAAAAGAACAGTGAGTTGAGACATGCACTGGATCAGACTGAATGTAAAAGAACAGTGAGTTGAGACATGCACTGGATCAGACTGAATGTAAAAGAGCAGTGAGTTGAGACATGCACTGGATCAGACTGAGTGTAAAAGAACAGTGAGTTGAGACATGCACTGGATCAGACTGAATGTAAAAGAGCAGTGAGTTGAGACATGCACTGGATCAGACTGAGTGTAAAAGAGCAGTGAGTTGGGGCAGACTCTGGATCAGACTGAGTGTAAAAGAGCAGTGAGTTGAGACATGCACTGGATCAGACTGAATGTAAAAGAGCAGTGACTTGAGACATGCACTGGATCAGACTGAGTGTAAAAGAACAGTGAGTTGAGACATGCACTGGATCAGACTGAATGTAAAAGAGCAGTGACTTGAGACATGCACTGGATCAGACTGAGTGTAAAAGAGCAGTGAGTTGGGGCAGACTCTGGATCAGACTGAGTGTAAAAGAGCAGTGAGTTGAGACATGCACTGGATCAGACTGAATGTAAAAGAGCAGTGACTTGAGACATGCACTGGATCAGACTGAGTGTAAAAGAACAGTGAGTTGAGACATGCACTGGATCAGACTGAATGTAAAAGAGCAGTGAGTTGAGACATGCACTGGATCAAACTGAGTGTAAAAGAGCAGTGAGTTGAGACATGCACTGGATCAGACTGAATGTAAAAGAGCAGTGAGTTGAGACATGCACTGGATCAGACTGAGTGTAAAAGAGCAGTGAGTTGAGACATGCACTGGATCAGACTGAATGTAAAAGAGCAGTGAGTTGAGACATGCACTGGATCAGACTGAATGTAAAAGAGCAGTGAGTTGAGACATGCACTGGATCAGACTGAATGTAAAAGAGCAGTGAGTTGAGACATGCACTGGATCAGACTGAATGTAAAAGAGCAGTGAGTTGAGACATGCACTGGATCAGACTGAGTGTAAAAGAGCAGTGAGTTGGGGCAGACTCTGGATCAGACTGAGTGTAAAAGAACAGTGAGTTGAGACATGCACTGGATCAGACTGAATGTAAAAGAACAGTGAGTTGAGACATGCACTGGATCAGACTGAATGTAAAAGAGCAGTGAGTTGAGACATGCACTGGATCAGACTGAGTGTAAAAGAACAGTGAGTTGAGACATGCACTGGATCAGACTGAATGTAAAAGAGCAGTGAGTTGAGACATGCACTGGATCAGACTGAGTGTAAAAGAGCAGTGAGTTGGGGCAGACTCTGGATCAGACTGAGTGTAAAAGAGCAGTGAGTTGAGACATGCACTGGATCAGACTGAATGTAAAAGAGCAGTGACTTGAGACATGCACTGGATCAGACTGAGTGTAAAAGAACAGTGAGTTGAGACATGCACTGGATCAGACTGAATGTAAAAGAGCAGTGAGTTGAGACATGCACTGGATCAGACTGAGTGTAAAAGAGCAAAGAGTTGGGGCAGACTCTGGATTAGACTGAGTGTAAAAGAGCAGTGAGTTGAGACATGCACTGGATCAGACTGAATGTAAAAGAGCAGTGACTTGAGACATGCACTGGATCAGACTGAGTGTAAAAGAGCAGTGAGTTGAGACATGCACTGGATCAGACTGAATGTAAAAGAGCAGTGAGTTGAGACATGCACTGGATCAGACTGAGTGTAAAAGAGCAGTGAGTTGAGACATGCACTGGATCAGACTGAGTGTAAAAGAGCAGTGAGTTGAGACATGCACTGGATCAGACTGAATGTAAAAGAGCAGTGAGTTGAGACATGCACTGGATCAGACTGAATGTAAAAGAGCAGTGAGTTGAGACATGCACTGGATCAGACTGAATGTAAAAGAGCAGTGAGTTGAGACATGCACTGGATCAGACTGAGTGTAAAAGAGCAGTGAGTTGGGGCAGACTCTGGATCAGACTGAGTGTAAAAGAACAGTGAGTTGAGACATGCACTGGATCAGACTGAATGTAAAAGAACAGTGAGTTGAGACATGCACTGGATCAGACTGAATGTAAAAGAGCAGTGAGTTGAGACATGCACTGGATCAGACTGAATGTAAAAGAGCAGTGAGTTGAGACATGCACTGGATCAGACTGAGTGTAAAAGAGCAGTGAGTTGGGGCAGACTCTGGATCAGACTGAGTGTAAAAGAGCAGTGAGTTGAGACATGCACTGGATCAGACTGAATGTAAAAGAGCAGTGACTTGAGACATGCACTGGATCAGACTGAGTGTAAAAGAACAGTGAGTTGAGACATGCACTGGATCAGACTGAATGTAAAAGAGCAGTGAGTTGAGACATGCACTGGATCAGACTGAGTGTAAAAGAGCAAAGAGTTGGGGCAGACTCTGGATCAGACTGAGTGTAAAAGAGCAGTGAGTTGAGACATGCACTGGATCAGACTGAATGTAAAAGAGCAGTGACTTGAGACATGCACTGGATCAGACTGAGTGTAAAAGAACAGTGAGTTGAGACATGCACTGGATCAGACTGAATGTAAAAGAGCAGTGAGTTGAGACATGCACTGGATCAAACTGAGTGTAAAAGAGCAGTGAGTTGAGACATGCACTGGATCAGACTGAATGTAAAAGAGCAGTGAGTTGAGACATGCACTGGATCAGACTGAGTGTAAAAGAGCAGTGAGTTGAGACATGCACTGGATCAGACTGAATGTAAAAGAGCAGTGAGTTGAGACATGCACTGGATCAGACTGAGTGTAAAAGAGCAGTGAGTTGAGACATGCACTGGATCAGACTGAATGTAAAAGAGCAGTGAGTTGAGACATGCACTGGATCAGACTGAATGTAAAAGAGCAGTGAGTTGAGACATGCACTGGATCAAACTGAGTGTAAAAGAGCAGTGAGTTGAGACATGCACTGGATCAGACTGAATGTAAAAGAGCAGTGAGTTGAGACATGCACTGGATCAGACTGAGTGTAAAAGAGCAGTGAGTTGAGACATGCACTGGATCAGACTGAATGTAAAAGAGCAGTGAGTTGAGACATGCACTGGATCAGACTGAGTGTAAAAGAGCAGTGAGTTGAGACATGCACTGGATCAGACTGAATGTAAAAGAGCAGTGAGTTGAGACATGCACTGGATCAGACTGAATGTAAAAGAGCAGTGAGTTGAGACATGCACTGGATCAGACTGAATGTAAAAGAGCAGTGAGTTGAGACATGCACTGGATCAGACTGAATGTAAAAGAACAGTGAGTTGAGACATGCACTGGATCAGACTGAATGTAAAAGAGCAGTGAGTTGAGACATGCACTGGATCAGACTGATTGTAAAAGAGCAGTGAGTTGAGACATGCACTGGATCAGACTGAGTGTAAAAGAGCAGTGAGTTGAGACATGCACTGGATCAGACTGAATGTAAAAGAGCAGTGAGTTGAGACATGCACTGGATCAGACTGAGTGTAAAAGAGCAGTGAGTTGAGACATGCACTGGATCAGACTGAATGTAAAAGAGCAGTGAGTTGAGACATGCACTGGATCAGACTGAGTGTAAAAGAGCAGTGAGTTGGGGCAGACTCTGGATCAGACTGAGTGTAAAAGAGCAGTGAGTTGAGACATGCACTGGATCAGACTGAATGTAAAAGAGCAGTGAGTTGAGACATGCACTGGATCAGACTGAGTGTAAAAGAGCAGTGAGTTGAGACATGCACTGGATCAGACTGAATGTAAAAGAGCAGTGAGTTGAGACATGCACTGGATCAGACTGAGTGTAAAAGAGCAGTGAGTTGGGGCAGACTCTGGATCAGACTGAATGTAAAAGAGCAGTGAGTTGGGGTTAGACTCTGGTGCAGCTTATGAGCCAACCGGCCATCAGAAATAATGGAAACCATCAAAAGTGATTATGATGATTATGCGTCATCTCACATGGCACAGGATCAGAATCTCATCCCATTGAGCTTCAAGTTCATCGCTGTTGGTCAACCCTCTCTGCGTTTATCCTTTCTGACGGAACACATTAGTATAAGATTCAAAATTCTTTGTCAAAGTTTTTCAGAATCCTATTGTTTTCAATGACCTGTTTTGCGATATTAAGTCAAGAATATTCTACAACAGGCGTTCCCAAACTTGGTCCTGGGGCCTCCCCGTGTATGCTGGTTTTTTTCCCAACCATAGTTGCCATCATAGGACTTTAACAAGCTGTTAAAAACCAGCATACACAAGGAGGCCCCAGGACCGAGTTTGGGAACCCCTGTTCTACAACAAATACTATGGTTAAATTCTAATATACTTGTTGATAGAATGATGATTTTTTGGAAATGCATGTTCGAAAAAGGTATTATTTTTATAATAGATGTAGCGAATGAGGATAAAAAACTCATAACATAACATAACAAGAACAGGCCGTTCAGCCCAACTAAGCTCGCCAGTTTCTTTATACTATTGTGAATATATCCTTCAGATACTCAATGACTCAATGGTATCTAGCTTTACGTCAAACCCTCAAGGTCTCTGCCTCAACAATATGGTCAGGCAAGCTATTCCACATCGAAATTACTCTTTGGGTGAAGAAATATTTCCGAATATCAGTGCTAAATTTACCTTTCGTCAACTTCCATTTGTGACCCCGAGTTCTACTCGCAACACTTGGTAGAAGGAATCCTACATAATTCACTTTGTTAATCACTTTAACATATTTAAAGACCTCAATCAAATCACCCCTGAATCTCCTTTTCCTAAGACTAAAGAGATGAAGGATCTTCAGCCTCTTCTCGTAGCTTTCATAAATACCAGGAATTAGCTTAGTGACTCTTCTCTGACCTTTATGAACCTCTATATCTTTCTTAAAGTATGGTCCCCAGAACTGTACACAATACTCCAGATGTGGTCTGATGAATGTGTAGTGCAAGAGAAGAATCACCTCCTTGGATTTGTACTCAATACTTTTGGCAATGTATCCCAGCATCCGATTGGCTTTTTTAACTGCTACGGCACAATGGCTAGAGCCTGTGAGGGTTTGGTCAACAATCACTCCCAGATCTTTCTCGTGTGTAGCACATTTCAGTTTTAAACCTCCCATGAAGTAAACCCGTCTAATGTTTTGATTACCTACATGTACATCTTTACATGGCACATAGCGGCTTAAAAATGATCTCACCAACTTCCCTTGGCACTCTAGGATATAGGCCATCAGGACCCGCCGCCTTATCTGCCTTTAGTTTAAGCAATTTGTCTAATACTTCGTTATCCCGAACCTCAATTTCCGCTAAATAATCTTGAGCATTTAACATTCCCTCTGCCCAAATAAACACCCCCTCTGAGGTAAAATTCTCAACAAAGTAACTGTTTTAAGGCATCTGAAATATCCTTGTTATCATACAGCAGTGATCCAGTTTTATTCTTTATGCACTTAACCTGCTCTTTAACTTTCCTTTTTCTGCTACAGTACTGAAAGAAGCGCTTTGGGTTAGTTTTTGCCCCCTCTGCAATTTGTCTTTCATACAGTCTTCCAGCATCCTCTGCTCTTTTTTTGACCACAGCCCACATTTTACAGTATTCAGCTTAGTGTTCTCATTGTTATCCTTCATGTGCATCTTATAAAGATTCCTCTTTTCCCTCAACATCCTACGAATACTTTTGGTCATCCACTAAGGATTCTGCTTTTTCAGCTTACTTTTGGACACCTTTGGAATGAATCTGCATTGTGATTCAAGTTAAACCCCTTTAAATCTTTCCCACATCTCATTTACGGACTCACTGGACTGTCTCCCATTTTATTTCACTTAGATATGAGCGCATCCTGTCAAAGTTTGCTCACCTAAAATTGAAAATTTTTGTTTTAGAACACACCTTTTTAACTTCCCATGAAACATGACAATTAACAGCAGAGTGATCACTTGTCCCAAGTGGCTCCAGTACCTCAACATTGCTAATTCTATCTGGGTCATTACAGAGCACTAAGTCTAAAATTGCCTTCTCTCTGGTAGGTTTATTAACATACTGCACCAAGAAATTATCATTTATAACATCTAGAAAATCTTCCTCCCCCCTACCCTGTCCTTTCACCATTTCCCAATTGATACCAGGATAATTTAAGTCTCCCATGATAATAGTCTCACCACTGCTACAAGCTTGTGTAATCCTCCCAAAAAGCATTTCATTGATTGTACTGTCCAAAGCTGGCGGTCGATAGCATACTCCTATGTGTAAACCCGTCTCATGTTTGCCAATGAGCCTGACCCAGATATCTTCACAGGGCAAGGAATGTTAAATTTTCGGGAATGTCCTGTAAATTTGTTTTTGTTCACATAGATTGCTACGCCCCCTCCTTGCCTATTACATCTATCCTTCCTAAAGAGCTTATAACCTTCTATATTATATTCATCTCCATCCACTTCACATAGTTGGGATAACAGAGACATGGCTATGTCATAGCCCTCACTAATCATAACAGCCTCAAAATTTATAACAGCCTCTGTAAATTTATTTTTTAGGTTACTTGCATTTAAATAAAAACATTTCAGGTTATTACTAATGCTCTTGCCCCTTGATTCCCCATGCGGGCGCAGCTTCATGCCCCCCCACTATGCTTTGTTGCTTTAAAAATATATCATCAATAGTCCATGTAACGTCGTCAGCTTCCATCGGGGCAGTCTGTATTTCCGTTTGTGTAACACTCACTAACCTCCCTGCCCCCCAAGTCCCTAGTTTAAATAATCCTGTGCTACCATCAACATATGCTGGTCTAGTGCTTGTCCTACAAACAATTAACTAATTTTTATGGAACAGTCTGTACACTGCAACAATATAATCAACTCATTGGAACTTTACCAAGTGCTTGGAAATCAAAAATTATAAAGGGAACAGGAGGGCATTTAGTCTGTAGGCCTCATATGAAAATGGCAAATTGGTTGAATAGAATAAAGATCAACAAACATATATATATATATATATATACACATTTTATTTAAGAATAAAGTACTTAGTCGCTGTACCATACAGGATTCTAGACAGTTGGGAGAATATGTTAGATACACCAGTGCCATGGAACCAAGTTTTCAAAATCCTTTACAGTACATCACCTGATCCAAAGATTAGATATTTTCAATAATAATAATACGTTTTCTAGCATCTAAAAAGATGCGAAATATATGGGGAATAGAGTCATCACCGCTTTCTCGATTCTGTCAGGAAGAAGTGGAGTCAGTAGACCATTTATTTTGGTACTGTCCTAAAATAGCCTAATTTTGGATTAAGGTACAAGGCTGGATATCTCAGTACAATAATATACAATTAGATTTATTTAAAGTGTTACTGGGTGATGTCAAAAAAGGAACATACCTAATCAGTAATTATAATGATATATTTATAATTATTATATATAATTATTATAATTATATATTTAGCAAAAATATTTATTTTAGGGTTGAAAGCGTTGAAGCGTTAAGAATTGAAAATTTCAAACATTTCGACAAGTATTACAGTAGAATTGAGTGTGTGATGCCCATGAGACAGGACTTGTAATTTATGCCCAAAGATGGGGTATACTAAGGCAGGCTGAAGGTTGGGAATCTTGAGAGATGGAATAGGTGAGCTAATAACGACTAATGCAAAAGATAGTGAAGCATTGTGAATGTAATTGTTATTGGGTAACACTTTACAATAAGGGTACAACAATTAACATTAATTAACATTAGTTCATTAACTATCATTTTATTAGCAGGTAACTAATGCATTAGATAGCTGAATAAGCATTACATAACCATAATTGGACAATAATTAATTTTCTGTGTATCCCTTATTGTGAGGTTGAAAACATCACTTAAATATCCCCTAGGTAGTACTTCAAACTATTAAAACATAATTTATAAATTAATGCTTGAATTGATTTGAACATCATTTGTAAATGATTACCAGATGCATTAGTTACATTTAATTACCTGTTAGTAAATGCTTATTACTGCATTAACTAATGTTAATTGTTGTACCCTTCTTGTAAAGTGTTACCCGTTATTGTATTATATTTATATTTTTTTAAATTTATTGAATTTGTGAGTGTGTGTGTGTTTTGTTTTGTCAGGTGATGGATGGCAGGAGGACTTGTACACAATTGTATAACTGACTGAATTAATAAAGTTGTCCCCCAAAGTGGGGGGGTGGGCGGATATATACTCAGCAACAAAAGTTTCTGTGACACCAATATTGTAATTATTTTTCATAACGCAATTATGAAATTGTCATACATGGTGATATCAGACTGAAACAGTACACGTAAACACAACATTGAAATGGAAATCATGAAAATGCGTGAAAATGACTTTGCACGTGAAAATGTGCGTAAATCATGCTTGTGGATGGCAATAAAAGAGGAGAATTTTTGGAATGTTCACATTGTGCCTGATGAACGACGGAAGCAGCACTTATCGAAAACACAGCCATTTCGGATCAGGAACTCTACCCTCTAAATGCCAAGACTGTCTGAAAATGATCGGTGGAGGGCCATTGGGATGATTGAATCCGGAATCTCGCAGAGGGAAGTTGCTCATCGCCTGAATGTCCACCGAAACACCATTTGGAACTTATGGCAGCGTCATCAGCAGACAAGACATGTCAGAGACCGTCCTCGCAGCGGCCGTCCACGAGTAACCACTCTCAGACAGGACAACTGGATTCGAACAACCCATCTCCGAAATCGATTCCAACCTGCAACCATAACTGCAAGAACGATACCTGGTTTGAGGCGACTGTCTGCACAGACAATCCGTCGCCGTCTCCGTCATTTTGGCATTGTCCCACGTCGGCCAGCAAGACGTCCAATACTCACAGTACAACACCGACGACTGCGTCTACAGTGGGCACAACAACATCGACGGTGGATCCAACGTCAGTGGGATCTTGTACTCTTCACTGATGAATCAAGATTCATGCTTATTCATGATGTGATGGTCATTTACGTGTATACCGTCGACGTGGAGAACGTTATGCCAACAACTGTGTTCAGGAATTTGATCGTTTTGGAGGTGGTAGTGTCATGATTTGGGGAGGGATCATGGCTAGAAACAGAACAGATTTGCTTGTTATTGATGGAAATCTGACAGGTCAAAGATATCGCGATGAAGTGCTACGGCCATTGGTGGTACCGTTTTTGATGCAACATGGTCCCGGAATAACGCTGCAACATGATAACGCCAGACCACACGTTGCAAGGATTGTACAGCAGTATCTGATGCAACAACATGTCAATGTCCTGCCATGGCCAGCCAGATCCCCAGACATGTCCCCAATCGAGCATCTTTGGGACGAGATGGATCGATGTTTGCGGCGGTTGGATAACCCGCCAGCTACACTCCAGGAATTGCGACAACGTCTACGTCAGATTTGGAATGACATCCCACAGCAATTTCTGGCACATCTGATTCGGTCCATGCGCCGGAGATGCGTTGCTTGCATCATGGCACGAGGAAGTCACACCCGGTATTGAAGTGTGAAGGTCACAATTGGTTAGATGTCAGACAAGTGCTTCATGACGCATGAAAATGACATTTTTCGTTTTGAGTGACGTTGGCACTGAAAAGTCAGTGTTTCTCCTGTTAAATAAACATATTGATTGCATTGAGATCTTTGCGTGTCATTTATAACATACACATAAATGGTGTCACAGAAACTTTTGTTGCTGAGTATATTAAAAAAAAAGAATATTCTTATCTCTATCTGTGACCGTGCACTGTAGAGGGCTAAAACAAAACAGAAGATAACAGTTCTAGTCAGACATGACATTAAATAATGGATTTTTTCTTTCTTCAACTCATAGTTTTCTGAGTCCTGGCCTAATACTTGGTTCAGTTAAAGCTGAACTCCGATTAGAACCAAGTAAACATCAGAAGGAGACCTTTAACACTAGAACTGCCATGACGGTTATTTTGACCGTTTTGAAATTTGTTTGCGTCATAACTTTTCAAAATAAAAGAATACAACCTTGAGGGTCCCTGACTTTTCCTAAAAGTGTCAATATTTTAACGTGCAATTGATTTGAAATAGATTACACCTACGAAGCATAAAATACCACCAAATCTACCTATTACAGCCATTAGCGGTCTCACTGACCGTATAGTTTTGCGGCTCTTATTTTTTTCGAAAAAATTATCTTTTGGGTGCCTAGCAACTAACCGATGCCACTGTCAGGAGTTGGTAGAGTAGAGCCATCTAGAATTATTTTATTGGGCAGCACTGGCAAAAAGTTTGAGCCAGCAATAGCGGGAGACACTGGCACCAAAACGGAGGCAGTGCCAGGTCCGCAGAAGCTACTCACAAATTAAGATGCTCGTCACCTGCTAAAGATGCGTCTGACCCGTCTGTGGGAATTGCTCCAGGAGAACGGAGGTTACCTACGCAGACAATTACGAGTAGACTAAATGCTACGCCTGGCCATGTTTGTGTTCGACCTTCACAAAATGCAAATTGATAGCTATCCGCTTTTCTTGATCTTTTTATTCGTCTGTTTTCTTTCGTTGAAGATAGACAACAGTTTTTATTCGGTCTCTCTTTTGAAAATTAGTCAGATGGATCAAACAGATTCACGCTTCATTTCCACACCAGAGATAAAATAGTGCTTGTAGTCAGTGAGCAAATCAATTCCATGACCATTGACAGTGTGAATTAAATATTGCATGCACGATTAAGACTGTCCGACACGAAATGCAAAATACTCCATGTCCGGTAGACAACAGAAAGTAAAAGTATTGATATGAGAGCAGATTTATAACGAAATAAAGAATAAAAATATATCACCAACAAACAGAACGTCCAAACAAGATGGCCCGCAAATAAATAAATTGCAGTGTTCATTGGTTGTTTTGTTTGTTGTAAATTTTTTTTTTATTCTTTACTTCGTTATCAAACTGTTCTAATCGTCCTCTTTTTTTAGGCTGTCGGACACGAAGTATTTTGCATTTAGGCCTAATATCCGACAGGCATTGTACGGACTTCATTGTATTTATAAAAATTGCCCAAATAAATTGATTGCAGAGCACATTGGTTGTTCTGATTGTCTTTGATTGAAATTTTCGGTACACATCTTGAAGAAATGAGCCCTCTGATCAAAACATTCACGTTTAATATCTAAAAGATTCAGCAGATTTTATGAGATTAAAAACAATAATCGACTGTCGGACACAAAGTTATATTGAAACTATCCGACTGTCGGACTCGGAGTTATATGAAAACCCTGTCCGACTTTCGGACACATGGACATTGCGTAAATAAAAAGGTAATCAGAAAAAAAAAAGTTCAGCACCTACCTATTGTTTTCTAATCCGTGTGATTGTTCCGATTAATTATTTCATAATAAATAAGATATTCCATATAAATGTTGAATCCGAATGTGTATTAATCAATATAGATGTTTTTAATGGTTGTTTTTGTCGTTCTGAATTGTTTAATTATTTCTTTACCCAAAAATATCGTTGTGAATGTTTACAATAAACCCCCTTTCACATTGGACTCGAACGAATTTTTCGTAGACAGATCACTTTCAAAAGTCAATGCAAAGACGCGAATCCGCGCGAAACACGCGTATTTGCGTCTCTGCATTGAATCTGAATGTAACCTGTCTTGCGAAAAATTCGTTTCGCGTCCGGTGTGAAAGCAGCTTAATTCATGTTAATTATACATAATTCTATTACCTAAATATTCATACATGTATTATTAAACTTGTTAAAACGTAATGCTGGTGTTGTTTCATTCTTTTAAGATACATGGTAACATACAAGATGCATTAATTGCTTAATTAGGTGCTCAGAGAGACGTTTTAGAATGCTTTGAACCTAACGGTCCAAATGACCGTTCATGGTAGTTCTAGTAGTGATAAAATTTCGGCGCTTCTAGTGTTAATGCAGGCATATGGCTTGTTTGTGTTTGGGTCAACATTGTGGGAGAGACGGTTGCATCATCCTGTCAATAACAGACAGTAATACATCATTTGCACAGGCGTGAGGCCCTGAACTGAGCTGCTAATTAAGACCTGTTTACTCTGTGCTGGGAACCTTGAGAATGATGATCAGGGTTCTCTTGGTAATGAGCATGAAGACTTTTGAGACCACTAATGTCATTTACTTTTGTTTGTTTGAACTGTTCGGCAGAGTGATGAAATGCCACCGGGGTGGATGCGTGTTACCAATTTTGTACATGTTTTGAGCGAGAGCTGAGCCTCTGAGGAGAAAGATACTGCTCTGAGACTGAGAGACTCCCTTCATGTATGTCAGTGACTTTGTTCATTAAGAATGAAGACCAGGTGAACAGATCATTCAGTCCTCTGTGGCTGACGTGACTGTCAACTACTGAACCCAAGTGCTGGCATTGCCATGGATACGCATACAAGCACAACAGTCATTCAGCAAGTTTATATATTAATTTTATAAGATATAAAATATGTGAATTATATGTAGATTTTTCCAACTGTTATGTTTTACAAAATTTACAAAAATGAAATCAAAGTGTTATGTTTAAATTCTGTGGAGTAGAATGTCATTTCGCTACTTTATTATCCATAGACCTGCAGTACACAAAGCAAATCTCGCTGGAGTATGCAGTAAAAAAAAAATTGAATTTATTGTTCGCGAAGCAGAAGGATGATGGAGTCAGCAAACAAAGTTGAAAAGATAAAAGCAGGTATTTACAACATGACAGCAAAGAAAGTCAAGCCTCACCCCTCCCTGTCGGCCTTTTGCACCTCCAGCTGCCTCAGCAGGGCACAGAATATCATCTAGGATGGACAGATCACATCCGGGTTCTGAAATGTTTGACCTGTTGCCCTCTGGCAGGTGCTGTAAGTGCATCAAAGCACTCACAAACAGGCTAAGAAACAGTTTCTTCCCCAGAGCTATAATCACCCTCAACTCCAGTATGCACCGAAACAAATGCACACACACGTGTAATATATTGAACTGTGAATGCTGCTAAAATGATGTCTGGGTGAGGTTGATTGGTTTGTATTTGTGTTTGTGCACTTTAAAACCTCCAGAAATGCAAAAGTAATACATTCAAAGAAATTCAGCTTTATACTGAAAATATGAACTTATCACAGAAGAAATTGGAAATATTGACCTAAAATAATAATACAAAATTTGGCGTCATGCTCATTCATATTTCTAGATGTGGTGGTTTTATGCATTAATTGCAAATCAAACTTGTCTCATGATCTTTGTACATGCAGTATATTAAGGTTGGTCTATTCTGAGCAGCCTAGTCTGGAGGGCCTCAATCCACAGGGTAGCTGAAAGAAGCCATCATAGCCGCAGCTTCTCTTGACATTACACATGCCTTATCACAGGCAGATGTTCAATGGGAGCTAAGGTCTTTTTATTTTACAATGCATTTGTTTATTAATTGCAAACAACATTGCAATGTACAAACAACCTCTGATGTACAACTGCACCTATATTGATGAACCCATTCAAAATTCAACCAGAAAGTCATTCATTCATATTGAATTTCATGCGTCAAAAGTTTATTTTTGTTAAATATATGATTATTTTAAGATTTGACCGTGCACCATTTTGAGGGATCTTAGACCTCGGGCAGGATAGCTCCAGGATAGACTGGATAGTCTTATTTGGCTCCATGAGAGTAGGTTATTTAGAATGTAATGCTCAGATGAATTATACTTGTGGTTAACGTTAATGATTAACGCCCTGTGTCCGCTAGGTGGCTTTGATGATCGCTCCCATCAGGGCGTTTAAGGAAAGCTACCTCACGGCGCTTCGCCTGGAATTTTTTGGCTGGACCAATCAGCAGGCAGCTTTGGTGTTGACGTCATTTCCTTCTTCAAAAGCCAATGCATTGCGTCTACATTCGGCTCGTAGATTACACGAATCGAAAGTGTAATCACACTGAACACATGCAGAGTGCAAACGCATTGTTAGACACAGTGCAACTTTCTCTTTGGCGAGGCTTTGGTGGGAATTCGATATAAGAGGAATTGGGAAATTTATTTTGAATGAATCCAGTAGTTGGCGGTAATACACCATCAGGTCTGTCAACTGCCATAAAACCAAAAAGAAGACGAAGCCTCCCACTAATAACGAGGCCGCGCGAAGCACTTTGAGTGCTTTCGCTTACAGGCGTTAGTATAGCGACAGTCAGTGAGGAGCGCAACATAACGACTGTATCATACAGGTTATACTTGTGGTCAGGGATACCACAAAGTTTATGATCCAGGGAGGCGGTTGCTGACCTCTTGGCTGTGCTGTAGCACTGTTCGTTGGTGATCATTCTGCTTGAGTTGAGACAGAGGAAGACGTGCGGGATTGAAGCTGAAGATTTACTCATTTAAACAGGGTTTTCTGAAAATAATTAGTGTTAAGGCTCAAACAGTAACAGAGACTAGACGATTTGCTCCTGAGGTATAACCTTTGACGCAGTAGGGACAGGGAGAATCTTCCCCTCGTATCTTTCCCCTTTTTCCCCCTGTAACAACTCGGTGAGCAAACAGCCAAATTAAGTCACTAATCTGGTCAAACAAAGGCAACGGGGGTTTTTTGGGGGAGTTTTTTTGGGGGGTTTCAGTCTCCCGGGAGCAAAGTAAGGTAAAGTAAAATAAATTTAAATTCTAAATGATTGTCTAGCTAAGTAAATTGTGCGATATACAAAGTAAAACAGAGTTGTTTTCAAGGACTGAGGTACTGTCGCCTGGTTTTTCTATAGCTGATTTAGCAAACGAACCCCAGCAAGCTCTCAATGCCAAGAATGTTATCAAATTACCTAGGTATCTAAGTATAACCCGGCTTGGTTTCATACTTAGTGGCTGCCTTTCATACAGTCTTCTAGCCAATAATTATTGACGTTCACCTGGGTTTTTTAGTCCCCTTCGTTCTCCATCCTGACTGCATTACCGCATAAACGCATTGCCAAGCTAGAATATTAATACCAAACGGGGCTTTTGTCTTTTTCGCATTTTATTATTACCAAAGGGCTCTTCTGAGTAAACGCATTGTAAATACCCTATCTTTGTATTTTCCTCCGGTTGCTGTGCCTTGATCAGCTGATTAAAAATTAATTGCTTGTTTGAGTGCTTAGAACAGCTTGTTGGGGGAGGTACCGTGTTTAGTTCGCTCACATAGTAAAAAACTTGTTTATTTGGTCTGTTTTAATTAAAGGCAACCAGGGCTCAACTCTTTCCTCGCTTACCCTTGGTTGTATTCGTGGCTAGCTAGCTAGATAAGTACTGCTTGCATTTTTGGCTGGGGATCTGAGATTTAGTATTTCAATTCAATTCAAAGATTTATTTCAAACCAAAACACCAATTATGCACAACAAAACAAAACTACAGAAAACTAAGAGAACCACTGATAACAGACAGTATAACAACCTCAATCACACAACAATAAAACAAGAATCAACAACAGAGTTTGAAAAGGGGATGGAAGAAGCAGAGCTTATCCATTTCCAACCCCCAGACACCACAATACGGATTCAAACATCTAAAACCAACACTAGACACTCTCGGAATCCCCCTGTCCCCACAATCATCTCAGCAATTTACATCAATTTTTCTCCTCCTCCTTGTTATGCATTTCAAATACGCTTTTTCGAAACTTCTTTTTGAACTGATAAACATTATTACTGAGTTTAACATCATCGTCTAATCCGTTCCATAAAATAACCCCACAAACAGAAATACACATACTTTTGAGGGTGGTTCTAACACTTTGTTGTTTTAATTTGAGTTTTCCTCTTAGGTTATAATTTGAAATACCTTCCCTCTCTTGAAACAGCTTTTGGATGTTACCTGGTAAAATATTATTTTGTGCATTATACATGACTTGTGCAGTTTTTTACCAGGTCTGGGAATTTCAGCACAAATGACTTCAGAAACAGTAAATTAGTAGAGCATTAAACCTGACATCATAAAATAGTCTTATGGCTCTTCTTGTAGAATGTACAGAGGGAGTAAATTGGTTTTATAAGTTTTGCCCCAGACATCCACACAATAACTCAAATATGGTAAAACAAAAGAATAATATAAAATAAGCAAAGATTGTTGATTCAATAAATGCTGAGTTCTCCTCATGACACCCACACTCTTTGCCAGCTTGGAACATACATGACTAATATGAGGTTTCCAGCAGATTTTTTCATCTATTATCACACCTAAAAATGTAGTATGGTCCACTCTTTCAATAACTGCATTATTCATTATTATTTGGACTGGAATATCAATTTTACGTCTTCCAAATAACATGAGTTTTGTTTTGTCCAAATTTAGAGACAATTTATTTATATCAAACCAATTCTTCAATTTGTTCATTTCTTGTGTGATCTCTTGTAAAAGCTGCTGCAAATCCTCACCAGAACAGAAAATATTAGTATCATCAGCAAAAAGTACAAATTTCATAATTTTTGACACTTTACAGATGTCATTTATGTACATATTGAAGAGAATGGGCCCTAGTATTTACCCTTGAGGTACACCGCATGTGATGACCCTACCAGTAGAAATATAATTGTCAATTTGGACAAACTGAAACCTGCTACCAAGATAGCTTTTCAGCCATTTCAGTACAGTTCCTCTAATACCATATTTCATATATCTTTTTTAACAGCACATCATGGTCTATTGTATCAAAGGCTTTCTTTAAGTCGATGAAGATTCCAATAGCAAGCTTCTTTTTATCAAGACAATTTGTTATTTCTTCTATTACATCAATTAATGCATATGAAGTTGATCTATTTCTTCTAAAATCATACTGACTGTCAGTTAATAATTGATATTTCTCAACGAAACGATCCAAGTCTGATAGCGAAGAGCTTCTCTAGAATCTTTGAAAATTGAGGGAGTAGAGAAACTGACCAAATTGGTAAAAAGATGTTTATCTCCTGATTTATATAATGGTATTACTTTAGCAGTTTTCATTTTATTTGGAGATTTTCCGGATTGAAAAGCCGTATTACAGCGGTATGTTAGCGGTTTCAAGATTCCGTCAATGACCTGTTTTATTATTGTCATATCGATCCCATAAAAGTCCGTTTAGGTTTTGTTTTTACAATTCCATGCAATATCTCTGATTTCATTTTCATCAACTGCATTGAGAAACATACTATTAGAATTTCTGTCAATTAGATCATCCAGTGACACATTATCAATTTTTCCCCTCTCAGAGATTTTTTGTGCAAGTTCAGGTCCAACTCCAACAAAGAGTCTATTAAAACAATCAACCAGATCCTCCATGTTGCTAATAGGTTTATCATTATCTATAAAATAATCTGGAAATCTCACACCATTTGTACCATTTCTAATAATTGTGTTGAGCACCTTCCACATACCCTTAATATTGCTCTTATTATTTTCGAGTAATTTGGTGTAATAATCTTTTTTACAATTCCTCAAAACACTGGTTAATTTGTTTTGATTTTTCTTATATTTTGCTTCGTCATCAGGAGTTCTAGATTTCATGAATTGTCTATATAAAAGACTTATAAAAGAATTGTCTATATATTCTTTTTGCATGCATTTATTAGCCCTTTTGTTAGCCATGGATTATTTACGTGATTTTGTTTCAGATTATATATTTTAATTGGACAGTTTTATCATAAAGTTTTAAAAATATTTTTAAAAATGAATCATAAGTTTTATCACTGTCTTTTTCTTGATATATTGGTTCCCAATTTTGAGAAATTAGATCAGATTTGTGTGCCTTTATTGAATCCTCCGTTCTAAATCTCAAATATTTGATGTGGTTTGAGTGGGTTACGTAAGGGATAATTAACAAGAAGGTGTGCATTCAACGGTTTAAATGCACGACTCGGAGGCAAATAACCAATGGTTAATGGTTAAGGGTTGCCTCCGCGAAGTGCATTAAAACCGTGGAATGCTCACCTTCGAGTTGATTATCCCGCTTATACCATGGTCATTTGCCAGCAATATCAAATCGCAGCATTCAGAAATTTTTGGTGAAAGTTTTACACTAAAAAAAAAATGAGCTGGTAATCATTAAACAGGCGCCGCGCCTTCTCATACCCAATAGCCTACTATAGGCAAAGTTAAATTGAACCAGCTATCTTAGTTCATCTTACGTTCATGGAGAAATAGTCTAGTGGGAAGATAGGGGTGTCATGCACCCCCCGGAAATAAACATCTAATTGGTGTCACCAGATTGGAAAAATGTCGTAGAAAATGATTAGCTATGTTAACAAGTCTGCAAAATGTCCCGCCAAAATTAGTGCCGCCATTGCTGATAAATGTATATTTACTTTTATCTCGGCAAATATTGCAGATAGCTTATCATATAAGGCGTCTAGACCCATATTCTGAGGGTCAAAGAACAATAAACCTATTCTTGAAGTGATTTGATGTGTCCCTGGTCAACTAGCTATGTAACTTGATACTGCAATTAGCGAAAAGTCTATTTTACACCATATTTTGAACAATATTAATGATAACTGCAGAATAAAAGTGCTCAGATCCATATTCTGAGAGTCAAAAATCATTTATCCTTGCCTTACAGAATTGGTGGTGGTGTCCAGGTGGTGGTAGAATACATCAGGTGGTGGTAGTAGACATTGGACAATTATTCCTAAAAGAAAACAGGACCAGAGCATAGCTTCTGCTGCAGCAGAAGACTCCCCACCTACATGTATACTTCATGTGCCATCTTTCTCTGATCATGGTCGTTTCACACCCTTCAGTAATATCAAAGAATCTGTTAGTGAAAAACTAGAGCAGATTCATAAGATCCGCGATAAACGTCTCCACCAGGCACATAACTCTCCCTATCGTATGCAAGCACTGTGTGATCAGATCCCTTCAACTCTCCCAGATGACCTGGAAAGTGTTGGGTATCACTGACAATGTTATCAGCATTTTACTGGGAACCTCCATCGTCTGGGAGATGATACAGAACAAGAGCCATCAACTTCGCAACATCACTCCCCTCGTAAAATGTCTCTGTCTGCTGGACCACTCTTCCCACAAGAGTGTATTTTCTGTGACAAACTGGAGATCAAAGCGGGTGATCGCAAAACTGAAAAAGCTGAAAACTTCTCATCATGGAAAAACAAACAAAATTCATGGCAACAAATAGAATCATGAGCTCAGAAAATGGGTCTAGATAAACTGTATCGAAAGGTTAAAGACAAAGATCTGTTTGCTGTCGAGGCCAAACACCATCCATCATGCTCGGTATCTTTTCGCATAGCTTTCGCTAACTATGAACGTGGGGTTCGTAGAGCTGGTGCACCAAAAGACACCGAACATGCCCATATGTCAGCTGCCCACGAGAAGTCATTCATCTTGGTACTGGAGAAGATTCAAACACATGTTGTTCAGCAGAATGAGGTTCTCACACTTACTTCCTTGCGCTCACTGTACATCGAAGAACTGAAACAGAATAGCTATGATAATGAGAACTATCGCTCAGAGAAACTCCTGAAACGCCTACAGAAAGACCCAATCCAAGAGCATGTCAGGTTTGTGAAGGTCCATCACAGATCCCTTTCATTCTGGCTTGTACACAGCTCAAAGATCACAGTTTCAGAAGCACTTTCACAGGCTTACATTCTCGGCAGTGCAGATAAGTATCAGGACGACGCTCTTCTTCTTCGTGGTAACATTCTACAAGCCTTCAGTGAGTTCAAAGAACTACCATGGCCACCAACAGCTGACGACATGGAGCTCAGTTGTGAAAAACTCCTACCTCCAGACCTCGTTCGATTCCTCACCATGGTTATTGCTGGCAAGGAAGAACTGGAAACAAGTAAGAAGGTGCAGCGTCTGGTGTTCTCTGTTGGACAAGACTTGTGTCGGGCAGTAACAAAAGGACAGTGGACAATGCCGAAACATGTCCTTCTCTGTGTCACTGTCTGACACTTATTCAGAAGCAAAACGCTCACAATGATACTGCACAGGCTTGGTCATTCTGAGAGTTACGACTTTGGTTTAGAGCTGGAACCAAGACGGCAGTCCTCATCATGGAGGGAAGAGCCCATCAACTTGGCGTATCAAATGGCAAGGTTAAGTTATATATTGAAACATTATATAAAACGTCAATAATTATGCAAATTTCATTCTTTCAATTTATGAAACATAAAATGCAATGCCCCTTTGTTTCAGGTGGAAGTGAGTGAGCTTCCCTCAATCTACAGCAATCAGGAAGAGACTGATATGAGGGTGGTGTTGTATCTCCATCATGCTGTTGCCCTTGGATACAAGGAAGCTGTAGTGAGAACCCCTGACGCAGATATCTTTGTGATCCTTCTCTATCATGCTCATGCCATTAAGCTGACTGTGTATCTGGATACAGGATCAGGGAAACATCGGCAACTGGTCAACGTCACTGAGCTTGCTGAATCTCTGGGAGAAGACTACTGTGCTACTCTTCTCGGGCACTATGTGTTCAGTGGAGAGGACTGCACCAGTGCCTTCAAAGGAAAGGGAAAGGTGGGACCACTGAAAAAGTTGGAAAAGAATCCCAAGTTCCACAAGGCCTTCAGACAACTAGGTGAAGACTGGGAGGTCAGTCCTCAGTTGATGAAGCAGTTAGAACACTTCACCTGCCTGGTCTATGGACAAAGCTGAGAGTCTTCAGTGAATGTTGTCCGTGTCAAGCTCCTATGCAAGATGGTGGGTGAGGACAAGAAACTCACCTCTAAGTCCAAGGTTGACCTGGGTTGCCTTCCTCCCATGTTCCTTCCTTCCATGTCAGTCTGCTCTGGAGCCACATGTCCAGCGTGTGAACTACCGCGTTGCCTTGTACAAGCAAGCTGATCAAGCAATCCTGGAAAAGCCCCAACCCTATGATTAGCAGCAGGGGTGGGTCAGAACTGATCAAGGAGTATTAGAACCACTGTGGTCATGTGGTCCAGTCCTACCAACCTCGCTCGTTGATCTCCTGGCCACTGATCAAGCAGAGGAGTGGGATGATGATGATAATGATGATGATGAAGACGATGAGTTTGATTTTGACAGTGATGATGAGTACAGTGACTGATTCAAGTCCTGTAATTCACAGGGACACTCTTGAACATGGTGATGATGAATCTCACAAAGATACCAAGCCAAAGTGTGCCAGATCTTATTCAAGAAATGTTTTTACCTTCTCTGCTGCTTATTTGAAGCTGCATACACTGGAAATAAAAACATAACAATGTACATGTATTAATTAGACTCATGTTCTTCATGCAGACATCTGTGCTGTTCTATAAATTGGAGTTATTTGCACAATAGCATGCCAAGCACACATGAGGTCACTTTACATGCTTTAGGGATAATATTTTAATATTTCTTGACCCTCAGAATGTGGATCTGAACACTTTCACTGCGCAGTTATCATTAATATTGCCCAAGATATGGCGAAAAATAGACTTTTCGCCAATCGCGGTATCAAGTTACATAACTAGTTGACCAGGGAAACATCAGGTCACTTCGAGAATAGGTTTACTGTGTTCTTCGACCCTCAGAAAATGGGTCTAGACGCCTCATATGGTAAGCTATCTGCAGTAATGGCGGCACTAATTTGCATAAAAATGGTATGTGGGACATTTTACCAACTTGTTAACATAGCTAATCATTTTCTATGATATTTTTCCAATCTAGTGACACCAATTAGAAGTTTATTTCCGGGGGGTGCATGACACCCCTATCTTCCCACCCAACTAAAAGATTTTTTTGCACACGCTTACATCCGTTTACCAGCTGATTTGATGACGGATTCCAGATTGATGGATGGAGATTATGCATAACGCAACATTATGTGCGATTATGCAGACTGTAGCTAACTGGCTACCCACAATTACAATGAACTTATGACGGTTTCCGCAGTCAGCGAGCTGAAATCAGTCTGCTGGCATAGCATGTAGCTAGTGTTATGGCCCCAGTTTGTTATTACATTTAGACATAAGCAAAGGATGACACAAAAATTTTTGAACACATTTAATTTTTAACAAAGAAAAAACTAACAACTAACTAATATACTGACTAAGATTTTATACAAAAACAGAAATATTTACAGTCCCTTTGGTGGGGTGGCTTGGTGATGTCCTGGGTGAGGAAAATGCTCTAACACAGGCAAAAATCCATTAAAAGCTTCACAGGTCTTAAACAGAATGACAGGTCTGGTCACATGTATCCTTCTCCTTGCAATTTCTCCTACTACTTTACTGTCTTAATTCTCCCCCTTATATACTCTTTTGCAGACCCCTCCCACATTTAGACCTCTTTTTTTTTTTATCTTCTGGGACTTGCCCCAGACATGTCCGAATCAAGTCAGGGAAAAATGAAAACTTGGTATGATCATAAGGCTAGAAGCCGTGAGTTTAAGGTCCTTGTTTTCCTTGCAGTCCAATCCATTGCAGGCAAGATTTCATGGTCCTTATGATATTCTGACAAAACTCAATGATCTCAATTACATTGTGAAGATGCCAGATAGGAGAAAACCAAAACAGTTGTGTCAAATTAAAATGCTGAAGGCTTATCATGATAGAAATGCTAGGGTTACAGCTGTCACTTCAGATCCTCCAATGGCCGAGCTTTGTGAAGATAAGGGGGAGTTTCAAGATGATGAACCTAGAATTAAAGCTGAAGTTCTTTCATGTAAATTGTTGCAAAATCTTGATGTAAAACTCCAGCTTTTAGAACCCGCACAGAAAGATCAGTTTGAGAGGTTGATCAAGAAATAACAAGATCTGTTTCCTGATGTTCTAAAGAGAGTTTCTATGGCTTCTCATGATGTAGATGTTGGTGATGCCAAACCAATAAAACAGCATCCGTACCGGATGAATCCTGAAAAGAGAAAGATTGCTGAGAAAGAGGTTGAGTACAAGTTAGAACATGATATTATCAGACCCTCCAACTCAGATTGGAGTTCACCCTGTGTGCTAGTTCCAAAACCTGATGGAAGTACGAGATTTTGTACAGATTGTCGCAAAGTCAATGCTGTAACTAGAACTGATGTGTTTCCAATACCTAGGATTGATGATTGTATTGATAGAGTAGGGCAAGCAAAGTTTCTGACCAAGATTGATTTATTGAAGGGTTATTGGTGTGTGCCTTTAACTGAGAGGGCCAAGAGCATTTCCGCTTTTGCCACACCATTTGGGTTGTACCAAATGTATGAAGTCCTACCCTTTGGCATGAAAAATGCCCCAGCCACGTTCCAAAGGATGATACGGTCTACAATCGGCGGATTACCACACGCGGGTGCACAGGTGCACATTTCAGAGTGGCCTTTTATTGTGGGCAGTATAAGGTACACCTGTGCACTAATCATGGTGTCTGATGAGCATCTTGATGTGGCACACCTGTGAGGTGGGATGGATTGTCTCAGCAAAGCAAAAGTGCTCACTATCACACATTTAGACAGATTTGTGAACAATGTTTGAGAAAAATGTTAATATTGTGTATCTGGAATGAATTTTAGATCTTTGAGTCCATCTCATGCCAAATGGGAGAAAAAACAAAAGTGTTGCGTTTATATTTTTGTTGAGTGTATGAGCAGGTCCTTCTGAGTATTTAAGGAAAACAATTTTTCCATCCACTCATTAAATACTTCAATATTTGATCCCGGAGCCCTATAGATACAACTTACTATTATATTTTTCCTTTTGTTCATATTGAGTTCTTTTTTTATTTCGGCATGAAGTCATTTCATGACAATTTCAACACAACACAACATGTATCATGACTGAAACGGTCGCGGGAGAAGCGAAATCGCTTATCAGTTCAATTGTTACACATTCAAACACATTTTCCACAAAGAACGACACCACCTCCCCTTTTATTATGTCTGTCCATGTAAAACATTTCATAACCATACATGTTAAAGTCTGTACCTTTTTCAGTATTTAACCAAGTCTCAGACATGGCTATTATACTGAATGGTGAATTGAATTGGTCCAGATAATCTTTGATGGAGTTATAAAAAGAATATAGACTTCTGCTGTTAAAGTGAAATAAGTGAAGTTTTATTTTCTGTTTTAAACATTCTATTAAATTTCATTTCAGTATAATAACTATAATCATTACTAAAACTAGCAAAGAAGTTAGAATCAGGATCAATTTCATTCACCACGTTTTGTAATTTATAGTCGCTATTCTCGAAAGTGTCAAACTCCAAGTTATCACAAGTCATGTTCATGGAAGTTTCCCTTTCGACTTCGTCCTCAATCGAGGACGAGAGGTTACCATCAACACCAGGCATGTAGAACAGATTCTGGTGGTTTGTAAATAGAAAAACAGTCAATGATGTTGGGAATGGAGCGAGAGCAACACACCAAACTGACAAACAGACAAAGAGACAGACGAACAGAGCACATAGACACAAACATACCATACACACACACACCAAAAAAAAACAGAAATCCGGCTGTGTTATAAAACTATTGCACAGCGCGGTCTGCAAAGCTCATTAACATGAAAGTGTAGCAGAACTGGTCCAAAACAACAGAACAAAGAGAGAGAGAGAGAGAGAAAAAAACTTTTCATTTAAATTTTCTATTAGATTGCTAAATTTGCTGGTCATTGACTCTTCGTGATTGTGATAAAATCAAGGTTAAATATGCATTTCTCTCATTCCACTGTATATTGTAATACTTCAGCTCCGCGGTTCGCGACAACTGAAGTTCGTGTTTTAAAATTTACGACACAATTTTCAGCAAATAAAGTACTCCAGCAGCATGAACGACAGAACAGAACCATGACACCGGTTTGAGAAAATAAGTAGAAAAAGAAACAAAACACCACAGCTAGCGTTAAAAGTAAGTTACCAAAGGAGCAGTCAAAGATCGATCGAATCAGAGGTCCAAATGAAACACAAAAAAAAGCACAGGGAAAAGGAGAAAGTGATCATGAGGAATGTTTTTGATTTAGTCCGAGTTAACATTAGCAAGCTAGGGAGAATCAACAGAGACCTCGCCAAGGAAAGTCTCAACCTCATCAGGGGAGCGGAAAAGTTTAGTCTTACGTACGGTGGACCACTTTGAGCAAGCAGATCACTGAGCCTTTTCTTGAGCGTTTCGAACTCCCAGCATTTCCGACTTGCAACTCAATGCCTCCTGGTGCAAAATACAGTGAAATTTCCAAAAATGATGTCCTCCATTTGCGGCCTGTACTTTCTCCCTGAATTTTGTCACAACACCTGCTTTTTTCCCGATCATTGATGGCGCGCCATCTGTAGCCAGGCTGACAGCGCGGGCCCAGTCCACTCCGACCCTGTCCAGCCCAACGAGAGAGTTGAAAATGTCGACCGCTGTTGTGGTGTCCATCATAGGCACCAATTCAAGGAACTCCTCGGTGACAGTCAAAGTCTCATCAACACCACAAACAAATGCGGCTAGTTGCACAACATCTGTAGTGTCCGTGCTCTCATCAATTGCGACCGAAAATGCAACAAATGACTTGACTTTCTGCTTCATTTGGCTGTCCAAATCTATCAAAAGATCTGAAATCCTATCTACCACAGTGTTTCTCATCAGACTTATGTTGGCAAGAGCCTGTCGCTTTTCAGGACACACGATTACTGTAGCCTTCAGCATGCACGTTTTCACGAACTTACCCTCATAGTATGGCTTTGATGCTGATGCTATTTCCCGTCCAATAAGGTAGCTAGCTCTCACTGCTGCATCACTGATCTCTCAGCTATGAGTAAAAACAGACTGTTGTTTCCTCAGACCCGCCAACAATTCATTTATCTTATTTCTTCTCCATTGTCCTTGCAAGCTGTTGTATTTTTCGCCATGATTAGTCTCCAAGTGGCGCCGAATATTATATTCTTTGAGCACTAAAACTGGCTGCGAGCACACCAAGCACACAGGTTTACCATTAACCTCCGTGAATAAATAGGAAAGGGTCCATTTTTCTTGAAAAACCCTACACTCCGAGTCCGCTTTTCTCCTTTTAGACAAAGCCATTTTGAGTAATGCGGGTGCCACAAAGTGTAATTTTGACAGCGAAAAAAAAAAGTGAGACACCGAGTGGACAAATTAGGAATAGCAGTTACTTTCATTGAAAAATTGTAGTTCATGTTTTTTCTGTAATTTTTATACATTGCGAAGTCCTGCGGGCCGGATTTGACCCTCTGGCGGGCCAGTTGTGGCCCGCGGGCCGTACGTTTGACACTCCTGCTCTACTGGGAGTTTTTTGCCTTATTTGCTTTAGTGGGGAATAGGCTGGGCACTGCCCTTTGATTTATTCAATCTCTCACTGTAAAGTGTCTTTGTGACAGTCTCTGTGAACAGCGCTATACAAATGAATTGAATTTGAATTTGAAAATGAATTTAAATCCATATATAAATCATACACATGAACATGAAAGTCATGCATTTAAATAAATCACTGGCAAAGTCCAGTCACATGGTCACATTGAAAAATTCAATGAGCTGGACTCACTAAGTGTGCAGTTGACAGATGAGGCAAGCTGCCATAGTCAAGAGTTTGTTTATCATAAAAGATGTATTGAATAAATATGTGCCCACAATTTCATTCTTTCTTCAGCACGACATTCATTCCAATGTGGTTTTTTATACTCAAGATATGTAAAATTAAGTGAAAATTTGCTTTGTAATGTGAATAGAGGCCACTTTATGGCAGTATTTACCTTTTTCTTGTTAAGCCCAGACTGGAGATAGGTTTGGGCATGTTTTAGGCATGTCTGGGACAAGTCCCAGAGAAAAATTTTAAAAAGCCTAAAAGGTGGGAGGGGTCTGCAAAAGAGTATATAAGGAGTAAAATTGAGACAGTAAAGTAGTAGGAGAAATTGCAAGGAGAAGGATACATGTGACCAGACCTGTCATTCTGTTCAAGACCTGTGAAGCTTTTAGTGGATTTTTGCCTGTGTTGGAGCATTTTCCTCACCCAGGACATCACCAAGCAACCCACCAAAGGGACTGTAAATATTTCTGTTTTTGTATATAATCATTCTTGGTCATTAGAGTAGATAGGAGATTAGTTAATGTGTTTAAGTTTTAAAATTTTTGTCTGTCATCCTTTGCTGTTGTTAATGTCATAACAAATTGGGGGCTTAAGTCCGGGATAGACCATTGTGTGAGTCATTTATTGAAAATCTAACATTTCAAATTGTAAAATTGTTTTTGTGAATTTTCCTATATATATATATATATACACTGCCTGGCCAAAAAAAAAAAGTCGCCACCAAAAAAAAAGGGTCATACACTCTAATATTTCGTTGGACCGCCTTTCGCTTTGATTACAGCACGCATTCGCTGTGGCATTGTTTTGATAAGCTTCTGCAATGTCACAAGATTTATTTCCATCCAGTGTTGCATTAATTTTTCACCAAGATCTTGCATTGATGATGGTAGAGTCTGACCGCTGCGCAAAGCCTTCTCCAGCACATCCCAAAGATTCTCAATGGGGTTAAGGTCTGGACTCTGTGGTGGCCAATCCATGTGTGAAAATGATGTCTCATGCTCCCTGAACCAGCCTTTGACAATTTGAGCCCGATGAATCCTGGCATTGTCATCTTGGAATATGCCCGCGCCATCAGGGAAGAAAAAATCCATTGATGGAATAACCTGGTCAATCAGTATATTCAGGTAGTCAGCTGACCTCATTCTTTGAGCACATACTGTTGCTGAACCTGGACCTGACCAACTGCAGCAACCCCAGATCATAACACTGCCCCCACAGGCTTGTACAGTAGGCACTAGGCATGATATGTGCATCACTTCACCTGCCTCTCTTCTTACCCTGATGCGCCCATCACTCTGGAACAGGGTAAATCTGGACTCATCAGACCACATGACCTTCTTCCATTGCTCCAAAGTCCAATCTTTATGCTCCCTAGCAAATTGAAGCCTTTTTTTCCGGTTAGCCTCACTGATTAGTGGTTTTCTTAAGGCTACACAGCTCTTCAGTCCCAATCCCTTGAGTTCCCTTCGCATTGTGCATGTGGAAATGCTCTTACTTTCACTATTAAACATAGCCCTGAGTTCTACTGTTGTTTTTCTTCGATTTGATCTCACCACACGTTTAAGTGATCGCCGATCACGATCATTCAGGATTTTTTTCCGGCCACATTTCTTCCTCGAAGACGATGGGTCCCCACTATCCTTCCAGTTTTTAATAATGCGTTGGACAGTTCTTAACCCAATTTTAGTAGTTTCTGCAATCTCCTTAGATGTTTTCTCTGCTTGATGCATGCCAATTATTTGACCCTTCTCAAACAGACTAACATCTTTTCCACGACCACGGGATGTGTCTTTCGACATGGTAGTTTAGGAAATGAGAAACAACTCATTGCACCAGTTGGGGTTAAATAACTTGTTGCCAGCTGAAAGATAATCGCCCATGCAGTAATTATCCAATAGGAGGCTTGAACCTATTGGCTTAGTTAAATCCAGGTGGCGACTTTTTTTTTGGCCAGGCAGTGTATATATATATATTGACAGATAAACAGCAATGGATGATTTCTTGGCATCACCAACCATAGAGGTTTTGAAGTCTTTTAAAAAGACAGAACCACTAGAAATATTCAGACATTTAGAGCTGACAGAGGTAAAACCAGCCATGCGAAAAGCAAGACTGGCTAGAGAGATTTTTGAATATTACATTGATGAAAATGTGTTTGCACCCGGAGATCAGGAACAGTTTCCAGTGGAAAATCCAAATATAGAAATGGAACTCAAAATAAAAATGCTGGAGATTGAAAGGGAGGATAAAGAAAAACAAAGAGAATTTGAGTAAGAAAAATTAGCAAGACCGAGAGATTTTGAATAAGAGAAATTCGATAGAGAAGAAAGACTCCAAGTGGAGCAACTAAAAATTAAAATAGCAATGGAAAATAAATTTCGGCCTAGCCAGGAGGTAAAACTGGTGCCTCCATTTGCTGAAAAGGATGTTGACAACTATTTCCAGTGTTTTGAAAAGGTAGCAAAGAGTTGCCAGTGGCCAAAGGGACACTGGCCTCTGATGTTGCAAACTGTCCTCAAGGGTAAAGCTCAACAAGCCTATTCAGCTTTGTCTGCAGATGACAAAGGGCCTCTGATTATGAGGTTGCCAAAAAGGTTATTTTGAGAGCTTATGAGTTGGTTCCAGAGGCCTACCGACAGAAATTCAGAGGTCTGAAGAAATCTGACAATCAGACTAATGTGGAATTTGCTAACGAGAAGCAGGTTTGCTTTGAGCGCTGGTGTACTTCTATGGAGGTCAAGGATGATTTCAACTCACTAAAAGAGATGGTGTTAGTTGAAGAATTCAAGAACTGTGTTAAGGATGATATTAAGACCTACCTTAATTAGAAGCAAGCACTGAATTTGCAATCAGCTGCCAAATTTGCAGATGAATATGTTCTCACACATAAGTCCAAATTTAAGTCTAGCAGTAACAATAGATGGTTCCAATTTCAGAAAAAAGGTTACGGTGTAACAACCTCTGCCTTTTGAAAATGTCATAGTTTGTTTTTTTTTTCTCAGAAGTTATTCCTGTCAAAACTTTCTGGCAGATTTGCCTGGTCTTTCAGTGTAATGCCTTGACTAACCACATGTCGGAGTGGCGCTGTTGCGCTAAAAGGCTTCTTCACTTTTGTATAAATACGAAAAAGACACCGGCTTAAGGAAGTAGCCAAGTATCCAACTGGATGTCTCTGGAGAATTTCCCCGTGCGTTTTTTGTTTTATGTCGCCAGTTGTCACGACGCTGTCGTCCTTGGGCCAACTGCTTCTCTGTGGATTATGCAATATCAAAAAAACTAACTGATACCTCTGCTGTCTGCCTTGAATACGGATTATACCGGAGGAGGAAAGTTGTGTTTGCTGCTGAAATCCTGGACTGGCGTAAGCTATACAACGCATCTGGTAGGCTCGCTGACACTGACTGACCCTAACAAGGACTATTTTTTTTTTCCCCACTGCTGCTTCGTCTTTGAAGAGTTGACTTTGCGGGTGTTGGGGTTTTCTATCGATCGTGTATGTAAAGACTGTGTGGGATCTGCTAGGTCTTTGCTAAGCGAATTGGAATGACTGTTTTGTTTATTACGGAACGGATTTTCGGGTGATGGACTGAACTGTAGTGCTATGAACTGAACGAACTTTTGAGTGAACTGATCAAATATACGGCAAACGTGAAATTGGGTTGGTTGCTGAGTATTCTTTCCTTGTTGATGTGTTTATTATCGTGTGTTGCCTTGCAAACTTATGAATTGTTGCATTTTTTTTTTTTTTTAAAAAGGGGTACATGTTGCATTTCGTGCTATTTAAGCTGTAGGCATTCATATTAATCTTGTGACGTTTTTCCAACCTGACGTGATTTAACTCACTTCCTAAGAAAATTATTGGCAGTTTTAAGCTTCCTGGCACCCCGGCAAACTTTTAATATGGAAAAACTGTTACATAAAATGGCACCCCAGATAATTTAACCCACCTGGTGAAGGAAATTATTTTGCAACACTTCTCTATTTTTTTTTCATATTTCCGTGATACCAGCACTATCCTGCATATTTCAGTGCATTACTTTGTTTTCAGTGGCTAACCTAGTGGCTAACCTAGTAAGTAGCCTGCCAAAATGGCTTCGAAAATGGGGCCTGTCACTCAAACCAGCCAAGCTGCAGCTCAAGCCCCACAATTTCAGGGCCCTGTGACTTCTTTCACTGGAGTGATTCAAAAGGCTGTGTCATCTTCAGACAGGGGTCCTCATATGATTTCAACAATGCTGACTACTGCTACCATTGCAGCCCCCTTGCCGCCTGGGTCAATTCCTCACATGAAGCCACCGGTGCATATGCCACCTACTATGCATCAATTACCAACTACTCAATACTCATCTACTGGTCATAGGCCACCTGATTTTCAATTACCATCTGCTACTCATCATATACTCAATACCCACCTCCCTACCCTCTATTCCAGCTTTGGGAACACAAACCATTCAAATGCCACTTTCTCAACAATCACTTCCTATAGCTGGAGCAACTGCTAGGAATGATCGTTATTCTACCAATCACTCTGTTGTGGACATGGAATTACTGGATGAGCATGACAAGTCGATGCACTTTACAACTTCGGCCTTACCTACGGCTCAGCACTCTTCTACTGTCAACCTCCCTGCAGCACAAAGCTCTTCTTCGAATTTCAGTGTACAACTACTTTAGGATGCTATGACCAGCAATCACCAGAATATGATGACTACTGAGTCACCATACAAAAGAAGTACAAAAAGAAATGGGTGTACGTACACAACAAATTACAAACATGATCGTAAATGTGGCAGAGGATATGAAAGGTTTGATAAAACAGCAACTGGATTATGTGCGAACAGAAATTACTGCAACTTTGAATTGGCGCCTGAAACACTATCATACTGAAGTTCTTAGAGACTTTAATACTGTGCTTGCACCTTTAGCCACATCGCTACAGGAGATTCACTCAAGCCTTCATGATTGTTCGAGACAACTCCGTTCTCTATCAATGCACGCTAGCTCCCGGAGTCCCCTGCAGGCTAACCTTGGGCACTGCACACAACGCCTGGATGGCCCTGGATATCGCTCAGCTCAAGTCCACAATTAAAGTAGGGGAAAAAACACATGTGTCAGTGCAGACAATTCCTTTCTCACTAGGTATATTCACAACGGATGACCAGTCACCATCCAGTGGAATTCAGCCCCTACAGTCCACCATGCATTCAGGTCCATTATGTTGCCCCTCTGATGACTCCATCACAGCTAAGGCACCGCGAGGGCCTTATGCTGGGAAGAAACCAATCAAAATTCAATTCCCTTGTTTTGGAAGAGTAGAAGACACTTCAGACCCGCTATTGTATCTCGAAAAATGCCATGATTACCTGGCTTTACATCCCCTTTCTGATGAGGAACTACTTGCCACACTGAGGAATGTCCTACGAACTCGTATTCAACGGGATGATGAGAGTATTCGGGACTTTGCCTATATGTATCGTGCACTGTGCAAGCGTTGGAAGCCCACAATTGGGGAGAAGTCATTAAATTGATCATAAAGAACATCAACCCTCAACTTGCGAGTCAGTTGCGAAGTAACGGTGTCAAATCAGTGGATGACTTGGTCCGCCTGGGACAACAACTAGAGAGAGACAACGAAAATCAGCGACAATATGAGCAAAAGGTTCAGTCTGCTCGTCAGCCCAGGCCACACAACCCTGCACCGAGTTCGCCACCCACAGCTAAATCACCCCAACCCTTCTGTTGGCGGTGTAAAGGGTCACATTCCCCTGCCTCTTGCTCCCAAATGACTCCTAGTCATAAAAAACCTTTTAAGTCTTCTCCACCTCAACCTGGTCCAAGTGCTGCTGACACGCAAACTGCGGTTTCAGTGGGTCACGACAGCATCACAGATGACTCCCCTCCATCTGGGGCTCAGACTGTGCCTCTGCAGTTAACGGTCCCATTGAAGATTGCCGGGCCCTTCCAGGATCCAATGTTGGACACCGTGTCATCCTACACGCTGCTCAATGAAAAGCTGTGGCTGAATGTGCGTAAGCCAAGTGATGAGCTCAAACCGTGGACTACAGACCCCATTTATCTGGCAGATGGTGGTACCCGTGAACCCCTGGGGTGGGGTGAAGTGGAATTGATGGTTCAATTGGTTTCAGTTACTCTGCCAGTGGCAGTTCTCAGTGCACAGACACTTGCTTTCCCTGCTGTTCTTGGGCTGGATTACATCTTCTTCACTGGCCTGCAAGTGGATGTCAGGAACAATGTGTACTGGTTTCAACACCATGAAATGTTTCCCTTCCAGAGGGAAGGCTCCTCACTCAAAGGGTGGCACCCCTCCGTTGCACTCTTTTCAGCCATGGCCCCATATCCTCTGTTTGCTGACGAAACTGACCTTATCAGCATCGCCGTGAAGCTTGTCTTGAAGGGGGGAGAGACAACAGCTAATGTCGCAGTTGAGACAGAACAGTGATGTGTGCACCAATGCTTTGGGTCAAACAAATGTGCTAAGCCACAAAATCTACATCACGCACAACATTCCGATTAGGCAAAAGCCTAACCGAGCTTCTCCAGTGAAACAAAAAATCATGGAAGACCTCATTAAGGAAATGTTGGAGGCAGGTGTCATTGAGCCTTCCTCTTCGGCATGGGCGTCACCTGTAGTTTTAATTCCCAAGAAGACGGGTGGCTACCGATTCTGTGTGGATTACAGAAAATTGAATTCGGTCACTCACACAGATGCCTATCCTATCCCAACAATCCAAGAAATACTGGAGTCCCTCAGTGGAGCGGTGGTCTTCTCCACTCTGGACCTCAACAGTGGGTATTGGCAGGTCCAAATGGATGGAAGTTCTCAGGATAAAACAGCCTTCATAGCCCGCTGTGGCCTCTACCATTTTAAGGTAATGCCTTTTGGACTCAAGAATGCCCCGGCTAGCTTCCAGCGATTAATGGAGAGAGTGTTGGGTGAACTGCGAGGGAAAATCTGCTTTGTTTACCTGGATGATATAATAATATACTCACCCTCCATAGAGCAGCATTTTCTGGACATCCAAGCTGTCCTTGACAAATTGCGAGAAGCCCACCTCACAGTGAACATGAAAAAAACCCACTTTTTCTGTCCCTCTTTGAAGTTTCTTGGGCATGTGGTGTCCTCCACCGGCATTGCCGTCGATCCAGCTAAGACCCAGGCTGTCCAAGACTTCCCTGCACCTAGGAACCTGAAAGAACTCCAGAGGTTTCTTGGTATGGCTAGCTGGTACCATCGTTTTGTACCTAATTTGTCACAGCTTGCAGAGCCTCTAAATGCACCTAAGAGAAAGGGCGTGAAGTTTTGCTGGAGCTCCCAGTGCCAGGCCTCCTTTGATGTCCTAAAACAGCATCTGGTCTCTCCACCCATCCTGGGTCACCCCAACCTCAGCCTGCCATTCACTGTGTATACTGATGTGAGCGATGTTGGTCTGGGGGCCGTGCTTGTGCTGCGCACAGGACCAGGAACGGAAGAGATCCTGGCCTTTGCCAGTGGAGCCCTAAATGCAGCTGAACGCAACTACTCAGCCATGGAAAAGGAATGTCTGGCAGTGGTATGGGCCCTTGAAAAGTGGAGATATTACCTGGAGGGCAGACATTTCACTGTTGTAACTAATCATTCATCCCTCATCTGGGTCTTTAAGACCCAAAAACCAAGCACCCGTCTCATCCGCTGGGCTCTGCGACTGCAAGAGTTCTCCTTCACTGTGGAGTATCGCAAAGGGAAGTACAACACCGTACCTGATGCCCTATCCAGAGCTCCAGTTGAACAACTTGAGCCAACTGCCCTGACACGCGCGGCAGTCATGCCTGCGGTGAAGGAGGACCGAGAGGAGTTGCCTATAACTGGCGATGTCCTTTGGTGAGCTCAACAATCTGATCCAGAGATCATGAAAGTCTATGATGAAATCTCGACCTCTGTAGATGTGGATGTTAGCCGTGCCACAAGATTTACCATCATTGAGGATAAAGTGTTCAGGGTGGTCACCTTGCCTCACAAAACCATGTACTAAGCCTACATTCCAGCGGATCTTAGACCCCAGCTCCTTGAGTTTTTTCATGCCAACCCCTTGTCTGGCCACTTGGGTCGGTTCAAGACATGCAAACGACTGCAGGCTCTGGCGTACTGGCCCAACCTTAGTGTGGAGGTGAAAACGTTTGTCCAGGATTGCCACACCTGTCAGCTCTACAAGCCTGAATGTAGGCGCCCCTGTGGAAAACTTGAGCAAACCGTCGTCAGCCGACCCTGGGAGATGTTAGGTGTGGACTTGATGGGTCCCTTACCAAGAAGCTCAGCAAACAACATCCACCTTGTGGTTTTTGTGGACTACTACTCCCGTTGGGTGGAGCTCTTCCCTCTCCGTGTCGCCACAGCTGAGACGGTGTCTCGGGTTCTCATCAAAGAGATTTTGACTCGCTGGGGTGTTCCGGACTACATTCTGTCCGACCGAGGGTCTCAGTTTGTCTCTGACCTCTTCCAAAATGTCTGCCGTCAGTGGGGACTTCCACACAAAATGACAACGGCATATCATCCCCAGACAAACATGACCGAGAGAGTAAATCGCACATTAAAGACCATGATCTCCTCTTATGTTGGCAACCGCCACAAGCAGTGGGACAAACATCTCCACAAGTTTCGGTTTGCATTAAACACTGCAGTTAGTGAGTCTACAGGAGTGACCCCTGCAGAAGCTAACCTCTATCGGCTACTTCATGGACCCTTGGACATGTTGTTGCAGCCACCGGGAAGCAGCACTCCTGCATGTCCTCCGGACAATCCAGTCTATAAAAAAGCTGCGGAAATGAGCCAGATGAAAACCTATGTGGATCAGAAGCTAATTAAGGCTCGGGAGAAACAAAAAGCCCACTATGATAAATCCAGGAGGGATGTGCTCTATGAGGAACAAGATCGAGTCTGGATGCGTTCACACCCCTACTCCAAGGCAGAAAAAGCCTTCTCTGCCAAACTAGCACCCAAATGGCAAGGACCCTACCTCATTGTAAGGCAATTAAGCCCTCTCAACTATGAGATTGTTTTGGAAGAAACCGAAGAAGATCTCAGAGTGACGCATGTATCCCGCTTGAAACCTTGTTATCCCAGACCTGCCAACATGTACGCATTTTGCGTACAACGTACGCATTTTGACATCAAAGTACGCTGGTACGAGTTGATGCTATTTGAGTACGCATATCGCTGGATCTCTACAGTTTCAGTCAATGCATCAGTTTAAGTTGACACACTCATCAGTTGATGTCCGGTGAGCAGAGGCGCGTATGCATAACGAAAATATTTCGACCAATCAGAGAGTGCGTGTGCCTCGCGTGTGCCTCACCTGCCCTCCCAACCACGGCCCTCTCGGAAAAAACTTCGCTTCGAATTGAGTTTAGTCTCATTCCCAAGTTATAGGCTGCAAACCCTTTTCGCCACTCCTCTGGGTAATCATATGTTGAAAATACACCCAATTCAAACATCGGTGAAATGGTAAATTCTACTATGGGTGCAGCGAATCCTGTATTTTGATTAGTAGAATACCTACGGTAGAATACCTGGCGCTGCTTGAAGAGCTGACGTTCGATTATAATGCCGTTTCACTGCGTATTAATCTCATTGTCACGAAAAGCGAACGCCATTTACTTAAGTTTGAGATAATTTCGCTTTTATTTGGGTTTGTGTTCGCAGAAATACTGTGAAACGGCCTAAAACAATGAAATGTAATAACGAAGTTCGCAAAAGGCTTTCTGACATTCTGTGTAATGTTCCACATGATTGCCTCCAAAGGCAGCGTTTGACACGCTGTTTCAAATGCACCACTAATGGCGCTTTTCCACTACTTGGTACGGGCTCTACGCTACTCTACTCGGTACCGAATATTTTTCTGGGAGGTTGTTTGCCTTGAGTGGATAGTACTGCCTCTGTGAAGCTGGTCATCATAGTGGCGCAGCACGAAACTTCTGCGATGTCATCCTCAATACGACACACAATGTAGCTACTGTTATATCAAGTTTACATTTATTCCAGCAATTTTTCCATCAAAGATTTTTGTGTTCAAATCCGGTATTGTATTTTCTGAATTGAATTGCATTTTCTATTTGACATTGTCGTGTCCAATTCAGTTGCCCGTAAAATTGCGCGCCACCCCACAACGCAAAGCAGTGAAATCCGTAAAAGGCACGGAAAGCGAATGTATATTTCACTCTAAAGTTCACGGCAAAACAAACGAATTGTTAAAGTATGGGATAATTAAGTGATCATTGCAGAGCAGAGTTCCTCGTTGCAAATCGCAGGACATGGCAGCCATCAGAATTAATCGCTTATGCGTCATCTCATTTGTGATAACTTTAGGAGAAAAATGACTCGTTGACATCCGTCATGTTTTTTTTTTCTGTGCGATTTTATTAAACCGAGGCTTGATAGCAGAACTTTCTTAAAGGGAATTAGTTAGGGAACATAACTGGACACAAGACCGTCACTTAATTTCGCCATGAACGGGCCACAAGCAAAGTGAAACACATTTCATGAATGTAGCTTTGATGAATAAGCGAAACCGTGTTTGAAACAGTGTATCGAACAAGATGCCTTTAACGGTATAATTCGATGATTATTATAACTGCGCTAATCTTAAAACTCCTCAAACTAACTTGAATGAGAGGTCGACGACAGAGTAGTCTATCACAGTGACGATACACTCTGACCAATCAGTAGACCTTCGTGGGTCACATCACTTTATAGTACCTAGCACCCAGTTGGCTTTGTTGGAACCCCGGGAGAGCAGGTTCCAGAAAAGGTGGTACCAGTAGGTACTATTTTCTAATGGAAAAGCAAAAGAGGCGAGTAGAGTTGAGCCGGTACCGCGTAGTGGAAAAGGGCCATAAGATGAGAATGATGGAAAGTTAAACAGTGCTAGTGTTTAATACATGGCAAACTGTATTTGTTTTGGTATTTTTGCCCATTTTTAAAATTAATTAATTGATTGATTTGCAATGAATGTCCTCTGTTGACTTGCTTTTCTGGCTACATTTACAGTTATTATTGACTATGGATTACGCAGTTATTTTATGTGTAACTAAGAAAAGCAAAGTACTACATCCAGTTCTGACAATAAATTTGCTGGCTGTTTGAAGTAAATTGTATCTTTATGCAATTTTATTTACCAGTAGGGTGGGAGGTGATGGGGGGGGGGGGGGGGGTCGGGGGGGTCAGGTTGTACTCATAAATTTTCTTCAAGGTTGGCAGGTCTGTTATCCTACTGCTGAAGAAATGGAAAAAAATCAGCAAACCAAAGTGTTGCAGCTCTTTATGGAAGAAAGTGAGGATGAAGAGTTCCTTGGATTCAATTCCACTCAGGATGATGATGTTAAAGGTCCCTTTCAACTCGGCCCTCCTCTAAGCTTGCTGACTCTAAGCCAAAAGATACTCTTGCAGCAAGAACGAGTATGGGAAATTCTTGCAGAGAGCAGTGATGATGAAGAATTTCTGGGATTTCTGAGCGAGGACCTTGATTAATACGCCTTACCATATGGTGCGGCTTTTTCCAGGAGGGGAGGAATGTAACAACCTCTGCCTTTTGAAAATGTCATAGTTTGTTTTTTTTTTCTCAGAAGTTATTCCTGTCAAAACTTTCTGGCAGATTTGCCTGGTCTTTCAGTGTAATGCCTTGACTAACCACATGTTGGAGTGGCGCTGTTGTGCTAAAAGGCTTCTTCACTTTTGTATAAATACGAAGAAGACACCGGCTTAAGGAAGTAGCCAAGTATCCAACTGGATGTCTCTGGAGAATTTCCCCGTGCGTTTTTTGTTTTATGTCGCCAGTTGTCACGACGCCGTCATCCTTGGGCCAACCGCTTCTCTGTGGATGATGCAATATCAAAAAAACTAACCGATACCTCTGCTGTCTGCCTTGAATACGGATTATACCGGAGGAGGAAAGTTGTGTTTGCTGCTGAAATCCTGGACTGGCGTAAGCTATACAACGCATCTGGTAGGCTCGCTGACACTGACTGACCCTAACAAGGACTATTTTTTTTTTCCCCACTGCTGCTTCGTCTTTGAAGAGTTGACTTTGCGGGTGTTGGGGTTTTCTATCGATCGTGTATGTAAAGACTGTGTGGGATCTGCTAGGTCTTTGCTTAGCGAATTGGAATGACTGTTCTGTTTATTACGGAACGGATTTTCGGGTGATGGACTGAACTGTAGTGCTATGAACTGAACGAACTTTTGAGTGAACTGAACAAATATACGGCAAACGTGAAATTGGGTTGGTTGCTGAGTATTCTTTCCTTGTTGATGTGTTTATTATCGTGTGTTGCCTTGCAAACTTATGAATTGTTGCATTTTTTTTTTTTTTTTAAAGGGGTACATGTTGCATTTCGTGCTATTTAAGCTGAAGGCATTCATACATGTAATCTTGTGACGTTTTTCCAACCTGACGTGATTTAACTCACTTCCTAAGAAAATTATTGGCAGTTTTAAGCTGCCTGGCACCCCGGCAAACTTTTAATATGGCAAAACTGTTTCAACGGTGATACCCAAGATTCCTCACCCAAAGACAAATCTGGTGATGGTACTCAGAAATCCAGTAACAGGTCTGATCGAAGTGTGAAAGCTGACAGTGACAAAAGTGGTCTAGTTTGCAGTGATTGCAAGAAATCTGGTCATGTTACAACTAACTGTTGGTTCCTTAAAGCTAAGAAAGAAAAAGAAAAGGATACCAAACCAAATGCCTTTGTGAAAACAAGGTTAGAAACCCCTGTAGTAGATAACCGATCTGCTAAATTGCCTGCTTCTTGTAGGGCTAAAAAGCCTGATACTGCTGACTTTGTGAGGGAGGAATTTCTTCCATTTGTGTCAGAGGGATTTGTGGCTCTGAATGAGCATACTACTCCTGTCCCCATATATATCCCAAGGGATACCGGAGCTTCTCAGTCACTTTTGTTGATGGACTCCTTGGAGTTACGTGATGAGACCGCTTCAGGGGATTTCATACTTGTACAAGGCATTGAAGGGAGGACTGTATCTGTACCCCTGCGCTCTATATTCTTGAAGTCACATTTTGTTACAGGACAGGTAAAGGTGGGACTTATGTCAAGTATACCTATCAAGGGTGTTTCTCTGTTGCTAGGCAATGACCTGGCTGAGGCGAAGTAGTTCCCCCTTTACATCTTACTTCACAGCCGAGCACTGAAGATGGGGATGAGGACCTGTTATGGCCCCAATTTGTAATTAGATTTACAACGCAACAGCAACAGCAAGGGATGACACAAAGTTTTAAAAAAACTTAAACACATTTAATTAAACAGACAAAGACTAATAACAACTAACTAACTGACCAAGATTTAACACAACAAAAAACAGAAATATTTACAGTCCCTTTTTGTGGGGTGGCTTGGTGATGTCCTGGGTGAGAAAAATCCACAAAAGAAAACTTAACAGGTCTTGAACAGAAATGACAGGTCTGGTCACACGTATCCTTCTTCTTGCAATTTCTCCTACTACTTTACTGTCTCAATTCTTCTCCTTATATACTCTTTTGCAGACCCCACCCACATTTAGACCTCTTTTTTTTACTTTTCGGGGACTTGCCCCAGACATGTCCAGGACATGTCTAAACATAGCTCCAGTCTGAGCTGAATAAAAAAAAAGGTAAATACTGCCATCCAGTGGTCTATATTCACATTACACCTCCATTCCAAAAGGGAAAAATTTTGACTCATAAAGGCAAAATTTTTCTTTTCAATACAAAATGGTTAAGTGAACACTTGTCTATATATACATATCATACAATATTCAAATAAACATGTGATATATATATATACATATTCAAACACGGGATAAGCAATCAGCAATTACATTGTCTGTACCCTTCACATGCTTCATTTCCAAGTCAAACTCCTGTAAAATCAAACTCCAATTCAACAATCTTCGATTCTTGGTTTTCATCTTACTCAAAAACATTAACGGATTGTGCTCAGTGTACACAATCATTGGCTTTTGTCCTGCACAAACATAAACCTCAAAGTGTTGTCAAGAAAGGACCAGAGCCAACAGTTCCTTCTCTATTGTGGAATAGTTCCTTTGGTGGCGATTGAACTTCCTGGAGAAGTATGCCACGGGATGCTCAATGTCATCAGAGTCACTTCTCCGTAGGAGCACAGATCCACAAGCTTGGTCGCTAGCATTGACCGCGATGGAGAACAGGTTTGTTGAAGTCAGGAGATCTGAGCACGGGGAAGTGACACAGCAGAGACTTCAGGCGATCGAAGGCTCTCTGGCATGCATCATCCCAAGTGAACTTTACGCCTTTCTTCAGTTGGTTAGTTAGACTGAGAGCAATCTTGCAGAACTTGCGGTAGTACCCGATCATTCCAAGGAAGCGGCGCAAAGCTTTTTTGTTGTCAGGAACTGGAAAGTCCATGATAGCTTAGACTTTAGCATTTATGGGTGCCACCTTACCCTGGCCTATGACGTAGCCAAGATAGGTGACAGTAGCACAACCAAAGTCACTCTTGCTCAGGTTAACAGTCAGGTTAGCCTGGGTCAGGCGCTGGAACAACGTCTCTACATCTTTTAGATGTTCTTCCCAGGAGTCACTCCATGTGATCAGGTCATCGATGTACGCACCCGTGTGCGGCAATCCGGCGATTGTAGACTGTATCATCCTTTGGAACGTGGCTGGGGCATTTTTCATGCCAAAGAGTAGGACTTCATACTGGTACAATCCAAATGGTGTGGCAAAAGCAGAGATGCTCTTAGCCCTCTCAGTTAAAGGCACACACCAATAACCTTTCAATAAATCAATCTTGGTCAGAAACTTTGCTTGCCCAACTCTATCAATACAATCATCAATCCTAGGTATTGGAAACACATCAGTTCTAGTTACAGCATTTACTTTGCGATAATCTGTACAGAATCTAGTACTCCCATCAGGTTTTGGAACTAGCACACAGGGTGAACTCCAATTTGAGTTGGAGGGTCTGATAATATCATGTTTTAACATGTACTCAACCTCTTTCTCAGCAATCTTTCTCTTTTCAGGATTCATCCGGTATGGATGCTGTTTTATTGGTTTGGCATCACCAACATCCACATCATGAGAGGCTATAGTAACTCTCTTTGGAACATCAGGAAACAAATCCTCATATTTCTTGATCAACCTTTCAAACTGATCTCTCTGTGAGGGTTCTAAGTGCTGGAGTTTTACATCAAGATTTTGCAACACTTCAGTGTTTGACAATTTACATGAAAGAACTTCAGCTTTAATTCTTGGTTCATCATCTTGAAACTCCCCCTCATCTTCACACGTTTCGACCATTGGAGAATCTGAAGTGACAGCTGCAACCCTAGCATTTCTGTCATGATAAGGCTTAGCATGTTAATATGACACAATTGTTTTGGTTTTCTCCTATCTGGAGTCTTCACAATGTAATTGAGATCATTGAGTTTTGTCAGAATTTCATAAGGACCATGAAATCTAGCCTGCAATGGATTGGACTGCAAGGGAAACAACACAAGGACCTTTTCTCCTGGTTTAAACTCACGGCTTCTAGCCTTATGATCATACCAAGTTTTCATTTTTCCCTGACTTGATTTCAAGTTCTCTTTGGCAAGGTCACAAGCTGCACGCAATCTTTCCTTGAACTTGCTAACATAGTCTAACAGACTGATATGCGGCTCTTTCTCTTGCCATTGTTCACTCAATAATAGCAAAGGTCCTCTCACTTCATGACCAAACACTAGCTCAAATGGACTGAATCCAGTAGACTCCTGCACTGCTTCTCTAGCTGCAAACAACAGCAAATGAACCCCTTCATCCCAGTCTTTCTCATGGTCATAACAATAAGTCCTCATCATTGTCTTGAGAGTGGAATGAAACCGCTCTAAGGCACCCTGACTTTCTGGATGATAGGCACTAGAAAGAATCTGCTTTGCACCTAGTTCATACACAACCTGCTGAAACAATCCTGAAGTGAAATTGCTACCTTGCTCTGACTGAATTTCCCTGGGAAGGCCAAACAACGTGAAGAACTTTATCAAAGCCTTCGAAATTGCAGTTGCCTTGATGTAACGTAGAGGTATGGCTTCAGGGAATCTGGTAGATGCACACATGATTGTCAACAAGTACTGATTTCCAGATCTAGTCTTGGGTAATGGACCAACACAATCAACAATGACCCTAGAGAATGGCTCCCCAAATGCTGCGATAGGCTGCAATGGAGCTACAGGTGGGTCTAACTGGTGTTTTCCAACTACCTGACAAGTGTGACAGGTCTTGCAAAAGTTGGAAACGTCTTTCCGAAGCCCAGGCCAAAAGAAGTGTTTCATGATCTTGTCAACAGTCTTGTTAACACCAAGATGACCTCCTAAAGGTAAACTATGAGCCATTGTTAAGATCTCATTCCTGTAGACCTTCGGAACAACAATTTGCCTGACCACTGCCCAATCTGCATTGGCAGGGATATCAGGAGGGCGCCACTTCCGCATCAACACACCATCCTTGAGATAATACCCAACTGGAACTGCGTCTATTTCTTTATCAGGAAGGGCTCTCCTCTTTAGTACACAAATTTCAGGATCATTAGTTTGCTCCTCAATCAACCACTTTCTGCACAGAGACAAGTCTCCAGACACATCAGAATCACCAGACCCATCCGGCTGGCTGAATAGAGAACTGATAAAAGTATCTGATAAGTCCTCAAACGGAGAAACCATAGTAGGCCAATCAGAGTCATGAGGCGAACCACCTGAGTCCTGACTATTCAATGTACTGGAAGGCACCACATCATCTTCTTCTTTAGCCTTCTTGGCCATAGCCCGAGTCACTGCGCAAGAAGGATACAGAGATGGGTCCTCATCCCCATCTTCAGTGCTCGGCTGTGAAGTAAGATGTACAGGGGGAACTACTTTGCCCCCAGCCAGGTCATTGCCTAGCAACAGAGAAACACCCTTTATAGGTAGACTTGACATAAGTCCCACCTTTACCTGTCCTGTCACTAAATCTGACTTCAAGAATATAGAGCGCAGGGGTACAGATACTTGTACAACGTATTGAAGGGAGGACTGTATGAAATCCCCTGAAGCGGTCTCATCACGTAACTCCAAGGAGTCCATCAACAAGAGTGACTGAGAAGCTCCGGTATCCCTTAGGATATATATGGGGACAGGAGTAGTATGCTCATTCAGAGCCACAAATCCCTCTGACACAAATGGAAGAAATTCCTCCCTCAAGAAGTCAGCTGTATCAGGCTTTTTAGCCCCACAAGAAGCAGGCAATTTAGCAAATTGGTTATCTACTACAGGGGTTTCTAACCTTGTTTTCACAAAGGCATTTGGTTTGGTATCCTTTTCTTTTTCTTTCTTAGCTTTCAGGAACCAGCAGTTAGTTGTAACATGACCAGATTTCTTGCAATAACTGCAAACTAGACCACTTTTGTCACTGTCAGCTTTCACACTTTGATCAGACCTGTTACTGGATTTCTGAGCACCATCACCAGATTTGTCTTGGTCTTTGGGTGAGGAATCTTGGGTATCACCATAACCCTTTTTCTGAAATTGGGACCATCCATTGTTACTGCTAGACTGAAATTTGGACTTATGTGTGAGAACATATTCATCTGCAAATTTGGCAGCTGATTGCAAATTTAGTGCTTGCTTCTCTTTAAGGTAGGACTTAACATCATCCTTAACACAGTTCTTGAATTCTTCAACTAACACCATCTCTTTTAGTGAGTTGAAATCATCCTTGACCTCCATAGAAGCACACCAGCGCTCAAAGCAAACCTTCTTCTCATTAGCAAATTCCACAAAAGTCTGATTTTCAGATTTCTTCAAACCTCTGAATTTCTGTCGGTAAGCCTCTGGAACCAACTCATAAGCTCTCAAAATAACCTTAAAAATAACTTTTGACAACCTCATAATCAGAGGAATCATCTGCAGACAAAGCTGAATAGGCTTGTTGAGCTTTACCCTCGAGGACAGTTTGCAACATCAGAGGCCAGTGTTCCTTTGGCCACTGGCAACTTTTTGCTACCTTTTCGAAACACTGGAAATAGTTGTCTACGTCCTTTTCAGAAATGGAGGCACCAGTTTTACCTCCTGACTGGCACAAAATTTATTTTTAGTTTCAATTTTAATTTTTAGTTTCTCCATTTGGAATCTTTCCTCTCTATCCAACATCTCTAATTCAAAATCTCTCTGTCTTGCAAATTTTTCTAACTCAAATTCTCTTTCTATTTTCTCTTCTCTTGCTAATTTTTCGAACTCAAACTGCCTTTGTTTTTCTTTTTCTTCCCTCTCAAATTCTCTTTGCTTTTCTTTTTCCTCCCTTTCAATCTCTAGCATTTTTAATTTAAGTTCCATTTCTATATTTGGATTTTCCACTGGAAACTGTTCCAGATCTCCGGGTGCAAACACATTTTCATCAATGTAATATTCAACTATCTCTCAAGCCAGTCTTGCTTTTCGCATGGCTGGTTTCACCTCTGTCAGCTCCAACTGTCTGCAAATTTCTAGCAGTTCTGTCTTTTTAAAAGACTTCAAAACCCCTACGGTTGGTGATGCCAAGAAATCATCCATTGCTGTTGTCAATATATATGTATTCAATAAAAAAAAAATCAATTTTACAATTTGAAATGTTAGATTTTCAATAAATTACTCACAAAATGGTCTATCCCGGACCTTGAGCCCCCAATTTGTTATGGCCCCAATTTGTTATTAGATTTACAACGCAACAGCAACAGCAAGGGATGACACACAGTTTTAAAAAAACTTAAACACATTTAATTAAACAGACAAAGACTAATAACAACTAACTAACTGACCAAGATTTAACACAACAAAAAACAGAAATATTTACAGTCCCTTTTTGTGGGGTGGCTTGGTGATGTCCTGGGTGAGAAAAATCCACAAAAGAAAACTTAACAGGTCTTGAACAGAAATGACAGGTCTGGTCACACGTATCCTTCTTCTTGCAATTTCTCCTACTACTTTACTGTCTCAATTCTTCTCCTTATATACTCTTTTGCAGACCCCACCCACATTTAGACCTCTTTTTTTTACTTTTCGGGGACTTGCCCCAGACATGTCCAGGACATGTCTAAACATAGCTCCAGTCTGAGCTGAATAAAAAAAAAGGTAAATACTGCCATCCAGTGGTCTATATTCACATTACAGACCCATCTCTGGATGCTTCTTGCGCAGTGACTCGTGCTATGGCTAAGAAGGCTCAAGAAGTAGATGATGTGGTGCCGTCCAGCACATTGAATAGTCATGACTCAGGTGCTTCGCCTTATGACTCTGTTCAGCCTACTATGGTTTCTCCATTGAGGACTTATCAGATACTTTTATCAGTTCTCTATTCAGCCAGCTGGATGGGTCTTGTGATTCTGATGTGTCTGGAGACTTGTCTCTGTCCAGAAAGCGGTTGATTGAGGAGCAAACTAATGATCCTGAAATTTGTGTACTAAAGAGGAGAGCCCTAAGAAATAATAAAGAAATGATAAAGAAATAGACGCAGTTCCAGTTAGGTATTATCTCAAGGATGGTGTGTAGCTGCGGAGGTGGCGCCCTCCTGATATCCCTGCCAATGCAGATTGGGCAGTGGGCAAGCAAATTGTTGTTCCGAAGGTCTACAGGAATGAGATCTTAACAATGGCTCATAGTTTACTTTTAGGAGGTCATCTTGGTGTTAACAAGACTGTTGACAAGATCATGAAACACTTCTTCTGGCCTGGGCTTCGGAAAGACGTTTCCAACTTTTGCAAAACCTGTCACACTTGTCAGGTAGTTGGAAAACCCCAGTTAGACCCAACTGTAGCTCCATTGCAGCCTATCCCTGCATTTGGGGAGCCCTTCTCTAAGGTCATTGTTGATTGTGTAAGTCCATTACCCAAGACTAGATCTGGAAATCAGTACTTGTTGTTAATCATGTGTGCATCTACCAGATTCCCTGAAGCTATTCCTCTACGCAATATCAAGGCAACTGCAATCCCAAAGGCTTTGATAAAGTTCTTCACGTTGTTTGGCCTTCCCAGGGAAATTCAGTCAGACTAAGGTAGCAATTTCACTTCTGGATTGTTTCAGCAGGTTGTGTATGAACTAGGTGCAAAGCAGATTCTTTCTAGTGCCTATCATCCAGCAAGTCAGGGTGGCTTAGAGCGGTTTCATTCCACTCTCAAGACAATGATGAGGAATTATTGTTATGACCATGAGAAAGACTGGGATGAAGATTTTCATTTGCCGTTGTTTGCAGCTAGAGAAGCAGTGCAGGAGTCTACTGGATTCAGTCCGTTTGAGCTAGTGTTTGGCCATGAAGTGAGAGGACCTTTGCTATTATTGAGTGAACAATGGCAAGAGGAAGAGCCGCACATCAGTCTGTTAGACTATGTTAGCAAGTTCAAGGAAAGATTGTGTGCAGCTTGTGACCTAGCCAAAGAGAACTTGAAATCAAGTCAGGTAAAAATGAAAACTTGGTATGATCATAAGGCTAGAAGCCGTGAGTTTAAACCAGGAGACAAGGTTCTTGTGTTGTTTCCCTTGCAGTCCAATCCATTGCAGGCTAGATTTCATGGTCCGTGTGAAATTCTAACAAAACTCAATGATCTCAATTACATTGCGAAGACCACATTGGAGTAAGCCAAAACAGTTGTGTCACATTAACATGCTGAAGCCTTATCATGACAGAAATGCTAGGGTTGCAGCTGTCACTTCAGATTCAACATGTGAATATGAGGGGGAGTTTCAAGATGATGAACCTAGAATTAAAGCTGAAGTTATTTCATGTAAATTGTCAAATTCTGAAGTGTTGCAAAATCTTGATGTAAAATTCCAGCACTTGGAACCCTCACAGAGAGATCAGTTTGAGAGGTTGATCAAGAAATATAAAGATCAATTTCCTGATGTTCCAAAGAGAGTTTCTATAGCCTCTCATGATGTAGATGTTGGTGATGCCAAACCAATTAAACAGCATCCGTACCAGATGAATCCTGAAAAGAGAAAGATTGCTGAGAAAGAGGTTGAGTACATGTTAGAACATGATATTATCAGACCTTCCAACTCAGATTGGAGTTCACCCTGTGTGCTAGTTCCAAAACCTGATGGAAGTACTAGATTCTGTACAGATTATCGCAAAGTCAATGCTGTAACTAGAACTGATGTGTTTCCAATACCTAGGTTTGAAGATTGTATTGATAGAGTAGGGCAAGCAAAGTTTCTGACCAAGATTGATTTATTGAAGAGTTAATGGTGTGTGCCTTTAACTGAGAGGGCCAAGAGCATCTCGGCTTTTGCCACACCATCTGGGTTGTATCAGTATGAAGTCCTACCCTTTGGCATGAAAAATGCCCCAGCCACGTTCCAAAGGATGATACAGTCTACAATCGCCGGATTGCCACACACAGGTGCGTAAATTGACGATCTGATCACATGGTGTGACTCCTGGGAAGAACATCTAAAAGATGTAGAGACGTTGTTCCAGCACCTGACCCAGGCTAACCTGACTGTTAACCTGAACAAGAGTGACTTTGGTTGTGCTACTTTCACCTATCTCGGCTACGTCATGGGCCAGGGTAAGGTGGCACCCATAAATGCTAAAGTCCAAGCCATCATGGAATTTCTAGTTCCTGACAACAACAAAAAAGCTTTGCGCCGCTTCCTTGGGATGATTGGGTACTACCGGAAGTTCTGCAAGAACTTTGCTGAGATTGCTCTCAGTCTCACCAACCAACTGAAGACAGGCGTAAAGTTCACTTGGGATGATGCATGTCAGAGAGCCTTCGATCGCCTGAAGTCTCTGTTGTGTCACTTCCCCGTGCTCAAATCTCCTGACTTCAACAAACCGTTCTCCATCGCGGTCGATGCTAGCGACCAAGCTTGTGGATCTGTGCTCCTACAGAGAAGTGACTCTGATGACATCGAGCATCCCGTGGCATTCTTCTCCAGGAAGTTCAATTGCCACCAAAGGAACTATTCCACAATAGAGAAGGAGCTGTTGGCTCTGGTTCTATCTTTACAACACTTTGAGGTTTATCTTTGTACAGGGCAAAAGCCAATGATTGTGTACACTGACCACAATCCGTTAATGTTTTTGAGTAAGATGAAAAACAAGAATCAGAGATTGTTGAATTGGAGTTTGATTTTACAGGAGTTTGACTTAGAAATTAAGCATGTAAAGGGAACTGTAATTGCTGATTGCTTATCCCGTGTTTGAGTATGTGTATATATCACATGTTTATTAGCATGTTGTATTCTATGTATATATATATAAACAAGTGTCTACTTATCCTTTTTTTGTATTGAAAAGAAAAATTTTGCCTTTATGAGTCAAAATTTTTCCCTTTTGGAATGGAGGTGCAATGTGAATAGAGGCCACTAGATTATAAAGTATTTACCTTTTGTCAAGCCCAGACTGGAGATAGGTTTGGGCATGTTTTAGGCATGTCTGGGACAAGTCCCAGAGAAAAATTTTAAAAAGACTAAAAGGTGGGAGGGGTCTGCAAAAGAGTATATAATGAGTAAAATTGAGACAGTAAAGTAGTCGGAAAAATTGCAAGGAGAAGGATAAATGTGACCAGACCTGTCATTCTGTTCAAGACCTGTGAAACTTTTAGTGGATTTTTGCCTGTGTTGGAGCATTTTCCTCACCCAGGACATCACCAAGCCACCCCACCAAAAAGGGACTGTAAATATTTCTGTTTTTGTATATAATCAATCTTGGTCATTCGAGTAGATAGTAGATTAGTTAAAAGTGTTTCTTTATTAAATGTCTTTAAGTTTTAAAATTTTTGTCTGTCATCCTTTGCTGTTGTTAATGTCATAACAAATTGGGGCCATAACAGCTTGAATAATTATTATAATTATATACTGACTTTATATTTCTGATTTTTTCCTCTTGATTTCATCATGTCATGGGCCCATGCCTGAAATTCAACAGCGATGCTAAGACATAAACATGTGGAAAGTATGTGCCGAGCACTTGTTCACTGATCAACTTCAAGAACAATGCTGACATTTGATGTCTCTAAAGATATGCTAAATATATGCATGATTATTCATCAGGGGTGTTAAAACATTTAAGAGAGAGCCTGTTCAACAGATTCAACAAGTAGGTCTGTCTGTGCTGGTTTATTATCCAGGTGTTTAGATGGCACAGTGCTCATATCTTTACAGAGATTAATTAGATGGCTATTTTGAAACTTTAAGAAGCAGTGTGTGATGGTGATGTGATGTACTGGATGATGTCTTGATTGTGCTGTTTCTTCCAGGAGTGGGAAACAGGTGCCACAGTCCATCGGGTTTTCCAGGAGACGGAGATGAGAGTTTCCACGTCTGTTGACTTGAACGTCTCTGTTATTAGGCCAGATGGGTTTTATATTGTCGGATTTACATTGTTAAAGTTTGCTAAAATATATTTAATTTTCATAGCCATCATTTATATTGTAACAATTATGGCCAACTCATGCATCCTCCTAATTATATCTGCAGATCATCGTCTGCATTCCCCTAAGTATATTGCAGTGGCAAATTTAGGGGTTATCGACTTAATTTTCAGTACAACCATTATTCCTGGCGTGATCAAGATATTTCTTGTGAAAGATAACTTTATTTCCTATCATGCGTGTTTGGCGCAAATGTTTTTCAGTTGCTGTTTTGTCATGTTAGAGTCATTTTCCATTGGTGTACTTGCCTATGACAGGTTAATTGCAGTGTGTTTTCCACTGAGGCAAAATTCGATTAACACGCCTAAAACCATGATCAATATTTTAATGATAATTTGGGTATTTTGTATAAGCCCCAACATGTTCACAATTCTGATCATGACAAAATTGTCTTTTTGCAATTCACTGAATGTGAATGACTATTTCTGTGGCTACACAACTGTGTACAGACTGTCCTGCAGTGACACCAGACTGCACAGGGACGCTGTCTCTTCTCTGGCAGTTATATCTCTGTTTGTGCCCCTCTTCTTCATCATCATGTCATACTGCTGTATTTTAACTGCCGTGTTTAGAATGAAAAGTGTGGACAGCAGGTACAAAGCACTCGCAACCTGCACTGAGCATCTAGTTCTTGTTGCAGTTTTCTTCATGCCAATGCTGATTCTGAGTAGTGTCGATGTCTTCCTATTCCGACTCAGTCCAAATATCAAAACGGTGAGTTTGTCTTTAGCCTCATGTTTACCTCCCTGTCTGAACCCCATTGTGTACGCCCTAGGAACCAAAGAAATTAAAAACAGGATACTGGCTGTTTTCAAAAAAGCCAAGTTTGCAGTCTGGGCAGGGTAGATGTAGAAACGCTGTGTCAAAGGCTTCCAAATGAGAACATTCTAATAGATATCATCTATTTTATTTTGACCATTTAGGAGGGTGTCAGTTGCATATCTCCCTTTCAAAACCAAAGAAATTCAATGACATTGAGCCTTTTTTAAATTTTGCTGTTGGGACTTTATTTCGATTAAGTCTTCAGATCCTGCGACCAAATTGTCTGTTTTTTGTTCTATGGTTCCTTCACCTTTTCAAAATCCAGATATCATGATTTTAAGGCAAATTTTCAAGCTTCTCTGGGGCCTTGTAGCTGCAGCAATTTGCATATTTACCAAATTGCCCGGTCAGATTGCGAATTACTATGACAGTTATGCAGGAATCCTATAAATTTCAAGCAGTTTCAAGCACTTCATGCAAAATCCAAGCAGTTTTATTAATGATAAAACATTTGAGGATAGAAAAAAAGCTTAGCTCCAAAATATCTCAGTAGCAGTGTCAGATATGAAGGCTCAGAAAAAAATTAAAAACCAAAAAAAAAAGAATGAAGGCTCAGAGCTTGTGGTAGTGCAGAATTTACATTTTAAAAGGCGTTTTATTTTTGCTTTGGTTTTCATGTTGCATTGCGGGCTTTAATGACTTCTGGTTGTGTATCATCTCGTCTTTTACTGGCTTATGGTTGGTTATTACATTACATTAGGATCACGCTGCAGTAAACATTATCAAGATCATGAAATATTATCATATTTATTTACAAATGTGGATTCAGCTGACATAAAGTTGTGTCTTGACCAAGTTTTTAAAGACCAATTTCATTGTGGCTTAAATTGCTCTGGTAGGATGACCACGTGATCCATGTTCAGTGGCCAACTCTGGCACTTGGACCTCTTCTCCCCTGCCAGGGTTTTCAGTACTTTTGGTCCTTATGAAATGCACTTTGTGTAGTAAGTCTGTCTGCGGTAAGAGTGTGTTCTAAATGCCTGCAATGTTATGTCTTCCAAAGATTACAACTGTTTTAGCAGTGTACTCCAAGTTTACCACACTTACACTCAGGCACGATTTAAGAATTCAGAGCCCCCCCCCCAGGATTTATACAGGCAGGCAACAACCCATGACCACAACTTGAAGGACAATATCAACAACACCTGTAGATATCTTCTAATATACAGAATTTACAACACAAGACTACGGAAATGCTTTCCTGGGCCAGCACAATAATATCAAAACATTAGTCTACAGTGTGTCGCTAAATGGCATTGGCAAGTATATACTGCTCTACCTCCACAAATGCAGTTCTATGATTCAGATTCTTCCATCAATCAAACACACGCACTGTCACGCAACCACATGCCCACATCAACACAAACAGTTATCGATGCATATTGCTCTGTATTGGAAGACCTGTGACTAATAATATTAGCATTGGTGGAATGTAACAACGTACAAATACTTCTTTCCTGTACTTAAGTACGTTTTTCACGTATCTGTACTTTGCCTAAGTAAAGTCATGCTTTTTTTGTAAATGTCGGACCTAATCTTGCCAGTTCTATAAAAAAACACGATGATGGGAAATAGTGGCAACTGGCATGGAGAAAGCAAAGTGTTGCACTTATTTATTGGATAAGTGAGTGAAACTGAAATCAAATCTATTGTTGCATTGTCAGTTGATGTCTTATTTTTAGATAGTGATGGGATTGACATGATTATTGTGAAAAAAACTTTTGATTGCATAAGTAAACCATGAAGTTACATTTTCAACCTTTCTTTTTATTCCGGGGTATTTCCAGACAGAATGAAGATAGCAAAGGTTATTCCACTTTTTAAAACAGGAGATAAACGCAGCTTAAATAATCACAGACCAGTGTCCTTGCTTTCACAATTTTCAAAAATACTTGAAAAACTGTTCAGACAAATATTTGACACTTTTATTGAAAATAATAAATTACTGAGTGACAGTATGGCTTTCTGGCAAAAAGATCCACATGATTAGCATTAATGAACTTAGTGGAAGAAATTACATCAGCATTAGAGAGTAAGAAACACAATAGGGGTTTTCATTAATCTAAAAAAAAGTCTTTGACACAATAGATCATAAGAGGAGAGGAAGTCGTGTGGGATTGAAGCTGAGAATTTGCGCTTGTGTGAACAGGGTTTTTTGACAATAATTTGTGTGTTAAGACTCAAACAATAATAGAGATCAGACGATTTGCTCCTGAGGTATAACCTTTGTCGCAGTAGGGACAGGGACCTTTTTCCCCCTGTAACAACCCGGTGAGCAAACAGCCAAATTAAGTCGCTAATCTGGTCAAACAAAGGTTTTTTAGGGGAGTTTTTTTGGGGGGTTTCAGTCTCCCGGAACAAAGTCAGGTAAAGTAAAATAAATTTAAACGCTAAATTTAGAGAATAAATTAAATGCTAAATAATTGTCTAACTATCGCATTGAATTGTACGATACACAAAGTAAAACAGTTACTTTTACTTCCAAGGACTGTGGTACTGTTGTCTGGTTTTTCTGTAGCTGATTTAGCAAACGAACCCTTGCAAACGCTCAACGCCAAGAATGTTTTCAAATTACCTGGATATCTAACTATAGCCCGGCTTGGTTCATACTTGGTGGCTGCCTTTCATACAGTCTATAGCCAATAAATATTGACGTTCACTGGGATTTTTAGTCCCCTTCATTCTCTATCCTGATTGCATTACCGCATAAACGCATTGCCAAGCTTGAATATTAACGTAAACTGTTGTAAATAGCCTCTCTCTGTATTTTCCTCCCATTGTTGTGCCTTGATCAGCTGATTAAATTTAACTGCTTGTTCGAGTGCTTAGGACAGCTTTTTGGGGGAGGTACCATGTTTGATTCACTCACATGGTAAACAACTTGTTTATTTGGTCCGTTTAAATTAAAGGGAACCAGGGCTTTACTCTTTTCTCGGGTACCCTTAGTTGTATCTGCGGCTAGCTAGCTAGATGAGTACTGTTTGCATTTTTGCCTGGGGATCTGAGAATTAGTATTTAGTAAGTAGGGCAGCAGTCACTTGCCTCATATGGTGTACATTTTAGGACATCCTCAAGTCTCAGAGTGAGGTATCAGGTGTCAGACAAAACGGAATCATTTGTCAAACTAGACGGCCTTATTTGTCAAACCAAGCATCGTCATTTCTCAGACAAACCTCCGTCAAACCAAACGGTCTCAGGCTTCAAAATAAACGCCATCAGATGAAACGGCGTCATCCAAAACGGCTTCATCCAAAACGGCCCCAGTTTAAGCGGCGTCATCCGAAATGGCGTCAGATTAAATGGCTTCATCCGAAACGGCCTCAGATTAAATGGCTTAAAAATGAAAGCTATCACACAAAACGGTGTCAAAAAACGACCTCAGGTCGTAAAAGACGACAAAACATTTTATTTTGAAGGAAACAGAAGTATACGGTAGCAGCCTAGCTAATGTTAGTTTGATTACTGAGCTACTAAGTGCGCTAGCCTTGCTAGCCAACAGTTTAGTGCAGGAATGTCAATAGAAAATAAATGAACAAATAAACATTATTCTGCTATCTCACTCAGCTAGAGTTGAACCCCGAGCATTTGTTTATATACTAAATATAGCTATTCCTTAGCCTTAATTCGCCTGCTCAGCTTGCTAGTTCGCTAGCCTAGCTAGCCAACAGTTTGGTCCGTTATACTTAATATCACGGTCAGCGAACAAACGTTCCGAGCTAGCTAGCGAAGTTACATTTGGTATGTGTGATAGCAATTCACCTCTAGCTAAGTGAGATGGCGAAATAATGGATTTTTTTATTGATGTATTTTCTATTGACTACCGTGCACCAACCTGTTGGACAGCTAGGCTAGCAAACTTGCTAGCTAAACAAGCGAACTAACGTTAGCGAGCAGTTATATTTGATATAACAGAAATGATTGCGGTTTAATCCTAGCTAAGTGAGCTAGAGAAATAATTGTTTTTTTAATTGCAAATATAACTGCTCGCAGGCTAGCTCGCTAACGTCAGTTTGCTTGTTTAGCTGACAGTTATATTTAGTACAACGTAAATGTTCGCGGTTCAACTTTTGCTAAGTGAGATGGCAAAATAACATTTTTTTAATTCATTTTTTTTTTCATTTACTTCCGTGCACCAAACTGTAGGCCAGCTAGGCTAGCAAACTTGGTAGCTAAACAAGCGAACTAACGTTAGCAAGCAGTTATATTTGGTATAATGTAATACACGCGAAACGTCATCAATATTCGACACTGCGGTCAAGCTATCACCAGTTCGCATAACAACGATCAAACTATCACCACAAAAAGTTTTCTGCGCAAATACAGTGGATAGCGCGGTACTATGGTCACGTAATACAATTGCTGTTAAAAATCAGCTCGTTGAGAGAAATACCAAGGCTTATTCAGCAAAAGAATGCGTGTATTTTGTTCAGGAAAAAATCTTGAACAACTTCCATAACGTGGTTTGAAAATGAGTTTTATTTTCTTTTTTCAATAAATAGTTGACATTTGGTGCAGATTGAAATCTGAGATTTTGGTGAGCTGCTGTTAATCCAGATGAAAAGCAATTGCATGTAACTGAAATAATATTTTACTTTAAAGCAAAAGTAAAAAAGGTAGATGTCATTGTGGCATTAATGTAGAAATTCCCATTAGAATTGTTCTTTTTAGGTGGACAAAATACGAGAAAATTCAAGCAGGGACCATAATATTTGTGTAATTCTAAATATTTGGGGAAATTAGGGGGCCCAATCCAAACTGCACACGGTGTAGTAAAAGCTTATTGAATAAAGAGAGATTGCATGGGTGAATCAACATGTAAACAGCCATCAAAGTATGTGCATTGCAATTGGACACAACTAAATGGGGGGATGTCCGAGGGCCTGTAATGGTTAAAATTGGAAAATTTAGCACTTGCATGCAACACTGCCTGCATTCCAGTACAGGATGTCTGAATAGGAAGAGTTTCCATGAGGGATATACAGCATCCTCCATACTTATTGGCACCCCTGGTTAAGATGTGTTCTTTAGCTTCTAATAAATTCAGATTTTTTTTTCTAAATAATACAGGACCACAATGAAAAAAGGAGGAAAATCCAACCTTTAATTCAAGTGCATTTATTCAGTGGGAAAAAATCCCACACTAAGAAACAATTCTTTTACATCAAATCATGTGTGCCACAATTATTAGCACCCCTGATGTTAATACTTTCTACAACCCCCTTTTGCCAACAGAACAGCACCTAATCGTCTCCTATAATGTTTCACAAGATGGGAGAATACAGAAAGAGGGATCTTCGACCATTCCTCTTTGCACAATCTCTCTAAATCATCCAGCGACCTGGGTCCTCTCCTCTGCACTCTCCTCTTCAGCTCACTCCACAGGTTTTCAATGGGGTTGAGGTCTGGGGACTGAGATGGCCATTGGAGGAGCTTGATTCTGTGTCTGGTGAACCATTTCTCTGTAGATTTGGCTACATGTTTAGGGTCATTATCTTGCTGTGACGACCCATCTTCAGCTTTCGGGCAGAGGCCACCAGATTTTGATTTAAAAAGTCTTGGTATTTCAAAGAGTTCATGATGCCATGCATCCCAACAAGGTTTCCAGGGCCTCTGGAAGAGAAAGAGGCGCACAGCATCACCGATCCTCCCCCATACTTCACAGTGGGCATGAGGTGCTTTTCTGCATACTCATCTTTTGTGTTCCGCCAGACCCACTTAGACTGTTTGTTGCCAAAAAGCTCTTGGTCTCATCTGACCAAAGCACACGGTCCCAGTTGAAGTCCCAGTACCGCTTAGCGAACTCCAGACGTTTGCATTTATGATTGTGAGTGAGAAAAGGTTTTTTAAGTGCATGCCTCCCAAACAGCTTGTTGGAATGTAGATAGTGCCTGACGGTTGTTTTGGAGACTTTGTGACCCCAAGATGCTACCATTTGTTGTAATTCTTTAACAGTGGGCTTTGGAGAACTTTTTATTTCTCTTACCATCCTCCTCACTGTGAAATAACCTTGCGTCCTCATCCAGGCTTGTTTACCACTGTTCCAGTTGTTTTAAACTTCTTAATGATTCCTCTGACAATAGATATGGGCAGGTGCAGGCTAGTGGCTTGTAGCCATTGCCTGACTTGTGAAGGTCGACACACATCTGCCTTACTTGAATGGTGTGTTCCTTTGTCTTTCCCATGTTGAAGAGTGGATAAGAGAAATGGCCTCTGTGTCACATCAAATTCATAACCAAGGGAAACAGGAAGCGATGATTCACTAATGAAATGTTCCTAGATACCCTGATCAACCTTGTAAACTACTGTAGAATGACGGAAATATTTCATTTATATTTAATTCTTAAGAATTGTTAGGTAGTGCCAATAATCATGGAACAGGTGATTTTATGAAAAATAGTTTAGTTATTTCTTAGTCAGGGATTTTTTTTCCCCTTAAAATTCACTTGAGTTGAAGGTTACATTTTTCTACAATTTTCAGTGTGAGAGTATGCTTCTGCAATAAAACGCGAATTTATTTTAAGGCTTTTAACACATCTTAACCAGGGGTGCCAATAATTATGGAGGGTGCTGTATTAAATAAATGGCTATCAAAGTTGGTACTGTGAAATATGCAAATGCAGATGATTTAATAGGGAGGTCATGTTCTGGGGATATAATTACTGCAAATCAAAAGTTTGTGAAAAATAACGGTTGCATATCATAACACTTCTGTCCTATTATAAGCCCATATAATATGAATAGATTCTGTGGCAGAATTTTGAAAATAAAGAAAATGATTTTGAAATAAATAAAACAGTTGTGTTCAGGCACTTAAGTTGGAGATATCTAATTCTATCACTGACTTATTCGATCTGTAAGATTATATATTAACTTGAAATAATTTGCATGAGAAAATTGAACAATATGCTCAAGGTTATTTTATTTTGCAAGGCATACATGGATATTTCTGGTGCAGGGGAAGGTACATGAAGCATGTAAAGGTGTTATTATATTTCACAAACTTTTTGACTTGCAGAAATTATAGACCCTCAAAAATCACCCCCATTCAACTGTCTACATACGTTCATTGCAAGAGTAACAAAATTTGACGGCCATTTAATTAATAATTCCACAGTGGAATCATATATTCAGTTTTTTATTATAATAGAAAATATGTAATGTGACAAGCAAGCGTTATTTTTCTAAAAGTTTTTGATTTGCAGGAATTACAGACCCTGAAACGAGGCCCCACATTCAATCATCTTTCGCACACTGCAACAGTGCCGACATTAAATTATGAAAAAAATGGGCATCAAAGATAGAATCTCTTAATATTCAATTAATTTATATTACAGTGCACATAGTATGGTCAGGAATTGTTATTTTTCACAAACCTTTTGATTTACAGGAATTACAGGCTCTCAAACATGGTGCCCCAATCAGTCCTCATCATTCACACAGTACAATAGTTCCCGATTTGATGGCCATTTATTCAATATGTTCGGCACAGAATCTTTTCATATTCAGTGAGTTTATAATACGACACATGACCTATAGTGAGCAAGAGGTACTTTTTACAAACTACTTCATTTGCAGGAACCACAGGCCCTCAAGTAGGGACCCCCATTCAATTGTCTGCATTCACACATTAAACAGCACCAAATTTTACGGCCATTTATTTTTAAATTCCACGATGGAATCTTTTCATATTTTAAAATTTTATACTAGGATCCATGTGTTATGCAACTGAAGTGTTGCTTTTGACGAACTTTTCGATTTGCAGTAATTATATGCGCAGAACTTGACCTCCCTACTTAATCATCTGCATTCGCACATTTCACAGTAACAACTTTGATAGCCATTAATTTAATATATTCCACATGGAATCTCTTCATATTCAGACATCCTGTACTGGAATCCAGGCATTGTTGCATGCAAGTGCAAATTTTTCCCATTTTTACCATTTCAGGCCCTCAGACATGCCCCAATTTAGTTGTGTCCAATTGCAATGCACATACTTTGATGGCTGTTTACATGTTGATTCACCCATGCAATCTCTCTCTATTCAATAAGCTTTTACTACACCGTGTGCAGTTTGGATTGGGCCCCCTAATTTCCCCAAATATTTAGAATTACACAAATATTATGGTCCCTGCTTGAATTTTCTCGTATTTTGTCCACCTAAAAAGAACAATTCTAATGGGAATTCCTACATGCCACAGTGACATCTACCTTTTTTTCCTTTTGCTTTAAAGTAAAATATTATTTCAGTTACATGCAATTGCTTGTCATCTGGATTAACAGCAGCTCACCAAAATCTCAGATTTCAATCTGCACAAAATGTCAACAATTTATTGAAAAAAGAAAAATACTTTCGTATTTGCCAGTAGAAAATAAATGAATAAAAAATCAATGATTTCTCTATCTCACTTAGCTAGGATTAACCGCAATCATTTCTGTTATATCAAATACAACTGCTCACTAACGTTAGTTCGCTTGTTTAGCCAGCAAGTTTGCTAGCCTAGCTGGCTAACAGGTTGGTGCAAGGAAGTCAATAGAAAATACATCAATAAAAAAAATCCGTTATTTCGCCATCTCACTTAGCTAGTGGTGAACTGCTATCATTTATGTCATACCAAATATAACTGTTCGCTAGCTAGCTCGCTAATGTTAGTTCACTGACCGTGATATTAAGTATAACGGACCAAACTGTTGGCTAGCTAGGCTAGCGAACTAGCAAGCTGAGCAAGCGAATTAAGGCTGAGGAGTAGCTTTATTTGGTATATAAACAAATGCTCGGGGTTCAACTCTAGCTGAGTGAGATAGCAGAATAATGTTTCTTTATTCATTTATTTTCTATTGACATTCCTGCACCAAACTGTTGGCAAGCAAGGCTAGCGCACTTGGTAGCTAAGCAATCAAACTAACATTAGCTAGGTTGCTACCGTATACTTCCGTTTCCTTCAAAATAAAATGTTATGTCGTGTTTCACGACCTGAGGTCGTTTTTTGACGCCGTTTTGTGAGATGACTTTCATTTTTAAGCCGTTTCATCTGAGGCCGTTTCGGATGAAGCCGTTTAATCTGAGGCTGTTTCGGATGAAGCCGTTTAATCTGACGCCGTTTTGGATGAAGCCATTTAATCTGATGCCGTTTCGGATGAAGCCGTTTTGGATGAAGCTGCTTAAACTTAGGCTGTTTCGGATGACACCGTTTAAACTGATGCCGTTATGGATGAAGCCGTTTTGGATGACGTCGTTTAAACTGAGGCCATTTCATCTGATGCCGTTTCATCTGATGGCCTTTATTTTGAAGCCTGAGACCGTTTGGTTTGACGGAGGTTTGTCTGAGAAATGACGCCGCTTGGTTTGACAAATGAGGCCGTTTAGTTTGACAAATGATGCCATTTTGTCTGACACCTGATACCGTCCTAAAATGTACACCGTAGACTCGTCTGTTCGGTTAGGTTGGAATTTAAAAGGTAAGTTTTTACTGGAGTGCTCCGCCTCCTCCAGTTTCTCCTGGGCGTTGGAGCCAGTCTGTTTTATCTGGCTTCTCAGCTAAGACCTGTGATATTTTTAGTTTAGTATATTAATAGTACTGGGACTAGATAAACTCAAGCCGACTTATTAGGAGTGCTTATTATATATAGACTTTGGCTCAATTTGGTATTTCATTTCCGTTAACTGAAACTAAGCCCCTGTTAAAAGAGGCTTATAATCCATTTACATAGTTTCCCCAAGATTTCTATTGTGACTGCTGCTTAGGGCTTCTTAGTTTAATAAATTAATAAACTGTGGTTCCTCAGCTTCTGTCATTAGTAATTTTCTTTTATCTGGGTGAGCAAGGTCATTAGGTAGGGGGTTCAAAATGTGGCCAAAACTGTGTGACGGTTGCCGGATGATTGCTTTTTTTGGAAAGAGATTTCCAGGGTAGGTTTGTCTGCCACTGGTGCCAGCTAATTGAGCATCTGGAGAGCAAGATCCTTGATCTTCAGGGCCAGTTGGCGGCGCTACATAGTTCGCAATCAGTAGAATTCCTAGAGGAACTAAGTAGTACGTGGTTTAGAGAAATGGTGTGTACGCCAAAGCAGGGTGGTACTGGGATCCCAGAGCAGGCAGGGAGAGAAAGTTGGGTGACTGTAGGTCGACAGCACAGGAAAGGGAGTGCATGACATAGAGTGACAGGTGTCCAAACGATTACGGCCCTTGCAGGAACTCTACTTGGCCCCTGACCCTGAGAGTGAGACTGGACTGATGAGCAGGGACTGATGAGCAGCAGGGCACCCTGTTAGCCTCTACCCCTCAGAAAAGAGAGTTAGTGATACTGGGGGACCCATGTCAATACCTACTCATGTAGTTTTGAACCACGTCTCTATCACGAACGCATGGGCAGTTGATTCTTTTTCCTGTTTCCGCGTTGGCATATGATTGACTCCGAGCATTTTCCTCAATTTTTAATATTGAAATAATTAGCCGTTTTAAAACCTCATAAACTTTCCGGAGACTGTAGTTTCTGATTCCCTGGAAATTCAAATTTTTCTCCCACAAATTTCCATCAAGACGTCCGAGGTCAACTTTCTGACTCGGCCTGACAAACCTCATCGCCACCTAGCTCGTGTAAGTAACCATGGCTGCTTCTCCTTGTTCCCCGGTGTCTTTTACCGTCTTGTGTTCTGAATGTAGTATGTTTTGTTACGACACTTCCACCCTCAGTGGCACTTACACTTGTAAGAAATGCATTGCTTATGCCAGTTTAGCTGAAAAGATTCTGGAGTTGGAAGCTCGCATTGAGACTCTTCAGAATATTCGGGCCAATGAGGAGTTCATTGACTCTTTCTCTGTCCAGCCCGATAGTTGCACTAATATTAGTTCTTTTTCGGTTTCCTACTCCATGCCTGCGGTGGTAGCGTCTCCGCAGCAGGACACATTCGTAACAGTTAGAGGTAAACGGAGGGGAAAGAACACGTACAGCTACCTGTTCTCTCTCCTGTCGGACAATCTAATTCATTCGCTCCCCTCATAGATTGACAGTTGTATGAACAAGTGCCGGAAAACGCACTAATTATTGGTGATTCTATAGTGAGGATGTTTAAACCAGCTACTGCAGTGAACTGTATTCCCGGCGCTCGTGTCACGGACATCGAAGCAAATTTGAAATTACTTGAGAAGGGTAAACACAAGTATTCCAAAATTATTATCCACGCTGGTACAAATGACATTCGTTTAAGACAATCGGAGATAACGAAAAGTGGTTTTAAGTCTGTCTGCGCCCAAGATAAGAAACTGTCGTGTTCGGTAACTGTCTCTGGGCCATACCCGATCCGATGTCGTGACGAAATGTACAGCAGATTAGATTCACTCAATCGCTGTTTGTCTGAGTGGTGCGCAGAAAATAATGTTGGCTTCATAGATAATTGGCGAACTTTCTGGCGCAGACCTGGCCTTTTGAGGAGGGACGGCGTTCATCCTTCTCGAGAGGGCACCGTCCTTTTGTCAAAAAAATTTACCTACTGTTAAAACCAGTGCAATTGACTGCCAAGTGTCCACTCTAGATAGCAGGCATTTTATACAGTTACTCCTGATAAATCATTGTTTAGGTCAAATTTAATAGAGACTGTGTCTGTTCCCCGAATCCCAATAAAATTAAAGGAAGAATCGTGGTGTGGTCCACAATAACCTGACCTTCATTGAAACAAACTATATTAACCCCTATATGAATTCAAAACCCTCTCTCAAATTTGTTCTACTTAATATAAGATCACTTAACTCGAAAGCAGCTCTTGTGAAAGAATTAGTCTCTGATTATAGTCTTGATGTACTTACAGAAACTTGGCTGAAATCAGATGAAAACACCTTTTTGAATGAAGCTTCTCCACCTGGTTTTATACCACCACCTGGCTCATAACCCCCGTCTTGACCGGAAAGGAGGGGGCGTCGCTGTTATTTATTATGACTCCTTTCACTCTGTGCCCAAACTGCAACATAAATTTGATTCATTTGAGGTACTATTAATGAATTTCTCAAATCGTGATGCAAGTATGAACCCCATCCCTTCTTAGTCAATTGCTCTGGTGATAGTCTATAGGCCACCCGGTCAATATTCTGGCTTCATGCATGATTTCTCGCAGTTCCTTTCTGAATTAGTTTTAAGCTAAAATAGAATTGTTATTTTGGGTGATTTTAACCTGCATTTCGAGAGGGTAGATAATTCTTCAACATCCATTACTAATCTTGTGGAATCGGTTGGCTTCACTCAGAGTGTCATTGGCCCAACACATATTCATGGTCATACTTTAGACCTGATCTTAAGCTTTGGTGTTGAGATTGCCAAAGTTGACATCCATTCACACAATCCCAGTTTATCGGACCATTTACTTTTAACATCCAGTCTACAATTGGCCCATCCTGTATTATTAGAAAATAGGATGTACGTAAGTCGTACTTTTACTGCCACAACGTCTTCACAATTCATTGAAGTACTACCAACTTATCTTGATTATCCAGCCAGCCCCCTCTGTATTGATGAATTGGAAGCTAAGTTTGCTAATGCCCTCCGTAGTACACTTGATGTAGTTGCCCCATTGAAATTTAAAAAGGCATTTTTCATTTAAGATGGCTGAAATTAAGCCTCTACTCAAAAAACCAAATTTAGATCCAACAGTTTTAGTTAATTATAGGCTGATCTCAAACCTTCCATTTCTATCCAAGATCCTTGAGAAATGTGTCACCCAACAGCTCACTTGCTTCTTGCAAATGAACAATGTAAATGATAGGATCAATCTGGCTTTAGAAAACATCACAGCACTGAAACAGCCCTCACTGTAGTAATGAATGATCTACTTCTCTCAGGGACTGTGGCTGCATCTCTGTCCTTGTCCTACTTGATCTAAGTGCTGCCTTCGACACGATAGACCCCCATATTCTTCTTCACAGGCTAGAAAATCTGGTTGGTATTTCTGGACTCACCCTTTCATGGTTTAAGTCCTATCTTTCTGATAGATGTCAGTTTGTCAGAGTAAATGGTAATTCCTCTGAGTATTCCAAGGTGAACTTTGGAATACCTCAAGGATCTGTTCTGGGCCCTCTACTGTTTTCCTTATACATGCTTCCCCTTGGAAGCATCATAAGTAGTTATGACGTGAAGTACCATTGTTATGCAGATGACACGCAGCTTTATATATCTTTTAAGCTAGGTGAAATTGATCCACTAACTAGATTAGAGATGTGTCTTAAAGCCGTTAAAGCATGGATGACAGAATTTTCTTTCTTTAAATCCAGATAAAACTGAAATATTGGTAATTGGTCCCAAATCACTCAGAGACACATTCTTCAAGTTTTCTCTCAACGTCGACAGTCTCCGGGTTTTTGCCAAAGCTGTTGTTAAAAACCTTGGTGTCACCCTTGATTCAGACTCTCTCTGCACTGTCACATTAACAACATCATTAAAGTGGCTTTCTTTCATCTTAGAAATATATCTAAGCTGAGAAAAATGCTGTCTCTTCAGGACGCTGAAAAAATGGTTCATGCATTTGTGTCCTCTCGGCTGGATTACTGTAACGTTTTACTGTCAGGCTGCACCAGTTCTATCCTGAATCGCCTTCAATTAATGCAGAATGCTGCTGCTGGGGTTCTGACCAGGACGAAGAAATATGACCACATTAGCCCAGTACTCAAAAATCTTCACTGGCTGCCTGTCAAATTTAGAATTGAATATAAAATTCTACTGCTTACCTACAAAGCCTTAAATGATTTGGCCCCAGAATATCTTAGTGCACTTCTCATTCCTTACTCCCCTCCAAGATTACTTCGTTCACAAGGTGCTGGATATTTGAAAATTCCAACTATATCTAGAGTTACATCTGGAGGGAGAGCATTCTCCTACAAAGCCCCAATCTTGTGGAACAATCTCCCAACGGACATTTGGGCCTCAGACACAGTCTCTGTGTTCAAGAGTAGGCTAAAAACTTACCTTTTTAGTCAAGCCTATCATTAGATCATGATTATTATGTATAAAACATTACTTGGCTCTGATGAAACTGACTAAAACCTAGTTGATGGGTTTACAAGATATTGGAAGCCTGAGTTAAGTAAATCCATGTGGAACTGGTGGCACTGAGCATGCATTAACGGTGCCAGTGGGGCTTGTTACAGCCTTAGTCACCGGGGAGGTCCATATGGCACTGGTGTAGTGTCACGCAAATCCATGTGGAACCAGTGGCACTAAGATAGCACTTACACGGCACCACTTGCTACGGCCTTAGTCACCGGGTAGGTCCACATGGTGTTGGTGGTGTCTGATTGAAAAATTACGCAGCCTTGGTCGGATGGAATTTTAGGGCCTCTGTGCTGCAATAAGTGGATGAAGGATACTAGCTTTTGGTCGTTAAAATTGCTTAAATCCATGTGGAACCGGTGGCACTGAGATTGCACTTACACGGCACCGGTGGGGCTTGCTACAGCCGTAGTCACAGGGGAGGTCCATATGGTACTATTGTTTAGAAAATGAAAAGTGATCTAACAGCCTGGAATAAGTGTTGGGCCTCTGTGCTGCAGGAAGTGGATGGAGGGGTGTTGACTGTTTCCTGACCAGTCTGCTTATAACTTCTCACTTGGCACATGACAGAGGACGGTACTTTTATTATCATGCAGTAGTTATCCAGTGCCTCACACCCCTTTCTTCTGTGTCTCTTTCCGAGGATCTTTCCCTCCACTTCCCTGAGTCCTGGACCGTATGAGCCCTGTCCCTCACCATGAGCGCTGGCTGCTGCTGTCCTGATCCGATCCGGTCCGGCCCTGGTCCAGTCCTGCACCATCCTCAACTTGCCACTTTCTGAAGCTACCGTTGCCAATGTTTAGATGGACTTAAATGGAACTCTTCTGTCGTTTCACTCCATTTTACTTTTTTGTTCTTAATTAGCTACCCCGCGGAGGATGGGCTCCCCCACTATGGCCGAGTTCCTCCTGAGATTTCTTCCCACTGGGGAGTTTTTTCTCACCACTGTCGGAGGATTTTTCTCCCTACTGAGAGTTTTTTGCCTCATTTGCTGTAGTGGGGAATAGGCTGGGCACTGCCTTTTTATTTCTTTAAAACTCTCACTGTATAGCGTCTTTGTGACAGTCTCTGTGAAAAGCGCTATACAAAATAAATTGAATTGAATTGAATACTTAGAGGAATAGATAGCTTAGTCTGTTTGTGCGACAAAGAGTCTCGTACGGGGTGTTGCCTGCCTGGTGCCCAGGTAGGAGACCTCCTGGAGCGTGCGGACAAGCTCCTGGCCAGAGCGGGGAGGGATCCAGTTGTCATGGTCCATGTTGGGACAAATGACATAGGTCCTTACCTAGGTTTGAGGTTCTGCAAGGCAAATTTGTGTAATTATTCAGATTCAGATTCAGAATACTTTATTTATCCCAGGAGGGCAATTAGGTTTGTAGTCAACACTCGCATAGGCATAAAGAACACAGTGCAGTACAATACTATGAAACAAAAACAGTACATTACAATAAAACAATAATAACAATAATAATGAAAACAATCATAAAAACAATAAAACAAAAACAGAACAAGAAAACCGAAAACAGAGAACAAAGTCGCAGTCTTAGTATCACAGCATTCAGTCATGTTAGAGTGGACTAGCAATAAAGTGCACAACTAGCAGCAGGCATGTAAAGTGCGTTTATCATACACACACAGGTGCATAAGTACGAGGTGCATTGGTAAGATAGATAAAAGAAAATAATCCTCAACTTTGAGAATTTAGCAGCATGATAGCAGCAGGAATAAAGGAATTTGAGTATCTATTAGTCCTCCTACTGGGGGCAAGATAGCGCCGCCCAGAGGGCATTAAGGAAAACTCATTATTCAAAACATGATCAGAATGATTGATGATGCTGTGGACCTTGCGGAGCACCTGCCTGCTCCACAGAGAGTTTAGGGCCGGCAATTGCACACCAATGATCTTGGAGCAGATCTTTACTATATAATTTAGACTGTTTCTGTCTCTGACTGACAGACCACTGAACCCGCAGATAAAGGAAAAGGACAGAACACTCTCAATAAAGGAACAATTAAAATAGCAGAGAACGGCCTTTGAGACATTGAACGAATTCAGTTTCCTTAAAAGATATATCTGTTGATGGCATTTTTTAACAATGACATCAGCGTTGAAGTCAAATTTAGACCGGAGTCAAAGACAGTTCCAAGATATTTGTAGGAGTCTAAAACTTCCACTTGCTCACCTTGAATGGTGCTAGTGCTGTAGTTCAGTGTCTTCTTCCTAAAGTCAATAATCATGTCCTTAGTCTTGGCAACATTAAGATCTAAGGAGTTTTTGTCACATCATTTTACATAGTCTGACAAGGCTCTTCCATGGCCAGTTTCAGAACTTTGCAGCAGTGAGAGCAGGACTGTGTCATCTGAGAATTTTATCAAGTATTTGTTTTCCTCTGTTGACCTGCAGGTAATATAATAATAATAAATTTTATTTATATAGCACCTTTCAAGCAATACAGCACAAAGTGCTTCACAAGCAGGTAAAATACATGTACATGAAAGCAATAAAACAAAATTGGGAAACAAGGAATTAAACATCAAAGGAAAATCAAGATAATAAAAGGTGACGTACATGAACGTACATTTGATACATTTGAGGTTTTAGCGATGAATTTTTCAGTGCTGGATACAGGTGCCGGCCCTGCCTCTGATCACCCTTTAGCTTTGGTGACAGTCTACAGGCCCCCTGGCCTTTACTCTGCCTTTATTCAAGATTTTTCAGAATTCCTTTCAGACTTAGTTTTAAGCTATGATAGAATAGTTGTATTGGGCGACTTTAACCTGCACTTTGAGAGGGCAGATGATTCTCGAACATCCGCATTCACTAACATTTTGGAGTCAGTCGGCTTCGCTCAGAGTGTTGTTGGCCCAACTCATTTTCATGGTCATACTTTAGACCTGATCTTAAGCTTTGGCATTAACATTGGGCAGGTCAGGATTCATTCACATAATCCCAGTTTGTCTGACCATTTTCTTATCACCTTCTGCTTACAATTGACCCACCCTGCATTGTTAGAAACTAGGATGTACACTGGTCGTACTTTTACTGCAACAACTTCTACAAAATTCACTGAGGTTTTCCCATCTTATTTTGAGCATCCAGTCAGTGCCTCCTCTATTGACGACACAGCAGAAAAGTTTGCTGATGCTCTCCGTTGTGCCCTTAATGTAGTCGCGCCACTGAAATATAAAAAGATTACTCAGAAGAAGAGGCTAGCCCCATGGTACACTGACCAGACAAGGACACTAAAGCAAAAATCTCGTCATCTAGAACGCAAATGGCGCTCCACTAAATTCCAGGTATTCCATAGTGCTTGGAAAGAGAGCCTTGTTGCATATAAGCATGCTCTTTCTTGCGCAAGGTCCTGTTACTTTTCAAATCTCATGCAGGAAAATAAAAATAATTCTCGATTTCTGTTCAAAACCGTGGCTAAGTTAACTAACAATCATGCTGCAAGTAACCCTCAAATTCCAGTCTCTTGCAGCAGTGATGATTTTTTAAATTTCTTTAATGGCAAAATTATTGGAATTAGAGAGAAGATCACTGCTTCCTTACCAGTTTGCGATGGCGTTTCTCATGATATGGAGTCTTGCACATTACACACAAACCAGTTTGAGTCCCTTTCTCCTATATCCCTGAGTGAACTAGCCAAATTAGTTGTTACTTCCAAATCATCTACTTGTATCTTGGATCCCATTCCCACAAAGCTAATGAAAGAACTCCTGCCCATTCTTGGCGGCCCAATTCTTCACATAATTAATTCTTCTTTGATTTCAGGTATTGTTCCCACTTCATTTAAGATGGCAGAAATCAAGCCGCTGCTTAAAAAACCAGATTTGGATCCCACAGTCCTAGCCAATTATAGGCCAATCTCAAACCTCACATTTTTATCTAAGATCCTTGAAAAATGTGTTGCCCAACAGCTCTCTTCTTTCCTGCAAACTAATGAGGTATTTGACAGTTTTCAGTCTGCCTATAGAAAGCATCACAGCACTGAAACAGCCCTCACTGTTGTAGTAAATGATCTGCTTCTCTCTATGGATAGTGGCCGCATTTCTGTTCTCGTCCTTCTCGATTTAAGTGCCGCCTTTGATACAGTAGACCACCATATTCTTCTTCGTAGGTTGGAAAAATTAGCTGGTATTTCTGGACTTGCCCTTTCATGGTTTAAGTCTTATTTGTCTGATAGATCTCAGTTTGTCCGGGTAAATAACAAGTGTTCAGAGTATTCCAGGGTTAACTTTGGAATACCTCAAGGATCTGTTCTGGGCCCTTTGCTTTTTTCACTATACATGCTTCCGCTTGGAAATATCATAAGTACACTTGATGTTAAATACCATTGCTATGCAGACGACACACAGCTCTATATATCCTTTAAACCGGGTGAAAATGATCCGGTTACTAGATTAGAGATGTGTCTGAAAGCTGTTAAAGCTTGGATGACGCAAAATTTTCTTTCACTAAACCCCGATAAGACTGAAATATTGGTACTGGGTCCCAAATGTCTTAGAGACTCATTCGTTAAGTTCTCTCTTAACTTAGATGACCTCTCTGTTTCTGCCAGAGCTGTCGTTAAAAACCTTGGTGTGACTCTTGATTCAGAACTCTCTTTCCAGGCTCACATCAACAATATCATCCGAGTGTCTTTTTTCCATCTTCGAAACATATCTAAACTTAGAAAAATGTTGTCTCTTAAAGATGCTGAAAAATTGGTTCACGCATTTGTCTCTTCTCGGCTGGACTATTGCAATGTCTTACTGTCTGGTTGCACTAGCTCAGCCCTGAAACGTCTTCAATTAGTGCAGAATGCTGCAGCTAGGGTTCTGACTAGGACTAAGAAATATGATCACATTAGCCCGGTGCTCAAAAATCTTCATTGGCTGCCTGTAAAATTTAGAATTGAGTACAAAATACTATTACTAACTTACAAAGCCTTAAATGACTTGGCCCCGGAATATCTTTGCAGTCTTCTCATTCCTTACTCCCCACCAAGATTACTTCGTTCACAAGGTGCTGACTACTTGAAAATTCCAAATATATCTAGAATTACAATTGGAGGCAGAGCATTCTCTTATAAAGCACCAATTCTCAATCTCCCAAGACAAATTCGGGCTTCGGACACACTCTCTGTCTTCAAGAGTAGGCTGAAAACTTATCTTTTTAGTCAAGCCTATGATTAGTTCATGATTAGTTATGTGTTGGCTCTGGTGGGACTGACTACAACCTTGATTTATGACATGTTCACGATATTGGAAGCCAGTGTTATGTAAATCCATGTGGAACCGGTGGCACTGAGCCTGCATTGACGGTGCCAGTGGGGCTTGCTACAGCCTTAGTCACTGGGGAGGACCATATGGTACTGGTGTAGTGTTAAGCAAATCCACGTGGAACCGGTGGCACTGAGCATGCATTAACGGTGCCAGTGGGACTTGCTACAGCCTTAGTCACTGGGGAGGTCCATATGGTACTGGTGTACTTTTAAGCAAATCCATGTGGAACCGGTGGCACTGAGCATGCATTAACGGTGCCAGTGGGGCTTGCTACAGCCTTAGTCACCGGGGAGGTCCATTTGGTACTAGTGTCTAGAAAATCTGAAGTGATCTTCCTGGAATAAGTGTAGGGCCTCTGTGCTGCTGGAAGTGGATGGAGCGGTGTTGACTGTTTCCTGACCAGTCAGCTCCTAAATTCTCATTTGGCACATGACACAGGACTGTATTTTTATTAATATGCAGTAGTTTTATCCAGTGCCTCACCCCACTTTTTTCTGTCTCTCTCTGAGGATCTCTCCCTCCACAACCCTGAGTCCTGGACCATCCGAGCCCTGTCCCTCACCATGAGCGCTGGCTGCTGCTGTCCTGATCCAGTCCTGCACCATCCTTGGCATGCCACTTCCTCCAGCAACTGATAGCACTGTTTAGATGGACTTTTATGGAACTCTATTGTTATTATGTTCTTATTAACTAGCTAGCCCGCGGAGGATGGGCTTCCCCACTATAGCCGGGTTCCTCCTGAGATTTCTTCCCACTGGGGAGTTTTTTCTCACCACTGTTTTAGGATTTTTTTCCCTACCGGGAGTTTTTTGCCTCATTTGCTGTAGTGGGGAATAGGCTGGGCACTGCCCTTTCAGTAACTCATCTCTGACTGTAAAGCGTCTTTGTGACAGTTTATCTGTGAAAAGCGCTAAACAAATAAATTGAATTTGAATTTGAATGAAAACACAACCATAAAAGAATTTAAACCGTAAAATCAGCAAAAGCTACCCTAAAAAAATGAGTCTTTAAAAGAGATTTAAAAGACAATAGAGACTCAGCATTTCTTATGTTGTTTGGGAGGCTGTTCCAGAGTATTGGAGCCTTAACCGAAAAGGCTCGATCACCCCTTGTTTTTAACTTGGACTCTGGAACAGCCAATAATGCTTGCTTGGAGGATCTTAGCAATCTTTTAGGTCTGTAAGGATTTAAAAGCTCACTTATATACTCTGGTGCCATGCCATGGAGTGCTTTGAAGGTAATCAACAGAATTTTAAAATCTATTCGGAATTGGACAGGCAGCCAGTGCAAAGATGCCAAAATCGGAGTAATGTGGGCTCTTTTATTTGTTCTAGTGAGCAATCTTGCCGCTGAATTTTGAACCACTTGCAGTTTGTTCAAAAATGTCTTATTCAAGACAATTAAATCATGAGTTGCAGTAGTCTAATCTAGAGGAGATAAAAGCATGAATAATTTTTTCCGTATCTTCAAATGACAGAACAGACCTAATTTTAGCTATATTACGGAGTTGCAAATAGCATGACTGTACAAGCTTCTTTACATGGAGCTCAAATTTGAGTTCAGTATCGAATATCACACCGAGATTTTGGGAAGAGGGCCTAATGTTAGAAGCAAGAGGTCCAAGTGATGGTTGGATTTTATCCGACACCAACTTTGGACCAAGTATAATGACTTCGGTTTTATTTGAGTTTAACTGCAAAAAATTTTTAGACAACCAATTTTGAACATCAGCTAAACAGTCATGCAACACCAACACATTGCTGAAATCAGAGGATTTTACTGAAATATACAACGGCGTATCATCAGCATAACTGTGAAAACCTATTTTATGCTGACGAATAATAAAACCCAGAGGTAACATATAAATACAAAACAATATAGGCCCAAGTATGGAGCCTTGAGGTAAACCTGAAGTAAGCAGTACAGACGAGGATACATGTTCACCGATGGAAACCAAAAATTTTCTGTTCAATAGATAGGAAAGAGAACCATGGAAGAGAACCATTTCAGAACTGTCCCAGAGGGCCCAAGCCAATTTTTCAGCCTATCAATCATGATGGCATAATCAACTGTATCAAAGGCAGCACTGATGTCCAAAAGCACGAGTAATGAGCAGTGGCCAGAGTAAGCATTCATCAGAAGATCATTACTGACCCTGAGAAGGGCCGTTTCTGTACTGTGCTGACGTCTAAAGTCTGATTGAAATTCCTCAAAAATATTGTTGGTTTCCATCACTTCTAAAAGTTGCTTTGCGACCACTTTTTCCAAGACTTTCGAAATAAAAGGCAGTTTTGATATTGGTCTAAAATTACTAAGAATGGCTGGATCAAGATTTGGTTTTTTTAGAAGAGGTTGAATGCAGGCAATCTTAAAATAGTCTGGAACACAGCCAGTAGAGAGAGAACTGTTTACCACAGAAAGCAGGGCAGGGCCAATAGCTGTCATTACTTCTTTAAAGAGCCTAGTGGGTATAATATCTAAGGGACTAGATGAGGGCTTCATACGGGACACTGTTTCAAAAAGATCCAACAGAGAAATCGGTGCGAAACAACTCAGCAAGTTTAAGCGAGGACACAAGACCGTAACAGATGGAACATGACTGATATTAGACCGTATGACTGCTATCTTGTCAATGAAAAATTTCAAGAACTTCTCACAATCAGCGGGGGATGAAGCTGATGCAACAGCAACTGGAGGGTTCACCAGACGGTCAATTGTTTTGAATAAAAATCTAACATTATGCTGATTAGCGGCTATTAATTCAGAGAAGAATTTATCTCGAGCATTTTTTACTACTTGATTATATGAATTTAACAGGCTTTTCATACGTACATAAATAACATTTTGTTTAGTGGCCTTCCACTTCCGTTCCGCTTTTCTGCATTCCCTCTTATGGCTGCGAATCTTATCATTGATCCAAGGCGAATTCTGTTGCACAGCTGTTGTTCTAATTTTGAGAGGCGCAACAGCATTCAGAGCAGACAAGCACATTTTATTAAACAAATTTAGCATTTCATTACTCTCTGTAACATGCGCTATATTGAAGCAGGTATTTTAAAAAATGGATGAAAATTTTGAGGCTGTGTGGGAGGTTACCACACGAGAACGAAAGGATTGCTGCACTTTGGTTTGAGCAATAGGGGCCTCGATTTCGAAAAACACACCGAAATGATCGGAGATGAAAAGATCCTCGATCTTGAGGTCGTTCAAATTCACGCTCAGAGTAAAAACTAAGTCCAAAGTATGGCCGTGTTTGTGCGTGGGGCCAGACACCCACTGGACTAGGTTGAAGCACTCTGAAAGGTTTAAAAATTCAGTGGCCAAGCTGTCTGAGGGAACGTCCATGTGAAAATTAAAATCACCCACTATTATGAATCCGTCATATATTAAAACCACTGAGGACAATAACTCCGAAAATTCTGATATAAAACCGTCAATCGATTTAGGAGGGCGATACACAACAACATACACACAATAGGGTTATGAAAATGAGCTGTGAGCTGTGATGTGAATAGAGGCCACTAGATGGCAGAATTTACCTTTCTTTTATTGAGCTCAGACTGATGTTATGTTCAGACATGTCCTGGACATGTCTGGGGCAAGTCCCCGAAAAATAAAAAAAAGAGGTCTAAATGTGGGTGGGGTCTGCAAAAGAGTATATAAAGGGGTGTTATGTATGATAATTTTTTGTACAGCTTTATATTCCATTTGTAAATGAAGATTTGTTACATGCTGTTTTGCTGCCCTGCTGGTCAGCTATATTTATTTTGTTCATTGGCACCATCTGGTGGCGTACTTGTAAAATCATTAAGAAAAGTCTAGTAATTTCTCGAAGCTTCTGGCACTTTCCTGCTTGGAGGGGGCGGGATTTCCCTAGAATCCTGTGGATCTTTCTGGAAGGTTGCTAGACTATAAAAAGGCTGTGATTTTAAGCACAGAAGAGACAGACAACAAGGAGAGACAGACAACAAAGAGAGCAGACAGCAGAAGAGAGCAGACCAGAGTTTTGTTTTGGCAACAGTTAAATAGTGGCAGAGTGTTATTTGCTGATTTAAATCGTGGATATTCTTTTGTTCAATTTTTTTTTGTAAAGAATAAATTTGTTTTACTTGTACTTGCCGGTTTTTTTGTTGTGATTTTTCCAAGTCATAACAGGGGAGAATTGAGACAGTAAAGTAGTAGGAGAAATTGCAAGAAGATGACCAGACCTGCCATTCTGTTCAAGACCTGTGACGTTTCTTTTGTGGATTTCTTTGCCTGTGTTTGAGCGTTTTCATCCTTCAGGACATCACCAAGCCACCCCCACGAAAAGGGATTGTAAATATACTCAGCAACAAAAGTTTCTGTGACACCATTTATGTGTATGTTATAAATGAAACGCAAAGATCTCAATGCAATCAATGTTTACTTAACAGGAGAAACACTGACTTTTCAGTGCCAACGTCACTCAAAACGAAAAATGTCATTTTCATGCATCATGAAGCACTTGTCTGACGTCTAACCAATTGTGACCTTCACACTTCAATACCGGGTGTGACTTCCTCGTGCCATGATGCAAGCAACGCATCTCCGGCGCATGGACCGAATCAGATGTGCCAGAAATTGCTGTGGGATGTCATTCCAAATCTGACGTAGACGTTGTCGCAATTCCTGGAGTGTAGCTGGCGGGTTATCCAACCGCCGCAAACGTCGATCCATCTCGTCCCAAAGATGCTCGATTGGGGACATGTCTGGGGATCTGGCTGGCCATGGCAGGACATTGACATGTTGTTGCATCAGATACTGCTGTACAATCCTTGCAACGTGTGGTCTGGCGTTATCATGTTGCAGCGTTATTCTGGGACCATGTTGCATCAAAAACGGTACCACCAATGGCCGTAGCACTTCATCGCGATATCTTTGACCTGTCAGATTTCCATCAATAACAAGCAAATCTGTTCTGTTTCTAGCCGTGATCCCTCCCCAAATCATGACACTACCACCTCCAAAACGATCAAATTCCTGAACACAGTTGTTGGCATAACGTTCTCCACGTCGACGGTATACACGTAAACGACCATCACATCGGTTAAGCATGAATCTTGATTCATCAGTGAAGAGTACAAGATCCCACTAACGTTGGATCCACCGTCGATGTTGTTGTGCCCACTGTAGACGCAGTCGTCTGTGTTGTACTGTGAGTATTGGACGTCTTGCTGGCCGACGTGGGACAATGCCAAAATGACGGAGACGGCGACGGATTGTCTGTGCAGACAGTCGCCTCAAACCAGGTATCGTTCTTGCAGTTATGGTTGCAGGTTGGAATTGATTTCGGAGATGGGTTGTTCGAATCCAGTTGTCCTGTCTGGGAGTGGTTACTCGTGGACGGCCGCTGCGAGGACGGTCTCTGACATGTCTTGTCTGCTGATGACGCTGCCATAAGTTCCAAATGGTGTTTCGGTGGACATTCAGGCGATGAGCAACTTCCCTCTGCGAGGTTCCGGATTCAATCATCCCAATGGCCCTCCACCGATCATTTTCAGACAGTCTTGGCATTTAGAGGGTAGAGTTCCTGATCCGAAATGGCTGTGTTTTCGATAAGTGATGCTTCCGTCGTTCATCAGGCACAATGTGAACATTCCAAAAATTCTCCTCTTTTATTGCCATCCACAAGCATGATTTACGCACATTTTCACGTGCAAAGTCATTTTCTCGCATTTTCATGATTTCCATTTCAATGTTGTGTTTACGTGTACTGTTTCAGTCTGATATCACCATGTATGACAATTTCATAATTGCGTTATGAAAAATAATTAACAATATTGGTGTCACAGAAACTTTTGTTGCTGAGTATATTTATGTTTTGTATATAATTCAATCTTGGTCTTTAGGTTAGTTAGTTGTTATTGTCTTTGTTTAATTAAATGTGTTTGAGTTTTGTAACTGTATCTGTCATCTGTTGCGTTGTAAATCTAATAACAAATTGGGGCCATAACAGAGCACACCTGAGGCAGCTTTCAAGAGGATTGCAAGGTATTCAAAAGAGGCAAATTTACTGAGATCAATCTCGGAGCAGCTAAACTTATTGGAATAAATAGCAGCTATGCCACCTCCCCTCTTTCCTTGTCTTGCTGCTTGAACAAATTTGTAGTCAGGTGGGCAAGCCTCAATTAAAGTTCTCACGTTAAAAGATGCCTTATTGACAACGCTAGCTGATTTTTTATGTGTCCGGGGTCTAAATGAAATATTGACCAAGTTGCTGCGACGGCAGCCAGCGTTATTTTTAGATACAATTCGCGATTGAGATCTTGCTGAAGTAATTGTAACAATTGAATGTGAGACCTCAATTACCGGAGAATCAATTAGTCATTTACCTGACAGGTGAATGGTATAAAAGATGTTCTCAGCTAGCTTCCGAGTACCGAGAGGAGTGGGGTGAATTCCGTCTCTTCTAAAGAAGGCTGCACGCTCCCAGAACAGAGTAAAACTATCAATAAAACAGATTTTATGAGAGGAGCATTCAGATTGTAGCCAGGAATGAAGACTAAGAATTTTACTAAAACGCCCTATCCCTCGACCCAGAGTTGGAATAGGACCCGAAATAAAAACACGTTTCTCACAGTCCTTGAGCGCATCGAGCAATGAAGTAAAATCACGCTTCAGTAGTTCGGACTGTTGATATGAAGTGTCTTTAGTTCCAACATGGACTACAACGTTCCGAATATGAGGATATTTATCCAACAGGCCAGGAATCTGGTCTAAAATGTTTAAATCTCTGGCACCCGGGAAGCAGAGCGTGATTGTAGACTTCGCTCGTATGTTCTCACGATTGAGTCTCCAATAATGAGAGTAGCAGGCGGTCTCGGGGCACTGACCGAAGACCTGAGTCTAACAGGAGTACCGACCAGAGTACTTGGCCGCGGGACAGTGGAGCTTGCCTTTCGGGGTCGGTTATCCTCTCTCGGCGCGGGCGGCGGAGGTGCAGCCGGGCGAACAGGAGAGGGCGAGGGTGACGAATCCTCCTCGTCCAGGATGGAAAACCTGTTCTCGAGCTGCAGGTCCCAAACAGGCGGAACTCGTGATGATCTCCTGCCACGCGATACGACCCAGGGCTCAGCCTGGCAGGGTGTGGAGCTGACGACCCCCTTGGGCCTCGCTCCCAGCTGGATCCAGGGGTCCTCGGTTTGGGTAGGAGCGGCTTCACTGAGGAGAGCCATGGAATCTCAATCACCCGTGGTAGTGACATTCGTCACGGCGAGAGCTGGAGCAGGAGCAACCACGGAATCGATGAGCTGCTTATCGTCCCTAATCTGGTATAGGGTAGAAATTCTCCCCTCCAGCTCAGCGAGCCTTTGGGACATGCGGACGCAGCTCACGCAGCCAGGCGGAGAGGTGAGTGGAGACATAATATCGTTTGGCCTGCTAGGCTTTAGCTAACAATACTCAGATGCAATAAAACTACTTTAAAAACATAGAACAAATTAAAATTACACAGCGGATAAAATAATAAAACAAGTAAAATAATAAAATGACTTAAAACATTTTTTAAAAAAGATTAAAAGTAATAAAACCGAAGCTGCAGCCAAATCAAACCGCCACCGGACGTAACGTGACCGGACGTGTCAGTATACATGATAAAAAGTAGCGAAGACAGGACACAGCCCTGAGGTGAACCTGTGTTGGAGATCCCAGCGTCTGTCAGCTGTCCATTTACTAAGACTCTCTGGACTCTATTTGTTAAAAAGTTCAAGAGCAGCAGTAAAATCTGGCTGGGAAGGTTAATATAGGAGGCAAGGCGTTCAATTAAAATGTGCGGTTGCATCTTGTTAAAAGCAGAGGAGAAGTCTGCAAACAAAAGTCTAGCATGTGCCTTTGGTTTTTCCAGGTGCTTAAAAAGTTTGTTAAGTATAAAAATGTTTGCGTCCTCTACTCCTTTCCCATTTTGATAGGCAAACTGGAGAGGGTCAAGTTTTCCATAGATGGTGGACATGATATTGTCTTTCAGAATTCTCTCAAGGTTTTTCATCACCAAGGATGTTAAGGCAATTGGCCTAAAATCATTGAGTTCATTAGCCCGGTTAGATTTTGGGATAGGAACAATAATTGAAGTTTTCCATATCTTTGGAATCTGAATTCGATCAACACACATTTGAAAGAGTTTAGAAAACACACCACTGAGCTGCTCTGAACAATGTCTCAGCGTTCGACCGCAAATATTTTCTGGGCCAGCAGCCTTTTGTATATTTATCTTCCTAAATAAGTTTGTGACTTCTTCCTGAGTAATTACAATATTCCTTTCTTTAGACAACCCAGGGCTTGTTGTTTGGGTAGATAGTAACTTTTCTTGTTTCAATGACTGAGTCTACACAGAAGGTGATATAGGAGGAGATAGTGTCCGACAGTTGATCCATGTCATCACAGGCTTCAAAGAAACAATCTGTGCACTCAAAGGATGCCTGCAGAGTAGCTATGCTGTCCTCATTCCAAATTTTAACAGCCCTCTCCTCTTTCTCCATGCGCCAGAAAGACTGCTGGTAATCAGGTACTAAATATACACTGTTATGATAGGACGCACCGAACGAGGGCAGAAGTAGCGACTTGTATGCTCCGTTAACGGACTCGAAACACAGATCAAGTGTTGTGTTTTTCTGTGTCGTAGTACATGTCACATATTGTTCATAGTGCTTCAAAGTTTTCGTTAGATTATATACACCAGAGTAAAGAACAACTGTTGGAATTAGCGAGGCAGATAGAAGGGCCGTAGAGATATGGACAGCAACTCTATGTCAGTGGTGCAAATACGTTCTCGTATCACAGTGGTATAACAGTACCTCTGATTAACGTAGAAGCATTCACCACCTCCGCGACTTTTCCCTGTTATTTCTTGTGAACGATCCAGGCGAATGGGGCTTCCAAACCCTGTTAGCCTTAGATCTAAGTCGGGGTCCGAGTCAGTAAGCCAGGTTTCCGTGAGGGCAAGTAGACAGGTATCCTTTATCTCCTTTTAAAACTTGACGTGCACTTGATTTAGGTCTGCGGAGCTCCACGGGGGCATTGGCCAGAGTCATACCCACTGTAGAGTCGCGCAGAGAAAGAAGAAACTCATGGTTGTGAGTTACTCGACAGCCGCTGGTGTGTCCCAAGGACTGTATAAAAGACAGACGACGCGTCTCCATTCACTCCCATTCAACAAAAATGGAGCCAAAATATCCTCGATATGGCCGCTGCCATGTTGCACATTTGGAGCCTGAGTCGGCGCAGTAGTGATCAGGGGTAGAGCCGCGCTATCGAATCCAACCCACACACCATCCGACCAGCCCCCCTGAACTTTTCACCTGGTCTGGCAGCTGAGCAACTAACGTAAGTGCCCGCAATGGCCAGCTCTCACTCGGAGACGGTGCAGGAAAGTGAAAGGACCCAACGACTGCCGGCAGCATAAATATTCAGAGGCTCGTTTAGAAGGTAAATGGACTCAATGGCAAAACATTCCCCACCTCACAGTCATCTGTTTCGAAATTAGTTGAAGTACCTAACTGGCTATCTATGATATCTTAGAACTGAATCTTGTTTAACTGGCTAGGTGTGTAGCTAATTACATTAAGTAATTAATGTAATTACTTTTTTTACGAGATTACGAGATTTTTGCCACATCTCGGCCACAGCCAGCTCCAGTCAATGCTCTCCACCGTCACTTACCCAATGTTGCGAATGGCGTGCATATTAACGCCGACTTTCGTTGTATTTTCTAATTGACCGGGTTCAACCGGGAAATCGCCATTTCGTATGCGCATGTAGGCCTACCAGCGGAGTAATGGGTCGAACTTTTAATTTTTTATTATTCTGTCATTTTTCAACACGTTAGAACGCTAGGTCGACTTTTGAATTTAAATACACTGTCCTTCTAACCAAAGTTAGCTTGCTGTGTTTAAGAAGTCGCATATCTTGCCGCTAGCTAATGTTGTATTTCTACAATGTAAAATGTTTGCAGTTGAAGATAACCATCCTGACTAGGCTTGGGGGACCAGCGATTCATTCCCTGGGATAGTTAACTTAGCAATGCACACCCCTCCTCGTTCTTTTTTGTGGACTCGATGTATTTGAATGCATAGTAATTGTTCAATTTTTGTTATCCTCATTTTTAGACGACGAAATGGACTCGGTATCCTCCACAGTGACCAAGAGTATGTATAAATCTCGTGGGAATATCTAAAAAACTGACGCTTGTGGTCATTAAAGCATAAGACCTTTCACGGGAGAATGTCATAAAAACTGATTTATAACATTAAATCACATCCATTTCATGCATAAAAAACACAATACCACCAGATAAAATATGGAGAAATATTAAATGTGCTAAATTACATAGAAAGGCAGCAGAAGTGTATCATTTAAAGGTGACATTTGCTCTTTTCAACCAACAGGGCCAAAAGTTTATATCATAGGGGGACAGCTACATCTGCCGTGGGGAAAACCGTGCAAGGGAGACCATTGAGACCAACCTGGTCTCAATGGTCAGTGGTTTGGCTAGGGTGGCGTGGTTTGGAGAAACCCTCTCCCCTTTATCCACCAGTACCTGAGAGGAAGAGCTGTGCCGGAGGTCCAGCTGGTCCACTGTGGCGGGAATGACCTCGGAAAGATCAAGAGTGTGAAGCTTGTCGCAGGGATCAAGCAGGACTTGGAAGATTTTCATTGGCAGTTCCCTTGGATGAAGATTATCTTTTTTTTTTTTAAATCCCTCCACCACCCCCCCACATTTTGGGGGCCTACTGAATTTAATCAATTACAGTAAATTTCTCAAAGACCCCACACCCACCCTTTTACTCCCATCACAACACCCTAAACCCATATTTACAGATGATACAGTGAAAGGACAATGACATAAATTAGAATGTAAACATACACAAAGATGAGTAAATTGAAGTGAAAATTAAGAACATACCTACACAATACCTACATTAATCATAATTATATATATGTATACATAAACATATGCATACATACATACACATACATACATACAGCATATAGATATATATATACATACATAAACGTACCTAGACACACACACATACATAAGATACATGCTTTAGCAAATATAGTCATACAACATATCATATATTATGTACTCATACAATTACTTATTTTCATTCCCATCCTTCTGCCACTCTCAGCGCCCTCCATCTATCCTTATACACACTTAACCTACTGTTCTCTTGTGCCATTATACATTCAATTTTACTGTGATGTTTTACAAAGATTTTGAATCTCTCTATCCTCAGAGCGTCCACAGATTTTGATTTAAAAATGAAAATTTTGCCAAGAAGTATTAAAATATTGACTATTTTTCCGCAGTCATTTTTTAGACTGCCCAGAAGAATGGTGGGCAAGTCCAGTGTAAAATTACTTGAATATAAAGCCAGCCACCTCTGAACCCCTGTCCAAAACAGACCTACACAGGGGCAGTACCAAAATAAATGTTCCACTGACTCAACCTCTTCGCCACAAAATCTACACAAGTTGGACTCCTCAATTCCCCAAATATGAAGCATCTTTTGAGTGGCCAAAAATTTATATATCAATTTAAACTGAAAAAATCTAATTGACCAATCTATAGTCGTTTTGTAAATTAAATTGAAGACCTGGTTCCATGGAATTGGGAAATCTAGCATATACTCCCAAGAATCTAAAATATTGTGAGGATTAGCTCTCAGGTTTCTTGATTCAAGGTGAAACTTGTATATCATTCCATTTATGCTGGTTTTTTCAATCCACTGAAAGCTTTTCATAAATGGTCGACAGACAAGCTCCTTGTTACTTCCTCGAACAATTCTTCTTTTCCATTTTAGCGGTATGGCGGCAACCAGTTGGTTGAACTTTTGTAGAGGGCAAACCTTGCCATAAATGTCAATTAACTCTTCATATGACATTAATTTACCTTCATTATTTACAAGATCATTTATAAAAATAATGCCAGAATCAAACATATTTTTCCAAAAAATTAATTTCTTACCAATCAAGATGTTAGAATTGAACCATATGATTTGTTGCAAAATTTCCTCTGTATTTTCTGGAGGATAGAATTGAAATTGCAGCCAACTTTGTATGGCTTCCATTAAAAATGGGGAAAGATTGACGGCCAGTTCCTTATTCAATTGTGAGAACTGGGGGCATTTAATCTGTAGAAAGGGAAACAGTCCCTTTTTAAAAATCGGGTGTACATTGTCTAATAGTCTCCGGGAGAACCATCCAGGGTTTTTAAAAAACTTTGGAATCAGGGAGGCTTTGAGTGAGAGATTTAAAGCTCTTAAATTTAACAGTTTTAGGCCACCTGATTCATATTCATTGTAAAGGTACACACGCTTAACTTTATCTGGTTTACCACTCCATATAAATTTGAAGATTTTTTTCTCATATTGTTTGAAAAATGATTCACTTGGTGAAGATAATGTCATAAACAAGTATGGAAATTGAGACACCACTAAGGAATTAATCAAGGTGATTTTACCATAAAGTGTTAAATATTTCCCTCCCCATGGCTGCAGAATTTTATCTATTTTATCAAGTTTTTTATTGAAGTTAACTTCTGAGAGATTATCCATGTTTTCAGGAACATGGATGCCAAGAATATCAACTGATCCATTCTTCCACTTTATGGGTAAATTACACTGTAAGGTAAATGTTGTGTTTTTCAGAGAACCGATCCTAAGTATTGTGCATTTGTCATAATTTGGCTTCAAGCCTGATAAGCAGGAAAAACAATCCAGGTCCTGTGTTAGGCTTTGTAAGGATAAGGACTGAGGTGTCAACAGAAAGGTAGTATCATCTGCATACATAGAAACCTTTGCATGCAGCCCCTGGATTTCTAAGCCTTTGATATTTTTATTTGATCTAATCTTCATAGCAAGTATTTCAATTGCCATTATAAACAAATAAGGTGATAAAGGACAACCCTGTTTTACTCCCCTTGACAGTGAAATATCACCTGAAATATGACCATGATTTATAATTTTACATGTTAGGTTGTTGTACATAACTTTAACCCATTTTATGAGAGAGTCACCAAAGTTAAAATATTCAAGGCATTTATAAATAAAATCCAGACGAACCTTATCAAAGGCTTTTTCGAAATCTGCAACGAAAATTAAACCGTCTTTTTTTGATATTTCATAGTTCTCTATAATTTGCAGTAGCTGCCTAATATTGTCCCCAATATTTCGACCCTGTTGAAATCCAGACTGGTCATTGTGAACAATATCAGATAAAACATTCTTAATGCGATAGGCAAGACATTTTGCTAGTATTTTGGCATCACAACACTGTAGTGTAAGAGGTCTCCAGTTTTTTAAATAAACTGGGTCTTTATATTGGCCACTACTTTCTTGTTTTAATAGCAGTGAAATCAGGCCACTTTGTTGGGTCTCAGACAGTACACCCTTATCATATGAGTAGTTAAAACATGTAAGTAGTGGTTCTTTAATTTGATCATAAAAAGTCTGATACACCTCAATTGGTATGCCATCGAGGCCAGGTGTTTTTCCCGGCTGAAATGACTTAATTACCTGCCTAAGCTCGTCTTCAGATATTAGGCCTTCACAGGACTCTCTTTGCATGTCTGAAAGCTTAACATGGTTTTCAGGAAAAAAGTCTTTGCAGTGGGCATCATTTAGAGGCAGTGGCGGAGTCTGAAAAGAAAACAGTTCCATAAAATATTTTTCTTCTTCTTTTAATATGTCTGTTGGGGTCACTAGAGTTTCACCCTTATTTGTGAGTAGTTTTTGTATGTTCTTTTTAGATGCATTTCTATATTGAAGATTTTAAAAATGTTTGTTGCATTTTTCACCTTTTTCCATCCATTTTGCTTTATTTTTTAAATATATATTAATTGATCTTTCTTGAAAAAGTTCTTCAAGTTCATTCTGTTTTTCTTCCAAGATGTTCAACATATCATTAGATATAATAACAGAGTTATCATTATCTCGTGTAAGTTTTTCAATTTCTTTTGCTAGATTTTTCTCTTTTGCCCTAAACTGCTTTTGTTTGAAGGAAGAGTATTGTATTGCATGCCCTCTAAAGGCACATTTGAATGTATCCCACACAATAAGAGGATCTGCTGAACCTATATTATTTGAGAAGAAGTCTGTAATGAAAACTTTTGTTTTGGTTATAAAAGTATTATCCATTAAAAGACTCTGATTAAATTTCCAGTATCCTCGGCCTCTAGGGAAATCGGTGAGTGATAGGTGCAGCCCTATCAGTTGGTGATCGGATCTTATTTTGTCTTCCATTAATGCGGTTTTAACTTTTGCAACCAAAGAGAAAGAGATCAGGAAATAGTCAATACGACTAGCTTGATTCTGTCTCCTCCAGGTATACCTGCGTAGATCTGGATTTCTGAGTCTCCAGATATCTACAAGGTCCATGGCATCCATAATACCTGAAATTCCTTTAAAAGCATGTGGGTGATAATTTGTGTTATGATTACCTTTCCGATCTAAAGCAGGGTTTAATACGGTATTGCAGTCTCCTACCATGATAAAGACGTCGCTTGTCTCTTGCAAACCTGATAGATTATTAAGGATAATCTCAAAGAAGTTTGTGTCATCATTATTTGGACCATATATGTTAATAATGGTAAAATATTTGCCATCAATTAATACAGTTAAGATGGTCCATCTTCCCAGTGGATCAGTGAGAGAAAGTGTTATTTTAATGTTCAGGTTGTTATGGAAGAGTGTCATTACACCTTTTGAGCTTTTTGTACCGTGGGAAAAATAGATTGGTCCCCCCCATTCTTGCTTCCAGACTGCTTCATCTGCAGGTATAGAATGCGTCTCTTGCAAACAAAGAATATCGTAACCTTTATCTTTGAGCCAAGTGAAAATCGTTTGTCGTTTTTTATGGTCTGCAAGACCATTACAGTTATAGCTAGCTATCCTCAGTTCTCCAACAACCATATTTGGTTTAAAGATTTGTATTTAACATCTTCTTTGATCCAAAGCGTCAACCAGGGCAATGTAATCATATAAAGCAGAATATGACAACAGTTAAGTCTGACACTAATTATGCACTGTCCCTCCACTTCCCTCCCACTTCCCAGTGTCTTCCCTTCCCAAATATCCAGTGATATACAGTCTACCTCTGACCCCCCACCCTGCCTTCCTTCCCTACACTTCCCCCATTTCAACAGACACTTCATTCAACCTGAGACATCTCTCAACACCATCCCACAAACTTGTATCCTGCTGCTAAGTTAAGCATTGTTTTCGTTGATAATTCAGATGCACGCTCTTCAATGACATCAACATTCTTTTAGAACGCATTTTTCACAAACTACATCTTCTGTCACATACCGTACAAACAGTTATGATGCAGTGAGGTCGTAATATACCCCCATGGATAAATTTATCAGCATACACACATAAGCATGTACAAATAAATAGATACACAAACATGCCTCACGTCTATACGTATGCACACCACATGCATGCCCACACACATACGCATACCTACATACGCATATAGGCAAACATACATACACATACTTACATACATATACCTACACATACATACATACCCCTATGTATACAGACCTACAAACACACAGATACATACATATAGACATGCATACAGATAGTGATACATAAACAAATAGACACATAGAGCAATCTACATACACCAATAGCTATAAAGACATATACATTGCATACCTAAATACATATATAGATACCTCGTACATATACATACACACATGTATATACATTTATATATACATGCACGCATATACATCTACATACATACAAATATACCCATCCATGTATACATCTGCACACGCAGTGCCATATACATGTTTGCATACACACATAATTGTGAGTGAAATAATAAGATCTGAAAGAATACAACTGTGAAAACTTGAGATTTGTAAAAATGACAACAGACACAACAGAACAGCAATGACACCAAGAGAAGGAAGAAAAAAAAATAGAATAATAACAATGCAAACAATGTCAGCGGTCATATCCTCTCTATTGTCTTTCCACTATTGCTTTCCGTCCATGCATTGTCGCTTTACGTCAATGCAATCTCGATTTGGAATTTGGTGAGATCCAGCACTGGAGTTTCCAGCCGTAGACCCTGGCTTCTCACTGGGGTTTTACTGCTGGTATTCCACCGCTCCAAATAAGTTCATGAAAAAACCTCCATCCGCTTTAGAGCCATGTTGTTATTTTGGAGTCTCTAAAAAGTTGGTTGTTGATGTACAGTTTATCTACTGATTATCTTCTTTGCCGGAAGACCTCTACCGGTGGAGGTCTTCCCATCCAAAGAAGAAAAAGCCCGGCGATATGTCAACTGTGCGATGGCGACCTTTGTTTCGCATATTGGTGGAGAGATTTTGTATCATCATCAGATAAAGCAGAGATCCTGGCCAATTTTGGCATGACAGAGTTCATTTCACCCCTATGGGAAATTATACATTTTTAATTAACATTGCCCTGCGTCTGAAAGACTAAATCCAGTAGGGTGATTCTGGAGTTGAATTTTCAACATCAGTTATGGGCGCAAAAAAAGGTAAGTTTGTTTGCTTTATGTGATGTTTGATGTACTTTTTATTCATTTATTTTATACTAGCCATCATACCTATTGTTTTCTCAGCTCTTCCTCTCCATCCACCTTCCTTTCTCTTCAATCTTTTCTCCAAACCATTTGCTTTCCCCAGCCTTCCCACCTGATGGGGCCTCCTTCATGTTTCCCCACGGCAAACGTAGCCAGTAGGTTGTTGATGGACCACAGACAACTACATGCAGTGTGGTTTTTGTTTAAATAATTTTTTTTCATTTAACACTCATTTGCATGCCTGATTTACTGCAGCAGAGGACGTGTGAATTACACATTATATGTGAAAGAATTCCAGAGTGAAGTCTTTGCTCAGTGTAAATGTAAAGACCTTTATTGCACATAACAGGTTTAATTTACCACCATCACAGGAAATGTGCATTGAATTACATGACATTCCTCATGTGCTCCCAGTCCTAGGACAGATGACTAGAGTCTTTGTTGGAATACTGAAGGCTCAGTAGTGAGATGAACAACTTCTGAATGCATTATTTTAAAAAACAAGAGCAATCTGGCAATGGCGGATCCCCCTGGCTGTAGGTTCTGTAACCTACAGGTTGTGTGGACAGACGGACGGACCGAAACCCCCAAAAGGCACAACTAAACCATAAGGAGAAGCTCCATACCAAATTTGGTGTTTGTAAGTGGTATAGTTTTCAAGTTCTGGTCTGGAAACGATTTTATTACAGACGGACGGACAGACACACTGATCGCTATATCCCCCCGCATTATATGCCGGGGGGATAAAAAAAGTTTATCCCCCCAGTTTATGCCAATCTTTGAAGACAATGGCATATAAGGAAGGTGACACAGACGGAACAAGCATACATTAGAGAAGCCAGTTAGAAGTCCAGTATTACTCAGTCAACATGGACTTATCTACCTCCTTGTAAATTATGGTCAAACAGAACCATTGCAGGTTTCTGTGACAATGCATAGTTGAGCAGTTTTGTCAAGCATTTTATCAGGTTTTCACTTATAAATTACTTCAGAAGTATCTTCCAGCAATACAACAAAATAATTGCTTGTGGCATGCTCCAAGTCTTCACTGGGTAATGCTGACGTCTGAATTTGAGGGCGGCTTCTGTAATCACCTGATTAAAAAAAAAACATTGAATTATTTGTGAAGCTTTTGTCTGAAACCTAAAGTGCAGTCTGCCCTACCATGACAGCAGTAAAATAGAATTCCATCCCATACATCTGGCAATTTCTCATATGGCAGGTTTGACATACTTACAAAAAATAGAATGGAGTGATATGCAGCTTTAAATACTTAGAAACTAAACTCTTCCTGCTACCAATTTACATTCCTTTTTATGTGGGGTTACATGGTACAGCAAGCCTGATACAGAAATACTCCGCCAGTCAAACAGCTGCACAGTCAAAGATTTAGCTGAAACCATTGTAGCTTGAATTACAGCACAAATTCTTTGTGTTATTCTCTTGACAACTCTATGCAAGGTCAGAACATTTACTTTCAATAGGAATTGCATTAACTATGGCTGACATCTCTTATTGACAACCAGATAGTTGAATGAATTTGAGGAATACATGCACCTATTCCGACTAATTTGAAACGTGTCTCAAACATAGTTTGTATATGAAGAGACATCACATTTCAAAATAACTTGCTCCATTTTTCGAGAAATAATAAAGCTGATCAAGGAAAATATTATCTTGTCATTGTGGAACGCCCAAACTCAGCTCTGACCGTCGAAATTAAGATACTGAAAACATTACCTTAACAGATGTGTTTCATTGGCTGAATTAATGAATCATAAATTGCCTTGTGCAAGGTCAGTTAACGTTAACTGAAGTCAGCTAGGTCGCTAGTCAACGTAAAGGTGACTCCATAGCAAACGCAGCAATAATTAATGTATAATTTAATAGCGCAACATCCATTACGCTACAAACTATTTTTAAATGTTGTTATTCCCAGTTTACACCACTCCCTCATTTACAGTTTGTGCCCCTTCTCTTGCCAGGCCAAACTCGAAATGTCTTTTCCTCGATACTTCGTCCGATCAATCTTTTGAGAGTTATCCCGCTAACTAGCCAATTCCAGTGAAGTAGATGCATTGATTCAAGCCGTAATTTCATCCGAAACCTGCCGAATTCACATTGAAATTATTAATCAATTGAATCCGCTTTCGTGGATGTGTCATTCTTGTCATATTTTCGTTGGTAAAATAGTCTGTACCTCCTCGATCTAATTACTTTTCCTTGCAGTTTTAGCAGCTGTCCATAAGATTACAACATAAGGTGGGACTTTAGTCGTGTTAAGCTCATTCGAGATAAGCTTTGTCTGCGCAGAATCGATCACCGGCGATCGCCGCACAATGCCTGCCGGTTAGTTTTGTGTCCGACTTCATCCCGACTTGCTCTGATGTCATGCATGCGACGGTAACGATAATCTCACGAGAGCAAAGCGGCTGAGCCAGGCGCTGCAGTTGCTCCCCACGAACTGTAACAGTCTGGCTAGACCTCAGGGAATTGTGGGAAAAGCATGTCTGTCCGTGTCCAAAGAGCTGATTAGCTCTTAGGGCTACAAACACTAGGCCTACGTTTCAGTGAAAATACTGAAGCCTATTTTCTGTGCAACTGTTAGACTATATTTAGTGTTAATTTAGTATTACCAAATTAGTGTTGGTGGGTGAATTTAATATTCTGAATCTTATGATGAGGAAGTATTATTATTATGAATCTTATGATGAGGAATAAAGATATATAATCTATGTGGTCATTATTATTATTATTATCAGTGGTAGTAGTAGTAATAGTAGTAGTAGCAGTAGTAATTAGTAATTATTTTTATTATTATTAATAATAATAATAATAATAATAATAATAATAATAGTAATAATAATTCACACTCATCAAAGCAAACAATCAGGTATTTACAAGACCAAGGCTAGAATACCAGATACATGCATGTTGTAGCTATAATTAATAGCCTACATATTAGGTGTACACATAAAGATTAGCCTATATTAAGAGACTTTTGCTGCATGTCTCCCACTGTAGGCCTATGGTATATGTTGCATGAGAACATTTGTAGGTTTCCTGTCAATTCTTTAGATAAGATTGTATGATTTCTGAATGGAATGCGCTTTAATCTTCTGTAGGCATTGTTTCATTCAATAAATGTGACTTTCATGGGATAACATCTGCACACACTCACCACAATCCTTATTGTTCCATCATTCAACATTAGAGTTATGAACTTGGAAATGAACTTCTTTCTTTCTTTCTTTCTTTTCCACACTTAACACACATAGATTATATATCTTCATTCCTCATCATAATCTTTCATGATCTTTCATAATGTTTTGATGCTGATCTTTTCTCCCTTCACTTTTAGGATGTCAACAGTGAGGAGGCTGTGTGAGATTGGGCAGACCACCACGGGCACTTATGTGATCTGCAAAGAAGGCTATGAAGAAACGGAAGACAGGGTTGCAATTGCAATAAAGTTATTTTTAACCGAAATAACTGTGCAATGTGTTATTACAACAGATGGAAGCCACGAGGTTTATTTGAAAGGTCGCCTTAACTTTATCAATTATACATATACACATCTAAAGATTAGGTTAAAAGTCACCATAAGTTTACTCAATAATTACACATAATCACCCAATGTTTATGTAAAAGGTCACCTTAACTTTACTCAATAATGGCATAAGGTTTATGTAAAAGTTCACCTTAAGTTGGAAAACTTTACTTCATCATTAAGTGTCAATTTCTTTAAAGTTTAGCTGATTCATTCACATTTACGGAACCTGATAAAAAAACCTACTACTAAACTTTACTCTTTATATTCAACTGATGTAATACAATGATGTGGAAAATTGTCATGTAATTAAATTAGGTAAAGTCCACATTTTAGGCTTGATGATTTTGAGAATTGTACAGATCTTGGAGACAGTAAGAGTGGTGCCACCTGTAATTATCTTCTTTTACAAATGGATGATGGTCCACAATTGTGTTACAACGTACAATACAGTTTATTTTTCAGGCACTCTGGTCCTAGAGTCACCCAAGGCACACATCAGCAATCACTGTGATGAGCAGTCTGTTCACAATTATCAGGGTTCATCGGTTCCTTTTTAACCAGGTGTGGTAATAAGGTATTGTAATGCAACTGAGTATATAAGGCACCTGCAGAGCATAGTTTTGACCTGCAATGATGGATAAAATTGTCATTACTATAAGAGACAACATAGGCCCCATTCAATTGAGAGCGGGCCGAGAAACAGCTGAAAGGCTAAGGACTGGTGAGTACAAAAGAAAACTATGCTACTTTTATATCATTAGCCATTTGGATGGCATTCATTAAATGACATCTGTTTCTCCAGATAAAAACTATGCCACTAAACTCAAAAAGCAAATAAGAGATGCAGAGCTCAATCGATGTAAGTTGTTTTTATTATGCAAAACATGAACACAAATACATACAGTATGGATGAGTTTTTACAATTGTAAGGTCCTCTAAAACAATACTGTGTACTGTGTATTTTACAAAACTCCATTTACCATAATGCTTTGTGTTTGGGAATATTTTCACTGTTCTGATGTGACAAACTGTATTAGCTAATCAGATGTATTTCTTCTGTTTTTATTTGAATTTTATAATCCACCAATAATAATTAGTACATGTTTTATGCTCGTGCTGATTACCGGAGACCGTTGAGACATAGCTTGGTACGTTGGCCGTTTTTGTTTTGGAGCGGGGACAGCGACAGAGCCTGGTGTGATTCAACGGTTAAGCTTGTTTTTTTTCCCTTGAAGTTTCTTATAACCTCGCTAAATATTAGCAATAGGGTTACGGATTTCTTCAGGCTAAGGTGAACCTGGTGGGCTGTTGAAGACCTGGGACTGGCGGCGTGAGTGCTCCGCGTTGGAGGAAGACTCGGTGCTGGACCAACAGGGGTCGTAGTGGCACCGCCAAGCTGCGTGTACCGCTAGGCGAGCCAGAGCAGATTACGATCTGTTAATTCCCCCCCTCCGTGCAGTTAGTTTGGAGGCTGGTAGAAAGACACAGCCGTAAGCTCCAGGACTGAGTGGGAAGACTGGTCGTGAGTTACGCACCACACATTTTGCTACGAGCGAGTCGAAGCAAGGGCACTGTCGCGGTTGCTACTTTGCCTACGGCTCAGAGGGCTGTGGATCCTTGGCGGAGCTAACGTTTGCTCAAAAGCTGACGTAACCTTTGTGCACCAACATACGGGCCCCAACTGTGCGCTGTGTTTTTTTTTTTTTTTAGATCTTTGTTAATTATAAATCGCTTTACTTGTTATTCATACGGGAAATCACTTAATGTGTTGTATATTAAATGTTTTCACTTTCATGGTTACATATCAATAATATTTCCTATTATTATTATTATTGCTTATTAATAAATATAATCATTATTATTTAATTCTATCTGGGGTGTTGGCAGCTCATTTTTTTCACCTGGCTAACGGTATTGCCATGAAGAGTGCTATTTAGGTAGCTTAATGAGTGTATTGTAATTGAATACACTACAGTTACATAGCTAGAGCATTTATTATAATAGATTGAACATAATGTATTTGAATTCTGGGGAGATACATCCTGCACTGGCTTGAGGGTAAGTGCAGTTTTTCCACAGTGGAGGCACCGCGCTACTAAATTTGTAATCATTTATAAGTATTCATATTCCTATTTACTACTACTACACAGTTATTCAATTACGCTTGTGGTATAAGGAATCTCAGCCAGCTCACCATTCCACCGCTGAGAACTTCGGATCCTGTTGCGCCATTATTTATTGTGATTTAGGGTAACTATAAGTAGCTGTACTGTGCTGGGTGATTAACACCCGTCCAAAAAGGGGTTACATTTTGGAGGCACCGCTGGGATTTTCCTGTTTACCAGAACGAGTAGGTAGCTGTGTTTTGCTTAGTGTTTGTCTTGTTTTAGCCCAAGTTTTTGCTGTTTTGCTGTTCACCTTTTAACATGGACCTTAGTCAGGCTGTTGAGTGGAGCCGTGAGGAGAATGTTGATTTGTCTCATGCAGCTGTTCTTAGCAGAGTGCCACTGGAGGCTAGTGATGATGTGGTTACCCATGTGCTCAGTACAGTCAAGGTTCTGGGTAGGACCCAGATCCGTGGTCGCCGTGGTGACAAAACTGGTAGGCACCTGTACATTTTAGTGGAGTCTTCTGCTGAGTTGGATCAGAGCTCTGTCCCTCCTGAAGTGGGAATTGCAGGTGAGGCAGGTCCATGGGCTGTTCATGTAGTGAGTAGCTTGCTGCCTGCTAGTCCTGCTCCTGAAGGGAATGATTTTGAAACTAAGCTGTTGGCATTGTTGCAGAAGGAGGGTAAGTCCATGGGTGATGTAAAGGCAGCTGTTCTGGGCCCTCAACCTCCTAAGCCTGATGTCAGCATTGATCTTGTGAATGCCATAGGTCAGCTCGTAGACCGCTGTAATCAGGCATCTGTTGATGCACCTGGCTATAGAAAACTGAGGCTGTTTTCTGGATTACGACCTGTTCCTCCTGGTGAGGAAGAGTATGAGGTGTGGATGGAGCAGGCTATTCAGATGGTTACTGAGTGGCAGTGCACTGATGCTGTGAAGCGGCAACGCATTGTTGAGAGTTTGCGTGGGCCTGCTGCGGATATTATTAGATTTTTGAAAGTCAGTAACCCGTCTGCCTTAGCTTCTGATTATGTAGCGGCTCTTGACATTACTTATGGGTCCACAGAGTGTGGAGCAGACCTTATGGCTTCGTTTCGCTATACTTTTCAAGAGGATGGAGAGAAACTGTCTGCTTTCTTGTACCGCTTGGACAAGCTTCTTCATCGCGCTCTTTTGAGAGGAGGGATTGATGCTGCAGGTCTGAATCGTGCACGCCTGGAGCAGCTCTTCAAGGGTGCTCTCACCAATGACCTTGTGGCTTTGCGTGTGCGTGTGATGCACACTTTGCAAAATCCGCCTTCTTTTTCGCAGCTAATGCGAGCAGTGAGAGAGGAAGAGCACTGGGTAAGTGCTAGAGAGAGTGCAAAGGTTTCTGCGGCCATTTCCACTGTTCGCCAGGTCTCTGTGACAGCTGCTGTCACTCTTTCCCATGAGCCTGTTACTTCAATAATGTCTGATGTGGACAGTCTGAGGAAAGAGGTTAAGGAGCTGACGTCTTTAGTAACTAGAATCTTGACTGCTACTACAGCGTCTTCTGCTACTCCACCAGTCTCACAGTGTGGCTCAAGCCAGGGCACAGGAACCACTGCTCCAGCTGCCCCCACAAGGGCTGTTTCTTCTGCTTCTTCAAACTTGCCGAAGTCTATGGCAGCCTCTCCTGTTCCTGCCATTTTCTGTTATAAGTGTGGAGAAGACGGCCACACCAAGCGAGAGTGCACACGTCCTGAGAACTTGAGATTAGTGAATCAGAAGCTGCTTAAGAGGGTCACGCAGCAGGGAAACTTCCCCGGAGCTCAGTGAAGGAACGGCACAGAGCTCCATCACATAAGACGCGTTCCGCTCATTGCTCTCCTCCAATCAAAGTCAGCCAATCACAATTACCATCTGGGTTAGTGGGGCCCTCGGCTGAGGTGCCCGTGCAGATAGAGGGCATTTATGCTAAAGCTTTGCTCGATAGTGGTTCTCAGGTCACCATCTTGTATCGTAGCTTTTACAATACATACTTGAAGCACCTGCCGCTGCAGCCAGTGGAAAGTCTCGAAATATGGGGTTTGAGCTCTCACAAATACCCATATGATGGATATTTGGCTCTCAGGTTGGAGTTCACTGAAGCTGTCACAGGTGTGTCTCAGGTAGTGGACGCTTTAGCTCTTGTGTGTCCTGACCCTAAGACAAAAGAGGGTATAGCCATTTTGGTTGGCACAAACACACACTTAGTGCGGAAACTGTTCCACTCTTGTCACGAACAGGCCGGAGACGGGTTTCTTAACACGCTTACTATACACCCAGTGATGAAAGAGATTTTTGAGTCCATTAAGCACACAGTTGTTTTGCCGGAGGATGTGGATAAGCATGGCACAGTGTGGTTCACTAGAACTAAGCCTGTTGTTTTAAAGCCTGGGCAGGAGCTGCAGCTCTCCGGCCTGCCCAAGTTTCCTGGTGAGATTCATGACTCTTTAGTCCTTGTAGATCAGCATGTTAGTGCTGATGGCGCGTCTGCCCCGGAGCTCGAGGTTAGGCCTGAAGTACATCCGGTCTCTGCTGTGTTGTGTCGTCGCATCACGGTAAATGTGAGGAATGTCTCTTCTAGGGATATTCTTGTGAAACGAGGTAGTCCCCTTGCTCACATATTCCCTGTAGACATGGTGCCGCAGATTCTGTCCACTTGCTGTTCCACAGACACTAGTACACTCTCTTCTGCTTCTTTTGACTTTGGCACTTCTCCTATGCCAGAGGAGGCAAAGCAGTGCCTCTGTGAGAAAATGCTGCAGAGGAAGGAAGTGTTTTCTTGTAGTGAGTGGGATGTAGGCTGCTCGAGAAGCAACCAGCATGAGATTCGGTTGAATGATTCACGGCCTTTTCGAGAGAGATCTCGGCGCTTGGCCCCGGCTGATTTGGAGGATGTGCGTCAGCATTTGATGGAACTACAGAAACATGGCATTATTTCAGAGTCCAGGAGTCCATATGCCTCACCTATTGTAGTAGTGCGTAAGAAGTCTGGTAAGGTCAGGATGTGTGTGGATTATAGAACGCTTAACCAGCGGACTGTCCCTGACCAGTACACTGTTCCTAGAATTGAGGATGCCCTCCATTGTCTCTCTGGTAGTAAGTGGTTCTCAGTGTTGGATTTGAGAAGTGGCTACTACCAGATTCCCATGAGCGAGGCTGATAAAGAGAAGACTGCCTTCATCTGTCCTTTAGGCTTCTATCAGTTTGACCGCATGCCTCAAGGAATCTGTGGTGCGCCTGCCACGTTCCAGAGAGTCATGGAGCGGACCGTCGGGGATATGAACTTTCTAGAGGTTCTTGTGTACTTGGATGATTTGATTGTTTTTGGCCGTACCCTGGAAGAACATGAGGAAAGGCTCCTGAAGGTTCTTGACCGTCTGAGAGAGGAAGGTCTTAAAATCTCTCTGGATAAATGTCAGTTTGGTCGGACGTCAGTGAACTATGTTGGGCACATAGTTTCACAGGACGGCATAGCCACTGACCCTTCAAAAATTGAGGCTGTTGTATCTTGGCCTCGACCTCAGACTGTAACGGAGCTGCGGTCATTTCTGGGGTTTTGTGGGTATTACCGTCGGTTTGTGAAGGGTTTTTCCACATTGTGCCGTCCCCTCAATGAGTTGCTGCAGGGCTGGCCGTCCAGGAGGACGAACTCAAGTTCACAGGCTGCTGACCGGAAGCCTTGTTTCCGGCCCTCTGAGCCTTTTGGTCCCAGGTGGAGTGACCAGTGTGAGGCTGCTTTTCAAGAGCTTAAGCAAAGGCTGACTCGGGCTCCAGTTTTGGCTTTTGCAGATCCCCAAACGCCATATGTTTTGCATGTGGATGCAAGCCTGGACGGCTTGGGTGGCGTTCTGTACCAGGAGTATGTTGACGGGTTGCGTCCAGTGGCATTCATCAGTCGCAGTCTTTCCCCTTCAGAGAAGAATTACCCTGCTCACAAGTTGGAGTTTTTAGCTTTGAAGTGGGCTATTGTGGATCGGCTGCATGATTACCTTTATGGGGCCACCTTTGAAGTCAGGACAGACAACAACCCGCTGACTTATATAACTAAGTCTGCAAAACTTGATGCCACTGGTCACCGTTGGCTGTCAGCTTTGTCAACCTACAACTTCAGCCTGAAGTATAGGCCAGGGAAACGGAACCTGGATGCAGATGCACTGTCACGACGCCCTCACATCAGTCTGTCCCCTGATGATGAGTGGCAAGAGATTCCAGCCCCTGGGGTGCGAGCTATTTGTCAGGTGGTGGCCACACAGAGGGCAGGTTGCCCTTCTTTTCCGCGTGTGGCAGATCAGATTTGCAGTCACGAGTCAGCTGTTCCCGAGGCGTACTCGCATGTTGCTGCAGTAGCGCCTGATGAGTTGCCTGTGTTTAGTTCTGATGAGCTTCAAGAAGCCCAGAAGAATGATGCTTGTATAGGGGAGGTTTGGCATGCGGTGAATCTTAAGGAGCCTGCTAGCAGCATCCTGACACGGCATCCTGACATGAAGGTCCTAAAAAAGGAGTGGGCTAAGCTCTCTATTGACAATGGCTTGTTGCACAGGACGGTTAAGCACGGTGATCAGCAGGTCAGACAGTTGGTGCTGCCACGGCAGTTTCATGGTCTTGTTTTTAGGCTGCTGCATGATGACATTGGCCACTTAGGATTCGATAAATCATACAGCTTAGTGCGTGACAGATTTTACTGGCCTCGCATGAAAATTGACGTAGAGAAGCACTGTAAGACTTGCGAACGCTGCATCAAGCGGAAAACGCTGCCACAAAGAGTTGCCCCTCTTTCGCATCTCCAGAGTTCCGGGCCGATGGATCTGGTATGCATTGATTTTCTTTGCCTTGAGCCTGATTCTCGCAATGTCTGTAATGTGTTAGTCATTACCGACCATTTCACTCGGTATGCACAGGCCTTTCCTACTAAGGACCAGACAGCGGTCACAGTGGTGAGGACCCTGTGGGAGAAGTATTTTATTCATTACGGCTTGCCCACTCGTATTCACTCTGACCAAGGTAGGGATTTTGAGAGCAGACTGGTAACAGAGATGTTGACCATGTTGGGTGTGAAAAAGTCGAGAACATCTCCTTATCACCCACAGGGTGACCCACAACCTGAAAGGTTCAACCGGACTTTGTTGGACATGTTGGGCACCCTGGAGTCACATCAGAAGTCTAAATGGAGTCAGCACATTGCGCATTTGGTGCATGCGTATAATTGTACTCCTAATGAGGCAACTGGATACTCTCCCTATTTCTTATTGTTTGGTCGGGAGGCCCGGCTCCCAGTAGATGTGTGTTTTGGTGTTTCATCTAAGGACGCGTCATCTGTGTCACACTTGAGGTATGTGACCCAGATGAAAGAGGAGTTGCAAGTTGCTTACCAGCTGGCACGAGCCTCAGTGGATAGGATGAACCAGAGCAACAAGGAGCGTTATGACCAGAAAGTCCGATATCATAGCCTGAATTCTGGGGATCGAGTTTTGATTCGGAATCTGGGTCTGAAAGGGCAGCAGAAGTTGGCTGACAGGTGGAATTCTTTTCCTTACATTGTGGACAGTCAGCTGTCTGATCTTCCGGTGTACAGACTGAAACCTTTTGATGGTAAAGGGCCAGTCAAGGTGTTGCACCGCAACCACATATTGCCTTTGGGACAGGAGGTGAGATTAGGCCCTGTGGTTGACGCCCCCTCAGCTTTGTGCCCAAGAGCTGTGAGACGTAGGAGGACTAAGGAGAAGCACAGAGCTGGTGTGCCTGAAGTGTTGCCCCCTGTAGTGCCCACACATTTTAGCTCTGTAGGTTCTGATTCTGATTCGGAATATGGCTGTTATATTGAGGATGCTGTGCAACACACTCCTTTGGGAGCCAGCACACAGGTTAGCCAGCCTACACCGGAGTCCCCTGCGCCGTGTCTCTCCACGACATCTAGAAGCCCTAGTTTAGTACACATGCCTAGTGATAATTTGCTAGCTTCAATCAACACTGCACTCCCTGCCTCTTCACATAAGTCCCCTGAGGTGGTAGAAGATTTAGTAGATGCTGATCAGGATGGTAGTCCTCCTGATGTTCACTCTGTAGCTGACCCTGCAACTGCCTCAGTCGCAGTACCCCTTGCAGTGCGTAGGTCACATAGGGAAAGACAGCCAACTAATCGCTTGAATTATGGCAAGCTGGGAGTGCAGAGTGGGCACACTGTAGTAGCGTCCACTCTAGCCTCAGTGCAACCATCCTTTGAAAGGAATAATTCTCATGCCTGGTGGCGTTCTCCGCAGGCTCTTTGTAGCACATGCACACACAGGCCAGTTCTTATGCCATGTAAGACTGTCATGACACCCATTGCTAGTTTAACGTACTAGTTTATGTTTGTTGTTTTGCTACTTTGTTTTGTTTGTTTTGTTACCTGTACTTTCCTTTTCAATGTATTTGACCCAGCATGGGGGCATGCTGTTTGTTTGGTGGGGGGAGAGTGTAAGGTCCTCTAAAACAATACTGTGTACTGTGTATTTTACAAAACTCCATTTACCATAATGCTTTGTGTTTGGGAATATTTTCACTGTTCTGATGTGACAAACTGTATTAGCTAATCAGATGTATTTCTTCTGTTTTTATTTGAATTTTATAATCCACCAATAATAATTAGTACATGTTTTATGCTCGTGCTGATTACCGGAGACCGTTGAGACATAGCTTGGTACGTTGGCCGTTTTTGTTTTGGAGCGGGGACAGCGACAGAGCCTGGTGTGATTCAACGGTTAAGCTTGTTTTTTTTCCCTTGAAGTTTCTTATAACCTCGCTAAATATTAGCAATAGGGTTACGGATTTCTTCAGGCTAAGGTGAACCTGGTGGGCTGTTGAAGACCTGGGACTGGCGGCGTGAGTGCTCCGCGTTGGAGGAAGACTCGGTGCTGGACCAACAGGGGTCGTAGTGGCACCGCCAAGCTGCGTGTACCGCTAGGCGAGCCAGAGCAGATTACGATCTGTTAATTCCCCCCCTCCGTGCAGTTAGTTTGGAGGCTGGTAGAAAGACACAGCCGTAAGCTCCAGGACTGAGTGGGAAGACTGGTCGTGAGTTACGCACCACACATTTTGCTACGAGCGAGTCGAAGCAAGGGCACTGTCGCGGTTGCTACTTTGCCTACGGCTCAGAGGGCTGTGGATCCTTGGCGGAGCTAACGTTTGCTCAAAAGCTGACGTAACCTTTGTGCACCAACATACGGGCCCCAACTGTGCGCTGTGTTTTGTTTTTTTTTTAGATCTTTGTTAATTATAAATCGCTTTACTTGTTATTCATACGGGAAATCACTTAATGTGTTGTATATTAAATGTTTTCACTTTCATGGTTACATATCAATAATATTTCCTATTATTATTATTATTGCTTATTAATAAATATAATCATTATTATTTAATTCTATCTGGGGTGTTGGCAGCTCATTTTTTTCACCTGGCTAACGGTATTGCCATGAAGAGTGCTATTTAGGTAGCTTAATGAGTGTATTGTAATTGAATACACTACAGTTACATAGCTAGAGCATTTATTATAATAGATTGAACATAATGTATTTGAATTCTGGGGAGATACATCCTGCACTGGCTTGAGGGTAAGTGCAGTTTTTCCACAGTGGAGGCACCGCGCTACTAAATTTGTAATCATTTATAAGTATTCATATTCCTATTTACTACTACTACACAGTTATTCAATTACGCTTGTGGTATAAGGAATCTCAGCCAGCTCACCATTCCACCGCTGAGAACTTCGGATCCTGTTGCGCCATTATTTATTGTGATTTAGGGTAACTATAAGTAGCTGTACTGTGCTGGGTGATTAACACCCGTCCAAAAAGGGGTTACACAATGTTGTAGCTTTCTTTCTTTGCAGTAAATCCAAGCAGTGCTATGCAAGCAGTCTCCCAACCTCCTGCCACTCCCACTCCTCCACCTCCAACATCCACCCAGTGCCACACTCTGGTTTCCACCACCCACGCTCCAGCTTCCACCACCCACGCTTCAGTTTCCACCACCCACGCTCCAGCTTCCGCCACCCACGCTCCAGCTTCCACCGCCCACGCTCCAGTTTCCACCACCCACGCGTCAGTTTCCACCACCCAAGCTTCAGTTTCCACCACCCACGCTCCAGCTTCCACCACCCACGCTCCAGCTTCCACTACCCACGCTTCAGTTTCCACCACCCACGCTCCAGCTTCCGCCACCCACGCTCCAGCTTCCACCACCCACGCTCCAGTTTCCACCACCCACGCTCCAGCTTCCACCGCCCACGCTCCAGTTTCCACCGCCCACGCTCCAGCTTCCACCGCCCACGCTCCAGCTTCCACCACCCACGCTGAAATAATACTTGTGTTTCTATGCTCAGTAATACTAATATTGTCATCAAGGTTGAATGGTTTTCAGTGGGGGAAAGGAATATAACCTATTAGATTGCAATGATCTTGCACTGGGTTGAAATCAGATATTTAATAAGCGGCAAAATAAGGCGCAAATATTTAATGTGTACCGTATCTTACGTTGTTGTCCATGTATGTTAAAAATACCAAAACCTTATGCAGCGATAGGGTGTAATAATAGGAACACGTTATCCATCTTTTCCTTTCCGAAGGATGCAGACAGGTAAGAAATAAATTAGCAACTGCCCAATTTCATTTCAGATTCATAAATTTGAATGAACAAGCTAATATTGTTTCTTTTGCTATGCCCTTCTAGCTTGCTAATGGCAATTTCAGTGATTTGTGAATGCCCTAGTTAGCCGGCTAACTCATATTCATAATGCTTAATATAGATGTTAGGGGCGTGGGAAAAATGGCAGAAGAAAGAAAGTAAAATGAAATATAAATGCATCATGCAGATGATATAAAGAAGATGTATTGAGTAAATATGTGCCTACAATTTAATTCTTCCTTCAGCATGACATTCATTCCATTGTGGTTTTTCATACTCAACATATGTAAGAGTAAAAAATTGCTTGAACTGAAAAGAATGAAAGTTAATTTCACATTTAAAGACTGCGTTTTTTTTTCACATCCATAATAACTCTGACTTTAAAATTCTAATTTTTCCTCTTGATTTCATCATGTCATGGGTTAATGCCTGAAACTGGCAGTGATACTTACAAATAAACATGCGGAAAGTATGTGCAAAGCACTTGTTTGCTGATTTGCTGATCAACCCCTTGAGCTAATTCAGAAGCAATGCACCCATTTATTGTCTCCAAGGAAATGCTAAATATATGCATGATTATTCATTACAGGAGTTAAAAGATTCAAGAGAGAGCCAGTTCAACAGATTCAACAAGTAGGTCTGTCTGTGCTGGTTTATTATCCAGGTGTTTAGATGGCACAGTGCTCATATCTTTACAGAGATTAATTAGATGGCTATTTTGAAACTTTATGAAGCAGTCTGTTTCGAGGTGACGTACTGGATGATGTCATGATTGTGCAGTTTCTTACAGGAGTGGGAAACAGGTGCCACAGTCCATCGGGTTTTCCAGGAGACGGAGATGAGAGTTTCCACGTCTGTTGACTTGAACGTCTCTGTTATTAGACCAGATGGGTTTTATATCGTCGGATTTACATTGTTAAAGTTTGCTATGGTCTATTTCATTCTCATAGCCATCATTTATATGGTAACAATTTTGGCCAATTCATGCATCCTCATTATTATATCTGCAGATCATTGCCTACACGGCCCAAAGTATATTGCAGTGGCAAATTTAGGGGTTATCGACTTAATGATCAGTACAACCATTATTCCTGGCGTGATCAAGATATTTCTAGTGAAAGATAACTTTATGTCTTATAATACATGTTTGGCACAAATGTTTTTCTATTACTGTTTTGGCATGTTAGAGTCATTTTCCATTGGTGTACTTGCCTATGACAGGTTAATTGCAGTGTGTTTTCCACTGAGACAAAATTTGATTAACACACCTAAAAGCATGTTTAGTATTTTAGTGATTATTTGGGTGTTTTGTATAAGCTCCAACATGTTCATGATTGTGATCATGACAAAATTGTCTTTCTGCTACTCATTGACTGTGAACAACTATTTCTGTGGCTACGCACCTGTGTTCAGACTGTCCTGCAATGATCACAGAATGCAGTGGGCCACCGGCACGACTCTGGCATTAATAGTTCTGTGTGGACCCCTCTTCTTCATTATCATGTCATACTGCTGTATTTTAACTGCCGTGTTTAGAATGAAAAGTGTGGACAGCAGGTACAAAGCACTCGCAACCTGCACTGAGCATCTAGTTCTAGTGGCAGTTTTCTTCATGCCAATGCTGATTCTGAATATAATCGAACTCTTCTTATTCCGACTCAATCCAGATGTCAGGATGGTGACCTTGTCTTTAGCCTCATGTTTACCTCCCTGTCTGAACCCCATTGTGTACTCCCTCGGCACCAAAGAAATTAGGAACAGGATACTGGCGATTCTCGAAAAAACCAAGGAAGGAGTCTGGGCTGGGTAGATGTAGAAACGCAGTGTCAAAGGCTTGCAAATGAGAACATTCTAATAGATATCTTATATTTTATTTTGACCATTTTGGAGGGTTTCAATCGCATCTCTCTCTATCAAAACCAAAGTAATTCAAAGACATCTATCAAAGACATCAAAGACATGAAACTATCATGGGAGAAGGGTATATGGACATTGCACTGTTTTTTAGTAAGTTTTTTTTTTAGTCACCGTGGGTTATTGTAAGGGGAACGTTTGATTCATTTCGTAGCAGTGGGAGGGCAAACAATTGCCGGTACCAGCGACTTCACTGCATTTTATACGGTAATGGGCGAATAGCGTTAATGTTTGCCCTCCCTCTGATAATTTTGACATTTTTGCAGGCCATTGATCCAAAAAAATTCACAGACAACCCATTCCTACCATTTTTTAATATCAAGGCAAAACTTAATGTTTGTTGAACATAACTGGGTGAAATTCAATGCCTTTTCCATTTAAAAGGGCCTAGGGGGCGCTGCTGTACTTCAGAAAAGGGGTAGATGACTTAAGCATCAATTATTTCTGTCAGGGCACCCTAATGGATAATTTGCCTGGTTTATTTCTGAATAGACTGCATTTTCAAAAATGCCCTCAGGCTTCACCCCCAAAGTTTCACAGTGGGTTTTGTTGAAAAATGCTGAAATCAGCCATTTTTGGGCCCCTGTGGCTCTGAGACCCTTTCCTGTGAAGGCGTTGGACTTGTGGCAAACTCTTCATCAGTGTCTTCTGTACTTACCTGCAAAACATCATTAGAAAATAATAAAAACTTTGTTCTCAACTCAAGAAATGTTGTCATTTTATTCATTTGTATTGGCCATGCCTATTTGAAAAGGCGTTTTACTTTTGCTTCGGTTTTCATGCTGCATTTTGGACATTAATGACTTCTGGTTCTGTATCATTTCGCCTTTTACAGTCTTATGGTTGGTTATTACATTACATTAGGATCACGCTGCAGTAAACATTATCAAGATCATGAAATATTATCATATTTATTTACAAATGTGGATTCAGCTGACATAAAGTTGTGTCTTGACCAAGTTTTTAAAGACCAATTTCAGTGTGGCTTAAATTGCTCTGGTAGGTTGATCACATGATCCATGTTCGGTGGCCAACTCTGGCACTTGGACCTCTTCTCCCCTGCCAGGGTTGTCAGTAATTTTGGTCCTTATGAAATGCACTTTGTGTAGTAAGTTTGTCTGGGGTAAGAGTGTGTTCTAAATGCCTGGAATGTAATGTCGCCCTAAGATTACAACTGTTTTACCTGAAGAATACACTAAACTAGCAGTGTACTGAAAGTTTACTTCTCTTATACTTCAGGTATATGTAAAAGTATACTTTCTTGAGTGAAAATGGGCAATTTATTCGTTAGAAGTAATGAAGTAGTAAACTTACAAGTGCACTGCCTGTCCATGAAAAATAGTCGCACACTCAGTTATTTAGTCGGAAACCCTGCGGCTTTGATTACAAAGCAAATTTGTTGCGTCATTGTTTTGACAACCATATGCAACGTCAAAACATTTCTTTTTAATCAGAATCGCATACATTTTTGGCTCACAATCTTGTCTTCACAGGGAGATGGTTGAACAACTCTGCAGTCCTCTCAAGCATGTCTAAATAACTTTCACTGTGGTTAAGGTCAGGACTTTGTGGTGGTCGATTTGTGTGTAAAAATGATTCCCCATGCTTGTTCCTCATTCATTGTTTTATTTGTTTCATGCAGGCTAACATTGTGCCGCTTTTACTGGTGATATATTCTGTCACCAAGAGATACATTTTCTGACGTGTTTAAGAAATGAGAATTCCTGTAATAATGATCCAATCATGGTATTTGATTATTTATATCCAAATGACAACTTTTTTATTTGGATGGGCAGTGAATATAACTGTTACGAGTCCAGTGATATTAGCATACGCACTACATAAAGTTACGCTTTGGAGAGAGATATATTTCAACTTCAGTTTACTTCATAAAATGGACAGAAATATATATTTTGAAAACACTGCCTCGGGCACTCACACTGTGTTCACATCATATGATATTTACGACCATAAATACCAAGTTCTGACTGATGTTCACATTATCAACCAACTCTTTCTTTGCACAAGGAATCTCATATTTTTCTGAGAGCTCCGATATGCGACTAGGAGGTAAATAATGTGGAAATACTGGAAAATGGCATCCTTGTGTCAGAAGCACCTAAACATAATAATAAACCAAAATAAACCGTGTTTCATGCTATTTAATAATGAATTGTGCTTATCTGTCATGGTTCTGGTTTTTGATCATGTTTTATGTGCTGGTTTTGTGTTCATGATTATTGTCTTTTATTTATTCTTTTTGGTTTTTGAAACATTCTGGTTTTTGGTTCATTCCATGTTTCAGGTCCATTGCACTTGTCTCCCCTGTCTTGTGATCTAGTTGGTTCAGTCCGTCTTCCCTGTCTGCGTGCTCACTGACTTCGGGTGATTTAAAGGCAGTCTGGTGTTTAAAACATTCCTTCGTATCTCGTTTTCTCCCTTCACTCTTCTGTTCTAAATATCCCCTATACCTTTAAAGAACATTCTATACACATCAAAGGAATGGGTAAGCTCAGCTGTAAAGGGAGATTTTCTTTTACGAAACACTCTTGAAGTTTGGAGGTTGATAAGGAAAATAGAAGGCCAGGATAAAGTCACATCTTAACTGACCCCACTGAGTTTCAATCCAGATTTCCCTCCCAGTCTTGAGAAAGGTTCTTTCAGTGTGTGGGATGACAAAGGCATTAGGACATTAGGGGATATATGGGTAAAAGACTCAGTGCTGAGCTTTGATCAGTTAATGACTGAGAAAGGAATACCAGGCACACAACTTTTTAGATATTTCCAATTACGTAGCTATGTTGTAAACATTGTCAAGCAGTGCCAGATTAGATGTACAACTTCCTCTCTGGAGATCATATTCATTGGCGAAAATGACTCAAAACTAGTGACGAGATTTTATTCAGAGTTCTGCAAGATGATGAAAGAGAATACAACAACAGTTAAGTCAAAATGGGAGGCTGACTTTGGTGTTGAAATACAAACAGAAGATTGGGGCGAGTTGTGGATTTATCTAAATGGGTGTTTTACCACCAAGAAAGCAAAGGAGTTACAATTTAGAATCACTCACAGATTACGTATCACCCCGTTACGACGTAATAAAATGAACCCAGATCTATCAAAGTTCTGTAATAAGTGTAAGATTGAGGAAGGTTCATACATTCATTGCTTGTGGGATTGTGTACACATCAATAAATTTTGGGGAGATGTACTTAAGGAAATCAATGTCATTGTGGGTAAAAAAACAAATCAAATCTCTCCTTTGTTTTGTATACTGGGTATGGACTACCCCCCAGATATCTCTGTTAACAAGTTGACACTTGTAAAAATTTTGCTCTTCTGTGCCAGAAGATGTATTCTGTTAAAGTGGGCGACAGAAGACCCCCCTAATACAACACAGTGGATAAATGGGGTGTTGGAATTCATGCCACTTGAGTGTGCTAGACTATTTACAATTGCTGTGTCACCTTGAAAACATCTTAGATTGGAGCCGCAAATGGGACATGAGATTTACAGCTGCCAAAGGAAAACTTTTGAGCGTCACTAGGAAGCAATCCCCCGTTCTTCACCAGTTCATAATGAATGGGAATATAATTGAAAAAGTTGACTGCATGCGTGATCTGTGTTGTAGCGTCTTCAAATTTACCGTGGGATGCACATGCAAATATATTGGTCAGCAAAGCAAACCGTATGCTTGGACTGATTCAAAGAACTTGTCGTCACTATTGTTCAATTCAAACGAAAAGAAAACTGTATACTTCACCCATAAGACAACTTTTGGAATACTCTACCCCATCTTGGGCTGTATCATCAAAAAAACTCATTCACTTTTACGGTGTGCAAAGGAGAGCGACCAAGTATATTCTTGGTTACAGTGATTGTGAAGGAAGCGATTACAAAGCCTGTCTAGTGAAGCTCAACCTATTACCTCTCGGCTATAGGTGTGACATAATGGATTGTGTACTTTTCTGCAAATGTCTGAGGGGTGAATGTGACATTGCCTCTGAGCACTTTGTCTCATTTCAAATAGATGATAAATTTAGGAATTTTCATGTCACAAGCAAAGACCATGCCACAACGAAGTGAAGTGAAAGGTTTGAATGGATGGGGGATGAGTGGGTATGGAAGTAAAAGAGGAATGTTGTTGAGGTTGTCTGGAGGACATGTTTCTGACTGGGTGGAGGGAGACTCTGAGTGGGGGTTCCGTCTCGGTGTTATCGACGCGAGCTGACTTCGAAGCCCCCCAGACAGTACCTGCAAGAGACATGAGGTGTGCATGTTGAACTGGAGGAGAGGAGCGGAAAAAGGATGAAGGGATGGAGGTAAGGATGTGGATGAATGGGAGAGGATGAAGGGATGTGGGTGGGAGTGAGGAGGTACACTCTAGCCAACATGGGGACTTCAGCTGTAGCCGCCATTGAAAAAGTTGTCACCAGCCAGGAAGCTATGCTTTCTTGCTTCGGTGAAGGGCTTTCCAGCCTTGGCAATCAGCAGGCTGGTTTGGCTGAGAGACTCCGCCTTCAGGAGAATTTGTTGCAGGAACAAGAGAGCGTTCTGTTAAGTTTGACCGAGAGTATTAACTCCCTGTCTACACAAGTTTCATGAAATGTTGCACAGGCATCATCCATACAGCTTCACCGAGAAACCGAGTTGCAATTATCACAGGATATGGGTGGGGAAGGGATAAGGATGAAGGGATGAGAAAAGAGATGAGGATGGGATGAGGATGATTGGGAGAGGATGAAGGGATGCAGGGAGGGATGTGGGTGGGAAGGGATGAAGGGATGCGTGGAGGGATGTGGGTGGGAAGGGGTGATGATGAATGGGAGAGGATGGAGGGATGTGTGTGGGAAGGGATGAGGATGATTGGAAGAAGATGAAGGGATGTGGGGAGGGATGTGGGTGGGAAGGGATGAGGATGATGGGATGACGTAGGAAGGAGACGGATAAAGGTAAGGGGAAGAAGAGTGGGTGGGTGGGTTGAGAGATCTGGGAATGGAGTGGAAGGGGCTGAACACGCATAAACAGACTTGTCCGGTGATTGAAGGTGGAGTTGAGGCGTGGCCCTGCTCCCGAACCTAAGTTAACTTATTAACTTCATTTCACTAGCAAGGACCACCCCACAACGAAGTGAAGTTAAAGGTTTAATGGATGGGGGATGAGAGAGTGGGTATGAAAGTAAAAGAGGGATGTTGTTGAGGTTGTCTGGTGGACATGTTTCTGACTGGGTGGAGGGAGACTCTGAGTGGGGGTTCTGTCTCGGCGTTATCCACCCGAGCTGACTTCGAAGCCTCCAAAGAGTCAGTATTAAATTGAGCAGAGTTGAGCGTGTGCTTGGTGGAGGTTTTGAAGATTGTTGTGTATGCAAGTGTGGTATGCTCGAGAAGACCATCGACCGAGGACCTGGATGGTTTGATCGGTGATGCCTGATCTGGTAGCTGTGGATGCTGCTCCAATACGGAAGGAGTGACTTGAATAATAATGTGGGGAAATGCCTGAAGTCCAGAGGACTTGATGTAAATGTTTCTGGAACCAGAATTGAGTGGCTATATTGCCGTTTTCAGAAAGGAAGAGTGTTGAGGTGATGCATTTGCTGCATATCCGTAGCTTAGGTATCTGATCTGGGGCTCACATGGGCTGAGATAAGAATTGAGGCAGAAAATGAGGAGTGTGTTAAGAGGGAGACTGATGAGAATGACTTCTAGAGAAGCATTACAGAGGTTTTGGAGCTGTGGAGTCAGATTCAGGAAGAATGAGTGGATGCTGAGGTAATGCCTTTGCAATGTATCTGTAGCTTATGTATTTAGTCATGGGCATGAATTGAGTGGAAAACATGGATGGGGAAGGAAACTTCTTACTGATCAGATTTACTCCTTAGGAGTGTGAATATAAGGGAGTCGGAGTCAACGGTTATGTTAGATAGACTGGGACAGCAGGTAGAGGGATGACACTGGGGTGAATTGGAGTATCTCAGGAAAGAGTGCGGACGCAGAGGGTGAGATGGTCAGAGGTGAGAAGCAAGCGTCTGGGCTTGAGTAGGTTTTGTTCTTGTAGCCTTTGATTAACATTGTTTTAGGAGATTGGAGGTGGAAGGACAATGAAGGTCAGCGATTAATTTGATGAAAATATTAATGCCTGCCAAGTAGGTCCGGATGGTGGAGGCCCGGAAATTTGGACAGAGTGAGCATGGGTGATAAACTGCAGATGGACGTTACGTCTAAGGAGGGAATGACGGATTTTATGTGGCATGATGAATTTGAAAGCGTTCTAGCCAGTTAAGTAGGCTGAGGTAGTGCTTGGAGCAAGGCTGTCGTGAATGGCTTCTTGAGAAGCGTTACAGAGGTTTTTCGAGTTGTGGAGTTAGGTGAGGTTTTGGCTGAACCAGTGGAAATGATGTGGGATGTCTGTCTGAATCTGAAGCAAAGAGTCTGAATTTGAGGAATGAGAAACAAAATAATGAGTCGGCGATGCAGTTATGATAACCGGCAATGCAGGCTGCCCTGAGGTTGAACTGATGTTGAGGTGAGATTAGCATGAGTCTGTGCAGGAATAGCATGATTGTTGGAGAATGGGATCGACCTTTATTATTATTTCTATTTACGAGGTATCTGGGTGGAGGAGTATAAACTTTTTGGACCGTTCGTGCCCCCAAAGAATGGCAGCTATGACTAAGGGGTACAGTTCATGAAGCGGATGAAGGGGAGCGGGACTGAGCTCATTGATCATGTGGAACGAAAGCTATACTTCTGTCGTAGCCGCCAAAAACCTAAGGAGGGAGCTGCATCTAAATTATAGTATAAAGCTGAAGGTCCTCAGGTTGAGTGACAAGGCCATCATAGAAGAATTAAACACCCTCTAAGAAGACAGGAGTGTTGCCAAGTGTGTTTCCTTTTGCATGTCTGATTCAGAGCAACTCTGTCATGAGAGAGGGAATGGCAGCGGTTCTGTTTGTAGATTTGACAGAGGGATTTCGCTTGTGGGATAATGCGAATAGTAGGGTTACAGTAGGGATGGGTGGATCAGGGTAGGGTTAGGATCACTAGAGGTTAGGGTTGGGATGATTCAGGATGAGTACAGGTTGGGATGAGTCGGCATGAGTAGAGGTTTGGTTTGAAATGAGTTGACATGAGAAGAGGTAAGGGTTGAGATGAGTCAGCCCGAGTACAGGATCAGTTTGAAATGGGTTGAGATGATTAGAGGTTAGGGTTGAAATGAGTCAGCTTGAGTAGAGGTTCAATTTGAAATGAGTTGAGATGAGTAGAGGTTGGGGTTAGTATGGCCCATATTCATAAACCACACTCACCCTCACCCTCCACTCACCATATAGTGAGTACGACTGAAATGTAACTGGAATGTGAGAAAGTGATCGACCTACCACTAACCGAGAGAGCGGTCCCACTCCTTGCCAGTTGCTATTCACAAACGCCACTCGAGCATAACTGACAGCAGTGGGCACTGGGTACCAGAGACGGTGCGTCAGCTGCTGCAATGGGACGCTCAATCCTCACCCTTCAGTGCTGAATAACCTAAACCTGACGCAGTTTACTTTTCTTGATTAGAAAGTTTCTCGGACTAATTGGTAAAATGACAATCAAATTTATTTTTATAGCGTCGTCATACATTGCTTCATAAAATTGAGGCGTTTCTTTCGCTCATAAATGACGATGTAAATATCAGCATGTCTTCATAAATTCTGAGGTCCAGTGGCTGGCGTAAGGCGCAGGACAGTCCGCGAGGCTCACAGCTACATGAGCCCCGCAGACCAATCCACACGCGCCCCACGAGCCACTAAGCGCAGCGTTTTCCAACCCATCAGTAAAGAACGTAAAGAAAAGTAGGAAAAGAACCGAATGCGTAAGAGTTAATAGGTTTGCGTCATTTGTGAAAGCTGGTCACATCTGATAATGTTGAGAGTTCTCTGAGTTTTTGCAATGGTAATTTAAATGAATTGAAAACAGGGCGATAGAGTAACTATTGATAATTAGGCTAACTTAACAAGTAGAACTGGCAATACATGATAATCCTTTGGATTTTTGTAGTTCAAGTAAATAAAATTTTATTAAATGATTGGATATGACCTTTTTTCAATCATTAATTTTAAAGGATGGTTTTGAGCTTCCCCTATTGTCAGTTCACCAGTAGTTACTGGTGGGGACACAAATGCTAACCTTGAGTTCACCACAGTGCAGTTCGTAAACACTGTAACCAGGTGGTCAGTTAGTAAGTTACCGGCATCGTTATCATCATTAGCGTTAAAGTTTGTATAGTTGTATAGGGCCTATGAATCAGCTTAAGTAGAGGTTCGATTTGAAATGAGTTGAAGTGAGTAGAGGTTAGGGTTGGTATGAATCAGCTGGAGTAAAGGTTCGATTTGAAATGAGTTGAGATGAGTAGAGGTTAGGGTTGGTATGAATCGGCTTTGAAATGAGTTGAGATGAGTAGATGTTAGGGTTGAGACGAGTCGGGATGAGTAGAGGTTGGGGTAGAGGTTAGGGGCGATGAATAAGTGAAGCTGCCTGGGTAAATGGTATCGCTGTGGCTGTAGTGTAGATATTGATGAAGAGAATGAGGAGGTTGAGAACCATGAATTTGATTAGCTTGTGGTGGGGCCCTTGGTGTTGCTCAATGGGGCTGTTGTGCTGTGGTGGTAGCTGTGATAGAGAGAGGTTGAGCAGACGCCGTGTTATTGGAGGCAGCTGAAGGAAGGGTGGAGGATGGGATTTTGTGACGCCTTTGAACACAGGGATGAAATGAAGGCTGAATTCATATGAGAAAGCAAGACACAGAGGGAGCAGGTACAAGGGGTGATACGACCTGTCCCCCACTGGGGGGGGGGCTGATGGAGCCAGCTGTGGCCTTGCAGGCAGTGGTGGCTCTGTGACATCACCGGTGGCGGGCTTGCAGTGATTGTCTCTGGCCCATTAGCAGGGGGTCAGTCACTTCAGAATCGCTGTTGGTGTGATGTTGCAGTAGTGGTGCAGGAAATGTGGTGAAGAGCCAAAACCACTGTATAGTAGTTGAATGGTTGAATGGACGATGAAACATTGCTTCACTTGAGATTGACATGGAACAGGACTGAGATCGTTTTGCGGTGTTAAAATAGTGGATGAAATTAAGGTCCTTTCTTTCATTGCATTTTAGAGAGGAACAATGTCCCATCGTTAGGAACTAGGAGTCGTGTTAGTTTGAGTAACTCAATATCTGAGGATGCAGCTTCAAGCTATAGTCCAAATCCTACACTGGAGTAGCTTACTAGAAGCAATGGCTAATGCAGAGGAACGAGAATGCCCACCTTAATTGCGGACTGTTGCTTTAATGGTTTTCTGGTGGGTGTGGTAGTCTCAGAGACGTCAGGCTTACGAAGATGTTGCTAACCAGGAAGTCTTGTTTGGTGTTGCTTCGGCGAAGCATTGCAAAAATTAGAATCAGAATCTGACGACTTTATTTGTCCTAAAAAAGGCAATTCAGTTTCTCCAGTCTACCGGGGAAGGTAGACTGCAGCGGGTCGCACACTGAGAATTAAGCCCAATAGCTCAGTTTTTTCTTCGTGAAAAAACCTTGACAACCTCATTAAAAAAAAAACATACGGCTTATTTGGTAAAATGGTTTAATTTGTGATGGTTTAATTTGTGATGGTTTAATTTACTTATAGCTGGGCGGCTAAGTGGAAGAATCGTGCAAATGGTGATACAAGCACCAAAATTGGCATGATTGCTCTTTAGGGTATACTGAACAGATCTATCTGATTAGCCACCTGAAAATCCAAGATGGCCGCCATTTTTCAAGATGGCCGCCATCAGGAGCTCATTGTTAGAGTTTATGTCATAAATTTGACCATATCTGGCCGACTTTAGGGATCTTGGTGTCAAATTATATATTTGTCAACATGCTGAATTCATTTACAACACTCTAGAAACCATTTTACCAATATGTAGACGACTATTACAAAATAAAAACCAAAATTACAACATAAAAACTTTTATTTAAAGGTATCACATAAAAATAAATTGACTGAATGAAACTGACTTAGTTGAGCTTGGACAAGATATCAAAGCTTAAACAATAACCCACAAATTACTCAATATGTTCTTTCAATTGTGAGAGAGTTTGTACTTTACGCCACTACTGGCCACAAACACAGCTGCACAGAGCGGTACAGGGGAGTCCAGCCCTGAAACATTTGCACCTCCTCTGGCAGTCTTTCTTGCAGCAGCATTTGGTTAGTTCCTGGCAGCATGCAGCAATTGGAGGAAGAGTTGTCCAATCTATTTTCCACTCTTCTCCATTTTGACTCCATCCCCAGTCAGCAGGGGTGCTGATTTCTGGATTTGAGACAGTCGCCTGACCCCAAATGACTCCACCCTGGTAGGCCGCACGTTTTGCATGCTCCCTCAATGAAGCTCTGGTTGGTGGAATAGCATCATAAGTCCTCTGCTTGCGGGCAAAGAGATCCAGCCTCGCCTCGTTGACAGAGCAAGTTGAACTGGATCGGTCGTACATGAGGACAACAAACTTCTCAAGTTCCTGCAGGTCATCATCTGTAACGTTCATTGGACAGTTGCTCAATTTCTTGAAGGTTTCGGTGACATCATCGCATACATTCCATGTCAGCCATGCTGATTTTTTCCCTTTGCCACGGAAACCAGAGACCACATCACATCCCGTGAAAGCATGGAAGAAGAGGATACCCCTGACCTTCGCTGGTCCTATTGACAAAACCACCTCGTGGACCGGAATCCACCGAGCATTTGCTCCTTGACCAAAAGCAATCCACAAGTTTTCTAGCCCAAGCTCTTGTAAGGAAGGCATGGTTGAGACTGCTATAACAACGACATCAGTGTCATTTGCCTTGATGATAATGGATTTGGAACCTTGCGATGTTGCATCCCTGGCATGTACAAACACTCTGGTATCGGCCTCCTCATGGGAGCATGGGGCAACAGCATCTAGGGACCTTGATTTGTTGCTGTTGACACTATCTCCCTTTGTCACGATAATTGTGCTTGTTGTGTCAACATCACACATTTTTTCTGCGAGAAAGTTAAACAGTTCAGTCTTGTTGCTGTCATCTCGTAGAAAGCTTCTCCAGTTTTGGGGCGTCTTCGTAGTTCCTGTGACTCTTCGCCTGATCCCTTGTCCTCTCTTGGTTCTGGTTTCAGACTTCAGGCTTAACTTCTTGTATACATCAAATACAACATCCACACGTTCATATTTGTTGGCATAGGTCTGAATCTTTGGCAGGATATCTTCTTTGGCATAGTCATCAAAGGTCTTTGAGCTCCTTGGAGGTGTGGCATTGATGAGAGCCGAGCCGTCAATGATGATGGCTGTTCCTTCTGGTTCTCTTTCTGGTAGAGTCAGTCCAGATTGGAGAATTTCAGTCAGCTGGGACTTTTGAGACATATGGATCTTGCCGTTGTCACTCAGTGAAGCTGGAGCCGCTTGATTTTCGTGTTTGAAAAAGTCTTCCAGTTGACATTGTCTCACCTGGCAGGAGATGAACAATCTTGAAAACAGCTGACACTCCTCTTTCATGACTTTTTCCTTGGAAGTAGTGACGACCTTGTGATGTTTGAAAAAGGCAACTTTGTTCTTCTTTATGGGCTGGTAGAAGGAGCTTGTATCATCACTCTCAAGGCCATTCAGAAAAGACTTGAATTGCTGATTTCCTCTCTCCGGATGTGTAGCAACCATCCCTGCTAGCGTTGGATCAGCAATGGTCTTTGTATCAAGAGCCAAGAGGTCTTTTGTTGTTTCTTTGAAAGGGTTGTCCATCTCCCGCATGACTCTTTGAAGCGCCCTGACCTTCTCCATGAATGTCCTCTGTGTACTTGTATTTTGATCGTGATGTTTTGTGGTGATGGATGCATCTTTCAGACTTGAAATTGCCTCATAACCAGCAACAAGACGACTCACTTCTGGTCCAGCCACCATCCATCTCCTCAATGCCCCAGGATCCTCTGTTAGTCCCACAGCTCCACCATCACCTTTGATGACAGCGTTATTCTGCTCGTGCGCCTGATCAATAGCCATGGCAGAATACTCCCGTTTTGACTTGTGAATGACAAAGTTACCCTTGTGAAACTCCCTAGCAACATCTGGGTGTTGCTGATCAAGGGACATCATGTCACGCCAATGAATTGGGAGCCATCTTGCATAGTTCATGTTGTTGTTTGCGAAGAATTTTGGAATCAACGCTGTAAGAGCTTCTTTGTAAAGTTCAAAGTCTCCTTCCCTGAATGAGCGGATGAGCAGGAATATGTTGAGTTCCATATCTAGCACCATATTCCAAAACTGGAACTGCGGACTGACACTCATCTGCCTCTTGTGCCAGTCTTCAAAGGACAAAGGAGAGTTGCCTGACACCTCGCAGTCAGAACAATAGTCATGGTGAGCTTCCTTCAACAGGTTGTAGAGACTGCATGCTGTGATCTGATGTGCAAGTCTTGTCCGTGTGACACTTGAGGCAGTGAGAAAAGACTCTGCTGTACCGGAGGATGCCACCCCAGCTTCAGCAATAGCACTGGTCCAGCCACTGCCTTCTAGGAGAGTTCCCAGTGATCGTAGTGCAGCCATCTCGATGTGTAGACCCCCAAACATGATGACGAATTTGTCTTCTCCATATTCATCTGGCCACTGCCATTGGATTTGTTTAGCAAGGGTGAAGAGTGGTTGGTCAAGAGCTATAACTGGGGTTTGTCCAGGGTTCAGAAAAGCCACTGTCTCTCGAATTTTATCCATGCAATGCTTGATGGTAGCAGCTGAGTGGGCCTGCTCGCGAATCAAAGGCATCAGTGAGGTAATGCTAACATCAAATGGCTTGCTCCTGTTCTGTGCTGCATGATGGGCGGCCCAAGACACATTTGTCCCATCATCAATGGTCTCAGTTAGCGACACCTCATCTAGCCATGTGTAATCGTCCTTCATGTGTGCCTTGATTGTCTCAGGTGTTGGACTCGAATGGTTCCTAACTGTAGGGGGATTGGGATTTTTTGTGATGTACGCTGGTCGAACGTTTGTGTAGCTCTCAGGGAGGTCTGGAACCTTCTTCACCCCGCTTTCTGTATTGAGTGTCAACGGTTCTCGTTGTTCGCCAGGATACTCAGAGCTTGGATGCTGAAAGAGGGACATACTAGTGCCATGAAAGGATGAGAGAGATGTAGTTGCAGACGGGTTGTGGTCTATGTTATCCACCGCTGAAGTCGTGAACACGTTCTTCTTGAGGACAGGTGGACAAACGACTCCGTCTTCAACATACTGGGCTACCACAGCCTCCCCTAGCTGGGCTGAGATCTCGAGCACTCTATCATACGACACACTGACTCCATTCTCATGAAGCATGTCAACTAGTTGCTTCTTCCTTGTTTTGGCAAAGACGGACAGGCCAACATACACACTAAATGGTGTCTCACGCTCCTTGGAATGTCTGTGAAATTGTGCTCCTTTCTTAGTTCTCGCAAAGCAGTTGTACTGCAAGAGCTGTGATATTGCAAGGTCAGACTTTGATATTCCATGTTGCAGTTGTGACTTGATGTCAGCGCCATGTTCTATCATGCATACAAACTGAAGAAGTGACTCAGGAATAGAATCTTCGAGACACCCAGCATTGAAATTGCCACTGAATGATCTCTTATGCTGGAGCATGTCATTTCGAATTATCTCAGCTGCCTTGGCCAGGTGCACTGCTTCACTGTATTTGTTGGCATGTGCTAGAATTTCCCCTACATCCGTCTTGAAAGCTAGAAGGACATTTCGCCCCTGGTTATGAGCCTCTAGTTCAGGGATATGGAACAGTAGTTGTTCTTTGAGACGGGTCGCATGCACGTTAGGGGATTTGATGCCAAGCTGATCCAGTCGTTCCTTGTACAGGCAACACAAGTCTCCAAGGCGAAAAACTAGTGGTTCTGACCCCTCGCTGGCATTTTTCATCTCGGTTATGTATGTCACCAGTTCGGAAAAAGCCATTGGATAAGCGTTCTTTCCTTCAAGAGTCTCTTCAACCTTTTTCTGAGCGTTCAGAAATGCCCTCTCCCTGTTGTACAACGCTGCTAAGCATGGAGGGTGATACTTCAGTTCCTGTGCAATGACATCTCCTGCACTCAGTTTTGCCAGGAGCTTACCGTCATTGAGAGTCTTGGCACACTCGTTAATTTTCTTGTTCACTTTCAATGTCATAGCTTGTCTGAGAGTGTCCCCGTCCTCTTCGCACAAGAAACACTCAGTAATATTTGAGTCTGATATTCTTCTTGGCACCTTGCTGTTGTTCTTGTCCTCATCTTCCATGACAACTGCTGACCTTTTCTCAGCTCGTTGAAGCTTTGTGTTGTTGAAAAGCAGTCTGCAACTCAAATGGTATTTGGCATTATTCCTTCTCAAAGTGTTCTCTATACCACAACCATCATCAAGTCTCTTGGGATCTAGGTTCAATGGAAGTGCATTGAGGGCAACAAACTGAGGAATGTTCCTCCCTAACTGACTGTAACCATCATCCTGTCGTTTCGCCTGTTTCGAAGGATTCGTAAGTGGAGAAGTGAGATTTTCTTTCTTCTCTTTTTGACATAGGCAGCATTTGTCCCAGTCTGTATGCCAAACATTTTCACTTGAAGTCATAGTTCATAGGCCATAGTGGAGGTCACCTGGAACAAGACAAACAAGACTTACGTGATGTAATAAATAAGCAAATAATTACATTTAATAATTAAATATCTTAAAATGAACAGATAGAAACAATTTAGCAGCCTCAAAAACATATAATTTGACCCAAAGATCACTCAAATCGGTTGAATAGTCACCAATTTATGGTGAAACGTGTTATCGCAAGCTCCTGACGTCGGCCATCTTGAAAATGGCGGCCATCTTGGATTTTCAGGTGGCTAATCGGAAAAATCTATTTAGAATATCATAAAGAGTCACCATGCCAATTTTGGCGCTTGTATCACCATTTGCACGTTTCGGGTGTATTTTTGCACTTAGCCGCCCAGCTATTAGCGAGAAGCTGGCAATGGAGAATGCGGGTCCGGTAGAATGTTTGTTTTGAAGACTGCGGTCCGATAGAATGCTGCTTTGGAGAATGCAGGTCTGTTCAGAATGCTCGTTCGTAGAATGCGGACCGATAGAATGTTGGGTGTGGAGAATGCTAAATGCACCTCGGTTGAGAGATCCGAGTGAAATGGAGAGGAAGGGGCTGAACATGCATAAATAGGCTTGTCCGGTGACTGAAGGTGGAGTTGAGGCGTGGCTTTGCTCCCGAACCCAAGTTACATTTTTAATGAAGTTAATGAGTTATGACAGAAACTTTCTGATCTTCATATTTTAACAGAATATTTTACCTGTGGAACGCCACTCATCTCTATCAACCTTCTGCCACCACAGCTGCTTTTAAATTTTATTTAATTACTGTTGTATTTTAGACAGGATTGAAAGAAACACACGGACCAGCATTTAAGTGAACTCAAGGTTGTCTCTCCTTTACTGTACTCTTCTTGTTCTCTTATTGTATTGCAGCTCATGTTAATCACATAGCAATAGCGACTCCAACTGGACAGGATGACGTACAACAACCGTATAACAATATACCACATATTCCCCCTTTTTTAGCATGTATGTAATAGCATGACAAATCAGCACAATCCAATATGCAACAAAGAATGTAAACATAAATTGCATACTGTAGATAGCAGTCATTAGTGCATTTATGAAACAGATGTCTAAACTGTCAAACATTTAAAGATAAAGCATACAATTTAAACATTTCTGCTTCCACCTATTTTTTTTTTGTGTAACAGCTGAGCAAATTCATGTCACATAGTCCTTGTGCCACTCAGGGGCATGAACTATTCTCTGTGGCCTGGAAGCAAGGGAAGGCGAAACATCTGCCTGTGCACCCTGTAATGTTAAATCAGTCTCTTTCTCAAAACCTGGACAGGCAGCTAGATGGCTAGCATTCCAGACTTTCCCATCAGAGAGGTGAAAGGTAGCAGGACCTCTCTTTGCCTTGATCTGGAGCAGTTTTGTAAACTTGAAAGAGCCTTTCTTGACCAGACCTGGCTTCTTGATGCTCACGAAATCACCAACTTGAAATTTTGGAGTCTTTGCACCACAGCGCCTGTCTGCGTATTGCTTTGTCTTGGCTTGCTTCTTTTGGACCGTGTCCCGTAGTTCGCCGTCGTTCACCTGCGGAGTTTGTGAGGAAAGTCCTTTGATGTTCAGTTTGGTTTTCAGCGGACGCCCATGTAGGAGTTCAGCAGGTGAGACTTGTGTGGCAGCATGCGGAGTAGCGCGGTATGAGAAGAGAAAATCGGTGACGAACCTTTTTCAGGGTTTGCCTTCAATATCAGCAGTCTGAAGACAGTCTTCGAGAACACGGTTCCACCGTTCAACCTCTCCGTTACATTGAGGGTAGTACACTGAACTGCGGCAGTGTTTGATGTCCCGGCGGGTAAGGAATGTTTCAAACTCGGCGGAGATGAAGGGTGTGCCATTGTCAGACTCCAGCTCCAGTGGGTGTCCTTCATGGCTGAAGACGGGAGACAGAAACTGAATGACGGCAGAAGAAGTGACCTCTGGGGTAAATGCGAAACTGGCCATTTACTATAATAATCAATCGGAGTGATAGCGTAACGGCAATCAGGAGGAGCTCGGTAGTAAGGACCAACAATGTCAATCGCGAGTTTTTCCCATGCTGCATTGGGACGTCTTACAGGAGTCATCTGGGTTGCTCTGGTGATGGCAGTCTTATCATGCTGAGCACAGGTAACGCAAGACTTGATGGCAGTTTGAACGTCAATGTCCATGCCAGGCCACCAATAGAGCTCTCTAAGCCGCTGTAATGAACGTACGGAGACTCCCATCGCGGTTCAAGCTCGGAAGAGCAGTCTTTTATTAACCGTTGCTCATGGTCAGACAGAAACAGAGGTCAATAGCCAGAAATCAGGAAACGCTCAATCTTAGTCAGGGACAGGCAAAATGTCAAAAAACCAGGAAATCAGTCAGCACAGAATACAGAAACAAAGGGAAACTAACCTAAGGGACTGGGGGAAAGGGAAAGGGGAATTGGAAGGGAAGAGGGAGACACAGAAATTAACTAAACAGTCAAAGTATAAAGGGAACTGGGGAAAACGGGAGATTCCCAAACTCACCACACTCACTCGACGAAATACAATCAATAACTAGAGTACAGAAAATCACAAAACTCTCAATAATCGCAAAAACACCCTGAGAAAAAGCGCAGAGACGGAACGACCAGGCAGAGCCATGAACGGTCACGAATCGACAAAGACAAGCGGAAAAGTGGGGTCTTTATAAACCAACTAATTCGAGTGTTTAGCCCAAGAAATGAAGGACAGCTGAGAGGAGGCAGAATCTGGAACAGCAAAGGAAAGTGATAGGACAGATTGAACAAGTAGGCCTGCTTCCTCAAACTAACTAATCACTGTGCTTAACTACTCTGCTCTAATGTGTAGTCCTACCCATTTCTAATCACCAGTGGCTCAGCTAAACTATTCTCAGGTGCAGACAGTTAACAAGCACAGGAAGAAGGAAGCAGGAAGTACCCAACCAGAAAAGACAGGGGAAAAGACTGTGAATGGAAACAAGACACCACACTTAGACACACAAGGGAGCGAGTGACAAAAGACAAGCATTCATGAAACACGAACAATCACACTAGAAGTAAATCTAATACAAAGAAACAAATAATTCTAAACATCATGAAACTGAAAACATACAAAAACAAAGCATAAATACTTAATTCACAACAGCCGCTGCTTTGTTCGTACCATCCCTTGGTGCATGTCATGGGCAAGTTGAATTAGCTTGGGCTGGATGGCTGCAGGAACGACTACAAGGTGCGTACCGCGGATTATGCAGTCGTCGTATTCAGATAGCTCTGTTTGAATTCTGTAGTAAGGCAGGAGAGCTGTATTAAGGCTTTTGGCTGTACGTGGCCAGCCTTTACTCATGAATGACTTCACCTGCTGTAGGATAGGACAGTCTCTGCATGCAGCTTTCAGTTGTTCAGCAGTAACAGCAGAAAAATCATCCGACACCAAAGCCACCATTTCCAAGTCAGGTTCCCCATGAGAATCAGTGTCAGGGAGTGGCAGACGCGAGAGGCAGTCAGCAATTACATTGTCACAGCAGGTTTGTACTCAATTGTATAATTAAATGCCAAGAGCCTTGCGGACCATCTGGCAATTCGCTTACCTGCTCGTCCAAGGCCCTTAGTGGTGAGCAGGGTTGTAAGGGGGCTGTGATCAGTTCGAAGGGTAAAGTGGTTGCCCCACAGGTAGGTACGCCAGCGTTCAGTAGCCCGTATACATGCGAGAGCTTCTTTTTTGATTATTAGGTATTTTCTCTCACAGTCAGTAAGTGTGCGAGAAGCAAAAGCGATAGTTCGCTCACTGTCACCGTCGTGCTGTGTAAGTACTGCACCAATGCCATAGTCACAGGCGTCATTCATCACAGTAGTGGGCAGTGTAGGGTCATAGGGTAGGACTTGTAGTAATAAGTTCCTTGAGGCGAGAGAATGCCTCTTGTGTGTGGTAAGTCCATTTGTACTCGCAGTTCTTTCTCAGTATGGCTTGTAGCGGTTCCACCACAACTGCATAATTTGGAATGAACTTAGAGTAAAAGGAAGTAAGACCCAAGAATGAACGCAAGGCGGAAGCATCATGCGGAGGAGGGGCATCAGAAACAGCTTTGACATGATCTGGGTCGGGACAGAGACCAGATGAAGATACCACATGACCCAGAAAAGGTAGTTCTGTCTTTCTGAACTGACACTTTGACATGCAAAGTTTAAGCCCACTGGAATGTAAGCAGTGAAGCACAGCTCTGAGACGTTCATTATGCACCTCTGGAGACTCACCATAAACGATGATGTCATCCAAATAGCATTGAAAACCTTTCTTGCCAGCCAGAATTTGTGACATCATTCTTTGAAACGCACTTGGTGCTGACGCTAAGCCGTAAGGCACTCTGGTAAAACGCAACAGTCCGTCATGAGTAATAAATGCAGTAATATCTCTACTCTCAGCATGAAGTGGCACTTGATGGTACACACTCTGTAAATCTATGGTAGAGAAAATCTGTGCTCCCCTGAGCTCATGAAACACCTCTTCAACATGAGCCAAGGGGTGGCTGTCAATAACCACAGCTTTATTGGGCTCCCTAAGATTTACACAAAGCCTAAGCTGTCCATTCTTCTTTCGAATTGCAAGTATTGGTGAGACCCAAGGCGATGAGTCAATTCTTTCAATTATGCCTTCTTTTTCTAACCTCAGCAGCTCGGCAGACACATCATCGCGAATTGAAAATGGTAAGTGGCGTAACTTCTGCTGGATGGGTGTTACCTCAGGGCGAATCTTGACTTTGTGAACGAAGTTCAAAACTTCACCTGGGCCAGGGAGAGCAGTAGAATGCATTACTAGCATTGAGTCAGGAATAGAAGTGGAAACTGCATCAGTAGTAATGTCCAATTTAAGTGCGTTCACAAGACCAAGAATAGGCGTGCCTGTTTGCACAACATAGAAATTGGATTTAGCACATTTGAAATTGCATGTCACATCCAAAGAAAGGCAACCCAGTACGGGTAAAGAGGTGTACAGTAGGGTCTGTCAATGTAATGTCTTTAAAATGTTGTTTGTATAAACATTCTGGAATAATAGAAACTGCAGATCCTGTAACAAGTAACTTTGCATTCACACTGGTGCCTTCTGCTGGTTTAAGCGTCACGTTGCACCATAGTTTATTTGTCTGTATGTCTGCTCCCTCAGCAATGCTTAAAACTGTGACATCTGACACTTCCTTCACCACAGCAGTAGATGACGTGCTTCTGCAAACTTTAGCAAAGTGCCCCGTTTTATTGCACTTTCTGCACACAATCGACCTAGCAGGGCATTTTTGGTTATTTGCCAAGTGAGAAGATGAACCGCAGCGGTAGAATTTTTTACCGTCCATATTTACAGTCTTGTTTTGTCGCTCATTCGTATTCACGGCACCATTTTCTACTGGGACTGAACGGGCCTCCTTATGGTTTTGCTGCGAGGACTTCCATCTCCCTCTGCCGCGAAAAGTAGTTCCCTGCATGGCTCCAACTACCGTATCAGTTCCTCGAATTAGCATTGACTTTGCTTCGGCAAGCACAGTTTGAATTTGGCTAGCAATCACAACTGCTTTCTGTAATGCAAGTCCTGTTTCTAGTAGTAAGCGGTCTCTTATTCGCGCACAATTTGTTTTTTCCACGAGCTGGTCTCTAATCATGTTGTCACATACATTCCCAAACTCGCACGTGGATGCTAGCTCACGCAACGCTGCTATGTAATGCACAGTAGACTCACCAGCATGCTGTCCGTGTTGGCGAAATTTGTTTCTTTCAGCAACGATGTTCACTTTCGATATGAAAATTTCTTTCAACGCCTTAAGTGCCGTATCATATGTAGACCCAGTATCAAGTGTATGGAAGATGCGATGGGCTTCCTATCCAAAGGAATTAATTAGCAAGGTGCGTCTTCTCTTATCTGGCAACTGCTTCTCAGAAACAGCCATTAAAAAGTTCTTAACCAGGCTTCAAAACCCATAATTGGTTCACCGGGTGTTTGTAGGAAAAGTGGTGGTGGCGTTAGACTCTCTAGACCTCTTCGACAATATGTTGTATTTTAGACAGGATTGAAAGAAACACACGGACCAGCATTTAAGTTAACTCAAGGTTGTCTCTCCTTTACTGTACTCTTCTTGTTCTCTTATTGTATTGCAGCTCGTGTTAATCACATAGCAATAGCGACTCCAACTGGACAGGATGATGTACAACAACCGTATAACAATATACCACAATTACTATTCAGGAAAGTTTTAAGATAATTTTTCTCCCAGTAACTTTTGTACATGTAACGGCAAGTGTCATTGTACATGCTAATGTATAATATAGTTCAATTCTTGGCCACTTTTTACTGTGTACTCACTAATGTACTTGCTCAGCTTTTAATTGCCTTTATGCTTTTGCAACTTTCTACATACGCTTCTGATTTTGGAGGATCACTCACCATCGGTGCCTTGCCACCGCTTTAATCTCATCCAGACAGTTGTTGTAAAAGTTTAGTACATTTTTTTTTAAATTGGTTTCTGACTGGGGCCTGCAATTTATGGCTATATTCTGGCATGCTTTTTCAACCAGTTAGGGGCCACCGTGAGCCATTTGTCTGGTTTCCACCCTGAGACACGGGCAGAGAGAGCAGACCAACCAGTCCCTCGGGAATACCCTTCGGTGTTTAGCGGCTGACCACCCATCTTCGTGGAGAGGATTTTTAGAATGGGCCGAATATTCACACAATTCACTATGTAACTCCTCCAACACTTTTCCCCATTTGAGGCTCAGTTGGGTTATCAGCCTCCGCCGTTTCCAGAGACTGAGAGGGATTCAGAAGTTCCTTCGGTCAATCACTTTGTTCGGCGTTGTCGGTCAGTCTGGATCAGGGGTCCATTCCTCTTTATTGCGCTGTGGACGGAAACTGAAGACCGTCGCGGATAGAAGGTGCCATTTGGCCCCATCTTATCGGGTCGGCCAAAGAGTTGGCTTTCCACTCGGGACCTTCCTTTAAGAATATAGTCACGGAAGTTGGCTCCCTGATTCATTGGTCCTTTTCAGATTAAACATAACGAGCACAAGTGAAAATGAAAAATCACAACAAGACTGAACGGAACACATATTTAAAAATGAACTCAAAAGAACAGTCAGTATCAGGTGTGACCCCCACGAACATCCACACTGGCAGTACAAGGTCTCCTCACGGACCTGACTAAGGGTCTTAGGTTGTCTTGGGGAAGGTGTCGTCCCTCTGCCTGTAGTGCATTCTGGAGTTGCTGCCTGGTTTGAGGTCTGGGTACTCTTGATGAAAGAGTTCGTTCCAGTAGGACGTACTACACCCAAAACGTACTGATGCTGGATGTACTACACACAAAACAGTGAGCCACTTGCCGGGCACTTACTCCCGCTTCCAGTATACCCAGGGCCCTGTTCCGTTGTTCAGTCGACAGAAATGGCATTATGACACTTAAAAATGTTTTCTGTGTGGCTTTTATCATGCCTTTATATCGGGAAGACAACCAGTGGACTTTTTTATTGATTTTTTATTGATTCATTTAATTATTATTAATTGCTTATCCTTCATTGCTCATATTCTGTTGTAGTTATAAATTCATAGGCCTAGTGTGTGTTTACATATTTCTGATTTTGCAGGGGCCTGCATAACTGTGCTAGTGTGTCATGACATATTAGTGGGGCAGATTAAGTCAATATTCCATAAGAATCTTTCACTTGGTGATACAAGCACCAAATTGGCACAAATGATATCCAGGATGTGCTTTTGAAGAAAAGTACGTTATCCAGCTGAAAATCCAAGATGGCCACCAGTTTTCAAGATGGCTGCCTCGTGAAATGCAAAAAAATGGTTTTCAAAGTAAAACTTGAACGAACAGAACTATGTCTATGATCAAAACATCAAAATGAATGTATTCTGACTGGAAAAACTCAATGGTGTCAACTGAATTCAAATATGGCTGCCAGTTTTCAAGATGGTGACTATTATAGTCAGGCAGTTTAATTCAATATTCCATAAGAATCTTTCACTTGGAGATACAAGCAGCAAATTTGGCAGAAATGATGTCCAGGATGTACTTTTTAAGGAAAGTACGTTATCCAGCTGAAAATCCAAGATGGCTGCCAGTTTTCAAGATGGCCACCTCGTTCAAATGCAAAAAATGGTTTTTGAAGTAGAACTTGAATAAACAGAAATGTGTTAATGACCCAAACATCAAAATGAATATATTCTGACTGGAGGAACTCAATGGTGTCAATTGAATTCCAATATGGCCACCAGTTTTCAAGGCAGCTATTACGTGACTCTAAATTAGCGTTTTTGAAAGCTGTCTGATCACAGATATTGTATTTAGTTGAAGGGCAATACCCATGATTAGTCACTGAAATGCTTTGGTCTAGCCTAGCACTATTGGTTTGTATTATTTTATAAGAGTGATGTCAAAGCACAACCAGGGCACACTGGTGACATCATTGCTGTGAGACACAGCATGGGGTTCAGTGTCGGCTTGTAGTGTACTAGCTGTAGTTGTAGGTTACAAACTGTTGTAGTGGTGTACTCACTGTAATTTGTACAAAACCCAAAACCAGTGAAGTTGGCACGTTATGTAAATCGTATTTAAAAACAGAATACAATGATTTGCAAATCCTTTTAAACTTATATTCAATTGTATACACTGCATAGACAAGATGTTCAATGTTCAAACTGAGAAACTTTTTTTCTTTTTGCAAATAATCATTAATTTAGAATTTAAAGGCAGCAAAACATTGCAAAAAAGTTGGCACAGGGGCCTTTTTACCACTGTGTTACATCGCCTTTCCTTTCAACGACACTCGGTAAACGTTTGGGAACTGAGGAGACAAATTTTTTAAGCTTTTCTGGTGGAACTTTCCCATTCTTGCTTGATGTACAGCTTAAGTTGCTCAACAGTCCGGGGTCTCTGTTGTCGTATTTTACACTTCATAATGCGCCACACATTTTCAGTGGGAGACAGGTCTAAACTACAGGCAGGCCAGTCTAGTACCCGCACTCTTTTACTACGGAGCCATGCTGTTGTAACACGTGCAGAATGTGGCTTGGCATTGTCTTGCTGAAATAAGCAGGGGCGTCCATGGAAAAGACATTGCTTGGATGGCAATATATGTTGCTCAAAATCCTGTATGTACCTTTCAGCATTAATGGTGCCTTCACATATGTGTAAGTTGCCTATGCCTTGGGCACTAATACACCCCCATACCATCACAGATGCTGGCTTTTGAACTTTGCGCCTATAACAGTGCGGATGGTCCTTTTCCTCTTTGGTCCGGAGCACACAACGTCCACATTTTCCAAAAACAATTTGAAATGTGGACTCGTCAGACCACAGAATACTTTTCCACTTTGCATCAGTCCATCTTAGATGAGCTTGGGCCCAGCAAAGCCAGCGGCGTTTCTGGGTGCTGTTGATAAATGGCTTTCACTTTGCATTGTAGAGTTTTAACTTGCACTTGCAGATGTAGCAACGAACTGTAGTTACTGACAGTGGTTTTCTGAAGTGTTCCTGAGCCCATGTGGTGATGTCCTTTACACACTGATGTCGGTTTTTGATGCAGTACCGCCTGAGGGATCGAAGGTCACGGGCATTCTTTGTTGGTTTTCGGCCTTGTCGCTTACATGCAGTGATTTCTCTAGATTCTCTGAACTTTTTGACGATATTACGGACCGTAGATGATGAAATCCCTAAATTTCTTGCAATAGCTCATTGAGGAATGTTGTTTTTAAACTGTTCGACAATCAGCTCACGCATTTGTTCACTAAGTGGTGACCCTCGCCCCATCCTTGTTTATGAATCACTAAGCATTTCAGGGAAGCTGCTTTTATACCCAATCATGGCACCCACCTGTTTCCAATTAGCCCGTTCACCAGTGCGATGTTCCAAATAAGTGTTTGATGAGCATTCCTCAACTCTCTCAGTCTTTTTTGCCACTTGTGCCAGCTTTTTTGAAACTTGTTGCAGGCATCAAATTCCAAATGAGATAATTTTTGCAAAAAATTACAAAGTTTACCTGTTGGAACATTAAGTAACTTGTCTTTGCAGTGTATTCAATTGAATATAGGTTGAAAAGGATGTGCAAATCATTGTATTCTGTTTTTATTTACGATTTACACAACGTGCCAACTTCACTGGTTTTGGGTTTTGTAGTATACTTTAGTGTCCCAAATGCTATCTAATAAGCCCCTATATATATCTCAACTAGAAGTTTAGTAAGTTGTAGTATTGTAGTTAGATATTGAATTGGCAGGATGTGCCAGTGCAGGAGAGCCGAGCCAAGGTTAAAGGGGCTTCAGTTACCTGGATAGTGTACAGATCGCACGGGACTTAAATGGCACTGAATGAATGATCGGGCTAGGTGTAGGGCATCAGATGCTTGAACCTAGTTGCATTCCATATTTCAATGTGCTTTGATGTTTTGTTCGATTGGGTGGTGAAGGATAAAGGATAGCCCCTCGGCCTTTAACCATATAACACAAGATGTCTGCCATTACAGCTCACAGGCTATAATTGAGATTGATATTGTTTGTTTGATGTATATGCTGTCTATGCGGTATTACATGGTAGCGCTGGTACCATGTCTTTATAGGTACTTTACATTGTACTCTTGGCCTCCGGGCCTTATATACAAAAAAAAAGAAGCTGTCTAAGATGTCTGCCAATAATCCATTTAGTTGCACTACTGAAACTGACTGGAGGAAGTGTTGCCTCTGTCAGATAGATATGAAAGAGGAGTGTGAGTGTAGTTCTGACAGCTATTCCATGATAGCCAAAAACATATCACAGTTTCAGGCAATCAACCCATCAGGTTAGACCCATTGAGATTGGTGATATCCTCAACACCAACTCCATCATCCAAAGTATCATCAAAATTGTTGCCAAATATTTCGCAACTGCATCCTCGAGTGTGCTACTAAAAGAGCAGCTGGAATTCAGAATGATCCTGGTGAAGGACACTCAAAAATGCGAAGGACTAGCATTGAAGTGCAGCGGTGTTTCTTATGTGAAAAGATGGAACCAACATCAGAGCTGCGACAAGCCATGACCATGCAGCTAAATAAGAGGCTCAATTGGATTTCTCACACCCAAAAACATCTATTTTGATGGTCTATACGTTGAAATCTGATTATTCAATCAATATATAATTCAAACACCGTTTAATACCACTTGGAATGGCGGCCATCTTGAAAAATGGTGGCCATTTTGTTTTTTCCAGTGGATAATGTATTTTTCTGAGTGAGTAGGTTCTGAAGCACTTGTGTGGCAAATTTGGTGCTTGTATCACCAAGTGAAAGATTGTTTCAGCAATCTGCCCCACTATATAGCCTATCTGAAGTCATGAAGACCTGAATGTCTGTACCAAGGTCAAGGTGTTTTTCTCTTCCTCGATGTGTTTATAGAAAGCTCCGGAATCCATGACAAGATAAGCTGGAGCCAGGGCTGAGAGAGAAGGCCGGTGCTCTCCTCCCTAACGGATGTATGGGTGCATCCCTAGACAGCTTGACACGGTTGCGTGAGATGGCGAAGGCTCCAGATTACTATATGATGTGTAAATCAGCATGGGGGGAGAGGGGAACGCCATGGAGTATTCCTACAAATACCAGAGCGCTTTCTAACTCTGTATCCTCCATTTTGCTGCTTGACTTCGCTGTGTATGGGGATCCTTTTTTTCTGCAGAAAATTAGGAAACAATTTTTGGCTTGGATATTAACTTCTCTCCCTCCGACTGATTTTTTCCTCTGAGTCGTCTGAGTTTTTCTTGTGAAGGTAACACTTTGAATATTAAAATCAAAATTCCTTTAACATTGGGGGCTACGTCCGGAATTCCAATAGCTCACCTGCACTCCTTGGAGAATCGCGCCGACTGAAACCGTGCACACGGTCGTCCAGGGGACGTTGTGGAAAGACCTCAGCCCGGGGCGATTGTGAAGGCCCTATTGGGGTGTGTAGGAGGTCAGAAGCGGGGGGGGTTCTCCAAACAATGAGTAATGAGTGGAAGTACGGGTGAGTGACTGAATTTTTACTGAATTCGGCGTAGACGATGTGAGGCAGAGAAAGTAATATTGCCAATTATGGGACTGATGAACAGTAAAGGGGTTGTTGTTGTTGTTGTAAGGATTGCTGTTCTGGGACTGATGACTTGGCTTTGACTGAGACTGGGCAATTTGCTGAAAGTTGACATAATGGTTCTGGGAATCATTGTGGGTAAAGGAAATTGGGTTTAGTTGAAATAGAGCATTGTCTATGTATGTTATCGAAGCAACAATGGTGTCAGATCATAAGAAAATTAGAGCCTTGGATCTTTTCCAGTGTGAATGAATGTGAGAGAGGAAAATGCACTAAGGTATGTGTGTGTGTCCTGAGCTCAGACTGCGTGTGTGTATGTGCAAATCAATGTGAATGAACCGAACTCAGTGTCTGTAAACAACTGCATTGCTGGCATATTTGTTAGTTTTGTCTTTGTTAGATTGAATCTATTCCATGAAGTGCATGTCAAGTTCTCGGTGGTTCTGATCCTTTCACAACATTTGGCTGAACTTGGAAACCCAGAAGAAGAACCCAGAATGACACTCAGGACAACTCAGAAATCTTTATCTTTTTATTTTAGCAGGATTTTGAGTTAATTCAGGTTAAAAAACCTGCAAAAGGTATATAAAGAAAATAAAGAAACATCAGTCAGTTCTCAGATTTTAAACCATAGCTGAAAATATCAATATCAAATATCAATCAAAGTAAATGTTAAAGTAACATCATATAACATGATGTAAACTTAAAGTAATCAAACATCAACCAAACCGTGAAACCAGAAATGAAAGGGCAGTTACCAGCAGTATCTCTCGGGTTCTTCCTCTGTTGTGATCACATTCAGACTGCTGGAATGCTGTGCCTTTGTGCTGCTGGTTGTGAACTGATTGGGATTAATTTCAGGTGTACTGATGTGTGACTGAGGTGCTGTGTGCAGAGGTTGAAGTTGGGCTCTCTGCCTCCATCTGCTGGACAGGTGGAGAGCTGCAGCTGAATTCTGACAGCACACCTCCCACTTTACCTCCTGGTTGTCTAACCTAAGGAGGTCACCTTTAATTTCTGCTTGTCTCCTCAAAGGGAATCAGGACAACGAGGCGTCTGACGTCACGATGCAGAATTGTCGCAGGGATCTTAGGTGACATCATTTTTGGTCCTCCTTTCTTTGTGATTGGGACAGGGTAACTTGGAAAGGTTTAAACGTGCACATCCCTCACAATACCTTTTCCATTCGTGTTGACACTGACCACTCTTGCCAGCTTGTACTAGCCTCTTAGTGCTTTCTGGTCTGCCATCCACACCACATCTCCAACTGCCACATTTCGTTCTTTGGTGTGCCATTTGCTTCTTGTGAAGAGATTTGGACCGACCAACTGGCACCACTTCTTCCAGAATCTACTGACCTCTTCTTGCACTTTTCTGAGCCGTTTGTATGGGTAACTGTCAAATTGGAAGTCTCCTGGGTCCCTTCTTGGATTGGCTCGTCCCAAAAGTAGCGTATTTGGGGTGATGTACTCCACACAGTCTTCCTAGCTTTGAATTCTTGCATCGATGGGCCTTTCATTTGCAAGGTTTCCCGCCATAAAGAGAAATGTTTGGAATTCGCTCCATGTGAACTCTCCATCTCCGCCGATGTTGCTTAGGGCCCGCTTGACAATTTTGACTGCTGCCTCTGCTGCCCCATTCCTATGGGGGGAGTCTGCGGGGTAGATCTTCCAACACCATTCTGTTCCATGCTTGGCAGCATTCTTCTCAATTTCAGTTTTGTCCAACCGTTCTAGAAATGCGTAGAGCTCCATCAGGGCGGGTCTGGCCACAATGAAGTTTGTGCCAGGGTCAGACCACAGTTTTCTGGGGTGTCCCCACAGTGACGTGAACCTCTGGAAAGCCAGAAGAAACCCCTCAGATGACTGGTCACTCACCACCTCTGTGTGTATGGCTCTAGAGGCCATGCAGCAGAACACAACACCCCACACCTCGAGCGTGGCACGTTTCCTCACTTCATCCCTCACTTGGTAAGGGCCGAACAGGTCCACGGTTGTGAATTCAAATGGCGCTGCTGGGCTCGTTCCTTCTGGAGGTAGGTCACCCATGATTTGTTCACATCGCCTTGCTTTGTTTTTCCTGCAGAGGACGCAGTTGTCTACCATCTTTTTTGCAAGTCGCCGACCCTGAATCACCCAGGCTTTTATTCTCATTCTGAGGAGGGTGCCTGCCACTCCTTTGTGGTTTGAGTTGTGGGCTTCTTGTGCCAACAATGCAGACAGCCAGGCTTGGTGTGGCAGGATTGGGACTGCGGTCTTATCTTCAGTGAACACCTGAATCCTTCCTCCACAAGGTGGGAGCCCAGAGTCTGCATCTTAGTACACTGCCAATCTGTTCAGAGCCGTGACTGGAAAATCTGTCCAAGCTGTCCATACTCTTCAAAGAGTTGAATGGCTTCTTCTCTGAGGCCATCAGAGATAGGTTTGTCCCAGGTTTCCAGGGTGAACTTGCCACCTCCACCTTCCTGAAATGCTTTTCTGGTGAGGATTTCCCCCCCTCTGTTTGGCAGGAGTCACTAGGCTAGTTGGATCATACAGTCCGGCCACTTGGCTCAGAAGCTCCCTCCTGGTCAACGGGTTGGGTGTTTCAGGTCTTATTTCATGCTTGAGTAGATTTTTCCCAACTCTCATCTTTTTTTTTTTTACATCTGTAGTGAGCTTTGTGATTGGGGGATTTGCAGTACTGCTCTTCTGCAGTTGCTGTGGTATTCCCATAATTAAAGGAATGATATCAAGAGTATTGAGTACTAATCCACAGTATCAGATGTTTCAATTACAGGACAACAATGAGATGTATACTCTGCCTGAGGAGCTGAAGGAATCATACAATGATGTAATTGAGTTGGGGGTTTGTTTGAACAAAAGAATGGAGAATAATGGTGATATGATGACACATCTTCCCCCTGAATGAAGCACATGCTGAAAATTGAGAGAAGTAGCATGCTGGCGGATAATCAATTATAAACAGGGGGGAAATGTGGAATCATTTTTTATTTGATTCATTTAATTATCATTAATTGCTTATCCTTCCTTGTTCATATTCTGTTTTAATTATTAATTCATAGGCCTAGTGTGTGTGTACATATTTCTGATTTAGCAGGGGCCTGCATAACTGTGCTAGTGTGTCATGACATATAGCCTGCCTGAAGTCATGAAGACCTGAGTGTCTGTACCAAGGACAAGGTGTTTTTCTCTTCCTCTAAGTTTATGTGTTTATAGAGAGCTCCGGAATCCATGACAAGATAAGCTGGAGCCAGGGCTGAGAGAGAAGGCCGGTGCCCTCCTCCCTAACGGATGTATGGGTGCACCCCTAGACAGCTTGATGCGGTTGCGTGAGACGGCGAAGGCTCCAGATTACTGTATGATGTGCAAATCAGCATGGGGGGAGAGGGGAACGCCATGGAGTATTCCTACAAATACCAGAGCGCTTTCTAACTCTGTATCCTCCATTTTGCTGTTTGACTTTGCTGTGTATGGGGATCCTTTTTTTCTGCAGAAAATTAGTAAACAATTTTTGGCTTTGATGTTAACTTCTCTGCCTCCGACTGATTTTTTCCTCTGAGTCGTCTGAGTTTCTCGTGGGAAGGTGATACTTGGAATTTTAAAATCAAAATTCCTACAACACAACCCCTGATTCATTCCAACCACTATACTTGCACAACTCCTAATCCCATATGTTGTTCTCAATATAGATTGATGAGAGTCCAACTCACACTGTTGAGTTACATGATGATCATTCATGTGTAAGGAGGTACACATTGTGACCCCAGTGGTCACTTAAGAACTCAAATTGGACTAATCAGGTCCTGAGCAAAAATAAACCAAAATTTAGAGTGTTGCATTTTCATTGCCTTTGAGTATAGTTTAAACCAAGGACTTTTGAAGAGCAAGACCTTTAACCAAGGAGTAATTTGAGGTATCAGTCACGTGGGTGCCCCACCCCTTTAGATAGACTTGTGGCGTGTCCTAAATGTATGCAGGGATGAGAATTTTTCGCGGATTTCATTGCCCCAAGGGTTGTTTTTCTGAAACGTCTAAATCCGATGAGAAATTTTTCAGGGGGGTGAGAATGTAAATCTTGTCTTTTCACCGCACGTCAAAGGGAAACAACTCACACAAGGCCACCATGAATTAAACCTCAACCTCACCCCCTTCAGAAGTATGGATGCATAGCAATACACAGTTGCAGGATTTGAGAGCAACACCATGAAATGACATCTGGAGACAAAAAATGACTATGTGAAAATGACATGTCAGCGATTTCACTGGTTTGTTTTAAAGTAGGCTACGGCTGAGGCTATGTAGGCTACAAGGTGCAAACTTTCATTTGGTATTTAATGGTTATATGCCTTTTTTCATCTTAAAAACAACAGACTACCACATGTTTTTCAATTTGCATATCAGTATTTATTTGAACGATTTTGTTAACAGTTGCAGGTGTTAGTATTTTAATTTTTTCTCCCGTGTTCTGTATTCCAACTTCATGAAGGTAACCTGGCTAATTCTCCAGGCTGTTAACTTTTTACTGGTAGGTCTAGCTAGAGCTACTTCGCCACTATTTTAAAATGTGTGTCAAACCATTAAACACAAAGAAACATTCGCTAGTAATGCAACATTAAAAATAGAAATATATGTTAATGAATGCCATATGCCACTGTCTACCATAAATGAAAGCACTGCTTAACAAAACTAGTGCTTGTCTAACGCAACGTCTATTTGCAAACGTTATGTCTTTGCGAGCCTGTGCTGTAATTAGTTAACAGCATCTGTTTGCCAAATGAATACGATCATATCTTACAGGTAAGCAAGTTTAAGTTACCATTTGTAACCCATTCAAGTTCTGTAACGTTATGCTTCCTAGCTAGCAAGTGAACAATGTTAATTACTGCTTAGTCTCCTAAAATATGAAGAAATGGTTTGTGAAACATAACAATTAATAACTAGACGCTTATCCTTTCAGTTAATTAAATGTGTTTGAGGGTTTGCAGTGTTCTCCCTGAGTTTTCCTGGCAAAGAGTGCTAAAGAAAAAAATAAACAACCTAAGTTGAGGACAAATGCAACCTGCCAAAAGCAAAGCGCTGATAGCACAATATACTGGGAGTTAGATGTAGGCTGCCGGGGGTCCCTTCTGATGGAAGCCAACCATTTATCCTGCAATGTTTTTTGTTTTTTGCTATGGAATGAAACTGTAGTTTGCATTTTCGCTGACAACTATTGTTACAGCAAACTATACGACACATATTTAAGTTCATACTGTAAAACCCCAAAAGAGCAATAACCTAAAGGCGGATATTGCCCGGGTTGAAGGCCTTACGTGTTCTTTTAGTCTAACTTTAATTAGAGCATTCTTCTGACTGGTGTGAATCACAATATAATGGATATTTTTCACCGTCCGAGGACGAGGCATGAAAGCGCAATGGTTACGATTTATCTGACTCCATACAACAGTTAGAATACAAAATTTAGCCATATCCTCGTTAAAAATCTGACTCCAAATTAGAATTAGAATTGATAATTTAGGGAACACCTGCGTGAATCTCGAAACAGTGATAACAGTAACTTAAACTCTAAGGACAAACATGACGTGACTATACCTTGAATTCCAAACAGACAACCACCGCCGCTACAATAATGTTCCCGGGTATTAACACCATGTCCGAATCCAAGGTTCGTTGGTTTGATTAGAGGTTGAAAGTCAACCAGCACTGCAACAGCATCTTTTGGCTTGAATTACAGTGAACCCAGATTCACTCCACACTTGGGCTATGAATCCGTATATTGGTAGATCCTGGCTGCCTAAATCAACTTAACCAACCAATTCCCACACCGGGCCGCTGGCCAGTCGTTCCTCAGTGAGGATATTTCCCCCAAGGTATTCGCCGAGACGGGAGGCTAGAAAGACTAAAAAATATTAAAAGGCTCAGAGACCACGCAAGCTAGAAAGGAATCACAATAATTTAATCACCAGGTAGGCACAACTTGAATCAAACAAATAAATGATAAGCCAATTACCGTTACATATAATTTAGAAGGATTTAGAGTATTTTCATACCTGGAAAAGATGAATGACCACGTGGAGCTAAAGTCGCTCCACGTGGTCGGGGAGAACTCAAATATTCCCCCGCTCCGCAGAGCAAGGCAACATGTGACTTTTCCCCCACTTACCCACGCGTCAGACGTTGACAGATAAAGGACAGGACAGAATAAGAGCGAAGAAAGAAGAGAAGCGAAGAGCCCCGCCCCCTCAGGATCTCGTACCTTTAAAGGCTCCAAACCACACCTCCGAACAAGGTAGAGGGAAGGTTGGCCGAATCAGAGTTTTACTGGCCTAGGTGATAAGATAATTTGCACAGGGAGACTAGGGTAGTTGCTTGAATGAATCTTACAAACGAATCATAATTCCAATGGAAATGAGACATGTTCCATTCAACTCCTTGGACTCCCCCGAGAATAAAGAGACCAAACATGATAGGAATGTGTGCTAAAATGATGCAGTTGTCATGGAAAAGCCTTAAAATGGAATATTATAGCCCAATAGGGTGATAAATATATGACAGGTTCCTTTTAGGATATTGAACATAAACAAAATATGAATTTGATAGAGGTTTAAGTTGTTTTAAGCCAATTGAAGTAGCTGCGCTTTAACTTCAGTGAAACCAGTGAATTTGAGTTCCAGAGATGCTGGGCCTGCTAGACTTGATGGCTCCCACCCCCCGCCGTGGGGAACAAGGATGCCACTCTCACCGGCAGGCTGTAGGATTGTAAAAGTTAACTGCTCGCTCTGGATTGTGTCAGATCACCCAAACATTCAGATTTTACCAGCGTAATGAGCATGTGTTCCAACACTAGGATTTTTGACCCATGTTTTAAGCTAAATCAAATATTCAGGTTCTACAATACACATGAACGTATTGTTCATTGTTACAAACCAAAACTTGTAATAGTTTTGTTAGAAATGTCTGTTTTCAGATAGATACATGATTCATCTACTTGAAATTATGCATTAATTTTTGGTTTGTTACATTAAAGAACCCTTAAGTGTTCTTGAATACAATTTAATGCCAACTAGCAGCTTTGTAAAGTTAAAATGCTTTGGCTGGGGCCGGGCTCTGGCCTGCGGCTGGCCAGGGGACGTGGCCACATTCTTCTGAAAATGCAATTTCCCATCCTCGTACCTGTGTATTGCTTCCAAAAGAGGGAAGTGATCGTGAGCACAGATTATCACCGATTATCTTGCCCTTTTGTCACAGAATTAAATGTTGGACTTATTTTTCAACAGCCACATATCTTCTGAACATTCTGGCACTGCAATGACATTTGTAAGACCAACAGATCAGGGGAGAATGAACTGTGTTTGAGACCCGTGTCTCTCTTAGCAGCACTCATGTCACATCTTGTAATGCAGAAATACAGTATGGACTGCGGGAAACCATGAATAAAAAAAAAATGTAAAACTGAAATAATGCTTTTGTTTCTATGCTCAGTAATACTAATATTGACATTGAGGTTTTATTGTTTTCAGAGGGGGAAAGGAATATAACCTATTAGATTGCAATAATCTTGAACCGAGTTGATATCAGACATTAAACAAGTGGTGCCAGGCACATACTTTCAACTACTTGTACAAAATTCAATAGGGATCTATTCTGGTCAGTGGTAATCCCTAAACCGAATTTGGGGTGAATGTGCCAATTAGTTTTGCCGCTAGACTGTCAAACAAAGAAACAAACAAACCAAAAACAATACCCCTCGCCCTCACCTTTGGGATGGGGCAGGGTAAAAAGCCGCAAAATAAGGCGCAAACATTTAATCTGTGCCATATCTTACGTTGTTGTCCATGTATGTTAAAAATACCGAAACATTATGCAGCGATAGGGTGTAATAATAGGAACACGCAATCCATCTTTTCTTTTCCGAAGGATGCAGACAGCTAGGAAATACATTAGTAAGTGCCATATTGCATTTGTAAGGTATCGTTCAGGAACCACTCGCGAGAGATCGTAATCCAAAAAACGTATGCCTTTATTGGAGTCCGGGTCAAAGCCAAAATACACAGAACTTGCCAAGCCACAATAGGAAATCCAAAAACCGTATCGACTAGACAGGCAGGGTTCAGAACCAGTAAGACAGATGGGCAGAGGTACAAAAACGAGAGGCAAAAGGTCGTAGTCGATGGGCAAAGCCATGGTCATACACAGGGCATCCAAACACAGTACTCGTGGTCATACAAAAACAGGTCAGGATCCAGAAAGGCAAATCAGTACAAAAAGGGCAATGGCAAGAATCAGGGTCGGACTATCCAGTGGAAGAAAAATAATAATCACAGGCGTACAGGGAGCTCGGCACAATGAAAATTGATCAACGTTCTGACAAGAGCTGTGAGTGAAAAGACTCCTAATATACACACAGGAAAGGTCACATGCTATACAGAGATCAGCTGTGGGGAATGAGACTAGATCAGCTGTGGGGAATGAGACTAATTACATCGGGAGAATCACATGAGGGAAACCCTAACCACGGAAATTGGCGAGAGGCAAAATACGGACAGGAATCACACAGACAGCCTATGGCATTTAAACAGCTCCGGTCCAGGAGTTCTACGTGCACAGATAACAAGAGCAGGAAAGTAATTAAGCACGTGCGAGAGATTCTCGCTGAACATGGGGAGAGGACGGCGGAAAGCAAAGGGGCGGAGAATACAACAGGGCGACTGCGAAGAGGGAATTAGTCTATTAGTAGCGGTGCGGTTTTAAAACTTAAACTAGAGTGCTCATTAGTAATTTAGTAATCGAATCTATATATACATGGTTAGTTGTGTTAGTATACTATAATACAAATGTTAGTCTCATTAGTAATCAGAACAGAGGAGTGAAGGGAGAAAACGAGATACGAAGAAATGTTTTAAACACCCGACTGCCTTTAAATCACCCGAAGTCCGTGAGCACGCAGACAGGGAAGACGGACTGAACCAACTAGATCACAAGACAGGGGAGACAAGTGCAATGGACCTGAAACATGGAATGAACCAAAAACCGGAATATTACAAAAACCAAAAAGAACAAATAAAAGACAATAATCATAAACACAAAACCAGCACATAAAACATGATCAAAACCCAGAATCATGACAGCATTCCAGATTCATAAATTTAAATGAACGAGTTAATGCTGTTTCTTTTGTTATGCCCTTCTAGCTGGCAATTTCAGTGATTTGCAAATGCCCTAGCTAGCCAGCTAACTCATATTCATAATGCTTAATATAGATGTTAGTGCTGTAGAAAAAAATGCTCGAAGAAGGAAAGTGAAATGGAATATAAATGCATCATGCAGATGTAAGATAGATGCGAGCAGAACGCTCAAAATACGTCTACAACTGCGCCCACTTAGGAGACAGGAAGTGTGACCAATTTCATGCAATGGATATGATGGTAGATGAATAGTCTTCTTTCTTCTAGTGCAGGGGTGGGGAACGTCCGGCCTCCGGGCCGTATCTGGCCCGCAATACAATAAAATGTTCTATTTTTTATATGTTCTTATAATATGAATAAATAAAAAATCAGGAAAAAAAATATCGGCAACCATTAGTTTTCTGAGAAAAAACAGACGGCGATGCACGTCCGAGTCAGCGTCAGGGTCAGTGAATATGAACATGATGTATGTGTCATTGCATTGGGCTGGAGTGATGGACACAGATGACAAGAGATGCATCATGGGAACTGTCGAAGACAGGATGGTGGACGCAGAATGCCGCATTCTGTGGAACAGGTGATTTTATGTAAAATAATTATTTCTTAGACAGGGATTTTTCTTCCCCTTAAAATTCACTTGAGTTGAAGGTTACATTTTTCTACAATTTTCAGTGAGAGAGTATGCTTCTGCAATAAAAATGTAATCTATTTTAAGGCTTTTAACACATCTCAACCAGGGGTACCAACAATTATTGAGGGCGCTGTATGTGCCTATAATTTCATTCCTCCTTCAGCAGGACATTCATTCCATTGTTGTTCTTAATCCTCAAGGTATGTATTGAAATAAAAATTATTGAAGTTCATTTCACAATATTTAAAGACTGCATTTTTTCACATCCATCCAAATGAAAAATTAACTCTGACTTTAAAATTCTAATTTTTCCTCTTGATTTCATCATGTCATGGGTTAATGCCTGAAACTGGCAGTGATACTTACAAATAAACATGCGGAAAGTATGTGCAAAGCACTTGTTTGCTGATTTGCTAATCAACCCCTTGAGCTACTTCAGAAGCAATGCATCCATTTATTGTCCCCAAGGAAATGCTAAATATATGCATGATTATTCATTACAGGAGTTAAAAGATGTAAGAGAGAGCCAGTTCAACAGATTCAACAAGTAGGTCTGTCTGTGCTGGTTAATTATCCAGGTGTTTAGATGGCACAGTGGATGTAACTTTACAGAGATTAATTTGGTGGCTGTTTTGAAACTTTATGAAGCAGTCTGTTTCGAGGTGATGTACTGGATGATGTCTTGATTGTGCTGTTTCTTACAGGAGGGGGCAACAGGTGCCACAGTCCATCGGGTTGTACAGGACACCGAGATGAGAGTTTCTACGTTTTCCAACTTGAACAACTCTGTTATTAGACCAGATGGATTTTATATCGTCGGATTTACATCATTAAAGTTTGCTATGGTCTATTTCATTCTCATAGCCATCATTTATATGGTAACAATTTTGGCCAACTCCTCCATCCTCCTAATTATATCTGCAGATCATTGCCTACACGGCCCAAAGTATATTGCAGTGGCAAATTTAGGGGTTATCGACTTAATTATCAGTACAACCATTATTCCTGGCATGATTAAGATATTTCTTGAGAAAGATAACTTTATTTCCTATAATAATTGTTTGGCACAAATGTTTTTCTTTTACTGTTTTGCCATGTTAGAGTCATTTTCCATTGGTGTACTTGCCTATGACAGGTTAATTGCTGTGTGTTTTCCACTGAGACAAAATTCGATTAACACACCTAAAAGCATGTTTAGTATTTTAGTGATTATCTGGATATTTTCTGTTAGCTCCAACATGTTCATGATTGTGATCATGACAAAATTGTCTTTTTGCAATTCACTGAATGTGGACAGCTATTTCTGTGGCTATGCAACGGTGTGCGGACTATCCTGCAATGATCACACATTACAGTGGGCCACCGCCTCTTCTATTGGAATAATAGTTCTGTTTGTGCCCCTCAGTTTCATTATCATGTCATACTGCTGTATTTTAACTGCCGTGTTTAGAATGAAAAGTGTGGACAGCAGGTACAAAGCACTCGCAACCTGCACTGAGCATCTATTTCTAGTGGCAATTTTTTTTACGCCAATGCTAATTCTGAATATTGTCGATGTCTTTCTATACCGACTCAATCCAAATTTCAAAATGGTGAGCTTGTCTTTAGCCTCATGTTTACCTCCCTGTCTGAACCCCATTGTGTACTCCCTAGGAACTAAAGAAATTAAGAACAGGATACTGGCGATTCTCGAAAAACCAAGGAACCAGTCTGGGCATAGATACAGTCGGCAACAATGGGAACGCACACAAATGTCACATATGGTTACAGCCAAGCCCCCCGTCCGCTATACTGTAAAAACACGGAAATTAAACTTGTCTTGCTAACGCTAAGAAGTTGTCATGACGTACTTTGATTCGCTATTGCCTGCTGACAAGGATCGATATATTAAAAAATTAAACATACTAGGGTTGGGTTGTTGTTCATACGTTTTAAAAGACTGGGCGAATGATCCGCCTCAGTGGCCTGCTGACATACACGTTCTGTTGTGGGGTCCCCCCACAATCTGCCAAACTCGTCCTCTCTTCTGATAGCTTGAAGCCATTTTGTCCTCCTTTGTGGTTCCATTTTATTATTTGGTCAAGTGTAAAACTTTAATCGGTGATTTTTTTTTGTTTATTTGCGGAGCAAAAGGGCACACAGCAACTCTTCGGCATTATGGCCAATGGCAGAGACCAGTTTGTTTACCCCTCGGCTCTACTGTTGTGGGCGTTCCCTTTGTTGCTGACTGTATCTATGGTAGATGTGGAAAGATAGGCGTCCAAATGAGAACATTCTAATAGATATCGTCTATTTTATTATTTATATATTTTTTTATCTTTTAGTTTTACCATTTTGGAGGGTGTCAATTCCATATCTCTCTATCAAAATCAAAGGTAATTCAATGATAATGAACCTTTTTCTGATTTTGCTGTTGGAACGTTGTTTTCGACCAAGTCTTCTATGACCAAATTGTCACTTTTTTGTTCTTTGGTTCCTTCACCTTTTCCAAATTGAGATATAATGACTTTAAGGCATTTTCCAGCCAAATTTTCGAACTTCGCTGGGGCCTTACAGCTGTAGCAATTTGCATATTTACCAAATTGCCCAGTCAGATTGCTAATTACTATGACAGTTATGTAGGAATCTGATCAATTTCAAGAAGTTTCAAGCACTTCATGCAAAATCCAAGCAATTTTATTCATGATAAAAAATTTGAGGATAGAACACAAGCTTAGTTCCAAAATGTCTAAGTAGCAGTGTCAGATATGAAGGCTTAGACAAAAATGGGAAAAAAAAAAAAACATAGAGCTTGAAGTTACATTTTTAAACGCGCTTTTATTTTTGCTTTGGTTTTCGTGTTGTATTGTGGGCTTTAATGACTTTAGGTTTTGAATCATGTCATCTTTTATTGACTTATGGTTGGTTATTACATTAGGATTACTCTGCAGTAAACATTAATAAGATCATGAAATTCTATCATCGTATTTATTTACTTGAAGACTTGTGGATTCAGTAGACATAAAGTTGTGCCTTGGCCAAGTTTTTAAAGACCAATTTCATTGTGATTTAAATTGCTCTGGTAGGTTGACCACATGATCCATGTTCGGTGGCCAACTTGGACCTCTTCTTCCCTGCCAGGGTTTTCAGTACTTATGGTCCTTATGAAATGCACTTTGTGTAGTTAGCCAGTCTGGGGTAAGAGTGTTTTCTAAATGCCGGTTATGTAATGTCTCCAAGATTACAACTGTTTTACCTGAAGAATACACTGAACTGGCAGTGTACTCAAAGTTTACTACTCTTATACTTCAGGTATATGTAAAAGTACTTTCTTGTGGGAAAATGGGCAATTTATTGGTAACATTTATTGGTTCCAAGTACACTGCCCGTTCATAGAAAATAGTTGCACACTCAGATTTTTAGTTGGAAACCATGCGGCTTTGATTACAAAGCTGATTCGTTGTGTCATTGTTTTGACAACCATATGCAATGTCAAAACATTTATTTTCAATCAGAATTGCCAAAATTTTTGGCTCAAGATCTTTACGACAAGATGGTTGAACTACTCTGCGTCTTCTCAAGCATCTCCCAATAACTTTAAATGTGGTTAAGGTCAGGACTTTGTGGTGGCCAATTTGTGCGTAAAAATGATTCCTCATGCTTGTTTTCCCCATTCATTGTTTGATGCCGGCCAAAAAAGCGCCGCTTTTACTGTGACATACATTCCGTCACCAAGAGATACTTGGGGGTATCGTTCTGGAACGAAATGCGAGACCAGTAAGTTTCAGCAAAAATTAGTTTTATTGAGGTTGGGGGGGTGAACCCCCACAGGGCAAAAGGCAATGGTACAGAGTCCACAATCCAAAATCAGAATCCCAGGGACGTAATCCAAATTGTACACAGGGCAGCAAACACAAAACTCAGAGTCGGGCAAAACAGGTTCGGTACACAGGCACAGGAATGTCAGAGAATCCAAAGCTAAAGTCCAGTAGATGTAATCTAATCCATTAACAGGGCAGCAGAGACAAAACTCAGGGTCGGGCAAAACAGGTACGGTACACAGGCACAGATGTATCAAAGAAAAAGCTCAAATCAGAATTGGGGACGTTCCAGTCAGAAGTATAACACTTTGAATACAAGGTATCAATGATCGTTGCACTGGGAAAACATTCAAGAGCTGTGAGTGAAATGACTGCTTAAATACATGTTGGGGAAGTCACATGCTATGATAGGGAACAAGTAAGCTAGATCAGACTAATTACAAAGGAATGTTCAAGCCCGGTCTGGAGCTAGGTTTGGGCATGTCCTGGACATGTCTGAGAGGGGAAGGTCCCAGAAAAAAAAGTCTAAATGTGGGAGGGGGCTGCAAAAGAGTATATAGGGAGAGAAATTGAGAGAGTAAAGCGGGGGGGGGGCTCAAAAAAGGATACATTTGAACGTCTGTCACTCGTTTCAAGACCTGTGAAGCTTTTTGTGGATTTTTGCCTGTGTTGGAGCGTTTTCCTCACCCGGAACATCACCAAGCAACCCCATCTCCAGGGACTGTAAAAATATATTTTTTCTTGTATATTATCAATCTTGGTCAGTAGTATAAATTGTAGGTTAGTGTTGGTCTTTGTTTAATTAAATTTGCTTGAGTTTTTAAATTTTGTCTGTCATCCCTTGCTGTCTTATATGTCGTAGCAAATTGGGGCCATAACACCACTTTGTTACTTGTTACAAATTAAAACATGAATGTTATTCATCATTTATGGATTATCTGGATGTAACGTGTTCGAGAAGAAAAACGGTGCTCGGCAGGGTATCTTAAGCGCTTTGTGCAGATGAGTCCGCCAGTGGACATCGAGCTGCAAATTTATGCTCGCAGTTACAATGTTCTATGACAAAATGGTTCACCTGGATCAGTTATTGAATATTCACAAGCAAGCCGAGCTCAAACACGGTTTAGAATATGGACGAGTTTACTCCCATCCCTGTTTTTCAGGAGTTGCCTTAATTTGACTCCTCAGCTAAGCCTGATGTGTTGTGACTCTGCACTTTCTGCTTTCTGCTTTCCATGTTTAAGTTCTGTGCCTGGCTTAGCCATGCATGCTTTTTGTGTTTAGTGACCACTGCCTGCCTTATGACCATTCTTAGGATTGTGTATTGAGTTTTGGTTATTTAGATTCCTGTTTATTATTTATGTTCATAGTATTCTCTGCCATGCCATGTTTTCATTTCCATGCAGTGCACCACGTCTACCCTGTCTTGTCTTGTGTAGGTCTTTGCCCACGGTCCCTAGTCTTGCGTGCCACTCATTCGGGGGATTTATTGGTTTCTGGGTTTTGAATCATCCTTCATTATCTTATGTGCTTCCCTCCCCTCTCTTTTAATATCTACTAATCCATACTAACAGTTTGTTGTTTTCGATAATTACTAACCAATATTAACATTGTATATTTTTACCAACTTACTAACGTACACTCGGGATTATAGCTGCACAAACTAATTGACTAACGATCTCTCAGCAATCGCCCAAATTATAATCTCCGCCCTCTTGCCTATCTCTGTTGCAGCTTCTGTGAATTTCCTCTTAGATCTCATGCTTTCCTAATCTTTAGACTATGGACTATAGTACTCCTTAACCGGAGCTGTTGTTTTGTTCATAGGATTGTCTCGTGATCCCTGTCTGTGTCTTGGCATTTGCCAAATTCATGTAATTAGATTATTCCTCGTGTCAGTCCTGATTATTGTTTCATTGATCACACCTGTTCTCCCTGGTCATGTGCTCACCCCGGATGTGTATTTAAGATGTCTGTTCAAGCACTTCCAGGGTCAGATCGTTCTCCCTAGTTTTCTTGTGCTACGTTTCTCGCCTCGATTTCTCAGTGTTTATCTTACTGACTGGATTGCCTGACTTTTGATTGTTGCCTTTGTGATTTTGGATTACTGTTGCATCTGTGTGTTTTGACCATTTTTCTGCCCGACTACGAGATCTCTGTTTGCTGCCCTGGTAACGATTCGGATTACGTCCTGTGGATTCTGGCTTGTCTCTCTGATAGTACTATTCCTGTGTACCAGACCCATTTCTGTCCGACTACGATTACTGTGATTGCTGCCCTGGTTTTTGATACTATTTTTGCCCAACTGGATTTAGACTTTTGGATTGTGGACTTTGTACTGTTTTTCGCCCTGCGGGGGTCACCCCCCTTTACCAATAAAACGAGCTCTACTGCATTTCCTGGTTCTCGCATCTGGTTCCTGATCGCAATACAACATTATGATCCGACCAGCATGGAGCCAGCGAGTTCCAAACCACTTCAGGCAGCAGTGGAGGAGCAGGGCGCCCAGTTGGAGATGCAGCAATGGCAGCTAAGGGCCCTGATGCAACATATGCAGGCTATGAGCAACCAGATGGTGGATATTGCTCACTCGCTGTGGAGTGCACCGAACATCCAGGCACCCAAGCCTCCGGTAGTCACCATGCCTGCGTCCAGCCCCTGCACCACCCGTTCCATTCCAGGAACCACGCCTACCCCCTCCTGAGAGGTGTCCTGCCGGTCCTTCCTCACTCACTGTAAACTCATATTCAGTCTTCAACCTGCTACCTTTCCCTCTGAGTAAGCTCGAGTGGCGTATGTCATTACACAGCTAACCGGCAGAGCGAAGCAGTGGGCCACAGCTACCTGGGAGGCAGGATTACCCCGTGTGCGGTCGTTTGACAGCTTTGGAGACGAGATGAAGAGTGTATTCGACCGCTCCAGACACGGGCACGAGGCTGGGAGAGAGATTCTACGAATTTGCCAAGGAAGTCGCACAGTATCCGACTATGCCATCAACTTTCAAACTCTGCCTACCAACAGCGGATGGCATGAGGGGGCCCTTTACGACGCGTTCATCGCTGGCCTATCTGAATGGATAAAAGATAAGCTGCTTCCTTGTGACCTACCTGAGAGCCTGGAACATGTCATAAATATGGCCATTCGAATTGACTCCCGGCTGGAGGAACGAAGGCGATCTACATTCCGGTCCAGACCACCTCTGACCCCTTTGCTGCCACCGTCCAACCCTGTCAGGCTACCTTCCGAGACTGAACCCATGCAGTTGGGGTGGATGAAACTTTCTGGAGAAGAAAGGGAACGTAGACGTAAGGAGCAGGCCTGCTTCTACTGTGGCCAGGGGGGGCACTACATCTCGCGGTGTCCAGAGAAGAGGCGACGCCCACTATCAAGGAGAGAAGCGGTAGTGGGCGTAATCCCTGTCGATCACTCCTCAAAGAACAGAACCTGTGTTTTGGTCTCCTTGGAGTGGGCTTGGGGAGGCAAGAAAACCACCACTCTGATCGACTCCAGTGCTGAGGAGAGCTTCATCGATCAAGAGCTTGCCCAGAGGCGGGGCATCCCTGTGGAAACTATTTTCCCTGATCGTGTAGTCAATTCTCTCAGTGGCCTTAAGATCGGTAATATCTCTCAAGTTACCAGCCCAATCAAGCTCAGTGTATCTGGGAATCATCACGGACATACGGACACGGACAAGCTTTTTCTTATTCAGTCCCCCCATGCTCCAGTCGTTCTCGGCCATCCGTGGATGGCAAAGCATGTGCCCGTTATTGACTGGGGTAAGCACGAGATCAAGGAGTGGAGCCCCAGCTGTGCCCAGTCCTGTCTCAGTGACGCCCAGGATTATGTCACTCCTGCTCCCACAGACGAAATTCCGAATCAGGAGAAGGTTCCTGCCGAATACCACGACCTAAAGGAAGTATTTTCCAAGTCTCGGGCTACCAGTCTTCCTCCTCACCGACCTTATGATTGTGCTATCGAGCTCAGACCAGGAACCATGCCCCCTAGAGGCCGCCTTTTCTCCCTGTCTCGCCCCGAGACTCAAGCCATGGAGAAATATCTCTCTGAATCCCTTGCCGCCGGAATCATTTGTCTTTCGTCATCTCCAGCTGGAGCAGGGTTTTTCTTTGTGGGGAAGAGGGATGGCTCCCTTCGCCCTTGCATTGACTATCGTGGTCTGAACTAGATCACTGCTAAGAACCGGTAACCTCTCCCCCTCATGAACTCTGCCTTTGACGTATTACAAGGCTCCATAGTGTTTACCAAGTTGGATTTACGCAGTGCTTACCATCTGGTGCGTATTCGCGAGGGGGATGAATGGAAGACAGCTTTTAATACGCCCACAGGGTACTGGGAGTACCTGGTTCTTCCGTTCGGGCTTACTAACGCTCCAGCTGTGTTCCAAAATCTGGTCAATGATGTGTTATGTGACATGATTAACAAGTTTGTGTTCATCTACCTTGATGATATATTAATTTTTTTCCAAGTCTCAGGAAGAACACACTCAACACATACGACAAGTTCTCGGCCGCCTGTTGGAAAATCAATTATTCGACAAGGCTGAGAAATGTGAGTTTTCAGTCCAGACCACCTCATTCCTGGGATACGTCATCAGCCCTGATTCTATCCAAATGGATCCCATCAAAGTCGAAGCAGTCACCAGTTGGCCCACTCCACACGACCGTAAGTCACTCCAACGTTTTCTGTGTTTAGCCAATTTCTACCGCCGGTTTATCAGGAACTATAGTTCAGTTGCCGCCCCTCTCACTGCCCTCACTTCACCTAAAGTTACATTCCAATGGTCCAAGCTAGCTGAGGAAGCCTTTTGTATGCTCAAATCACGTTTTACTTCTGCACCCATCCTAACCATTCATGACCCCAAGCTCCAGTTTGTGGTGGAGGTGGACGCCTCCAATGTGGGAGTCAGAGCAGTCCTCTCCCAGAGGTCCCCTAAGGACAACAAGGTCCATCCATGTGCCTACTTTTCCAGACGATTGAGTCCTGCGGAACGTAACTACGACATAGGAAACCTGGAACTGTTGGCGGTTAAATTGGTGCTTGAGGAATGGAGGCAGTGGCTAGAGGGAGCTGAGCTACCATTTTTGGTCTGGACTGACCATAAGAATTTGGAGTACCTCCAGACGGCCAAAAGACTGAACCCCAGACAAGCCAGGTGGGCCCTGTTCTTTTCACGCTTCAACTTTCACCTGGCTTATCGTCCTAGTAGTAAGAATGTTAAACCTGATGCTTTGTCACGATGTTTCGAAACTGAGAAAGACCTACCTGATCCTGATACCATTCTCCCCAAGGAGAAGTTTATCAATGCTGTCATAATGAACATTGAGTCAGAGGTTAAAAATGCTCTTAATGATGCTGCTACCCCAAGTGCCTGTCCAGATCACTGCCTGTTTGTTCCTGCCCACCTGCGCTCCGGAGTCCTCGATTGGGGTCACGCCTCCAACCTCTCGTGTCACCCCGGGATCAAGCGAACATTGGATTTCATCACTCAACGGTTCTGGTGGCCTGAAATAAGAGACAGCACCCAGAAGTATATCTCCGCCTGCGCGGTCTGTGCCCAAGCCAAGGTATCGCACAAACCCCCTCACAGCCTGCTGCAACCCTTCCCCACTCCACACCGTCCTTGGTCACACATTACCTTAGATTCCATTACTGGTTTACCCCCTTCCAATCACTTCACCACTATCCTCACCATAGTCGATCATTTCTCCAAAGCTGTTCACTTTGTTCCCCTCATAAAATTACCATCTGCACAAGAGACTGTCAGCCTCATTATACAACATGTAATCAGATTACACGGCATCCCCATTGACATCACTTCTGATCGGGGTCCACAATTCACGGCCAAATTTTGGAAATCATTTTGCAAATCACTCGGCACCTCAGTTAGCCTTTCCTCTGGTTTTCACCCCCAAACCAATAGCCAGACCGAGCGGGCCAACCAAAGTATTGAGACTGTTTTAAGATGCCTCTGCCTTAAGGACCCCTCCTCCTGGAGCCATAAACTCCCATGGGCAGAGTACGATATTAACAGTCACACCTCATCAGCCTCTGGTCTCTCCCCTTTCAAGGCTTGTCTTGGTTACCAACCCCCATTGTTTCCATGCCAGGAGGAGGAGGTTGCAGTACCATGCACCTGCGAGTTTGTATGTCGCTGCAGACGTACTTGGAGGACCACTCGGGAAGTGCTGCTCAGGTTCGTAGCCCGCATGAAGGCCCAAGCAGACAAGAGACGCGTCGCTGCTCCATCTTACCGACCTGGGCAGCGCGTATGGTTGTCCTCCATGGACATTCCCTTGAGGGGGAGTGGGGGGAAATTGTTCCCTAAATTTCTGGGACCATTCACCGTCAAGAAGGTCATAAGCCCTTCTGCTGTCCGCCTCCGTCTACCCCTATCCATGCACAGAATTCATCCTACTTTTCATGTCTCCCAGATTAAACCTACAGTTACCCACCCCCTGTCATCTGGACCTGATCCCCCACCACCCGCCCACATAATCGACGGAGGTGAGGCATTCACTGTACGTACACTGTTGGGCTGTCGTCGACGAGGTCTTGGTATCCAGTACCTTCTCGACTGGGAGGGCTATGGCCCCGAACATCGCAGTTGGGTGCCTTCCCGGCACATACTGGATAAGGAACTCGTCAAAGACTTTCATGCCACTCATCCACGACCTTCATGTTAACGCCAGGAGGCGTTCTTGAAGGGGGGTACTGTTGTGATTCTGCACTTTCTGCTTTCTGCTTTTCATGTTTAAGTTCTATGCCTGGCTTAGCCATGTATGCTTTTTGTGTTTAGTGACCACTGCCTGCCTTATGACCATTCTTAGGATTGTATATTGTGTTTTAGTTATTTAGATTCCTGTTTATTATTTATGTTCATAGTATTCTCTGCCATGCCATGTTTTCATTTCCATGCAGTGCACCACGTCTACCCTGTCTTGTCTTGTGTAGGTCTTTGCTCACGGTCCCTAGTCTTGTGTGCCATTCATTCGGGGGATTTATTAGTTTCTGGGTTTTCAATCTTCTTTCATTATCTCATGTGCTTCCTCCCCCTCTTTTACTATCTACTTATGCATACTAACAGTTTGTTGTTTTCAATAATTACTAACCAATATTAACATTGTATATTTTTACTAACTTACTAACGTACTCTCAGGATTGTATAGCTGCACATACTAATTAGTCCCCCCAGGAATCTGCGGAGAAAAAGTGTTGATTCCGCGGAGGCCATTCCTGATTCGGTGGAGACCAATTCTTGATTATTTAAAAAAAAAAACAAAAATGATGAGTTATTAAGCAAATTTATGTAATAATGAAGCAAAAATTATTTGCAATACCAAAACTCTGCGAAACATTGTGGTTATAAAATAAGCAGCATCAATGCTCTTTTTGTCCGTCTTGAGCAGATTTATTTGCATAACTTATAAAGTGCAAAACATTTCACCAAACTATGGGTGAACGAGGCTTAGTAACTGAACAAGTGCCAAAGATCAAAGTAAAGATTTAAACAAAGTGTACACTATTCACTGTATCCTCAGGATATTGTAAACGTTACTGCATACCAAAGACTGTATAAAAAGATGGATGAAGCTACCGTGATGTCACCCACTGGTTCGAAGCTGAAGAAGTGAATCAAAGATCCGGGGAGAAACGTGGCTCTGGATCTGACCGTGTCGGACAAGGACCAGAGGATAGCGACACCCCAGGAGCATATTCTGGCTTTATACTTTATTCTAGTTTATATGGGACCATAATTCACGAAAATGAATGATATATCGAAGGAAACCTGAAACTTGCTATAGCTAACATAAAATGATGTGAAAAATCATTATTTAAATTAAAAATCAGGACGGAAAGTAGGATCATTTTCTCATAGATTTCTATTGCTTCTATCTCATGCTTTCCTTTTTTTTAGACTATGCACTTTAGTACTCCTTAACCGGAGCTGTTGTTTTGTTCATAGGATTGTCTTGTGATTCCAATCTTGGCATTTGCCAAATTCATGTAATTAGATTATTCCTCATGTGTCAGTCCTGATTATTGTTTCATTGATCACACCTGTTCTCCCTTGTCATGTGCTCACCCCGGATGTGCATTTAAGATGTCTGTTCAAGCACTTCCAGTGTCAGATCGTTCTCCCTAGTTTTCTTGTGCTACGTTTCTCGCCATGATTTCTCAGAGTTTATCTTTCTGACTGGATTGCCTGACTTTTGATTGTTGCCTTTGTGATTTTGGATTACTGTTGCATCTGTGTGTTTTGACCATTTTTCTGCCCGACTACGAGATTTCTGTTTGCTGTCCTGGTATCGATTCGGATTACGTCCTGTTAATTCTGGCTTGTCTCTCTGATAGTACTATTCCTGTGTACCAGACCCATTTCTGTCCGACTACGATTACTCTGATTGCTGCCCTGGTTTTTGATACTATTTTTGCCCAACTGGATTTCGACTTTTGGATTGTGGACTTTGTTCTGTTTTTCGCCCTGCGGGGGTCACCACCCTTTACCAATAAAACTAGCTCTACTACATTTCCGGGTTCTCGCATCTGGTTCCTGATCGCAATACAACATGATGTGCAAACTGCTGAATATACTTGCCCATAGTCTCTATCCAGCAGTTCAAAAAATTCTCTTGCTACAGAAAAAATCATTGTCCTCTCTAGCAACCACTTTAGCCACAGTGAGCCAATGGTATCCCAATTGATAGTGAAGAAAAATCAGTTTTCTGAAGCAAAAATTCAACATGGTATGGATATAATGTAATTCTACTAACAATTATGGTCAAATATATATATATATTTTTAAATTGCCAGTAAATTTGAAGAAGTTTACAAAGGAGAGATTGCCCGTTTGTTATTTGAATACTTTAATCAATTTTCAGGTGAATAAAAGATAAAGAGCGCATGGAGAGAACAAAGAGTGGTTGCTTTGCTTCTTTCTATGCGTACTATGAAAAATACTTTGTACTTGAACTTTTAAAACTTAAGTAATTTTTTTTTTTTTTACGATAGTACATTTACTCAAGTGATTTTCTCTGATGGGTGACTTCATCTTTTACCAAAGTAACTTTCAGTTATGGTACTTCTACTTTTACTTTACTTAATTTTTTTCCAGGACTTTTTAGACCTCTGCCCATACCACGGTAGCTTTTGGCCTTCATGCTGACAATTGCTTGAGTTGTCCTTGTTGTTTTCAATCTGAAGGGTACAGAAGCGGTCTTTTCCAAAAACCACATGAAAACTTGACTCGTCGGACCATAACACACACTTTCACTGTGCTAAAGTCTATCTCAGAGGACACAGAGTGCACAATGTGATATTGCTGTGTAAGCATTGTTCCAGGATCAACAAAATCATGCTCATCTGGGAGTTACATTATAATCACAGCTGAGGTTTCTCCCAACCCAAACACGCTTGATTCTAATAGTCTACTTTTTTTCAAGTCCTTGCTTTTTTCAGTAGCTCAGTATGCCTCGGGAGCTGACATCCATTCATGGTAAGGGGTGTGTTGCAACCGCTATTGTAATAACGGTCACTATAGTAATAAGTTATTACAATAGCGGGCGCAAATGCACGGCAAACTCAACCACTATTGTAATAAATCATTACAAAAGCTGGCGCAAATGCACTGTAAACTGAACCACAATATAATAAATTATTACAATAGCAGGCGCGACTGCACAATAAACTCAACCACTATTGTAATAAATTATCACGATAGCTGGCGCGAATGCGCGGTAAACTCAACCACTATTCTAATAAATTATTGCAATAGCTGGCGCGAATGCGCAGTAAACTCAACAACTATTGAAATAAATTCTTTTGTCTCGAAATTATCCAGAATAAAATATGACACACACTAGTATTTTACTTACATTTTTATAAATTCATTTCTTTTCATATCAAGATAAAAAAGATATACACTTTTTTGACCCCCGTGGGGTAATTTGTCCACTGCAGTAATTTGTCCATTGACCCATCCTATAGTTAGAAGCAGTGGGCAGCCACAGAACAGTGCCAGGGGACCAACTCCAGTTGTAAAGCCAGTTCCTTGGTCATGGGTACTGGTTGGAGTGTTCATATGATGCATGTTTTTGTGTTTTGCGTTTTCCGTTCCAAAAATGCATTTTACAAATAATGTACTAAATGAGAATGTCATTGAATTGAATGTTACCTACAATTTTTATGATCCCCCCACCGTCCCAGGTAACAGTCTTTCCATCCATCCATCCATTGCTCTGTCTTAAACTACCTATCCATCTGCTTTGGCTATATATTCACATGGTCAAGTTCACAATGAAAATGTTGCCAAACGTTTTGACTGATCATGGTTTTGACCAGTTCTGGGGCCTGGGATTAATCACCTTCCCTAAAAGTAAACTTACAGTACTGTTAACTAGTGGTAGTACTAGTTTTCGCGTTGTTGTTGTCATTATGGGCAGTTTCTGAAAACTGTTGAAGCCATCGAAATTGGGAATGAATCTTATTTTCTTTTTTCAAATATTTTGACCTTTGACCTATCTGTGAGCTGGGTTACTGGTCAGAGAACGCTTAAAGCGCCCTCTCTTTCCTCAATTTTTGGTAAAATTTCCTGAGATTGCACAGGAATGGCATCATAAGAGAGTTTCAAACCAATCCACCTCGTGAGAAGTGATTTGACCTACAGTATTTTCGCTGTTTCACATGATCTTGAAATTTAGAAGTTGGGTCATATTCCTGGCCATAATTTGTGAACGGTGCATGATAGAACCATGGTTACTAGTGAAGGCAATGCTTTTGGTATTGGCATAAATATTTCTGACGTAGCTCTATCTTGCACTATTTACATGTTATAGGCCTTGGAATATATCGATGGCGTCATCCTTCGCTCTACATCATAAATATTGGCGCCACTCAATAGACCATGTATGATATCCTACTCGTCTTCAATAGTAACAATGGCTCTATCTTACGCCGTTTTGAAGTTACAATGATCAGAAATACTTAATGACGTTATTTTGACGTCACCCTTCCCTGCACGTCATAAATATTGGCTACAGTCGATAGGGCATATTCATACTCATCTTCAATGGCTTTATCTTGCAGCGTTTACATGACATTTACATGTTATACACTTTCCTAGACGTCATTATGAGGCCATCCTTCCTACATCCAAAATATTTATGCCAATACAAAAAGCATTTGCCTTTAATTGTAACTATGGTTCTATTGTGCACCGTTTACAAGTTATGGCCAGGAATATCGAAAATGACCCGACTTAAAATTTCAAGGTCACGTGAAACAACGAAAATAGGTTAAATCACTTGTCGTCAGGCGGATTTGTGAGGTATCGTTCAGGAAATAGTCGTGAGAACACAGGATTGTAGGTGAGGTGATTTTATTGAGCGAGAGGGTAACCTCCGCTGTTAGAAATCAGTGATTTATATGTTTGTTTTTAGTATGTTTTAGTAATTTTAGTTATTATTTATTTATTTATCATATTTATCCTTTTAGAGTATGTATGTTTCTGTAAGATTGCGCTGTCTTTAGTCTTCAGTGTCTTCCTTTTGTTTCTGTCTTGTGGTGTCTTGTCTTTGTCATCACACTCTTCCCTGTATTTCTGTGAGGTATTTCCTCTTCCTTCTCTCTTGCTGTTCTCATTGGCTATCCACACCTGAGAGTAGTTTAGTGAGGCATGGGTGTTTAATTAGATTAGAGTTAGAACTCCACTCTTTTCCTCTCTCTCTCCTATCACTGTCCTTGCTTTTCTAGCTCCACCTCTCTCTAGAGCTGTCCTATGTTTAGCTGGGATTCCACTTAATTAGTTTGTGTGTTTAAAAGGCCCACTTTTCCTCAGCTTCTTGTCGACTCGTTTCTTCCCATAGCTCGTCTTGGTTAAATCTCGTTTCTGCCCTTTTCTGGTTTCGATTGTTGATTGCTCGTTTCTTGTTATATCTCCCGTAAGTCTTGTTATTGATTGTTTGTATTATGTTGTTTGATTGCTGGCTGACTGATTAGTACTCTGTTCTCCCTTATTCCCATTTTGTACCCAACTGTTTAGTTTCTCCTTTGTTCTCCCTTATCCCATCCAACTCCCTTTTTCCTTCCCCTTCCCTTCCTTTAGCTCAGCCCCTTTGTTACAGTCTTAGTGCAGATTGAATCTCTGGTTACTGAACTACTTGATTGTCCCCTGACTTTGATTCTGACTATTCTGCATTACTGTTTGCCTGGCTATTGATCCATTTCTGTCCTTGACCATGAGCTTGGTGAATCCCAATAAACGCCCTGCCGATGCTGAACTGCACTTGGGGGTCTATTCTCCCATTAGCGCGTAAGTCCTTTTTTACGCGCTTCGAGTTAAGCGCTTTTGAGTTACGCGTAATGTCCCCTACTCGCTTCGATCACGCCCACAGCGCTTAACTTCAGAATGTAGGCGGTCTTATGAAAGAGGTGTGACTGATCCAAAAGAGAGGCAGACTCTGTACAAAGCTCATTGATTATGGCTATCAGGAAAACATGGAAAAAGGATTTTCTGATTAACCATGAAAATGCATTTGTGGTCCATGGAAAACGCAAACCAGACTTTAAATTTGAATATCGTCGGCCTGCTGATAAAACCTCGTATCTCCAAACTGATAAGAAACGAAAACTTGTATGTCCATTATTCTTACATGCAAAATTAAACATTTTTTTTATTTTAAACTATATTTATCCATTTTTATTATTTTATTTCATGTTTATTTTTTATTTTCCTGTGAAGTTTGTCATTGTGAAGATACGAGATTTTATATGCTGCTTTAACAGTAGGCCTATGTATGTCCGTACCAATTACAAGAAGCAATTCAGACATCTCTCTTTTTTTTATCCATATAGCATTGGGCTCCGTCCGTACGGACACATAAAATTGCGGTGGCAGGGGATATGTTAGCGACAAACACTTGTTAGTTCTTACTGTAGCCACCATGGCATTAAAGCTATGCAAACAAACAAATTGCCGCGGTAATGAAATAATAAATAAAGAATTTAGCGCTTCTCAATCAGCACAATCAGATCATTGAAAATGTGCCCCTCCAACACCTGCCTGTTTGTTCTGTGGAAGACAGGGAAGAAGACAAAGGGAACATTCTAGTCACACAAAGACAAAGACAGTTTATATGATCTGGTTTAGAAAATGCGCACTTGAAAACTACTCCGATGTCAGGTTTGCAACTAAAGGACATGGAAACGCTTTAACAAGGATTCTTACCCCGCACGCGGTCATCTCCCCGCCCCGAAACCGCCTCAGCAATGACGGAATTCCATATCCATAGCCTATTATCCTATTTGATTTGAGCGACACATTCACTTGAACTTGTGCCTAATACTTTATTATAATCAATTATCCCATTTACTGATAATGATTCTTCACATGTCGGCTATTCTTTAAAGGCTAAAATTGATCAACAAATGGATAGTGCTTTGGTATTTGCCAGGGTACAGCTCAATCTAGAGTAGCCTATTTAATAATATCTTTATTCACACATTAAATTACACAGTATTTCATATGGTTAAAAAAAAATTACTAGGACTCGAGTTAGTTAATACAGATATCCTCAATTAGAAAATCAATCCCCTCACTCGTGAGAATATCACAACTTTTTAGATTATCACGAACATATAAGGCAGTCGAATTTGTTAATAGAACATGGAAGACAATGATGGCGACGTCGAGCCAAAGCCGAAAACCAAATTTCACAGATGTTGGTGTTGTATGGCAAGGAGCAATGAAGGCTGATCGGAGGAATTAAGCTGCGAATTGTCCTGATGTGGCGTCGGTGGGGAGACGTAAGCGCAGCATCCCCGATTTAAAGCATAAATGGAGAGATCTGCGGGGCGCTGTAAAAGCCAGGTTCTCTGCACACCGGAGAAGTGTACACGCAACAGGTGGTGGGCAACCATCTTCCCTGTGCATTTCACTGCACAGGAGGAGGGGATGGCATCCACTCTTTCTGCAGTGGAAGTGCATGGAGAAGAACTTGAAGCGCCAACGAACTGCGTCAGACACCTTGACACAGACGCCTGTGATATGTGTGACATCACCAGCCACTCTCTGAAACGACCCAGATGCCAAGAGCGACAGCGCAGTTCTGACGTTGATGACCACGGGTATGTTTTGTGGATAATTGCTGCGGCTGGATAGCTGTTCATCCAGAAGTCGGCAAAGATAGATGATTGCCTCATGCACGGTCCAGACGAAAGCGCTGGATGCACTCGATATTTGTTTGTCTCAGGATGTCCAAACGAAGCCGATATATATGCGTGTTCGTCTTCGAGCTCGGCGCGCTCCTCTTACTCTTTCCCAATCACGCAAGAGTGCAAGCAAATGCAGGACTGGCATTTTGGCTTTAGATTTTGAGGGCATGGTAGAATTATGGTCTTATGTATACTCGTATTAATTAATTGTTTTGCGTCTGTAATTTAACTGATTGGAGAAGAGGCTGATGCGTAATATCATGTGATGATTTCGTTTGATAAATTATCATGCCTTTGAGAAATGTAGCTTAGAAATAAGGATGAACAATCGAATATTAAATGTCTTACCCTTTACCATGTTAAATAAAATAAAAGTAATGTTAAAATTTGGCCTATAACCGACATCAAACGCAATATTCAATTTCGCCTTATGTTGGTGCTTGACCTTAATACAGCCCTCAAAAGCGCTTAACAGAAAAAGCGCGTAAGCCAGGGGTAGAATACGCGTAAGTGTTGTTTGCATGAGAAACGCCCGGAAACGCCCCGATTTTGGCCTTGCTCCGCCCCAAGCGCGTAACTGCCTTCAAGGCGCGTAATGCACAGACTTAAGTCGAGGGGAGAATACGTGTAGGCTGAAAAACGCGTAGCTACGCGCTTTTTTCGACTTAAGCGCATGGGAGAATAGACCCCTTGGAGTCTAAGCCCGTTCCTTTCATCCGCGGGGCAGAAGGCAAAAGTACAGAGTCTACAATCCAAAAGTCACAATCCAGGAGGGCAGAATCAAAGTCGAAAACCGAGGCAGCAAACACAGTACATGTGGTCAGGCAAAAAGAGGTTCGGTACACAGGCACAGGTTTGTCAGAGAAGCAAAAATCAAAAACCAGTGGGCGTAATCCAAACCATTACCAGGGCAGCAATCACAAATATCGTAGTCAGGCAAAAAAGGGTTCGCAAACACAGATGCAACAGTAATCCAAAAATGCAGAGCCAAAATCTAAAGTCGGACGGTCCAGTCAGAAGAGTAACACAATGAGTACAAGGCAGTTACAATAGCAGCACAGGTAAACACGAGAAGCATTCTGACAAGGAAGTTCTGAGAGGCGACACCTAATGTACACTCCTGGGAGATCAGATGATACATAGAACACAGGTGCAGAAATTACAAAGGAGGGAACAAGAGGGAGAACCTTGTCACATACAAGAGGCCCATGGGCCTTAACGGTCACCTGAGTATAGTATATCCAATGTTAAACCTTGGCCATTAGGCGTGGCCCTAATTTTCACCCCAGGGATCAGATTAATGGAAACCAGTATCATAAGCAATAGAGTATTCTAAATTGTATGTATATAACTTGTGGCTATTTTCTTTAAGCAAAGAAGAGTTCTTAAGCCATTTTGACCCTTGGGCCCTGCCCCTTAGTCCCTGCGTAAGGGAAACTGTCAAAAATATCATAATATCATCTCACTGTTGTAATGTCAATCAAGTGTGAATGATTTCCAGTAGAAATTAAACAGAATATACCCAAAAGTATCATTTTCCTATATAAACTATAGTAAACTTGACCCCCTCCCCAGGGGCAAACATGGAGCCTGGGGGTCATGAAATTCTCAATTTTTATAAAGCACCTCAAGACACTTCCATCTATGAAGATAACTGGTTTCCAGCATATCTAGGTATAAAAAAGTAAATGCAAGACGATAGTTGTTGTGTTCACAATGTGGCTTATGATGACAATATAACAAAGGGCAATAACTCCATCAAATATGATCGAATCTGGTTTTCGAACTCGTCCAAGATCTTATGGATATAAGCTTGCATGCAAAGTCTTATCTAAGTTGGTTAGTAAATTCTTAAGTTATTTTGTTCACAAGGAAAAGTTTACGGACGACGCACGACGACGGACAAAAGGGGATCGCAATAGGTCACGCCTTTCGGCAGGTGACCTAAAAATAGGCAAAAGCCAAAACATGGACAGGGATCACGAGACAATCCTATAGACAGACATTCGACTACGGTCAAGGAGTTCTAAGGTGCATAAATAATGAGAGAAAGGACAGCGTGAGCAGGTGTAGAGAACCCACAGAAACCCAGCAGAGAACATTAGGGAGAGACAAGAGGCGGAGACTGGAACAGGGCGAGTGCTGACAGCTTGTTAATCAATTAGTAAGTGCAGCTATACAATCCCTAGTGCTTGTTAGTAAGTTAGTATTATATACAATGTTAGTTTGTGTTAGTAACTCTAGCGAAAACAATAAACTGTTAGTATTGGTTAGTAAAATAGAAAAGTAAGGTGAAGTAAGGTTACTGTGCATTCGCGCCAGCTGTTGTAATAATTTATTACAATAGTGGTTGAGTTTACCATGCAGTCGCGCCCGGTATTGTAATAATTTATTACAATAGTGGTTGAGTTGACCATGCTTTCGCGCCCGCTGTTGTAATAACTTATTACAATAGTGGTTGGGTTTACCTTGCATTCGTTCCAGCTATTATAATATTTTATTTCAATAGTGGTTAATTTTGCAGAATATTCACGCCCGCAATTGTAATAACTTATTACAATAGTGACCGTTATAACAATAGCGGTTGCAACAGGAGTGTGACACTTCCAACTTGCTCAAAGGCTGATAAATCACACGTGAGTGTTCCGACTGACTAATGACAGCTCACTTCACTTTTTGGGAGGAGGGGTAGGAGCTCAAATAGAATGTCTCAAAGGTGCTGCAGAAATGGCCAGTATGAAAACAGTAATGTATACCTAGCGCCATCAAAAACTCAATGGTGAGGTATGTACTGTATTTGCGGAAAATTGAAGAAACAATCGAGTGGAAATAAAGAAAAGCATGCGGTAAGTGTGCCACGTGAATGCGCTCAGCACTTCAGTAATAACAAACATTGAACGGTTTGTGATAAGTACAGTGACTTTACTTGCTCTTTTCACTGTGGTCAATAGCCTACATAAAACCAACAAAAAAAAAATGCGACTTGTTATGGCCCCAATTTGTTATGGCAAATCAGACAGCAAGGGATGACAGACAAAATTTTAAACTTGAACAGATTTAATAAAATAAAGCACTGACTAAGATTGATAATATAAAAACATTAGATAGTTTCAGAGATGTGGTTGTTTTGTGCGATGTTCTGGGACAGGGATATGCTCCAACACAGGCAAAAATCCACAAAGAGCTTCACAGGAGTGACAGGTCTGGTCAAATGTATCTTTCCACAATTTTTGCTTGCAATTTCTCCAAGTGCTTTACTCTCTCAATTTTTCTTTTGCAGCCCCCTCCCACCTTCCAGACTTTTTTTTTCCAATTCACTGGGACTTCCACTCTCAGACATGCCCAGTGACATGCCCAAAACCTAGCTCCAGACTGGCTTAACAAAAAAAGTCAATACTGCCATCTAGAGGCTTCTTATTTTCCACATTACACCTCCATTTCAAAAGGGAAAAATTTTGACTCATAAAGGCAAAATTTTTCTTTTCAATACAAAAATGGTTAACATAACATATCATGAATGGCAAGAACAGGCCTTTCAGCCCAACTAAGCTCACCAGTTTCTTTATACTATTGTGAATATATCCCTTCAGATACTCAATGACTCAATGGTATCTAGCTTTATGTCAAGCCTGCTCTTGAAAACCCCCAAGGTCTCTGCCTCAACAATATGGTCAGGCAAGCTATTCCACATTGAAATTACTCTTTAGGTGAAGAAATATTTTCGAATATCAGAGCTAAATTTACCTTTGGTCAACTTCCATTTCTGACCCCGAGTTCTATTCCCAACACTTGGTCGAAGGAATCCTACATAATTCACTTTGTTAATCCCTTTAATATATTTAAAGACCTCAATCAAATCACCCCTGAGTCTCCTTTTCCTAAGACTAAAGAGATGAAGGATCTTCAGCCTCTTCTCGTAGCTCTCATCTTTTATACCTAGAATAAGCTTAGTGGCTCTTCCCTGAACTTTCTCTAGAGCCTCTATATCTTTCTTAAAGTAGGGTCCCCAGAACTGTACACAATACTCCAGATGTGGTCTAATGAACGTGTTGTACAAAAGAAGCATCACCTCCTTAGATTTATATTCAATACTTTTGGCAATGTATCCCAGCATCCGATAAGCTTTTTTAACTGCTCCGGCACAATGGCTAGAACCTGTGAGGGTTTGGTCATCAATCACTCCCAGATCTTTCCCGTGTGCAGCACATTCCAGTTTTAAACCTCCCATGAAGTAATCCCGTCTAATGTTTAATTACCTTCATGTAAAACATTTTGCTAGATTAAATTTCATTTGCCACATTTCTGCCCAATTCTGGATTCTATCCAAATCGACCTGAATCATTTTAGCGGACCCTGAACTATTTCCAAACCCCCCAATTTAGTATCATCTGCAAATTTAACATATCTGCTCTCAATATTCCTATCAAGGTCACAATATTGTAAATACACTGCTGTATTTAGAATGAAAAGTGTGGACAGCAGGTACAAAGCACTTGCAACCTGCACTGAGCATCTAGTTCTAGTGGCAGTTTTCTTCATGCCAATGCTAATTCTGAATAGTGTCGATGTCTTCCTATTCCGACTCAGTCCAAATATCAAAATGGTGGGCTTGTCTTTTGCCTCATGTTTACCTCCCTGTCTGAACCCCATTGTGTACCCCCTAGGAACCAAAGAAATTAAGAACAGGATACTGGCGATTCTCGAAAAAACCAAGGAAGCAGTCTGGCAGGGTAGATGTAGAAACAAATTATCAAAGGCTTGCAAATGAAACATTCCAATAGAAGTCTATTTTATTTTCACCATTTTGGAGGGTGTCAATTGCGTATCTCCCTATCAAAACCAAAGTAATTCCAAGACGTTGAGTCTTTTTTTTAATTTTGTTGCTGGGTCTTCATTTCAATTAGGTCTTCAGATGCTGCGACCAAATTGTCTCTTTTTTGTTCTATGGTTCCTACACCCTTTCCAAAGTCAGACAAAATGATTTTCAGGCATTTTCCAGACCAATTTTCGAGCTTCTCTGGGGCCTTGTTGTTGCAGTAGTTTGCATATTTCCAAGCAATCCAAGCAATTTTATTCATGATAAAATTTTAGGATAGGATGCAAGCTTAGTTCCAAAATGTCTAAGTAGCAGTGTCAGATAAGAAGTCTTAGAAAAAATTTTTTTTTTTAAATGAAGGCTTAGAGCTTGTGATAGTGCAGAGGTTACATTTATAAAGGCTTTTTATTTTTGCTTTGGTTTTCATGTTGCATAGTGGGCTTTAATGACTTCTGGTTGTGTATCATCTTGTCTTTTATTGGCTTATGGTTGGTTATTACATTACATTAGGATCACGCTGCAGTAAACATTATCAAGATCATGAAATATTATCATCGTATTTATTTACTTGAAGACTTGCAGATTCAGTCGACATGAAGTTGAGCCTTGACCAAGTTTTTGAAGACGAATTTCATGGTGGCTTAAATTGCTCTGGTAGGATGACCACATGATCCATGTTCGGTGGCCAACTCTGGCACTTGGACCTCTTGTCCCCTGCCAGGGTTTTCAATGCTTTTGGTCCTTATGAAATGCACTTTGTGTCAGAGGCGTGCACAGACATTATGGGGGGCAAGTGCTCAGGGGGGAGGGGGAGGGCACTTTTTTGCACTCGTGGAACATGTTATTATAGTGTGAGATTAAAAAAATAAAATAAACATTACACCCACATGTTCAATGCAATTCATGACTACTGTCATTCATTACAAGAAGGCACATGGGTAGCCTTTATGGGGATATTTCTCTCAGGCAATGGGGAACTGCCTAATTCTTCTTTATGTGTTCATTTATGTTGCCTAACAAAACCTACACAAAAGAAAATGTTCAGCTTAACAGATAGATTTGCAAAGTCAACCGATATTGTTTGTGGTGGTCGTCCTCACGTTATCTATCATTGATTTGGGATATAGCATTAAACTAGCTAATCAGGTGACCAGTCGGCTTAAAAATGCTCAGTTGTTTGGTGCTGTATGAGCAGTGGCGTACCGTCAGATGCCAGGAAGGCCTTCAGTAACATCACCCTTTCCCACATATTTGCTCTTAAACTGTTTGCGATCAGGTTTGATTGATTAACAATCAAACAGTTAATTAACAGAATAGCAACCACCAATGCGTGGCACGTAATGATTAAGAAATGCTAATTACAAAGCGATTGCCTGTTGGCTATGTTGATATAATTGATGTGAATCCGCAAAGATGACAATCTGAAAAAAATCCGAAACTTTCGCGGACTTATACTTTCGCAATTATTTTCCTCTTCACTCAGCTGTGCTTCTTACCTAACAACGCACTTTAGCTGTCACATTCAGAGTATATAGAATGGTTTCTCATGGCTAATTGCTCAATGAACGTTGCGAATTAATTTACGCAAATTCGGAAATTATAAAGACGTAGGCTATTGATATTTTTTCCGCAGCCATTGGTGTGCGGAAGTAAGTTAAACGCCGTATAATTTCGTACTGCAATGTACAGCAAGGCTTTCAAAAACAAGTTAGATTCTCGTCGGTTCCCCCAATCAGTCTGAGCAACGGTTGCTAATCGGGGAGGTAAACTGCGAGAGGTGTCTGTCATTAAGAAGTGAAAGGTGAGGTTATTGCTGGCCCTGTGTTTATGCCGACGGACCATCACTGTGTATGAGACATGCTACTGCGCAACAAAATGATTTCAGGTTGGGCTGTACGATTTCACTTGATCTGTGTGTTACCTGGCTGGCGGGGCACAAGACTGTGGCTTCCAGTCGCTCAGCTGATATGCTCCTGCAGCGCATCCACAGAGATATAAGAAAACTAGAGTGGACAATCCTGTCACTTCCGAGGCGGCTATTCTGCCGTCGGCGCTTTGGCCCAGCCCACGCGGCGTCCACTCTAGTTTTCCTATATCTCTGTGAGCGCATATACACTGCGCGCGTGTTCACGTGACAAAGGAAGAGAGATCGGAAGCTCGTGGGGAGGTGGCCCATTTCGGGGCATTTTTTTCAGTAGTTTTTAATCAGACAGCTTTTCTAAAAGATCATTTCAACATTGGCCCCACTAAAGTGTTAATAATAATAATAATTAAAAAAAACGAAGTTTCAAAAGGGCACTTTCATTGATAAAGGGCATAGAGGCAAGTGCTGAAGCACCACCTAGCGTCTATCTGTGCACGCCTATGCTTTGTGTAGTAAGTCTGTCTGGGGTAAGAGTGTCTTCTAAATGCCTGGAATGTAATGTCTTCCAAAGATTACGACTGTTTTACCTAAAGAATACACTAAACTAGCAGTGTACTCAAAGGTTACTACTCTTATACTTCAGGTATATGTAAAAGTATACTTTCTTGACTGAAAATGGGCAATTTCTTTGTAAGAAGTAATTAAGTCGTTAAATTATAAGTACACTGCCTGCCCATAAAAAATAGTCGCACACTCAGATATTTAGTCGGAAACCCTGCGGCTTTGATTACAAAGCAAATTTGTTGCGTCATTGTTTTGACAATCCATGCGACATCAAAACATTTATTTTTAATCAAAACTGCATAAATTTTTGGCTCACGATCTTGTCTCCACAGTGAGATGGTTGAAGTACTAGGGAGTCCTCTCAATCTTATCTAAATAACTTTCACTGTGGTTAAGGTCAGGACTTAGTGGTGGTCAAGTTGTTTGTAAAAATGATTTCCCATGCTTGTTTCCTCATTCATTGTTTTCTTTCTTTGATGCAGGCCAACAACTTGCTGTGTTTACTGTGACATACATTCCATCACCGAGAGACGTAAGTACTTAAACATGGAATGACCTGAAACATGGAAACATAAGGCCAAGCTACATAGCATTTAATTTTATAATTTTATTTGGGTTCACGAGTGAAACAAGTTTATTGTATTTGTTTAATAAAAACATTGAATTACTACGAAGAAGAGTTAATAAGTTTTGCTCAATTTTTTTTCACAACCATACCATATCCTAATCTTGACATGAATGAAGTAAATTACCAAAGCCAATATTCCCTCCAGAATTATGTTGTTTTTCTCCAAAGTTGTTAGCAATTGAGGACGTAAGCAGTAGAACTTTAAAATAAAGCAACGGTTCCATGACAATCATGCTCAGGGTATTAAGGTTGAAGATGTTTACTTGTTATCGGTTTGCCGGTATTTTGTAATGTTGGATAAATTAAAGAATGCATTGCTACGCTATGCACATGAAGTTTTATTTCTTTGTTGCATTTGTTGTTGATAAAATCATATTAACCATTTAAGGGTGCTGGTTAATAGGTACAATTGGTGCTGTAAATAGTTTCATGGATATTGGGTTGGCTAGGAAGCACTAAGTATTTTCATTTCATTTGGTGGCCACTCTGAGCTGGTTCAATTTTTTTGTATCAGTTCCCCGGCTTTTCCCATTGTTTTAGGGCATTCTTGGTTATGGGAACACAGACCTTGCATCAGCTGGGGGTAAACAGAACAATCCTTTCGTCCACTGGGGCACCAATTTCAGCTGTCATTGTAGAGATAATGAAACTTGTTTTCCCAGATATCAAGCTTCAGGGCAGGCTGATGCCTGGAGTGAGTGTGAGGAGGTCATCTCACCGCACCCTCCTACACTAGAAAAAGGGGTGGAGGAGGGGTTGGAATGGGATCCTCAATTTGACTGGCGAGAGCCAGAGGATGATTACGTTTTGGAAGAGTTTAGCGATTCGGAGTCAGTCACGGAGTCAATTCTGAGCAGGGTAAGGAATTTGGGGCCACCCTGAACTTTGACTTGCCTCCGAATGTTCCCAGGGATTATATTGATCTTGCTGAATTTTTTACTAAACAACGAGCATCTACATTACCTCCTCACCGCCCTTACCATTGTGAAATCAATCTCTATACTAGGACAACTCCGCCTAGGGGTTCGCTACATTCGCTATCAGGACCGGAGTGTAGGGTCATGCGAGAGTATATTCAAGAGGCTCTCGCCAATGGTTTTATTCAGCCGTCCACGTCTCCTGCTGGAGCAGGATTTTTTTTGTGGGGAAAACGCATGACAGTCTGAGACCCTGCATTAATAAAGGGGTCTAAAAAAAATCACCATTAAAAACCGATACCCCCTTCCGTTAATGAACTCCGCGTTTGAACGTCATTTTTTACGAAGCTAGATCTTCGTAATAATTATAATTTGATTTGCATTTGGGAGGGGGACGAATAGAAGACGGCTTTTTGTTTGTGGCATCTGCAGTTAGGCCACAGGTCCTGCAGTCTTCCCACTTGGCTGGGCACCCGAGGGCCCATCGGACCAAGCAGTTCCTGGCTCAACGTTTTTTGGTGGCCTGGAATGATCCGAGACATTTGGGAGTTTGTTGCAGCTTGTGGCACATGCTCCAGGAATAAGACTTCCCACCTCCCTCCCTCTGGTCTGCTGCGACCTTTGCCCGTTTCCAGGCGCCCTTGGATGCATATCGCATTAGACTTAGTTACTGGGCTGCCTGTATCTGACGGCAACACTGTCATTTTGGTCGTGGTTGACCATTTTTCAAAAGCGGCTTATTTTAACGCGCCGCCCAAGCTGCCTTCGGCACGGGAGATTGTTCACCACAAGATGCATTATGTGTTCCGGTTGCATGGGCTTCCGAAGGATGTTGTCTCTGACCGAGGCCCTCAGTTTACGGCCAGATTCTGGCGGGCATTTTGAAGGCAGTTGGGGGCCACTGTGAATCTCTCTTCTGGGTTTCACCCGGGGACCAACATGCAGACAGAATGGACTATTCAGTCTCTTGAAAGCACTCTTCGATGTTTGGTGGCGGATAATCCCTCATCGTGGAGTCGATTTTTAGCTTGGGCCGAATATTCCCATAACTCGCTGAGTAATTCCTCCACGGGTCTTTCCCCATTTGAGGCTAAGGTGGGTTACCAACCCCCACTATTTCCAGAGACTGAGAACAATTCCGAGGTTCCCTCAGTCAACCATTTTATTTGTCGCTGTCGATTGGTTTGGAATAAGGTCCATTCTTCTCTGTTGCAGTCGGGGCACAAACAAAAATCTATCGCTGATAGAATGCGTCGTTTGGCCCCATCTTATCGGGTTGGGCAGAGAGTTTGGCTGTCTATCCAGGGCCTCCCCTTGAAAGTAGAATCCCGGAAACTGCCGCCCGGCTATATTAGTCCATTCAAAATAGTGCGGAAGATAAATCCGGTCACGGTCCAGCTGAAGCTCCTGAGATCTTCACGTATACATCCGTCATTCCACGTCTCTCGGATTAAGCCGGTTAGCACTAGCGTCCTGGCACCTGCCGACACACCCCCGCCGCCACCACGAATGGTTGACGGGGGACCTGTTTACACCATGCGCCGCATTCTGGCTGAGAGGCGTGTAGGTCCTGGAGTCCAGTTCCTCATGGACTGGGAGGGATATGGTCCTGAGGAGCGCTGTTGGGTCCGTTCACGGGATATTCTGGACCCTTTGCTAATTTCTGAGTTCCGTGCCTGAGGTTCCATGGGGACTTCTGGAGCTGTCCCTTAGAGGATGGGGGGTCCTATCATGGTTTGGAGGTATTGAGAGCATTCTTTGTTGCTCTCATCCGGGACGATATCATTTGCTCCCTATCGCATTCCTGGGCCAGCTGACATTGATTGGGGGCATGGCCCAGACTCTATTTAAACTCCTATTTCGCCTTGCTCCCGTTGCTAGAGTGTCAGTGTTTCTTTGGCTCATTAGCCGGCAAGGACTCTAGAAAGAGTATTGTCAGGGACTTAGTTGCATAACAGGAATAGTGTTAGTGAGCAAGGGAATCTTTGGTTTATTTCACTTTTCTTTTGTTTTCCTTGAGCTCGCCTGTTTTGTACCACAGACGGCGTCAGGTCCGTTGGTAGCATGAGTCTCGTTATTTCTATCTATTTTTAGTCTCACAGCACGCTGTGAGTGTTGCCTTTTATTTCTAGCTGCTACTCTTGTCATCCACTTCCAGCATTCTGCATAGTCTGGGCCAGAGAAGCGCAAGAAGACCAATGTTTTGGCTTGTCTGAGCCAGGGAAGTGTAAGAGGACCAGTGTTGGCTTGTCTGAGCCAGAAAAGCACAAGAAGACCAGTATTTTGGCTTGTCTGAGCCAGGAAGTGTAAGAAGACCAGTGTTTTGGCTTATCTGAGCTAGAAAAGTGGAAGAAGACCAGTATTTTGGCTTGTCTGACCCAGGAAGTGTAAAAAGACCTGTGTTTTGGCTTGTCTGAGCCAGGAAGTGTAAGAAGACCGGTGTTTTGGCTTGTTTGAGCCAGAGAAGCGGAAGAACACCAGTGTTTTGGCTTGTCTGAGCCAGGAAGTATAAGAAGACCAGTTCTGAGCCAGGAAGTGTAAGAAGACCAGTGTTTTGAATTGTCTGAGCCAGAGAAGCACAAGAAGACCAGTGTTTTGGCTTGTCTGAGCAAGAGAAGCACAAGAAGACCAGTGTTTGGGGTTGTCTGAGCTAGAGAAGCATCAGAAGACCAGTGCTTTGGCTTGTCTAAGCCAGAGAAGCAAAAGGAGACCAGTGTTTCGGCTTGTCTGAGGCAGAGAAGTGTAAGAACACCAGTTTTTTGGCTTGTCTGAGCCAGGAAGTGTGAGGAGACCAGTGTTTTGGCTTCTCTGAGCCAGAGAAGCACAAGAAGACCAGTGTTTTAGCTTGTCTGAGCCAGAGAAGCACAAGAAGACCAGTGTTTTGGCTTGTCTGAGCCAGATAAGCATAAGAAGTTCAGTGTTTTAGCTTGTCTGAGCCAGAAAGTGTAAGAAGACCAGTTTTTGGCTTGTCTGAGCCACATACGCGTAAAAAGACCAGTGTTTTGGCTTATCTGAGCCAGAAAAGTGTGAGAAGACCAGTATTTTGGCTTAACTGAGCCAGGACGTGTAAGAACACCAGTATTTTGGCTTGTCTGAGCCAGGAAGTGTAAGAAGACCAGTGTTTTGACTTGTCTGAGCCAAAAAGTATAAGAAGACCAGTGTTTTGGCTTGTCTGAGCTAGATAAGCGTAAAAAGACCAGTGTTTTGGCTTGTCTAAGCCAGAGAAGCACAAGAAGAGCAGTGTTTTGGCTTGTCTGACCCAGAGAAGCATCAGAAGAGCAGTGCTTTGGCTTGTCTGAGCCAGAAAGTATAAGAAGACCAGTTTTTTGGCTTGTCTGAGCCAGGAAGTGTAAGAAGACCAGTGTTTTGGCTTGTCTAAGCCAGAGAAGCAAAAGGAGACCAGTGTTTTGGCTAGTCTGAGCAAGAGAAGCACAAGAAGACCAGTGTTTTGGCTTGTCTGAGCCAAAGAAGCGGAAAAAGACCAGTGTTTTGGCTTGTTTGAGCCAGAAAAGCATTTGAAGACTAGTCTTTGGCTTGTCTGAGCCAGGAAGTATAAGAAGACCGGTGTTTTGGCATGTCTGAGCCAGGAAGAGTAAGAAGACCAGTGTTTTGGCTTCTCTGAGCTGGAGAAGTGTAAGAAGAACACTGTTTTGGCTTGTCTGAGCCAGAAAGTATAAGAAGACCAGTTTTTGGTTTGTCTGAGCCAGGAAGTGTAAGAAGTCCAGAGTTTTGGCTTGTCTGAGCCAGAGAAGTGGAAAGAGACCAGTGTTTTGGCTTGTTTGAGCCAGAAAAGCATAAGAAGACTAGTCTTTGGCTTGTCTGAGCCAGGAAGTATAAGAAGACCAGTGTTTTGGCTTGTCTGAGCCAGGAAGTGTAAGAAGACCAGTGTTTTGGCTTGTCTTCGCCAGTAAGTGTAAGAAGACCAGTGTTTTGGCTTGTCTGAGCCAGATAAGCGGAAAAAGACCAGTGTTTTGGCTTGTTTGAGCCAGAAAAGCATAAGAAGACTAGTCTTTGGCTTGTCTGAGCCAGGAAGTATTAAAAGACCAGTGTTTTGGCTTGTCTGAGCCAGGAAGCGTAAGAAGACCAGTGTTTTGGCTTATCTGAGCCAGAGAAGCGGAAGAAGACCAGTGTTTTGGCTTATCTGAGCAAAAGAAGCGCAAAAAAAACAATTTTGGCCTATCTGAGCCAGAAAAGCATAAGAAGACCTGTGTTTTGGCTTATCTGAGCCAGAGAAGCGTGACAAGACCAGTGTTTCTGGTTATCTGAGCCAGAGAAGCCGAAAAAGACCAGTGTTTTGGCTTGTCTGAGCCATAAAAGTGTCAGAAGACCAGTATTCTGGCTTGTCTGAGCCAGGAAGAGTAAGAAGACCAGTGTTTTGGCTTCTCTGAGCCGGAGAAGTGTAGGAAGACCAGTGTTTTGGCTTGTCTGAGCCAGAGAAGCATCAGAAGACCAGTGTTTTGGCTTGTCTGAGCCAGGAAGTGTAAGAAGACCAGTGTTTTGGCATGTCTGAGCCAGGAAAAGTAAGAAGACCAGTGTTTTGGCTTGTCTGAGCCAGATAAGTGTAAGAAGACCCGTTTTTTGGCATGTCTGAGCCAGGAAGCGTAAGAAGACCAGTGTTTTGGCTTGTCTGAGCCAGGAAGTGTAAGAAGACCAGTGTTTTGGCTTGTCTGAGCCAAAGAAGCAGAAAAAGACCAGTGTTTTGGCTTGTCTGAGCCAGAGAAGCATCAGAAGACCAGTGTTTTGGCTTGTCTGAGCCAGAAAGTATAAGAAGACCAGTTTTTTTGGCTTGTCTGAGCCAGGAAGTGTAATAAGACCAGTGTTTTGGCTTGTCTGAGCCAGAGAAGCAAAAGGAGACCAGTGTTTTGGCTTGTCTGAGCAAGAGAAGCACAAGAAGACCAGTATTTTGGCTTGTCTGAGCCAAAGAAGCGAAAAAAGACCAGGGTTTTGGCTTGTCTGAGCCAGAGAAGCATCAGAAGACCAGTGCTTTGGCTTGTCTGAGCCATAAAAGTGTAAGAAGACCAGTATTCTGGCTTGTCTGAGCCAGGAAGTGTGAGAAGACAAGTATTTTGGCTTGTCTGAGCCAGGAAGTGTAAGAAGACCAGTGTTTTGGCTTGTCTAAGCCAGAGTAGCAAAAGTAGGCCAGTGTTTTGGCTAGTCTGAGCCAAAGAAGCGGAAAAAGACCAGTGTTTTGGCTGGTCTGAGCCAGATAAGTGTAAGAAGACTCGTTTTTTGGCTTGTCTGAGCTAGAGAAGTGGAAAGAGACCACTGTTTTGGCTTTTTTGAGCCAGAAAAGCATAAGAAGACTAGTCTTTGGCTTGTCTGAGCCAGGAAGTATTATAAGACCAGTGTTTTGGCTTGTCTGAGCCAGGAAGTGTAAGAAGACCAGTGTTTTGGCATGTCTGAGCCAGGAAGAGTAAGAAGACCAGTGTTTTGGCTTTTCTGAGCCAGATAAGTGTAAGAAGACCCGTTTTTTGGCATGTCTGAGCCAGGAAGCGTAAGAAGACCAGTGTTTTGGCTTGTCTGAGCCAGTAAGTGTAAAAAGACCAGTGTTTTGGCTTGTATGAGCCAGTAAGCATAAGAAGATCAGTGTTTTGGCTTGTATGAGCCAGTAAGCATAAGAAGATCAGTGTTTTGGCTTGTCTGAGCCAGGAAGTGTAAGAAGACCAGTGTTTTGGCTTGTATGAGCCAGAAAGCATAAGAAGATCAGTGTTTTGGCTTGTATGAGCCAGAAAGCATAAGAAGACCAGTGTTTTGGCTTGTCTGAGCCAAAGAAGCGGAAAAAGACCAGAATTTTGGCCTATCTGAGCCAGAAAAGCATAAGAAGTCTAGTCTTTGGCTTGTCTGAGCCAGGAAGTATTAGAAAACCAGTGTTTTGGCTTGTCTGAGCCAGGAAGTGTAAGAAGACCAGTGTTTTGGCATGTCTGAGCCAGGAAGAGTAAGAAGACCAGTGTTTTGGCTTGTCTGAGCCAGGAAGCGTAAGAAGACCAGTGTTTTGGCTTGTCTGAGCAAGAGAAGCACAAGAAGTCCAGAGTTTTGGCTTGTCTGAGCCAGAGAAGTGGAAAGAGACCAGTGTTTTGGCTTGTTTGAGCCAGAAAAGCATAAGAAGACTAGTCTTTGGCTTGTCTGAGCCAGGAAGTATAAGAAGACCAGTGTTTTGGCTTGTCTGAGCCAGGAAGTGTAAGAAGACCAGTGTTTTGGCTTGTCTTAGCCAGGAAGTGTAAGAAGACCAGTGTTTTGGCTTGTCTGAGCCAGATAAGCGGAAAAAGACCAGTGTTTTGGCTTGTTTGAGCCAGAAAAGCATAAGAAGACTAGTCTTTGGCTTGTCTGAGCCAGGATGTATTAAAAGACCAGTGTTTTGGCTTGTCTGAGCCAGGAAGCGTAAGAAGACCAGTGTTTTGGCTTATCTGAGCCAGAGAAGCGGAAGAAGACCAGTGTTTTGGCTTATCTGAGCAAAAGAAGCGCAAAAAAAAACAGAATTTTGGCCTATCTGAGCCAGAAAAGCATAAGAAGACCAGTGTTTTGGCTTATCTGAGCCAGAGAAGCGTGACAAGACCAGTGTTTCTGGTTATCTGAGCCAGAGAAGCCGAAAAAGACCAGTGTTTTGGCTTGTCTGAGCCATAAAAGTGTCAGAAGACCAGTATTCTGGCTTGTCTGAGCCAGGAAGAGTAAGAAGACCAGTGTTTTGGCTTCTCTGAGCCGGAGAAGTGTAAGAAGACCAGTGTTTTGGCTTGTCTGAGCCAGGAAGTATTAGAAAACCAGTGTTTTGGCTTGTCTGAGCAAGGAAGTGTAAGAAGACCAGTGTTTTGGCATGTCTGAGCCAGGAAAAGTAAGAAGACCAGTGTTTTGGCTTGTCTGAGCCAGATAAGTGTAAGAAGACCCGTTTTTTGGCATGTCTGAGCCAGGAAGCGTAAGAAGACCAGTGTTTTGGCTTGTCTGAGCCAGGAAGTGTAAGAAGACCAGTGTTTTGGCTTGTCTGAGCCAAAGAAGCGGAAAAAGACCAGTGTTTTGGCTTGTCTGAGCCAGAGAAGCATCAGAAGACCAGTGTTTTGGCTTGTCTGAGCCAGAAAGTATAAGAAGACCAGTTTTTTTGGCTTGTCTGAGCCAGGAAGTGTAATAAGACCAGTGTTTTGGCTTGTCTGAGCCAGATAAGTGTAAGAAGACCCGTTTTTTGGCATGTCTGAGCCAGGAAGCGTAAGAAGACCAGTGTTTTGGCTTGTCTGAGCCAGGAAGTGTAAGAAGACCAGTGTTTTGGCTTGTCTGAGCCAAAGAAGCAGAAAAAGACCAGTGTTTTGGCTTGTCTGAGCCAGAGAAGCATCAGAAGACCAGTGTTTTGGCTTGTCTGAGCCAGAAAGTATAAGAAGACCAGTTTTTTTGGCTTGTCTGAGCCAGGAAGTGTAATAAGACCAGTGTTTTGGCTTGTCTGAGCCAGAGAAGCAAAAGGAGACCAGTGTTTTGGCTTGTCTGAGCAAGAGAAGCACAAGAAGACCAGTATTTTGGCTTGTCTGAGCCAAAGAAGCGAAAAAAGACCAGGGTTTTGGCTTGTCTGAGCCAGAGAAGCATCAGAAGACCAGTGCTTTGGCTTGTCTGAGCCATAAAAGTGTAAGAAGACCAGTATTCTGGCTTGTCTGAGCCAGGAAGTGTGAGAAGACAAGTATTTTGGCTTGTCTGAGCCAGGAAGTGTAAGAAGACCAGTGTTTTGGCTTGTCTAAGCCAGAGTAGCAAAAGGAGGCCAGTGTTTTGACTAGTCTGAGCCAAAGAAGCGGAAAAAGACCAGTGTTTTGGCTGGTCTGAGCCAGATAAGTGTAAGAAGACTCGTTTTTTGGCTTGTCTGAGCTAGAGAAGTGGAAAGAGACCACTGTTTTGGCTTTTTTGAGCCAGAAAAGCATAAGAAGACTAGTCTTTGGCTTGTCTGAGCCAGGAAGTATAATAAGACCAGTGTTTTGGCTTGTCTGAGCCAGGAAGTGTAAGAAGACCAGTGTTTTGGCATGTCTGAGCCAGGAAGAGTAAGAAGACCAGTGTTTTGGCTTTTCTGAGCCAGATAAGTGTAAGAAGACCCGTTTTTTGGCATGTCTGAGCCAGGAAGCGTAAGAAGACCAGTGTTTTGGCTTGTCTGAGCCAGGAAGTGTAAAAAGACCAGTGTTTTGGCTTGTATGAGCCAGTAAGCATAAGAAGATCAGTGTTTTGGCTTGTATGAGCCAGTAAGCATAAGAAGATCAGTGTTTTGGCTTGTCTGAGCCAGGAAGTGTAAGAAGACCAGTGTTTTGGCTTGTATGAGCCAGAAAGCATAAGAAGATCAGTGTTTTGGCTTGTATGAGCCAGAAAGCATAAGAAGACCAGTGTTTTGGCTTGTCTGAGCCAAAGAAGCGGAAAAAGACCAGAATTTTGGCCTATCTGAGCCAGAAAAGCATAAGAAGTCTAGTCTTTGGCTTGTCTGAGCCAGGAAGTATTAGAAAACCAGTGTTTTGGCTTGTCTGAGCCAGGAAGTGTAAGAAGACCAGTGTTTTGGCATGTCTGAGCCAGGAAGAGTAAGAAGACCAGTGTTTTGGCTTGTCTGAGCCAGGAAGCGTAAGAAGACCAGTGTTTTGGCTTGTCTGAGCAAGAGAAGCACAAGAAGTCCAGAGTTTTGGCTTGTCTGAGCCAGAGAAGTGGAAAGAGACCAGTGTTTTGGCTTGTTTGAGCCAGAAAAGCATAAGAAGACTAGTCTTTGGCTTGTCTGAGCCAGGAAGTATAAGAAGACCAGTGTTTTGGCTTGTCTGAGCCAGGAAGTGTAAGAAGACCAGTGTTTTGGCTTGTCTTAGCCAGGAAGTGTAAGAAGACCAGTGTTTTGGCTTGTCTGAGCCAGATAAGCGGAAAAAGACCAGTGTTTTGGCTTGTTTGAGCCAGAAAAGCATAAGAAGACTAGTCTTTGGCTTGTCTGAGCCAGGAAGTATTAAAAGACCAGTGTTTTGGCTTGTCTGAGCCAGGAAGCGTAAGAAGACCAGTGTTTTGGCTTATCTGAGCCAGAGAAGCGGAAGAAGACCAGTGTTTTGGCTTATCTGAGCAAAAGAAGCGCAAAAAAAAACAGAATTTTGGCCTATCTGAGCCAGAAAAGCATAAGAAGACCAGTGTTTTGGCTTATCTGAGCCAGAGAAGCGTGACAAGACCAGTGTTTCTGGTTATCTGAGCCAGAGAAGCCGAAAAAGACCAGTGTTTTGGCTTGTCTGAGCCATAAAAGTGTCAGAAGACCAGTATTCTGGCTTGTCTGAGCCAGGAAGAGTAAGAAGACCAGTGTTTTGGCTTCTCTGAGCCGGAGAAGTGTAAGAAGACCAGTGTTTTGGCTTGTCTGAGCCAGGAAGTATTAGAAAACCAGTGTTTTGGCTTGTCTGAGCCAGGAAGTGTAAGAAGACCAGTGTTTTGGCATGTCTGAGCCAGGAAAAGTAAGAAGACCAGTGTTTTGGCTTGTCTGAGCCAGATAAGTGTAAGAAGACCCGTTTTTTGGCATGTCTGAGCCAGGAAGCGTAAGAAGACCAGTGTTTTGGCTTGTCTGAGCCAGGAAGTGTAAGAAGACCAGTGTTTTGGCTTGTCTGAGCCAAAGAAGCGGAAAAAGACCAGTGTTTTGGCTTGTCTGAGCCAGAGAAGCATCAGAAGACCAGTGTTTTGGCTTGTCCGAGCCAGAAAGTATAAGAAGACCAGTTTTTTTGGCTTGTCTGAGCCAGGAAGTGTAATAAGACCAGTGTTTTGGCTTGTCTGAGCCAGAGACGCAAAAGGAGACCAGTGTTTTGGCTTGTCTGAGCAAGAGAAGCACAAGAAGACCAGTATTTTGGCTTGTCTGAGCCAAAGAAGCGAAAAAAGACCAGGGTTTTGGCTTGTCTGAGCCAGAGAAGCATCAGAAGACCAGTGCTTTGGCTTGTCTGAGCCATAAAAGTGTAAGAAGACCAGTATTCTGGCTTGTCTGAGCCAGGAAGTGTGAGAAGACCAGTATTTTGGCTTGTCTGAGCCAGGACGTGTAAGAAGACCAGTGTTTTCGCTTGTATGAGCCAGAAAGAAAAAGAAGATCAGTGTTTTGGCTTGTCTGAGCCAGAGAATTTTAAGAACACCAGTTTTTTGGCTTGTCTAACCCAGGGGGGGTGTAAGAAAACCAGTGTTTTGGCTTATCTTAGCCAGGAAGTGTAAGAACACCTGTGTTTTGACTTTTCTGAGCGAGGAAGTGAAAGAAGATCAGTGTTTTGGCTTGTCTGAGCCAGAGAAGCATCAGAAGACCAGTGCTTTGGCTTGTCTGAGCCAAAGAAGCGAAAAAAGACCAGTGTTTTGGCTTGTCTGAGCCAGAGAAGCATCAGAAGACCAGTGCTTTGGCTTGTCTGAGCCATAAAAGTATAAAAAGACCAGTATTCTGGCTTGTCTGAGCCAGGAAGTGTAAGAAGACCAGTATTTTGGCTTGTCTGAGCCAGAAAGTGTAAGAAGACCAGTGTTTTGGCTTGTCTAAGCCAGAGAAGCAAAAGGAGACCAGTGTTTTGGCTAGTCTGAGCAAGAGAAGCACAAGAAGACCAGTGTTTTGGCTTGTCTGAGCCAAAGAAGCGGAAAAAGACCAGTGTTTTGGCTTGTTTGAGCCAGAAAAGCATAAGAAGACTAGTCTTTGACTTGTCTGAGCCAGGAAGTCTAAGAAGACCGGTGTTTTGGCTTGTCTGAGCCAGGAAGTCTAAGAAGACCGGTGTTTTGGCTTGTCTGAGCCAGGAAGTGTAAGAAGACCAGTGTTTTGGCTTGTCTGAGCCAGATAAGTGTAAGAAGACCAGTGTTTTGGCTTGTCTGAGCCAAAGAAGCGGAAAAAGACCAGTGTTTTGGCTTGTCTGAGCCAGAGAAGCATCAGAAGACCAGTGTTTTGGCTTGTCTGAGCCAGAAAGTATAAGAAGACCAGTTTTTTTGGCTTGTCTGAGCCAGGAAGTGTAATAAGACCAGTGTTTTGGCTTGTCTGAGCCAGAGACGCAAAAGGAGACCAGTGTTTTGGCTTGTCTGAGCAAGAGAAGCACAAGAAGACCAGTATTTTGGCTTGTCTGAGCCAAAGAAGCGAAAAAAGACCAGGGTTTTGGCTTGTCTGAGCCAGAGAAGCATCAGAAGACCAGTGCTTTGGCTTGTCTGAGCCATAAAAGTGTAAGAAGACCAGTATTCTGGCTTGTCTGAGCCAGGAAGTGTGAGAAGACCAGTATTTTGGCTTGTCTGAGCCAGGACGTGTAAGAAGACCAGTGTTTTCGCTTGTATGAGCCAGAAAGAAAAAGAAGATCAGTGTTTTGGCTTGTCTGAGCCAGAGAATTTTAAGAACACCAGTTTTTTGGCTTGTCTAACCCAGGGGGGGTGTAAGAAGACCAGTGTTTTGGCTTATCTTAGCCAGGAAGTGTAAGAACACCCGTGTTTTGACTTGTCTGAGCCAGGAAGTGAAAGAAGATCAGTGTTTTGGCTTGTCTGAGCCAGAGAAGCATCAGAAGACCAGTGCTTTGGCTTGTCTGAGCCAAAGAAGCGAAAAAAGACCAGTGTTTTGGCTTGTCTGAGCCAGAGAAGCATCAGAAGACCAGTGCTTTGGCTTGTCTGAGCCATAAAAGTATAAAAAGACCAGTATTCTGGCTTGTCTGAGCCAGGAAGTGTAAGAAGACCAGTATTTTGGCTTGTCTGAGCCAGAAAGTGTAAGAAGACCAGTGTTTTGGCTTGTCTAAGCCAGAGAAGCAAAAGGAGACCAGTGTTTTGGCTAGTCTGAGCAAGAGAAGCACAAGAAGACCAGTGTTTTGGCTTGTCTGAGCCAAAGAAGCGGAAAAAGACCAGTGTTTTGGCTTGTTTGAGCCAGAAAAGCATAAGAAGACTAGTCTTTGACTTGTCTGAGCCAGGAAGTCTAAGAAGACCGGTGTTTTGGCTTGTCTGAGCCAGGAAGTCTAAGAAGACCGGTGTTTTGGCTTGTCTGAGCCAGGAAGTGTAAGAAGACCAGTGTTTTGGCTTGTCTGAGCCAGATAAGCGTAAAAAGACCAGTGTTTTGGCTTATCTGAGCAAAAGAAGCGCAAAAAAACCAGAATTTTGGCCTATCTGAGCCAGAAAAGCATAAGAAGACCAGTGTTTTGGCTTATCTGAGCCAGAGAAGCGTGACAAGACCAGTGTTTCTGGTTATCTGAGCCAGAGAAGCGGAAAAAGACCAGTGTTTTGGCTTGTCTGAGCCAGGACGTGTAAGAAGACCAGTGTTTTCGCTTGTATGAGCCAAAAAGCATAAGAAGACCAGTGTTTTGGCTTGTCTGAGCCAAAGAAGCGGAAAAAGACCAGTGTTTTGGCTTGTCTGAGCCAAAGAAGCGGAAAAAGACCAGTGTTTTGGCTTGTCTGAGCCAGAAAAGCATAAGAAGACTAGTCTTTGGCTTGTCTGAGCCAGGAAGTATTAGAAGACCAGTGTTTTGGCTTGTCTGAGCCAGGAAGTGTAAGAAGACCAGTGTTTTGGCTTGTCTGAGCCAGATAAGTGTAAGAAGACCCGTTTTTTGGCTTGTCTGAGCCAGGAAGTGTAAGAAGACCAGTGTTTTGGCTTGTATGAGCCAGAAAGCATAAGAAGACCAGTGTTTTGGCTTGTCTGAGCCAAAGAAGCAGAAAAAGACCAGTGTTTTGGCTTGTCTGAGCCAGGAAGTGTAAGAAGACCAGTGTTTTTGCTTGTCTTAGTCAGAGAAGCAAAAGGAGACCAGTGTTTTGGCTTGTCTGAGCCAGATAAGTGTAAGAAGACCCGTTTTTTGGCATGTCTGAGCCAGGAAGAGGAAGAAGACCAGTGTTTTGGCTTGTCTGAGCCAGGAAGTGTAAGAGGACCAGTGTTTTGGCTTGTCTGAGCCAGAGAAGCGGAACAAGACCAGTGTTTTGGCTTGTCTGAGCCAGATAAGCGTAAAAAGACCAGTGTTTTGGCTTGTCTGAGCCAGATAAGTGTAAGAAGACTAGTTTTTTGGCATGTCTGAGCCAGGAAGAGTAAGAAGACCAGTGTTTTGGCTTGTCTGAGCCAGGAAGTGTAAGAAGACCAGTGTTTTGGCTTCTCTGAGCCGGAGAAGTATAAGAAGACCAGTGTTTTGGCTTGTCTGAGCCAGAAAGTATAAGAAGACCAGTTTTTTGGCTTGTCTGAGCCAGGAAGTGTAAGAAGACCAGAGTTTTGGCTTGTCTGAGCCAGAGAAGCGGAAAGAGACCAGTGTTTTGGCTTGTTTGAGCCAGAAAAGCATAAGAAGACTAGTCTTTGGCTGGTCTGAGTCAGGAAGTATTAGAAGACCAGTGTTTTGGCTTGTCTGAGCCAGGAAGTGTAAGAAGACCAGTGTTTTGGCTTGTCTGAGCCAGAGAAGCGAAAGAAGACCAGTGTTTTGGCTTATATGAGCAAAAGAAGCGCAAAAAAAACAGAATTTTGGCCTATCTGAGCCAGAAAAGCATAAGAAGACTAGTCTTTGGCTTGTCTGAGCCAGGAAGTATTAGAAAACCAGTGTTTTGGCTTGTCTGAGCCAGGAAGTGTAAGAAGATCAGTGTTTTGGCATGTCTGAGCCAGGAAGTATAAGAAGACCAGTGTTTTGGCTTGTCTGAGCCAGGAAGCGTAAGAAGACCAGTGTTTTGGCTTGTCTGAGCCAGATAAGCGTAAGAAGACCCGTTTTTTGGCTTGTCTGAGCCAGAGAAGCGGAAGAAAACCAGTGTTTTGGCTTGTCTGAGCCAGATAAGCGTAAAAAGACCAGTGTTTTGGCTTATCTGAGCCAGAAAAGTGTAAGAACACCAATGTATTGGCTTGTCTGAGCCAGAGAATTGTAAGAACACCAGTTTTTTGGCTTGTCAAACCCAAAGGGTGTAAGGAGACCAGTGTTTTAGCTTGTCTGAGCCTGAGAAGTGTAAGAAGACCAGTGTTTTGGCTTATCTTAGCCAGGAAGTGTAAGAACACCTGTGTTTTGACTTGTCTGAGCCAGGAAGTGTAAGAAGACCAGTGTTTTGGCTTGTCTGAGCCAGAGAAGCATCAGAAGACCAGTGCTTTGGCTTGTCTGAGCCAAAGAAGCGAAAAAAGACTAGTGTTTTGGCTTGTCTGAGCCAGAGAAGCATCAGAAGACCAGTGCTTTGGCTTGTCTGAGCCATAAAAGTATAAAAAGACCAGTATTCTGGCTAGTCTGAGCCAGGAAGTGTAAGAAGACCAGTATTTTGGCTTGTCTGAGCCAGAAAGTGTAAGAAGACCAGTGTTTTGGCTTGTCTAATTCAGAGAAGCAAAAGGAGACCAGTGTTTTGGCTTGTCTGAGCAAGAGAAGCACAAGAAGACCAGTGTTTTGGCTTGTCTGAGCCAAAGAAGCGGAAAAAGACCAGTGTTTTGGCTTGTTTGAGCCAGAAAAGCATAAGAAGACTAGTCTTTGACTTGTCTGAGCCAGGAAGTATAAGAAGACCGGTGTTTTGGCTTGTCTGAGCCAGGAAGTGTAAGAAGACCAGTGTTTTGGCTTGTCTGAGCCAGATAAGCGTAAAAAGACCAGTGTTTTGGCTTATCTGAGCAAAAGAAGCGCAAAAAAACCAGAATTTTGGCCTATCTGAGCCAGAAAAGCATAAGAAGACCAGTGTTTTGGCTTATCTGAGCCAGAGAAGCGTGACAAGACCAGTGTTTCTGGTTATCTGAGCCAGAGAAGCGGAAAAAGACCAGTGTTTTGGCTTGTCTGAGACAGAAAAGTGTAAGAAAACCAGTATTTTGGCTTGTCTGAGCCAGGACATGTAAGAAGACCAGTGTTTTCGCTTGTATGAGCCAGAAAGCATAAGAAGACCAGTGTTTTGGCTTGTCTGAGCCAAAGAAGCGGAAAAAGACCAGTGTTTTGGCTCGTCTGAGCCAGAAAAGCATAAGAAGACTAGTCTTTGGCTTGTCTGAGCCAGGAAGTATTAGAAGACCAGTGTTTTGGCTTGTCTGAGCCAGGAAGTGTAAGAAGACCAGTGTTTTGGCATGTCTGAGCCAGGAAGAGTAAGAAGACCAGTGTTTTGGCTTGTCTGAGCCAGATAAGTGTAAGAAGACCCGTTTTTTGGCTTGTCTGAGCCAGGAAGTGTAAGAAGACCAGTGTTTTGGCTTGTATGAGCCAGAAAGCATAAGAAGACCAGTGTTTTGGCTTGTTTGAGCCAGGAAGTGTAAGAAGACCAGTGTTTTGGCTTGTCTTAGCCAGAGAAGCAAAAGGAGACCAGTGTTTTGGCTTGTCTGAGCCAGGAAGTATAAGACCACCAGTGTTTTGGCTTGTCTGAGCCAGATAAGTGTAAGAAGACCAGTGTTTTGGCTTGTCTGAGCCAGGAAGTGTAAGAAGACCAGTGTTTTGGCTTGTCTGAGCCAGAGAAGCGGAAGAACACCAGTGTTTTGGCATGTCTGAGTCAGATAAGCGTAAAAAGACCAGTGTTTTGGCTTGTCTGAGCCAGATAAGTGTAAGCAGACTAGTTTTTTGGCATGTCTGAGCCAGGAAGAGTAAGAAGACCAGTGTTTTTGCTTGTCTGAGCCAGGAAGTGTAAGAAGACCAGTGTTTTGGCTTGTCTGAGCCGGAGAAGTGTAAGACGACCAGTGTTTTGGCTTGTCTGAGCCAGAAAGTATAAGAAGACCAGTTTTTTGGCTTGTCTGAGCCAGGAACTGTAAGAAGACCAGAGTTTTGGCTTGTCTGAGCCAGAGAAGTGGAAAGAGACCAGTGTTTAGGCTTGTTTGAGCCAGGAAGTATTAGAAGACCAGTGTTTTGGCTTGTCTGAGCCAGAGAAGCGGAAGAAGACCAGTGTTTTGGCTTATCTGAGCATATGAAGCGCAAAAAAACCAGAATTTTGGCCTATCTAAGCCAGAAAAGCATAAGAAGACCAGTGTTTTGGCTTATCTGAGCCAGAGAAGCGTGACAAGACCAGTTTTTTGGCTTGTCTGAGCCAGAGAAGCATCAGAAGACCAGTGCTTTGGCTTGTCGGAGCCATAAAAGTGTAAGAAGACCAGTATTCTGGCTTGTCTGAGCCATGAAGTGTAAGAAGACCAGTGTTTTGGCTACTCTAAGCCAGAGTAGCAAAAGGAGACCAGTGTTTTGGCTAGTCTGAGCAAGAGAAGCACAAGAAGACCAGTGTTTTGGCTTGTCTGAGCCAAAGAAGCGAAAAAAGACCAGTGTTTTGGCTTGTCTGAGCCAGAGAAGCATCAGAAGACCAGTGCTTTGGCTTGTCGGAGCCATAAAAGTGTAAGAAGACCAGTATTCTGGCTTGTCTGAGCCATGAAGTGTAAGAAGACCAGTGTTTTGGCTACTCTAAGCCAGAGTAGCAAAAGGAGACCAGTGTTTTGGCTAGTCTGAGCAAGAGAAGCACAAGAAGACCAGTGTTTTGGCTTGTCTGAGCCAAAGAAGTGGAAAAAGACCAGTGTTTTGGCTTGTCTGAGCCAGAGAAGCATCAGAAGACCAGTGCTTTGGCTTGTCGGAGCCATAAAAGTGTAAGAAGACCAGTATTTTGGCTTGTCTGAGCCAGGAAGTGTAAGAAGACCAGTGTTTTGGCTACTCTAAGCCAGAGTAGCAAAAGGAGACCAGTGTTTTGGCTAGTCTGAGCAAGAGAAGCACAAGCAGACCAGTGTTTTGGCTTGTCTGAGCCAAAGAAGCGGAAAAAGACCAGTGTTTTGGCTTGTCTGAGCCAGAGAAGCATCAGAAGACCAGTGCTTTGGCTTGTCGGAGCCATAAAAGTGTAAGAAGACCAGTATTCTGGCTTGTCTGAGCCAGGAAGTGTGAGAAGACCAGTATTTTGGCTTGTCTGAGCCAGGAAGTGTAAGAAGACCAGTGTTTTGGCTACTCTAAGCCAGAGTAGCAAAAGGAGACCAGTGTTTTGGCTAGTCTGAGCAAGAGAAGCACAAGAAGACCAGTGTTTTGGCTTGTCTTAGCCAAAGAAGCGGAAAAAGACCAGTATTTTGGCTTGTCTGAGCCAGGACGTGTAAGAACACCAATGTTTTGGCTTGTCTGAGCCAGGAAGTGTAAGAAGACCAGTGTTTTGGCTTGTGTGAGCCAGAAAGCATAAGAAGATCAGTGTTTTGGCTTGTCTGAGCCAGAGAATTGTAAGAACATCAGTTTTTTGGCTTGTCTAACCCAGGGGGTGTAAGGAGACCAGTGTTTTAGCTTGTCTGAGCCTGAGAAGTGTAAGAAGACCAGTGTTTTGGCTTATCTTAGCCAGGAAGTGTAAGAACACCTGTATTTTGACTTGTCTGAGCCAGGAAGTGTAAGAAGACCAGTGTTTTTGCTTGTCTGAGCCAGAGAAACATCAGAAGACCAGTGCTTTGGCTTGTCTGAGCCAGAAAGTATAAGAAGACCAGTTTTTTGGCTTGTCTGAGCCAGGAAGTGTAATAAGACCAGTGTTTTGGCTTGTCTGAGCCAGAGAAGCAAAAGGAGACCAGTGTTTTGGCTTGTCTGAGCAAGAGAAGCACAAGAAGACCAGTATTTTGGCTTGTCTGAGCCAAAGAAGCGAAAAAAGACCAGTGTTTTGGCTTGTCTGAGCCAGAGAAGCATCAGAAGACCAGTGCTTTGGCTTGTCTGAGCCATAAAAGTGTAAGAAGACCAGTATTCTGGCTTGTCTGAGCCAGGAAGTGTGAGAAGACCAGTATTTTGGCTTGTCTGAGCCAGGAAGTGTGAGAAGACCAGTATTTTGGCTTGTCTGAGCCAGGAAGTGTGAGAAGACCAGTGTTTTGGCTTGTCTAAGCCAGAGTAGCAAAAGAAGACCAGTGTTTTGGCTTGTCTTAGTCAGCTAAGCGGAAGAAGACCAGTGTTTTGGCTTGTATGAGCCAGAAAGCATAAGAAGATCAGTGTTTTGGCTTGTCTGAGCCAGAGAATTGGAAGAACACCAGTTTTTTGGCTTGTCTAACCCAGGCGGTGTAAGGAGACCAGTGTTTTAGCTTGTCTGAGCCTGAGAAGTGTAAGAAGACCCGTTTTTTGGCATGTCTGAGCCAGGAAGTGTGAGAAGACCAGTATTTTGGCTTGTCTGAGCCAGGAAGTGTGAGAAGACCAGTGTTTTGGCTTGTCTAAGCCAGAGTAGCAAAAGAAGACCAGTGTTTTGGCTTGTCTTAGTCAGCTAAGCGGAAGAAGACCAGTGTTTTGGCTTGTATGAGCCAGAAAGCATAAGAAGATCAGTGTTTTGGCTTGTCTGAGCCAGAGAATTGGAAGAACACCAGTTTTTTGGCTTGTCTAACCCAGGCGGTGTAAGGAGACCAGTGTTTTAGCTTGTCTGAGCCTGAGAAGTGTAAGAAGACCCGTTTTTTGGCATGTCTGAGCCAGGAAGCGTAAGAAGACCAGTGTTTTGGCTTGTCTGAGCCAGATAAGCGTAAAAAGACCAGTGTTATGGCTTATCTGAGCCAGAAAAGTGTAAGAAAACCAGTATTTTGGCTTGTCTGAGCCAGGACGTGTAAGAACACCAATGTTTTGGCTTGTCTGAGCCAGGAAGTGTAAGAGGACCAGTGTTTTGGCTTGTATGAGCCAGAAAGCATAAGAAGATCAGTGTTTTGGCTTGTCTGAGCCAGAGAATTGTAAGAACACCAGTTTTTTGGCTTGTCTAACCCAGGGGGTGTAAGGAGACCAGTGTTTTAGCTTGTCTGAGCCAGGAAGTGTAAGAAGACCAGTGTTTTGGCTTGTCTGAGCCAGAGAAGCATCAGAAGACCAGTGCTTTGGCTTGTCTGAGCCAGAAAGTGTAAGAAGACCAGTGTTTTGGCTTGTCTAAGCCAGAGAAGCAAAAGGAGACCAGTGTTTTGGCTTGTCTGAGCCAAAGAAGCGGAAAAAGACCAGTGTTTTGGCTTGTTCGAGCCAGAAAAGCATAAGAAGACTAGTCTTTGGCTTGTCTGAGCCAGGAAGTATAAGAAGACCAGTGTTTTGGCTTGTCTGAGCCAGGAAGTGTAAGAAGACCAGTGTTTTGGCTTGTCTTAGCCAGATAAGCAAAAGGAGACCAGTGTTTTGGCTTTTCTGAGCCAGATAAGTGTAAGAAGACCCGTTTTTTGGCATGTCTGAGCCAGGAAGAGTAAGAAGACCAGTGTTTTGGCTTGTCTGAGCCAGAGAAGCAGAACAAGACCACTGTTTTGGCTTGTCTGAGCCAGATAAGCGTAAAAAGACCAGTGTTTTGGCTTGTCTGAGCCAGATAAGTGTAAGAAGACTAGTTTTTTGGCACTTCTGAGCCAGGAAGAGTAAGAAGACCAGTGTTTTGGCTTGTCTGAGCCAGGAAGTGTAAGAAGACCAGTGTTTTGGCTTCTCTGAGCCGGAGAAGTGTAAGAAGACCAGTGTTTTGGCTTGTCTGAGCCAGAAAATAAAAGAAGACCAGTTTTTTGGCTTGTCTGAGCCAGGAAGTGTAAGAAGACCAGAGTTTTGGCTCGTCTGAGCCAGAGAAGCGGAAAGAGACCAGTGTTTTGGCTTGTTTGAGCCAGAAAAGCATAAGAAGACTAGTCTTTGGCTTGTCTGAGCCAGGAAGTATAAGAAGACCAGTTTTTTGGCTTGTCTGAGCCAGGAAGTGTAAGAAGACCAGTGTTTTGGCTTGTCTGAGCCAGAGAAGCGGAAGAAGACCAGTTTTTTGGCTTGTCTGAGCCAGGAAGTGTAAGAAGACCAGTGTTTTGGCTTGTCTGAGCCAGAGAAGCGGAAGAAGAACAGTGTTTTGGCTTATCTGAGCCAGAGAAGCGTGACAAGACCAGTGTTTCTGGTTATCTGAGCCAGAGAAGCGGAAAAACACCACTGTTTTGGCTTGTCTGAGCCAGAGAAGCATCAGAAGACCGGTGCTTTGGCTTGTCTGAGCCAGGAAGTGTAAGAAGACCAGTATTTTGGCTTTTTTGGCATATCTGAGCAAAAGAAGCGCAAGAAAACCAGAATTTTGGCCTATCAGAGTGAGAGAAGCGTGACAAGACCAGTGTTTTGGCTTATCTGAGCCAGAGAAGCGTAAAAAAAACAGTGTTTTGGCTTGTCTGAGCTACAGAAGCATAAAAAGACCAGTGTTTTGGCTTATCTGAGCCAGAGAAGCGTAAAAAAACCAGTGTTTTGGCTGGTCTTAGCCAGAGAAGCAAAAGGAGACCAGTGTTTTGGCTTTTCTGAGCCAGATAAGTGTAAGAAGACCCGTTTTTTGGCATGTCTGAGCCAGGAAGAGTAAGAAGACCAGTGTTTTGGCTTGTCTGAGCCAGAGAAGCAGAACAAGACCAGTGTTTTGGATTGTCTGAGCCAGATAAGCGTAAAAAGACCAGTGTTTTGGCTTGTCTGAGCCAGATAAGTGTAAGAAGACTAGTTTTTTGGCACGTCTGAGCCAGGAAGAGTTAGTAGACCAGTGTTTTGGCTTGTCTGAGCCAGGAAGTGTAAGAAGACCAGTGTTTTGGCTTCTCTGAGCCGGAGAAGTGTAAGAAGACCAGTGTTTTGGCTTGTCTGAGCCAGAAAATAAAAGAAGACCAGTTTTTTGGCTTGTCTGAGCCAGGAAGTGTAAGAAGACCAGAGTTTTGGCTTGTCTGAGCCAGAGAAGCGGAAAGAGACCAGTGTTTTGGCTTGTTTGAGCCAGAAAAGCATAAGAAGACTAGTCTTTGGCTTGTCTGAGCCAGGAAGTATAAGAAGACCAGTTTTTTGGCTTGTCTGAGCCAGGAAGTGTAAGAAGACCAGTGTTTTGGCTTGTCTGAGCCAGAGAAGCGGAAGAAGACCAGTTTTTTGGCTTATCTGAGCAAAAGAAGCGCAAAAAAAACAGAATTTTGGCCTATCTGAGCCAGAAAAGCATAAGAAGAGTGTTTTGGCTTGTCTGAGCCAGGAAGTATAAGAAGACCAGTGTTTTGGCTTGTCTGAGCCAGAGAAGCATCAGAAGACCAGTGCTTTGGCTTGTCTGAGCCAGGAAGTGTAAGAAGACCAGTATTTTGGCTTTTTTGGCATATCTGAGCAAAAGAAGCGCAAGAAAACCAGAATTTTGGCCTATCAGAGCGAGAGAAGCGTGACAAGACCAGTGTTTTGGCTTATCTGAGCCAGAGAAGCGTAAAAAAACCAGTGTTTTGGCTTGTCTGAGCTACAGAAGCATAAAAAGACCAGGGTTTTGGCTTGTCTGAGCCAGGAAGGGTAAGAAGACCAGTGTTTTGACTTGTCTGAGCCAGAAAGTATAAGAAGACCAGTTTTTTGGCTTGTCTGAGCCAGGAAGTGTAATAAGACCAGTGTTTTGGCTTGTCTGAGCCAGAGAAGCAAAAGGAGACCAGTGTTTTGGCTTGTCTGAGCAAGAGAAGCACAAGAAGACCAGTATTTTGGCTTGTCTGAGCCAAAGAAGCGAAAAAAGACCAGGGTTTTGGCTTGTCTGAGCCAGAGAAGCATCAGAAGACCAGTGCTTTGGCTTGTCTGAGCCATAAAAGTGTAAGAAGACCAGTATTCTGGCTTGTCTGAGCCAGGAAGTGTGAGAAGACCAGTATTTTGGCTTGTCTGAGCCAGGAAGTGTAAGAAGACCAGTGTTTTGGCTTGTCTAAGCCAGAGTAGCAAAAGGAGGCCAGTGTTTTGGCTAGTCTGAGCCAAAGAAGCGGAAAAAGACCAGTGTTTTGGCTGGTCTGAGCCAGATAAGTGTAAGAAGACTCGTTTTTTGGCTTGTCTGAGCTAGAGAAGTGGAAAGAGACCACTGTTTTGGCTTTTTTGAGCCAGAAAAGCATAAGAAGACTAGTCTTTGGCTTGTCTGAGCCAGGAAGAGTAAGAAGACCAGTGTTTTGGCTTTTCTGAGCCAGATAAGTGTAAGAAGACCCGTTTTTTGGCATTTCTGAGCCAGGAAGCGTAAGAAGACCAGTGTTTTGGCTTGTCTGAGCCAGGAAGTGTAAAAAGACCAGTGTTTTGGCTTGTTTGAGCCAGTAAGCATAAGAAGATCAGTGTTTTGGCTTGTATGAGCCAGTAAGCATAAAAAGATCAGTGTTTTGGCTTGTATGAGCCAGAAAGCATAAGAAGACCAGTGTTTTGGCTTGTCTGAGCCAAAGAAGCGGAAAAAGACCAGAATTTTGGCCTATCTGAGCCAGAAAAGCATAAGAAGTCTAGTCTTTGGCTTGTCTGAGCCAGGAAGTATTAGAAAACCAGTGTTTTGGCTTGTCTGAGCCAGGAAGTGTAAGAAGACCAGTGTTTTGGCATGTCTGAGCCAGGAAGAGTAAGAAGACCAGTGTTTTGGCTTGTCTGAGCCAGGAAGCGTAAGAAGACCAGTGTTTTGGCTTGTCTGAGCCAGATAAGTGTAAGAAGACCCGTTTTTTGGCTTGTCTGAGCCAGAGAAGCGGAAGAAAACCAGTGTTTTGGCTTGTCTGAGCCAGATAAGCGTAAAAAGACCAGTGTTTTGGCTTGTCTTAGCCAAAGAAGCGGAAAAAGACCAGTATTTTGGCTTGTCTGAGCCAGGACGTGTAAGAACACCAATGTTTTGGCTTGTCTGAGCCAGGAAGAGTAAGAAGACTCGTTTTTTGGCATGTCTGAGCCAGTAAGAGTAAAAAGACCAGTTTTTTGGCTTGTCTGAGCCAGGAAGTGTAGGAAGACCAGAGTTTTGGCTTTTTTGAGCCAGAAAAGCATAAGAAGACTAGTCCTTGGCTTGTCTGTGCCATGAAGTATTAGAAGACCAGTGCTTTGGCGTGTCTGAACCAGGAAGTGTAAGAAGACCAGTGTTTTGGCTCTTTTAAGCCAGAGAAGCAAAAGTAGACCAGTGTTTTGGCTTGTCTGAGCCAGGAAGAGTAAGAAGACCAGTGTTTTGGCTTGTCTGAGCCAGGAAGCGTAAGAAGACCAGTGTTTTGGCTTGTCTGCGCCAGATAAGTGTAAGAAGACCCGTTTTTTGGCATGTCTGAGCCAGGAAGCGTAAGAAGACCAGTGTTTTGGCTTGTCTGAGCCAGGAAGTGTAAGAAGACCAGTGGTTTGGCTTGTCTGAGCCAGAGAAGCGGAAGAAGACCAGTGTTTTGGCTTGTCTGAGACAGAAAAGTGTAAGAAAACCAGTATTTTGGCTCGTCTGAGCCAGGACGTGTAAGAAGACCAGTGTTTTCGCTTGTATGAGCCAGAAAGCATAAGAAGATCAGTGTTTTGGCTTGTCTGAGCCAGAGAATTTTAAGAACACCAGTTTTTTGGCTTGTCTAACCCAGGGGGGGTGTAAGAAGACCAGTGTTTTGGCTTATCTTAGCCAGGAAGTGTAAGAACACCTGTGTTTTGACTTGTCTGAGCCAGGAAGTGAAAGAAGATCAGTGTTTTGGCTTGTCTGAGCCAAAGAAGCGAAAAAAGACCAGTGTTTTGGCTTGTCTGAGCCAGAGAAGCATCAGAAGACCAGTGTTTTGGCTTGTTTGAGCCAGAAAAGCATAAGAAGACTAGTCTTTGGCTTGTCTGAGCCAGGAAGTATAAGAAGACCAGTGTTTTGGCTTGTCTGAGCCAGGAAGTGTAAGAAGACCAGTGTTTTGGCTGGTCTTAGCCAAAGAAGCAAAAGGAGACCAGTGTTTTGGCTTGTCTGAGCCAGGAAGTGTAAGAAGACCAGTGTTTTGGCATGTCTGAGCCAGGAAGAGTAAGAAGACCAGTATTTTGGCTTTTTTGGCATATCTGAGCAAAAGAAGCGCAAGAAAACCAGAATTTTGGCCTATCAGAGCGAGAGAAGCGTGACAAGACCAGTGTTTTGGCTTATCTGAGCCAGAGAAGCGTAAAAAAACCAGTGTTTTGGCTTGTCTGAGCTACAGAAGCATAAAAAGACCAGGGTTTTGGCTTGTCTGAGCCAGGAAGGGTAAGAAGACCAGTGTTTTGACTTGTCTGAGCCAGAAAGTATAAGAAGACCAGTTTTTTGGCTTGTCTGAGCCAGGAAGTGTAATAAGACCAGTGTTTTGGCTTGTCTGAGCCAGAGAAGCAAAAGGAGACCAGTGTTTTGGCTTGTCTGAGCAAGAGAAGCACAAGAAGACCAGTATTTTGGCTTGTCTGAGCCAAAGAAGCGAAAAAAGACCAGGGTTTTGGCTTGTCTGAGCCAGAGAAGCATCAGAAGACCAGTGCTTTGGCTTGTCTGAGCCATAAAAGTGTAAGAAGACCAGTATTCTGGCTTGTCTGAGCCAGGAAGTGTGAGAAGACCAGTATTTTGGCTTGTCTGAGCCAGGAAGTGTAAGAAGACCAGTGTTTTGGCTTGTCTAAGCCAGAGTAGCAAAAGGAGGCCAGTGTTTTGGCTAGTCTGAGCCAAAGAAGCGGAAAAAGACCAGTGTTTTGGCTGGTCTGAGCCAGATAAGTGTAAGAAGACTCGTTTTTTGGCTTGTCTGAGCTAGAGAAGTGGAAAGAGACCACTGTTTTGGCTTTTTTGAGCCAGAAAAGCATAAGAAGACTAGTCTTTGGCTTGTCTGAGCCAGGAAGAGTAAGAAGACCAGTGTTTTGGCTTTTCTGAGCCAGATAAGTGTAAGAAGACCCGTTTTTTGGCATTTCTGAGCCAGGAAGCGTAAGAAGACCAGTGTTTTGGCTTGTCTGAGCCAGGAAGTGTAAAAAGACCAGTGTTTTGGCTTGTTTGAGCCAGTAAGCATAAGAAGATCAGTGTTTTGGCTTGTATGAGCCAGAAAGCATAAGAAGACCAGTGTTTTGGCTTGTCTGAGCCAGGAAGTGTAAGAAGACCAGTGTTTTGGCTTGTATGAGCCAGTAAGCATAAGAAGATCAGTGTTTTGGCTTGTATGAGCCAGAAAGCATAAGAAGACCAGTGTTTTGGCTTGTCTGAGCCAAAGAAGCGGAAAAAGACCAGAATTTTGGCCTATCTGAGCCAGAAAAGCATAAGAAGTCTAGTCTTTGGCTTGTCTGAGCCAGGAAGTATTAGAAAACCAGTGTTTTGGCTTGTCTGAGCCAGGAAGTGTAAGAAGACCAGTGTTTAGGCATGTCTGAGCCAGGAAGAGTAAGAAGACCAGTGTTTTGGCTTGTCTGAGCCAGGAAGCGTAAGAAGACCAGTGTTTTGGCTTGTCTGAGCCAGATAAGTGTAAGAAGACCCGTTTTTTGGCTTGTCTGAGCCAGAGAAGCGGAAGAAAACCAGTGTTTTGGCTTGTCTGAGCCAGATAAGCGTAAAAAGACCAGTGTTTTGGCTTATCTGAGCCAGAAAAGTGTAAGAAAACCAGTATTTTGGCTTGTCTGAGCCAGGACGTGTAAGAACACCAATGTTTTGGCTTGTCTGAGCCAGGAAGAGTAAGAAGACCAGTTTTTTGGCTTGTCTGAGCCAGGAAGTGGGGGAAGACCAGAGTTTTGGCTTGTCTCATCCAGGAAGCAAGAAGAGACCACTGTTTTGGCTTTTTTGAGCCAGAAAAGCATAAGAAGATTAGTCTTTGGCTTTTCTGTGCCATGAAGTATTAGAAGACCAGTGTTTTGGCTTGTCTGAACCAGGAAGTGTAAGAAGACCAGTGTTTTGGCTCTTTTAAGCCAGAGAAGCAAAAGTAGACCAGTGTTTTGGCTTGTCTGAGCCAGGAAGAGTAAGAAGACCAGTGTTTTGGCTTGTCTGAGCCAGGAAGCGTAAGAAGACCAGTGTTTTGGCTTGTCTGCGCCAGATAAGTGTAAGAAGACCCGTTTTTTGGCATGTCTGAGCCAGGAAGCGTAAGAAGACCAGTGTTTTGGCTTGTCTGAGCCAGGAAGTGTAAGAAGACCAGTGGTTTGGCTTGTCTGAGCCAGAGAAGCGGAAGAAGACCAGTGTTTTGGCTTGTCTGAGACAGAAAAGTGTAAGAAAACCAGTATTTTGGCTTGTCTGAGCCAGGACGTGTAAGAAGACCAGTGTTTTCGCTTGTATGAGCCAGAAAGCATAAGAAGATCAGTGTTTTGGCTTGTCTGAGCCAGAGAATTTTAAGAACACCAGTTTTTTGGCTTGTCTAACCCAGGGGGGGTGTAAGAAGACCAGTGTTTTGGCTTATCTTAGCCAGGAAGTGTAAGAACACCTGTGTTTTGACTTGTCTGAGCCAGGAAGTGAAAGAAGATCAGTGTTTTGGCTTGTCTGAGCCAAAGAAGCGAAAAAAGACCAGTGTTTTGGCTTGTCTGAGCCAGAGAAGCATCAGAAGACCAGTGCTTTGGCTTGTCTGAGCCATAAAAGTATAAAAAGACCAGTATTCTGGCTTGTCTGAGCCAGGAAGTGTAAGAAGACCAGTATTTTGGCTTGTCTGAGCCAGAAAGTGTAAGAAGACCAGTGTTTTGGCTTGTCTAAGCCAGAGAAGCAAAAGGAGACCAGTGTTTTGGCTAGTCTGAGCAAGAGAAGCACAAGAAGACCAGTGTTTTGGCTTGTCTGAGCCAAAGAAGCGGAAAAAGACCAGTGTTTTGGCTTGTCTGAGCCAGAGAAGCATCAGAAGACCAGTGCTTTGGCTTGTCTGAGCCAAAGAAGCGGAAAAAGACCAGTGTTTTGGCTTGTCTGAGCCAGGAAGTGTAAGAAGACCAGTGTTTTTGCTTGTCTTAGTCAGAGAAGCAAAAGGAGACCAGTGTTTTGGCTTGTCTGAGCCAGATAAGTGTAAGAAGACCCGTTTTTTGGCATGTCTGAGCCAGGAAGAGGAAGAAGACCAGTGTTTTGGCTTGTCTGAGCCAGGAAGTGTAAGAAGACCAGTGTTTTGGCTTGTCTGAGCCAGAGAAGCGGAACAAGACCAGTGTTTTGGCTTGTCTGAGCCAGATAAGCGTAAAAAGACCAGTGTTTTGGCTTGTCTGAGCCAGATAAGTGTAAGAAGACTAGTTTTTTGGCATGTCTGAGCCAGGAAGAGTAAGAAGACCAGTTATTTGGCTTCTCTGAGCCGGAGAAGTATAAGAAGACCAGTGTTTTGGCTTGTCTGAGCCAGAAAGTATAAGAAGACCAGTTTTTTGGCTTGTCTGAGCCAGGAAGTGTAAGAAGACCAGAGTTTTGGCTTGTCTGAGCCAGGAAGTGTAAGAAGACCAGAGTTTTGGCTTGTCTGAGCCAGAGAAGCGGAAAGAGACCAGTGTTTTGGCTTGTTTGAGCCAGAAAAGCATAAGAAGACTAGTCTTTGGCTGGTCTGAGTCAGGAAGTATTAGAAGACCAGTGTTTTGGCTTGTCTGAGCCAGGAAGTGTAAGAAGACCAGTGTTTTGGCTTGTCTGAGCCAGAGAAGCGGAAGAAGACCAGTGTTTTGGCTTATCTGAGCAAAAGAAGCACAAAAAAAACAGAATTTTGGCCTATCTGAGCCAGAAAAGCATAAGAAGACTAGTCTTTGGCTTGTCTGAGCCAGGAAGTATTAGAAAACCAGTGTTTTGGCTTGTCTGAGCCAGGAAGTGTAAGAAGATCAGTGTTTTGGCATGTCTGAGCCAGGAAGTATAAGAAGACCAGTGTTTTGGCTTGTCTGAGCCAGGAAGCGTAAGAAGACCAGTGTTTTGGCTTGTCTGAGCCAGATAAGCGTAAGAAGACCCGTTTTTTGGCTTGTCTGAGCCAGAGAAGCGGAAGAAAACCAGTGTTTTGGCTTGTCTGAGCCAGATAAGCGTAAAAAGACCAGTGTTTTGGTTTATCTGAGCCAGAAAAGTGTAAGAACACCAATGTATTGGCTTGTCTGAGCCAGAGAATTGTAAGAACACCAGTTTTTTGGCTTGTCTAACCCAAAGGGTGTAAGGAGACCAGTGTTTTAGCTTGTCTGAGCCTGAGAAGTGTAAGAAGACCAGTGTTTTGGCTTATCTTAGCCAGGAAGTGTAAGAACACCAGTGTTTTGGCTTGTCTGAGCCAGAGAAGCAAAAGGACACCAGTGTTTTGGCTTGTCTCAGCAAGAGAAGCACAGGAAGACCAGTATTTCGGCTTGTCTGAGCCAAAGAAGCGAAAAAAGACCAGTGTTTTGGCTTGTCTGAGCCAGATAAGCATCAGAAGACCAGTGCTTTGGCTTGTCTGAGCCATAAAAGTGTAAAAAGACCAGTATTCTGGCTTGTCTGAGCCAGGAAGTGTGAGAAGACCAGTATTTTGGCTTGTCTGAGCCAGGAAGTGTAAGAAGACCAGTGTTTTGGCTTGTCTAAGCCAGAGTAGCAAAAGGAGACCAGTGTTTTGGCTAGTCTGAGCAAGAGAAGCACAAGAAGACCAGTGTTGTGGCTTGTCTGAGCCAAAGAAGCGGAAAAAGACCAGTGTTTTGGCTTGTTTGAGCCAGGAAGTGGAAGAAGACCAGAGTTTTGGCTTGTTTGAGCCAGGAAGTGTAAGAAGACCAGAGTTTTGGCTTGTCTGAGCCAGAGAAGTGGAAAGAGACCAGTGTTTTGGCTTGTTTGAGCCAGAAAAGCATAAGAAGACTAGTCTTTGGCTTGTCTGAGCCAGGAAATATTAGAAGACCAGTGTTTTGGCTTGTCTGAGCCAGGAAGTATAAGAAGACCAGTGTTTTCGCTTGTCTGAGCCAGAGAAGCGGAAGAAGACCAGTGTTTTGGCTTATCTGAGCAAATGAAGCGCAAAAAAACCAGAATTTTGGCCTATCTAAGCCAGAAAAGCATTAGAAGACCAGTGTTTTGGCTTATCTGAGCCAGAGAAGTGTGACAAGACCAGTTTTTTGGGTTATCTGAGCCAGAGAAGCATAAAAAGACCAGTGTTTTGGCTTGTCTGAGCCAGGAAGTATAAGTAAACCAGTGTTTTGGCTTGTCTTAGCCAGGAAGTGTAAGAAGACCAGTGTTTTGGCTTTTTTAAGCCAGAGAAGCAAAAGTAGACCAGTATTTTGGCTTGTCTGAGCCAGATAAGTGTAAGAAGACCAGTGTTTTGGCATGTCTGAGCCAGGAAGAGTAAGAAGACCAGTGTTTTGGCTTGTCTGAGCCAGGAAGCGTAAGAAGACCAGTGTTTTGGCTTGTCTGAGCCAGATAAGTGTAAGAAGACCCGTTTTTTGGCATGTCTGAGCCAGGAAGAGAAAGAAGACCAGTGTTTTGGCTTGTCTGAGCCAGGAAGTGTAAGAAGACCAGTGTTTTGGCTTGTCTGAGCCAGAGAAGCGGAACAAGACCAGTGTTTTGGCTTGTCTGAGCCAGATAAGCGTAAAAAGACCAGTGTTTTGGCTTGTCTGAGCCAGGTTAGTGTAAGAAGACTAGTTTTTTGGCATGTCTGAGCCAGGAAGAGTAAGAAGACCAGTGTTTTGGCTTGTCTGAGCCAGGAAGTGTAAGAAGACCAGTGTTTTGGCTTGTCTGAGCCAGGAAGTGTAAGAAGACCAGTGTTTTGGCTTGTCTTAGCCAGAGAAGCAAAAGGAGACCAGTTTTTTGGCTAGTCTGAGCAAGAGAAGCACAAGAAGACCAGTGTTTTGGCTTATCTGAGCCAAAGAAGCAGAAAAAGACCAGTGTTTTGGCTTGTTTGAGCCAGGAAGTGTAAGAAGACCAGTGTTTTGGCTTGTCTTAGCCAGAGAAGCAAAAGGAGACCAGTGTTTTGGCTTTTCTGAGCCAGGAAGTATAAGACCACCAGTGTTTTGGCTTGTCTGAGCCAGATAAGTGAAAGAAAACCCGTTTTTTGGCATGTCTGAGCCAGGAAGAGTAAGAAGACCAGTGTTTTGGCTTGTCTGAGCCAGGAAGTGTAAGAAGACCAGTGTTTTGGCTTGTCTGAGCCAGGAAGTGTAAGAAGACTAGTGTTTTGGCTTGTCTGAGCCAGAGAAGCGGAAGAACACCAGTGTTTTGGCTTGTCTGAGTCAGATAAGCGTAAAAAGACCAGTGTTTTGGCTTGTCTGAGCCAGATAAGTGTAAGCAGACTAGTTTTTTGGCATGTCTGAGCCAGGAAGAGTAAGAAGACCAGTGTTTTGGCTTGTCTGAGCCAGGAAGTGTAAGAAGACCAGTGTTTTGGCTTGTCTGAGCCGGAGAAGTGTAAGACGACCAGTGTTTTGGCTTGTCCGAGCCAGAAAGTATAAGAAGACCAGTTTTTTGGCTTGTCTGAGCCAGGAAGTGTAAGAAGACCAGAGTTTTGGCTTGTCTGAGCCAGAGAAGTGGAAAGAGACCAGTGTTTAGGCTTGTTTGAGCCAGGAAGTATTAGAAGACCAGTGTTTTGGCTTGTCTGAGCCAGAGAAGCGGAAGAAGACCAGTGTTTTGGCTTATCTGAGCAAATGAAGCGCAAAAAAAACAGAATTTTGGCCTATCTAAGCCAGAAAAGCATTAGAAGACCAGTGTTTTGGCTTATCTGAGCCAGAGAAGCGTGACAAGACCAGTTTTTTGGGTTATCTGAGCCAGAGAAGCGTAAAAAGACCAGTGTTTTGGCTTGTCTGAGCCAGGAAGTATAAGAAAACCAGTGTTTTGGCTTGTCTTAGCCAGGAAGTGTAAGAAGACCAGTGTTTTGGCTTTTTTAAGCCAGAGAAGCAAAAGTAGACCAGTATTTTGGCATGTCTGAGCCAGGAAGAGTAAGAAGACCAGTGTTTTGGCTTGTCTGAGCCAGCAAGCGTAAGAAGACCAGTGTTTTGGCTTGTCTGAGCCAGATAAGTGTAAGAAGACCCGTTTTTTGGCATGTCTGAGCCAGGAAGTGTAAGAAGACCAGTGTTTTGGCTTGTCTGAGCCAGAGAAGCGGAAGAAGACCAGTGTTTTGGCTTGTCTGAGCCAGGTAAGTGTAAAAAGACCAGTGTTTTGAGTTATCTGAGCCAGAAAAGTGTAAGAAAACCAGTATTTTGGCTTGTCTGAGCCAGGACGTGTAAGAACACCAATGTTTTGGCTTGTATGAGCCAAAAAGCATAAGAAGATCAGTGTTTTGGCTTGTCTGAGCCAAAGATTTGTAAGAACACCAGTTTTTTGGCTTGTGTAACCCAGGGGGTGTAAGGAGACCAGTGTTTTAGCTTGTCTGAGCCAGAGAAGCATCAGAAGACCAGTGCTTTGGCTTGTCTGAGCCAGGAAGTGTAAGAAGACCAGTGTTTTGGCTTGTCTGAGCAAGAGAAGCATCAGAAGACCAGTGCTTTGGCCTATCTGAGCCAGAGAAGCGTAAAAAGACCAGTGTTTTGGCTTGTCTGAGCCAGAGAAGCGGAAGAAGACCAGTGTTTTGGCTTGTCTGAGCCAGATAAGCGTAAAAAGACCAGTGTTATGGCTTATCTGAGCCAGAAAAGTGTAAGAAAACCAGTATCTTGGCTTGTCTGAGCCAGGACGTGTAAGAACACCAATGTTTTGGCTTGTCTGAGCCAGGAAGTGTAAGAGGACCAGTGTTTTGGCTTGTATGAGCCAGAAAGCATAAGAAGATCAGTGTTTTGGCTTGTCTGAGCCAGAGAATTGGAAAGAGACCAGTGTTTAGGCTTGTTTGAGCCAGGAAGTATTAGAAGACCAGTGTTTTGGCTTGTCTGAGCCAGAGAAGCGGAAGAAGACCAGTGTTTTGGCTTATCTGAGCAAATGAAGCGCAAAAAAAACAGAATTTTGGCCTATCTTAGCCAGAAAAGCATTAGAAGACCAGTGTTTTGGCTAATCTGAGCCAGAGAAGCGTGACAAGACCAGTTTTTTGGGTTATCTGAGCCAGAGAAGCGTAAAAAGATCAGTGTTTTGGCTTGTCTGAGCCAGGAAGTATAAGAAAACCAGTGTTTTGGCTTGTCTTAGCCAGGAAGTGTAAGAAGACCAGTGTTTTGGCTTTTTTAAGCCAGAGAAGCAAAAGTAGACCAGTATTTTGGCATGTCTGAGCCAGGAAGAGTAAGAAGACCAGTGTTTTGGCTTGTCTGAGCCAGCAAGCGTAAGAAGACCAGTGTTTTGGCTTGTCTGAGCCAGATAAGTGTAAGAAGACCCGTTTTTTGGCATGTCTGAGCCAGGAAGTGTAAGAAGACCAGTGTTTTGGCTTGTCTGAGCCAGAGAAGCGGAAGAAGACCAGTGTTTTGGCTTGTCTGAGCCAGGTAAGTGTAAAAAGACCAGTGTTTTGAGTTATCTGAGCCAGAAAAGTGTAAGAAAACCAGTATTTTGGCTTGTCTGAGCCAGGACGTGTAAGAACACCAATGTTTTGGCTTGTATGAGCCAAAAAGCATAAGAAGATCAGTGTTTTGGCTTGTCTGAGCCAAAGATTTGTAAGAACACCAGTTTTTTGGCTTGTGTAACCCAGGGGGTGTAAGGAGACCAGTGTTTTAGCTTGTCTGAGCCAGAGAAGCATCAGAAGACCAGTGCTTTGGCTTGTCTGAGCCAGGAAGTGTAAGAAGACCAGTGTTTTGGCTTGTCTGAGCAAGAGAAGCATCAGAAGACCAGTGCTTTGGCCTATCTGAGCCAGAGAAGCGTAAAAAGACCAGTGTTTTGGCTTGTCTGAGCCAGAGAAGCGGAAGAAGACCAGTGTTTTGGCTTGTCTGAGCCAGATAAGCGTAAAAAGACCAGTGTTATGGCTTATCTGAGCCAGAAAAGTGTAAGAAAACCAGTATTTTGGCTTGTCTGAGCCAGGACGTGTAAGAACACCAATGTTTTGGCTTGTCTGAGCCAGGAAGTGTAAGAGGACCAGTGTTTTGGCTTGTATGAGCCAGAAAGCATAAGAAGATCAGTGTTTTGGCTTGTCTGAGCCAGAGAATTGTAAGAACACCAGTTTTTTGGCTTGTCTAACCCAGGGGATGTAAGGAGACCAGTGTTTTAGCTTGTCTGAGCCAGGAAGTGTAAGAAGACCAGTGTTTTGGCTTGTCTGAGCGTGAGAAGCATCAGAAGACCAGTGCTTTGGCTTGTCTGAGCCAGAAAGTATAAGAAGACCAGTTTTTTGGCTTGTCTGAGCCAGAAAGTGTAATAAGACCAGTGTTTTGGCTTGTCTGAGCCAGAGAAGCAAAAGGAGACCAGTGTTTTGGCTTGTCTGAGCAATAGAAGCACAAGAAGACCAGTATTATGGCTTGTCTGAGCCAAAGAAGCGAAAAAAGACCAGTGTTTTGGCTTGTCTGAGCCAGAGAAGCATCAGAAGACCAGTGCTTTGGCTTGTCGGAGCCATAAAAGTGTAAGAAGACCAGTATTCTGGCTTGTCTGAGCCAGGAAGTGTAAGAAGACCAGTGTTTTGGCTACTCTAAGCCAGAGTAGCAAAAGGAGACCAGTGTTTGGGCTAGTCTGAGCAAGAGAAGCACAAGAAGACCAGTGTTTTGGCTTGTCTGAGCCAAAGAAGCGGAAAAAGACCAGTGTTTTGGCTTGTTTGAGCCAGAAAAGCATCAAAGGGCCAGTATTTTGGCTTCTCTGAGTCAGAGAAGTATAAGAAGACCAGTGTTTTGGCTTGTCTAAGCCAGGAAGTGTCAGACCAGGGTTTTGGCTAATCTGAACGAGAGAAGCGCAAGAAGACTAGTGTTTTGGCTTGTTTGAGCCAGATAAGTATAAGAAGTTCAGTGTTTTGACTTGTCTGAGCCTGAAAAGTGTAAGAAGACCAGTGTTTTGGCTTATCTGAGCCAGGAAGTGTAAGAAGACCAGTGTTTTGGCTTGTCTGAGCCAGGATGTGTAAAAAGACCAGTGCGTTGGCTTGTCTGAGCCAGAGAAATGTAAAAAGACCAGTTTTTTGGCTTGTCTGAGCCAGGATGTGTAAAAAGACCAGTGTTTTGGCTTGCCTGAGCCAGTAAGTGTAAGAACACCAGTGTTTTGGCTTGTCTGAGCCAGAGAAATGTAAGAAGACCAGTGTTTTGGCTTGTCTGAGCCAGAGAAGCAAAAGAAGACCAGTGTTTTGGCTTATCTGAGCCAGAGAAGCGGAGGGAGACTAGTGTTCTGGCTTGTCTGAGCCAGAGAAGCATCAGAAGACCAGTGCTTTGGCTTGTCTGAGCCATAAAAATGTAAGAAGACCAGTATTTTGGCTTTTCTGAGCCAGGACGTGCAAGAAGACCAGTGTTTTGGCTTGTCTGAGGCAGGAAGTGTAAGAAGACCAGTATTTTGGCTTGTCAGAGCCAGGAAGTGTAAGAAGACCAGTGTTTTGGCTTGTCTAAGCCAGAGAAGAAAAAGGAGACCAGTATTTTGGCTTGTCTGAGCCAGAAAGTGTAAGAAGACCAGTGTTTTGGCTTGTCTGAGCCAGGATGTGTAAAAAGACCAGGGCTTTGGCTTGTCTGAGCCAGAGAAATGTAAAAAGACCAGTTTTTTGGCTTGTCTGAGCCAGGATGTGTGAAAAGACCAGTGCTTTGGCTTGTCTGAGGCAGGAAGTGCAAGAAGACCAGTGTTTTGGCTTGTCTGAGGCAGGAAGTGTAAGAAGACCAGTATTATGGCTTGTCTGAGCCAGGAAGTGTAAGAAGACCAGTATTTTGGCTTGTCTGAGCCAGGAAGTATTAGAAGACCAGTGTTTTGGCTTATCTGAGCAAAAGAAGCGCAAAAAAAACAGAATTTTGGCCTATCTGAGCCAGAAAAGCATAAGAAGACCAGTGTTTAGGCTTATCTGAGCCAGAGAAGCGGAAAAAGACCAGTGTTTTGCCTTGTCTGAGCCAGAGAAGCATCAGAAGACCAGTGCTTTGGCTTGTCTGAGCCATAAAAGTGTCAGAAGACCAGTATTCTGGCTTGTCTGAGCTCGGAAGTGTAAGAAGACCAGTATTTTGGCTTTTTTGGCATATCTGAGCAAAAGAAGCGCAAGGAAACCAGAATTTTGGCATATCTGAGCCAGAAAAGCATAAGAAGGCCAGTGTTTTGGCTTATCTGAGCCAGAGAAGCGTGACAAGACCAGTGTTTTGGGTTATCTGAACCAGAGAAGCGTAAAAAGACCAGTGTTTTGGCTTGTTTGAGCTAGAAAAGCATAAAAAAACCAGTGTTTTGGCTTGTCTAAGCCAGGAAGTGTAAGGAGACCAGTGTTTTGGCTTGTCGGAGCCAGGAAGTGTAAGAAGACCAGTGTTTTGGCTTGTCTGAGCCAGGAAGTGTAAGAAGACCAGTGTTTTGGCTTGTCTAAGCCAGGAAGTGTACGGAGACCAGTATTTTGGCTTGTCTGAGCCAGGAAGTGTAAGAAGACCAGTGTTTTGGCTTATCTGAGCCAGAAAAGTGTCAGAAAACCAGTATTTTGGCTTGTCTGAGCCAGGACGTGTAAGAACACCAATGTTTTGGCTTGTCTGAGCCAGGAAGTGTAAGAAGACCAGTGTTTTGGCTTGTCTAAGCCAGAGAAGCAAAAGGAGACCAGTGTTTTGGCTAGTCTGAGCAAGAGAAGCACAAGAAGACCAGTGTTTTGGCTTGTGTGAGCCAAAGAAGCGGAAAAAGACCAGTGTTTTGGATTGTTTGAGCCAGAAAAGCATAAGAAGACTAGTCTTTGGCTTGTCTGAGCCAGGAAGTATTAGAAGACCAGTGTTTTGGCTTGTTTGAGCCAGGAAGTGTAAGGACACCTGTGTTTTGGCTTGTCTTAGCCAGAGAAGCAAAAGGAGACCAGTGTTTTGGCTTGTCTGAGCCAGATAAGTGTAAGAAGACCTGTTTTTTGGCATGTCTGAGCCAGGAAGTATTAGAAGACCAGTGTTTTGGCTTGTCTGAGCCAGGAAGTGTAAGAAGACCAGTGTTTTGGCTTGTCTGAGCCAGATAAGCGTAAAAAGACCAGTGTTTTGGCTTGTCTGAGCTAGATAAGTGTAAAAAGACTAGTTTTTTGGCATGTCTGAGCCAGGAAGAGTAAGAAGACCAGTGTTTTGGCTTGTCTGAGCCAGGAAGTGTAAGAAGACCAGAGATTTGGCTTGCCTGAGCCAGAGAAGCAGAAAGAGACCAGTGTTTTGGCTTGTTTGAGCCAGAAAAGCATAAGAAGACTAGTCTTTGGCTTGTCTGAGCCAGGAAGTATTAGAAGACCAGTGTTTTGGCTTGTCTGAGCCAGGAAGTGTAAGAAGACCAGTGTTTTGGCTAATCTGAGCCAGAGAAGCGTGACAAGACCAGTGTTTTGGGTTATCTGAGCCAGAGAAGCGTAAAAAGACCAGTGTTGTGGCTTGTCTGAGCTACAGAAGCATAAAAAGACCAGTGTTTTGGCTTGTCTAAGCCAGGAAGGTTAAGGAGACCAGTGTTTAGGCTTGTCTAAGCCAGGAAGTGTAAGAAGACCAGTGCTTTGGCTTGTCGGAGCCAGGAAGTGTAAGAAGACCAGTGTTTTGGCTTGTCTGAGCCAGGAAGTATAAGAAGACCAGTGTTTTGGCTTGTCTGAGCCAGATAAGTGTAAGAAAACCCGATTTTTGGCATGTCTGAGCCAGAGAATTGTAAGAACACCAGTTTTTTGGCTTGTCTGTGCCAAAGAAGAGGAAAAAGACCAGTGTTTTGGCTTGTTTGAGCCAGAAAAGCATCAAAGGGCCAGTATTTTGGCTTCTCTGAGTCAGAGAAGTATAAGAAGACCAGTGTTTTGGCTTGTCTAAGCCAGGAAGTGTCAGGCCAGTGTTTTGGCTAATCTGAACGAGAGAAGCGCAAGAAGACTAGTGTTTTGGCTTGTTTGAGCCAGATAAGTATAAGAAATTCAGTGTTTTGACGTGTCTGAGCCTGAGAAGTGTAAGAAGACCAGTGTTTTGGCTTATCTGAGCCAGGAAGTGTAAGAAGACCAGTGTTTTGGCTTGTCTGAGCCAGGATGTGTAAAAAGACCAGTGCTTTGGCTTGTCTGAGCCAGAGAAATGTAAAAAGACCAGTTTTTTGGCTTGTCTGAGCCAGGATGTGTAAAAAGACCAGTGTTTTGGCTTGTCTGAGCCAGGAAGTGTAAGAACACCAGTGTTTTGGCTTGTCTGAGCCAGAGAAATGTAAGAAGACCAGTGTTTTGGCTTGTCTGAGCCAGAGAAGCAAAAGAAGACCAGTGTTTTGGCTTATCGGAGCCAGAGAAGCGGAGGGAGACCAGTGTTCTGGCTTGTCTGAGCCAGAGAAGCATCAGAAGACCAGTGCTTTGGCTTGTCTGAGCCATAAAAATGTAAGAAGACCAGTATTTTGGCTTTTCTGAGCCAGGACGTGCAAGAAGACCAGTGTTTTGGCTTGTCTGAGGCAGGAAGTGTAAGAAGACCAGTATTTTGGCTTGTCTGAGCCAGGAAGTGTAAGAAGACCAGTGTTTTGGCTTGTCTAAGCCAGAGAAGAAAAAGGAGACCAGTGTTTTGGCTTGTCTGAGGCAGGAAGTGTAAGAAGACCAGTATTTTGGCTTGTCTGAGCCAGGAAGTGTAAGAAGACCAGTGTTTTGGCTTGTCTGAGCCAGGATGTGTAGAAAGACCAGGGCTTTGGCTTGTCTGAGCCAGAGAAATGTAAAAAGACCAGTTTTTTGGCTTGTCTGAGCCAGGATGTGTGAAAAGACCAGTGCTTTGGCTTGTCTGAGGCAGGAAGTGCAAGAAGACCAGTGTTTTGGCTTGTCTGAGGCAGGAAGTGTAAGAAGACCAGTATTTTGGCTTGTCTGAGCCAGAGAAGCATCAGAAGACCAGTGCTTTGGCTTGTCTGAGCCAGAAAGTATAAGAAGACCAGTTTTTTTGGCTTGTCTGAGCCAGGAAGTGTAATAAGACCAGTGTTTTGGCTTGTTTGAGCCAGAGAAGCAAAAGGAGACCAGTGTTTTGGCTTGTCTGAGCAAGAGAAGCACAAGAAGACCAGTATTTTGGCTTGTCTGAGCCAAAGAAGCGGAAAAAGACCAGTGTTTTGGCTTGTCTGAGCCAAAGAAGCATCAGAAGACCAGTGCTTTGGCTTGTCTGAGCCATTAAAGTGTAAAAAGACCAGTATTCTGGCTTGTCTGAGCCAGAAAGTGTGAGAAGACCAGTATTTTGGCTTGTCTGAGCCAGGAAGTGTAAGAAGACCAGTGTTTTGGCTTGTCTGAGCCAGAGAAGCATCAGAAGACCAGTGCTTTGGCTTGTCTGAGCCAGAAAGTATAAGAAGACCAGTTTTTTTGGCTTGTCTGAGCCAGGAAGTGTAATAAGACCGGTGTTTTGGCTTGTCTGAGCCAGAGAAGCAAAAGGAGACCAGTGTTTTGGCTTGTGTGAGCAAGAAAAGCACAAGAAGACCATTATTTTGGCTTTTCTGAGCCAAAGAAGCAAAAAAAAGACCAGTGTTTTGGCTTGTCTGAGCCAGAGAAGCATCACAAGACCAGTGCTTTGGCTTGTCTGAGCCATAAAAGTGTAAGAAGACCAGTATTCTGGCTTGTCTGAGCCAGGAAGTGTGAGAAGACCAGTATTTTGGCTTGTCTGAGCCAGGAAGTGTGAGAAGACCAGTATTTTGGCTTGTCTGAGCCAGGAAGTGTAAGAAGACCAGTGTTTTGGCATGTCTGAGCCAGGAAGCGTAAGAAGACCAGTGTTTTGGCTTATCTGAGCCAGAAAAGTGTCAGAAAACCAGTATTTTGGCTTGTCTGAGCCAGGATGTGTAAGAACACCAATGTTTTGGCTTGTCTGAGCTTCAGAAGCATAAGAAGACCAGTGTTTTGGCTTGTATGAGCCAGAAAGCATAAGAAGATCAGTGTTTTGGCTTGTCTGAGCCAGAGAGTTGTAAGAACAACAGTTTTTTGGCTTGTCTAACCCAGGGGGTGTAAGGAGACCAGTGTTTTAGCTTGTCTGTACCTGAGAAGTGTAAGAAGACCAGTGTTTTGGCTTATCTTAGCCAGGAAGTGTAAGAACACCTGTGTTTTTACTTGTCTGAGCCAGGAAGTGTAAGAAGACCAGTGTTTTGGCTTGTCTGAGCCAGAGAAGCATCAGAAGACCAGTGCTTTGGCTTGTCTGAGCCAGAAAGTATAAGAAGACCAGTTTTTTTGGCTTGTCTGAGCCAGGAAGTGTAATAAGACCAGTGTTTTGGCTTGTCTGAGCCAGAGAAGCAAAAGGAGACCAGTGTTTTGGCTTGTGTGAGCAAGAAAAGCACAAGAAGACCATTATTTTGGCTTTTCTGAGCCAAAGAAGCAAAAAAAAGACCAGTGTTTTGGCTTGTCTGAGCCAGAGAAGCATCACAAGACCAGTGCTTTGGCTTGTCTGAGCCATAAAAGTGTAAGAAGACCAGTATTCTGGCTTGTCTGAGCCAGGAAGTGTGAGAAGACCAGTATTTTGGCTTGTCTGAGCCAGGAAGTGTGAGAAGACCAGTATTTTGGCTTGTCTGAGCCAGGAAGTGTAAGAAGACCAGTGTTTTGGCTTGTCTAAGCCAGAGTAGCAAAAGGAGACCAGTGTTTTGGCTAGTCTGAGCAAGAGAAGCACAAGAAGACCAGTGTTTTGGCTTGTCTGAGCCAGGAAGTGTAAGAAGACCAGTGTTTTGGCTTGTCTGAGCCAGAAAGTATAAGAAGACCAGTTTTTTGGCTTGTCTGAGCCAGGAAGTGTAAGAAAACCAGAGTTTTGGCTTCTCTGAGCTAGAGAAGCGGAAAGAGACCACTGTTTTGGCTTTTTTGAGCCAGAAAAGCATAAGAAGACTAGTCTTTGGCTTGTCTGAGCCAGGAAGTATTAGAAGACCAGTGTTTTGGCTTGTCTGAGCCAGGAAGTGTAAGAAGACCATTGTTTTGGCTTGTCTGAGCCAGAAAGTATAAGAAGACCAGTTTTTTGGCTTGTCTGAGCCAGGAAGTGTAAGAACACCAGAGTTTTGGCTTGTCTGAGCTAGAGAAGCGGAAAGAGACCACACTTTTGGCTTTTTTGAGCCAGAAAAGCGTAAGAAGACTAGTCTTTGGCTTGTCTGAGCCAGGAAGTATTAGAAGACCAGTGTTTTGGCTTGTCTGAGCCAGGAAGTGTAAGGAGACCAGTTTTTTGGCATGTCTGAGCCAGGCAGAGTAATAAGACAAATGTTTTGGCTTGTCTGAGCCAGATAAGTGTAAGAAGACCCATTTTTTGGCATGTCTGAGCCAGGAAGCGTAAGAAGACCAGTGTTTTGGCTTGTCTGAGCCAGAAAGTGTAAGAAGACCAGTGTTTTGCCTTGTATGAGCCAGAAAGCATAAGAAGATCAGTGTTTTGGCTTGTCTGAGCCAGAGAATTGTAAGAACACCAGTTTTTTGGCTTGTCTAACCCAGGGGGTGTAAGGAGACCAGTGTTTTAGCTTGTCTGAGCCAGGACGTGTAAGAACACCAATGTTTTGGCTTGTCTGAGCCAGGAAGTGTAAGAAGACCAGTGTTTTGGCTTGTATGAGCCAGAAAGCATAAGAAGATCAGTGTTTTGGCTTGTCTGAGCCAGAGAATTGTAAGAACACCAGTGTTTTGGCTTGTCTAACCCAGGGGGTGTAAGGAGACCAGTGTTTTAGCTTGTCTGAGCCTGAGAAGTGTAAAAAGACCCGTTTTTTGGCATGTCTGAGCCAGGAAGCGTAAGAAGACCAGTGTTTTGGCTTGTCTGAGCCAGAGAAGCGGAAGAAGACCAGTGTTTTGGCTTGTCTGAGCCAGATAAGCGTAAAAAGACCAGTGTTTTGGCTTATCTGAGCCAGAAAAGTGTAAGAAAACCAGTATTTTGGCTTGTCTGAGCCAGGACGTGTAAGAACACCTGAGTTTTGACTTGTCTGAGCCAGGAAGTGTAAGAAGACCAGTGTTTTGGCTTGTCTGAGCCAGAAAGTATAAGAAGACCAGTTTTTTGGCTTGTCTGAGCCAGGAAGTGTAATAAGACCAGTGTTTTGGCTTGTCTGAGCCAGGAAGTGTGAGAAGACCAGTATTTTGGCTTGTCTGAGCCAGGAAGTGTAAGAAGACCAGTGTTTTGGCTTGTCTAAGCCAAAGTAGCAAAAGGAGACCAGTGTTTTGGCCAGTCTGAGCAAGAGAAGCACAAGAAGACCAGTGTTTTGGCTTGTCTGAGCCAAAGAAGCATCAGAAGACCAGTGCTTTGGCTTGTCTGAGCCAGAAAGTATAAGAAGACCAGTTTTTTTGGCTTGTCTGAGCCAGGAAGTGTAATAAGACCAGTGTTTTGGCTTGTCTGAGCCAGAGAAGCAAAAGGAGACCAGTGTTTTGGCTTGTGTGAGCAAGAAAAGCACAAGAAGACCATTATTTTGGCTTTTCTGAGCCAAAGAAGCAAAAAAAAGACCAGTGTTTTGGCTTGTCTGAGCCAGAGAAGCATCACAAGACCAGTGCTTTGGCTTGTCTGAGCCATAAAAGTGTAAGAAGACCAGTATTCTGGCTTGTCTGAGCCAGGAAGTGTGAGAAGACCAGTATTTTGGCTTGTCTGAGCCAGGAAGTGTAAGAAGACCAGTGTTTTGGCTTGTCTAAGCCAGAGTAGCAAAAGGAGACCAGTGTTTTGGCTAGTCTGAGCAAGAGAAGCACAAGAAGACCAGTGTTTTGGCTTGTCTGAGCCAGGAAGTGTAAGAAGACCAGTGTTTTGGCTTGTCTGAGCCAGAAAGTAGAAGAAGACCAGTTTTTTGGCTTGTCTGAGCCAGGAAGTGTAAGAACACCAGAGTTTTGGCTTCTCTGAGCTAGAGAAGCGGAAAGAGACCACTGTTTTGGCTTTTTTGAGCCAGAAAAGCATAAGAAGACTAGTCTTTGGCTTGTCTGAGCCAGGAAGTGTAAGAAGACCATTGTTTTGGCTTGTCTGAGCCAGAAAGTATAAGAAGACCAGTTTTTTGGCTTGTCTGAGCCAGGAAGTGTAAGAACACCAGTTTTTTGGCTTGTCTAACCCAGGGGGTGTAAGGAGACCAGTGTTTTAGCTTGTCTGAGCCTGAGAAGTGTAAAAAGACCCGTTTTTTGGCATGTCTGAGCCAGGAAGCGTAAGAACACCAGAGTTTTGGCTTCTCTGAGCTAGAGAAGCGGAAAGAGACCACTGTTTTGGCTTTTTTGAGCCAGAAAAGCATAAGAAGACTAGTCTTTGGCTTGTCTGAGCCAGGAAGTATTAGAAGACCAGTGTTTTGGCTTGTCTGAGCCAGGAAGTGTAAGAAGACCATTGTTTTGGCTTGTCTGAGCCAGAAAGTATAAGAAGACCAGTTTTTTGGCTTGTCTGAGCCAGGAAGTGTAAGAACACCAGAGTTTTGGCTTGTCTGAGCTAGAGAAGCGGAAAGAGACCACTGTTTTGGCTTTTTTGAGCCAGAAAAGCGTAAGAAGACTAGTCTTTGGCTTGTCTGAGCCAGGAAGTATTAGAAGACCAGTGTTTTGGCTTGTCTGAGCCAGGAAGTGTAAGGAGACCAGTGTTTTGGCATGTCTGAGCCAGGAAGAGTAATAAGACAAATGTTTTAGCTTGTCTGAGCCAGATAAGTGTAAGAAGACCCATTTTTTGGCATGTCTGAGCCAGGAAGCGTAAGAAGACCAGTGTTTTGGCTTGTCTGAGCCAGAAAGTGTAAGAAGACCAGTGTTTTGCCTTGTATGAGCCAGAAAGCATAAGAAGATCAGTGTTTTGGCTTGTCTGAGCCAGAGAATTGTAAGAACACCAGTTTTTTGGCTTGTCTAACCCAGGGGGTGTAAGGAGACCAGTGTTTTAGCTTGTCTGCGCCTGAGAAGTGAAAGAAGACCAGTGTTTTGGCTTATCTTAGCCAGGAAGTGTAAGAACACCTGTGTTTTGGCTTGTCTGAGCCAGGAAGGGTAAGAAGACCAGTATTTTGGCTTGTCTGAGCCAGGAAGTGTAAGAAGACCAGTGTTTTGGCTTGTCTAAGCCAGGAAAGCAAAAGGAGACCAGTGTTTTGGCTTGTCTGAGCCAAAGAAGCGGAAAAAGACCAGTGTTTTGGCTTGTCTGAGCCAGGAAGTGTAATAAGACCAGTGTTTTGGCTTGTCTGAGCCAGAGAAGCAAAAGCAGACCAGTGTTTTGGCTTCTCTGAGCCGGAGAAGTGTAAGAAGACCAGTGTTTTGGCTTGTCTGAGCCCGAAAATAAAAGAAGACCAGTTTTTTGGCTTATCTGAGCCAGGAAGTGTAAGAAGACCAGTGTTTTGGCTTGTCTGAGCCAGAGAAGCGGAAGAAGACCAGTGTTTTGGCTTATCTGAGCAAAAGAAGCGCAAAAAAACCAGAATTTTGGCCTATATGAGCCAGAAAAGCGTAAGAAGAACAGTGTTTTGGCTTATCTGAGCCAGAGAAGCATGACAAGACCAGTGTTTCTGGTTATCTGAGCCAGAGAAGCGGAAAAAGACCAGTGTTTTGGCTTGTCTCAGCCAGAGAAGCATCAGAAGACCAGTGCTTTGGCTTGTCTGAGCCAGGAAGTGTAAGAAGACCAGTATTTTGGCTTTTTTGGCATATCTGAGCAAAAGAAGCGCAAGAAAACCAGAATTTTTGCCTATCTGAGCGAGAGAAGCGTGACAAGACCAGTGTTTTGGCTTATCTGAGCCAGAGAAGCGTAAAAAAACCAGTGTTTTGGCTTGTCTGAGCTACAGAAGCATAAAAAGACCAGGGTTTTGGCTTGTCTGAGCCAGGAAGTGTAAGAAGACCAGTGTTTTGGCTTTTTTAAGCCAGAGAAGAAAAAGTAGACCAGTGTTTTGGCTTGTCTGAGCCAGGAAGTATAAGAAGACCAGTGTTTTGGCTTGTCTGAGCCAGGAAGCGTAAGAAGACCAGTGTTTTGGCTTGTCTGAGCCAGATAAGTGTATAAAGACCCGTTTTTTGGCATGTCTGAGCCAGGAAGTGTAAGAAGACCAGTGTTTTGGCTTTTTTAAGCCAGAGAAGAAAAAGTAGACCAGTGTTTTGGCTTGTCTGAGCCAGGAAGTATAAGAAGACCAGTGTTTTGGCTTGTCTGAGCCAGAGAAGCGGAAGAAGACCAGTGTTTTGGCTTGTCTGAGCCAGATAAGCGTAAAAAGACCAGTGTTTTGGCTTATCTGAGCCAGAAAAGTGTAGGAAAACCAGTATTTTGGCTTGTCTGAGCCAGGACGTGTAAGAACACCAATGTTTTGGCTTGTCTGAGCCAGGAAGTGTAAGAAGACCAGTGTTTTGGCTTGTATGAGCCAGAAAGCATAAGAAGATCAGTGTTTTGGCTTGTCTGAGCCAGAGAATTGTAAGAACACCAGTTTTTTGGCTTGTCTAACCCAGGGGGTGTAAGGAGACCAGTGTTTTAGCTTGTCTGAGCCTGAGAAGTGTAAAAAGACCCGTTTTTTGGCATGTCTGAGCCAGGAAGCGTAAGAAGACCAGTGTTTTGGCTTGTCTGAGCCAGAGAAGCGGAAGAAGACCAGTGTTTTGGCTTGTCTGAGCCAGATAAGCGTAAAAAGACCAGTATTTTGGCTTGTCTGAGCCAGGACGTGTAAGAACACCTGAGTTTTGACTTGTCTGAGCCAGGAAGTGTAAGAAGACCAGTGTTTTGGCTTGTCTGAGCCAGAAAGTATAAGAAGACCAGTTTTTTGGCTTGTCTGAGCCAGGAAGTGTAATAAGACCAGTGTTTTGGCTTGTCTGAGCCAGGAAGTGTGAGAAGACCAGTATTTTGGCTTGTCTGAGCCAGGAAGTGTAAGAAGACCAGTGTTTTGGCTTGTCTAAGCCAAAGTAGCAAAAGGAGACCAGTGTTTTGGCCAGTCTGAGCAAGAGAAGCACAAGAAGACCAGTGTTTTGGCTTGTCTGAGCCAAAGAAGCATCAGAAGACCAGTGCTTTGGCTTGTCTGAGCCATAAAAGTGTAAGAAGACCACAATTCTGGCTTGTCTGAGCCAGGAAGTGTGAGAAGACCAGTATTTTGGCTTGTCTGAGCCAGGAAGTGTAAGAAGACCAGTGTTTTGGCATGTCTGAGCCAGGAAGCGTAAGAAGACCAGTGTTTTGGCTTATCTGAGCCAGAAAAGTGTCAGAAAACCAGTACTTTGGCTTGTCTGAGCCAGGACGTGTAAGAACACCAATGTTTTGGCTTGTCTGAGCCAGGAAGTGTAAGAAGACCAGTGTTTTGGCTTGTATGAGCCAGAAAGCATAAGAAGATCAGTGTTTTGGCTTGTCTGAGCCAGAGAATTGTAAGAACACCAGTTTTTTGGCTTGTCTAACCCAGGGGGTGTGAGAGACCAGTGTTTCAGCTTGTCTGAGCCTGAGAAGTGTAAGAAGACCAGTGTTTTGGCTTATCTTAGCCAGGAAGTGTAAGAACACCTGTGTTTTGACTTGTCTGAGCCAGGAAGTGTAAGGAGACCAGTGTTTTGGCTTGTCTGAGCCAGAGAAGCATCAGAAGACCAGTGCTTTGGCTTGTCTGAGCCAGAAAGTATAAGAAGACCAGTTTTTTTGGCTTGTCTGAGCCAGGAAGTGTAATAAGACCAGTGTTTTGGCTTGTCTGAGCCAGAGAAGCAAAAGGAGACCAGTGTTTTGGCTTGTCTGAGCAAGAGAAGCACAAGAAGACCATTATTTTGGCTTGTCTGAGCCAAAGAAGCAAAAAAAAGACCAGTGTTTTGGCTTGTCTGAGCCAGAGAAGCATCACAAGACCAGTGCTTTGGCTTGTCTGAGCCATAAAAGTGTAAGAAGACCAGTATTCTGGCTTGTCTGAGCCAGGAAGTGTGAGAAAACCAGTATTTTGGCTTGTCTGAGCCAGGAAGTGTAAGAAGACCAGTGTTTTGGCTTGTCTAAGCCAGAGTAGCAAAAGGAGACCAGTGTTTTGGCTAGTCTGAGCAAGAGAAGCACAAGAAGACCAGTGTTTTGGCTTGTTTGAGCCAGATACATGTAAGAAGACTCGTTTTTTAGCATGTCTGAGCCAGTAAGAGTAAGAAGACCAGTGTTTTGGCTTGTCTGAGCCAGGAAGTGTAAGAACACCAGAGTTTTGGTTTTTCTGAGCTAGAGAAGCGGAAAGAGACCAGTGTTTTGGCTTGTCTGAGCCAGGAAGTATTAGAAGACCAGTGTTTTGGCTTGTCTGAGCCAGGAAGTGTAAGAAGACCAGTGTTTTGGCATGTCTGAGCCAGGAAGAGTAAGAAGACCCGTTTTTTGGCATGTCTGAGCCAGGAAGCGTAAGAAGACCAGTGTTTTGGCTTGCCTGAGCCAGGAAGGGTAAGAAGACCAGTATTTTGGCTTGTCTGAGCCAGGAAGTGTAAGAAGACCAGTGTTTTGACTTGTCTGAGCCAGGAAGTGTAAGAAGACCAGTGTTTTGGCTTTTTTAAGCCAGAGAAGAAAAAGTAGACCAGTGTTTTGGCTTGTCTGAGCCAGGAAGTATAAGAAGACCAGTGTTTTGGCTTGTCTGAGCCAGGAAGCGTAAGAAGACCAGTGTTTTGGCTTGTCTGAGCCAGATAAGTGTAAAAAGACCCGTTTTTTGGCATGTCTGAGCCAGGAAGCGTAAGAAGACAAGTGTTTTGGCTTGTCTGAGCCAGGAAGTGTAAGAAGACCAGTGTTTTGGCTTGTCTGAGCCAGAGAAGCGGAAGAAGACCAGTGTTTTGGCTTATTTGAGCCAGAAAAGTGTAAGAAAACCAGTATTTTGGCTTGTCTGAGCCAGGACGTGTAAGAACACCAATGTTTTGGCTTGTCTGAGCCAGAAAGTGTAAGAAGACCAGTGTTTTGGCTTGTATGAGCCAGAAAGCATAAGAAGATCAGTGTTTTAGCTTGTCTGAGCCAGAGAATTGTAAGAACACCAGTTTTTTGGCTTGTCTAACCCAGGGAGTGTAAGGAGACCAGTGTTTTAGCTTGTCTGAGCCTGAGAAGTGTAAGAAGACCAGTGTTTTGGCTTATCTTAGCCAGGAAGTGTAAGAAGACCAGTGTTTTGACTTGTCTGAGCCAGGAAGTGTAAGAAGACCAGTGTTTTGGCTTGTCTGAGCCAGAAAGTATAAGAAGACCAGTTTTTTGGCTTGTCTGAGCCAGGAAGTGTAATAAGACCAGTGTTTTGGCTTGTCTGATCCAGAGAAGCAAAAGGAGACCAGTGTTTTGGCTTGTCTGAGCAGGAGAAGCACAAGAAGACCAGTATTTTGGCTTGTCTGAGCCAAAGAAGCGAAAAAAGACCAGTGTTTTAGCTTGTCTGAGCCATAAAAGTGTAAGAAGACCAGTATTCTGGCTTTTCTGAGCCAGGAAGTGTGAGAAGACCAGAATTTTGGCTTGTCTGAGCCAGGAAGTGTAAGAAAACCAGTGTTTTGGCTTGTCTAAGCCAGAGTAGCAAAAGGAGACCAGTGTTTTGGCTAGTCTGAGCAAGAGAAGCACAAGAAGACCAGTGTTTTGGCTTGTCTGAGCCAAAGAAGCAGAAAAAGACCAGTGTTTTGGCTTGTCTGAGCCAGAGAAGCATCAGAAGACCAGTGCTTTGGCTTGTCTGAGCCATAAAAGTGTAAGAAGACCAGTATTCTGGCTTGTCTGAGCCAGGAAGTGTGAGAAGACCAGTATTTTGGCTTGTCTGAGCCAGGAAGTGTAAGAAGACCAGTGTTTTGGCTTGTCTAAGCCAGAGTAGCAAAAGGAGACCAGTGTTTTAGCTTGTCTGAGCCAAAGAAGCGGAAATAGACCAGTGTTTTGGCTTGTCTGAGCCAGATAAGTGTAAGAAGACCCGTTTTTTGGCATGTCTGAGCCAGGAAGCGTAAGAAGACCAGTGTTTTGGCTTATCTGAGCCAGAAAAGTGTCAGAAAACCAGTATTTTGGCTTGTCTGAGCCAGGACGTGTAAGAACACCAATGTTTTGGCTTGTCTGAGCCAGGAAGTGTAAGAAGACCAGTATTTTGGCTTGTCTGAGCCAGGAAGTGAAAGAAGACCAGTGTTTTGGCTTGTCTAAGCCAGAGAAGCAAAAGGAGACCAGTGTTTTGGCTAGTCTGAGCAAGAGAAGCACAAGAAGACCAGTGTTTTGGCTTGTGTGAGCCAAAGAAGCGGAAAAAGACCAGTGTTTTGGCTTGTTTGAGCCAGAAAAGCATAAGAAGACTAGTCTTTGGCTTGTCTGAGCCAGGAAGTATTAGAAGACCAGTGTTTTGGCTTGTTTGAGCCAGGAAGTGTAAGGACACCTGTGTTTTGGCTTGTCTTAGCCAGAGAAGCAAAAGGAGACCAGTGTTTTGGCTTGTCTCAGCCAGATAAGTGTAAGAAGACCTGTTTTTTGGCATGTCTGAGCCAGGAAGTATAAGAAGACCAGTGTTTTGGCTTGTCTGAGCCAGGAAGTGTAAGAAGACCAGTGTTTTGGCTTGTCTGAGCCAGATAAGCGTAAAAAGACCAGTGTTTTGGTTTGTCTGAGCTAGATAAGTGTAAGAAGACTAGTTTTTTGGCATGTCTGAGCCAGGAAGAGTAAGAAGACCAGTGTTTTGGCTTGTCTGAGCCAGGAAGTGTAAGAAGACCAGAGTTTTGGCTTGCCTGATCCAGAGAAGCGGAAAGAGACCAGTGTTTTGGCTTGTTTGAGCCAGAAAAGCATAAGAAGACTAGTCTTTGGCTTGTCTGAGCCAGGAAGTATTAGAAGACCAGTGTTTTGGCTTGTCTGAGCCAGGAAGTGTAAGAAGACCAGTGTTTCGGCTTATCTGAGCCAGAGAAGCGTGACAAGACCAGTGTTTTGGGTTATCTGAGCCAGAGAAGCGTAAAAAGACCAGTGTTTTGGCTTGTCTGAGCTACAGAAGCATAAAAAGACCAGTGTTTTGGCTTGTCTAAGCCAGGAAGGTTAAGGAGACCAGTGTTTAGGCTTGTCTTAGCCAGGAAGTGTAAGAAGACCAGTGTTTTGGCTTGTCGGAGCCAGGAAGTGTAAGAAGACCAGTGTTTTGGCTTGTCTGAGCCAGGAAGTATAAGAAGACCAGTGTTTTGGCTTGTCTGAGCCAGATAAGTGTAAGAAAACCCGATTTTTGGCATGTCTGAGCCAGAGAATTGTAAGAACACCAGTTTTTTGGCTTGTCTGTGCCAAAGAAGAGGAAAAAGACCAGTGTTTTGGCTTGTTTGAGCCAGAAAAGCATCAAAGGGCCAGTATTTTGGCTTCTCTGAGTCAGAGAAGTATAAGAAGACCAGTGTTTTGGCTTGTCTAAGCCAGGAAGTGTCAGACCAGTGTTTTGGCTACTCTGAACGAGAGAAGCGCAAGAAGACTAGTGTTTTGGCTTGTCTGAGCCTGAAAAGTGTAAGAAGACCAGTGTTTTGGCTTATCTGAGCCAGGAAGTGTAAGAAGACCAGTGTTTTGGCTTGTCTGAGCCAGGATGTGTAAAAAGACCAGTGCTTTGGCTTGTCTGAGCCAGAGAAATGTAAAAAGACCAGTTTTTTGGCTTGTCTGAGCCAGGATGTGTAAAAAGACCAGTGTTTTTGCTTGCCTGAGCCAGTAAGTGTAAGAACACCAGTGTTCTGGCTTGTCTGAGCCAGGATGTGTGAAAAGACCAGTGCTTTGGCTTGTCTGAGGCAGGAAGTGCAAGAAGACCAGTGTTTTGGCTTGTCTGAGGCAGGAAGTGTAAGAAGACCAGTATTTTGGCTTGTCTGAGCCAGGAAGTGTAAGAAGACCAGTATTTTGGCTTGTCTGAGCCAGGAAGTATTAGAAGACCAGTGTTTTGGCTTATCTGAGCAAAAGAAGCGCAAAAAAAACAGAATTTTGGCCTATCTGAGCCAGAAAAGCATAAGAAGACCAGTGTTTAGGCTTATCTGAGCCAGAGAAGCGGAAAAAGACCAGTGTTTTGCCTTGTCTGAGCCAGAGAAGCATCAGAAGACCAGTGCTTTGGCTTGTCTGAGCCATAAAAGTGTCAGAAGACCAGTATTCTGGCTTGTCTGAGCTCGGAAGTGTAAGAAGACCAGTATTTTGGCTTTTTTGGCATATCTGAGCAAAAGAAGCGCAAGGAAACCAGAATTTTGGCATATCTGAGCCAGAAAAGCATAAGAAGGCCAGTGTTTTGGCTTATCTGAGCCAGAGAAGCGTGACAAGACCAGTGTTTTGGGTTATCTGAACCAGAGAAGCGTAAAAAGACCAGTGTTTTGGCTTGTTTGAGCTAGAAAAGCATAAAAAAACCAGTGTTTTGGCTTGTCTAAGCCAGGAAGTGTAAGGAGACCAGTGTTTTGGCTTGTCGGAGCCAGGAAGTGTAAGAAGACCAGTGTTTTGGCTTGTCTGAGCCAGGAAGTGTAAGAAGACCAGTGTTTTGGCTTGTCTAAGCCAGGAAGTGTACGGAGACCAGTATTTTGGCTTGTCTGAGCCAGGAAGTGTAAGAAGACCAGTGTTTTGGCTTATCTGAGCCAGAAAAGTGTCAGAAAACCAGTATTTTGGCTTGTCTGAGCCAGGACGTGTAAGAACACCAATGTTTTGGCTTGTCTGAGCCAGGAAGTGTAAGAAGACCAGTGTTTTGGCTTGTCTGAGCCAGGACGTGTAAGAACACCAATGTTTTGGCTTGTCTGAGCCAGAGAAGCAAAAGGAGACCAGTGTTTTGGCTAGTCTGAGCAAGAGAAGCACAAGAAGACCAGTGTTTTGGCTTGTGTGAGCCAAAGAAGCGGAAAAAGACCAGTGTTTTGGCTTGTTTGAGCCAGAAAAGCATAAAAAGACTAGTCTTTGGCTTGTCTGAGCCAGGAAGTATTAGAAGACCAGTGTTTTGGCTTGTTTGAGCCAGGAAGTGTAAGGACACCTGTGTTTTGGCTTGTCTTAGCCAGAGAAGCAAAAGGAGACCAGTGTTTTGGCTTGTCTGAGCCAGATAAGTGTAAGAAGACCTGTTTTTTGGCATGTCTGAGCCAGGAAGTATTAGAAGACCAGTGTTTTGGCTTGTCTGAGCCAGGAAGTGTAAGAAGACCAGTGTTTTGGCTTGTCTGAGCCAGATAAGCGTAAAAAGACCAGTGTTTTGGCTTGTCTGAGCTAGATAAGTGTAAAAAGACTAGTTTTTTGGCATGTCTGAGCCAGGAAGAGTAAGAAGACCAGTGTTTTGGCTTGTCTGAGCCAGGAAGTGTAAGAAGACCAGAGTTTTGGCTTGCCTGAGCCAGAGAAGCGGAAAGAGACCAGTGTTTTGGCTTGTTTGAGCCAGAAAAGCATAAGAAGACTAGTCTTTGGCTTGTCTGAGCCAGGAAGTATTAGAAGACCAGTGTTTTGGCTTGTCTGAGCCAGGAAGTGTAAGAAGACCAGTGTTTTGGCTTATCTGAGCCAGAGAAGCGTGACAAGACCAGTGTTTTGGGTTATCTGAGCCAGAGAAGCGTAAAAAGACCAGTGTTTTGGCTTGTCTGAGCTACAGAAGCATAAAAAGACCAGTGTTTTGGCTTGTCTAAGCCAGGAAGGTTAAGGAGACCAGTGTTTAGGCTTGTCTAAGCCAGGAAGTGTAAGAAGACCAGTGTTTTTGCTTGTCGGAGCCAGGAAGTGTAAGAAGACCAGTGTTTTGGCTTGTCTGAGCCAGGAAGTATAAGAAGACCAGTGTTTTGGCTTGTCTGAGCCAGATAAGTGTAAGAAAACCCGATTTTTGGCATGTCTGAGCCAGAGAATTGTAAGAACACCAGTTTTTTGGCTTGTCTGTGCCAAAGAAGAGGAAAAAGACCAGTGTTTTGGCTTGTTTGAGCCAGAAAAGCATCAAAGGGCCAGTATTTTGGCTTCTCTGAGTCAGAGAAGTATAAGAAGACCAGTGTTTTGGCTTGTCTAAGCCAGGAAGTGTCAGACCAGTGTTTTGGCTAATCTGAACGAGAGAAGCGCAAGAAGACTAGTGTTTTGGCTTGTTTGAGCCAGATAAGTATAAGAAGTTCAGTGTTTTGACTTGTCTGAGCCTGAGAAGTGTAAGAAGACCAGTGTTTTGGCTTATCTGAGCCAGGAAGTGTAAGAAGACCAGTGTTTTGGCTTGTCTGAGCCAGGATGTGTAAAAAGACCAGTGCTTTGGCTTGTCTGAGCCAGAGAAATGTAAAAAGACCAGTTTTTTGGCTTGTCTGAGCCAGGATGTGTAAAAAGACCAGTGTTTTGGCTTGTCTGAGCCAGGAAGTGTAAGAACACCAGTGTTTTGGCTTGTCTGAGCCAGAGAAATGTAAGAAGACCAGTGTTTTGGCTTGTCTGAGCCAGAGAAGCAAAAGAAGACCAGTGTTTTGGCTTATCTGAGCCAGAGAAGCGGAGGGAGACCAGTGTTCTGGCTTGTCTGAGCCAGAGAAGCATCAGAAGACCAGTGCTTTGGCTTGTCTGAGCCATAAAAATGTAAGAAGACCAGTATTTTGGCTTTTCTGAGCCAGGACGTGCAAGAAGACCAGTGTTTTGGCTTGTCTGAGGCAGGAAGTGTAAGAAGACCAGTATTTTGGCTTGTCTGAGCCAGGAAGTGTAAGAAGACCAGTGTTTTGGCTTGTCTAAGCCAGAGAAGAAAAAGGAGACCAGTGTTTTGGCTTGTCTGAGGCAGGAAGTGTAAGAAGACCAGTATTTTGGCTTGTCTGAGCCAGGAAGTGTAAGAAGACCAGTGTTTTGGCTTGTCTGAGCCAGGATGTGTAAAAAGACCAGGGCTTTGGCTTGTCTGAGCCAGAGAAATGTAAAAAGACCAGTTTTTTGGCTTGTCTGAGCCAGGATGTGTGAAAAGACCAGTGCTTTGGCTTGTCTGAGGCAGGAAGTGCAAGAACACCAGTGTTTTGGCTTGTCTGAGGCAGGAAGTGTAAGAAGACCAGTATTTTGGCTTGTCTGAGCCAGGAAGTGTAAGAAGACCAGTATTTTGGCTTGTCTGAGCCAGGAAGTATTAGAAGACCAGTGTTTTGGCTTATCTGAGCAAAAGAAGCGCAAAAAAAACAGAATTTTGGCCTATCTGAGCCAGAAAAGCATAAGAAGACCAGTGTTTAGGCTTATCTGAGCCAGAGAAGCGGAAAAAGACCAGTGTTTTGCCTTGTCTGAGCCAGAGAAGCATCAGAAGACCAGTGCTTTGGCTTGTCTGAGCCAGGAAGTGTAAGAAGACCAGTATTTTGGCTTGTCTGAGCCAGGAAGTGTACGAAGACCAGTGTTTTGGCTTGTCTAAGCCAGGAAAGCAAAAGGAGACCAGTGTTTTGGCTTGTCTGAGCCAAAGAAGCGGAAAAAGACCAGTGTTTTGGCTTGTCTGAGCCAGGAAGTGTAATAAGACCAGTGTTTTGGCTTGTCTGAGCCAGAGAAGCAAAAGGAGACCAGTGTTTTGGCTTCTCTGAGCCGGAGAAGTGTAAGAAGACCAGTGTTTTGGCTTGTCTGAGCCCGAAAATAAAAGAAGACCAGTTTTTTGGCTTATCTGAGCCAGGAAGTGTAAGAAGACCAGTGTTTTGGCTTGTCTGAGCCAGAGAAGCGGAAGAAGACCAGTGTTTTGGCTTATCTGAGCAAAAGAAGCGCAAAAAAACCAGAATTTTGGCCTATATGAGCCAGAAAAGCGTAAGAAGAACAGTGTTTTGGCTTATCTGAGCCAGAGAAGCATGACAAGACCAGTGTTTCTGGTTATCTGAGCCAGAGAAGCGGAAAAAGACCAGTGTTTTGGCTTATCTGAGCCAGAGAAGCGTAAAAAAACCAGTGTTTTGGCTTGTCTGAGCTACAGAAGCATAAAAAGACCAGGGTTTTGGCTTGTCTGAGCCAGGAAGTGTAAGAAGACCAGTGTTTTGGCTTTTTTAAGCCAGAGAAGAAAAAGTAGACCAGTGTTTTGGCTTGTCTGAGCCAGGAAGTATAAGAAGACCAGTGTTTTGGCTTGTCTGAGCCAGGAAGCGTAAGAAGACCAGTGTTTTGGCTTGTCTGAGCCAGATAAGTGTATAAAGACCCGTTTTTTGGCATGTCTGAGCCAGGAAGTGTAAGAAGACCAGTGTTTTGGCTTTTTTAAGCCAGAGAAGAAAAAGTAGACCAGTGTTTTGGCTTGTCTGAGCCAGGAAGTATAAGAAGACCAGTGTTTTGGCTTGTCTGAGCCAGAGAAGCGGAAGAAGACCAGTGTTTTGGCTTGTCTGAGCCAGATAAGCGTAAAAAGACCAGTGTTTTGGCTTATCTGAGCCAGAAAAGTGTAGGAAAACCAGTATTTTGGCTTGTCTGAGCCAGGACGTGTAAGAACACCAATGTTTTGGCTTGTCTGAGCCAGGAAGTGTAAGAAGACCAGTGTTTTGGCTTGTATGAGCCAGAAAGCATAAGAAGATCAGTGTTTTGGCTTGTCTGAGCCAGAGAATTGTAAGAACACCAGTTTTTTGGCTTGTCTAACCCAGGGGGTGTAAGGAGACCAGTGTTTTAGCTTGTCTGAGCCTGAGAAGTGTAAAAAGACCAGTGTTTTGGCTTGTCTGAGCCAGAGAAGCGGAAGAAGACCAGTGTTTTGGCTTGTCTGAGCCAGATAAGCGTAAAAAGACCAGTGTTTTGGCTTATCTGAGCCAGAAAAGTGAAAGAAAACCAGTATTTTGACTTGTCTGAGCCAGGACGTGTAAGAACACCTGAGTTTTGACTTGTCTGAGCCAGGAAGTGTAAGAAGACCAGTGTTTTGGCTTGTCTGAGCCAGAAAGTATAAGAAGACCAGTTTTTTGGCTTGTCTGAGCCAGGAAGTGTAATAAGACCAGTGTTTTGGCTTGTCTGAGCCAGGAAGTGTGAGAAGACCAGTATTTTGGCTTGTCTGAGCCAGGAAGTGTAAGAAGACCAGTGTTTTGGCTTGTCTAAGCCAAAGTAGCAAAAGGAGACCAGTGTTTTGGCCAGTCTGAGCAAGAGAAGCACAAGAAGACCAGTGTTTTGGCTTGTCTGAGCCAAAGAAGCATCAGAAGACCAGTGCTTTGGCTTGTCTGAGCCATAAAAGTGTAAGAAGACCAGAATTCTGGCTTGTCTGAGCCAGGAAGTGTGAGAAGACCAGTATTTTGGCTTGTCTGAGCCAGGAAGTGTAAGAAGACCAGTGTTTTGGCATGTCTGAGCCAGGAAGCGTAAGAAGACCAGTGTTTTGGCTTATCTGAGCCAGAAAAGTGTCAGAAAACCAGTACTTTGGCTTGTCTGAGCCAGGACGTGTAAGAACACCAATGTTTTGGCTTGTCTGAGCCAGGAAGTGTAAGAAGACCAGTGTTTTGGCTTGTATGAGCCAGAAAGCATAAGAAGATCAGTGTTTTGGCTTGTCTGAGCCAGAGAATTGTAAGAACACCAGTTTTTTGGCTTGTCTAACCCAGGGGGTGTGAGAGACCAGTGTTTCAGCTTGTCTGAGCCTGAGAAGTGTAAGAAGACCAGTGTTTTGGCTTATCTTAGCCAGGAAGTGTAAGAACACCTGTGTTTTGACTTGTCTGAGCCAGGAAGTGTAAGGAGACCAGTGTTTTGGCTTGTCTGAGCCAGAGAAGCATCAGAAGACCAGTGCTTTGGCTTGTCTGAGCCAGAAAGTATAAGAAGACCAGTTTTTTTGGCTTGTCTGAGCCAGGAAGTGTAATAAGACCAGTGTTTTGGCTTGTCTGAGCCAGAGAAGCAAAAGGAGACCAGTGTTTTGGCTTGTCTGAGCAAGAGAAGCACAAGAAGACCATTATTTTGGCTTGTCTGAGCCAAAGAAGCAAAAAAAAGACCAGTGTTTTGGCTTGTCTGAGCCAGAGAAGCATCACAAGACCAGTGCTTTGGCTTGTCTGAGCCATAAAAGTGTAAGAAGACCAGTATTCTGGCTTGTCTGAGCCAGGAAGTGTGAGAAAACCAGTATTTTGGCTTGTCTGAGCCAGGAAGTGTAAGAAGACCAGTGTTTTGGCTTGTCTAAGCCAGAGTAGCAAAAGGAGACCAGTGTTTTGGCTAGTCTGAGCAAGAGAAGCACAAGAAGACCAGTGTTTTGGCTTGTTTGAGCCAGATACGTGTAAGAAGACTCGTTTTTTGGCATGTCTGAGCCAGTAAGAGTAAGAAGACCAGTGTTTTGGCTTGTCTGAGCCAGGAAGTGTAAGAACACCAGAGTTTTGGTTTTTCTGAGCTAGAGAAGCGGAAAGAGACCAGTGTTTTGGCTTGTCTGAGCCAGGAAGTATTAGAAGACCAGTGTTTTGGCTTGTCTGAGCCAGGAAGTGTAAGAAGACCAGTGTTTTGGCATGTCTGAGCCAGGAAGAGTAAGAAGACCCGTTTTTTGGCATGTCTGAGCCAGGAAGCGTAAGAAGACCAGTGTTTTGGCTTGCCTGAGCCAGGAAGGGTAAGAAGACCAGTATTTTGGCTTGTCTGAGCCAGGAAGTGTAAGAAGACCAGTGTTTTGACTTGTCTGAGCCAGGAAGTGTAAGAAGACCAGTGTTTTGGCTTTTTTAAGCCAGAGAAGAAAAAGTAGACCAGTGTTTTGGCTTGTCTGAGCCAGGAAGTATAAGAAGACCAGTGTTTTGGCTTGTCTGAGCCAGGAAGCGTAAGAAGACCAGTGTTTTGGCTTGTCTGAGCCAGATAAGTGTAAAAAGACCCGTTTTTTGGCATGTCTGAGCCAGGAAGCGTAAGAAGACAAGTGTTTTGGCTTGTCTGAGCCAGGAAGTGTAAGAAGACCAGTGTTTTGGCTTGTCTGAGCCAGAGAAGCGGAAGAAGACCAGTGTTTTGGCTTGTCTGAGCCAGATAAGCGTAAAAAGACCAGTGTTTTGGCTTATTTGAGCCAGAAAAGTGTAAGAAAACCAGTATTTTGGCTTGTCTGAGCCAGGACGTGTAAGAACACCAATGTTTTGGCTTGTCTGAGCCAGAAAGTGTAAGAAGACCAGTGTTTTGGCTTGTATGAGCCAGAAAGCATAAGAAGATCAGTGTTTTGGCTTGTCTGAGCCAGAGAATTGTAAGAACACCAGTTTTTTGGCTTGTCTAACCCAGGGGGTGTAAGGAGACCAGTGTTTTAGCTTGTCTGAGCCTGAGAAGTGTAAGAAGACCAGTGTTTTGGCTTATCTTAGCCAGGAAGTGTAAGAAGACCAGTGTTTTGACTTGTCTGAGCCAGGAAGTGTAAGAAGACCAGTGTTTTGGCTTGTCTGAGCCAGAAAGTATAAGAAGACCAGTTTTTTGGCTTGTCTGAGCCAGGAAGTGTAATAAGACCAGTGTTTTGGCTTGTCTGATCCAGAGAAGCAAAAGGAGACCAGTGTTTTGGCTTGTCTGAGCAGGAGAAGCACAAGAAGACCAGTATTTTGGCTTGTCTGAGCCAAAGAAGCGAAAAAAGACCAGTGTTTTAGCTTGTCTGAGCCATAAAAGTGTAAGAAGACCAGTATTCTGGCTTTTCTGAGCCAGGAAGTGTGAGAAGACCAGAATTTTGGCTTGTCTGAGCCAGGAAGTGTAAGAAAACCAGTGTTTTGGCTTGTCTAAGCCAGAGTAGCAAAAGGAGACCAGTGTTTTGGCTAGTCTGAGCAAGAGAAGCACAAGAAGACCAGTGTTTTGGCTTGTCTGAGCCAAAGAAGCAGAAAAAGACCAGTGTTTTGGCTTGTCTGAGCCAGAGAAGCATCAGAAGACCAGTGCTTTGGCTTGTCTGAGCCATAAAAGTGTAAGAAGACCAGTATTCTGGCTTGTCTGAGCCAGGAAGTGTGAGAAGACCAGTATTTTGGCTTGTCTGAGCCAGGAAGTGTAAGAAGACCAGTGTTTTGGCTTGTCTAAGCCAGAGGAGCAAAAGGAGACCAGTGTTTTGGCTTGTCTGAGCCAAAGAAGCGGAAATAGACCAGTGTTTTGGCTTGTCTGAGCCAGATAAGTGTAAGAAGACCCGTTTTTTGGCATGTCTGAGCCAGGAAGCGTAAGAAGACCAGTGTTTTGGCTTATCTGAGCCAGAAAAGTGTCAGAAAACCAGTATTTTGGCTTGTCTGAGCCAGGACGTGTAAGAACACCAATGTTTTGGCTTGTCTGAGCCAGGAAGTGTAAGAAGACCAGTATTTTGGCTTGTCTGAGCCAGGAAGTGAAAGAAGACCAGTGTTTTGGCTTGTCTAAGCCAGAGAAGCAAAAGGAGACCAGTGTTTTGGCTAGTCTGAGCAAGAGAAGCACAAGAAGACCAGTGTTTTGGCTTGTGTGAGCCAAAGAAGCGGAAAAAGACCAGTGTTTTGGCTTGTTTGAGCCAGAAAAGCATAAGAAGACTAGTCTTTGGCTTGTCTGAGCCAGGAAGTATTAGAAGACCAGTGTTTTGGCTTGTTTGAGCCAGGAAGTGTAAGGACACCTGTGTTTTGGCTTGTCTTAGCCAGAGAAGCAAAAGGAGACCAGTGTTTTGGCTTGTCTGAGCCAGATAAGTGTAAGAAGACCTGTTTTTTGGCATGTCTGAGCCAGGAAGTATAAGAAGACCAGTGTTTTGGCTTGTCTGAGCCAGGAAGTGTAAGAAGACCAGTGTTTTGGCTTGTCTGAGCCAGATAAGCGTAAAAAGACCAGTGTTTTGGCTTGTCTGAGCTAGATAAGTGTAAGAAGACTAGTTTTTTGGCATGTCTGAGCCAGGAAGAGTAAGAAGACCAGTGTTTTGGCTTGTCTGAGCCAGGAAGTGTAAGAAGACCAGAGTTTTGGCTTGCCTGATCCAGAGAAGCGGAAAGAGACCAGTGTTTTGGCTTGTTTGAGCCAGAAAAGCATAAGAAGACTAGTCTTTGGCTTGTCTGAGCCAGGAAGTATTAGAAGACCAGTGTTTTGGCTTGTCTGAGCCAGGAAGTGTAAGAAGACCAGTGTTTCGGCTTATCTGAGCCAGAGAAGCGTGACAAGACCAGTGTTTTGGGTTATCTGAGCCAGAGAAGCGTAAAAAGACCAGTGTTTTGGCTTGTCTGAGCTACAGAAGCATAAAAAGACCAGTGTTTTGGCTTGTCTAAGCCAGGAAGGTTAAGGAGACCAGTGTTTAGGCTTGTCTAAGCCAGGAAGTGTAAGAAGACCAGTGTTTTGGCTTGTCGGAGCCAGGAAGTGTAAGAAGACCAGTGTTTTGGCTTGTCTGAGCCAGGAAGTATAAGAAGACCAGTGTTTTGGCTTGTCTGAGCCAGATAAGTGTAAGAAAACCTGATTTTTGGCATGTCTGAGCCAGAGAATTGTAAGAACACCAGTTTTTTGGCTTGTCTGTGCCAAAGAAGAGGAAAAAGACCAGTGTTTTGGCTTGTTTGAGCCAGAAAAGCATCAAAGGGCCAGTATTTTGGCTTCTCTGAGTCAGAGAAGTATAAATAGACCAGTGTTTTGGCTTGTCTAAGCCAGGAAGTGTCAGACCAGTGTTTTGGCTAATCTGAACGAGAGAAGCGCAAGAAGACTAGTGTTTTGGCTTGTTTGAGCCAGATAAGTATAAGAAGTTCAGTGTTTTGACTTGTCTGAGCCTGAAAAGTGTAAGAAGACCAGTGTTTTGGCTTATCTGAGCCAGGAAGTGTAAGAAGACCAGTGTTTTGGCTTGTCTGAGCCAGGATGTGTAAAAAGACCAGTGCTTTGGCTTGTCTGAGCCAGAGAAATGTAAAAAGACCAGTTTTTTGGCTTGTCTGAGCCAGGATGTGTAAAAAGACCAGTGTTTTGGCTTGCCTGAGCCAGTAAGTGTAAGAACACCAGTGTTCTGGCTTGTCTGAGCCAGAGAAATGTAAGAAGACCAGTGTTTTGGCTTGTCTGAGCCAGAGAAGCAAAAGAAGACCAGTGTTTTGGCTTATCTGAGCCAGAGAAGCGGAGGGAGACTAGTGTTCTGGCTTGTCTGAGCCAGAGAAGCATCAGAAGACCAGTGCTTTGGCTTGTCTGAGCCATAAAAGTGTCAGAAGACCAGTATTCTGGCTTGTCTGAGCTCGGAAGTGTAAGAAGACCAGTATTTTGGCTTTTTTGGCATATCTGAGCAAAAGAAGCGCAAGGAAACCAGAATTTTGGCATATCTGAGCCAGAAAAGCATAAGAAGGCCAGTGTTTTGGCTTATCTGAGCCAGAGAAGCGTGACAAGACCAGTGTTTTGGGTTATCTGAACCAGAGAAGCGTAAAAAGACCAGTGTTTTGGCTTGTTTGAGCTAGAAAAGCATAAAAAAACCAGTGTTTTGGCTTGTCTAAGCCAGGAAGTGTAAGGAGACCAGTGTTTTGGCTTGTCGGAGCCAGGAAGTGTAAGAAGACCAGTGTTTTGGCTTGTCTGAGCCAGGAAGTGTAAGAAGACCAGTGTTTTGGCTTGTCTAAGCCAGGAAGTGTACGGAGACCAGTATTTTGGCTTGTCTGAGCCAGGAAGTGTAAGAAGACCAGTGTTTTGGCTTATCTGAGCCAGGACGTGTAAGAACACCAATGTTTTGGCTTGTCTGAGCCAGGAAGTGTAAGAAGACCAGTATTTTGGCTTGTCTGAGCCAGGAAGTGTAAGAAGACCAGTGTTTTGGCTTGTCTAAGCCAGAGAAGCAAAAGGAGACCAGTGTTTTGGCTAGTCTGAGCAAGAGAAGCACAGGAAGACCAGTGTTTTGGCTTGTGTGAGCCAAAGAAGCGAAAAAAGACCAGTGTTTTGGCTTGTTTGAGCCAGAAAAGCATAAGAAGACTAGTCTTTGGCTTGTCTGAGCCAGGAAGTATTAGAAGACCAGTGTTTTGGCTTGTTTGAGCCAGGAAGTGTAAGGACACCTGTGTTTTGGCTTGTCTTAGCCAGAGAAGCAAAAGGAGACCAGTGTTTTGGCTTGTCTGAGCCAGATAAGTGTAAGAAGACCTGTTTTTTGGCATGTCTGAGCCAGGAAGTATTAGAAGACCAGTGTTTTGGCTTGTCTGAGCCAGGAAGTGTAAGAAGACCAGTGTTTTGGCTTGTCTGAGCCAGATAAGCGTAAAAAGACCAGTGTTTTGGCTTGTCTGAGCTAGATAAGTGTAAAAAGACTAGTTTTTTGGCATGTCTGAGCCAGGAAGAGTAAGAAGACCAGTGTTTTGGCTTGTCTGAGCCAGGAAGTGTAAGAAGACCAGAGTTTTGGCTTGCCTGAGCCAGAGAAGCGGAAAGAGACCAGTGTTTTGGCTTGTTTGAGCCAGAAAAGCATAAGAAGACTAGTCTTTGGCTTGTCTGAGCCAGGAAGTATTAGAAGACCAGTGTTTTGGCTTGTCTGAGCCAGGAAGTGTAAGAAGACCAGTGTTTTGGCTTATCTGAGCCAGAGAAGCGTGACAAGACCAGTGTTTTGGGTTATCTGAGCCAGAGAAGCGTAAAAAGACCAGTGTTTTGGCTTGTCTGAGCTACAGAAGCATAAAAAGACCAGTGTTTTGGCTTGTCTAAGCCAGGAAGGTTAAGGAGACCAGTGTTTAGGCTTGTCTAAGCCAGGAAGTGTAAGAAGACCAGTGTTTTTGCTTGTCGGAGCCAGGAAGTGTAAGAAGACCAGTGTTTTGGCTTGTCTGAGCCAGGAAGTATAAGAAGACCAGTGTTTTGGCTTGTCTGAGCCAGATAAGTGTAAGAAAACCCGATTTTTGGCATGTCTGAGCCAGAGAATTGTAAGAACACCAGTTTTTTGGCTTGTCTGTGCCAAAGAAGAGGAAAAAGACCAGTGTTTTGGCTTGTTTGAGCCAGAAAAGCATCAAAGGGCCAGTATTTTGGCTTCTCTGAGTCAGAGAAGTATAAGAAGACCAGTGTTTTGGCTTGTCTAAGCCAGGAAGTGTCAGACCAGTGTTTTGGCTAATCTGAACGAGAGAAGCGCAAGAAGACTAGTGTTTTGGCTTGTTTGAGCCAGATAAGTATAAGAAGTTCAGTGTTTTGACTTGTCTGAGCCTGAGAAGTGTAAGAAGACCAGTGTTTTGGCTTATCTGAGCCAGGAAGTGTAAGAAGACCAGTGTTTTGGCTTGTCTGAGCCAGGATGTGTAAAAAGACCAGTGCTTTGGCTTGTCTGAGCCAGAGAAATGTAAAAAGACCAGTTTTTTGGCTTGTCTGAGCCAGGATGTGTAAAAAGACCAGTGTTTTGGCTTGTCTGAGCCAGGAAGTGTAAGAACACCAGTGTTTTGGCTTGTCTGAGCCAGAGAAATGTAAGAAGACCAGTGTTTTGGCTTGTCTGAGCCAGAGAAGCAAAAGAAGACCAGTGTTTTGGCTTATCTGAGCCAGAGAAGCGGAGGGAGACCAGTGTTCTGGCTTGTCTGAGCCAGAGAAGCATCAGAAGACCAGTGCTTTGGCTTGTCTGAGCCATAAAAATGTAAGAAGACCAGTATTTTGGCTTTTCTGAGCCAGGACGTGCAAGAAGACCAGTGTTTTGGCTTGTCTGAGGCAGGAAGTGTAAGAAGACCAGTATTTTGGCTTGTCTGAGCCAGGAAGTGTAAGAAGACCAGTGTTTTGGCTTGTCTAAGCCAGAGAAGAAAAAGGAGACCAGTGTTTTGGCTTGTCTGAGGCAGGAAGTGTAAGAAGACCAGTATTTTGGCTTGTCTGAGCCAGGAAGTGTAAGAAGACCAGTGTTTTGGCTTGTCTGAGCCAGGATGTGTAAAAAGACCAGGGCTTTGGCTTGTCTGAGCCAGAGAAATGTAAAAAGACCAGTTTTTTGGCTTGTCTGAGCCAGGATGTGTGAAAAGACCAGTGCTTTGGCTTGTCTGAGGCAGGAAGTGCAAGAAGACCAGTGTTTTGGCTTGTCTGAGGCAGGAAGTGTAAGAAGACCAGTATTTTGGCTTGTCTGAGCCAGGAAGTGTAAGAAGACCAGTATTTTGGCTTGTCTGAGCCAGGAAGTATTAGAAGACCAGTGTTTTGGCTTATCTGAGCAAAAGAAGCGCAAAAAAAACAGAATTTTGGCCTATCTGAGCCAGAAAAGCATAAGAAGACCAGTGTTTAGGCTTATCTGAGCCAGAGAAGCGGAAAAAGACCAGTGTTTTGCCTTGTCTGAGCCAGAGAAGCATCAGAAGACCAGTGCTTTGGCTTGTCTGAGCCATAAAAGTGTCAGAAGACCAGTATTCTGGCTTGTCTGAGCTCGGAAGTGTAAGAAGACCAGTATTTTGGCTTTTTTGGCATATCTGAGCAAAAGAAGCGCAAGGAAACCAGAATTTTGGCATATCTCAGCCAGAAAAGCATAAGAAGGCCAGTGTTTTGGCTTATCTGAGCCAGAGAAGCGTGACAAGACCAGTGTTTTGGGTTATCTGAGCCAGAGAAGCGTTAAAAGACCAGTGTTTTGGCTTGTTTGAGCTAGAAAAGCATAAAAAAACCAGTGTTTTGGCTTGTCTAAGCCAGGAAGTGTAAGGAGACCAGTGTTTTGGCTTGTCGGAGCCAGGAAGTGTAAGAAGACCAGTGTTTTGGCTTGTCTGAGCCAGGAAGTGTAAGAAGACCAGTGTTTTGGCTTGTCTAAGCCAGGAAGTGTACGGAGACCAGTATTTTGGCTTGTCTGAGCCAGGAAGTGTAAGAAGACCAGTGTTTTGGCTTGTCTAAGCCAGAGAAGCAAAAAAAGACCAGTGTTTTGGCTTGTCTGAGCCAGGAAGTATAAGAAGACCAGTGTTTTGGCTTGTCTGAGCCAGATAAGTGTAAGAAGACCCGTTTTTTGGCATGTCTGAGCCAGGAAGAGTAAGATGACCAGTGTTTTGGCTTGTCTGAGCCAGAGAAGTGTAAGAACACCAGTTTTTTGGCTTGCCTGTGCCAGAGAAGCGGAAAAAGACCAGTGTTTTGGCTTCTTTGAGCCAGAGAAGCATCAGAAAACCAGTGCTTTGGCTTGTCTGAGCCAGGAAGTGTAAGAAGACCAGTGTTTTGGCTTGTCTGAGCCACGAAGTATAAGAAGACCAGTGGTTTGGCATGTCTGAGCCAGGAAGAGTAAGATGACCAGTGTTTTGGCTTGTCTGAGCCAGGATGTGTAAAAAGACCAGTGTTTTGGCTTGTCTGAGCCAGGAAGTGTAAGAACACCAGTGTTTTGGCTTGTCTGAGCCAGAGAAATGTAAGAAGACCAGTGTTTTGGCTTGTCTGAGCCAGAGAAGCAAAAGAAGACCAGTGTTTTGGCTTATCTGAGCCAGAGAAGCGGAGGGAGACCAGTGTTCTGGCTTGTCTGAGCCAGAGAAGCATCAGAAAACCAGTGCTTTGGCTTGTCTGAGCCATTAAAATGTAAGAAGACCAGTATTTTGGCTTTTCTGAGCCAGGACGTGCAAGAAGACCAGTGTTTTGGCTTGTCTGAGGCAGGAAGTGTAAGAAGACCAGTATTTTGGCTTGTCTGAGCCAGGAAGTGTAAGAAGACCAGTGTTTTGGCTTGTCTAAGCCAGAGAAGAAAAAGGAGACCAGTGTTTTGGCTTGTCTGAGGCAGGAAGTGTAAGAAGACCAGTATTTTGGCTTGTCTGAGCCAGGAAGTGTAAGAAGACCAGTGTTTTGGCTTGTCTGAGCCAGGATGTGTAAAAAGACCAGGGCTTTGGCTTGTCTGAGCCAGAGAAATGTAAAAAGACCAGTTTTTTGGCTTGTCTGAGCCAGGATGTGTGAAAAGACCAGTGCTTTGGCTTGTCTGAGGCAGGAAGTGCAAGAAGACCAGTGTTTTGGCTTGTCTGAGGCAGGAAGTGTAAGAAGACCAGTATTTTGGCTTGTCTGAGCCAGGAAGTGTAAGAAGACCAGTATTTTGGCTTGTCTGAGCCAGGAAGTATTAGAAGACCAGTGTTTTGGCATATCTGAGCAAAAGAAGCGCAAAAAAACAGAATTTTGGCCTATCTGAGCCAGAAAAGCATAAGAAGACCAGTGTTTAGGCTTATCTGAGCCAGAGAAGCGGAAAAAGACCAGTGTTTTGCCTTGTCTGAGCCAGAGAAGCATCAGAAGACCAGTGCTTTGGCTTGTCTGAGCCATAAAAGTGTCAGAAGACCAGTATTCTGGCTTGTCTGAGCTCGGAAGTGTAAGAAGACCAGTATTTTGGCTTTTTTGGCATATCTGAGCAAAAGAAGCGCAAGGAAACCAGAATTTTTGCATATCTGAGCCAGAAAAGCATAAGAAGGCCAGTGTTTTGGCTTATCTGAGCCAGAGAAGCGTGACAAGACCAGTGTTTTGGGTTATCTGAGCCAGAGAAGCGTTAAAAGACCAGTGTTTTGGCTTGTTTGAGCTAGAAAAGCATAAAAAAACCAGTGTTTTGGCTTGTCTAAGCCAGAAAGTGTAAGGAGACCAGTGTTTTGGCTTGTCGGAGCCAGGAAGTGTAAGAAGACCAGTGTTTTGGCTTGTCTGAGCCAGGAAGTGTAAGAAGACCAGTGTTTTGGCTTGTCTAAGCCAGGAAGTGTACGGAGACTAGGATTTTGGCTTGTCTGAGCCAGGAAGTGTAAGAAGACCAGTGTTTTGGCTTGTCTAAGCCAGAGAAGCAAAAAAAGACCAGTGTTTTGGCTTGTCTGTGCCAGGAAGTATAAGAAGACCAGTGTTTTGGCTTGTCTGAGCCAGATAAGTGTAAGAAGACCCGTTTTTTGGCATGTCTGAGCCAGGAAGAGTAAGATGACCAGTGTTTTGGCTTGTCTGAGGCAGGAAGTGTAAGAAGACCAGTATTTTGGCTTGTCTGAGCCAGGAAGTGTAAGAAGACCAGTGTTTTGGCTTGTCTAAGCCAGAGAAGAAAAAGGAGACCAGTGTTTTGGCTTGTCTGAGGCAGGAAGTGTAAGAAGACCAGTATTTTGGCTTGTCTGAGCCAGGAAGTGTAAGAAGACCAGTGTTTTGGCTTGTCTGAGCCAGGATGTGTAAAAAGACCAGGGCTTTGGCTTGTCTGAGCCAGAGAAATGTAAAAAGACCAGTTTTTTGGCTTGTCTGAGCCAGGATGTGTGAAAAGACCAGTGCTTTGGCTTGTCTGAGGCAGGAAGTGCAAGAAGACCAGTGTTTTGGCTTGTCTGAGGCAGGAAGTGTAAGAAGACCAGTATTTTGGCTTGTCTGAGCCAGGAAGTGTAAGAAGACCAGTATTTTGGCTTGTCTGAGCCAGGAAGTATTAGAAGACCAGTGTTTTGGCTTATCTGAGCAAAAGAAGCGCAAAAAAACAGAATTTTGGCCTATCTGAGCCAGAAAAGCATAAGAAGACCAGTGTTTAGGCTTATCTGAGCCAGAGAAGCGGAAAAAGACCAGTGTTTTGCCTTGTCTGAGCCAGAGAAGCATCAGAAGACCAGTGCTTTGGCTTGTCTGAGCCATAGAGTGTCAGAAGACCAGTATTCTGGCTTGTCTGAGCTCGGAAGTGTAAGAAGACCAGTATTTTGGCTTTTTTGGCATATCTGAGCAAAAGAAGCGCAAGGAAACCAGAATTTTGGCATATCTGAGCCAGAAAAGCATAAGAAGGCCAGTGTTTTGGGTTATCTGAGCCAGAGAAGCGTTAAAAGACCAGTGTTTTGGCTTGTTTGAGCTAGAAAAGCATAAAAAAACCAGTGTTTTGGCTTGTCTAAGCCAGGAAGTGTAAGGAGACCAGTGTTTTGGCTTGTCTGAGCCAGATAAGTGTAAGAAGACCCGTTTTTTGGCATGTCTGAGCCAGAAAGAGTAAGATGACCAGTGTTTTGGCTTGTCTGAGCCAGAGAAGTGTAAGAACACCAGTTTTTTGGCTTGCCTGTGCCAGAGAAGCGGAAAAAGACCAGTGTTTTGGCTTCTTTGAGCCAGAGAAGCATCAGAAAACCAGTGCTTTGGCTTGTCTGAGCCAGGAAGTGTAAGAAGACCAGTCTTTTGGCTTGTCTGAGCCACGAAGTATAAGAAGACCAGTGGTTTGGCATGTCTGAGCCGGGAAGAGTAAGATGACCAGTGTTTTGGCTTGTCTGAGCCAGAGAAGTGTAAGAACACCAGTTTTTTGGCTTGTCTATGCCAGAGAAGCGGAAAAAGACCAGTGTTTTGGCTTGTTTGAGCCAGAAAAGCATCAGAAGACCAGTACTTTGGCTTGTCTGAGCCAGAGAAGCATAAGAAGACTAGTCTTTGGCTTGTTTGAGCCAGGAAGTATAAGATGACCAGTGTTTTTGCTTGTTTGAGCCAGGAAGTGTAAGGAGACCAGTGTTTTGGCTAATCTGAGCGAGAGAAGCGCAAGAAGACTAGTGTTTTGGCTTGTCTGAGCCAGAGAAGCATCTGAAGACCAGTGTTTTGGCTTATCTGAGCAAAAGAAGCACAAGAAAACCAGAATTTTGGCCTATTTGAGCCAGAAAAGCATGAGAAGACCAGTGTTTTGGCTTATCTGAGCCAGAGAAGCGTAAGAAGACCAGTGTTCTGGGTTATCTGAGCCAGAGAAGCGTAAAAAGACCAGTTTTCTGGCTTGTCTGAGCTAGAGAAGCATTTAGAGACCAGTGTTATGGGTTATCTGAGCCAGAGAAGCATAAGAAGACCAGTGTTTTTGCTTGTCTGAGCCAGGAAGTGTAAGAAGACCAGTGTTTTGGCTTGTCTGAGCGGGGACGTGTAAGAGGACCAGTGTTTAAGCTTGTCTAAGCCAGGAAGTGTAAGAAGACCAGTGTTTTGGCTTGTCGGAGCCAGGAAGTGTCAGAAGACCAGTGTTTTGGCTTGTCTGAGCCAGAAAGTGTAAGAAGACCAGTGTTTTGGCTTGTCTGAGCCAGCAAAGCAAAAGAAGACCAGTGTTTTGGCTTGTCTGTGCCAGGAAGTATCAGAAGACCAGTGTTTTGGCTTGTCTTAGCCAGAGAAGTGTAAGAAGGCCAGTGTTTTGGCTTCTCTGAGCCAGGAAGTGTAAGAAGACCAGTGTTTTGGCTTGTCTGAGCCAGAGAAGCAGAAGTAGACCTGTGTTTTAGCTTATCTGAGCCAGAGAAGCGGAAGAAGACAAGTGTTCTGGCTTGTCTGAGCCAGAGAAGCATCAAAAGACCAGTGTTTTGGCTTGTCTTAGCCAGAAATGTGTAGGAAGATCAGTATTTTGGCTTGTCCAAGCCAGGACGTGTAAGAAGACCAGTGTTTTGGCTTGTCTGCACCAGGAAGTGTAAGAAAACCAGTGTTTTGGCTTGTCAGAGCCAGGAAGCGCAAGAAGTCCAGTGTTTTGGCTTGTCTGATCCAGAGAAGCATAAGAAGACCAGTGTTTTGGCTTGTTTGAGCCAGAGAAGCATAAGAAGACCAGTGTTTTGGCTTATCTGAGCCAGGAAGTGTAAGAAGACCAGTGTTTAGGCTTGTCTGAGCCAGAAAAGCATTAGAAAACCAGTGTTTTGGCTTGTCTGAGCCAGAGAAGCATAAGAAGACCAGTGTTTTGGCTTATCTGAGCCAGGAAGTGTAAGAAGACCAGTGTTTAGGCTTGTCTGAGCCAGAAAAGCATAAGAAAACCAGTGTTTTGGCTTGTCTGAGCCAGAGAAGCATACGAAAACCAGTATTCTGGCTTATCTGAGCCAGAGAAGGGTAAGAAGACCAGTGGTTTGGCTTATCTGAGCCAGAGAAGTATAAGAAGACCAGTATTTCGGCTTGTCTGAGCCAGGAAGTGTAAGAAGACCAGTGTTTTGGCTTGTCTGAGCCAGAGAAGCGTAAGGAGACTAGTGTTTTGGCTTGTTTAAGCCAGACAAGCACAAGAAGACCAGTGTTTTTGTGAGATATCGGTCTGGAACTAAGTGTGAGGACAGGGGATTGCAAAAATGATGTGCTTTATTGAATAAGGGGGATAAGCCCCGCAGAGAAAAAGGCAACAGTACAGAGTCTGTAATGCAAAGCTCAAATTCCAATGGGGCAGAGCAGAGTATGTTACCAGGGCATCAATCACAAAAATCGTAGTCAGACAAAACAGATTCGGTACACAGGCGAAGGTTTGAGGGAGAAGCAAACTCATAAGCCGTAAGACAGTCCGAATCGTAAACAGGGCAGCAATCCACAAAATCAAGGTCAGGCAGAAAAAGGTCAAAAAAACACAGATGCAACAATATCCAAAAGGGCAAACCAAGAATCAGTAGTCGGGCAATCCAGTCAGAATCAGAAACTCAATGAAATCAAGGCGGAGAAATAGCAGCACAAGAAATTCACGTGAAACGATCTGACAAGGTCTGGCAGTGAAAAGACACCTAATATGCACTTCTGGGAAGATCACACGGGGAGAATCACAGATGCAGGAAATCAAACTGACTACAAGGGTAAGGCACATGAAGAAGAACCTAATCACATGAAATTGGCCAAAGCCAAAACGTGGACAGGGAACACAAGACATTCCTATAAACAAATATACGGATCCAGTCAAGGAGTTTCTAATGTTCATAGATAATGAGAAGCAGGACAGCGTTATCAGATGTGAGCTGACACAGAAAATGCAGCACAGGTAATCAGTGAGAGCAAAGAGGCGGAGATTAGAACAGGGTGAGTGCTGAGAGCTAGCTAGTCAATTAGAAAGTGCAACTATACAAATCCTAGGTGCTCGTTAGTAAGTTAGTATTATATACAAGGTTAGTTATTGTTAGTAATCTTAGGAGAAAATAATAAACTTTAAGTATTGTTAGTAGATAGAAAAGCAAGGTGAAGTAAGTAAACGAGATCGGAAGGAAGGTTGAAATCCAGAAACCAATAAATCACCTGAAGAGTGAGTCATAAGACTGGGGCTAAAACAACAGGCGAGACTAGAGACAAAGTGCAAAGCAAAATGGAAAACATGAACCGGAGTATGACTATGGCAAAAAGTAAAACATGGAAAAGTAAACTAAGACAGAAAATAACAAATCGAGGCAGGCAAATCACAATACAAAATCCAAAGAATAGTCAGAAGACAGGCAGTGGTACCTTGGCACATAAATCAATAACCATGGCAAGCAGGTACAGAACTTAAACAAGACATGAAACAGGCAGCATGGCAGAATCATAACATTACCCCCCCCTCCCACGAAACGCCTCCTGGCGTTTCACCAGGCTTGGAATGCGTAGCATGAAAGTTTTGTCCAAAATGTGCCGCGCAGGCACCCTGCTGCGCAGTTCGGCACCGTAGCCCTCCCAGTCGACGAGGTATTGAAGTCCACGACTTTGTCGATGGCAGTCCAGCAAAGTACTAACAGTGAATGCTTCGCCTCCGTCAATGATACGGGCGGGTGGTGGGGGATCAGGACCAGATGACAGGGGGTGGGAAACAGCAGGATTAATTGGGACACATGAAACGTGGGGTGAATTCTGGGCATGGACAGGGGAAGACGGAGGCGAATAGCAGTGGGGTTAATGATTTTTTCAATGGTGAAGGGGCCTAAAAATCTGGGGAATAGCTTGCCCCCGTTACCTCTCGAGGGAATGTCTTTGGCAGATAGCCACACGCGCTGCCCAGGCCGGTAGGATGGAGCAGGAGTCCGTCTCTTGCCGGCGCGAGCCTTCATACGTGCCACCGGCCTGAGCAGCGCCTCACGTGTGGTCCTCCAAGTACGTCTGCAACAACAAATGAATTCACGGGCAGAGGGAACAGTCACCTCCTCCTCCTGGCAGGGAAATAAGGGTGGTTGATAGCCTAAACAAGCTTGAAAAGGAGAGGGTCCAGAAGCAGCAGAGGTGTGACTGTTTATGGCATATTCTGCCCAGGGTAACTGATGACTCCAGGAGGAGGGGTTCTTAACACACAAGCATCTAAGGACAGTCTCAATATATTGATTAGCCCGCTCAGTCTGGCCGTCGGTCTGGGGGTGAAAGCCGGAGGACAAACAAACAGTGGTACCAAGGGATTTGCAAAAGGATTTCCAAATTTGGCTGGGAATTGGGGGCCACGGTCAGAAGTGATGTCTGAGGGGATACCGTGTAATCTGATAACGTGCTGTATGATGAGGGTGGCTGTTTCTTGGGCAGAGGGCAGTTTGGTGAGTGGGACAAAATGAACGGCTTTAGAGAATCTGTCAACAATGGTAATTATGGTGGAGTAGTGATTGGAAGGGGGCAGACCAGTGATAAAATCTAGTGCGATATGTGAACAGGGACAGTGAGGTGTAGATAAGGGTTGCAATAAGCCGTGAGGAGGTTGGTGTGATACCTTTCCCTGGGCACAGACTGAGGAGGCAGTGACAAAACCTTGAACATCTTCCTTGATCCCAGGCCACCAGAAACGACAAGTGATGAAGTCCAGCGTGCGACGAATGCCTGGGTGACATGACAGGTTAGAATTGTGCCCCCAGTCCAGGACTCGGGGACGCAAACTGGCAGGAACAAACAGACAGTGGGTAGGACATGAGCTAAGTGCAGCAGAACCATCCTGAGCATTCTTGACTTCATTTTCAATGTCCATGGCGATCGCATTAATGAAGGTCTCCTGAGGTAGAATGGTGTCAGGACAGGGGGAATCTTTTTCAGTTTCGAAACATCGTGACAGAGCATCGGGTTTGACATTCTTGCTACCCTGACGATACTCGAGGTGAAAGTTAAATCGGGAGAAGAACAGGGCCCATCTGGCTTGACGGGGGTTCAACTTTTTAGCAGATTTGAGGTACTCAAGGTTCTTGTGATTGGTCCAGACTAGGAATGGCAGTTTGGAACCCTCCAACCACTGCCTCCACTCCTCCAGTGCCAATTTGGCGGCGAGTAACTCTCGGTTGCCAATGTCGTAGTTGCGTTCCGCCGGGGAGAGGCGATGGGAGAAGAAAGCACAGGGATGCATCTTGTTATCCTTGGGGGCCCTCTGGGAAAGGACAGCACCTACTCCCACATTGGATGCACCGACCTTGACCACAAACTGGAGAGAGGAATCAGGGATGGTTAGTATGGGGGCAGTGGTAAAACGTACCTTGAGGACGGAGAATGCTGATTCAGCCTCAGGAGACCAGTGGAATTGGGTCTTGGTTGACGTGAGGCCAGAGAGGGGAGCAGCAATGGAGCTATAGTTACGGATAAACCTTCTGTAAAAGTTAACGAATCCAAGGAAGCGCTGCAGGGACTGACGATCTGCAGGTTTGGGCCAGTTCACAAGTGCGTTGATCTTGGCGGGGTCCATTTGAATAGAATCTGGTCCAATGATGTATCCTAGGAGCGAGGTAGAAGTGACAGAGAACTCACATTTTTCAGCTTTGACTGTAATGTGAATAGAGGCCACTAGATGGTATTTAACTTTTTTTTGTTAAGCCCAGACTGGAGATTGGTTTGGGCATGTTTTAGGCATGTCTGGGAAAAGTCCTAGAGAAAAATTTAAAAAAGCCTAAAAGATGGGAGGGGTCTGCAAAAGAGTATATAACGGGGAGAATTGAGACAGTGAAGTAGTAGGAGAAATTGCAAGCAGAAGGATACATTTGACCAGACCTGTCATTCTGTTCAAGACATGTGAAGCTTTTAGTGGCTTTTTGCCTGTGTTAGAGCATTTTCCTCACCCAGGACATCACCAAGCAACCCACCAAAGGGACTGTAAATATTTCTGTTTTTTTTATATAATCAATCTTGGTCTGTAGAGTAGATAGTAGATTAGTTCAAGTGTTTCTTTATTAAATGTGTTTAAGTTTTAAAATTTTTGTCTGTCATCCTTTGCTGTTGTGAATGTCATAACAAATTGGGGGCTCATGTCCAGGAAAGACTATTGTGTGAGTCATTTATTGAAAATCTAACATTTCAAATTGGAAAATTTTTTTGTGAATTTTCTTATATATATATACATGTATATATATATATATATATATATATATATATATATATATATATATATAGACAGATAGACAGCAATGGATAGTTTCTTGGCATCACCAACCGAAGAGGTTTTGAAGTCTTTTAAAAAGACAGAACTGCTAGAAATATGCAGACATTTAGAGCTGACAGAGGTAAAACCAGCCATGCGAAAAGCAAGACTGGCTAGAGAGATTGTTGAATATTACATTGATGAAAATGTGTTTTCACCAGGAGATCTGGAACAGTTTCCAGTGGAAAATCCATATATAGAAATGGAACTCAAATTAAAAATGCTTGAGATTGAAAGGGAGGAAAAAGGAAAACAAAGAGAATTCGAGTTAGAAAAATCAGCGAGAGAAGAAAAACAGAGAATTTGAGTTAGAAAAATTAGCAAGAGAAGAAAAACTTAGAAAATTTGAGAGGGAGGAAAAAGAAAAACAAAGAGAATTTGAATTAGAAAAATTAGCAAGACAGAGAGATTTTGAATTCGAGAAATTCGACAGAGAAGAAAGACTCCAAATGGAGCGACTAAAAATTAAAATAGCAACGGAAAATAAATTTCGGCCTAGCCAGGAGGTAAAACTGGTGCCTCCATTTGCTGAAAAGGATTGACAACTATTTCCAGCGTTTTGAAAAGGTAGCAAAGAGTTGCCAGTGGCCAAAGGAACACTGGCCTCTGATGTTGCAAACTGTCCTCAAGGGTAAAGCTCAACAAGCCAATTCAGCTTTGTCTGCAGATGATTCCTCTGATTATGAGGTTGTCAAAAAGGTTATTTTGAGAGCTTTTGCGTTGGTTCCAGAGGCTTACCGACAGATATTCAGAGGTCTGAAGAAATCTGACGATCAGATTTATGTGGAATTTGCTAACGAGAAGCAGGTTTGCTTTGAGTGCTGGAATACTTCTATGGAGGTCAAGGATGATTTCAACTCACTAAAAGAGATGGTGTTAGTTGAAGAATTCAAGAACTGTGTTAAGGATGATATTAAGACCTACCTTAATGAGAAGCAAGCACTGAATTTGCAGTCAGCTGCCAAATTTGCAGATTAATATTTTCTCACACGTATGTCCAAATTTCAGTGTAGCAGTAACAATAGATGGTTCCAATTTCAGAAAAAGGGTTACAGTGAAACCCAAGATTCCTCACCCAAAGACAAAGACAAATCTGGTGATGGTGCTCAGAAATCCAGTAACAGGTCTGATCAAAGTGTGAAGGCTGACAATGACAAAAGTGGTCTAGTTTGCAGTTATTGCAAGAAATCTGCTCATGTTACAACTAACTGTTGGTTCCTTAAAGCTAAGGAAGAAAAAGAAAAGGATACCAAACCAAATACCTTTGTGAAAACAAGGTTAGAAACCCCTGTAATAACCGATCTGCTAAATTGCCTGCTTCTTGTGGGGCTAAAAAGCCTTATACTGCTGACTTTGTGAGGGAGGAATTTCTTCCATTTGTGTCAGAGGGATTTGTGGCTCTGAATGAGCATACTACACCTGTCCCCATATATATCCTCAGGGATTCCGGAGCTTCTCAGTCACTTTTGTTGATGGACTCCTTGGAGTTACGTGATGAGACCGCTTCTGGGGATTTCATACTTGTACAAGGTATTAAAGGGAGGACTGTATCTGTACCCCTGCGCTCTATATTCTTGAAGTCAGATTTAGTTAAAGTCCCACCTTAACCTGTCCTGTATGTCAAGTCTACCTATCAAAGGTGTTTCTCTGTTGCTAGGCAATGACCTTGCTGGGGGCAAAGTAGTTCCCCCTGTACATCTTACTTCACAGCCGAGCACTGAAGATGGCGATGAGGACCCATCTCTGTATCCTTCTTGCGCAGTGACTCGTGCTATGGCTAAGAAGGCTCAAGAAGTAGATGATATGGTTCCGTCCAGCACATTGAATAGTCATGACTCAGGTGGTTCGCCTAATGCTCTGTTCGGCCTACTATAGTTTCTCCGTTTGAGGACTTATCAGATACTTTTATTAGTTCTCTATTCAGCCAGCCGGATGGGTCTGGTGATTCTGATGTGTCTGGAGTCTTGTCTCTGTCCAGAAAGCGGTTGATTCAGGAGCAAACTAATGATCCTGAAATGTGTGTACTAACGAAGAGAGCCCTTCCTGATCAAGAATTAGACACAGTTCCAGTTGGGTATTATCTCAAGGATGGTGTGTTGATGCGGCAGTGGCGCCCTCCTGATATCCCTGCTGATGCAGATTGGGCAGTGGTTAGGTAAATTGTTGTTCCGAAGGTCTACAGGAATGAAATCTTAACAATGGCTCATAGTTTACTTTTAGGAGGTCATCTTGGTGTTAATAAGACTGTTGATAAGATCCTGAAAAACTTTTTCTGGCCTGGGCTTCGGAAAGATGTTTCCAACTTTTGCAAAGCCTGCCACACATGTCAGGTAGTTAGAAAACACCAGTTGTCATTGTTGATTGTGTTGGTCCATTACCCAAGACTAGATCTGGAAATCAGTACCTGTTGACAATCATGTGTGCATCTACCAGATTCCCTGAAGCCATACCTCTATGTAACATCAAGGCAACTGCAATCTCGAAGGCTTCGATAAAGTTCTTCACGTTGTTTGGCCTTCCCAGGGAAATTCAGTCAGACTAAGGTAGCGATTTCACTTCTGGATTGTTTCAGCAGGTTGTGTATGAACTAGGTGCGAAGCAGATTCTTTCTAGTGCCTATCATCCAGAGAGTCAGGGTGCCTTAGAGCGGTTTCATTCCACTCTCAAGACAATGATGAGGACTTATTGTTATGACCATGAGAAAGACTGGGATGAAGGTGTTCATTTGCTGTTGTTTGCAGCTAGAGAAGCAGTGCAGGAGTCTACTGGATTCAGTCCGTTTGAGCTAGTGTTTGGCCATGAAGTGAGAGGACCTTTGCTATTGTTGAGTGAACAATGGCAAGAGAAAGAGATCAGTCTAACAGAATCAGTCTGTTAGATTATGTTAGCAAGTTAAAGGAAAGATTGTGTGCAGCTTGTGACCTAGCCAAAGAGAACTTGAAATCAAGTCAGGGAAAAATGAAAACTTGGTATGATCATAAGGCTAGAAGCCGTGAGTTTAAACCAGGAGACGAGGTTCTTGTGTTGTTTCCCTAGCAGTCCAATCCATTGCAGGCTAGATTTCATGGTCCGTATGAAATCCTGACAAAACTCAATGATCTCAATGACATTGTGAAGACTCCAGATTGGAGAAAGCCAAAACAGTTGTGTCACATTAACATGCTGAAGCCTTATCATGACAGAAATGCTAGGGTTGCAGCTTTCACTTCAGATTCTCCTATGGCTGAGACGTGTGAAGATGAGGGGGAGTTTCAAGATGATGAACCTAGAATTAAAGCTGAAGTTCTTTCATGTAAATTGTCAAATTCTGAGGTGTTGCAAAATCTTGATGTAAAACTCCAGCACTTAGAACCCTCACAGAAAAATCAGTTTGAGAGGTTGATCAAGAAATATAAAGATCTATTACCTGATGTTCCAAAGAGAGTTTCTATAGCATCTCATGATATCGATGTTGGTGATGCCTAACCAATAAAACAGCATCCGTACCGGAAGAATCCTGAAAAGAGAGAGATTGCTGAGGAAGAGGTTGAGTAGATGTTAGAACATGATATTATCAGATAGGTTTGGGCATGTTTTAGGCATGTCTGGGACAAGTCCTCAAGAAAAATTTTAAAAAGCCTAAAAGGGACTGTAAATATTTCTGTTTTTTGTATATAATCAATCTTGGTCTGTAGAGTAGATAGTAGATTAGTTAAAGTGTTTCTTTATTAAATGTGTTTAAGTTTTAAAATTTTTGTCTGTCATCCTTCGCTGTTGTTAATGTCATAACAAATTGGGGCCATAACATGACGAAGAGTCGATTCTCCAGCAGACGTTTCAGGACTTGGCGCACGTGACTGACATGGTCTTCCTGGGACTTAGAGAAGATCAGAATACCATCAAGATAAACAAAAACAAATTTGTTAATTACATCACGTAACACATCGTTAACTAGGTTCTGGAAGACCGCTGGCGCGTTGGTGAGCCTGAAGGGAAGAACCAGGTACTCCCAGTAGCCGGTAGGAGTATTGAAGGCGGTCGTCCACTCTTCTCCCTCCCGAATCCGGACCAAGTGATAGGCATTCCTGAGGTCTAACTTGGTGGAAATTTTAGCGCCTTGAAGGAGGTCAAATGCGGTATTCATCAGGGGTAAGGGGATTCGGTTCTTGATGGTGATCTCATTCAGGCCCCGATAGTCAATACAAGGTCTCCGTGAACCGTCCTTCTTGCCTACGAAGAAGAATCCTGCCCCAGCAGGTGAGGATGAGGGGCGAATTATCCCTGCCGCAAGGGACTGCCTCAGATATTTTTCCATGGCCTGCGTCTCGGGTTTGGACAGGGAGAATAGGCAGCCTCTGGGGGGCGTAGTTCCGGGCTTGAGCTCAATGGAGCAATCGTAGGGTCTGTGCGGAGGTAGGCTGGTGGCACGGGACTTGACGAACACCTCAGAAAGGTCGTGGTATTCAGCGGGAACCTTCTCCAGGTTCGGAATCTCCTCTGGGGGAGGAGCAGGTACAGTAACTTGAGCATCAGTCAGACATGACTGGGCCCAAATGGGACTCCATCCCTTGATTTCAAGTCTGCCCCAGTCAATGTCGGGGAGGTGTTTTGCCATCCATGGATGACCGAGAACCACAGGAGCATGAGGGGACTTGATTGAAAACAACTTAATGCGTTCTTGATGGTTTCCCGTGATGCGGAGCTTGAGGGGGCTGGTGACATGGATTATGGGTCATTTGAAGTAATCAATCATGTCGATGCTGCTGTTGTTGTGCAATGGTATGGATTTATTTGTATTGTCTATTAAGTGTATTGATGTATGTGTTTTTTATTGGGTGGCAAAATAGTTTCCCCTTGGGGATTAATAAAGTTTATCTATCTATCTATTTATAAAGGCAATGTTCTGACCGTTGATAGAGCTAGCCACCCTATCATGAGCTACCTGCTCAATGGGAACTGACCAATCTCGGGCAACATCCTGGTCAATGAAGTTTTCCTCGGCTCCCGAATCGACGAGAGCCGTGGTCTTCCTCCCTCCCTCAGGCCACTCGAGGGAGATGGAGAAACAGGTGCGGTTTCTAGAGGAGTATTCAATAGGAGTAACGCCCACTAACGCTCCTCTCTTCGTTGGCGGGCGTTGCCTTTTAATGAGCACCAAGAAATGTAGTGACCCTCCCTGCCGCAGTAAAAGCACGCCTTCTCCCTACGTCTGCGCTCCCTCTCCTCTCTGGTGAGTTTGGTGCGACCCAACTGCATGGGCTCAGGCTCCGGTGGAGGTTTGGGTCTCTCAGGTAGTAGAGGAGGAGGTTTAGCTGGAGGCTTGTAGGGATTGGCAGGGTGAATGGATCGTCTGCGTTCCTCTAGGCGTAAGTCAATCCGGAGAGCCATTTCGATGATCCTATCCAAACTCTCTGGTAGGTCACGTGGGAGTAATTCATCTTTGATCTGATCGGAAAGTCCAAAAATGAATGCGTTATATAACGCTCTCTCCTGCCACCCGCTGTTGGTTGCCAGGGTTTGAAACTCAATGGCATAGTCAGAAACTGATCGCCTCCCCTGTCGAATGCGCAGGATCTCCTTTCCTGCTTCATGTCCTTGCCTGGAGCGATCGAAGACACGCTTCATCTCCTCCCCCAGCAGGTCAGCAGACTGGATGCATGGTATGCCCGCCTCCCAGGCGGCCGTCGCCCACTGCTTGGCCCTTCTGGACAGCTGCGTGATGATGTAGGCGACGCGGGCTTGTTCGGTCGGGAAAGTTGGGGAAACATGGTTAAATCAGACAAGTCTTTGGCGCTTGGACTCTTCGGGAGACTCGTAGAGCAGGAGCACGGCTAAGAGCAGCAGCTGGAAAATCTCCCAAAAATAGGGGGCGGAAGCTCCTCTAAAACACGGCCTGATAAATCCCCTCAAGAAAAGGTAAGAATACTCACCAAGCAGGAACATCATTATGACCGAGAACCACGAGCTGCCGAGAGAGGACAACATGATGAGCATAACATGGGACACAAATGAGGTCTAAAGAACTATACTATCCAGACATTAGCAAGCAATGGCTAAAGGGCTGCAAAGCCCTGAATTTTTTGCACGCCGATAGCCAGCAATGGCTTGGGGCTGCAAAGCCCTGCATTTTTTTTGGGGGGGGGGTAATTATAGCCAGCAATGACTAGAGGTGCAGAGCCCAGGATGTGATTAGCAAGTGACAGCAGGAATGCAGATAAAACAACCACCGACCACCATTTGCAAGCTTACCATGGACTGAAAAGGCTTCAGGGATCTTGAGCCTTTGATAACATAACATAACATGAATGGCAAGAACAGGCCTTTCAGCCCAACTCAGCTCGCCAGTTTCTTTATACCATTGTGAATAGGTCCCTTCAGATATTAAATGACTCAATGGTATCTAGCTTTAAGTCAAGCTTGCTCTTGAAAACCCCCAAGGTCTCTGCCTCAACAATATGGTTAGGTAAACTATTCCACATTGAAACTGCTCTTTGGGTGAAGAAATATTTCCGAATATCAGTGCTAAATTTGCCTTTGGTTAACTTCCATTTGTGACCCCAAATTTTACTCACAACACTTAGTTGAAGGAATCCTACATGATTAACTTAAACATAATTAAAGACCTCAATCATATCACCCCTGAGTTTACTTTTCCAAAGACTAAAGAGATTAAGGATCTTCAGCCTCTTCTCGTAGCTTTCATCTTTTATACCTGGAATAAGCTTGGTGGCTCTTCTGTGAACTTTCTCTAGAGCCTCTATATCTTTCTTAAAGTATGGTCCCCAGAACTGTGCACAATACTCCAGGTGTGGTCTAACAAATGTGTTGTACCAAAGAAGCATCACCTCCTTAGATTTGTACTCAATACTTTTGGCAATGTATTCTAGCATCCGATTAGCTTTTTTAACTGCTACAGCACAATGGCTAGAACCTGTGAGGGTTTGGTTAACAATCACTTCCAGATCTTTCTCTTGTGCAGCACATTCCAGCTTTAAACCTCCCATGAAGTAATCCCGTCTAATGTTTTTATTACCTACATGTACAACTTTACATTTTGCTAGATTAAATGTCATATTCCACATTTCTGCCCAATTCTGAATTCTATCTAAATCGTCCTGAATCACTTTAGTGGACCCTAAACTATTTGCCAAACCCCCCAATTTAGTATCATCTGCAAATTTAACCAATCTGCTCTCAATATTCCTATCAAGGTCATTCATGTAAATGAGGAACAGCAGGGGTCCCACCACCGATCCCTGGGGGACGCCACTCCCCACCATACCCAGCTCAGATGAGATATCACTGACCACTACTCTTTGTGTTCTGTCCTGTAACCAGTTTTGAATCCACTTCAGAATACCTCCTGTAACTCCAATGGAGCTCATTTTAAAAATTTGTCTCTTATGCGGAACTGTATCGAATGCTTTCTGAAAATCCAAGTATATGATGTCATAAACCCTGCTCTGGTCGTAAGTCCTGGTGGCCTCCTCAAAAAATTCCAGAAGGTTTGTTAGGCATGACCTTCCCTTCCGAAAACCATGTTGGCTATCCCTCAAGATACTGTTACTTTCAAGAAATAAGTCCAGCTCATCTTTTATGACACGAAATGCAAGTTAAACTCACTGGCCTGTAGTTTCCTGGCTTGTTACGGTCCCCTTTCTTATATATTGGTATTTTTTGCCCTGTTTCCAATCATTTGGTATTTCTCCAGTTTCTAAAGACCATCTGATGATGGCGGATAGCGGCTTAAAGATGAACTCACCAGCTTCCCTGAGCACTCTAGGATATAAGCCATCAGGACCCGCCGCCTAATCTGCTTTTAGTTTATGCAACTTGACTAATACTTCATTATTCCGAACCTCAATTTTCGCTAAATAATCTTGAGCATTTGACATGCCCTCTGGCCAAATAAAGAACCCCTTTGAGGTAAAATTCTCAACAAAGTAACTGTCTAAGGCATCCGCAATATGCTTGTTATCATACACCAGCGATCCATTTTTATTCCTTATGCACTTAACATGCTCTTTCACTTTCCTTTTTCTGCTACAGTACTGAAAGAAGCGCTTAGGGTTAGTTTTTGCCCCATCTGCAATTTGTCTTTCATACAGTCTTCTTGCCTTCCTCAGCTCTTTTTTTTACCACAGCCCACATTTTACAGCATTCAGCCCTAGTATTCTCATTGTTATCCTGTATGTACATCTTAAAAAAATTCCTCTTTTCCCTCAAAATCCTACGAATACTTTTGGTCATCCACTGAGGATTCTGCTTTTTCAGCTTACTTTTGGACACCTTCGGAATGAATCTGCATTCAAGTAAAACCCCCTTAAATCTTTCCCACATCTCATTTACGGACTCACAGTCCAGGAGTGTCTCCAATTTTACTTCACCTAGATATGAGCGCATCCTGTCAAAGTTTGCTCGCCTAAAATTGAAAATTTTTGTTTTAGAATAGACCTTTTTAACTTCCCATGAAACATCAAAATTAACAGCAGAGTGATCACTTGTCCCAAGTGGCTCCAGTACCGCAACATTGCTAATTCTATCAGGGTCATTACAGAGCACTAAGTATAAAATTGCCTTCTCTCTAGTACATTTATTAACATACTGCACCAAGAAATTATCAGTTATAACATCTAGAAATTCTTCCTCCCCCCTACCCTGTCCTTTCACCAACTCCCAATTGATACCAGGATAATTTAAGTCTCCCATGATAATAGTTCCACCACCACTACAAGCTTGCGTAATCCTCCTAAAAAGCATTTAATTGATTTTACTGTCCAAAGCTGGTGGTCGATAGCATACTCCTATGTTTAAACCTGTCTCGTGTTTGCCAATGAGCCTGGCCCAGATATCTTCACAGGACAAGGAATGTTCAATTTCGGGCATTTCCTGTACATTAATGTTTTCGTTCACATGGATTGCTACGCCCCCTCCTCGCCTATTACATCTATCCTTCTTAAAGAGCTTATTACCTTCTATATTATATTCATCTCCATCCTCTTCACACAGCCATGTCTCTGTAATCCCAACTATGTCATAGCCCTCACTGATCACTTCAGCCTCAAGTTCTTGAAATTTATTTTTTATGCTTCTTGAATTTAAATAAAAACATTTCAGGTTATTATTAATGCTCTTCCCCCTTGATTTCCCATGTGGCCGCCGCCCCGAGCCCCCCACTACGCTTTGTTGCTTTATAAGTAAAACATCGATAGTGCATATTACGCCGTCAGCTTCCATCGGGGCAGTCTGCATTTCCCTACGTGTAACACTCACTAACCTCCCTGCCCTCCCTGATGATTGCGGATGCTTCGGGGCGCACGTAGAATACGTTTGCTGAAGATGACCAGTGGCTTAGTTGATAGAGAGAGCGTAGATATACCTTGCACAGCCGCTGAAGAGCGGCACTTATTCTGAACAAATGATCCAGGTATTGCTGAAGGCTATTAGAAATAGGCTTGGAAAAGATGGGTCAGAGTATCTTGCTCCAAACTGAACCTCAGCTATAGACCTCATATATGGAGGAGTTTGAAGAGACAAACATCAACTTAAAAGTTCGCAGTGGCATTCACATTGGTGAAAATTTTCAAGTAAAAAATTTCAAGTTAAACATATAATTTTTTTTTTATTTAAATTATACGAGCTGACAAATAACCATATGGAGGAAATCCAGAAAACTGTTCCTAAATCCAAATCTGGATCCTCATCCAGATCATTGCAGAAGAGGACTGAGAAATGGTAGACACTCATCATCTGTAAAAAAAAAAAATAAAAAGAATCAAGTTAATCCAATCAACGGTTGATGAGTTATGCGAGTAGACAGATAAACGGACAGATATATATATACAGACATACGAACTGCCGATTGCAATACCCTCGCCCCCCTTCGGGATGAAGATAATAAATGCGCAGACAGCACTGACTAAAACAGGATTTGGTGGCAAAACAGAGAAACACAAACAAACATCCTCCAACGGAATTCAAATGGGGCTGCAAGGGAGGCTGAACCTAGAGAGGGGACTGCAACCAGATATGAGCTGCTTTTAGGCCGAGGCTCCTGACATCCTGGGAATTAAAGTGTGACAAGGAATTTGCAAAGAAAATTTATTGATTTTTTTGGGCCTGATGATAGCCAGTGGTAGCTAGGGGCTGCATAAGCCTGCAAGCAATTAGCAAAAGACAGCAGAAATGTGAGGTTTTACGAAAGGGACCACAAGCGAGAACCAGTAAAATACAAAAAGGAGGCTTTATTTCTGAAGGGGGAAAAACCCCCAACAGAGCGGACAACAGTACAGAGTCCAGAATGCAAAATCAGAATCCAATGGGCAAAATCGAGAATCGTAACCAGGGCACCAATCACAAAAATCAAAGTCGGACAAAAAGGGTTCAATAAACAAGAAGGCAGCGAAGTACAGGGAGTAGGCAAAAATCGTAAATCCAGGGAGAATTGAACATGGTACAAGTAAACATGAGAGAACGATCTGACAAGGCAGTGCTGTGAAGAGACACCTAATATACACTTCAGGGAGGTCACATGATAACAGAACACAGGTGGAAGCAGTCAGACTGATTACAAGGGAGCAACACATTAGGGAGAACCTGATCACATGAAATTGGCAGAAGCCAAAACGCGGACAGGGATCACGGGACAGACCTAGAGACAATAACACAGCTCCAGTCAAGGAGTTCTACCGAGCACAGATACTAAGAGAAAGGAAAGCATAAGAAGGTGTGGAGACTCCACTGAAATGCAGCAGCGAAGATTAGGGAGAGAAAAGAGGCGGAGACTAGAACAGGGCGAGTGCTGAGAGCTTGTTAATCAATTAGTAAGTCCAGCTATACAATCCCGAGTGCTCGTTAGTAAGTTAGTCTTATATAAAATGTTATTCTTGGTTAGTAAATTAACAAAAACAACAAACTGTTAGTATGTGTTAGTAATATATAAAAAGCAAGGAGAAGGAAGTAAACAAGATCGGAAAGGAAGATTGAAACCCAGAAACCATTAAATCACCCGAAGGAGTGAGACGCATTACTGGGGCTGTGAGCAAAGACATGACCAAAGACCAGACAGGGGGAGACAAAGTGCAATGCATGGACAAATCAAAACATGGACCGGAATAAAACTAGAAGAAGTAAAACAAGGAAAACGAAAACTAAGACAATGCATGAAGCGACCAAATCACAATACATATTTATAAAGAATATTCAGACATGGCAAGGATCAAATTACATATATGGCAGTCAGAACAAAGGCATGGCAAGGCGCAACCAGAATCACAACAAGAAATACAGATAAGAGCCAACCACCGACCACCAGTTATTTGCAAGCTTATCCTGGACTGTAAAGGCATCAGAGATCTTTAGGCTTTGATGATTGCAGATGCTTCGGGGTAAAAGTGGGATGCGCATGCTGAATATGACCAGCGACCTCGTTATTAGAGAGGCTGTACGTATACCTTACACAGCCGCTGAAGAGCAGCACTTATTCTGAAAAAATGATCTAGGTGTTCCTTAGGGGCTATTATAAATAGGCTTGGAAAAGATGGGTCGAAACATCTTGCACCAAACTGAACCCCAGCTATTAGACCTCTTACATAGTGGATTTTAAATTGACGAACATAACCATTGACGAACAAGACAATCTAAGATTGCAGACCTTCGCCCCTTAAAGAATTAGTAGTGGTGACAATGAGCAAACTTTCAAGTTAAACAGAAAATTTTTTTTTTTGAGTAATATGGGCTGACAAGCACATGTGGCGTAAATTCTGAAAATTGTTCCCAAATCCCGTCTAGATCCGGATCCAGATCTTCTCAGAGGAGGACCGAGCAACAGCAGACACCCATGACCTGAAAAAATAACTCCAAGATGACCTGATTAGCGGTTGTTGAGTTATGCGAGCACACAGACATACTGCAATCACAAATATACAAATAATTGCAATAGATGCGCCAACAACACTGACTGAAACAGGTTTAAGTGGCAAAAGCAGAGAAACGCAAAACTTCCTCCAGCAAAATCATGCAGTTTAAGAGCAGTAAGAGCGAGACCCTTCCTCATGTAGAGCAGTAAGAGCGAGACCCTTTCTCATGTAGAGCAGTAAGAGCGAGACCCTTTCTCATGTAGAGCAGTAAGAGCGAGACCCTTCCTCATGTTGAGCAGTAAGAGCGAGACCCTTTCTCATGTAGAGCAGTAAGAGCGAGACCCTTTCTCATGTAGAGCAGTAGGAGCGAGACCCTTTCTTATGTAGAGCAGTAAGAGCGAGACCCTTTCTCATGTAGAGCAGTAAGAGCGAGACCCTTCCTCATGTAGAGCAGTAAGAGCGAGACCCTTCCTCATGTTGAGCAGTAAGAGCGAGACCCTTCCTCATGTAGAGCAGTAAGAGCGAGACCCTTCGTCATGTAGAGCAGTAAGAGCAAGACCCTTCCTCATGTAGAGCAGTAAGAGTGAGACCCTTTCTCATGTAGAGCAGTAGGAGCGAGACCCTTCCTCATGTAGAGCAGTAAGAGCGAGACCCTTTCTCATGTAGAGCAGTAAGAGCGAGACCCTTCCTCATGTAGAGCAGTAAGAGCGAGACCCTTCCTCATGTAGAGCAGTAAGAGCGAGACCCTTCCTCATGTAGAGCAGTAAGAGCGAGACCCTTTGTCATGTAGAGCAGTAAGAGCAAGACCCTTCCTCATGTAGAGCAGTAAGAGTGAGACCCTTTCTCATGTAGAGCAGTAGGAGCGAGACCCTTTCTCATGTAGAGCAGTCAGAGCGAGACCCTCATGTAGAGCAGTAAGAGCGAGACCCTTTCTCAAGTAGTGTAAGAAGAGGTCCGGGGAACACCAGATGCAGGAAGCAGAAGTGTTTATTAAACACAAAAAACACTAGGAGAAAGGGTTGGCAGACACGCCAGAAATAAAACACCGTGCTCAAGCACTGAACAATGGGGAGAACTAAGGTACACTGCCAAAGGCAGGGGGGAACAGAAGTACACTCTCCAAGAGAGGATAAACTAATAAAACAAAAACTGAACCTAACTAAACTGACGGATACACTGGGAGACTTTAACACGGGGCAGACAAGACTAGAACGCAGCAAACAGGAAGACTCGGGAACCATACACGGGAGACACTCAGAACGCAAAGAGCTGAGACTTCACCATGTAGCACACCGACAATACGAAGGATCCGTCTGACAATCGCGTGGAAAACTGGAGCTTTTAAAATCTCGAGAGGAGGCGGGGACTCGGAAAGCAATCACACTGAAACAGAAACACATGGGATTAATAAACAATCACACGAGGACCGGGTATACAATAATGACTCGAGACGAGACGCGGAGACCATCAATCAAACTAGACAGTTTAGATTAAGGCAATCTAAACGTGACAAGTAAAAAGCACCGCAAGAAAAGCGAAAGGAAAGGCACAGTTTTAAATGCAGTTACTCAGAAAGCTCAGATTGAAAACACGAAAGCCAGAAACACATACGTTCGCTAAATGAGTTAATCAAGGTTAATACTAAGTGACGAAGTATTTACAATCACCCTTAAATACGTGAAGATTAGTACGGGTTAGTAATGTCCTATCAGAGAACGCATTCACTCAGTTTAGCGAGACCCGGAATTAAGTGCAGCTGGAAGCAATGAATGAAATACCAAAGCCAAACCGAAAGTAGAAAGGTGATTGGACGAGGAGACAGACACGCTGAAGGCAATCACGCAACACCACTGGAAACAGATTGGGAGCGATTGTCAGCCGGCTGAACTGAAGGCTGGAAAATAAACGAGACGAAAGTAAATCACAAGCACAAAAACGCACGGGACATCACACGAAAGGGCAGAATCATAACAGTACCCCCCCCCTAAGAAGCGCCACCTGGCGCTTAACAACAACAAAAACAACACAAACACCAAAAACTAAATATAAAACCCCACAAGACTAACACAAAACAAGGAACATCTAAAAATACTAAACACAAAAACCCCTAACAAAATAAAAGACAAAACCCAAAAAAGACTAACACACGAAATATCTAACCACAAAATAAACACAAGCACAAGAAACACTAAACATACACAAGAATACTTAATTCTCCAGCATAAGCTGGGGCTATGTCTTGGGGTTGGTCTTATGAAAATCAGAAATAAGTTTCTTATCTAAAACAAATCTTGCAGGGACCCAGGAACGTTCCTCGGGACCGTACCCTTCCCAGTCAACGAGGTACTGTAGCCCCCTACCCCTCTGCCGACAGTTGAGGAGCTTCCGGACCGTGTAAGCTTCTCCACCGTCGATGATACGTGGCGGAGGGGGGGGCTCGGGATCCGGGTGGAGGGGGTGGGTGACAGAGGGGCGGACTCGGGAGACATGGAACACAGGGTGAATGCGGCGCATGGTGTGGGGGAGCTTCAGGTGGATGGCGGTGGGGCTGATGATCTTGTCGACTGGGAAGGGACCAAGGAATCTGGGGGCGAGCTTGCGGGATTCCACTCGGAGGGGAATGTCCTGGGCAGAAAGCCAGACTTTCTGGCCAACACGGTAGGTGGGGGCCGGCTTGCGTCGCTTGTCCGCCGAGTCCTTCATCTGTTTCCCCGCCCGGACGAGAGCGCGGCGGGCGGAGTGCCAGGTGTTACGGCAGCGCCTGATGAAGGCCTCGGCAGAAGGGACCCCCACCTCCACCTCCTGTGAGGGGAACAGGGGAGGCTAATAGCCCAGGCAACACTCGAAAGGGGTGAGACCAGAGGGGGGTGTGTGTGGTGTTTTAGCTGTGGCGCAGACCGAGCAGGCACTTACAAATCCCTTGACGTCATCTGGTAGATCCGGCCACCAGAAGCGACGCCGAATGAAGGCGGTGGTCCTCCTGACCCCCGGATGGCCCGAGAACTGGGATCCGTGTCCCCACTGAAGCACCTCTGACCGGAGGCCCTGGGGAACGAACAGACAGTTATCGGGACAGGCGCTGGGCGCGGCCTGCCCGCCCAGTGCTGCCCGGACCCTTTCCTCGATGGGGAGCTGGATGGCGCAGAGGAAGCGACTCGGAGGAAGGATGGTCTCGGGTGGGTTCTCGGGAGCGGTCCCTGTCTCGAACCGTCGAGAGAGGGCATCAGCCTTGGCATTACGGGACCTGGGCCTGTAAGCCAAGGAAAAGTTGAACCGCTCGAAAAATAAGGCCCACCGGGCCTGGCGGGGATTAAGCCTCTTGGCCGTCTTCAGATACTCTAGGTTCTTGTGGTCCGTCCACACAAGAAATGGCGTAGTGGCTGGGAGGAGCAGGTGATTGAAGCCAGATGACAGGAGTCTCGGAAGGTTCTGAGGAAACTGGCCGACGTCGCCCCAAGCGAGTGGCAGTCTCCTCCTGAAGGCTGTTGGAGGGAGCTGGCCGACGTTGCCCCAAGCGAGTGGCAGTCTCCTCCTGGTGGCTGTTGGAGGGAGCTGGCCGACGTCGCCCCAAGCGAGTGGCAGTCTCCTCCAGGCGGTTGTCAATCCGGATGGCAAGATCCGCCACAGCCTCGGGAGTCCTGGGTAGGTCATGGAACAGGAGGTGGTCCTTAATGCCATCAGCTAGTCCTTCCACAAAGAGGTCTCGGAGCGCATGGGAATTCCACTCGGAGCTGGCAGCTAAGGTCTGGAACTCGATGGCGTATTCTGCCACCGAGCGGCTTCCCTGCCGGATCCGGGTCAGCTCTCTTCCGGCAGCGGCACCGCGCCTGGTGCGGTCGAATAGCCGCTCCATCTCGGAAGACAGCGCCGAGAAGGTGGACACGCATGGGAGGCGGGCTGACCAGGCGGCGGTGCCCCACTGGAGAGCTGGACCCGTCAGGTGGGAGATGGTGAAAGCCACCTTAGCAGGTTCTGAAGCGTAGGTCCTGGGCTGCAGGGCGAAGTGCATCTCACAGGTGGTGAGGAATGGTCTGCAGTACCCAGGATTGCCAGCATAGCGCTCGGGAGGTGGTAGCTGAGGCTCAGGACCAAAACCCGGAGGTGGCGATACAGCAGCTCCAGCAGTGGGGTAAGGTGGCCCCATGCTGCCAGTCGTGGTGGTCTGCTGCGCTGCCAGGGCAGCAGTCAGATGTTGGATCTGCTGCCGCTGGCGCTGGAGGTCTGCATCGCGGGAATCCATTCTGCTGGTGTTCAGGGTGACGGATCCTTCTGTAAGAAGAGGTCCGGGGAACACCAGATGCAGGAAGCAGAAGTGTTTATTAAACACAAAAAACACTAGGAGAAAGGGTTGGCAGACACGCCAGAAATAAAACACCGTGCTCAAGCACTGAACAATGGGGAGAACTAAGGTACACTGCCAAAGGCAGGGGGGAACAGAAGTACACTCTCCAAGAGAGGATAAACTAAAAAAACAAAAACTGAACCTAACTAAACTGACGGATACACTGGGAGACTTTAACACGGGGCAGACAAGACTAGAACGCAGCAAACAGGAAGACTCGGGAACCAAACACGGGAGACACTCAGAACGCACAAAGAGCTGAGACTTCACCATGTAGCACACCGACAATACGGAGGATCCGTCTGACAATCGCGTGGAAAACTGGAGCTTTTAAAATCTCGAGAGGAGGCGGGGACTCGGAAAGCAATCACACTGAAACAGAAACACATGGGATTAATAAACAATCACACGAGGACCGGGTATACAATAATGACTCGAGTCGAGACGCGGAGACCATCAATCAAACTAGACAGTTTAGATTAAGGCAATCTAAACGTGACAAGTAAAAAGCACCGCAAGAAAAGCGAAAGGAAAGGCACAGTTTTAAATGCAGTTACTCAGAAAGCTCAGATTGAAAACACGAAAGCCAGAAACACATACGTTCGCTAAATGAGTTAATCAAGGTTAATACTAAGTGACGAAGTATTTACAATCACCCTTAAATACGTGAAGATTAGTACGGGTTAGTAATGTCCTATCAGAGAACGCATTCACTCAGTTTAGCGAGACCCGGAATTAAGTGCAGCTGGAAGCAATGAATGAAATACCAAAGCCAAACCGAAAGTAGAAAGGTGATTGGACGAGGAGACAGACACGCTGAAGGCGATCACGCAACACCACTGGAAACAGATTGGGAGCGATTGTCAGCCGGCTGAACTGAAGGCTGGAAAATAAACGAGACGAAAGTAAATCACAAGCACAAAAACGCACGGGACATCACACGAAAGGGCAGAATCATAACAAGTAGAGCAGTAAGAGCGAGACCCTTTCTCATGTAGAGCAGTAAGAGTGAGACCCTTCCTCAAGTAGAGCAGTCAGAGCGAGACCCTTTCTCATGTAGAGCAGTAAGAGCGAGACCCTTCCTCATGTAGAGCAGTAAGAGCGAGACCCTTTCTCATGTAGAGCAATAAGAGCGAGACCCTTCCTCATGTAGAGCAGTAAGAGCGAGACCCTTTCTCATATAGAGCAGTAAGAGCGAGACCCTTTCTCATGTAGAGCAGTAAGAGCGAGACCCTTTCTCATGTAGAGCAGTAAGAGCGAGACCCTTTCTCATGTAGAGCAGTAAGAGCGAGACCCTTTCTCATGTAGAGCAGTAAGAGCGAGACCCTTTCTCTTGTAGAGCAGTAAGAGCGAGACCCTTTCTCATGTAGAGCAGTAAGAGCGAGACCCTTTCTCATGTAGAGCAGTAAGAGCGAGACCCTTCCTCATGTAGAGCAGTAAGAGCGAGACCCTTTCTCATGTTGAGCAGTAAGAGCGAGACCCTTTCTCATGTAGAGCAGTAAGAGCGAGACCCTTTCTCATGTAGAGCAGTAAGAGCGAGACCCTTTCTCATGTAGAGCAATAAGAGCGAGACCCTTCCTCATGTAGAGCAGTAAGAGCGAGACCCTTTCTCATGTAGAGCAGTAAGAGCGAGACCCTTTCTCATGTAGAGCAGTAAGAGCGAGACCCTACCTCATGTAGAGCAGTAAGAGCGAGACCCTTCCTCATGTAGAATCTAGTGAAATTTAAATAAGGCAGAAGGGGAAACTGAACCTAGAGAGGGGACTGGAGGACCCAGAGGAAACACAGGGAGAACATGTAAACTCCACATGGAAAGGCCCTAGGCTGGATTCAAACCCATGACCTTCTTGCTGGGAGGCAGCTGTGCTAACCATTGTGCCACCCTGACTTCTGACAATGATGCTAACTGCAGCTTCATTGTCGCACAGAACTACGTTTGCGATGCCAGAACATGCTCCAAATGCAACAGGCTACAGCAATGGTTAAATTTTGTGCAGTGCTGAGGATTAGAGCTTAGGCAAAGCCAGAGGCCATTAACATGCGAACCACTGACCTTGAAAATTAACCACCAAACCCGACGGAAGAGCAGCATCGGCAAAAAACTGAAGGGAAATGGAGGAACAAACCACACTTTGGAAAACGTCATGCCAATCCAATGAGTTGATAGTCTTGACCAGAATTTCAACTGCGGGGTGACCCTCATCCAGGGATATGACGTCATGCAGATTAGGCGCAGAGGAGGCCGCAGTCGTTGGGAATTGGACGCGTGACTTTGGGGAAATACATGAATCAGTTGAAAAGATACATTCAAAACAATAGCAACCTCTAATGCCCACGTGCCCCCAGACCAAGGGCAATTAATATGTATAATAAATGCAGCACGTACCCTAATAGCAGCATCTTCGTTCGGGATACGCTCAAGGGATGAATTCTGATAAAACTCATTATGACAGTTTCCTAAACCGAACACAGTTCAAGCACCGATCAAGTACGTAAGCATCTAGCAAAACATAGGATAACATAATATTAGAGCTCTATCGCAAGCATTCCACTGGATCTGTGCCATGTATACCAACAATACGTCAGAAAAAAGGAAATCTGCAGAATTCGACCATATAAGCCTTGACATTTTAAACCGACAGCGCACTGAATGAACACCAGACCTGCAATTTACAGGCTACAACGATGAGCTTTTTTCCCCCGTCACTTATTAGCCCATTTTATAATAAAAATGATCGTGGGTAAATCTTTGCAGGCTATTTTTAGAAATATGTCTGAGTTATTTTTGAAACTTGACCTGTCAGCCTGCGTACATGCTATTTTCCGGTGTTGTGCCGGAGCATCTCAGCAAACCAGAACATCATCAAAAAGGAAGCCGATTATTCCCAGTAACTCAACTCAAAAGTGATACTCAGACTAACACGCAGACCAAGCATTGCAGGTGTCCGCCTTTTTCAACTTCGATGATCACAACCGTCAGTCAATGAAAACCCAAAATTCAGCATCTCAGAAACCAGAACATTATTAAGACCAATAAAAGAAAAGGATTTTTAACACTGGAATAATGGACTACTGAAAGTAGGAGTATGTACAGCACTCAATACATAGTCGGGGCTCCATTTGCATGAATTACTGCAGCAAAGCAGCGAGGCATGGAGGCGATCAGCCTGTGGCAAAAAGGGGTTTGCGCTGAAGCAGAAGGCTGGAAAGCTGGCACCGGAGATAACGTGCGTGGGGCGGCCGAAGCGAGGTCTGGAAGATGCAGCCAGTGAGTATGCGAGAAATGGAGGCGAGCATAGATTGCAAGAGCGAAGCTAATCTCCGCGAACTGGAGCATTGAAAAATAATTTTTTTTAAAAAGACAGTAACATAAAGATTGGCTAGCGATGCGACTGAGGTGCGCCACGGTTGGATGGAGGAGATCAGCTGCTGCACCAGCTGACTGCTCAGCTGACGGCCCCAGACACTGACTGCAGAGGTTTATGGGAGAGCATGAATGAAAAGAAAATAAAGGGAGGTGACGTGCACGAGAAAGAGTGTCTTCCCAACTGAACGTTCGCTAAGCTTCATTACAACCCTCATTCCTGGTATGATCAAGACATTTCTTTTGAAAAACAACTTTATTTCCTACATCGCATGTTTGGCACAAATGTTTTACTTTCACTGTTTTGTCATGTTAGAGTCATTTTCCATCAGTGTATTTGCCTATGACAGGTTAATTGCAGTGCGTTTTCCACTGAGGCAAAATTCAATTAACACGCATAAAAGCATGATCAGTATTTTAGTAATTATTTGGATGCTTTGTGTAAGCTCCATAATGTTCATGACATGGTACGGTAGCAGTCTGGGCAGGTAGACAAAGAAACATCGAGTCAATAGCTTGCAAAAATGGACAATATTCTGAAAGATAACGTCAATGTTATGTTGACCTTGTAAAAGGATTTCAATTGCATACCGGTGGGGAGACAACTTCATGCAATTTTCACAAATTTTCAAGACGAATTCTCTAACTTGCTGAAAAATATGTAATAATGTCTTTACTGTGGTAAATTAAACTACTCAATTAAATAGCTAATTATTACCTGGCCCCTCTCCTAGGGGGCCAGGTTAAGCAATGATCATGTGTGTGTGTGTGTGTTTCTGTCAGTCTGTCTGTCAGCCCGTGGCTGGGGCCAGGTCTGCAATCTCTGATTGCCTTGTTAAAGAGGGAATGTAATTAAATAACCAATTTCAAATGGTTCAAAAAACTGTACAAAATCCAATCTATTCTTTGACCATGAAAACATCACAATAAAGGTTACATGCAAAGGTTCTCCAATCATTTGCCCATTTATGGAGAGGACTGTTTGTCCTAAAATCAATAAACATGCTGTTATTTATTTATTTATTTTTTGGGCAGGCTCTTACTTTACCATGAAATATAGCCAAAATTAAGCTCTTGCAGAAGATGCCCCATTTGAGAATGCTCTGAAAAAGCTTGAAAGGTTTCGGAAATGACATCACTGGTGTAATAGGGGGGAGCCAGGTTAAGCAATGATCATGTCTGTGTGTGTGTGTGTGTGTGTGTGTGTTTCTGTCACTCAGTCTGTCAGCCCGTGGCCATTACCTGCCCCCCCCCCCCCAGGGGGAGCCAGGTTAAGCAATGATCATGTTACAAGGACAGTTAGCTAGCTAGCTGCCCGGGATAAACTACGCCATGCCACGGGGACCAGCGCATTGTTCGTCTGTTCTCGTATTAAAATGGAGGCCGCTGCGGCTCGTAGGCCTATTTGCTTGATGCCTGAGGAGCCTGGATTGTCGTGAATTATATTGTTTTCTATGTCTGCTTAGGTAATTTTTGTATTATTTTTGCGAAATGAACATTACGTAGAATTTCTGTGAACGTTTGTGCTGTATGTAATTACTTCGTTATAAGTGTGTAGCTAGCATGCTAGCTAGCTACATGGAGCTCCGTGTTGTGACACGGACCCCTGCGAACCATAATCGCGATGCATTTTCATAAAACAATACGCTAGTTTGCATTAAATAATTATGTTTCCTAATTGTATGAGATTTGTCGGTTGTGATGTCACGATTGAATTTGTGCTTTTATTTCTATTTGCATTGCATTACTCCGCATACTTTCGCTGCATACTGCCCGTTTTTCGTTGGCGGACAAAGTGATCGCGTTGACATGGATCTTGCATGGAATTGCAGATAGCACACGGGGTCCGCTTTCCAGCCAGCTGGGCTTGCTGAAATCACCGATTTTTTATTATTTTTTTTAAAGATGGTATAACGTGTTCTATCGTCTTCTGTGTGTAGTTAGCATTTTTTTTTACCTAGCTGGACGCAGCTAAGCATTTTTGTGGTCATTTCTGCAGTATGAATGAATTTGACTTATATTACAAGGAGAGTTAGCTAGCTAGCTAGCTGCCCGGGATAAACTACGCCATGCCTCGGGGACCAGCGCAGTTCACCGCTCTTCGTATTAAAATGGAGGCCGCTGCGGCTCGTAGGCCTATTTGCTTGATGCCTGAGGAGCCCGGATTGTCGTGTATTATATTGTTTTCTCTGCTTAGGTTGTCTTTGTATTATTTTTGCGAAATGAACATTCCGTAAAATTTCTGTGAACGTTCGTGCTGTATGTATGATCGTGTCTGTGTGTGTGTGTCTGTCACTCACTCTGTCTGTCAGCCCTGTCTGTCAGCCCGTGGCTGGGGCCAGGTCTGCTATCTCTGATTGCCTTGTTCAAAGAATGTGACATTTATTCATGTTATTGTGATGAGCAATATCAGTGACTAAGTTCATTTAAAATGCATTGCTGTCATTCTGAATTGACAGCACAATGATTTGAAACGTGTATGCAATAGTATGGCAAAACAGAATCAATCACAAAGCTATGAACAGGTATGGCGTTCATTAAAGTCAGCTTTTTGAAATATTTTCTGTCTGCACAACATGAAGGAGAATAGCTTATGTCTGGTACACCCTGCGATTTTAGCAATCTTGTAAGACCATTTCATGACACACTGTGCGACTTAGTTCTAATAAACTTTGGTAGAACGTCAAGTTTGATGTGTGTAGACTGTATGATGGCCGTTTACTGAATCGCTGGTTACAACGTACTTCAATGTGCAACGTCATCAGCGTACGACATCCATCTGTGCTACCATGTTCATTGTATTCACTGTTATTTTAGCTTTGCGCTAGCTTAATGGTAATATCAGACACGGATAAGGTAATGTGCAGCTTATTTGGTTTTACAATCAACAGTCCTTGCAGTAATGACACAATGAACCATCTACACCACAGTGAACATTTAAATGCTTTTTGAAGAATAATTGTTCTGTAAGGTAAATGCTTCATAGCCTTCAAAAGCTATGGGTTGGCAAGTTGTATTTGTGAAATGTTTTAATGCTCGATGTCATCGAGAATGCTTTGTATTGAACTGATTCGTATTTGTATTTTATTTCTTTTATTCCTTACTGTTAGCACTTGTACTTTTCTTAGGAGCTCTGCACTTTGGTACTGATCCTGTGCACTTTTGTACGTCGCTCTGGATAAGAGTGTCTGCTAAGAACCTATAATGTAGTGTAATTCTGTTCGCACGGCATGGTAAACGTGAAGGACTGTATGCAACTAAATACCTGTTAAAGTCAAATACCTTGTGTCCGTGATTTAACTCCAATGTGTGTCTACATGAATCGGCATCAGCTAATGCAAATTATTCTGTTAATTGTTTATTTTTTAAAATAAAATAATCATTTTAGTTCCTGCTGCATTTGTATTAGCTGATTAGTATGCGTAGGTCGTAGCAGCTGTCACACTGTGAGATAGTTATCCTAAATTTAATTAAATCAGAATTTAATCTCAGATTATATTTGGTCACAAGACGCTGACAACGGCCGTCCTTCAACCTGTCTCAAAGTGCGACGTAAGACCACCGTTTTAGAGCCACGACTGAAGATTTCTCCACGCTTCCCCTATGATGGTCCTCATTCGTCTGAGATGGCCCAAAATCTTACAGTGTTTATTGGCCATTATCGGCCCCATACTTTTTCCCCTTTTCCCCCTTGTAATAACTCGGTGAGCAAACAGCCAAATTAAGTTGCAAATCTGGTCAAACAAAGACGATGGGTTTTTTTTGGGTTTCAGTCTCCTGGGAGCAAAGTAAAGTAAAGTAAAATAAATTTAAATGCTAAATTTAGAGAATAAATTAAATGCTAAATAATTGTCAAACTAAGTGAATTGTGCGATACACAAAGTAAAACAGTTTTCAGGGACTGTGGTACTCGCCTGGTTTTTTTTTTCCCTTTCTTTTCTGTAGCTGATTTAGCAAACAAACCCTTGCAAGCTCTCAGCGCCAAGAATATAATCGAATTACCTGGATATCTTACTATAGCCCGGCTTGGTTCATACTTGGTTGCTTGCCGTTCATACAGTCTTCTAGCCAATAAATACTGACGTTCACCGGGGTTTTTAGTCCCCTTCGTTCTCGATCCTGACTGCATTACCGCATAAACGCATTGCCAAGCTGAATTATAACGTAAACCGGGGTTTTTGTCTTTCTTGCATTTTATTATCACCGAAGGGCTCTTCTGATTAAACACATCGTAAATACCCTATCTTTGTATTTTCCTCCGGTTGCTGTGCCCTGATCAGCTGATTAGAGTTTAACTGCTCGTTTGAGTGCTAAGGACAGCTTGTTGGGGGAGGTACCGTGTTTAATTCGCTCACATAGTAAACGACTTGTTTATTCGGTCCATTTTAATTAAAGGGAACTGGGGTATTACTCTTTTCTCGCTTACCCTTGGTTGTATTTGCGGCTAGCTAGCTAGATAAGTACTGTTTGCATTCTTGGCTGGGGATCTGAGATTTAGTATTTAGTTAGTAGTGCAGCAGTCACCTGACTCGTCCGTTAGGTTAAGTTGGAATTTAAAAGGTAAGTTTTCTACCGGAGTGCTCCGCCTCCTCCAGTTTCTCCTGGGCGTTGGAGCCAGTCTGTTTTATCTGGGTTCTCAGCTAAGACCTATGATATTTTTAGTTTAGTATATTAATAGTACTTGGATTAGATAAACTCAAGCCGGCTTATGAGGAGTGCTTATTACTTAAAACTATGTGACGGTTGCAGGATGATCGCACTTTTGGAAAGAGATTTCCAGGGTGGGCTTGTCTGCCACCGGTCCCAGCTAATTGAGCATCTAGAGACCAAGATCCTTGATCTTCAGGGCCAGTTTGCGGTGCAACATAGTTTGCAACCAGTAGAGTTCCTAGAGGAACTAAGTAGTATGTCGTTTATAGAAATGGTGTGTACGCCAAAGCAGGGTGGTACAGGGATCCCAGAGCAGGCAGGGAGAGAAAGTTTGGTGACTGTAGGTCGACACCGCAGGAAAGGGCATGCACGCCATACAGCAACAGCTTCTCCAGTGGTTGGGGAGTCCAATGGATTCCAGCCCTTGCAGGAACTTGACTTAGCCCCTGAGAGTGAGGGGACTGATGAGCAGCTGGGCACCCTGTTGCCTCTACCCCTCAGAAAAGAGAGTTATTGCTGCCAGGTGGCTCACACGGTTAAGGCACTGCGCTGCAGTGCAGAGGTGATCACCACGTCGCGGGTTCGAACCTCGACGTACCCACCGGCAGGGGTCGGCAGCTTTTTCAGAGTAGCGCACAATTGGCTATCGCGCTACAGGGTTACAAATTGGGAAGGGACTGTCGGATTTGGGTAAAACGATAACAGCTTTGTTCGTTGCTCCAGCGCCTCCTGTTGGCCAGACAGACGCTCGTCAGGAAGACTCCGGCTTGGTTCATGTCCGGGTATCCTCCGCCCTCGCTCTGAACTTGCGAAGATTCAACCAGCGAGTGTATAAGAATCAGTGGCTGACAGGCACGTGTTCGGAGGAGAGCCGTGAACTGTCTTCACTATCCTGAGTTGGCAGCAAGGGGTCGCATACGAGCAAGCTTTGTACATAGTTCCCCAATTGGGCATTCCAGATTCGGGTGGGATTGGAGATGCCAAATTTAAAAAAAAAAAAAAAGAAAAGAGAGTTATTGATAGTGGAGAACTCAATACTTACAGGAATAGATAGCTTAGTCTGTTTGCGCGACAAGGAGTCTCGTACGGTGTGTTGCCTGCCTGGTGCCCAGGTAGGAGACCTCCTGGAGCGTGCGGACAAGCTCCTGGCCAGAGTGGGGTGGAATCCAGTTGTCATGGTCCATGTTAGGACAAATGACATAGGTAAGGGTAGCTTTGAGGTTCTGCAAGGCAAATTTGTGGAATTAGCTGAGAAGCTTAGGAGCAGATCCTCAATGGTAGTGTTCTGCGGGATTCTACTGGTACCACGTGCAAGCAGAGGACAGCAGAATTTTATCTGGAGGTTTAACACGTGGCTACGAACCTGGCGTAGGAAAGAGGGGTATAGGTTTATGGGGCACTGGAACTTTTTCTGGGACAGGGGTGACCTGTTCAAGCCTGACGGGCTGCATCTGAAACAAAAAGTTACCATTGCACTGGGCCAGCGTATGTTGAGGGTAGCACAGGATTATTTAAACTAGGGACTTGGGGTGCAGGGAGGTTAGTGTGTGTTACACATAGGGAAAAACAGACTGCCTCGATGGAAGCTGACCGCGTTACATGCACTATTGATGATTAACTTTTAAAGCAACAAAGCGTAGTAGGGGGCTTGAAGCAGCGGCCACATGGGAAATGAAGGGGGAAGAGCATTAGTAATAATCTGAAATGTTTTTATTTAAATGCAAGAAGCATAAAAAATAAATTTCCAGAACTTGAGGCTGTAGTGATTAGTGAGGGCTATGACATAGGGCTATGTGAAGAGGATGGAGATGAATATAACACACAAAGTTATAAGCTCTTTAGGAAGGATAGATGTAATAGGCGAGAAGGGGGCGTAGTACTCCATCTGAACGAAAACATTAATGTACTGGAAATTCCCGAAATTGAACATTCCTTGTCCTAGGAAGATATCTGGGTCAGGCTCATAGGCGAACACAAGACAGGTTTAAACAAAGGGGTATGCTATCGACCACCAGCTTTGGACAGTACAATCAATGTAATGCCTCTTAGGAGGATTACGCAAGCTTGTAGAGGTGGTGGGACTATTATTATGGGAGACTTAGGTCGTGTTCACACCAGCCTTGTTTAGTCCGGTTGAACCGAACCCTGGAGCGTTTACCCCCACTGCAAATTTCTTTGATCTGGCCAAGATTTTAAAACTTGTATCAGGTTATTCATCTTGTTTTTTACATATATTGTCTACTTACTAGTTCTGAATTGGTTGTATAATCTTAAAAATGGTCACATATATTTCTTCCATGACTCAACTAGTCAGAAAATCTTAAATATAGGCAATAAAGGATAAAAAGAAGCTACAGTCCATTTACCATAGTTTCCCCCTGCAACACTCACCCTGTTTTTAGATTCAGTGATACAGATTTGCTTGATACAAGACTGACTGCATTTTCTTTAAGAGAAATACTTTTATTCATAAGTCAGAACCACCGCAACAGGATTCATTTTCACAGGTTTCACAATAGGTAATAACAGGTAATGACAGACACAATGATCTCATGGAGTGATGTGGCTATTTCCATGAGCAATTATGTCATTCAGATCATATTTTATTGGAACAAACACATTTTCTTTGAAAGTAACAGAGAAATATGAGGTATGATCAATAAGCTCATGAACGAATTCTGTTGCTTGGGCAAGAGCTGGAATTGTCACTTTGTATGCACACAAATCTTTGTCAAAGGTTAAAGTTTCATATGGCATAGTTTCAAAGGCAACAAAAGAGGAATTTACCATAAAAATTCCTTTCACCAATCCAAATACAGGTAAATTCTCTTCCACATGAGTGATAATCAAAGATTTCCCACATATATTTATTTCCATTAAGGATGACCCATTTCATTGATACAACATTCCCCGCAATGTCCATGCCCAAAAAATCCCAAAATTTGGCCTGAATATATAGTATATTTCTCACCTCTGAGATGGGCCCCAATTCTTTCTCATTTGCAAAAATAGGATGCTCACGTCCAATTTCATTATAACAACACTCCAGGAATTGATTGTGTTTCGCTAGTGACTTACAAACATTTTTAAAATTCAATTTTGAAGCCCACTGCTTAAAATAACTGTGCTTTGCTTCGAATCGCATGCACATGCATCTTATCAAAGGACCAAGGGATTTGATTTGGCTTGGTAGATGCAACATGTAATGTTGCTTAGGTATTACATTACTCTCAGGAAAAAGATGTTTAAATTGATTTAAGTGTTGTTTTATTAAATTTTGGAGCCGTGATATTGTTTGTAAAGAAATTACTGGAGCAAGTACTATCTGTACAATCTCAATCAATTTATTAATAAACTGAACATATTCACTGTCCACATCACCCAAAAGAAAAGGCAGTATTTTTAAAAGTATTAACATCTGCCCACATGATTGTTTCAATTTATTGTCATTAGCAGTCAAAGTGGTCACACTGATCGGGCAAGGCTTGTCACGTATATCAACAGATGAATAAGGAAAATTCTGAAGAGCCGAATTGAATGCATCTAGTTCTAATTCTCCTGACAAAATAAGTTTTTTTAGCACAAGCTTAATTTCCATTGGTGCAACACCTTCAAAAATGACATGCATTATATCCTGGGGAGTTTGATTAATTAGATCAAACGCAGGAAAATCAATAAGTCCACTCCTTCTGTTTATTCCATAAGTGGTTTTGAGGTGGGCCTTCAAATTATCTGTGCTGGCTTATTCTATTTCCAAACATTGTCTAATGTGCTTTGCTTGAGTTCTACCAACAAAGTCATTCTCGTCAAAATTTGCTTGCATATCTTCAAAAGTGCATTCGCAGTGTCTGCACTTGCTATACGCAAAACCAACCCCTTCTTTAAACCCAGCAAGCTCATGTTGGGCAAGTGTGTCACCACATATAGCTATGACAGCACCAAATAAATCCATATCACCATTAGATGTTTCAATCTTTACGCCATTATAGAGCAAATCCAAATCTTTCTGAATTCTTTTTAAAATTGCATCAACGCCCCACTTGGACACATATTCTGATTTTGCAATAGCTAGGAGTCGTATAGCTGCTAATTTAGACCTAAATTTGGGATCAATGTTACCTAAGCTGTAATAAACCATTAACAATTTATTATGTGAGGCATAAGAACCCAGGGGATTGCATATTTCGATCTCATCTGTATACAGAGTTATTTGCAATGCATTAGGTTTCATCGAATACAATGGATGCTTTTTGAAAATATCCCCATCAACAAAGTCATACAGGAATCCGTCACAGCTTCTTAATGGGACAGCATTCAACATGGTGGAAATTCTTGAATCTGAAAGAAGTTGCTTAAGGCTTTCAATAAGTGGCACATAGTAAAAACCTCTTTTTCGTTTGGCCATAACTCTTGAACTGCCTTGTTTGACCCGGCAAATTGTCTGAGAGACTACGACTTCTTCTGGACTAACAGGACTCAGGAGTTCTGAAATAGCTCTATCCTGTCCATATGCAGTTGTGGAGAAGGGATCAATGAAATGATCAAATCTAACCAGTGCCGCATCTCGAAGCTAAGTAGATGTCCCTGCATGTTCTTCAAATACTTCTCTCATTTCATTCCTCATGGATTCCAGGAGAGTGGCTTGATATTGCTATACCCTTGTGATGATGTTGTTGACAATCCTCTGTGAAAAGAGTTTAAGTTTGAGCTGTTATCCTACAAGGGGTGGTTATTATTATTTTTATAATCATACTAATACTTACTATTGTGCATCTGACATCAGCATAAGCTTACCTGTGACAAATGGCATTGTTCACGAACACTTATGGTAAAAGCTGCGGCAGATCTGACAATGTCGGGCCTGGTCACAGATGTTGGAACTGCAGCTTCTCCCTGATCAAATCACAAAACATAGGCTAGGCTTACATGTAGTCCCAAATTTCATTTTAAATCCCACTTAGCAAGTCCATTTTTAATAAACTATTCAAAGTGAAAACTGCTCCTTTGAATTATGCTGCTTACTACTTAATTGAAAATCAATTTGATCAAAAACAATCTGTGAATGATTATCAAATTCATATAACCTAACAACCCCCACACATCACATTCCCCACCACTACACATTAAGTGCAAACTTACTGTATTGCATGATTGGGCCTCAGGCATCCCTGTTGGTTCCTGTGTTCCAAGTTCAAGAGGAGGGTCAGGTGATGATTCCACAGAGCTGTCCATGGAAGGAGTCACAGAATCGCCAAATATTGATACGCCAAAGTTTTCGAAAAAAGGTGGTGCTGATGTGGGTGTCGTTCGCCATCCAACTGGTGGACGTCCAGACGTTACATATAGTGGATGTGTTCGTTTCAGATGACGATAAAATGAGTTAAAAACTCTAAACTCTTGCTCACAGCCATCAATCCCACAGAAAACCCAAAAATCTGCAGTGCGACCATGTGTGACATTCATGTGGCTGAGAAGAATCTTTAAACTAAAAGCAACAAAAACGATACAAATCTTGCAACGCCACATCGTCATCTCTTCTGACAAAACAAGTTGAATTTTGGCGAACTCACGTTCTTCTTCTTCTGTTGGGTACCCTCCTCAAATCTGTCTAGTCCTCCTGACCTCCTGATTGGTTAACCGTCAAAGGATGTTGAACGAAAATAAATAAATAAATATATAAATATAATATAAAACGTCGCATTCATCGAAAATTTCAATATTCTCTGAAAAGACAATTACCATTATTTATTTTGTGCCAATTCACAAGTTGATTTTAGGAACGTCTCATCTGAATGACGTCGGTGATGAAACATTTTGGCGCCTTTCAGACAGCTATTGATACTGTGAGCTGCAGGAACGTCGACTGACTAGTTTCAACTGGATGCAAAAACGTAAGTATAATGGTGCTTTATCCTGCAAAATTGGATGTTTATGATGATGTTGCTTCACTGGGAATGTCTACCTTCATGAAGCAAAATAATAATAATAATAATAATAAATAATAGTAATGCTCAAAGGCGCTAGCATACCAGATAGCTAATCTTCTAGGACATGCTAGGCATGTAAATTACCCTGAGCTCAACCAAGTCGCGCTATTCTGAACATCAGTGACGTGCAGTCGGAGGTTAGTTTGGTGAGGCAGAAACCTTCCCTTTGCTTGATTAGCAATCAGACGATTAACTAGTTTACTAAGACTATTCGGTAGAATGACGGGCCATTTTAAGTTTCCGCAGCGTTATTACGCAGTAGGCTACATCGAACTTGAGATGCTCACGAAACTGCAGATTTGCGAGTATTTGCTTACAGGAAACCAGAGACGTGCGGTGAGGTGAGGCAGTGACCCAAACTTTTATCACAGGATTTTGTGAACCTGTTCCCACGTACTGTTCCTGATTGACAACGAAAACAATTAAGACCAAGCCTTATGGAAGCCTGATACTGACAGAAGAGATAATGACAAAAAGATTCATTCACGTATACGCTGCAATTCGAGACTGCAAGGATGGAAATCTGAATAATCAATTTGGAAAAAGTAATTCTGTATATCATTTAAACATTTTGTTAATCGGATTACGAAAGAAGACTTAAAATAAACGCCCGCTTTTTGTTTGGGTGTAAAAGCGCGTATTTAAAGGAGAATACATTATAGGCTATTGATTAAGCATTGAACTCTGCTCTGAAGTCGAACTGCGTTAAGATTTTTTTGATGACATTGCTTCGGCTTCCTGGAAGCTAGTACGCGCAAATCTGCTATTTAGCATTTCAGGTTCGATGTACTGAGTAATAACGCCGCGGAAACTTAAACTGGCCCGTCATTCTGCCGAACAGTCTTACTAAACTAGTTAATCGTCTGATTGCTCGTCAAGCAAAGGAGAGGTTTGTGCCTCACTAAACCAACCTCCACCGCACGTCATTGCTGAACATTATCCGTTTCTTTCAGACCTGGAAAATTAATGAATCATGGATGACCTGGATGAGACCACACGTTCTGTGTTACAAGGTAATGTCTTTTGTTTCAGAAAAAGTGTTTGTGGGTGAGTGCTAATTCAGCTGCTGGCAATATTAATTTATATAAAAAAACTAGATACCTGCAAACAAGCATTAACGTTATGTTTCAATCACGCAAAATTCAAATATCTTAGAGGTAGCAAATTTGTCATCCAACAAATACTGTAGGATTTTTTGCCATTTATATGAATTTGTTGTAATGTGATGATTTCATTTTACTGAACTATCATTTGATGTGAAGCTGATTATGTTTCCTCTTCCTGTAATTTTAAGCTGCTGATATTGATGAACGGGTCTTAGAAACCCTCGCTCGGGATGATCTTACAGATCTTTTCCCTGGACCACAAAACTTCAAAAGAAGAAAGATGTTGTGGGATGTCATCCAAACAAAGGTAAAGGACCTCATACTTAGCAGAGGAGAGCTTGGTTGCTCAAACTATGTATGGTAGTGGGTTTTGCAAAAGGATGCCATGCAGGGACGGCGCCAGGATTTTTTCTCTCCCGAGGCCAATGGGGGGGCTTGACCAAAACTTGGGGTGCAAAGAAAACAGTCGATTTTCGTGACCTCAGAGTTTTTTTTAAAAAATAGTTTATTAGGTAGTACTTGTTTTTTCAATAAAAGCAGATCATGGTGCATACAGCATACATTATAAATGTAATTTTTGATTACAGTTGCCCTAGGAATATTCCCAAAAATAGCTATAAGCCAAATACAAGCGACTACAAGGCAAAAACGTCTTTCACGCGCAAAGGTGAAAGACTTGAGCACCGGAAAGCACTATCTGAGCCACAGTTAATAACACCGCAATACATCCAAAATGTGAAACAATTGCATATTTCATATGCACCATCAGAAAACTGTCACAACATCAGAACTTCAGAAATGAAATTAATAATACCATAAGCGTAATCACAACGCGTAGCGCAGTGCGTTCTGCCCATGTCTGTTAATGGTGCGCGTACTTTTAAAACAAACTGCAAAGCTATCACAACCGTAGCGATTGTTTTTAGATTATTATTGTCAGAATACACGTGTCTTAGTCCATCCAGATCAGCGACTGAGTTGTGTTCCTACGAGCCTCCTCCCCCTAAAAACGACACAGTGAAAGTTGTTTGTTCAAGCAGCTTAATGCGACTGATGGTTTTGGTACAAGGTTAAAGCGACCTCACATGCAGACTTTCCTGCTAATTAGTTAATGCATAGCACCCTAGCATTCTACATCTGAAATCAATGTATGCTTAAAAAAAAAAAAATTGAGTGCAGTTAACAAGTCAATAAGACTGGGACCAGTGGTGTAGTGGGGATTTTATCACTGGGGGAACTCTCCAAAAAAAAAAAAAAATTATATTAAAAAAAAAAATGTTACTCGCCTGGTTAGACCCAAGTTACAAATGCTTTAGCCATATACAGGGTAGGGGAGCAAAATAAATCACCATCCATAGATTGTGTATTATTCTCAACTGGCATGTTTATTGAAAACTAGAGTGTTCAGATGAACACGTGTCGCCTGCGAAGCATTAGTTTGAAGTGTGACTACCGGACAGACAGACGGACGGACAGACAGACAGACGCCGGACAAAGTGATCCCTATGTGACGTTATGCTTCGCAGGCGACACAAAAAAAGAGGTTATAAATCAGACAATTAAGATAATGGGTATACCATTATTCAATATGTCCACCATTATTAGCAATAAAAGGTGCACACAATTCAGGGGAGTGGTTGAGGGATTGTTTGTACTTTAAATGTCAGTGTAAGTTTTGCTTCCCCACCCTGTATGAGAAGTATACTTTCACTTAGTTACTTTGACACTGGGAACTTAGTTACTCGTTTCAAATTAAAATATTGATTTAATTCGCCATTTACAGATTATTTGGATTTGGCGTGTTCGAGAAGAACAACGGTGTATCTTTGTGCAGATGTGTCTGCCAGTGAGCGTGGAGCTCCAAATTTATGCACGCAGTGACAATATTTTATCACTAGATGGCACACCAGGATCAGTTATTGAATATTCACATCTGCCAGTAAACTCCTGTGTCCTACATGGGCGCGGTCGCGGAAGATTGTGCGCGTTGTAGGCTATTTGCAAATGAATGCTGACCGGGTTATCCGTCGCATCTTGTTGTCAGAAGTGGTAGCTCAAGTAGGCGGGCACTGGATCAAAGCAGGGTTTGTTTCCAGCCAAAATGCACTGCATGGAGGGCAGAGAGCCCCCTCTCTCCCCGTGACAAGTTGCAAGGCAATTCATCTAACCATAACCGTCCAAAGCAGTTAAATTGAGGTGGAAAATGATCCATAAAGCAAATATCCTGCATAGTTCCTCGACTTTAATAAGCAGCTATTGCGAAAAAAATAATAAAAATCAGTGATGAAGTGATTACCTGATTTCGGGCTTCCACTGCCAGCTCTTCTTTGACATGTGCTCACCACAGAGATATACAATAGGAGCATTCGTGCGTGGAAGACGTGATTACGGCGCTGCTATTTCACCTTGCAACAAGAAATGCTATTTTCCGATTGGCTGATAGGTTACTGATTCAAGCAGAGCCGTCTGCCTTCGCCTCATCCATTCTGCTAATCTCTTTTATATACAGTCTATGTTACTAATGTGCGGCGAGTTTAATCACTTCTCAGCGTGAGACTTGAGAGCCCTGTTAATAATATTTGTGAATTGCAGTATGTATTATTACTTTATTATAAGCTATACAATGGTGAAAATGATAACAGAGGCATTTTTTAAAATAATTATTTGACAAATAAAAAAAAATCTCGCCAAAAGAAAAAAAAAATCTCGCCAAAAAGACTGGGGGAACGCCGTTACCCCGTGTCCCCCGACCACTACATCCCTGACTGGGACATTATAAGACCACTAAGGAAGAGCCTGTCCTCTCCCTAAAAACATACAGCCCGGAGGCTTAAAAACAACGGGGAGTGTTTTTTGCGATTATTGTCATGACTTGAAAACGAAACTTTATCCAGCAAATCTGAGAATACAAAACGTAGAAAACGCGGTAATTGAAACACAGTCTGATATCACTTCTGCTCTCCGATCTGCAGTATTAGTCATCGAAGCCTAGGGCGAATAAATATACGATTAGACTTCTGCAGCAGACCAGCTAGTTTACTCGTAATTTCGCGTATTGTGCACTTACATCGTTATTGTCAGACGAGTATTTACATATTTGCCGCATGCTAATGCATTGCCATTCTCATCGAGCTGTGATTGGCTGATGGCACGTACAATGGTACCACAGCCAACCGACTTCCAGAAAAAGATTTTGCAGCCTAACATGCCGTACAAGCGCAGACAGTGCTCTCCCCTTACCCAGACGTACACACAAACTGCGCGACATGAGCACGCAGCCAGCAATCGGACTGGGACAGAATGGCGAGTAATTACCTTCCACACATTCCTTTATTCAAATAAATAAATAAACTAATTCATTAATTAATTTTAAAAATGCTTTAGGGGGCTAAACCGGGGCTATGTACATTTGTGACGGGGCTATAGCACCCCCAACCCCGGTGTAGCGCCGTCCCTGATGCCATGTATATAGGGTATTTGAGATTCCCATATAAGAAAAAAAAACCTACGGTGGTTACAGCACAAAATCATCAGATTGTTGAAGGAAACGCTGGTATTCAGATCAATGTTGTGACACTCATGTTTTTGTGGACATGGTTATTGTACATCTAAAATGGATAAAATGTGAAAATAACCTGACAAATAACATCATGTTCATCAAACCTCAATCTCAAAAATCAGTTTTTATTCAATATTCAACATAATATTAACTACTATTCTAAGTCAACACTATAACCTATCATGGCGAATTTGATTTGATTTCAGTTACAGAGTCAGGATGCAGTCAACGAAGCTGCCAACCAGCCACCCCCAATTGATGAATTGCCAAGCCCATCACAGACCTCCACTCCCAAAAGCAGTTGCCAGAAAACTGTGAGAATGCCTCATCCTCCGGAGTATGTTGTGTACACGGATTCTGAGCTCAACATGGTCCGGAGCCAGTACTTTGAACTGCTCCGTATTGGGAAAGCATCACAGTCCACAATGTCCAAGGAACTCTTTTGCAGACTGATACGAAACACCATAACAAGTATGGTGGCAATTCTCCGTGCGAGTACCTTAGGGCAGATGTACCCCTCAAAGGGAGAACTCCGGGCAGTGGCTGAGCAGATCGTTGATTATTACCCAATGCTGCGTGACACGTCAGATATGCCTTATGTAAGTGCCTTTTCTCTTTCAAATAATACTTTAGGCTTGGGCTGGGGAAGAGGGATTAATGGCCCAAACATTTCTTTCCCACAGCTGACTGTGTACTCTAAAATGTTCAAGCGTGTACAAAACATCAAGTCCCCAAGGAAAAGGCAAGGATGAATGCCACAACGAGGGGTACCGAAGAGGTCTCTCTTTGAATCAAGTCCAGATGATAGTGATGCTTCAACAGCTTCAACCAATGTGTCGGGTGCCTCAACTGTATTACTGCCAGACAGCGATGATGGCAACAGTAGTCTCAGTCCAGGTATGGCAATAGAGAAGTAAATAAGTTCTAAACATGTTTCACCACAGTAAGATTTTTTTTGTAAAGAGCTGTGATCATGACTTCTTCATTTTATGTTTTATGTCCTTGTATTTTACCCTTTCTCTGTATGTTAAGACCAGGACAGTCGCAAGACACAAGCAAGGCACTATAAAACCTTACAAATGATGTACAGCAAAACTAACTCAAAGCCAAATAAGAGCGATGTCGCTCAAATTCTGGACTTGGAGTTTGTAGCCAGACGTTCCTTTATAGATTCAGATTCAACAAAGGAAGAAGAGAGGGCAGTGAAGATTATGGATGCCTATCCATGCTTTAAAGATCCTCAACATGTAAGTAATTTTGAACCATTTGAACCCTTAACTTTTTAGCAGTTTTTTTTCTTTGTCGTTATTTCCATGTTAGCTCTTCTCCATTGACCACAGTACCGTTATCACATTTACATCTATTTGGCATTTGGCAGACGTTTTTATCCGTCTATCATTTGTCAACTATCAATTACATCAGAGAAATTTAGGATTAAGTGCCTTGCTCATTGGTGGCAGTCAGATTTAATCCACAATTTCCAGGCTATAAGCATGCTAGCCAGATTCCTTACCCGTTATGCCACCACTGCCAATTTAGTAAATCTGCTGTATGTCCAATTTTGTCTTGTAGGCAATTGATGAGCTTGGGCGTATCCTGGGTGGCACCAACAGAACATACATTGATGACAACAAGAAAAGATGGGAAACCTTCTGTGCAAATGTGCCATTCTATGGTCTCTGGAAGAAGGTCCTGAAGCCCCCCATTCCTGTGGACATGCGTGGAGGTATGTATTGTAATCTGCATCCATCAGGTCCCAATCCTACCCAAGTCTGCATATGCTTGATGCATCTGATCTATGACTCTGGATAAACCCTTTAAGACTATACTTTTAACTATGGATTTAACACAAAAATATGCAAAAACCCAAACATTCAACAAGTATCATTGTAAGGTTCAATGCATATTCATTTCTTCTGTTCTGCTGTGGTTTCTATCCAGCTGATTTCACCATTGCCCTTCTGAAAGCGTTGCCATTGCTCTTCCCATCACCAACACAACCACCAAAACGTCTGGGAGGTGCCAGTGAAGCACTAATTCATGTCCTTGAGGTGAGGATTATGTTGTGTAGTGTCCACATTGTTTTTGTTCTTTTAAGCTCTACATCTTGACATGTGTTACATTTGGTTAATCTATAGGAAAATGAGGATCCCAACAAGTATCTTGAGAAACGCCCACTGTCGTCCCCAGTCCTTCTGTACGACGGCAGAGCCTGCATTCTCGCAATTGGCAACAATCCTGTGAGTCCCCTGGAGGAAATCTTCAGTGGTATGGTTGCATTGATGGCCTACTACTACACCCTTCACTTGACCTATCCCAAGTGTGTTGCCACACTTTTATCAGTCATACAGACTGAGGTACTTCATGACATGATTCATGATCAGGATGCCACTACGGCATACAAAAAGGCGATCACAGAATGGAGGTTTTTTATTCAGAAGTAGCTTTCAAATGTTGCAAAAGTAAGGAAGAAGAAAACATACTTGATATATGTTCTAATTGTAGTAGCAGTATGATGAAGTTTGAGAATCTTTAGTGTGATTGTTTAGTTGCAGTGAGTTTTGCTATTAAAAAAACCCTTTTGTTTCATACAAAGAAAGAAAATAAGGACATGTTGTTAATACTGTACAAAAACCCTTTTGTTTCATGCAAAGACAGAAAATAAGGACATCTTATTAATACTGTACAATAACCCATTTGTTTCATGCAAAGAAAGAAAATAAGGACATCTTGTTAATACTGCAAAATCTTTCATGTTATGTCCACCTCAATTTTAATTAAAGTATGTGGACTGTTCTTCCTGGTTTGTGGTGATTCTTTTAATTTTTTGAACGATTGCATGTTTCTCCTGTGTTTTCACTACGAACTGTCGCTAATTCCCTTTAGCGAAGTCTGAATACGATGCAGACTTGGGGAAAGGGCTCAGAAAGGGTGCAACATTAATGCCTATTTATTTTAAGATGAGGCAACTTGTTTTCAGTGACTACTAACTTCTTGATCTGAAAATGTAAGACTGATTTTAAGCACAGTACTTGTATCTAGAATTTAGCATCTCTGAACTTACTATCAGGCCAGTCATACTAATCATAACTTGATTTTAAGTATGTTTATCTAGAATTTCGCAGAATTTAAAACATTTTATCCAGAATTTAGTGTCTTTGATCTTATTATCAGGCCATTCATACTAATCATAACATGTTTTTAAGTATGTTTATCTAGAATTTTGCAGAATTTAAGTCATTTTATCTAGAATTTGGCTGCTGAGAACTTGTTATCAGACCATGTACACAAATGAGAAACTGGTCTTAAGTGTGTTTATCTAAAATTTTGCATCCATAAACTTATTTCGAGGCCATGAACACTTACTAGAGACTGCTTAATTCTAGTCTTGAGGTAGTTTATTTTAAGATAACTTGTCAAGTAAAATTATCTTGCTGCATGGACAGATAATTTCACTACTTTTAAGTCATTTTCTGATAGATTTAAGCATTTATATCTAAAATTTTGGCCAAGCTTTTTTGCAGTGCCCTTGGCGCGGTTCGTTTGGCCCGGTGTGAATGCAGTCCGAGACCTCTGGTGCGGCCCAAAGAAGCGAACTCTAGTCCGCTTGTTGGAGGCGGTCTCGGGCCGCTTGCAAATGAACTCTGGAGCGGTTCATTTCTGGTGTGAACTCTACCCACACCAATCACAGGAAGCGTACCATTTGAAGCGCCGTTTCCTGTTTTGGGGACTGGAAAAATTAGCAAGCTGTGGCTAAAAAATGAGCGGCAGGGGACAAACCTGGAGTCCCGAAGAGCAAAGATGCCTTCTGAATATATGGGCAGAAGAGAACATTTCTCAGCTTCTGGAAAAAGTATACAAGAACACTGAGGTGTTCAAAATATTCAGCGAAAGAATGAAACAGAATGGGTTCAACCGAACTTTTGAGCAGTGCCGTGTAAAAGTAAAGAAGCTCCGTCAACAATACATAAAAATACGCGACGCGTTGCAGAAAAGCGGTAGTTCTTCCGATATCAAAGATAAATTTATTTGGTATGACGATCTCGATAATATCTTGAACACAAGACCCATGGTGAACCCCATTGACGTAGTTGAGTCCTACGAGGATGAGTCGCCAGTCGCGGAGAGCTGCAGTTCCACCGCTGATGCCGAGGCGGATAACCGCAATTATTCCGGGGATGCAGAGGACTCCGATAAAAATGGTAAGTTCATAAACTCATATTTCGACCGTGTTGTGTACAGACTTTGAAATCTAGCAGATTGATTAATAAGCAACAACTGGAAACCGGGAGGGCAAAACGCATGCCTTTAAACAGCACTGTTTTTTTTTTTTTTTCCAATCAATTTTTTTCTTTAAAAATTTGGGAGCTCTTCGAACATCCAGCTATTTCACGTGTGGCTTACTCGCTTCTACAAGGTAGCCGAAGTAAAGAAACAAAATGCTTCTTTTGGATGTGAAATACTTTTGCTAAGAAGATCATGAAGTGCACGTTTGGTAAACTGCTTTGCAGGACATTCCAAATGGACTCGGATAATAAACAGTATTTTTTTTAATCAACCTATTTCGGCAAGTGAATAAAACATTTATTTATTGGCATTTACGTACTATGTACTCGCCTTAACATTGCATTAAGAAGGAATCTGTGCTTTTAACTGTCAGTGGATTATTGATATAGGAAATCGTGTTAAAGACAATGATCGGAAATGGGTCAATAATCGTAGACTATGCTTCTTATGGGTATTTTTCGCCCCTTCTGTTTACTGAATGGCAGCCGCCACTGACAAAATCAAATGTAACATTAGCGTATGACATTCGCGAGTGAAACGTAATTGTTGTCATGAAATCGTACGAATACTGCCCATAACAGTGGTATACCCACACTAACACTGAATTGCTGATCATATCTCACTGTCAATAGGTGACACAGCTGTGGACTGCCAAAAAGACGGTGGACTACCCTCTGATAAAACCCCAGACCAGGCTCAGCTGCCAGTAAAGAGATCTGCTATTCCTGGGGCTGCATCCAGAAAAAAAAAGCAAAGACTGGCCTGGACGGCAGAATCAAAGAACATTTGGCTGAGCAGACTAAACAACTGAATGCCCTGATGGAAGCTGAGCAGCACCATATGCAACAGGAGTCGGCTAACTTTGAGTGTTTTTTTACCAGCACAGCAAGAAGCTGAAGAGCGACGATTAAAGGCCTTACAGGAGCAAATTCAAGAAAATAATCAAAGGTTTATGCAGCTAATTGGAACTGTTATGAATAACATGTCAAGTCAAACATCATGCCCACCTCTGCCCAATTGGATGTCAGGGCAGCCTCAGACATCATACTCCATGCCCCTACTGCCCACACAGCATGCTGTGCCGCCTCAACCCATGCCCCACCAGTCGGCCATGTTCACTGCACCCTTCATACCTACCACAGTATTCAGGCCCACTCCACCAGCTATACCTACTCCTTCAGCCATGCCCGCTCCTACTCCAGTGAGGCCGCCTTCCTCTGTGAGCCCAGAGCTTGAGTGCCAACAGCCCATGCCTCTGACTATTACCCTTGAAGAAGAAAATGATGGTCCAAGTATTTCCTTTTGTAAGTGACTGAGGTCTAAGGCAAAACGCCAAGTTTGTACTAATTATTTAATGGCTTAACGGTCTGCCAACTTGAAATGCTGTTGTTGAAAATGAAGCAACTCAAATTTTTCCTGTATGTGTGTATATATAAATATATATATAGAAATGTTCTGCTTGATTGAACTTTGTTACGTCTGAACATTGAAGCTGCCAGAGTACTCCTTTATAGGTTCTAAAGGTTTGCCATTGTATTGAAATGGATAAGGTTTTTGATGTTAATGCACTATTTCGGTATAAAAATGATGTAGCCTTTTTTATTTTTCATGTCTGAAAGATTTGCTACAGATATTGCTGCCTTTTTTGTTTTTTTTTTCTGATGTAGCAGTTGTTTTCATACTGTAGCAATGACTGCACATGAAAAACATTTTTTATACTGATTTTGTGTAGCAGTTTTTTTTGATATTGTAGCAATCAATAATATTTTTGCACTTTAAAAAATATTTTTGCACTTAAATAAACATTTGTTCAAAGCAATGTGCATCATGCAGTATGTTGACAAAACTGACAGTCAATTTCAAAAGTACTTCCTTTGATACTGATAAAGTCAGTAGTAATCGAAACATGATGTGAGTGAGCTCAGTCGAGATTCATCATTTGAAAACATTCAGTATATTGAACATTGTACATTACACAGTATACTATTGTACATCATTTGTATAGAGTAACAACCAAAATTAAGCTGAAAGTGCAATCTGGGCCCAAGTAAAGCAAATCCCTCCTCCTCCTCCTCTCCTAAACTCTGGCAAAATAGGCACACAGTGCATTTCTAATGTCACGGCCAGCATTAGCCTGATTCCCCTGTGCAGCTGCAGTTTCCTCACCTCCACCATGACCCGCCTCTCCAACTCTTACAAAAACTGCCTCATCCTCATCAATGGATTCATTATTTACTTCACAAAAATTATGAAGCACACAACAGGCCATTATTGTTCTGCTGACAAAAGTGATGTGGGTGTCATTTCTCTTGAGTAGGCACCTCCACCTACCCTTGAGCCTACCAAATGCTCTCTCCACGGTCATCCGCGCCTGACTGAGTCGTTGATTGAACTGGACTTGTTCTGGTGTAATGCCTCTTCCCTTAGGAAACGGCTTCATGAGCCATGGGAGAAGGGGGTAAGCGGAGTCCCCAAGGATGACTAGAGGCACATCCACCCCCTCGAATGTCTCGGTCCATCCAGGCACCAGGGTTCCAGCTTGGCCGCGGCGGTAGAGTGAGGAATTGGCAAATACTCTTGCATCGTGGACTTTACCCGCATAGCCTATGTTAATGTCCCAGAACATCATGCGATGATCCACCACTCCTTGCAGCAGCACAGAAAAGAACCCTTTGCGATTGAAGTAGTCGGCAGGTGTATTACTCGGAGCAAGGATCCCAATATGAGTACCATCAATGGCTCCAGCAACTTGTGGGAAGTGCCATTTGTCCCGGAAGGCTTGCACGATGGCTCTAAGCTCAGCTACAGTTGGAGGTCTGATGAAGTTCGGTCTCATGGTGTTATTAATGGCTGTGATCACCTCTTGGCTGATCATGCAGGCTGTTGACCTTCCCACCCCAAACAGGTGGGAGACAGACCTGAACTCCAGATTGGTGGCTAGCCGCCACAAACATATGGCAACCCGTAGCTCAACAGGGACAGGTTGGCGGTAGTGGGTGTTGCTCCTGGTGAGACTTGCTCGCAGAAGGTCACATAAGTGCATAAAGGTGCCCCTTCTCATGCGAAAGTTTTGCTGCCATTGCCTGTCAGTCCAGGTCTCACTCACGTCCTGCCACCACTGAGAGGTTCGGGGTTGAACCCACATGCACCTGCAGCATAGGAGAAACTATTTTTAATAAATTTTATTTGTATTGCACCTTTCCTACAAGAGAAGCAGGTCCAAGTGCTTTATGACAAAGAAATGACACACAGCTTCACATATGTAAAAGACATTAAAATGCTAAAAATGTCAACGTTGCAATGTTTATTATTTAAACACTTTTTCTATGATGTCATATTGTGATATATAACATACATTTTTTGTATTATGCATGCTAATATTTACTCTTGATGAAAGAGTAGCAACATTTATGCATGATTTTCTTTTTTTCAGGGAGGCAATGTACCCAATAATACAGAGCCTCGCATTCATTCATTTAAGGAAATGCATGTATTCTATAAACATAAGCCAGGCTATATGCTTACCTCCTTGGTACCCTTAGCACGGCAAACAAGTTGTGGTATGATCTCAGCAGAGCCAACCGTCTTCGGTGGTAACGTCTTCGGATTGAAGAAAGTCTTCCATTAAACACGTGTGTAATTAAATTGTTTAATGTGCGCCGTCTGAGCAGATGTTCACATGCGCGATCTGTTAATGTCTGCTGATATGCGGTCCACGTCAACACCAACAGGTATAAAATAACCTGGCGATTTTCCATTATGTACAGCAGAAAATGCGCGGCTGTTGTCTTTCTCCCCGCCTGTCCGACCAATAACTGAACGGCATTTGCGCGCACATGACCTTTGTTTACAATTTATAGTCCGTTTGAGTTTTTCCTTTTTGAACGTGAACCGAACCAGCTGGAAAACTAAACATTGTATCATTGTCGCATTTAGTGCGGAGCAAGGAAGCGAACTATTGGGTGTGAACACGACCTTAAATGATCCTGGTATCAATTGGGAAATGGTGAAAGGACAGGGTAGGGAGGAGGAAGAATTTCTAGATGTTATAAATGATAATTTATTGGTGCAGCATGTTAATAAACCTACCAGAGAGAAGGCAATTTTAGACTTAGTGCTCTGTAATGACCCTGATAGAATTAGCAATGTTGAGGTACTGGAGCCACTTGGGACAAGTGATCACTCTGCTGTTAATTTTGATGTTTCATGGGAAGTTAAAAAGGTCTATTCTAAAACAAAAATTTTCAATTTTAGGCGAGCAAACTTTGACAGGATGCGCTCATATCTAGGTGAAATAAAATGGGAGACACTCCTGGACTGTGAGTCCGTAAATGAGATGTGGGAAAGATTTAATGCGGTTTTACTTGAATCACAATGCAGATTCATACCGAAGGTGTCCAAAAGTAAGCTGAAAAAGCAGAATCCTCAGTGGATGACCAAAAGTATTCGTAGGATTTTGAGGGAAAAGAGGAATCTTTATAAGATGTACATAAAGGATAACAATGAGAACACTAAGGCTGAATACTGTAAAATATGGGCAGTGGTCAAAAAAGAGCTGAGGAATGCTAGAAGAAAGTATAAAAGACAAAGGGCAGATGGGGCAAAAACTAACCCTAAGTGCTTCTTTCAGTACTGTAGCAGAAAAAGGAAAGTGAAAGAGCAGGTTAAGTGCATAAGGAATAAAAACAGATCGCTGCTATATGATAACAAGCATATTGAGGATACCTTAAAGGAACAGTCCACCGTATTTTCATAATGAAATATGTTTTTCTATGAAATGAGACGAGATGATACGTACCTCTCCGAGCTTTGAGCAATCACCCAGTCAGCCAGACGGGCTGCCACTCCTGTTAGCATTTGTAGCTAGACTCATTGTGGTCAACGGTATTTTTCGGGGCTGTAGTTAGATGCGACCAAAGTCTTCCACGTTTTTCTTGTTTACATAGGTTTATATGACCAGTGACATGAGTTCGGGTTCCGGGACGCAAATCCAAAAGTGGCTTTTTCTATGCTGTGGGAAGTGCGTACTATAATGACAGACGTAGTAACACCTTCTGCGCGCTTCGACAGCGCATTGACACCTTCACTTCTGATTTCTTTTCTCTCCCACGACCCCCCCTACTTCCGTAAATACAACCAACGTGACTGCACTGCACTACTTGGTACACAGTCAGGAAGCCAGAGCTTGCAGAAAATTATAAATAAGGGATAATTAACGAGAGGGTGTGCATTCCACGGTTTTAATGCACGACGCGAAGTTCGCGTCGGGTGGTTGCCTCCGCGAAGAGCATTTAAACCGTGGAATGCTCACCTTCGAGTTGATTATCCCGCTTATACCATGGTCATTTGCCAGCAATATCAAATCGCAGCATTAATCTGAAACGGAGATTATGCATAACCCAACATTATGCGCGATTATGCGGACTGTAGCTAACTTGCTACCCACAATTACAAGGAATTTATGACGGTTTCCGCAGTCAGCGAGCTGAAATCAGTCTGCTGGCAAAGGAGTTTCCCAAAGGGAATGCACCTTAATTTCAAGGGAAATGAAAAATGCTCCATTCAACTCCTTGGATTCCCCTGAGAATAACAAGACCAAACATGATAGGAATGTATACTTATATGATGCAGTTGTCATGAAAAAGCCTTAAAATGGAGCATTAGAGTTGAATTGAGTTATAAATAACTGATTTCTTCACAGGATATTGAACATATAAACATAATATGACTTTCCCAGAGATTTAGATTACTTTAAACAGATTAATGTAATTGGACTTTGGGCCTTGGGACAGCCAGGGCTTTGCGACTCCACCCCCCCGCTGAGCAAAGCCAGAGACGCGACCCCCCACAGGCAGGCTGCAGGAACATCCTAGGGAATGTCATAAAAGTTTTACTGCTGGCTCTGGATCGAGCTTCTCAGCCATATGTTCAGATTCTACAAATCGCTGACCCCGTAAAACAGAGGTCCACACACGGGGTCATAAAGGATTATTCAAGTGGTTTATGGCTGATAATGCGAGTACCAGGTGTTATGGCCCCAATTTGTTATTACATTTGCAACACAACAGCAACAGTAAGGGATGACAGACACAGTTTTAAAAACTTAAACACATTTAATGAACAAACAACTAACTACGCTACTGAACAAGATTGAATACAACAAAAAACAGAAAAAACAGAAATATTTACAGTCCCTTTTTGGTGGGGTGGCTTGGTGATGTCCTGGGTGAGGAAAATGCTCAAACACAGGCAAAAATCCACAAAAGAAACTTCACAGGTCTTGAGCAGAATGACAGGTCTGGTCACATGTATCCTTCTCCTTGAAATTTCTCCTACTACTTTACTGTCTCAATTCTCCCCTTTATATACTCTTCTGCAGACCCCTCCCACCTTTAAGACTTTTTTTTTTCTTCTCTCTGGGACTTGTTTCAGACATGCCCGAAACATGCCCAAACCTAGCTCCAGTCTGAGCCTAACAAAAAAAAATGGTAAATACTGCCATCCTGTGGCCTATATTCACATTACACAGGGAATGCTTACTGAGACTATAGAAGAAAAGTTTATGAGAAATTACAGATTTTAAGAGTAGTTGAGTTTGAATCACCTGATATAAATGTATTATTTCCTCTCGATGCAGTATAATTGAGAATTTAGAGAAGTGTTGTTTGGGACATTAAAAGAAAGAGAGACAACCGTTGGATTAACACAAAACATGGAAAAAAACAGACAAAAGACGAAAAACAAAAAACTTTAAAAGTATTTTATCTAAGTTTGTTCTATGAGTCTATTACCTGAAGTTGGTTGGCGTACTAGTTGAACCAATTTTATTATGCCAAACAAAATGATAATTTGAAAAGTACCTTTTCCTAAAATCATGAATAATAGAGATCGCAGAACAAACCAGCACATAAACCATAAACTTTCCCACCCTTGACTAGGGAAAGCAAAAACATTGTACATGCTACTCACTACGTAACCAACCAACAGGAAAAAACCCCAGAGGGAAAAAATCCAGTGGAGGTTACAATATCAAATTATTTAGGGGTTTGATCTAAAGTGCAATTAAAAATACTGTTACAGGCAAAAACAATGGAATATTTACATGAGGTAAATTATGATGTTCTACTGTGAGATGTTGTAAATTGTGAAATTTAAATGTCCAGACATTCAGCAACTTGTGTCACATGATATGATCTGGAGATTAACTGAAAGAGTTGAGCCGATGCACATATTAGCTGGTCAGAAGAAGTTTTGTAATAATCTCCAATTTAATTTTGAAAAATATTAGGAAGATAAATTAAGCTAAACTGCATTAATGCATATGTAGTTCTACCTTACTTAATCAATTTTTAAGGCACGCTACCTTTGGCCTTCAGTGTAAGGAACCTCTATACCCCAGTCCATTAATTGCCACATATTAAAAAATAGAATTTAATTGATTCCTCACAACCCACTTTTGTATTAACCCACACTCTTTACAAGCAATTCACAGATCACAATCACAAGCATAACAGCAGTTTGTCCATATGAAGATGTCCTTTGTCCTGTCCAGCTGTTGTAGAAATGATGTACGAGGTCCGGCGGCCGCCCGCGTTGGTGCACATATTGGTTGAAATTTGAGTGTGTGTCCTTTATAAGTTGCACAAAGGAAGAACTGGCTCCCAGGAGCTAGAAGGGTAGACAAGGAATATTGTGCCCTGCTGTGTCTAACCCTTGTTTCGTTACCACGTTTGTGGTAAAAGCATATAAATGGGGTTTCTGTTCCTCAGGTGAGTCTGGCCAAGTCCGGCTTTCGAATCTTTGATGCCTGAATAGAAAATTTTGGCAACAGCACCCTGCCAAATTGACAACAACAAGAGGGACCAAGGCAATGTTATAACTCCCCCCGCAGGAATCAGGAAGTGTGAAAGTTAATTGCAAACATTTTGGACTGAGACGCTCAGCATGAGTTGAAATCTTCCTGAGCCAGCAAACTGTTCTGTGGGAAAGCAATAGATGAGAGAGTTAAACACAGTGCCAGCAATCACCCCACAATTCACATGTCCCCATCGTCTGTGCACCCTCATGAAACCTCAAGGGGGACAGTGACTGAGGAGAATGAATGACACCCGAGATTCCATCACCCTTGTTTCCAGAAAGAAAGAACAGATGCAATTATTACCAAAGTTTAAATGGAACAATGCTTTATGGCTTTCCCTTCATATCAGGATAAAACACAGACAAACATGGAGAAAAGCAAGTGGTGTGTATGTGTGTATGTGTATGTGGGTGTGTGTACACATGTACGTGGGGGCATGCTTGTGTGTGCGCGTGTGCGTGTGAATGAGGGTTGTAAAGTGGGCTCTTAGGGGGCCTGCTACCCTGAGTGGGTGTTTTATGGCCCCGCAATTTTGTAGGATGTTCATCCTCCCCCTGGTGCTCTTTGGTGCAAAGACTGGAAGAGAGTGAACTATGCAGGGTGACTGTCTGCATAGTTTCAAGTCTGAAATAGTTAAAAACAAACAAAAACATAAACGAAATTAAATCGTGCACTCTCTCAGAACGCAGGCCCAAACTTTACGTCCACCTTGTTATCCCCCCGGCATATAATGCAGGGGGATATAGCTATCGCTCTGTCCGTCTGTCTGTCTGTAAACATTCTCTTGTCCGGAGCATAACTTGAAAACCATTCAGTATTTCCTCACGAAATTTGACATGTAGGTCAGGTGTCATATGTAGATGTGCTTTTTGGTATTTAGGAATTTCGTGAGCAGTTAATCCATGAATGTGGGGGGCCGGGGGGATACGACATTGCCAGATTGCTCTTGTTGAACATAGTCGACTCTGGCAAAGGGTGAAGAGTGAAGGGGATCAGAGAGAGAGGGCACAAGAAGAGGAATGGCATGCTATGAGAAGATAAGGTAATTAAGAATAGAAATATACCAATCTTTGCCAAAAGTGGCCAAATTCATCTGGCTCCAATACCTTGGGATAAAGGTAAATTTGATAAAATGAATTTTAAAACGGGAGGAAAATCCATCTCCCAAAAGATAATCCATTGTAAGCATTTTGAAATCTAATTACCCACTTTTGCCGTGGGGGCAGGGAATATAGACTTACTGTCCACTAGATATTTGGAGCTTCAGATGTTATTTGATGCACAGGGACAATGACAGTAAACAAATGGTCAAACAAACATTAATTCAAAGCAGTGCATTTGGTGGTTAGTGAGATCCACACAAAATGCAATGAGACCAAACGGTTTACTTCAAATATAAGGTTAGACGGCAAGTAGGTTTTTTAGTGAATAGCCACACTCAAGATGGTGGTTGCAGGCATGCAATTTGTTGTAACACATGCAATTTAGTGTTGGTTCCGCCTTCTCCTTCTTTTCGGGAGGAAAACCGGAAGCCAGCAGTAAAACGTGGCAGTGATTGGCCGATTTGAAGAGCGCCATTTTACACGCATTTATGATGAGGACTGTGTCAACCAACCAGCTTACCGGCTACGAGCCACTTTACCCTATTACACGGATTGGCATGGGGGCTGTATCAGCCAACCAGCCCACCGGTGAATAGTGACGTGACCCAGTAGGCTGGCTAGGACCTCCCCCTCTCAGAAGAAGCACCAACTCACATGCAAACTCAACCAATGGCAACTCTCAGATGAAACAACGTTATACTCCCCAACAACGCGAGCCAAAATGGCGGGCCGTTCAACTTGATAACCCTTTGTGCAAAGGTAATGTGGCAGCCTCAGTACACACTTGGGAGAACCTCAAATTTGGCTCTCACAGGCTAAGAGTATTCAACCCCTTCAGTGGCAAGCATCATCTCCGCCATTGCATGGCTACGAGGCGCGCCACCCCTCAACCGCACAGCCTAGGTACAAATAATACAACCAACCTACGGTTTTCAGAGGAGCACGACCCAATGTGCCAAACAACAACAGATATTCGCATCCACTTATGAATTCCGAAACCCCCGACTGCACACAGAAACCCAATCATCTCCAACTTGCCATTAAACCTACTACCCAAAAGCATGAAAATATCAAATGGTCCGGATTATTCCGAAGACACAGCAGTCTAAAGAGATAATAAAAAAACAACGCAGGCTTATGCAAACATTCCCTTAACTTGCACTTCATTCTCTGATCCCGAAAAGACAGATTTGAAACTTGTGCCCGGTTTCTACAGTCCCAGGCCTATTTGGGGATATGTCGACCCCTCAGCAAGGGTCTCTATGCAGTGAATTCTAACTTTCCCTGCATCTACGGAGTAGAAAACACTGCATTACCTACCGAATGTGGATGGAGCCGACCGGATCGCATAAACTAGGATCACCTCGGATATGTGGATTCACACACCAGCCAGCACAATGCGGAACATCTCGGAACACTTCGGAAAACAGAACCATGCACTCCCGATTATAGGCTTCGCCAGTATGGTACGCAAGCCATTACGCCACAAGATGGGATAACCTTATTTGTTTGCTCCCGAATCAATTGTCAATGTCCCATGAGGGATCATAGCCTACACTCTAAAAAGTGTATTTTAGTAGTAGTTGAAGTAACATAGTGTTTTATATGATTTTCATTCAGATATCTGCTTTAGTGATGGCAATCTACTTTTGTGGATTACATCAACCTGAAGAATACAGTTTTTCCCATAAGGTACTACTCTCATTTCACTGAAAGCGCGGCAGTTAGGTTTTTTGTGCGTCTGACGTCATGACGTCCGCGCCCTTTCCAGATTTTTCCACCTGCAGTGAAGCCGCTCCCTCCATTAACATTGACTTTGAAAAAGGGTAAGTACGAGGCCAATAAATGTATGTTTTAAATTTAAAAATAATGTAACATAGTAGACATAAAAAAGTCCACCCGAATTAGCAAAAATTTGTCGTTTAAGTGTGTATTAAACGGACTACGTTAACAAGTTTTAAATGGACGTTAGTGTAATATTGTGGATGAATTTTTACAGATTTTTGTGAAGAAGTGTATCGTTAGCTATAGCTTTATGTTCAATCCTCTGATGTGTAACCTTAACATTAATCTCGCTAATTCTGGTAAAATCAACAGCCCGGTGATTGTTAAGATGGTCAGAAGTAATAAAAATCGCTAACATTTTAGGCTAACAGTCCCTGTTGCTCTGCCAGGTAACAGAAGCATCTTGCTAACGTTAGTCAGTTTGAAGGAAGTGCTAACACTTGGTGGTTCGGTTAGCGTGGTTCATGCGAACGTTAAATTGCCAGGTTGGTAATTTGCTTTAATTTATTACGATACTACAAAGTTGTACAGTCATGTTGTGTATTGGTGTAAGTTAGCTGCTTATTAGTAAATTAGCACAAGGCAAACGACCTTGCAACCCCTTCAGGGCGTTTTTTCTCTCTGTTTTTCCAATACGCGACTTTGGTTAAGGCTACTTTGTTTGGTCCGTGTTTTCACACTTTTTCACACAGACTAACCAGAGACTCACGGCCACGCTTATGTGGGCGATGTAAAGTTGAGTCTTGAATTAATCTCTTAGATAGCATGAAAGTAACGTTACTGCCGCCAAACGAGTTGCTTCCGATGTAACTATGAGGAGACCGGGTGCTTAAAAACGCGCGAGTGGCATTCAGCTGCCACCTACGAGTGAGCACCAAACCCAGCTGTTCACTGATTACTAGGCTTAGAGTCGGCATCTCAGTGCCAGAGCTGTCTTTGCGTTTCCTGGCAATTATGAAGGCGGCGATGAAAAATGCCAGTTGTGTGCAAGCACCACGGCTAGACCGCTCGGTGGCTAACATTAAGGATAGGGCAAACATTACCCAGCTCTTTGTTGTGCCGGTGTGCTAATAAGCAGCTAAAATTATGTTGGCTTGTGTCAGCTACTGCTGCATGCTGCAATCTTTTGTCTTCCCGGTCCTTAAACGGTTACTAGGTGCAGTAATGAGCCTTGATAGCCCAGTGTAATAATGTTTAACTGTTAACAACTGAAGTTTAATACTGTCCCGTAATTTTAATGGATTTTTTTCTCATTTCTTCCCCGACAGGTGGTGTTTACTTGTCATTGGACGCAATTAGCCTGTACAGACCTCACTGGACTACACAAGGAAAATTAATAGGTGCTGTAGTGTTATTAACAGTGGCACTTCAGGTACACAGGGTACATTTAAAATCTTGATAGTTTAGGAAAGGCTTAACTTTAGCCTTATTGTTTAGGAAAGGCTTAACTTTAGCCTTATTGTTTTCAAGGTGAGGAATATACTTGAAATTCAAATGTACTCTTTGAAAATTTTGATTTAAAATTAATCTGGTCTACACCATCCCTCATGTAGCTAAACCAAAAATCTTATTAAAATATGTATTCCTTTTTTTGGTATTTGAAATAGAAATTTGACCCCATCATATTATTGTTCTCTAGTCATTTTTAGCTTGATTAGTCCACTTGACTGCCTTATTCTGGAAATAATCAGCCTTAAGTAATCCTAATCAAAACATGTAACCAAACTTGGGCAGATATAATCAGCTGGTAAAATAAAGTCCGATATTCATTGATTGCTGTGGACATAAGGAACTTTTTTTTAATAGAATTAAAATGGTCAATTCAATTTTTTAACAAGCACACTGTGGTCCTGAAATGTAAACTGACCTAAAAACTGAGCCTTCAACAGGGAACGTGTAAAAAACGCAGCTTTGACGATTCGTTTAAGGAGGTTATTTTTAATTTGTTTCCTTAGGCCCTGCTAACTTAGCATTTTTTTTCTTGAATTCTTCATAAAGGCTACTTACAGAAAAGTCTAGACCTCCACTGGAAGTGACAAATGTTTCCACTGTTCACATTGATGTCCTTGACAAGGACATTTCAAATGCTCTGAGACAGAAATCCTCAAATATGGACACAGTGTGCTTGGCAAAAAATGTGACACTCAATGGACTAAATTACAGGTGTGGGATGATCTTGATCCACGGCTCACTAGGAGGACTGCCAGAGTTCACTGAAATCATCCAAATGGTGATAGTGCAGAACAAGTTACTCTTTATTGTGAATAAGCTTACTGGATGGTATATTGAACACTACAGGGCGTTTGATCTCAAAACAACACCTAGCAAGAATATTGAACTTGTTGGGCTGCATGAACTACTTGATACATACCCACTGGCAGACTACAAAATTGGAGGGATGCGTCTTGTCACTCTGAAAAGATTTATTCATGTTTAAATGGGTGAGTCCTCTGAATGTGATATGTTATTACATTTATTGGGAAAACAAGCCAGACTCAAACACTACTATTGTGTTCTCAATGCATTTATTTCTTACAACGGGGCAGAGATGCAAAGTCTCACGCATTCGGCATAGGTCTCACATTTTTTAAGATTATTCACTATAGTCTGCAAATATTCGCTGAACGCTTAATGAGGTTCTTAAGCGGAATTAAAGTCCTTGTGCATTTAAGTTTTTGTTTCACTTGCGTAAAGGTGCACCTCATCAGAAGTAACATGGAAAGCGATTATGACTCCGGACTTTCAGTGCTTCTCTTTACTCAGGGATAGGAAACAATGCATGTGTTTCATGATCGTTTAAATTGTTTTAATGAAATACGTTTTTTATGCAATTCCATTGCTTTTAATCCCTCAGTAAAGACAAGCCTGAGAATTCCCGAGTCATAATCTATTTCCCTGTCATTAGTGGGGAAATCCACCATAATGCACATGAAACTGATTAATTTGATGCACAGTGACCTAAATTCCACTAGTGAATTTCTTCAGTGCGCGTTGATTGAATAATTGCTAATTATGACACAGGAACGTGAATGCCACTAAGAGGAGAAACTCGCGCCTAAGGCGTAAGACTTGGCATCTCTGACATGGCAGATTGGTGTCTCCGTAAAAAAGTGGTCTTCATGTTTTCACCTGCTGATATTTAAATAATGGAACATGCACTCTGAAAAATGTTAAACTTTTTTCAAACATTTGTTTTTGTGTGCCCTTTTACTGCAGCTACAAGGTAATGGGCTTTATGCACAGCCCCACTACTTCCTGAACTAAACTAGCTCCTTTTTTCCTGTCTCACATTATTGGACAAACTGATTGATCCAGGTTTTCCTGACCATTGCTGTTAGGCAGGCACACCTGGATCAATCAGTTTGCCCAATAATGTGAGACTGGAAATAAAGGCACTGGTTTAAGTTCAGGAAGTAGCGGAACTGTGCATAAAGCCTATTGGTGAAAGACTGACTTGCCCCAAGTTTTTTATTTTTATTTTTTTATTTTAAATCATCACTTTTAGATTTCAACATTAACATTCTTGCGTATTTTATTGGGATGTACATCTCACCTCTTCAGCCCGATTCGATATACACTTTAATACTTGACATGAAACGAGGACGTAAAGGTGGAGGAGCGCAGCTTGAGACATGAGGGGAGTGCAGTTTGGCGACCTGATGTTAGAGCAGGGATCATATGACCTGATGGGAGCCATCACAGTTAGGAGAGAGAAATGCAGGGGGAGAGAACATGGAACAGAAAGGCAATATTAAAGTAGTAACTGACTTGATGTCAAAAGCTAAACATGCATCGTATGGGCAGTCAAATACAACAGTCTAATTCTCCCTCATGTTATTCTACTCCAAGGAAGTACTGTAGGCAGCCCGACAAGAAATTATCCTGTGGTTCTCAGAGGGGATTTGCTTAATATGTTGAACCTTACTAACTTTGCATGTGCTCTCTTCTCAGACTGCCATGGCTTGTTCAAAGCCTGCAAGACTGAAGGTGATTTTGGGGGACAATAATACTGAAAAACTGACTCTTCCAAATGGCATACCAGAGTCACTAGATGACCTTCTCAGCAAGATGAAGGCTGCCTTTGGGTTAAAGGGCAACATCAGACTGCAATACATGGACCAAGATTTTGGCAATGACTTCTTCAATCTGAATTCCACCACTGACCTTCAGGATTTGGGGACAGTGAAGGTGATCCATGAACAAACAAATCCACCTCTGATCAGTGCCTCGGAGGCGACATCATCTCCCTCCATTTCACCTAAGTCTGATGACTCTTGTTTCCTTGGTATCAAATGACACGCTACTTCTCTCATCCCCTGAGTCTGTGTCATCTCGAACACAACAGTGGCCAGAGGACTTTCCAATTCCCCGATTTTCATATGACACGGAGCTACAACTAGCAAAGGGCGCTTCTGAGTTCCATGCAAGCTGCAAAATGTTAACCGTCAGCTCCCGAGTGAAGTCTGATATTCTGAATAGACTAGCAGAAGAAATTTACCAATTCAAGGCCTATCCAGAGGATGCACATTTCTGTGCAGTTGCAGAAGCCCTAATCAAAAAGCACCCTTGTTTGAAAGAACCTGGCTCATTCAATGGCTGCTATGGCTGGAAACAGCGATTGAAGTACAAGATGGGAAACTACAGGACACAGCTGAAATTGCAGGGGTGTCCAGAGCTGTCCGTAAACTCCTTGAAATCTAAAGCAACTACAGACGCTAGCCCTGCTAAAAAAGTGAAAAGGCCAAAACGAGCTGAAGCTAACTTCTATCCCTCCTTGCCAACTGGTGAGACTCTGGAGAGTATGGAAAAAGTGAGACTAGAACTTCAGACAGACATTGGGATAAGGAACAATGAAAGGGTCATCACAGACAAAATGGCTCTGACGTTTGCCTACAGACGACAGGAGGTGGTAAACCTAGAGCCCAGCGTCAAGGACTTCAAGGACAGATGGCCTGCACTGTTCCAAGAGAGACAGGTAATCTGAATATAAAAAGTTTGTATTTTTCAGATTTACTTTAGTGATTTTTGTATAAATTGGTCATGACTTGGTATTGCTGTGAGTAGATAATTGTGCTTTGCATTTTCATTTTCTTATCCTAATTTTTTATAATATTCAGTGCTGGGACAATTTGTCCACTGTGGAGGTATGCTTCCAGTGTACAGACTGTTGACAGAATGATGCCAGTTAAATTTTCTTTTATTAAGGATACCATAACCACTGTCATTTATTTTATGTTTTAGATAAATACAGAATTCCTGAGGCTCACATCAGTTCCTCTTGAGGAGAGGTTCATGGCCCAATTAGACACACACTCAAGACAGCTGACCAGAATCATCCGCGCAAAAGGAGGAGTAGTACGCCAAAAGACGAGTGACATCTTGGAGACTTTGGATCAGGTAGGTCTGTATCATTCTTGAGTTTCTGATAGGGTCTTAAATATACTCAATAACTATATCATTGTGCTCATATCCCTTTTTATTATTATTATCATCCCCTGGGCATAAAATGCGGGGGGATATAGGCATTTCCTCGTCTGTCTGTTCGTCCGTAATCATTTTGTTGCCGGTGCAGAACTCAGAAACTATTCAAGATATCAGCACCAAACTAGGTGCTAGCCGCGTGGCTGGTGTCGGAGGCAGGAGCTTAGTAGGGGTGTCTGGGGTCATCCCCCTCCCCTGGGAAATTTTGAAATTTAGAACCCTCTGAAACATTATTTAATGCATTTTGACAGGTGTAAATTACTTTGTTCTCCTTTTCTCTCTCATACTTCCTGCAACAAGCTGGTATTAGTAGGCTAGTACCATCAAAACACCCCTACGCTGGTTGAAAGACAGTGTTGGGGCCCAAATCACAGTGTAGGGGGCCCCTACTTTCAAATGACCTAGTGAGAACCCTGGGTTACCTAAGTGCTGAAGTGGTGCCTTGTCATATATTCCAATTTCAAAAAAAATTTTTTTTTTTTCCTTTCCATGGAAGCGAGATGGATATTGACTCAGTCGCAGGGCTGGGTTTGTTTCCGGAGCAGAACTAAAACACTGTTCATTAATGACTCGTTTTATTAATGCCTTTGTCAACATGTGGATCATCGTCTTTGGTAGATGTTGCCAGTACATACTTCCAGATAATTCCAGAGGAAAATCACCTGAACATTCTTGTTTGAATTTCTTCGAAGGTGTAGGATTGGCATGACTTTTGCAAATAATCAGGGGCTATGGGGATGTCATCTTCTGATGACTCTTTTTTTATTTTAAAATTATGTTCTCCTAGACTCAGGACATTCATCTTCAGAGGGAGTGTGTCCTGAAAGCCCTCATCCTATTCCTGGGAGAAAATGCAGATGACCTCATCAAGGAGTATCTTGTAAGTTTACACCACACACGCGTCTTTCTCTCTCTCTTACACACTCTCTCACATACAAACATTCTCTCACAGGCACGCACACTCTCATACACACACTCTCACTCACACAAACACACACACACACACACACACACACACACACTCTCACTCTCTCCTCACTCACCATCTCTCTTGCACACACAAACGCTCTCACTCTCTCATACACATACTCACTCTCTCTTCCCTCTCTCCCTCACTCACACACATAGTCTCTCTCACACACTGACACAACTCTCTGACGCGCACACACTGTCTCTCTCTTACACACTAACACACTTAAACAGGCACTTTCTTCAAAGACACACACACTGTCGCTCTCTCTCTCTTACACACACTCACACATAACACTCTCTTACACACTCACATATACACACTTCTTCTTTCTCCCTCACTCACACATGAACACATCTCTGGCTCTCTCTCGGCTGAACCATCAAGACCTGTCAGCATTTCCCTGGATGTCTTGACTTTTCAGTTTTGTTTGTCGCAGGAATGTGTTAATTTTTCAATGATACTTTTTTTTTTAAAAAACAGAAGCTAAATAAATATTGGGCTTCAGATGTGTTGAAATCAGAAAAAACATCTACTGGAAGTTGCAGTGGGGAGAGAGAGTTCACCTGATATGTTATTAACATAATACCATTGTAAGATACATTACTAGCATAAAACCCACAGCCAAGGTTGGGTTCAATTACTTTTTTCAATAACAATTACAATTTTAAAATAAATTGTAATTGTAAGTTAACATTCTGTCCAGAAAAGAATTGTAATTACGTTACGATCAATTGTAATTGAAGAAAGTAATTGAACCCAACCCTGCCCACGGCAGAAGACAAACACGGCTCCAACCTCGACAACCTCTGTCACTCCAGTATTTGACTGTGGTTCCTTGTTATTCAAATGTGAACCCTTCAAGGTTCATAATTTTTGGTAAATCTCCCCCGTGGATTGTGGCCATTAAGGGTCCCTAAAACTAGTTGCTATGAAAAGGCCTATTTAGTTAGGAGTCAGGCCAGTAATATTCCTGTCACATTCCTACTGCATTGTTACTGCATAATAGTGAAAAATGATGCCAGTGAAGTTTTGTGTGTCATGTATCCTTCCACAGGACTCAGGAGGAGATACTAGGAGCAACCTGGAGCAGCTCACCATGGCAGTGTTTGTCATCCGGAAGGAGGGGGAAGGAATGCAGGAGCCACCCGAGGACATTGGAATTGTCCTTGAGGGAGTGGAAGTGCTGAATAACCTGACTTCAGTTGCCTCGGCCTGTCTCTTATTGCTGGGTCTAATATATGCACTCAACCTTGCGTATCCCAAACACCTGCGTTTCACTTTTGAAGTTTTTCAAAAGATCATCATGCAGCTTGACCAGCACAAGATGTCCCCAAAAGTACAAAATCTGTATGGCAGACTTCAAAGCTCGCAGTAAGGATGATGTTTTCCTCTTCCAGGTCAAAAGTGTCCCATTGCCATATTGTGTAAGCTTGTATGCTGCCCAAGGGACAGTTAAAGTGGTAATCCGTAAGATTTGAATTGGTTGGTTTTCATTGACATCTTTGGCAGTAAGCTGTAATTGCAGGTGCACTTCTGGACCCCATTTCCCATAACTCTTGTCGAGACCCAACAGTGTCGCCTGTATGACGCCTCTTACCAGCTCCTCGCCTCCTCAACTGTCATGCAGACAGGAAAGATGCTCTTTGACAGGGCAGTTTAACTCAATAAAAGTAGAAATTATTTGACGTTAGTCATCCATTAACGTTATCTCATTCCAGTAACATGTTAGGCTATTATGATAAATCGTTTAACTGAAAGGGCTACCAACTCTCACGCATTCGTCGTGAGAATTAGTGCTTCATTCCAGTGGCATAGCCAGTGGGTGTGCCAAGACACGTTCCTTTATGACTACAAGTGCTTTCATCAGTGGGTCATGGGCCCAATCACCATTGTTTTATCCCTTTCTCTGATAGACACTGACTTAACAGACAGAAAGAAAACGGAAATCTTATGGATTACCACTTTAAGAGACAAAAAATGTTGCTCAAACCAAAATGAGAAAAGCTTTTACTCTATGTGACATGTTTTCTTAGGAGTTGAAAGTAACAGTTTGTTTCCAAACATGTTTGTTTGTGGGGAAATGTTTAATTTTGATCACTTCTTAAACAGCTGCTCAGCAGTCTCTGTAGAGCAGAAGCCCTGTTAGTAGATAGAGCTTATAAAAAAAACTTACTGTGGTGCTAATATGTTGGTTTTATGTGTTATCTGGTAACTACGAAGGAATACAATTAACACCACTAATGAAAATTTCCAAAAAGCATACCATAGCATGTATGTTTGAATATTGATGCATTTTCCCTCTTCATAAAAGTCACTGGTTTTAGTAAGTATTGGCACTCTGGCACTTTTTCATGGTCAGAACCCTGTTTTGAGACTGTAATATTATGCATATTACATAATAGTTGTTATATTACTTGCATATTTGCATATGCTTATTTGCATACTTTTTACACAGCTCTTTTACAACTTTTACAACAAATCCACAATTAAGCAAAATAACATTTGTGGTCCTAGCTGTTAGGCTTTATTCACACAGGATCAGGCGAAACAAGTTAGTTTTCAGACAAGTTGGACCTTACCTGGTAGGCGTTTTGTGGCTTTGTCAGAACGCCATTCAGCTAAGCTAATAACACTGGTGACTTAACTCAATTTTGGTCATTGAATTTAACCCTCTCATTGCCTCTGCAAGCTGCGCAGACCATTGCATGTTTTTAACATTTATATAATAAATTCTTTTAAAAAAAAATCTGATTTGAGTTTTTTGTTCAACTAACTACATATTTTAATTGTTGGACAGTATTTTATTTATATTTAGCAAGGTAAAAAAATCACACTAAGGTTACCATAATAATACTTTTAATGAAGCCATAGTTTTAGATTTTGAAAGCACAGAATTACACTTTCAAGTAAAGCAAATAATTGAGTTGGAAAAATTGGAAATTTTAAGTTTACTTGCCTTAATTTTGAGTTGGATTAATGAAAACTATTGCTTTGAAAGCAATTAAATTATTAATTTCATTTGACTTAAAGCAATTGTGTTACTCTAAATTATTAACTTAATTTGAAAAAACTTGATTCAATCGTGTGTTACCAATTGAAATGATTCAATCAAGTTAGGTCAACTATTCTTTTTTTAGAGTGTATTCTTCCATTATAAACCTGTTACAGCTCATCCAAATAGTAGTGCTGTCAGTCCTGACTACCTAAATCACACCTGAATTGGTCCAAAACAGTTTGAGAGACACCTAGGTTAATGTCCTACATTGCCCTTTTAGAGTGCATAATTCATTCCTATTAAAGAACTATGGCTAGGAGACAAAATTCTTACTCATCACTGACATGACTGACAGGACCACTATTTGGATGAGCTGGAAGAATGGGCTAGGATCACTCATGGGACATTGACAATTGACTTGAGAACAAACAAATAACCTTCTTTTCCATTTGAACATTGAGGTCAGTAACTATGAAAGTTGTTTATCTCCTGTACACGCATAAATCGGTTAAGCGCAGACTAAAATTTGCGCTTTACTTAAGTCACACACTATGAGGCGGTTTTAGGTTTACACATGGACATCAAAATAAACCACGATCAAAGACTGTTTAAAATGAACAATGGAAACCCTTTAACATGGGAGGGGGGTAGTTTTGCATGCGTTTTACTGTTTTCCTGCTTGTCGATCGTAGAGCGAGCTTTATGAACGCGCTGCAAATACTTGAACTTGCTCAAGAAGAGGCAGATGAATGTCAGAATGCTAATAGATTGCGTGCACCAAGGATATTCAGGGACAGGAGAAATCCATTGGAAGAGTACGAAGATACCGAGTTCTTAAAACGATTCCGATTCTCCAAAAACACTTTCAACGAACTACTTCAGTTACTGATACCGGAACTGGAACCTCCAACACGATGAAGCAATCTTCTTCCAGCTGTATTACAGTTGGCTTGTGCATTGCGATTTTTCGCTTGTGGAACATTTAAGATTGTTGCAGGAGACACATCTGGGATCTCTCAACAGGTTTATGAGCATAGGGTTGCTGCTGCAACCTGTGCCAACAAGCCTCAGTTTCTGCCATTCCCAGACGCTTTAGATGTAAAGCGACATGTCATGGATGGGCTTTGGCATATAGCTGGTGTTCTGACAATTAGTACTCCCTTGTCAAAGAATGCTACCGCAATGCAAAGCGATCGTTAAGTCTTTGTTTTTGCCTTAATATTGCAATATGACTCAGTTTATGGTAGTAACTTTATTTTTTAGCTTATTATACAATAAGCAGATGTTATAAAGAGTTGGATAAGTTTATTTGAAGATATATGCCCACATATGCCATAATCATCTAATTTCTGCATTTTCAGGAAAACCCAGCATGTACATGTAAATATATTTGGATTCTAGGTCAAAATCTTTTTTTTTTTGAAGATACTTAAGATATGAGCGAAGAAACAGCCTGAGATTTTAGGTTTGCGCAAGCGCAGAACCGCATGGCAGCATAATTTGATGGGTAGCAAAATTTGACAGAACACCGGAATGCATATCCCTGTTCGCAATCCAGCTGCCAATCAAATCCCATTTAACAGATTGAACTGAGGACATCAAGGTTAGAGACACGGATAACTAATCAGCTGTTTAGAGTGTTTCGTAGGGTGTGATTAAAACACATGTTTAGCTAGAAGCGTCTAAGTCATATGTACATCTAAAGGCTACACACGGATAATAGATAGACACCTTTCGTAGTTACAGCCATGAATATTTAGACAATAGAAAAAAATATTGTTTGGGACTAATAATTTTGGCCACGTAAATTTTTTTACTTCTTGTTTCTTTTCAGCCTTTGAATAAAATATCTTGTTCAAACCTGGTGCAGATTTTGACATTCCCCTTTTGGAAAACATGGCACAATGAGTAGTTTTAGTTTTGGTCACCCCTGTGGGAAAAAAGCAGAGTTTTGTAAAGGAGTCTAATAATTCTGACCTTACAGTGACTGTAGGTCTACTTTAAAGGGGGGCAACTGGAGCAAAGCATGAGACCTTGACTGGTAGTAGTTGTATCTTTCAAATAGTGTGTCAATTAATTAAATCAGCTACATTCGGCTGCAAATTAGGCTGCTACCAGGTGTAATAAACTACTGTAGGGCTTGCAATTCTCATGTCCCACCCCCCTATTTGTGGCTAAGAACTGACAAGCTTTATTTTGTCTCTTTTATTGTTATTTTCGAAATGATGGATTGTTCTGGGCGCACTAAACAAAGAAAAACTGCTGCAAAAGTGGAAGAACATTTGCGTTTTCTTGAAAAAGAAACTGTTGAGCTGTCACACAATTTAGAATATGATTCTGAAAAGGGGGAACCATTAGATGAAATGTTCTGTCCAAATTCTGAAACAGAAGAAGACACTTTTTATGATGCTTGTGATGATTTATCACATAACGTATTGGATGGACATTTCTTGGATTGTTTTTTGAAAGGATTTCAGATGATAGCTTTGGTAGTGAGGGTGAAGATGAAGGACATGATGAATGCCCAGACTTTGATGACTCGTGTGGCCTTGCAGAATGGGCTGTTCAATTCAACATCCCACAACATGCACTATCTGCTCCTCTTGAACTTTTAAAATGAAAAGGCCTTAAAGGAGTAGTTCAGGATTTTTGACATAGGGCCTAATTTACAAGTGAGCCACAGTGTTTGAGATATGTGGAGACAGTTTTCAAAAAATCTCTTTTATTACTCCTATTTGCAGAGTTTGCTGTTGCTAGGCTAGCGCAAGTCAACGGTTTTTAACTAGCCTACCAATAAAAACAGTCTTACCCACTTCACAGTGCACCCGAAGCAAATCGGTTATAACGCCAGGATATCGATGTATATGTCTGTGTTGATAGAACAATGTTTGAAATAAAACTGACCTTTAATAGGTTATTAGTAATAAAAGAGATTTTTTGAAAACTGTCTCCACATATCTCAAACACTGTGGCTCACTTGTAAATGAGGCCCTATGACAAAAATCCTGAACTACTCCTTTAATGTGCCAATGGATGCTGGAACTCTTATGTCCACAGAGCGCTCATCCAAAGTGATGAATGTAGCTGGTGGATCATATTACCATTTTGGAATAAAAATTACACTCATGGCAGAACTAGCAGGATGTTTGGTAAATGTGACGGACACATTGACACTGAGAATAAATATCGACAGATTGCCCTTATTCCGCATCTCCAGTACAAGTTTGTGGCCTATTTTGGGTGGAGTTAAAGAGATCCCAGATTGTAGAGTCTTTGTAATTGGTTTGTTCTCTGGTGCTTGAAAACCTAGCGATGTACAGGAGTATTTACATGAGTTTATGGAAGACATGACAGCGGTATCAGGTACAACAGTGTACAGAACAATGTGGCCTGTCCTGGTGCGCCTGCACGGGCTTTCCTTAAATGTACGAAAGGCCACACTGGCTATTATGGGTGTGAGCGGTGCACACAAAAAGGTCAGTATATTGGTGGGAGAGTTGTTTTCCCCGAGACATCGGCGAAACTTAGGACAGATGAGCAATTCAGCACTCAATGTTATGAAGATCACTAACTCTCAGTTTCCCCTTTGAGTGAACCAGGTGAAAGTTTAGTTACCAGTTTTGTTTTAGGTTATATGCACCTTGTTTGCTTAGGGGCAGTGCGTAGGTTGATATTTCTTTCGCTGAAGGGGCCACTGAAATGCGGGAAATATGTTAAATTTATCATTGCAATCTCAGCATGTATGGCCTCTATGAGGTGATATCTACCAAGCAATTTTGCGCGGAAACCACGATCCTTGTTTGAGTTCAGCATGAGGAAAGCCGCCAAACTTAAGCAATTCTTACTCTGCACTGGTCCAGTTGTCCTCCTCCATAATATACATATACAAGTCAAATGTACAAAAACTTTTTACTTTTGTCCGTACCAATGAGAATTCTTCTCAGTCCTGCCTTGTGTTCCCCTGAAAATTGTGACTATGCTGAGGAAATTTTAAAAACTCTTTGTGACAGAATTTGAATCATTTTATGGCACTGAATTTGTGAGTTATAATATCCATTCATTGGTCCACATTGCTCAAGATGCACAGAATTTTGGCCCATTGGATAATATTTCAGCTTTTCCCTTTGAAACGTATTTAGGTAAACTTAAAAAAACGTGCGTGTCGGCCTCAAAACACAGTCCAACAACTTGTCAGGCAAATGCACGAGCAGAGAGTGGCACACCAGAAAAACACATCGGTTTCCTCCCCCTGAAACAGTGTCACTTCTCTGGACCAGTGATTGATTCCATTGGATCGTGTGAACAGCACAAATGCTACAATGATGGACAGTCACTGATCTTCTCCTCTCGTGGCAATGACTGTTTTTCTGTGGGGGGGAGAGTTTTGTCATTTGCTGGAACTGTAAAAGTTTTGTGTAATTTTTTTTGACACCAAATCCTTTTTCAACTATCCAATGGAATCGGAGCATCTCGGAATAGTTTTTGTTATAAATTTATCCTAAGACTTCCATGTAGTACCTGTAGCGGAAATAGTTCTCTCGCCTCATAAGAATGGATATGTGCCAATGCCACTCCTGCACTAGTGTGCTTTTATTTATTTTTATTAATGTAATTTTTATTCATTTTCAAGCATGTTGCCTTATGCAGTTGTGGAGTTTATGGATGGTGAAGGCCTGGGTGTTATACCCTCCAAATAGTTTACCGGGCCAGAGGAGGATGCCTGTTTCTGGGCACCAGGACGGGTCAACATATCCAAGGCAGCTGCAGAACAGTACGCTCCTCAGACTGACTGGTCACAGTACAGATTGACAGTCTTGAGCAAAGCAGGTAATGTATCGATCTGTATTAATGTATGAAATGATGATAATTTTATTTCTGTTTCAGCTTACTGTCTTCTGTGGAAAGAAACAAATAACCATGGGTCTCCCACAGCAAATTATGAGGCTGCCAGAATCAAATTAATGAAGTACGAGCAGAACACTGATGTACAGATGGAGTCCGGTTCCGCAGAGAATATGGGAAGGGGGAAATGCAAAAGGAGGTGAGGCTATAAGTAAAATGTTCATAGTAAATGGGTCCCTAGACTTTGAAACTCTGCTGATGACAGGAAGTATAGGGTTTTTTCAGATACAGATACAGTTAACCAATACAGTATGAAATCAAATGTAATCAAAATAGTAGCTGTAATCAACACGTCAGTGGGGAACAAAAAGATGTATAGAAATTTGTGTTAGCATCCCTGAAAGGGTCCCAGATCTTAGTGCTACATGTGAGTGCCTCAGAAATGTGTATGGAGATGTATTTAAAATGATATTCAAACATTATTCTACCCATAGCTCTGTGGCCTGAGATCAGCGAGTGTTGTCTGAGGAAAAAGTGAGAAAATTTGGTACCACATAATCTGAATACTGGTACTGTATTAGCTAAAGCTAACAGGGCCCTTGACTTGAAACCAAAATCAAGGGAAAAGTGCCACATTTCTTTAGCTTTAGCTGCTGAGCCAGTATTCGGCGTGTGTTGTATCAAATTTTCCTGTTTCATTTCCTAGCAATAGCTTGCTGTGACCCTGGAAAACAGAGTTAGGGGTAAAGTAACGACAGAGTATGGCTTTGAAATCTTTTAATCGTCTTCACAAGCTGTATATTGATCTACAGTGGACAGTAGCATTGCACATCATGATGTCAGAACCATTGGAAATATCTCAAGCAATACAGGGCAGTGATATAAATTCTCTTCTTCGGCTGTCTTTGGCATTAAAACCAAAAATAAATGTCATATTTATCAGTGTTTTTCCTATTCATTTAATTCTTAAAGTTTTTTTTTAGCGGCAGTGCGAATGTGTTGTGTTTTTATCAATAAACGTCCCTCCAACGCTGTAATTTTAGCATCACGCAGTGCGCTACATTTTTTAGCCACAGATGCCTCATGATGCATTTTCAAATCAAAACTGCCGCTAAACTATGGCATGTATCATCATGAAATTTTCTGAACAAACAGAATTCATATTCCTCCGGAGAGGTCAAAAATTTCCCTAGGGAAGAATTCGCAAGAAACTTTCCCGAAGTTGCGGCAAAATGGCATGGTGTGCGGCATCTCTTTCATCAAGGACACGTAGGTACGGTGAATTAGTTCACGTAGAATTGAAATATACTTATGCCAACGATTGATTTTCAATATTTCTCGAGAAAAAGCACTTTGAACGCACAAAGGAAGGGAGGGGACATATTTAGGGTCATTTATGTTTTTTTCTTGCGATTTTATTGGACAGTGGATGCATTCATTTTAACTGATCTCTTTCTGGGCTGAGTGGTGGTGGGTGGATACCGATTGCTGGTTGGTGGATACCTAGTGCTTGTTGGTGGATTCCGAGTGCTTGTTGGTGCCAAGCAGCATTGGCAGAACCCTGGTTGAGAAACATCATGCTATACGCACTTGCAATCCATGTGCAGCGCCTGCCACAGTAAGCCTATTTAAAAACAGCTAGCCAAGTCCCTAATATTACCCTGGCTCCACTTTAGCAACTTTCACATTTTATATAGCTAGCTGTCTTGTGGAGCGTCTTTCCCGTTAAATTGATTCCAGGATTAATGCATACTAAAGTACAGATACAGTAAAAATAGCATATTATGAATTCACCTGGACCAGCTTATTTTGTCCGTTATGAGCAAAATCTGCTATATGAGTAAAACGGACAAAATCAGTTATATGCATATGACAGATTATATCCATTCTATGCGTGTAACAGGTTATATCCGTTATACACATGTATGTATTTATATGTAGCCTATGCTTTGTGTATAAAGATCGGAACGACTTCATTCTGAAGTGCGCGTACCGGTACCTACTTGTTGTCTTCATTTAGTCCATCTTTGCCTGACACAATGGATAACAGGATGATACTGCATGTTGCTTCAACCGGGATCAATGAAGAAGAATGAAAACTGAAGTTTGTTGCAGTGAGCTCTTTATGATGCCACATCAAATCAGTAATTGCAGAACATCCCATTTTCAGGTGTGCAATGCTATGGACAGTCACCTTTAGTCCAAAATACTTTTTCAACTGTATTTTAAACTGATTCACTAAGTAACAAATCACTGATATCTTTGTGCACCATATTGTCTAGGCAAGTAATCCTGTCCAGTGACTCCAGTGATGATGAAGAACTTGGGGCATCACCACCGGGCTGTCTCCGCCACCGCCTCAATCCAACTGGCTGTACAAGACCACCAGGCCGTCTCTTCCACCGCTTCAATCCAAACAGCAGCACGCCACCACCACCACCGGGCCGTCTCCTCCACTACCTAAAACCGACCGGGCTTACACCACCACCGGGCTGTCTCTTCCACTGCCTCCTGAAAGCCTAGGGGGAACCAAGATTGCCCAGTGGTTCTGATATTCCTCGACATCCCTCCACTCAAATCCGAGGTCAAAGATACCCAGAGAATTCAGGGCCGGATGCTGCAGGCTGTCCTTCAACAGCAACAGCAGAGCGGCACATTAACCTCCACAACCCCTGAAGGTTTCCCTCTTAAGACCGTGTGGGAGATTGAGGAGATGAAATAGGCCAACCCCACTTCCCTTTCAGATTTGGTCATTCCAAGTGCTAAGGCACATAACATCTTAAAGGGGAAGTTTGATGTTATTTGACCCATAGCTCTGTTCTTTGTAGTCACTACGGAAAGTTGTCTTGTTCTTTTTCACATGGACAGCTTTTTATGAACTTCAACTTTTGAGAGACTGGCTCTGTGGTGATCTTCTCTGTTCACAATCGAGTTGCCAGTTCATATGCTTTCAAATGTCTTAATTTTCAACAGCCATATCAACAACTTTTGTGGGTTTACTGAATGTCGAAAGATGGCTTGGATAACTTCATGTCCTTAGTTACTGCAATGTGTTTCATTAATTTACTTGCCTTGTTTTGTATTGACTGGTCCCCTGAGGTCACAGCAGTGGCTGACATTGGGGGGAAATACAGTGGACAAGACAACAAGAAGAGTAACGTTAATGTCCTTCCTGTTGGACCATGAAGGCGGGAGAGAGTTCAGTTTCGTTGGTCGCAACGGAAAGAGGGAATTCAGAGCCCTGAAATTATTTCAAGTTTTACATGGTAGGTGTCCGTGTGGACATTTATCTGTGTCCTTTAGAGTGGTAAATTCCCGCCTTCCCATTACCGTATTAAGGGACCTTAGCTTGGGGATGCATTTGTGTGTTGAAAAATTAATGTTTTTCTGATGCCGTTGGAGATGTGGTGTGGATTTGACATGTTGTTTGAAATTTTAAATGTTATTTCTGATGGGACACTTTGTCAAAGAGAACATTTATTAAAACATAGAAGCATACATTGAGTTTGGTGGTATGGCTCTGTTCGAGAGATCCCTGCCTGTCCAGCGTGGAACCGAAGGCAGGGAGCTGCTATTAACCCCCCTGTCCATAGAACAGAGCCAAAAGCAACAATGACCTCAGACAGAAGAGACATTGTTATGTGTGACAGTTAGACATGAAAGAACAGGATGACAGAAGCTACAAATGACAGGAGGAGCTGGGGAGGAGGAGGGATGTTAAGCGTACATGCTGCAGAGCCTCTGCTCAGAATGCGAGGTTAAGTAAACTAGCATATCAATCGAGCAATCATGTGACGGCAAATCAGATGACATCCAAGAGCACTCAGGTGATTCAAGCTCGAGAAGCGGCTACTATAGTTACCAAGCTTGACTCCGTGCCCATCAGAATTACTCAAAGCTCCATTTCTGATGGGACACTTTGTCAAAGAGAACATTTATTAAAACATAGAAGCATACATTGAGTTTGGCGGTAAGGCTCTGTTCGAGAGATCCCTGCCCGTCCAGCGTGGAACCGAAGGCAGGGAGCTGCTATTAACCCCCCAAAACAGAACCATACTGATGCCCGCCAACGATGAAAAATGGTGCTTCCATAGGTTTAAAGCAGCCCGGCAGCTTTCAGAATTTCCCTTGAAGCCAAGTGTGAGAGAAATACTCCATGTGAAATGCACTGTGTAGTGACAGCCCGACGGCTGGTGCAATTCTCTAGAGCCAAGTACGAGAGAAATCCCATGTGAAGTGCGCTGTGTCGTGACAGCCCAGCGGCTGGCACATTTCTCTTGAAGCCAAACACAAGAGAAATATTCTATGTGGAGTGTACTATGTGTCGTGACAGACCGGCGGCTGGCACAAATTCTCTTGAAGCCAAACACAAGAGAAATATTCTATGCCGAATGTACTATGTGCCGTGATTGCCCGGCGGCTGGCACAATTTCTCTTGAAGCCAAACACAAGAGAAAATTCTATGTGGAGTGTACTATGTGTCGCGACAGCCCGGCGGCTGGCACAATTTCTCTTGAAGCCAAACACAAGAGAAATATTCTATGTGAGTGTATTATGTGTCGTGACAGCCGGGCGGCTGGCACAATTTCTCTTGAAGCCCAAACACAAGGGAAATATTCTATGTGAGTGTACCATGTGTCGTGACAGCCTGGCGGCAGGCACGATTTCTCTTGAAGCCAAACACAAGAGAAATATTCTAAATGTAGTGATAGTCCTGTAGTGAAGCAGTCTGCAATGAAATAATCTATGTGAAGTGTAGTATGTGTCGTGACAGCCTGGTGGCTGGCACAATTTTTCTTGAAGCCAAACACAAGAGAAATATTCTATGTGAGTGTACCGAGACAGCCCAGTGGTTGGCACCATTCTTGAAGCCGTGTACAATGAAATAATCTATGAGAAGAGTAGTATGTGTCGTGACAGCCCGCGGCTGGCACAATTTCTCTTGAAGCCAAATACAAGAGAAATATTCTATGTGAGTGTATTATGTGTCCTGACAGCCCGGCGGCTGGCACAATTTCTCTTGAAGCCAAACACAAGAGAAATATTCTAAATGTAGTGATAGTCCTGTAGTGAAGCAGTCTGCAATGAAATAATCTATGTGAAGTGTAGTATGTGTCGTGACAGCCTGGTGGCTGGCACAATTTTTCTTGAAGCCAAACACAAGAGAAATATTCTATGTGAGTGTACCGAGACAGCCCAGTGGTTGGCACCATTCTTGAAGCCGTGTACAATGAAATAATCTATGAGAAGAGTAGTATGTGTCGTGACAGCCCGCGGCTGGCACAATTTCTCTTGAAGCCAAATACAAGAGAAATATTCTATGTGAGTCTATTATGTGTCGTGACAGCCCGGCGGCTGGCACAATTTCTCTTGAAGCCAAACACAAGAGAAATATTCTTAATGTAGTGATAGATTATTTCATTGTACACGGCTTCACTACAGGTCTATGTGAAGTGTTGTATGTGTCGCGACAGCCCGGCGGCTGGCACAATTTCTCTTGAAGCCGAACACAAGAGAAATATTCTATGTGAGTGTATTATGTGTCGCGACAGCCCGGCGGCTGGCACCATTTCTCTTGAAGCCAAACACAAGAGAAATATTCAAAATGTAGTGATAGTCTTCTCAAAGATTCATGAGAATTATACTATATGATTTGAGGTAAATGACATGAGGCAGAACCTATAATAATTGAAGTGTATGTTGTGGTGAATGACATGACATGTGTGCCGAAGAGTGACGCTTCGTGCCCTGACTATGTGTGTAGAGTATACTAAATGATGCATGAATCAGACGTACAGGAGGATTTGTTTAACATACAAAACCTGGTGACCACTTACAGTCTTACGTATCCAATTGAGCTTCCACAATGTCTTTAATTCCTGGGTGAAGGTAATGTTCTTGGCTGCGAGTCCAATGTCCTGAGGCCTTAATTCCTTTGTTAAGCCACGAAGCAGTGATGCACTGCTTGAATATAGCAATGAAGCAGAGCTGAGCGGTGAACTAGAAATGGGTTCCCAAACCTCCGAGATGATCAAAGGAACTCTATGGTCGCAATGCACTTTGTAGAAAACCCTGGTCTGAACCCCTCGAAAGCAAGCCAGTGGCGACAGTGGCAAGGAAAAACTCCCTATGTGCTAAAATATAGGAAGAAACCTTGGGAGGAACCAGGCTTAAGAGGGAAGGTCCATCCTCCTCTGACCGTCCCAGGGTCTGAGTTCATGGTTGCCGTAATGCGAAAGGGAAGTTGACAAGCAGCCCAGTATTTGTAGTTTGCTGATGCCATGACCCAGTCCATGATGTGAAGCAGCGCTTGTGCAGAGGCCAGGTGGCATTGATGCAAAGATCAGCAGCAGCATACTCAGGGCAGGGTCCACCGTGGACATGCAGAAACGAAAAGCAGACAATTAGTGGAGAACACAGTGGGAAGCATGCTAGGAATGTACCATGAATAAATGCTGCCGACTCCATAAAGTTGATATAAAAGGGAGAATATAAATATATACACATACATGCATGTACACACATATGAATGAAAATGGTAAAAACCTTGCTGAATCTGAAAGCTGGGAGAGTTGCACGAATCCCCCAAAACAATGATGTAGCAAAACCAAACATCAGAGGCTAATGACCGAGCCCTGCAGCAGTGACCTTTGGGTCGATCCCGCAACTGGCTGTTATAGACTGTAGGACATACTGAGCAGGGAAAGCAAATCAGTTTGAATGTAATGAGTAGCAGACCACAAGCACTAGCTGGATGCCGACATGGGGTAAATTTTAGTGAAGCATGGCAACATGCCGCATCATGGCAATGCTGAGCATGCGCAAGATAAGCCACAGCTTGAGTATATGAGTTTGAAGTTGGCAAGCGCTCCAAGGTTTCCTTGATTGCCATGTTCTGCTTTGCAAAATATTATTAATTTTTTAAAACCAACTAGGGTGCTAGTGTATGGTTATACAGGAACACGAGAGGCACTTCTGGAGTGCAAACCTTCACTTAAACAGCACAGTCTGAATCTTGCTGAGTGGAGCAAGTACAATCATTGAGAGTCATAAGATTTCAAGGTGGATGCCATATTGTGCTAGTGATGGTGATCAAAATCAGCAGGGTTTATCCCTGATGTAATTGTGACCCACCCACAGGATTTTCAGAAATATCTGCTCATTACATATGCGATAAGCTGTTCACACAAAACAAACAAATGCACGGATCACATGACCTCTAGCCAACTCGCATTGCGGACGTAGATGCCACCAATGATAGCCGTTTCCCCCTAATTGGGAAGTTACAAAGACTTGTCAATTACTGACAAGGAGAAGCAATACCAGATTGATTTCAGAAACTAAAGCTGACTGGGATGGCTGTTCCCACTGATTCCGCAGCGTGTGTGTGTGTTTTTTTTTTTTTTTTTTTAAATTAAGATTTACTGAGCAGGCCAAAGTTAGCATTTCCCATTAGTTTGCTGGTGCGAGGTGAATGCCATGCAATTTCCAAACAGTTACCACAACTTAACACTTACAATAGCAGCACCTGCTAGGAGCAGATGAATAAAGCCAACAGGGAAGTAAGTGCAGCATAACTATTGGATCCAAGCAGCATATCGGCAATCGATTTTAACTTAAATGAGGATTGCAATTTGGACCAGTCATTTGAACAGCATTAGGGCAACATGAGAATAACGCTTTTGTTTTGGCCGCAGATACATGAATTACTGAATTTACTACAATTCCTGTGCCACACATACAGTTGTTGAAGCATTAATGAAGAGCCAATTGCTTTAGATGTACATCAGACTTTTTTTTTTTTTTTTAAATAAATAATAGGTTGAAGACAATTTGAGCCATAGGACATTTCTTGATAGACACTCCAACTATGCCAACATGGGCGCTGAGAATGGGAATAACTGGCAAACTATAGCATTTCGGCCCGTAAGTTGCTATAAACAGGCTTGGTACAAGGCAAAAGTTAAGCCGGAATCCAATAGACCTCAGAACCAGTTCGAGCGAAACGGATTAGTAGTGCACAGTCAATCCATGTAGTTACACTACTGAGAACCCGGGAAAAAGAGTTAACAATTAGAGCTAAACCCAAGGGTTTAAAATTTAAATCACTGGACCAAGTGGCAAAAATTTAAATGCAGTTTCAAATATTCCAGGCCAAGTGAATTGGGTGCAGCTGGAAAGACAAAGTGATTATTTGTAGACTCCGTAAGGCGTAAACCATAAATGCGATTCAAAAGCCGAGCTCGTTCATTGCTGCAGAAAGATGACGTTCCACATGCATTTACCAAGTCATCCCAATCATAACCCGACTGTACAAAAGAAGAGCAGCATCCCGTGTAAAAAGGAAAGTAAGCGGCTCACGTAACTTCGCGAAATAAGACATGACATGCAGCTCTGCGCTGCGAGTACAAACACTGCAAAGGCTGAAATTAGCATTCCGGCACGCTGGTCTGAAAGACATGCAGATTTAAGCACCAAGCTCCCGATTACGACGAGACTGCAGTGCGTTACTGCGTTATCTAAGCATCCAAAGGTTTTCGACACCCGCAAAAGATCAGCTTCTGACACAGTACTGGTTCGCTAAACAAGAACTGGAATCGAGCATTTGTGGCTGCATCCTGATGACCATGCGCTGCTTTAAATTTACGGTTGATAAATGACACGCCGATGCGAAACGTTCCTTCGGCAAAAACAAACGCAATGCTTCCGAAGCAAGCCACATAAATTATGATACAAGTTTGTATTACGCTGGTTATCCTGCATAACCAAGCACTTCCAAGGTGACGACATGCGAGCGTGACATCAAACCACAGCAAATCACGAAATGCAGTAACCAAAATAAGCATGTTATAAAAGTAGCAGTGATAACGAAAACCACGAACCTTGTCACAGGTGGCTCCGTTTGCGGTGGCAGCAATATTAAGCATACATGCTGCAGAGCCTCTGCTCAGAATGCGAGCTTAAGTAAACTAGCATATCAATTGAGCAATCATGTGACGGCAAATCAGATGACATCCAAGAGCACTCAGGTGATTCAAGCTCGAGAAGCGGCTACTATAGTTACCAAGCTTGATTCCGTGCCCATCAGAATTACTCAAAGCTCCATTTCTGCACATCAGAATGAACAATTTGTTTTTCAAGTTTAGAAAATCTGTTGAAGAACTGTATTCTACCTCTGCAAAATTAACATCTAAAGTTTCAAACAACCTATGTCATCCACGCTACTTTTCCAAAGGCATCAGAAAACCTTTGGGGATGCATGCCTGAGCTAAGGGCCCATAATGCGGAAGTGGTATGGCGGGGGCTTACTACTCTATGATGTGTTCTAGCGAAATTATGGGTTTTGGCAAGTAGGCGGGGATGCTAAGGCTGGGTAGTACACCGGTTCATGGATTGAGTCGTCATCTAGGCTGCGCCCACTTTTTTCAGCCGTGATATTCATGGTCATCAGTCCTCCCAGGGGGAAAACAGATGGCTGCAATTCATTTCAATATGTGCATTTGAAATGACGGCTAAGCTGCCGACAGCAGCCATTTGCAGCTAATCCTTCATCTCAAACGCACCTAATGGGACATATCACTACAGCTGCACTTGATGCACTCGTTTTAGATTCTTTGGCTACAGAGTTCTTTTTTTCCTCTGCTCTTAACTACACATGCTTGCTAAACCATCTTATGAACGCCGCCATGTCATTGTCAACTTTATTCACCTGAATTCCCCAATGTTAAAGGGGAAGTTTGGTGTTATTTGAACCATAGCTCTATTTATTGAGGTCACTGCATCCTTTCCATTGGAAAAAGAATGAGAAAATTTGACCCAACACTAACTAGGTTATGGAGAGGCATATCTTTCAGTGTCATGCTATATGCCCCATTAGATCAGTTTTAGCTTCTTGACCATAAGTCAGTCTATGTTGTTCTTTTTCATATGGACAGCGCATGATAAACCTGACCAAGAGGGCTAATGGTCAAATAACGCCAAACTTTCCCTTTAAGGACATTTGCCTGGGGATAGTTTGTAGTTAGGTTAGCCTACCTTGCAAACTAGAAAGCGTTTTCCAGCAGCACGTGGGTTTCAGGTGCATTTTAGGGGCGAGATGGAGATCCTTGCCGTTGGACCTTGCACCTAAAATGTACCTGAAACCCACGTGCAAAGTGCCTAGTTTGCAAGGTAGACTAATTGACTGATTGGTCCTTAGACCAACGTCCTTAACATTGTGCGATTAGGGTGAATAAAGTTGACGATGACATGAGATGGTTCGGCAAGCTTACAGTTGAGGTTATGAGGTTAAAGTTATTAGCCCCTGGTAGAGCAACAATGTGAATGACAAAAAATTAATTTATTTTGAATATCTGTAATACTATTTGAAGAATGGAAACAAAGGACTGTTGTGTAAATCTGTAATATTATTTTTAATTTAGTGTTGCTGTTGGTGTTTGGCTCCTTTATGACCTTATGTGCAAGAATGGATTGGCTCCTTTATGACAAGATCAGCAAATAGTGACAATGATGATTCCAGAGATGCCAACCTCTCCGATTTCGGCGGAGTTACTCCAAAATTTTCATAGAAAATCTGTTCTCCGTATTAATGTCTTTAAACTCAAATTTATCAATCAAAATAATTTAACATCATATAAATTTGCTATTAATTTGAATGGCATCGAACCGAGTAGCATGCGACTAGCGTCTGTGGTACAGAGGGATGTGTAGCCTACATATTCAAATGTTGAGGCATCTGAAACAATTTTTTTCTTCGGCCAAAGCACTGTTTAGCTTGAAGAAGACGTGAAATCTATTTGGGTGGCTACACACGTTCCTACAGCCAAATTAAAAAATTGAGACGAGACGGCGAGTTGCAGTTCATATGCAGGAAGTGATTAGCTGGCAAACTGTGTATCAAAATGCTTTTGATTGACCATATAGTCTGTCGAGCAGTTTCTTTGTTTTACAAAAGGGTAAAAACCCAGCTGTCACCCACTCCACTACTGAATGATAACACATAAGCTGTAACGGGCAACAATCATTATTCAGAGCACGAAAGTAGGCCTACAGTTCCCAAGCTTCAGTTTGCGTGCTGGAAATCACCAATGCACGGAACGAAATAAAGATCTCAGTCCAATCCTTCCCAACTGCTTTAGCTGACAAGCTAAATATTTGCCTCAAGAATATAGTCAGCTAAAGCTGAGGTTTTTACAAAAGCTAGGATTACGATTATGCACCTTTTAATATTCACTAATGCTACTGGTAAACTGGTAAGCCGCTCCACTGCTCCATGTCAACTTGTTCAAAAGTGCTGACGTTGGTTTGTGTAACAGCTAAATGTGTGAATTTCAGTACGCATCCCACGTGTGACCGTAGATGGTTACCAATGACATGGCAAACGCTGGTTACTTCGACAGCGGTGTTTTGGCGGTTTTCCACTACATGGTACCGACTCTACTGTACTTTATGCTGCACCGTGTACTTTTTTGGGGTTGCCCTTCTACTAGAGGATATAGCTACCGTCTCCGTGGTACCTGCTTGTCATTGCGACGCAGCTTGTTACTGCCACGGCGGCATACTCAGTTATATCAAGTTTACTTTTATTCCGTGGATGTTGTTAAATATGTATGTGTTTAAATCAGGGGACACACACAACCCTCACCACATTATGGCACTATAGTCCGCGTGTGTTTAATTGTAATCTCTGTTTGACATTCTCCTGGGCCCGTATTCACAAAGCATCTTATCGCTAAAAGTAAGTCCTGACTGCTGGATTCAGGAGGAACTCCTAAAAAAAATGGCCATGTCAGTCATAAATATAGGACTCCTCATTTTGTTCACTAAGTGTTATTCACAAAGCATTTTAGGCCTAAAAGTAGCTCCTTAGTCTGGGAAAGCTTGAAAGTAGTCAAGAGGTCTCCTAACTCGCTAAAACCTATTCACAAAGAATCGGAAAATGGCTGCTGCTGTTGAAAGATGAAATGATTTGGAAATACTGAATGATGCGCAGTTGTTGAAAAGCTATCGGATCGATCGTGAAAGGATTTTATTAGTTGTTGACTTGGTGATGGAGAGAATTATGTTTCCAACCATGAGAAGCAACCCAATAAGCCCCAAAATAAAATGTTCTGCAACACTTCGCTACTTAGCCACTGGAAAAATGCAACTTTGCAACGCGGACAATTTAGGGATTTCACAATCATCTGTCAGTCACTTAATTCAACAAACAATCAATGCACTCTGTGAACCCCATATCATCAAACAGTTTATCCGGTTTCCAATGGACATTCGCCAACAAAGAATCAAACTTGAATTCTTGCACATCTCAGGTATGCCCGGTATCATCGGTGCTATTGACGGGACCCATATTTGAATAATTTCTCTGACCCAAGATGATGAGGTAGGCCTATTTGTAAAAAAAAAAAGTTTGTTCCATCAACACCCAGACAGTAGACTATTTGATGCCAAAATACAATATTTTGGACATTGTTGCGAAATGGACAGGATTCACGCACGACACTCACATTTTAATAGGAAGCAGCTTATGCCAATTTTTTGACAGGCATTGTGTGCCTGTGGAATGCCACTTGCTCGGGGACAGTGGCTTTGGTGTACCTCCTCCTGGTATGCATGAATTATTTTATTACGCTATTGAGTGAGGGTTACATTTAATAGATCTTCATAATAATACCAGCCTATGTCATATTTTGTATGCATATTTAAGCTGTAGGCTATAAATGACAAACAAATCTTGGTATGCCGTAGTATGTTGGCTGATACTATCCCAAGCATACCACTTGGATTTGCTGTTCACCCTCGAGCCAAATTTGCCTGATTAGGCTACATGCTTTCGCTCCAGCACCAAATGACCTAGCAGCAGTAACTGGTCATGGCTCCAGTTGGGCTTTCTCGTCCTTTTTGAACTTTCATCCATGACAGTTTAGGGCAAACAAACTTGAACGGCTCGATATTTAAATGATCGCAACATATTCTCATTCTCAGCAGGTAATAAGTTGTTAACTATTGGGGCAAATGACGCGTCTCAATAATAACTCGTTTTATGCTATTAGCGTTTTTTCAATTCTCTCTCCCCTATGTATGTTTATTAGCCTCGAGCGTGATATGCGGGGACTGTGCATTGTGCTTTTTCAAAAGTGCTAAATATGTTATTATTTTGCTCAGAATCTAAGAACGGCACTCATTAATGCTGCAGTAGCTTAATTAAGACGATTAGGACTTGGATATGAGAATAACAATGGGGAGGAGTTATTTTAAAGGTCAGCATTAAGGTTCAGGTTAGGTTAGGGCATTGTTTAAAATTGGGACTGTCGTACTTCTCTACTTTGAAATGCATTTGAAAACTGCCGTACCCGTAGCAACTGCCATTATTTTATCGGACAAACTAGCTGCTTGGACTATTTTCTAATTTTTTCCTCCAAAAGTTGTATGTGGGATATTTTTTCAATGGGCTGCCCTGCCACCAAACAACCTATCACCGTGCTCATTGTCCCAAGACTCGTGCATGAGAATTGACGTCAGACATAGCAACGGAGATTACTCCCACCTATCGCAGAGCTACTCCTGTTCTAGGAGTTACCAGTCTCTCAGCGGCTTTGTGAATAACTTTTAAGATTTTACTCCTACATAAAATGTTTTAGCGTGACTTAGGAGTACTCCTAGCGGTAAGATAAGATGCTTAGTCAATACGGGCCCTGATGCATATGCTGTGTTCCAGTGGAGGTTTGAACCTGTGAATCACGACGTCAAAGTTACGAGTCACGACTTCATAGCGTTCCAGGCAAAAGTAACAAGTTACGACTTCACAACGTTTCTTACCGTTTGCCACTTGAAACAAAGCCAGTGCCGCCATTTTAGTTGAGCTGCGTGACGCCAGATAAGGAAGTTGTAAATTCAGCACAATCAAGTTCACCGGCATGAATTCACCGGTTTGATGGTTGCTCCGCCCACTTAAAACCGGTAAATCATGGGTTACGAGTTGCCTGGAACGCACTCATGGAGTAGCAGCTGGTTTTGTGTCCCATTTGGTTGCACGTTAAATAGCATACCATTTAAAAACGCAAAGCAATGATATATGTAAAAAGCACAGAGTATTCATATTCAGGCTTCTCAAAACATTTCATGAAATTGAAGGCAAAATACGTAGCAAATGCGCAAATCGCAGGACATGGCAGAGTATTAGAATTTATCGCTTTACGATGCGTCATCTCATCTGATATATTTCCTTTGAACAAAATGCTTCGTCACTATCCGTTAAGTTATTTTCCGTGCAATTTTCATAAAATAGGGGCAGCGCAATAACTTTCTGAAGGGGAATTAGGGGAACAGAATTGGACACAACCCCGTCGCTTCTAATTTCGCTACGAACAGGATGACAGACAAAGAAATGCATTTCATAAATGCAGCAGCTTCAGTGAACAAATGCAACCTTGTTTGGAAGGTAAGGCAATGCACAGTTTATTTGTCAAGCTGCTTTAAACAACACACGCTTCAAAAACACAATTTGAAGACCTGTTTAAATGATGGCAAGTGAAGCCAGTTTCCTAGCGATAATGCTGAAGTGAGTTATCTTTTGCAGTGACAATTCTCTCTGACCAATCAGTGGGCTGCAATATTGGACGTCACATTTTAGTAACTAGAACCTCGTCGGCCGTTTATTGAAACCCCTGGAGAGCAGGTACCAGAAAAAGTACCTTCAAGTACGAAGCACCAGCTACTTTTTCCTAATGGTAAAGCAGAAATGTAGAGTAGAGTAGAGCCGGTACCGTGTAGTGGCAAAAAATGGCGACATTGGCGCTTTTCGATAGTTCCACATTAATTTTTGCAATGTGATCCTGGCTACTTGAGGGAAAACAATTTCAAGATGTACTGTTGAAGTCAACATTATTTTGTGATATTGATCCTAACTTGAAAATCCTATTTAAGAGATTTGATATTTTTTTGAAAACATGTACAAGTGTGTTGTTCCGCAGTACTTTTTGAAATATTTTATATTTTGGAAAGATGTTACATTATACTGATTGATGATAATACAAGGTAATAATAATACAAGGTGACTTGATGGTTAATACTGTATATGCATGCCTATCAGCATTCTTTTTGAAAGATGTGATCTTTGGAAATGCTTAACAACTGCAACTTACAACTGTCCATTACTTTCTTTGAGATCTCCAGACCATTTTTGCAAAAAAAAGGATAAATGAACTCTACAATGATTCAAGAGATTCACTTTTGGAGGTCAATTAAAAGTTAAAAATGAACCTCTGATTTTGGTCATTGTTGATATGAATAGGAACAATAGGAAAAGAATATTCTTACTTTCAAAATGGTTGTTTGAGAGGGCAGAAAATTGAGTGAATAAAGACAAAATGCCTCAAAACAGCTTATTTGAGATGAAAATTAGTAAGATTTTCTTGGGAGGCGCACCCTCCTGTACCCTACCCACAAAACTGCGTGTTTTGCAGGTGACCACGAGGTGATCACATCCTCCTCTTTGTCATTTCCAAATGTTGGAATCTCTTATTCAGTGTGCAGCAGTCTTTGACCATGACTTCACAGATTTTTCTGTAACTCCTGTTAGAATCCAAAGATATTGTTTTGATTATCTGTAATGCAACCCTTTTTTCTAACAAAAAATTCTAAACCTTCAAGAAGTCTCGCGTCATTGACTTTAGTCACTCAAGAACAAGAAAAATGTTTTGAATTCAATAAATTGGACCTACGGCCCCCGTTAATTGTATGATGCTGCAGAACTAAATTTCTGATGTGATGCTTTTCACTGTTGTATGTCTAGGCTCAGATGAGCTGTGAAGGCAATCAGTTCACAATGGCGTGAACCTCATGTCTGTTTTTGCAGGACACTTAAAGAAAAATCCATTAACCTCCTAGTTAACAAGAAATGACGCTGAGAGGCCCGTCTCCAAATGGCTTATCGGGGCCTGAGACCAAGGAGGCCACTGGCAACTACTCAACGAAGGTGAGTTTTGTGTTATACATGAAAACACAGGACGGTTTTTGAAAATGTGTGGTTTCAGTGGTTCAACTACCTTTCCCTAGCCTGGAAATCAGGTCCAATCAGATCAGGATCTCAATAGATCCCCCTGTGGTACGCGGGCTGCCGCTAGGGGTTACGCAAGATTATAAAGAGCAATGGCAGTTCTATTTCGTCCCATTATGACCGGCAGGCGGTGCTTGAAGGACTGGATATCACCGCTTGCACAAGCGCATGTCGGGTACAAATAACAACAATGTCACCCATGACCCCTGCGTGACTCCTGGAAGGCTATATCTTCCGGTGCGCGCAGGGTTCAGTTCCTTTTTTCTTCTCGCGATCGCGTTAAGAGTACACACTTTAAGCTTACAAGCTACTATATCCCTTTTCAATTATTGTCGCTTGCCCTGTGCAACCTCTTGCCTTACGGTAGGAGCAACGATTTTATCGTCCTCTGAGAGGTTGTGGCTGGCGCGTTATTTGTTTGGTTTCTTGAGTTTTGCCGGAGATAGCGGCGTTTGCCCCTCCCTCCCAGGATTGCGCACAGCAGCTGGAGAGCTGTTTTGTAGCGCTATTGTCTGCTGCAATTATCTGCTCTATTTCTGTGTTGGTGAAGGTTGTGTGCTCGCCGCCCTCTCCCAGCACAATCTCAGTCTGCTTTTTGTTTGTTTTCGTGTTACTTTCTTGGTGAAGGTGGTATGTTCGCCGCCCTCTCCCAGCATTGTCACAATCTATTCTTTTGTTTAACCATTGTGTTAACTTTGTTGGTGAAGGCAGCGTTTCCGCTCCCCTCTCCCAGCTCTGTTAGCTCAATCTTTATCTGTGTTACCCTGTTGGGGAAGGTGGTGTGCTCACTGCCCTCTCCCAGCACTGTCACACATTTATTCCGCCCTGGCCTTTGCTGTACTGGAGCAGTCCTGCACTGGATGTCAGGCCCTCCTGGATCTAGCAGATGGCCATGATCTCTGTCCCTCCTGCCTGGGCATTGAGCATTTACAAGAAGCCCTCACTGAAGATGCTTGCAAGTATTGCGGCATAATGCCGTGGTCAGGGAGACTAGCCAGGTTAGCGCAGCTGGATCCACTGGCCAGCCTCCCTTCATCCCAACCAGTGAGGGTTGATTTCAGTAATGGGGGGACTCTAAAGAGGCCCTCAACACAGAGCACTGCGGGTGCCCCCAAGCGGAGGAGGTCGAACAGCCAGCTCTCAACTAAAGTGGATCGCTTGGCTGCTGACATGGAGCAGATCAAAACACTTCTCTTGGGTCTGCAGCCTGCGCATGTTGGGAAACCTGTTGGATTGGGGCATGCACTGCAGCCACCCCCGCCAGAGGATGCCATTTCCATTGCAGCCTCTGCAACTCAGTTTAATGCTTCGCCAGGTGACCTTGCCTCTCAGGCCTCAGAGCATTCTTTGCACTCAACAGCCCAGAGTTCTCACTGGGGGTCAGATGCTCCCTCCATGGAAACAATTTTCTGCACCGCTTTGACGCGCGTGCAGCTCGACACCCCCCAAGGAAATGTGGCCCCTAGCGCCTTCCACAGGCGCAATCCTTCTCCAGCTAAAATTGCCATCCCGCATTCGCTGGATTTCTTGAAAGAGCTGCATGTCGTGTTGGAAAGATACTACAGCCCTCTCCAAGCCAACTTCTGATGAGCAGATTTTGGCCACAACGGAGAATCCAGAAGCTGTCGGCCTGGGACACATACCTGCAGTTGAGCCCCCTGTTGCGGCCCTGATTGTGGCTCCTGATGAGGCTCTGAAGCCAAACGCCAGGTGCCCCTCTGTCCAGTGTCGAGTCACTGATGGATATATCTGTAGGGCCTATGATGCAGCGGCACGCATTGGTCGGCTCGGCAACTCCCTTTCCCCCCTACTGTTTGCCCTCTCAAATTCCCTGCAGGATGCACAGGTGGATGATTATACCCGTGACATCTGTGATGCATCGCTGCAGGCTTTTTCCTTCCAGACAAAGGAACTAGGCGGTTGAGGTCCGCTCTAGTACATGTCTGGCTAGCGCAGTCACCTTTGACGGAGGCCACTAGAAAGGTCCTTCATCAGGTACCAGCAGAACCAGGGGAGCTGTTTGGCTCGGCTGCTCAGGAGGCACTGGACCGTACAGCCCTGGCTGGGGAAACCAGGCAGCGGCTGGCTAGCCTTCACAGGAGAGCGCCTGCTCCCAGCAATCAGAGAGGCCCCTCATCTACTTCTGGGTGCCGCCCTCAGCCACCTATACACAGTGGCCGGTCGGGTCTCCAGCGGCCTGCTGAACACCCTGCTGCTGACACTCGTCCTCCTGGACGTTGATCGTCTAGACAGTGTCAGGGCTCTGAGTCTGACCACCATCCCTCCAGCATTTCTAAAGGCCGTGGGGGACGGTGCTAGGGCTATAGGGCCGGTTGTCGGCGGTTTTTCCCAGCAGCAGCTCAGAGACTGGGCTGCTTGCTCGCCAGACCCTTAGGTGGTTTCCACCCTGACCCGAGCGTACGAATTGCAGTTCCGACACCGACCCCCTGCGTCTGGCCGGGTCACAATGACCATCATCAGCGACCCGGCAAAAGCCCTCACTCTGGCTCAGGAGTTGTCCGTCCTCCTGAGCAAGGGTGCCATCTTGCCGGTAGATCCTCTAAATCAGACAGGGGGGTTCTATTCGACTTACTTTCTTGTCTGCAAGAAAGACGGCGGACTTCATCCCATCCTGGACCTGAGAGGCCTCAACAGGTACTTGAAGGTTCTGCCCTTCCGGATGCTGACCACGGCAGACATGTTGCGCGTGATCAGTTGTAAAACCTCACAAAACAATACCAATGACGGAACATTGCAGCGAGGTGAAGGACTCACGTGTTCTCTTGGTCTAACTTTAATTAGAGCATTCTTCTGGCTGGGGTGAATCACAATAAAATGAATAATCTTCACCTTTGGACGGGGCATGAAAACACAATGGTTACAAATAATCTGACTCCAATAAACAGTTAGCATACCAAATTTAGTGGTATCCTCGTGAAAAATCTGACTCAAATTTAGAATTAGAATTGATAGTTTTGGAACAGCGCGCGTGAATCTCGAGACAGTGATAAACAGTTACTTAGACTCTAATGACAAACATGAAGTGACTATACCTTGAATTCCTAACAGACAACCACTGCCGCTACATTAATGTTCTTGGGCATTAACACCATGTTCGAATCCTTGTTCATTGATTAAATTAGCCGTTGGAAGTCAACTATCATTGCAATAGCCTCTGCTGGCATATTACAATGAACCTAGGATCATATATTAGCCCAAGGGTTCTATAGGTTAAAACACAGAACCAACATATATAAATCCTTACAATAGGTAGATCATGGTCGCCTAAACCAACTTAACCAACCAATTCCCACACTGGGCCGCTGGCTAGTTGTTCCTCAGTGAGGATAGGCTATTCCCCTAGGTATTCGCCGAGACGGGGCTAAGAAGAATAAACACGGAGACCACGCAAGCTAGAAAAGGAATAACAATAATTGAAATACCAGGTAGGCACAACTTGGATCAAACAAATCAACGCTAAGCCAATTACCAGTTACATATAATTTAGAATATTTTCATACATGGAAAAGATGAATGGCCACGCGGAGCTAAAGTCGCCCCACGTGATCAAAGAGAACTCAAATGCCCCCTCGCTCCGGAACAAGGTAACATGTGACTTCCCCCCACTTACCTATGCGCGTCAGATGTTGACAAAGAAGGGACCAGAAAGGAGAGACCCGCCCAGTTAGGATCTCGTACTTTTAAAGAACCAAGGCCACGCCTCCGAACAAGGTAGAGGAAGGGGTGGCCGAATCAGAGTTTTACTGGCCTAGGTGATAAGATTAATTTGCATAGAGAGGAGAGTAGGTAGTCGCCTGAATGAATCTTACAAACAAGATGAACCATAATTCCAAGGGAAATGAAACATGTTCCATTCAACTCCTTGGACTCCCCCGAGAATAAAGAGACCAAACATGATATGAATATGTGCTAATATGATGCAGTTGTCATGGAAAAGCCTTAAAATGGAATATTATAGCCCAATAGTGTGATAAATATATATGAGGTTCCTTTCTAGGATATTGAACATAAACATAATATGAATTTGACACATTTAGATTGTTTTAAGCAAATTAATGTCACTATGCTTAAACTTCAATGGGGACTGTGATACAATTCTGAGGAACACTGTGCAGCCTGGACGTAGTGGCTCCCGCTTCCTGCTGTGAACAGAACAAAACTCTCATGCGACTCTCACTGGCAGGCTGTAGGATTATAAAAGTTTACTGCTCGCTCTGGATTGTGTCAGATCACCCAAACATTCAGATTTTACCCGCGTAATGAGCATTTGTTCCAACAACATGATTTTTGACCTATGTTGTGAGCCAAATCAAACTTTCAGGTTCTACACAGTCAGGGGGAATGGTTTACATCCGTGGATCTGAAGGATGCTTATTTTCATGTGCTGATCGCCACACATCACCAGCCATTCCTCAGGTTTGCCTTCCAGGGTCACCACTACCAGTTCAGGGTGCTCCGTTTGGGCTCTCCCTGTCCCCAAGGGTGTTTACCAGATGTGGGGCAGCAGCCCTTGCGCCTCTGCAGGCACAAGGTATGAAGATTCTTCCATACCTAGAGGATTGGTTGGTGTGTGCGCCAACCCGGTGTCACGGGATACGACCCGTCTATTATCTCACGTGGCCAGGTTGGGGCTCAACGTGGTCAAGGAGAAGAGCTGCCTAGTCCCTTCTCAGCAGGTCCTCTATCTAGGGCTGGAGCTCAACTCTGTCGCCATGAAGGCCTACCTTTCGCCACGGCGCGTGAGCGACATTTTGTATCTCCTTCCCCACTTCAGGAGGGGCAGGTGGCTGCCCTACATGAAGTTTCTGCAGCTCTTGGGAAAACTGACAGCTGCCTCAGCTGTTGTACCCTTGGGTCTGCTGACATTGCGCCCCTTGCAAATGTGACTAAACAGCCTCCACCTGGATGCCAGAAAACACAGGCGCATGTTGGTCAGGGTCTCTCAGGCATGTGTTCGTGCCTGGGCGCTCTGGAAGGACAGGGTGTTCCTACTGGGAGGGGCATCCTTGGGAATTATTCCATCCTTCCGAGAGACCGTCTTCACGGATGCCTCTCTCTCTGGGTGGGGTGCGGTGAGGTGAGGAAGACCTGCCCAGGGACAATGGTCTGCTTGCAACTGCAAATACCACATCAATGTGCTGAAGCTTCGAGCTGTGCATCTGGCACTCCAGCATTTTCTGCCATGTCTGCTGGGGAGACATGTGCTTCTTCAGTCAGATAACATGTCCACTGTCATCCAGATCAATCATCAAGGAGGCACCAGGTCAGTGCAGCTGCTACAGGTGTCCCGCTCCTCGCCTATCCAGCCTGCGGGCAATGTACCTGCCGGGAGAACGGAATCAGGTGGCAGACTTCCTTTCCCGGTGCAAGACCCCACCAGGGGATTGGCGGCTTTACCCAGAGGTGGTAGACACGATATGGAACCTCTTCGGCAGAGCAGCGGTAGACCTCTTTGCCACAGAGGAGTCAACTCATTGCCCACTCTGGTTCTCTTGGACAGAGGAGACCGCTCCACTGGGACAGGACGCCCTTGGGCACGGGTGGCCCAAGGTGCTCCTATATGCATTTCCACCCCTGCTTCTGATTCTGCCAACATTGCAGAGGGTCCTTCAGCAGGGCCACAGGCTCCTTCTGGTGGCCCCCTTTTGGCCTGGGAGATCTTGGTTTCTGATGCTGCGGAGGCTTTGTTGCAGCTCTCCATAGCGCCTCCCAGAGAGGAAAGACTTTCTGTCACAGCTGGGGGGTCAGATTTGGCATCCCAACCCCAGTCGCCTCCAGCTATGGGTCTGGCCATTGCGGGGCCCAACCCTCTCCTGACGAGCTGTACCGAGCCCGTTCAGGCTACCATCCTGAATGCCCATGAGCATCCACCCATCTTCAGCACGAAAGTAAATGGAGGCATTTCTCTGCCTGGTGTGCAGGCAGGGCAGAGGATCCTGCTCTTTGCTCTGTGGCTATGATCCTGGAGTTCCTTCAGTCCCTCCTGGATGGTGGTCGTGCTCACTCCACTTTGAAGGTGTATGTGGCAGCCATTTCCTCACGACATGCATTGGTTGACATTGCTACTGTGGGATGCCACCAGTTGGTGTCTCTCTTCCTCAGAGGGGCTTTGAGGGTGCACCCTCCAAGAGCCCCAAGGGCCCCAGTGTGGGACCTGTCCCTGGTCCTAAGTGCCCTGTCTGCTCCACCCTTTGAGCCTTTAGCTCGAGCGGACCTGAAATGGCTGTCAAAGAAAACTGCCTTTCTCCTTGCTGTAACATCAGCCAAGAGAGTTGGGGAATTACATGCCCTGTCAGTCAGTGAGTCCTGTCTTAGATGGAACCCGGATGGTTCGGGGGTTACACTATGGCCAAACGTGGAATTTCTCCCCAAAGTATTGCCACGGACACATGTCAATCGACCGATCCATCTCGCCCGTTTCAACTCTCCCTCAGCCGGGGATGGGTCGAGCCTGCTGTGCCCGGTATGGGCTCTTGATGCTTATATTGCTGCTACAGCATCTGTGCGACAATCGGAGCAGCTTTTTGTTTGTTACAGTGGGCCCAATCAAGGTTGTGCTCTCTCGAAACAACGCCTGTCCCACTGGGTGGTCCAGACGATTAAACATGCCTATGGAGTCAGTGGCCGTCCCTTGCCACCAGACAAAAAGTGCAACTCCACTAGGGGTATCTCTGCTTCGTGGGCTGCCCTCAAGGGGGTACCTCTGGAAGACATCTGTGCGGCGGCTTCCTGGACGTCACCAGATACTTTTGCCCACTTTTACAGAATCAACGTTGCCTCTCCCCACCCGACGGGTGTGGTCCTGCTCCCACTTTCTTCTGCCTCCAATCACTGAGGTATCTGCTTGGGCTTCTTTGTGACGTTGTTGGTATATGTCATCCAGTGCTTTAAGCACCGCCTGGCGGTCATAAAGGGACGAAATAGAACGAAAGTTACAACTGTAACTGCGGTTCTATGAGTCCTGGATAACCGCTGTGACATTCGATCACTCAGAAGCCTCGTGCTCTCGCAAATAGTTTCTAGGAACCGAACCCTGCGCACACTAGAAGATATAACCTTCCAGGAGTCACGCAGGGGTCACGGATGACGTTGTTATTTGAACTCGACATGCGCTTGCGCGAGCGGTGATATTCAGTGCTTTAAGCACGGCCTGGCGGTCATCCGGGACTCATGGAACCGTAGTTACAGTTGTAACTTTCGATCTGTGGCTTTAAAAACAGTAACCTTAATTAAAGGTAATCATGGTACCCTGGCGCCTTATACTGTCCCCCCCCCCCCCAATTGCTGCCAAAACGGCATGCACTGTGCATTCTTTCACCTTTCAGTCAGATCTAGCCTGGCTGCCACCAGACACCAGACTGCGTCAATCTTGCTCGCAGGGGAGCATGGGTTTACCCGGGCAGTATCAGCCCTCTTATTAACAAATTCTGTAATTATAGCGACAGTAGCTTGGTAACTTGTCTGTCAAGTCATTGAGTGGCTGAAATTGCTGAATATGACAAAGAATTACTGACAAAGCTTTATGCCTTAATTAGGGCTAAGGATCAAAAATGGCAGGAATTTCTTAAGATTGCTAAACTTTGGCCCATTGAAGCACCAAAAAGTTTGAGAAGTCTGGTGTAGACAATTGAGGTCTGACTCTAAATTGTACATGAAGCAGAGGAAAATGGGATGTCTCAGGTGATGGTACATCAGGTAATTCACTGCTATTTGTCAAATTATTTATTTTGCTTATCTCTTTTGCAGGGTTGTTTTGGAGGGCGCCTGTGCAGACCAGGAATCTTCTTAAAGTGTCACTGCACCCCACCTACTTTGGCTTTTAAAACTGGGCGTGTAAACGCTGACGGACTCGAGGGGGGAGGCAGATTTTATGCTGCCAATGGCCTGCATCTATTGCTCCTACAGAGTCAGGTGTTGTGCATGTTGGTTGATTATGATTCCTTATTTGGAGTCCAGTGGCGTGTGGACTTTTAAGTGCCTAATCAAAACGTCCTGAAAAGCCATTGTAATTGGTTGTTTAACCCTTTCATGCATGAAGGCCACATGTGTGGACTGTTAATTTTTCTTCATCTGGGATGGGTTCATTTTGGTTATTTTTTTTAAAATATCATATGGGTAGTACCAGTGGGTTTTTGACAATGTTTCAATTGTAGTTACAAACTTTCAACCTATTGTTTCTTGTTTGGTCACATCATCAATCCAAGATGAATTTTAAAATGCGCTTAGGTGGCATGATCTACATGAGTTAAACCTGAAAAGGGTGCTGCCGTTTTTAGCGCCCAAAAAAAAAAAAACCCACAGTGTTGGCATCCAACGTGAATTTTAGACACAGATGTCATATGTCGTTAACAGCTCAGAAAAAAAAAATTTGTTGCCAATGCAGCATGTGTTGTTATATTTACAGTGTTTACTTCTGCCAATGCCGTAAGACTTGTTAGATTTAAGATGTATGGTATACTTATGCCAATGCAGTAAGTTGTGTTATTTTTACAGTGTATAGTTATGCCAATGCAGTAAGATGTGTTATTTTTACAGTGTATAGTTGACTTATGCCAATGCAGTCAGATGTGTTATTTTTTTAGTGTAGTCACACTTTAATAAAATAAATATCTTAAAGAAAAGAACTGCAATTCTTGTGTCCTCATTTTTGTAGGTTGTTTACCACAAATTAAAGGTGCACTATGCAAGTTTTTGTCTCAATTCGCCGACATCTCGCCACGATCCACTAGCTGCCTGCCCCTAAATTCACTGTGAAAAAAAACCACACTCTGCAGACCGCACAGGGGCCAAAAACTGCAAATAAACACGGAGCACAGGCTGTTCCCCATAACATAACAAACCGTCCCAGCCAATCACCGACAAGAGTTGACAGTTATGGAAGCTTGGGAAGGAGGAAACTACGGGAGGGAGGGGCGGGCCACCTCTGTTTTGTTTGAATTCGAATGGCAAAAGAAGTGAAAGTAAACAGACTTGCATAGCGCATTTTTAAAAACCCAACCAACAAATATGGTAGCCCACAATAATGCTGGTTGTGACCCTTATAGGTAGGAGCTAAGACCTTATTGGGCCCCATATTCAGCCCATATGGTGGCCACCTAGTGTGGGCCCCAGATGGGAGAAACCTGGGCTGCCCATATGGGCCTTAACTAGGGCCCACGTTCGGACCACCATGGAACCCCCGGACAAAATTAGCTGAGGCCCAGCTGGGCAGCCCAGATGGGGCCCACTTGCTAGCCCATTTCTAACCCACATGGGTGTGTTAACAGGGTCATTTACATGTTACAAGGCCCGTGCGGATTAGTGCATGTGGGGAAAACCAAACGCCCTCTCAAAGTGAGAATAGTTGAACATAAGCCTGCTATCCGCGCCAAAAACCTTGATCATCCCATAGCGCGTCATTATGAACAGGCTAAACATGGGTGTTATGGCCCCAATTTGTTATGACATATCGTACAGCAAGGGATGACAGGCAAAATTTTGCAACTTTAACAGATTTAATAAAACAAAGCCTGACCAAGATTGAAATATAAAAAAAATGATAGTTCCAGTCCCTTGTTAACTGAGGTGGGGTTTGTATGTTGCCATGTCCTGGGACAGGAAAATGCTCCAACACAGGCAAAAATCCACAAAAAGAGCTTCTCAGGTCTTGAAAAGAGTGACAGGTCTGGTAAAATGTATCCTTCCACTATTTCTCCTTGCAATTTCTCCTACTACTTTACTCTCTCAATTTTTCTCCTTATATACTCTTTTCCAGCCCCCTCCCACCTTCCAGCCTTTTTTTTTCAATTCTCTGGGACTTTCTCCTCTGCGGCATGCCCAGGACATGGCCAAAACCTAGCTCCAGACTGGCTTAACAAAAAAAGTCAAGACTGCAATCTAGTGTTCCCCCCCTCCATTCCAAAAGGGAAAAATTTTGACTCAACGAAAAAAAATTTCTTTTCAATACAAAAATTGGTTAGTAGACACTTTTGTATATATAAATACATATAATACAATATGCTAACAAACACATACTCAAACACAGGATAAGCAATCAGCAATTACATCGTCAGTACCCTTTACATGCTTAATTTCCAAGTCAAACTCCTGTAAAATCAAACTTTAATTCAACTATTTCCGATTTTTGTTTTTCATCTTACTCAAAAACATTAACAAATTGTGGTCAGTATATACAATATTGGCTTTTGCCCTGTACAAACATAAACCTCAAAGTGTTGTAAGGATAGAACCAGAGCCAACAGCTCCTTCTCTATTGTGGAATAGTTCCTTTGGTGGCGATTGAACTTCCTAGAGAAGTATGCCATGGGATGCTCAATGTCATCAGAGTCACTTCTCTGTAGGAGCACAGATCCACAAGCTTGGTCGCTAGCATCGACCGCGATGGAAAACGGTTTGTTGAAGTCAGGAGATTTGAGCACGGGGAAGTGACACAGCAGAGACTTCAGGCGATCGAAGGCTCTTTGGCATGCATCATCCCAAGTGAACTTTACGCCTTTCTTCAGTTGGTTAGTTAGACTGAGAGCAATCTCAGCAAAGTTCTTGCAGAACTTGCGGTAGTACCCGATCATTCCAAGGAAGCGGCGCAAAGCTTTTTTGTTGTCAGGAACTGGAAAGTCCATGATGGCTTGGACTTTAGCATTTATGGGTGTGTAATGTGAATATAGGCCACTGGATGGCAGTATTTACCTTTTTTTTGTTAAGCCCAGTCTGGAGCTAGGTTCGGACATGTTCTGGGCATGTCTGAAACATGTCTGAAAAGTCCCTGAGAAAAGAAAAAAAAAAGTCTAAAATGTGGGTGGGGTCTGCAAAAGAGTATATAAGGTGAAGAATTGAGACAGTAAAGTAGTAGGAGAAATTGCAAGGAGAAGGATACATGTGACCAGACCTGTCATTCTGTTCAAGACCTGTGAAGCTTTTAGTGGATTTTTCTCACACAGGACATCACCAAGCAACCCACCAAAGGGACTGTAAATATTTCGGTTTTTGTATATAATCAATCTTAGTCTGTAGATAGTAGATTAGTTAAAAGTGTTTGTTAAGTTAAATGTGTTTTAGTTTTAAAATTTGTGTCTGTCATTCTTTGCTGTCATAAATGTCATGACAAATTGGGGCCTCAAGTCCGGGATAGACCATTGTGTGAGTCATTCATTGAAAATCTAACATTTCAAATTGTAAAATTTTTTTTGTGAATTCTCATATATATATATATATATATATATTGACAGAGAGACAGCAATGGATGATTTCTTGGCATCACCAACCATAGAGGTTTTGAAGTCTTTTAAAAAGACAGAACTACTAGAAATATGCAGACATTTAGAGCTGAGAGAGGTAAAACCAGCCATGCGAAAAGCAAGACTTACTAGAGAGATTGTTGAATATTACATTGATGAAAATGTGTTTGCACCCGGAGATCTGGAACAGTTTCCAGTGGAAAATCCAAATATAGAAATGGAACTTAAATTAAAAATGCTAGAGATTGAAAGGGAGGAAAAAGAAAAACAAAGGCAGTTTGAGTTGGAAAAATTAGCTAGAGAAGAGAAGAAAGAAAGGGAAGAAAAAGAAAAACAAAGAGAATTTGAGCGAGAGAAAGAGGAAAGAGCAGAAAGAGAGAGACAGACAGATTTTGAATGAGAGAATTTAGATAGAGAAGAAAGACTCCAAATGGAGCTACTAAGAATAAAAATTGAAACTAAAAATAAATTTCGGGCTAGCAAGGAGGTAAAACTGGTGCCTCCATTTTCGGAAAAGGATGTTGACAACTATTTCCAGTGTTTTGAAAAGGCAGCAAAGAGTTGCCAGTGGCCAAAGGAACACTGGCCTCTGATGTTGCAAACTGTCCTCAAGGGTAAAGCTCAACAAGCCTATTCAGCTTTGTCTGCAGATGATTCCTCTGATTATGAGGTTGTCAAAAAGGTTATTTTGAGAGCTTATGAGTTGGTTCCAGAGGCTTACCGACAGAAATTCAGGGCTCTCCAGAAATCTGAAAATCAGACTTATGTGGAATTTGCTAATGAGAAGAAGGTTTGCTTTGAGCGCTGGTGTACTTCTATGGAGGTCAAGGATGATTTCAACTCACTAAAAGAGATGGTGTTAGTTGAAGAATTCAAGCCCTGTGTTAAGGATGATATTAAGACCTACCTTAATGAGAAGCAAGCACTGAATTTGCAGTCAGCTGCCAAATTTGCAGATGAATATGTTCTCACACAAGTCCAAATTTCAGTCTAGCAGTAACAATAGATGGTTCCAATTTCAGAAAAAAGGAAACGGCGATACCCAAGATTCCTCACCCAAATTCAAAGACAAATCGGGTGATGGTGCTCAGAAATCCAGTAACAGGTGGTGGTCTAGTTTGCAGTTATTGCAAGAAATCTGGTAATGTTACAACTAACTGTTGGTTCCATAAAGCTAAGAAAGAAAAAGTAAAGGAGACCAAACCAAATGCCTTTGTGAAAACAAGGTTAGAAACCCCTGTAGTAGATAACCGATCTGCTAAATTGCCTGCTTCTTGTGGGGCTAAAAAGCCTGATACTGTTGACTTTGTGAGGGAGGAATTTCTTCCATTTGTGTCAGAGGGATTTGTGGCTCTGTGCTCAGACCCTCCTGAGCATACTACTCCTGTCCCCATATATATCCTAAGGGGTACCGGAGCTTCTCAGTCACTTTTGTTGATGGACTCCTTGAAGTTTCGTGATGAGACCGCTTCTGGGGATTTCATACTTGTACAAGGTATTGAAAGGAGGACTGTATCTGTACCCCTGCGCTCTATATTCTTGAAGTCAGATTTAGTAACAGGACAGGTAGAGGTGGGACTTTTGTCAAGTCTACCTATCAAAGGTGTTTCTCTGTTGCTAGGCAATGACCAGGCTGGGGGCAAAGTAGTTCCCCCTATACATCTTACTTCACAGCCGAGCACTGAAGATGGCGATGAGGACCCAACTCTGTATCCTTCTTGCGCAGTGACTCATGCTATGGCCAAGAAGGCTCAAGAAGTAGATAAAGTGGTGCTGTCCAGCACATTGAATATAGTCATGACTCAGGTGCTTCGCCTTATGACTCTGTTCGGCCTACTATGGTTTCTCCGTTTGAGGACTTATCAGATACTTTTATCAGTTCTCTATTCAGCCAGCCGGATGGGTCTGGTGATTCTGATGTGTCTGGAGACTTGTCTCTGTCCAGAAAGCGGTTGATTGAGGAGCAAACTAATGATCCTGAAATTTGTGTACTAAAGAGGAGAGCCCTTCCTGAAAAAGAAATAGACGCAGTTCCAAGTGAGTATTATCTCTAGGATGGTGTGTTGATGCGGAAGTGGCACCCTCCTGATATCCCTGCCAATGCAGATTGGGCAGTGGTCAAGCAAATTGTTGTTCCGAAGGTCTACAGGAATGAGATCTTAACAATGGCTCATAGTTTACCTTTAGGAGGTCATCTTGGCGTTAACAAGACTGTTGATAAGATCATGAAACACTTCTTCTGGCCTGGGCTTCGGAAAGACGTTTCTAACTTTTGCAAAACCTGTCACACTTGTCAGGTAGTTGGAAAACACCAGTTAGACCCTCCTGTAGCTCCATTGCAGCCTATCCCAGCATTTGGGGATCCCTTCTCTAAGGTCATTGTTGATTGTGTTGGTCCATTACCCAAGACTAGATCTGGAAATCAGTACTTGTTGACAATCATATTTGCATCAACCAGATTCCCTGAAGCCATACCTCGACGCAACATCAAGGCAACTGCAATCTCAAAGGCTTTGATAAAGTTCTTCACGTTGTTTGGCCTTCCCAGGGAAATTCAGTCAGACCAAAGTAGCAATTTCACTTCCAGATTGTTTCAGCAGGTTGTGTATGAACTAGGTGCAAAGCAGATTCTTTCTAGTGCCTATCATCCAGAAAGTCAGGGTGCCTTAGAGCGGTTTCATTCCACTCTCAAGACAATGATGAGGACTTCATGTTATGACCATGAGAAAGACTGGGATGAAGGAGTTCATTTGCTGTTGTTTGCAGCTAGAAAAGCAGTGCAGGAGTCTACTGGATTCAGTCCATTTGAGCTAGTGTTTGGTCATGAAGAGAGAGGACCTTTGCTATTGTTGAGTGAACAATGCCAAGAGAAAGAGCCGCACATCAGTCTGTTAGACTATGTTGCCAAGTTCATCGAAAGATTGCGTGCAGCTTGTGACCTAGCCAAAGAGAACTTGAAATCAAGTCAGGGAAAAACAAAAACTTGGTATGATCATAAGGCTAGAAGCCGTGAGTTTAAACCAGGAGATAAGGTTCTTGTGTTGTTTCCCTTGCAGTCCAATCCATTGCAGGCTAGATTTCATGGTCCTTATGAAATTCTGACAAAACTCAATGATTTCAATTACATTGTCAAGACTCCAGATAGGAGAAAACCAAAACAATTGTGTCACATTAACATGCTGCAGCCTTATCATGATAGAAATGCTAGGGTTGCAGCTGTCACTTTAGATTCTCCTATGGCTGAGATGTGTGAAGATGAGGGGAAGTTTCAAGATGATGAACCTAGAATTAAAGCTGAAGTTCTTTCATGTAAATAGTCAAATTCTGAAGTGTTGCAAACTATTGATGTAAAACGCCAGCACTTATAACCCCCACAGAGAGATCAGTTTGAGAGGTTGATCAAGAAATATGAGGATCTGTTTCCTGATGTTCCAAAGAGAGTTTCTATCGCCTCTCATGATGTAGATGTTGGTGATGCCAAACCAATTAAATCTCGGACCAGCCCCCAGTTTGCTATGGCTCCAATTTGTTTTGACATATCGGACTGCAAGGGATGACAGACAAAATTGTACAACTTACACACATTTGATAAAACAAAGCACTGACCAAGATTGAAATAAAAAAAAAATGAGATAGTTACATTCCCTTGGTAACTGAGATGGGGTTGCTATGTTGCAATGTCTTGGGACAGGAAAATGCTCCAACACAGGCAAAAATCCACAAAAAGCTTCACAGGTCTTGAAAAGAGTGACAGGTCTGGTGAAATATATCCTTCCACTATTTTTCCTTGCGATTTTTCCTTCTACTTTACTTTCTCAATTTTTCCAGTTATATACTCTTTTCTAGCCCCCTCCCACCTTCCAGACTCTTTTCAATTGTCTGGGACCCTCTCAGGCATGCCCAGGACATGCCAAAAAACCTAGCTCCAGACTGGCAAAAAAATGTCAATACTGCCATCTAGTGGCTTTTTCCCCCCCCCCCACATTACATGGGTCAGTGGCTTCCCTTAAATTCTTGGGGATAGAAAAACATCACTCCACCACCAAGAGGCAGGGACATTGTTGATAAACTGCTACAGAGAGAAGCCTGGATATCTACTCTTAATGCTGTGGAACCTTTATGGATGAAATGAAGACATGAATTTGTCCTGTTTCCTTGAATTGATTTACTTCCTCATGTATTCCTAGATGTCACTGTTCTTCTTTTTATTTCCGATGGATTTTTAAATTTTTTCTCCCACCTATAAGATATTCTTGCTTGACAATGGGAGGGGCTCTCTTACCTGTTCATTCATTCGTGAGTGTGTGTGTGTATTCGAGTCATTGGCTGCATTATTTGAATGAGTTCACTCTATCCAATGGGATATTGCCACTCTGTTGTGGAGGGAGATTTAAATGTCCATTCTAGTCTTGGCCCTCAGTTTGATTCTGAAGAAGACCTTGTCTCGAAACATTAATCACCTTCACCTTAATAAATTGCCTAAATATAACTGTGTGCTCCAGGAATCTATCTTTTGTGTTGTGGTGGGTGTTTGTACCGATCCCCTGGCATTTCTTTTATCCTGGGTCCTGATCTAGCCAGACGAAACATGTGGAAGGGCCCTGGTGTCCCTGCAGAGGTGGTTTCTGAGCCCCAATGGCATGGCTCAGATGAATGTGGATAAAAATATCCTGAGGTTTTTTTTGATTGCGCAATTGCCTGTGCTAAGTCGAGACAGAATGAATCTATTGCTTTCAGAGAGAGATTGATTTTTTGATACTTTCCTCGCAAATCCAGGTCAGACGGAGATTTCTTTGCCTCGCTCGCCCTCAGTTGTTAATGATATTTAGCCAGTAAAAATAGCGCTAAAAGTTGACAGCAATCAGCTCATGTCGCAAAACAAACTTTTACGTTCTGAAAAGGATGATCCAACCATTTCTTTGCCTTTTGACTCAGCTTGCTCTGTTTGAGAAATAGTGGACGTATCCCAAGGGTATTTTCTCCAAGACGGCGTGTTGATGAGGAAGTGGGGGCCAGATGCTGTTCCTGGCGAGTGGAATGTAGTTTATCAAACTGTTGTCCCAACCAAGCATCAGAATGAAGTTCTTAGTGTTGCTCACGACGGTGTCGCCGGTCATTTGGGCGTTACAAAAACATGATCGAATTCATCATTTTTTTTTGGTCTGGCCTGAAGCAGGATGTAGCGCATTACTGTAAGACCTGTCATATTTGTCAGCTAGTGAACCAGAAAATTCCGCCCCACTCTCCTCTATCCTACACCAGTTGTAGGTGAACCATTCAAACACATGATCATTGATTGTGTCGGGCCATTACCGCGTTCCAAAAGTGGTTATGAATATTTATTCACGATAATGTGCGCAGCTACATTATTCCCCTGCGGAAAATAATGCCAAATGCAGTGACGAAGACTTTATTGAAATTCTTTTCTACCTTTTTCTACCTCTACTGTCAGTTAACTTTGGGCAAAACAATCAGCTAACTGTAATTGGAGTGTACCGACCACCTAAAGCTTTTCCATGTGCAATAGACAAATTGATAGAATTATTTTCTCAATATTCTGCTGCTGAAGTTTTGATCATGGGTGATCTTAATTTAGACTGGAATAAGCCGGTGTCTGACGACTTTCAGGAGTCATGTGCTGCTTTAAAACTGACTCAACTCATATCTTCTCCTACACATCCAAATGTAAAGAATATGTCAAACTCATCCTTGATTGATATAACTCTCACCAATATGCCAGATAAATACCCTTGGAGTGAAGTCCTTCCCCAATGCTGTAGTGATCACTGTCCGATAGTCTGCATCAGAAATGTGAAACTTCCCAGAGCAAAGCCCCGTATTATCTCAAAGAGAAATTTCAAAAATTTTGATTCCCAGGATCTCCTAAATGATCGAACTAAGTGTGATCTAAACAGGATCTGCCTTTTATCAGACCCTGATCTAGCCCTAGCTGAACTTATCAAAACGTTTAACTGTATTGCTGACAGACATGCTTCTTTTAGAACTCATAGAATTATAAATAGAAACACAGCCTGGTTCTCACACGAGGTATCAGAGATGCTCTTAAAAAGGAACATGGCATGGACAAAAGCTAAAAAAACAGGTGTGGAATCTGAATGGACTTTTAATAGGCAACTCCCAAACAAATGTACATCTCTCACCCGGAAGGCTAAATCATCTAATTATCAAGCCTCTCTACACTCTAGTGCTAGGAACCCTGCTCAATTTTGGAAAACGATTAAAGACTAACACTATAAGACTAACACTATAGTGGCTCTACCACAACAGATTGCATCAAATTCTGTCACCATAACAAACAAAGAGGAAATTTGCAATACCTTAAATGATCATTTTGCCAGCGCAGGCAATGTTTTTTCAACTTTTAATCACACAGCTATTACCATTCCCAATCAGCCCAATTGCCAAACACCAGCCGGACAACCAAATGGCCATAACCAGTGCAGGTTTCTTTCAGACCAGTCACTGAAAGAGAAGTCTTTGATGGCTTGGCTGCCTTGGACTCAAAACAGGCCACCGGTGCAGATCTATTGGATCCATTTCTCATTAAATTAGCCAAATCCATTTTAGTCACTCCCCTAACCCATATTTATAATATTTCACTAGCTGTTGGAATAGTCCCAAAACTGTGGAAAACTGCCCAAGTTACCCTATTACATAAGGGAGGTGATACTTCTAACCCAAATAATTACCGCCCTATATCAAAGTTACCATGTCTTGCGAAACTGTTAGTATCTTTGGTAAATCAGCAGCTCTGAGTGTTTCAAAATACAAATTCTATTCTTAACCCGTACCATTTAGGTATTAGAAGTGGACACAGTACAGTGTCTGCAGCATCTTTGGTTTTAAATGATATTGCTTGTGCATTGGATGAACACAGACACTCTGCCGCTTTGTTTGTAGACCTAACTAAAGCTTTTGACGCTGTTGACCATCCAACTTTATTGGAAATGCTAGATCACATAGGTTTTGATGAATCTGCCTGTAAATGGTTTATAAGCTATCTCTCAGACAGATCCCAATATCCCAATGTGTTAAAGCTGACTCCTTTCAATCACCCTATACATCAGTAACCAAAGGAGTGCCACAGGGATCAATACTGGGTCCTGTACTCTTCACCCTGTTTATTAACCCCTTTGTGCAGAAGCCAAATTTGGCTATTTATGGGTTACCCACTTTAATGCTGTATAATTCAAGATTTAAGCTTCATAAAGAGGAAAAATGTGGCTCAATTCTGAAAAAACACTAACAGCATTTAGAATTAGCATTTAGTATTTCAGTTAATTTTCATGATTATGGTAGAGAAAATGAGCTGCAAACATAAAAAATCTTCATGAGAATTCACCATTGAAATAGCAAAAAAAATAATTCTGAGGATTGAAAAACTGCTGGGGCTTAAAACTATACATTTCTGGGATCATAAACTCCTTGACCACAAGTACAATTAATCTTCAACATTACATTCTAGATTACCTACATGCTTTTAGCCAAATTATACAGCTATCCAAGTGTCTCCCCGAAGTCTCAAAATGAAGTCCTGTCGAATCATAAAAAAATCATGTATATAACACAAATAAAGTTTTAAGGCATGAAATTTAATATGAACAAATGATTTTCTGGTTTAGTCTGAATTTATCAATCTCAGTGCTGTTGAATATCAATGGTCACCAGTAACCTCTCCAAACACAAAACATGCCTTTTCTCCATAATAAAGTTTAGAGTTTTGGCCATTTTACTTCAAAGTCCCCCAAGCCAGCACAAACACGCATTAAATAAACTTGTTATTAAACGGTTAGAACATTCACCCTGTAATGGAAGCTACCAGTCCCCTCTTCTAAGCTCACAAACTCATTTCAACGCTTATAAGGAACAAGTGCAACTCACTAACTCAGTAATATCTGAATTCTGAAATATACCTTATTTTAACAGAACAGACACTCCACTTTCAGGGAACAATCCATTGCCTCCCTGGATTCAAAAGAAACGTTCAATGAACATACCAGGGGGTCCACCCAAATGCACGGGCAGTTTGCGTTTCAAACAGGAAAAAAACCTCGACATTCGACTTTGTTGAGGACGTATACATTCCAAAAACAAAATAAAAATAACAACTACAAAAAAAAAACAAAGTAGCAGCCTCACCTTTTTCATGAATCCCTTCTCCAGAGACCGATGTATCCAGTAGCAGGGACCCTCCGGTCCTGTTTCATTCGAAATAATTCCAATTGACCATATCCTTATCTCATTTAAATCCTGTAAATGTAACTGAACACTTCAAGGTGAGTTTTGCGAACGTGTTTTCTATAAATCGCGTCTATTTTAGCCGCGTAATGTGCACAACGTAGACAGGATACAACCAAGCCTGCTGATACGCAGAGGTTTGTATGCTCTGTGTTTGTCCAATCAATGTGTGTCACTTACTCTAAAATGTTTAAACACTCGGGAATTGGATGAGAAACGAGCCAATCAATACATTGTTACCAGGGAAACTTCACGAGTGCATGAAGTGCAACTCACCAATTACGCAGAAGAGTCTGAGCATATGATTGAGTGATTGGCTATCAACGCCAGTACTCGGGTGGATATAAGGAAGCGCTGGATTTGTCAATGAATTAATCTGCGCGTAAATCCACGGTGGGGAACTACGAATTGTTTTGTATGTGACGACTGTAATTAGCAGTAGAACGTGAGAGAATCAATACCATGTCGATTTTTCTGCCTCAGAAAACTGATTTTTCAGAACCATTACTTGGAATACTGTTGGCTCACTGTGGCTTAACTGGTTGCTACAGAGGATAACGATTTTTTCTGTGTCAAGATATCGTTTTTTTAAACTGCTGGATCGATACTATGGGCAAGGATACTGACCAGTTTGCACATCAGGCTTAGCTGAGGAGTTTAATTCATGCAGCTCTTGAAAAACCGGGCGTGGAGTGAACTTCCCCATATTCAGAACCGCGTTCGAGGTCTGCTTGCTTGTGAACATTCAATAACTGATCCGGGGATGCCATCTAGTGATCGACTACAGTAACAGCGTGCTTAAAATTGCAGGTCTATTGATGCGGGCGTCTACATCTGCAGAAAGGGGTTAATGGTATAAATCCGTGTCAAGACATCTGTAAGGTCCATTATTATGCTGATGATACTGTGCTGTACGCTTCTGCTCCCTCTATGGAACTAGTAAAGGATTCTTTGCAGAAAGCCTTTGATCGCTTTCAATATTCTCTTTTAGAACGCAAACTGGTTTTAAATGCCTCCAAAACCAAATATGTTGTGTTCTCCTCTTCAGGTTCCATGAGGGATGATGTTTTTACTATTTGCACCCCAGATGGCACTATAAGTGACAGAGTGTCCTCTTACAAGTATCTAGGTATTTTTATAGATGAAAATCTATCTTTTAAATTGCAAATAGAGGAATTATCCAAACGTCTGAGAATGAGGCTTGGATTTTTATATCGAAACAAATTTAACTTCTCAAGAGAAAACCGGAAGTTGTTAGTTCAGTCAACGTTCATGTCGGTTCTTGACTATGGTGACATTATTTATATGCATGCAAGCGATACTGTGTTAAAGCAGCTCGACTCAATTCACCATTCTGCTCTACGCTTTATTACTGGGGATAAATTCAGAACGCATCATTGTACTCTATACCAGTCGGTAGGTTGGTCATCTCTATCTGACAGGAGAGCGCAGCACTCAACTACTATACATTTACAAAGCAATCCTACAAAAACTTCCTGGCTACTTAACCTCTCTTTTATCCTGGCGCACGGGTCATTACCAAACTAGGTCCCAAGATTACTTGCTTCTTAATGTTCCTTTTGCAAAGAAGGAGATAGGTAAAAAAGCCTTTAAACATTTTGCCCCCAGGGCTTGGAACAAACTTCAAGAGTCTGCCAAACTTGCCACTCTGATACCATTAGGTACATTTAAGCATTAAGTCAATTCTGACGGCCATCACAATTGTGATCGCATTAGTTAAATCCGATATGTTTGTTAGCCCACGTGTTTTATTGGTTGATATATTCTTATTGTTCCTGTATCCTGCTCAAATGCTTTTATTGTTTTTTACTTGTTTACTCTTGCATTTTGTATTTATGTATTATTTATTCTTGTGCTCGGGGCACCACTGCAAATGAGACCCTGGTCTCAGTGGGTTCCCCTGAATAAATAAAGGTTTGATTTGATTTGATTTGGGTTACCAAGGGTACAAATGACCGAGGGTCAAATTCCACATCCCGAGTTTTCTCTCAGGTTTTTATGCAACTTCAAATAAAACACAATCTTTCCAGTGCCTGAGAGTCAGGGAGCACAGGTGAGATTTCACCAGACTTTAAAATACGTGCATATTGTTACGTGCATATTGTCTGGAGCTTGGGAAGGACTGGGAAGAGAGAGTTCCCTGGATATATATTTTTTTAAAATATATATTTATATATATATTTTTTTTGCTTCACGTGAGGAGTCCTTGGGTTTTAGCCCAGCTGAACTGGTTTTTGGTTATAGTGTACGGGGTCCCTGGCAGTTTTGAGAGATCATTGGTTGAGCGAACCCTCTGGTCGCAAACACTACGGAAAGGATGTTCACGTTCACCTGTGCAGGGCTCAGGAATTGGCTGAGGAAAACCTTGTAAATGCTCAGGACAAAATGAAAAAATTGCTTGACAGTAAAAAGAAGGATCGCTCTGTTGAACCTGGTGACCGTATGTTGACCCAGTTGCCTGTTCCTGGGTCTGCTCTGCAGGCACGTTATTGTGGTCCCTATATCATAGAACAAAAGATTTCTGACCAATTTGTATATTCTAGCCACACCAGACAGGCATGGTAGCGCACACTTGTGTCACGTCAATATGTTAAAGCCTTATTAAGAAAGACAGCACACTGCTAATACCAATGAGCCATCCCTGGTGCTGAAACCTGAGACTCCTGTTGTAGATAATCAATCCGAGAAGTTTCCCGTCTCGATGCTTGTCGAATTGGTTGGTGATGTAGACACAGAACCCTCTTGTTGCATGGTGGAGGGTCTTTTGTATAATTAAAAAATGTTGACTTTACTTCCTGATAGTCCCAGTCATTTGATGCTCAGTGAGAAGCCTGATGTTTTGGCATTAGTAGAGCAGTTTCCTGCTGTTTTTAGGGATGTACCTAGCCAGACAACAGTCCTAGAGCATGACATTGATGTTGGTTCGATAGCACCAATCAAACAACACCAAAGAAGCATGACCTTCTGAAAAGAGAAGTAACCTTTTTGTTGGCTAACAACATTGCAAAACCCTGTTCTAGTGCTTGGAGTTCTCCTTGCTTACTGGTTAACATGCTTGATAGTACCTACCGCTTTTGCACAGATTATTGCCAGTTAATGCAGTCACAAAACCTGATTGCTATCCATCACTGAAGATGAATTACTGTGTTGATCGAGTCGGCTCTGCAAAATTTGTCAGCAAGTTTGACTTGCTGAAGGGTTATTGGCAAGTTCCCCTGACTCAAAATTTCTGCTTTTGTCACTCCAGATGCTTTTTTGAGTTAAAATGTGATGGCCTTTGGAATGCAAAATGCCCCTGCCACATTTCAACGTCTGGTTAATGTTGTACTGGAAGGAATGCCTTGCTGTGAAGCATATGTCGATGACATTGTTCTTTAACTCGTGGCCTGACCATGTGTCCCAGATTAGGGAGTTATTCTGTCGGTTGACTGAGGCAAATCTTACCATTATTCTGGCGAAATGCAAATTTGGTAAGGCCACTGTAGTTTATTTGGGAAAGATTACGGGGAGAGGGCAGGTTTGTCCTGTGGAAGAAAAAGTCAAAGCCATCATTGGGTCTCCACCTCCAAGCGATCGGAGAGAATTGCCTCATTTTCTGGGAAGGTAGGTTACCACCAGAGTTTTTGTAAGAATTTTCCTTGAGTAGCATCTCCATTAAGTGACCTTCTTAGTCCAAATCAGACATTCCAGTAGTCTGATTTGTGTCAACGCTATGGAAGTTTTTGCCACAGAAATGCATGCCTCGATTTTTTTTCAATGTCTGTCATTTCATTTGATACAAAAATGCAACTGTTAAAAATTCATTCGGTGTCATATTTCGGGGCTTATAAATTCGGTGTCGGTAAATTCAAAGTCAGTATTCACTGTCTGATATTCAAAGTCAAAATTCGCTGTCATAAAATCAGCTGATCCGCCAGGGGAAAGCAATGGGCAAGTCAAACTAATTCTAACTAATCAGATTGTTGCCTCATAGTCACGAGACAAGCGCGTCCGTACAGTTCTGCAAGGACACGGACACTGGCATTTCTCTGCAACATTGGATGGGAACCAGCATGTAGCAATGAATTTGAAAAATGTGAATACTACATTGGCGAGTCTCATAACTTCACTTGTTTATGTGGCCTGTGTCTGATGTGCACTTCAAAAAAAAAAATCTCCTGTCGCTTGAGGAGATCATTACCAATGATTTCCACATACTCCGTCTGCACTGCGGAGCAAATAGCTTCCATTCTAGCAATGATTGTGTTTCCACGGCGTGCGCCACGGAGCATCTCAGGAGCGGTGCACGCAGTGGAAATGCAACTATTGACTAGAATAGAAGCTATTTCCTTCGCAGTGCGCGGTGCTTCGCCGCAGACGGAGGATGTGGAAATTGGGGGTTACCGTACTGTGCCATATAGTTGCTACAATTGCTAAGTTAGCTTTGCAGCCAGGGTGGGAATTATACCACGGCCATGGCCGTCGTTGCCCCTAGCTCTGGCTGTAGTGCTCTGGAAATAATTGTACCTTTCACGGCTAATTTGGCCGTGCTTTAAGCAGTCAAGCTTTCTTCCATCAAGTTTATCATGGATGCAAGAAAATCTTGAGGGGAAAAAAGTGAATCCCGACCCAAATTAATTGAATTTCTGCAGATAGAGTGTGATAGAATGGCTTCCCTGAATTTTCTTGTAAATAGCCCTTTAGTCATTTTTCCAGGTTTCCCAATGGGAGCAGGGTGTGGGGATTGGGGAAGGGTTATCATACATTAATCTCGACAAATTTTATTCATGCACATATTATCTTAACTTTTGCAGGCCCCTCAGGGTCAAATTTTGACTGTCAGGCAAATCTTGAGCTTGCTGCCGGAGACACAGCACACGGCTGGCAGGTCAGCACCGGTGCCCTCCACTTCCACACCCACATCCAGGGAAATGATCAGGTAACGACTGAAAAGGAAAGGAAAATTTTGCCTTTTTAAACACAACCCTTGATTTTATTCATAATATTGTTTGGTGCAAAAATAATAGAGTCAGCACTGCCAAGATCAACTGAGCACAAGTCCCTAGAAATGTGAGGTATCGTTTAGGAACCACTCGCAAGAGATCGTAATCCAAAAAACGTATGCCTTTATTGGAGTCCGGGTCAAAGCCAAAATACACAGAACTTGCCAAGCCACAATACGAAATCCAAAAACAGTATCGACTAGACAGACAGGGGTCAGAACCAGTAAGACAGATGGGCGGAGGTACAAAAACGAGAGGCAAAAGGTCGTAGTCGATGGGCAAAGCCAATGGTCATACACAGGGCATCCAAACACAGTACTCGTGGTCATACAAAAACAGGACAAAATCCAGAAAGGCAAATCAGTACAAAAAGGGCAATGGCAAGAATCAGGGTCGGACTATCCAGTAGAAGAAAAACAATAATCACAGGCGTACAGGGAGCTCGGCACAATGAAAATTGATCAACGTTCTGACAAGAGCTGTGAGTGAAAAGACTCCTAATATACACACAGGAAGGGTCACATGCTATACAGAGATCAGCTGTGGGGAATGAGACTAATTACATCGGGAGAATCACATGAGGGAAACCCTAACCACGGAAATTGGCGAGAGGCAAAATACGGACAGGAATCACACAGACAGCCTATGGCATTTAAACAGCTCCGGTCCAGGAGTTCTACGTGCACAGATAACAAGAGCAGGAAAGTAATTAAGCACGTGCGAGAGATTCCCGCTGAACACAGGGAGAGGACGGCGGAAAGCAAAGGGGCGGAGAATACAACAGGGCGACTGCGAAGAGGGAATTAGTCTATTAGTAGCGGTGCAGCTTTACAACATAAACCAGAGTGCTCATTAGTAATTTAGTAACCGAATATATACATGGTTAGTTGTGTTAGTAGACTATAATACAAAATACAAATGTTAGTCTTGTTAATAATTAGAACAGAAGGTCGAAGGAAGAAAACAAGATACGAAGGAATATTATAAACACCGAACTTCATTTAAATCACCCGAAGTCAGTGAGCACACAGACAGGGAAGACGGACTAAACCAACTAGATCACAAGACAGGGGAGACAAGTGCAATGGAACTGAAACATGGAATGAGCCAAATACCTGAATATTACAAAAACCAAAAAGAATAAATAAAAGACAATAATAATAAACACAAAACCAGCACATAAAACATGATCAAAAACCAGAATCATGACGAAAAATGTCAAGACTAAATTCTGTCATTTTGTTATTGTTGTGTAAAATATCTGTACCATTTTCAAATTCGGCAGTCAAGGCGCCATTGGCCAATCAACGCCCTCACCCTCTTTGGTAGCAGAAATGACAAGGTAAAGATTTAAAATATGAAATTGCCTTTTAGAGAGGAACTAGTCCCACCTTTTCTGCTGAAATCTAATGCATCTGAATACAAGGTAGTGCTGTTGACTGGTACATATAGGGTGACGTGTAAGTCTTGTATGGAGTAGACTTTATAACTTTCTTGAATCAATTACACAGAACTGTATCTCCTTTTACAGTTTTAAGATGTTTGAAGATGTTATAACTCTGTAAAAAAATAAAATAAAATAAAAAAGAACATTCTGTGATTGTTCAAAACAGCAGCCCCTTTCTCCAACTTGGGCAGGCTTGATCAGGTTTAGGATCAGTTTATGATCACTTACAATAAGTGTAAGTCTTGTATGGAGTAGACTTAACTTTCTTGAATCAATTATATAGCAGTGTATCACTTTTTACAGTTTTAAGAGGTTTGAAGATGTTTTAACTGTCTCTAAAAAAATAAAATAACTTTGTGATTGTTCAAAACAGCAGTCCCTTTCTCCATGTGTCTTCACTTAATATTGGGGGTGGGGGGTGGGGGGGGGGACTGTCCCTTGAGTTTTTAAATTGTATTTTATTTCTAAATAGGTAATGCAACCCCTAACTCCCCTCTATTCGTGGGTAAGGTAACGTCTTTGCAAAATGTAACACTACATATAATGCTTCAGCACGGTGTGGTTGACCAGTCACCTTTTCAACCATTTTTGGTGTTAACATGTGTAATGATTATTTATAAAATGTTCCTGTGTGTCTGCATTACCTTAGTTTTGGGATGTAGTTATATAAATTGGAGGTGATCTGGTCATGGCCAATCTATTCCACCCACACTCTACAGAACAACATTTGTATCCATTTTCTGATAGGGACAACAATTTTTCACCGATGCAATGGCATCTCTTTATTTGTTGCTCCTCTCTACAACAACCTGCACTTACACACACCTACCCATCCAAACTTCCTAGCTGCTCAGTACATGATGGCTGCCAAATCACAAGTAAAGAACAGATAACCTAACTGCATTGTGTGGAGTGTTCTTGCCAACACATCAAGGCATGAGGTAAAGCAGGGGACGGCAAGTTCAAATGCTATGGTGGTGGTGTCGTCATAAGGGATAAGAATGTGCTACTTATGGTGAAATTTGATCCATCCAAAATTTCAACGAGTTGAGTTTTAAGACAGTTATATGAAGGCTTGACTATAGCTATTACGATTTCATTTTCATTACCAAAATCCATGAAAATAGAAAAATGTTGGTTCTTGCGTTAAATTCACCTTGAAAATGTGGTTGAGATTAATCACGGAGAGCTCTAACCAATTAGATCAATGTTTTAATTGAGTACAGCCCAACAAAAAAAAAAGTATGAGTGATATATAGGATGAGAAAGCATGATTCAATGTACTGCCACAAATTGCTGACTAAACTGTACAGCAGCGATGTAACTGTCACTGCCAAATGATCAGGATTCTGCTCTTAGATCAACTGCCCCTCTCAAAGCCATCAACTGCTGTTCAGACAATAGGCAAATTTTGTTTGGGACAATGATGCCAAAATGGTCGTCTGCTTGGAGTCCACTATCTTCCCAGTCAATGTTTGGAAACACCATTACCCGCAAAAGTAAGTAGCCTACTGTTAGTGGTGCACCAAAACAAGTGAAAGAGGACTGGAGTTGACAATGAGTACAGCATGGAAAAACAGTTAAAGAGTGTGGACAATGTATGTTGTATGTAAAATAGACCATACACCTGTTTTCAAAAGGTTTTGAGAGTGGTAAATGTGAAGGGTCCTGAGAAACTCAATTTGCTCTTAATTGAACTTTTAGTATCTTTAGGGTAACTGTATTCCACATTATCATTAATTTTAGACTGACTGGTTTGATTTGATTGGGGGGAAATAGCATCTCATTTTCATTAGGTCCCCCTTTTCCATTAATATGAACTATTCCCAAACGTATTGCCAGAAGACTCAACAGTGAACGAACTTTGGAGGGCACCAGAAACAAATCTATTCAGCAGCAATGAGGGCATTGCCTGGGAGCCCTAAACATCACCAACTCTTAAATGGAGACGATACATCGGCACAAACCTCTGAGTCCTCTGGTTCAGGGACTGGGTTATGCATATGGCCAAGTTCCCACAACTGATTCGGAGTCATCTGACCTTCTGTCTGGATTGGATGGTTGTCCCAACCACTGCAGAACACATCTAGATCATCCTGCAGGCCTGCCAAGAACACATAATGGCAACAGAAAAGATGTGTGGCATCATCAGTGCATAGGAAACCCTCTTCCTCAAGATGGTGGAGAACATCATGGTACATGTTTGTCACTGCAATCCACAAGTCCCTCCAGAGCCGCTCAATACTGTAAAAATGCCTATGCATCATTGAGGCTTATTGAAAAAACCACCAACAAGGCAAACAATGCATGTTGAAGAAATGCAGCTGTAATGCATTGAGTAAGGTAGGTAATTCTTAATTAGTAATATTGTGTCTTCTCGGCGCCGGCAGAGCGCATGCAGCCCCACGCCATGACACTTCCATCACCGTGCTCGACTGTAAGGCACTTGTCTTTACACTCTTCCCCTGGTTGCGACCAAACACATTTTACCCCATCTGAACCAAATAACTTTACCTCAGTCTCATCACACCACAGAACAGGGTCTCAAAAATCCATGTCCTTAGTCTGCCTGTCTTTAGCAAACTGTCTGTGGGCTTTCTTGCGCATCACCTTTAGAAGAGGGTTTCTTCTGGGATGACAGCCATGCAGACCAATTTGATAGTGTGCAATGGACGGTCTGAATACTGATGGGCTGACCCTGATCCCTTCAACCTCTGCAGCAATGCTGGCAGCAGTCATATGTCTATTTACCAAACACAACATCTGGATATGATGAGTGCATGCACTTAATTCTTTTCGTCGACCATGGCGAGGCCAGTTCTGAGTGGTGCCCATCCTGTTACACCGCTATATGGTCTGGACCACCATGCTGCACCTCACTTTTAGTGTACTGACAATATTCTTATAGCCCAGCCCATCTTTTTGTTGAGCAACAATGCTGTTTTCAGATCTTCAGAGAATTTCTTGCCATGAGGTGCCATGTTGAACTCAGTGACTACTATGAGTGAGTGTGAAAGTGACAACACTAAATGTAACACACCTGCTCCTTAGTCACACCTGAGAACCTGTTACAGCAACAAGTCACTTGACCCCAGGGATGAAAAATGGCTAATTTACTCCAATTTTCACATTTTTAATTATGAGTGTATTGACTTTTGTTGCCAGCGGTTAAGACATTAATGGCTGTGTATTGAGTCACTTTGAGGGGAGATCAGTAAATTTACACTGTTATACAAGCTGTACACGGAATACTTTAAATTGTATCAAAGTGTCATTGCCTCAATGTGGTCCCATGACAAGATACAATGAAATATCTGCAGGATTGTGAGGGGTGTACTCACTTTTGTGAGATATCGTATTGACCATTTACAGCGAAATATGACAAAGAGGAAGAGTAAAAAGAGTGAAATGGACTTCTCAGTAGCAAACTGCGAAATGTTTTCAAAAGATTGTTTGCATGTGTGATGGACATTTTGTGAACTCACAGTTCAGCTCGGTCTCAGACGGGCCACAATAATGTAAGGAAGATGTGGCTGGATGGTAAAAAACAAACACAAATGCTCACTTGATGTTGACTAAATTGTTTGTCATCATCTCCATCAATCTTCTTAACCAAGCACCATGGAATATCAGAAAATATTCAAACCAAACCAATGGTGACACGTCCACAAACCATATGCCAATAAAAGACCTGACTCCTAACATGGTACGCCAGCAATCACTGCTGCTGAGTTTGCACAAACCTGCTGCTATTTTTGTAAAGGGGTTATTCATGAAGGATGCTGAATCAGGCATCTACACATGTAAAACTCAACAAGGAAGAATATAAATGATGTATGAATTATCATGTCAAAATGTGATCACGATTCAAGGCTGTCGCATACCACATGTCAAGTCAACTTTATTCATAAGGCACTGTAGAGGCCAACCATGGCTGGACAAAGTGCCTTACAGACATGGCAGGTTTACCACTAAAATAAAATATGAGCAGCAGAGTATGAAGCCGTATAAAACCATAAATGGATAGATAAATAAAAACATAAAAAGTATGAAGCTGGCAACAAGGAAAAAGTATAAATAAAAAAATAAATAACGTAAAACCCGAGCAATGAGAATAAAATGACGGGCATATGAATTAACATAAGAACAGGGGGCATCCATTAAAATTAAGGTCTCAAAACTGGATCGGATGCCAAAGAATAAAAGTGGGTCGTAAGCTCAGTTTTGAAAAGGGACAATGAAGGGGCCAATCTAACATGCAGTGGTAATGCATTCCACAGCTTGGGTCCCACTGTAGAGAAGGCCCTCTCCCCTCTGGAGGAACTGGGCTGCTGACCTGAGGGAGCGGGTCGGGGTGTGGTGGTGCAACAACTCTGAGAGATAGGGTGGGCGGGTCGGGGTGTGGTGGTGCAACAACTCTGAGAGATAGGGTGGGCGGGTCGGGGTGTGGTGGTGCAACAACTCTGAGAGATAGGGTGGGCAAGACCATGCAGGGATTTAAATACAAAAGAATCTTACGATGAACTGTAAAGTAGACAGGCACCCAGCGAAGAGACGATAAAACCGGTGTAACGTGTTCTCTCTTTTTGGTTCTGGTTAAATGACGTGCAGCAGCGTTTAGGACGAGCTGCAGGCGCCGAAGGGAGAACTGGTTGGCCCCAACATAAAGTGCATGAAACATAACTTCATAAAACATTAGTTGCAAGCGGAGACATTAGCAGGCCTATACAGCTGTTTACATTACATTAAGTAGGCCTACACTACATTAATGCAGTAAAGCCTTTAACCCCTTGCGCCCTGAGCCTCTTTTTTGAAAATGGCAAGCCCAAAATGAAATGAGTATATCTCTGTGACTGCTTGGTCCATTTCAATAATCTTGGTATCGTAATGAAGGTAAAACCATCTGGAATTTCATACCTGGTGTAAAAATCACTATATATGTCACTGAGTCAGAGTAAATGGAGATGGAACACAGTGTAAATGAAAGATCTCATTTTGCAACAAACAAAGTTTAACTTCGATCCCTTGTAAATTTGTTGAGTTGCAGCCTGAAACCTCAAAAAAATGACAGCACAGAATGTCATTATTATCAGTGTCAAAGTTTATTCTGATCAGGTCAATCAGAGCAAAATTAGAGAGGCATGTCTAGGTGGCCTCTCCATTTTGGCAATTTAGGTACCTTGTGTTCCATTTCAGATTTCTCCGATACCAAGCTGTAAAACCCATAAAATTTTACTTATATATCACTACAGGCATCCATTCCATCCAAATACAAATTTTTTAATTTCTAGAATTAAAAAAAGTTATTATTATTTCTGCCAGTTTCGTTGCCTATACAATTTCCCATTCATACAATGAAAAGTTTGACTCCAGTGGAGCATATTTATTAAAAAACAAAACAAATAGGTAAAATGATAAATACAAAGGCAATGTGAAAATATGTTAAAGAAATGTAAGAATAACATAAACCCCAGCGATTATTTGTAGAAGGCAACTGCGATTATTTACAAAAAAAAAAGGTACCCTGATCAGGAATCGTACATTCACAATTTCCTTGAATTGATAATGAAGTTTATTTCGGTCTCAGTTACAATCCATTGGCATTTTCAAAAACAAGATAAATTTCTTTTCCAGAGGCCGAAAAGGTGTAGGCTGAAGCCAAGGCTTATTGTGCCTACCCTTCTTACATACGTGTTAAGTTACAAACATACAATTACAATATCAGGATGTCATGACATATCAGAAAACAATAATTAATTCAGACGCACATAGAGATCAGAATCAAAGGATTAGTAAGTACATATTATTTTGATTATAATTATAATAAAGATCTATATTTATCTATTACCATGGATTTATACATTTTTTTAAATTGACTGATTGAGCTACAGAGTTTTAATTCATTGTCCAATTTGTTCCATAAAGATATCCCTTTAACGGATACACATTTGCTTTTGATAGTAGTTCTTATTTTGGTGTTTTTAAACATACATATACCCCTTAAATTGTGATCACTCTTTCTTAACAAGAAAAGTTCCTGGATGCATCGTGGGAGCAGATTATTGTTAGCCTTGTACATTATCATTAAAGTGTTTAGATCAATAATGTCTTGTAGTTTTAAGGTGTATAAGTTAATGAACAGTGGGTTTGTTGGTTCATAATAGCCTTTTTGATTTACAATTCTAATGGCCTTTTTCTGTAAGAGGAAGATTGGATTTATTTTAGTTTTATGTGTGTTCCCCCACACCTCCACACAGTAGTTAATGTGTGGAAGCACGAGAGCGCAGTACAGAATATATAGTGAATGTTTGTTTAAGAAATATTTCATTTTATATATTATGGCAATTGCTTTGGATATTTTTGTTTGCAAGATATTTATGTGAGGTTTCCAGTTGAGTTTATGATCAACTGTAATACCCAAAAATTTATTTTCATACAAACGTTCAAGTTCCACATTATTGACCTGGACTTTGACCGGTATGTTAATTCTTCTATTTCCAAAAATGATGTATTTTGTTTTGCTTAAATTCAATGACAATTTATTAATGTCAAACCATTTTTTTAGTATTGCTAATTCCTGTTCAACTGTATTCAGGAGCAGTGCAAGATCTTTTCCCGAGCAGTGGAGGCTGGTGTCATCGGCAAACAGGACACATTTCAGATGCTTTGGCACATTACAGATGTCATTGATATAGAGAATGAATAGTTTAGGGCCCAGCACAGAGCCTTGAGGGACTCCATATGTAACCCTACTCAGGTCAGAATTATTGTTTTCTATATGGACATATTGGTGTCTGTCTCTGAGGTAGCTTTGTAACCATGAAAGACCGATTCCTCTGATTCCATATCTTTGTAATTTATTAATTAGTATTTGATGATCAATGGTGTCGAAAGCCTTTTTTAAGTCAATGAAGACTCCCACCATAAATTTTCTGTTATCTATTGCATTAGATATCTGTTCCACCAGCTCCATTACTGCCATCGAAGTGGACCTATTAGACCTGAAACCATACTGTTGATTGCTGAGTAGATGGTGTTTGTCTATGAAGTTGTCTAGTCTTTCAGCAAAGAGTTTCTCTAGGACTTTGGAAAATTGTGAGAGCAGAGAGATAGGCCGGTAATTTGTAAACAGGAATCTGTCTCCACTTTTAATAATAGGAATTACTTTAGCCACTTTCATTTCCTGGGGAAAGATGCCTGCAAGAAAAGATTGGTTGCATATGTATGTAAATGGTGTTACTATGTATTCAATTATATTTTTAATCAGCATCATATCAATGTTAGTGCTGTCAGTGGATTTTTTGTTCTTAATTTTTTTTACAATTTCAAGTATTTCATTTTCATGTACACTCTTAATAAAAATGGCGGACGGGTTTTGATTGATTATCTTTTCACCTAGGCCTTCTCTATCTTTTGGCTGTACAATTTCCTTTGTTAGACTTGGTCCAACATTTATAAAGAAGTTATTAAACTCATTTGCAATTTCTTTTGTTTTATTTATAATCATGTTATCTTTTAAAAAACAACTAGGATACCCAACATTAACAGTACCCTTCTTAATTATGTTATTTAATATTCGCCATGTCCCTTGGACAGTGCTCTGATGTTGTTGCAGTACCTTGTAGTAATAATCCTTTTTATTTGTTCTCATAATACTTATTAATTTATTTTTATACACTTTGTACGTAGTTTCAGCTTCTTTTGTTCTATGTTTTAAAAATAACTTGTACAATGCATTTTTCTTTTTGCATGCATTTACGATGCCTTTGGTCATCCAGGGCATATCCTGCCTATGTCGCTTGATAATTTGTGACTTCCTTAAAGGACAGTGTTTATCATACAGTTTAAAAAATGTGGTCAAAAAAGCCTCATAGGCCTGGTCTGGGTCAGTGGTAGCATAAACCTCGCTCCATGTCTGTGTATATAAGTCCGCTTTGAAGGCAGCAATGGTTTGTGGTGTTCTGCATCTAGTCAGTACACGTGCATAATTCATACTTACGTTCACAATTTTGGGGTGTCTAAAAATAGCAAAAACTGGGAGGTGATCGCTTATATCATTTATTAGGAGCCCAGAAGTTACTTGATTCTCAAGGGTGTTTATGAATATATTATCTATCAATGTGGCAGTGTCAGTTGTTATTCTGCTTGGCTTGGTGATAACAGGGAAAAGGCTATTACTGTACATTGTGTTGATAAAATTGGTTGTCTTAGTGTTTCCATGGGGGTTTAGTAAATCAATATTAAAGTCACCACATAGCATATACATCTTATTATTATTTAGTTTGCTGAACATAGTATCTACTTTGTGATTGAATGTGTTTAGGCAAGATCCTGGCTTTCTATACAAACAGCTAATGATTATATTTTTGGTTTTTTCAATGAAAATTTCAATGGTTAGACATTCAAGAACCTCATCTATGGTGGTTGTCATACTGTTAACTGTGTTACATCTCAGAGCTGTGTCCACATATAGTGCAACTCCTTCTCCTTTTTAATTATTCCTATTTAACGTAAACAGTTCATACCCCTCCATTTCCACGTTGTGACCTTTCTCCTCCTCAAGCCAAGTTTCAGACACTGCAATCACATTGAATTTGTTAAATTTATTCAGATATTCTTTGATCTTATTAAATTTTTTATAAAGACTCCGACTGTTGAAGTGTATAATTGAAAAATTGCCTTCCATTTTAGCGCTACTGAATTGATCGTCCGTATAGTATTCACAATTTAGGTTTATGCTATTGTAAAAGTGATTATCAGGGTCGATTTCATCAATTCCATGCATTTTGTGTTCAGAGTAATCAAAATTAATTAAGTTAAGATCCTCATATTTTCTATACTGACTATACACAAAATCACCCCCTTCATAACTATTGCCAGTGTCATTAAACTCTACTGGATAAGCATCTCTAAATGGGAACAGAAAGTCCTCCTCAGAATCTGTCATTGTATTTTAGGCAAACTGGCCCAAACACACACACACACACACACCAAGATAACCACAAACATTACAGTCCCATATATAAAGCGGCAAGTCCAATCCAATCGACAGGTCCAATTAGCCTATTTCACAAGATGGCCACGCCTAGCGGAAGGCAAGTAAAAACACTTCCTGTGGCTACTACGACAGACGCTCAGAGGCATATACTGATGATTTATCTTCTTGCAAACTCCTCTTTCTTTATTTCAAGAGATGATTACAGTTGTGGTCCGAATTTTGGAATTACAGGGTAGCATTAGGAGGTATAAATTTGTTTAAGGTTTTCAGGTTAGCCTTTTCTTAATTCGTTTTTGATTGTATAGATATAGCTTATGATAGCTGGCATTTCAGATAATTTGGCTTGCTTGCCTGTCAAAATGTTAGCAAGTATACAACTTCATGACTCATTAAATTGTTATATGTTCAGTCACTGAGGAAGCTAGCTAATTGAACCAAGGTTGTCGCTACAACGAGGCGAGATTGAGGGTTCGCTAGCTAGGTGAGTTGTATTTGACCTGAAGCCAGATTTTATTTTTTTGTCATGAACATAGCTGGGTTTTATCCAGACTAGAACGCTTAGCAGTGGTGTCTGATAGGGAGCTTGAGGTTTGCCCCTCCAGCTTATGCAAAGTCTGGCTAAATGTAACTTGCTTCGGTAGATATTAAGATATTGCAAATGCATGCTGGCTAATGACCACCATTACCTGGCGTTTCTTTTTGATTACTGCAGCTGCTGCGACTTGCGTTTTCAACAGACACCGTTGTATTCAGTCTGGGGTAACTTACCCAGTGAAAGACCAGTAACCATCGGCAACTCAGCGCTTTCGTCTCCAGAAGCAGTATTCCCGCAAAGGCGAAAATGCAGTTTTCCATCAAGGCACCGATTATCAACAAAATTAATTCCATATCTGCGCAGAGTTGATTAAGGTGTAGCCTTGAACAAAAAAAAAAAAAAAAAAAAAACCTGTGCTGTTCTGAATATAAAACGATATTTCTTCCAAGGAAACCCCCTTTGAAAAAGTCTTATTTTCGGGGACTCGGCTTTTTCGTCAAAATCAGTGATTCGGCGTATTTTAGTCTACAGCCAATATACGTTGACAATAGATGGCGCCGAACTACAGTCTGCCTTGTTTTACATTGGTTTTTTCCCAAGGTTTTATCAGTATTTTCATATATATATTGGCGATTAAAACAAGATGTCATGAAAACCCCTTTTTCCAAAAAATTTGTCTTGAGAAAGGCTTACATCCAAAATCCTCTTATATTCGGAACAACACGGTGATTGATTTTTATTGCTTACTTGATACATGTGTAATTGATGTACCTTGTAATATAGACTACAGAGATACAGCAAAAATGAAAACCAAAATTACGTTTTACTACCCTTTAGAAATGTCAATAAAGAGTAAATCTTATTTCGCTCGTGATTTTTTTTTTTTTTTTTTGTATAGTCAGGTATCATATGTGGGACATACTGAAATAAATTCCCCATCTAGGAAATTGAACACCCATGGGTTTTTCTCATCCAGACCTCTAACAGCAGTGAGTGCAAGAATGAAATCATAACTATAATATCATTTTTGGTAAAAATCCATAAGTATGCTAAGCAAGCCCAACTGGGTGGCAGGCTTAAACTGAGGTGTCCCAGTCTGAGACTCAAGAAGTCTGGCCACCTTATTTATTAAATTTACCTCGGGTGTACTCATTGAATCTCCAGGACTTTAGAAATTAAGATGTCATAGTTTACATCACAGCCCATGACAGCACCTTTGGTTCCAAATATGTCCCTGCTGCTGCTTACATGAGCGAACAACAGATTTGGCACAGGCCCCGTGCTCATGTAAAAAGGGAGAAACTCAAGTCATTACTGGACAAAGATGAATGAAAATGAAATACTTTAATCAAACCAATGTTATTTGAAAAAAATGTCCTTTGTCAGGGCACTGATTCACAGGCAGCTGGTGCACTTGTAGTGCTCAATTCTACAGCCTCAGGTACAAATTCTGTGCAGTCAACACTACAAAACTAACTATCCCAAATCTGCACATTTGCAAAACTACAAACTTCACACACAAATGTTTCTGGACCACTGCCTAACAAGGACAACTTGACTGCAACAGCATCAATAATTGGCCTTTGACCACTGCAGCATACAGCGAAGATTAGTGATGGCTTGTCAAGCACTGAACGGACTTTCCAAAAGGGGTCCTGAGTGCATAAGATGCAACATCACGGGTACATCTCAATTCTCTTAAGTAGCATCCATGTTTCCCTCACTAGTCTTTTCCTAGCTTCTCAGTCCTTCCCACCATGGAGAGATGCAAGGAAACTATGCAATGAGGGAAGACACAAGGAATCCTTTCCTCTGAAGAATCACATGAATCCACTTCCATTTCTGATGATGGCACACCGCTGGATCTACTGCCAGTGTCTGTCATTATGGACTGACCGCATGGTTTTCAGCTGAAGTCTTCCAGGAAGGCTGCCCTTGTGAATACTCACTCATGACTCCTCAGAGCTCTCTTCTCGCAGCAGAAATGAGAGCTTTGATATGACCTGCAAGATGGCTGATACATGAAAACTTCTGCTTCAAGTAAAGAGCAAGGAAGTATCAAATAAGATGTAAGATGTAACCCATGTCCTCCAGTTCTCAGATCCTTTCCAAAGGTGAGCAAGTGCACCTGATGAAATGACAAAAAAGGCAAAGCAATTTATGTATAGAATGTCATACAATCAAACTAAAACCTTTTTAAGAAATATGCCGCAAAGACAGTGTAAAAACCCAAGGAGATTAGATGATAAAAGAGCAATAGTAAATGAGTAGTTCGAGTACTATCCAAAGGACTGTATATTACAAGGTAACAGTGCAAAGGACCACTGAACACTAATAAAACACCTTGGTAAATTTGCGATGATCGAAGCAAGTAGTACCAATAAGTCATAATTAAGCAGCAAAAGGTTATCACTGTGTCTTCATGAAATTTGTTGAAGAAGTTGAACAAATTGATCCCTTACATCTACATAAGCGGTAGCTAACAGACTGAAAACATTAAGCGCCAGTTGGATAGCCTGCATTGCAGGATGTGCCGAAAGCGAGCACAGAAGTTCAGAGTAGTGCAATTTTCTTTTTTTTTTTACTTTTTAATTTACATAATTAAAACAATCTTCTTTGTTGAATTTACCATGTTGCAGCATTGCAGAAAGAATGACGAGAGTTAAACTGCCAAATGATTATTCTAATCTTTGGAAAACTTTATTAAGGATAATTATTAAACACTGGTCGGTACAAATGTGTTACCACACAAGCCATTCTAGACCATAGCTAACCGACGTTTTCTAAACCGGTAATAAGCAACTTCGGAGACGTGATATCTAGAAATCAAATTCATAGACGTATGTTCGCCAGATAAAAGGTGCAAGATATCTTTGATACGAACGTAGTTCGAGCGAACACGGAAGGCTAGCAAACTAGCCACGGATTACAGCATGAACGATAGGTAGCAAGCTGATGCTATTATTTTTATGTTCCAGTAAGTTAATTGTTGATGCCATAATATTGTGTCAATTGGCCAATAACTCTAACATTTTCCGGTTTAACTGGCTTTGCAGATCCTATGTGTTGCCTCAAATTTTAAACACATGGTTAAAGTAAGCGAGGTGATTTGCAAGAAGCAGCAAGATAGTTAGTTACCTGCAGGAGGACAGCAATCGCAGTCAATACTCCATAACTTCTGCAGCAGGTGAATCCGTTTTTCAACCCGACTCCATCGCAGACCCCTTTCTTTCTTCGCCGTTGCCGTCACTGGTATTTTTCACGCCCCAGTACACATGGATCTGAATGGTAGCTACAGCTTAGTGAGCATTGCACCCTCAGGTAGCTATATACATCTCATAAATCTTCCTCCGTCATCTTTTCTTATGGACAAAATACAACTCTTCACGTTGTCTTCGGTGGGCAAACCGAGAAAAGAGAGGTTGGCTTGCTTCTTCGAGTTAGAATTTGAACAGTCAGGACCGGGAACACCGTCTACTAGCTCTCTGCCATTCATAATACATGGAGCATCAAACAAACGGAAGTCAGTTTACTTGCTATCCGGTTTGTATACCCGGAAATGTGAAATAGGCCTATCGAGGGACAAAAAAAAGGATAAAGAGAGAAAAAAAGTGGAAAAAAAAAAAAAACCTTAGGTCCATCCAGCAAGTCCAATGAGCAAAAGGAGGAAAAAAAAAAAAAAAAAAAAAAAAAAGCGCCACCATTGGTCCATCCAGCACAAATGCCCGAGGCGAGGTCATCATCTTTTGCAAAGACTTCCGAAAATAGAAATTGCATGCAAAATCCATAAAGTACAAAAGTACATGCAGATTCCCCAAGAAATATACAATAGTGCAGAAGGGGAGTACAATACATCCATCCAGAAGAAAAGAGCAAGCAGACATAAACCAAAAAAAATGTAGCATGCTGCATAGAGTTAGTGAGAGAAAAAAAGTAAAGGATGGCAGGATCCCCATTCCTTTAGCGCCCTCAAGAGACCTCCAGGCCATGCTCCCATTTGGAGGAACAGCACATTTATCGGTATTTGTCAAGTTCATTCAGTTCTCTTACTGTGATTACTTTGGCTTCTTCGGGTGTAACACCGTTCAGCCTTATCAATACCTTGCAATTCCGGGTCCATGTTGCTTTGATTTTGTTACTTCTCCTCAGGTAGCGGGCCTCGCGGGCGATCTCAGCGTTCTTTTTAGTTAGATGTTCATTAAAAAAAACCTCTGATCCCCTCAGCTTCTTCCCCTGCATCAGTAGCTCAGTTTTGTGTTTACGATTCACAAAGCGAACTATAATGGCAGGCTTAGATTTGCGGTCCTTTCGAGGAAGTGTGTGACACGCCAATATGCTGTTGGTATTGATGTAGATATTTTTACTCTCAAGAAAATTTACGACCTGCATTTCCAGACTCTGGAGGTCTCTAATCTCGGCATCTTCTCCAACGTTTCTGCCCTCAGCCGCCGCTTTAGCATATGATCGCGGTTTGACATCTAATCCATTAATAATGACGTCTTCCATTCGTGAGTATTGCTCCAAGTCATGTATCCTTCGTTCAAGATCATTCATTGTTTTGTCCCTTTCTTTGATTATGCTTTTAAGTTGTTTGACTTCACTCACGAGCTCTGTCAACGCAGTCAGCTGGTCCGTCACTCTTGTCAGTTCGCCCGACATAAAATTAAGCGATTTACGAATCTCCTCGATGTCATCCTCCATCTGGGTTGGTTGGAGATTTCTTTGGTGGCATAGTCGCTTACTTCTGACCTTCGATGTCGAATATTATATTTAAAAGTTGTGTTAAAAAGTTTTGTTTTCTGTTACTGAGACAGCGGTCCGCAAGATGCCGCCATCTTCCCATAATCCCCCATGATGATCCCCCATGAATCCTTGAATAGACTTTCATTTGAAGTTCATTTCAGGTCAATTGGTCAAATGGTTCTGAAGATATGGCCAAAATGGTAATTTTCCATCACAAAGCGCCACCTGGTGGCAAAATATTGAACCATACAGGTATGATGTCATCACTTGACACGTTGTGAGGTCATCTCCTTGCAGTTGCACATAGTTTCATGTCAATTGGAGAAATAGTTCCAAACATATTGCAAAAATAGTGAATTTTATGTGACAAAGCTCCACCTTGTGTCGAAATTTTGAACCAAACAGGTATAATGTCATCGTGGGACACATTCTCAGGTCATGACCTTTCATTTGCACTTAATTTGAGGTCAATCGGACTAATATTTCCAGAGATGTGATAAAAACAGTGATATTTTTTGCAGTTTTTGGCCCCTGGTGGCCAATCTAGAAATTGTAAATCGTCCAAAATCGAATAAGTTCTTCCTCTTTATGATACTTACTTAAGTGCAAAATTTGGATTTGGAATTGAAATATTGCTGAAGTTATCGCGTTAACATGTAGTGCAGCGGCGGCGGCAGTCAGACCAAAAACATAATATCACCCGGAACGCCATTCGGCGTTCGGGGATATAATAAATACCTACTGCTCTGCTGTAGGCTCAGTATTAGTGCGGAATAGTGCAAAGATTCTGTCAGAAAACGACTTTGAAAATGAATGTTGAATATTAAGTGGATAATTATTCAGACAATACCTCAAACAAACTAGTTATGAGTTTATATTGTCGCGCTATTCAAGAACATGCATATGTCCCATGGACTCAGCTTGACACACGCGGAACTGAAGGCGTTGTAGCTCAGGCTAGGTTTCTGCGATCAAGGTGGTTTAGAGTTCGTTAGAATCATCAGGACTCATACAATCAAATTCCTACCGGCATAGTATTACTGACAGCATCACAAGCCGAAAGCAAATAGGAAAGTACATTGCAAGGAAGCTGAATGCTACGGAGCTGAGATATTTGAAGCAACGCCCTGGGAAAGAACATGCTAGGATCCCGGCAGATCTAGTTTCGTTATAACATGAACACATTGGGCTAACAATAGCAAGTGCAGATTTACCCTCAAGCAGTTTTTTTATTGCAAAATAGCAAAGGTAAAAAAAATTTTTCTGCTCATCTCTGTAGACTGTTAAGTGTATGCCTGCTGTTCTTTCAATGTGGTGTCGGTTTAAAATGACATGGCTCATATCGTTGCATTCTGTGGACTTTTATTAACCAACCCTCTTTTATTTCAGGTATCGTTTTTATGCATAGCACGAATTCAGCAGAAATCCTGGCGATTCAGTGCTGATATGATTTTATCCTATGTTCTGCTGCATGCTTATTTACTTGCTTGGTGCTTGAATTGTGTTCGGTTGAGGTAAAATTGGTTTACATGAGCTTTTGGCCGAGTTTCTTCGCGAAATGTGGATATGTCACTTGACAATGTCGCGATTTGGAAAAATGCTGTATTTATAATGTGTAATGCTAGTTCTTCAGGGGTTAATTATGTCAGGCAATAAAAGAGCTACATTGACAAGCCACTAGGCAAGCCAATGTAGTGAAATAAGCAGAAATGTCTCAGATTGTTTTTACCATCACTCCAGGAGGGTGACTCATGATTCAGTTGAGTATCCTAAGTCTTTGCATGTGTGTGCCTGCGTGTATAGGGGTGGGGTTGGGGATGTGGCTGATGCAGCCTTGGAGAACCGTTCGCCGAGTGTGGGGATGGGGGGCACAAGGGACAAAGTAGTCCTTTAAAGGTCAGGCTAATGCTACTGCTGAAATCAATTCAGTGTCTAGATAATTTGTGCACCATTTAAAGGGCCATATGGTTAATACTGGCAGGGGTAATTATTTTCGAGGAAACATAAATGAAAGGCACCGACTACAACTATTTCTACTACAACTATTTCTACCAAGAAAGTGAAATAGAGCAATTAAGTGGAGGAAATGAAGGTGACAAAAATGAAGATTTCTGTTTAAGACACATTTACCTCAGAGGAAACCCAAATCTTTCAACAGACTCCTGGAAGAAGCCCAAAGTTGCTGAAGCCAGGTTATTTGATCATGTACCTGCCCTAAGGTACATGATCTGCAACAAAAAATGAAATCACACCATTTTGAGACCATCAAACATTAGATGTTGATGTACATAGGCTTACAACAATGGCTGACATCTGCTCACTTTGCGGGAAAACCCATAGATTTCCCCAAAGATGACTATGTTGTATCTATGGAGAAGAGGAGATGGGGGGTGGTGGTAAAATATAGTATAGCATTAAAATAACAAGGGGTGTAATTTCTTTAAATCAGGCTTTATGATAGCAAACTGGTAAAAATGGTATATAAAATATCTTAGAGCATAATGTTTGCCATAGCATGTAGTCATGCTCAAAATATTAGCGTCATGGAAATTTGAGAATAAAAATTGGTCCCATTGAATACAGTTTGTTACACAGTACAGTAGCATACAAACACCATGATATGGGTGTCTCCAAACATAGTGTCTGGAATAATTGTAGCCGGGATCATGGATCTATTGCTCTGCTTTGAAGGGAGTAGGACGAATGGAAAGGAAAGCATGTTGAGCACAACTGCACTGTCCAACTTACAGTCTGTAAAATTGAGTTGTTTGTTTAATTACAATTACCTGATCAACTTGTGGTTGGTATCGATATTACCAAATACGCAGGTGCCAGACAAACGAGCCAAATGTGGAAACAAGAGTGGCCAGCACACTGCTTTATGCTCCAAAAATATGAACTATTAATTCAAAAGCAAAGTTTCGATCACTCTGGATCTTCGTCAGGTAAATATGTGGGTGCGTCTTGGCACTGCGTTGAGAATGGGAATGACCTTATTGGCTGCGCAGGACAGAAAACAGAGATTATTATTATCCCCCGCCAACACGAAGTGGGAGGGGGATATAGGTTTGACCTCCGTCCGTCCGTCCGTGTGTGCGTCCGTCCGTCCGTCCGAGATAAAGGGGACAGCTTTACTCAGAAACTACTACAGATACAGTAACCAAATTTGGTGTGTAGCTTCAGACCATAAAGGCCTTGATTGAGTTCGAAAATGAGAAGTGCATGATCGGCGGGGGATGTTGTAGACCATGTCGACTTGTTATCATTATTACTGTACAGACTACCTCTATAAGGGGCTAAGGATCACTGGAAGAGCAATACCTTTCTGGGCGTCCCAGACTGATCTACCCATATCCAGCGGTATGTGAAGCGTAACATACGACCAATTCATCACCCGCAAGTGGCCACTCCATCGAGCCTCTCAAATACTGAAGACCGTACGCTGTGGCTCCTAGCACCGCCCCTGGTGACGCAGAACGCGGCAGATCTAGGGGAGATAACCCCGAAAATAAATCAGAATCAGTCCCTGCTTGGGGAAGCCCACTGGTCCTTATTCTTTGCCTCTCTGGACTAGATTAGGTGATTTGTGTTTCGTATGATTCCACTCCTAAATCTACCCTCTGAGGAACGCAAGTGCAAAAGAGGGCAGCTTACTTGCCCACTGCACGGGGCCAGCATCCTTTCGCAAGTGGAACTTTATACCCGCTACGGACCCACAACAGCAACATAAACATCACCAACTACATTCGCGCTGTGAATCTGGGTAGCTAAACAGCAAGTATGATGGGCAACGGACAAAGCCTCTTGGACCCCGCGGCCCTGATTTCCCCAGTTGCGCTCGTAAGTGTACCAGTAAAGTTATGAGACTGGCTTTGGGACCCCCGTTGTCATAAGTGACGTGGACCATAAGAAGAAGACCTCGTCCTTGAAAGGAAATTCAGGTCATGATAGCGTGTCTTTGTCAGGCGCAGTTTATTTTGCCAGGCTATTAATTCTGAAGAAGTTGACGAGAAGAGGGCTCAGAACGAGGGATGGGGACAACCAAACAATCGGCAACACGCTGGGATTGCAAAGGAGCAGCGACATTATCAGAAGTACCCTGCAAAATTGCAGAGTAGGCACGCTTTTGAGAAGTGCTCGATTCCGTGCAATAGGATTTCAGACTCTGGTCATTTTTATGACCTGTAATTTTACAAATTTCCCGATTTTCCACACCAGCGTGGGAAAGCAATGTGACGGCAGTGGCCCGAAGACAGTGGTTTGTGTACTCATTGGACAAACATGCACATTTACAAATTTCCCTCATCACCTTGCCGAGGGTGTTTTTACCGACGCCACGCGAAGTGAACCACAAATTGTCACCTTATTTCATGTTTAACTTCGGTTGCTGGAAAAAGATGGATTATCTGGGTTCATATGTGATTCATATTTCCTGAAAGATGACAAAGGACAAAAGCGATCGGCCGAAGCATATGTTCTCTTTTTGGGCTCGAGAGAATCGATCAAATTACCCCGATGGTTTTTGGTTACTTCGGAATGAGTCATTTCGATGTACTCGCAACCGTTCTCGTCGCTGGACACACGGAAGGAGGAAGAACGGAGGGACACTTGGTTCTCACAACCACAACACGCAAAACCAAGTGTCAAGTCAAACCAAACTTTGTGAAGTAGCCCGATTGGCGAATTTAAATCAAAACTTTGCCGGATAGTGTTCAGTTCGGTGGGAGGAATTGAAGAATGGTGCCTTGTCTCGTCAAAGCCCTCTTCTTTTATCTTTCGGACCATTGATACAAAAACACTATTAGCAGAGTGGAAAGCTTTTTCATTCATAATGTTTATGTTTCTTTCGAATGGCGGCGACCGCAAATGACGGTTTATCCCTGCTCGCAACCCCGCGAAAGTCGATTTGGAATACAGCTGCCCCTGACTGTTCCTCACTTCAGCATAGAAACTTAGAGAGAAAGTTGTTGAGTGCGTCAGCCGGCAGGTTCTCAAAATCTTTGTCATGACCAGGCACGAGGAGCCATTCTGTGGATTTAAAACAAAAATAAAAATTAAAATTTTAGCATTTTATTGTTTTAGAATTGATCTACACCATCCTGAATACTTCAGTCGACAGCGTTATGGCTAGGCCTAGTTTCTGCCGTACAAAACGTATAAAATCAGTGTCAATGCGTTGTGTGCATTTTAAAAATGATTAATGTTTAATATGTTAGGAAATTATTAAATTGTGAATGCCTCTCAAATATGGTTTTGATTTAATGCCATAGAATTTATTTGGGAACCATTTTTTATTATGAAGTTGAAGCCTTCAGACAGCCTAGGGAAGGGAAGGGAGGTAACTAACGATGTGTAACATAAACTTCCGTTTGTTTTGTTTACAAAGTTTTGACAAGAATGGCACACCTCGGAATAGTTTTACACTCCAAGTGGTGTTTTGTCTGTTGCTTTCGATTTTGAATTGTCTATAAGGTCCCTCAGGCCCTCCTCATCCATCTTGGCGAAGCGGGAAGTGCTCGGGAGGCTCGGTGGGCAAGACGGAGCCGGGTCAGCCGCCTCAGCGTTAGCGTTGCCGTCGGGAGCCTGTAGTGTCAGAAGAGGCTGCTTCAGGGATCGTGTGTTGAGTTTCAAGATCAAAGCCTATCAAAAAGTAATATTTATGCTTATTTCTCCTATACGTATATAATTTTACGTTTGTTAGTGATAAACATTGCATTAGGGTATCGAAGTTTATCTCATTCAACAGGCGTCAGTGAATAAAAGTTTTTTTTTCTTTCTTCTATCCCGCCACCACCCCCCCACTTTGGAGGACAACTTTATTCATTCAATCAGTTATATAATTAAGTATGAATCCTCCTACCATCACCCTACAAAACACACCTACGAAAAACAAAAAAAAAAAATAAATAAATAAAAAAAATAAACAAATAAAATAAAATAAAATAAAATACAATACAATAAGGATTACATTCACAGAGTTTTATATCTTTGGCATTTGTAACTATTAGCTCATCCATTCCATCTCTTTGTTATTCCCAACCTTCAGCCTCCCGAATTTTATCCCATCTTTTGGCATAAATTACAAGACCCGTCTCATAGGCCATCGCACACTCAATTCTACTGTAATACATGACAAAATTCTTGAATCTCTCAAGTCTTAACTCCCCAACAGATGTCAACCTGAAAATAAATATTTTTGCAAGATATACAATTATATTACATATTTGGTGTTTTTCTTTTGTTACATCACCCAGTAATATCTTAAATAAATCTAGTTGTATACTATTATACTGAGATATCCAATTTGGCACCTTTATCCAAAAAAGGGCTGTCACAGGACAGTACCAAAAGAAATGGACTACTGACTCCACTTCCTCTTGACAGAATCGACAGAGGGGTGATGGCTAAATTCCCCAGATATTTAGCATCTTTTTTGTTGCTAGAAACTTATATATTAGCTTATATTGAAAATATCTTATCTTCGGATCAAGTGATGTATTGTAAAGAATTTTGAAGACTTTATTCCATGGAAGTGGCGTCTCTAACAAATTTTCCCAACCATCTAGAATTCTATATGGTGTCACAACTAAATTCTTTATTCTTAAGTAAAATTTGTATATATGTTTATTAATCTGTATTTTCTTTAACCATTGTACCATTTTCATTTGAGGCAGACAGACTAAATATCCTCCTGGTCTTTTAATAATTTTTGATTTCCAAGTATTTGGTAAAGCTCCAATAAGTTGATTATATTGTTGCAGTGTGCAGATAGTTCCATAAAAACTAGTTAATTGTCTGAAGGACATAATTTTATTTTCCTCATTCACTATATCCTTTAAAAAAATAATACCGTTATCGAACATGCGTTTCCAGAAAATCATTCTTCTATCAACAAGTATATTGGAATTTAACCATATTATTTGTTGTAGAACTTGTTCTGTATTTTCTGGTGGATGAAACTGAAATTGCAACTGTGATGTGAATAGAGGCCACTAGATGGCAGTATTTACCTTTTTTTATTCAGCCCAGACTGGAGCTAGGTTTAGACATGTCCTGGGCATGTCTGGGGAAAGTCCCAGAAAATAAAAAAAGAGGTCTAAATGTGGGTGGGGTCTGCAAAAGAGTATATAAGGAGTAGAATTGAGACAGTAAAGTAGTAGGAGAAATTGCAAGAAGAAGGATACGTGTGACTAGACCTGTCATTTCTGTTCAAGACCTGTGAAGTTTCTTTTGTGGATTTTTGCCTGTGTTTGAGTTTTTTTTTCCTCACCAAGCACATCACCAGGAAACTGTAAATATTTCTGTTTTTTGTCTTCAATCTTGGTCAGAATATTAGTTTAGTAGTTTAGTCTTTGTTTTTTTTCATTAAATGTGTTTAAGTTTTTAAAACTGTGTCTGTCATCCCTTGCTGTTGCTGTTGCTGTTATGTTGTAAATGTAATAACAAATTGGGGCCATAACAAATTGGGGGCTCAAGGTCCGGGATAGACCATTTTGTGAGTCATTTATTAAAAATCTAACATTTCAGATTGTAAAATTGTTTTTGTGAATTTTCCTATATAAATATATTGACAACAGCGATGGATGATTTCTTGGCATCACCAACCGGAGGGGTTTTGAAGTCTTTTAAAAAGACCGAACTGTTGGAAATATGCAGACATTCGGAGCTGACAGAGGTAAAACCAGCCATGCGAAAAGCAAGACTGGCTAGAGAGATAGTTGAATATTACATTGATGAAAATGTGTTTGCACCAGGAGATCTGGAACAGTTTCCAGTGGAAAATCCAAATATAGAAATGGAACTTAAATTAAAAATGCTAGAGATTGAAAGGGAAGAAAAAGAAAAACAAAGGCAGTTTGAGTTGGAAAAATTAGCTAGAGAAGAAAGAAAGGGAACAAAGAGAATTTGAGTTAGAAAAATTTGCAAGACAGAGAGATTTGAAAGGAGGAACTTAACTTCGTGAACAATGGCAAACTGTTGCACTCCGGGTTGCAAAGGCAAGCCTAAGCAAGGAGATACTATGTGCAGTAAGTGTAAGAACAGTGTGACAACTGCGGGCGAAGGTACAGTTGTGATTATCAATGAACTTCTTATGTATGCAGATCAACATCGGCATGCCGCCCCTAAGGACAATATCATTAGAGTGTTGGCAAGTCATTTTTCGCAAGAGGAAGTAAATGCGGCAAAGAATTTGTTACTGGCAAGGTATGGAGAGTTTATCAGCTCAGAACGACGGAAGGCCAGGAAAGACTCTATGAATAGGTCTGAAAAAATGAAGGTATGTGAGGACATTATTGATTCGCTCTTTGACATTGAAAGCCAAACGGAAATATTGTGTGTTGCAGCGAAGTGGGGGAAAATCCCCAAAATGTCCCCCGAGGAGCTTACGGATTACTGTCTCGCTGAGAGAGTGGCTCAGTTGGAAGCGAAATTTAAGGTTTATGATGAGAGTCTATCTGAGATTAAGGCGCAACAGATTGTGCAGCAACAGAGGAGACCGCTGATGTCCGAGGTGGTATCGCATAATGCTGGAAGTGTTCCCCAGGGTCGAGACGTTGGTGGAAATGGAGGAGCAACTATGGTCTGTGCTGTTCCACAACTCCAGCGATCTGGAGTGCAGACAGACGGTGACACTGATAGCAGCCCGATTGTTGGGACTTCTATGCATGAGCATGCTACTGAGGGTTGGGGTGCAGCTTCTGTTGGGGATGATGGTTTCCAGTTTCCTGCCTACCAGAGAAGGAGGCAACGGAAGCAGAATCGTGAGGGGTTGGTGCAGCGGCTACAGCCGCATGGCCAGCTGAGGAGCCGGCCCAGTGGGGGGCCTGGGCGCGGTATAATGGGACTGTCTCAGGCCACTGGTTTACGATCAGCCCCCACGCCTAGCCGTGACTTCTTCGTGTACAGAGTACACAAGGGCGATGGAGTAGTTCAGTTGTCTGACTTCATGAGAAAAAACAATATAGCTGTGAGGGCGATTGCCAAGATGAGTCACACTGATTCCAAATATAATTCTTTTCAGATAACTGTTTCAATCGCCGATGCAGACAGGATCATTGATCCTGGTTTTTGGCCATATGGTATTTGTGTGAGAAGGTGGCGTCAGCGCCAAGAACCTGTAGCTCGTATTCAAAGTGGGGGCATGAGTAGCACTGAAAGCAATATTCTGGATAGACGTTCAGATGAGGCTACTGCTACCGCCGTAAGCAATTCAGATGTGGTGATTGGTAACACTGAGGTAAGAAGTATATTTGCGGCTGGGTCAGACTTGTGAGTTTTTGACTCTCTACTATTTTTGTATAATGGATGTGTCTTTGTGCAATGGAAAGCTCAAGCTCGCCAGCTTTAACTGTAAGCATTTTGTGAACAAAGGGCCCAAGTTCGATTTTATGCGGGACATTATGCTTGATAATGATATTGTTTTTATTCAGGAGCACTGTCTGTACGAGAGTCGTATTTGTGTTCTTAAAGACCTTGCCGATAACATTGATGTAGTGGGCAAAAGCTCCATGGATGAAAATTTGCCTCTCGACGGTCGCCCCTTTGGAGGCTGTGCCATAGCATATAAAACGACGTTTAAAAGTCGGATTCAGGAGGTTACCTGTGTGAATACACGTTTGTGTGGGATAACTGTCAGATTAGGGCATTCTTGTTCCCTGTTGATATTAAATGCATACATGCCTTGTGATACCAGCAGGCGTGATGAGAGGTATAACGAATATATCGAGGTTTTAAGTGAAGTTGAGCGTATTATACATGCCGCTTGCCCATCTTATGTCATATTTGGTGGTGACTTGAATACGGATTTATCACGCTCTTCACCACAAGTATATGCCCTTAGGCGCTTTGTTGAGGATTTCAATATGATCGTGTGTATTGACCAAGTTGCTGCGGTGGTGCCTTATACATATATTGCGTATAATTCTACCTCACGAATTGATCATTTTATTGTATCTAAGTCATTAGCTGATGGCCTGGTAAGCTGTGATATTATTGATAATGGTCTATATTCAGACCATGTTCCAGTTAGACTGGCACTGACTCTGGGCGTAGAATACATGAGTCTGCACGAGAGGCCGCACATGCGCAGAACTGCATGGTGGAAGGCTAGTAAGGAGCAGTTAAATTTATATAGGGAGAATTTAAAGGACAATTTATATAATGTTTCCTACAATAAAGATGTATTTACGTGCACTAATATTTATTGTACAAAGCATGAGCGTGATTTATGCTCTCTGTATGATGCTGTGTTAAAGGCTGCCCTTAAGGCTGCTGAATGTATCCCTCAGACTGGTGATGGTAAACGATCATCTAGACCTAGAACAATTCCAGGGTGGTCTGAGGGGGTAGAACTTCTTCGACGTGAGGCCTTGTTATGGCATCGTCACTGGAAGGCATGTGGTCAGCCTCATGAGGGGAAGGTAGCTGAATTGCGGCGTGTCTCCCGCGCACAATATCACAAAGCAGTGCGTGCTGTGTTGAGGGATGGCGATAGATTTAAAATGCAACGCATGGCTGATGCCATTGTGGACAATAGGTCTCGGGACTTATGGCGTGAGGTTAGGAAGATAAAAGGGAGAAATAATATCATTTCGGGTAGTGTTGATGGTCGCAATGGTGGCAAATTAGTGTCGGGTTTATTTAGTGACAAATACTCTAATTTATATAATAGTGTGTCATATGATCAGAACATACTTGGAGCAATTAAGGAGGAAATTGGGTGTAGGTTATTGGAGAATAAGTTCTTGAGCTACAAGATCACTGTGGATAATGTTGTTAATTCTGTTCAGAGGCTTAAAGCAGGTAAGTCGAGTGGTGAGGAAGGGCTTAACTCTGATCATATTATTAACGGCCCCCATCTGCTGAGCATGATATTATCTTTAATGTTGGCAAAAGTGAATTTATTACTTATTCTGGCCGTGGGTGTCGGCAGGTGACCGAGCGGCAAGTAACGGTAAATAATGTACCGGTTAGAATTACAGACAAAGTAGTCCACTTGGGTCATAGCCTTAGCAATGTGGACAAAATGGCTTCCATCAATGATGCGATTGGAAAGTTTTGGGGTAGTTTTAATAGATTTATTTGTGATTTTGGTTGTGTCAGCCCCTACGCTAAATGTATGTTGTTTAAAATTTACTGCTGCAGTTTCTATGGGGCGCCAATTTGGCATCTAACGACCCATAATTTAAACAGAGTTGGTGCTGCCTGGCGCAGAGCACTGAGAAAGATATGGGGTGTCCATTACAGGACGCACAATGATCTTATTATTGAACTCTCTGAGTGTAAACCCTTGGAGATTAGTCTGAAACAACGTTTCTGTAAGTTTACAAAGAATATTTTTGAGTTGGGAGTGGTATGCTAAAATCTATTGCATCTCTTGCTTTGCACAATCCGTATTCTATATTCGGTGATAACTATAATGGAATAATCGGAAGTTATCGGTTTGATTCTGCGATACTGTGTGATACAATGTATAATGATTACAGGAGGAATGTGGATGTTGAGGTCTTGCTCAGAGCTAAGATGGTGCGTGAACTAATAGATATTAGAGATGGAAACATGTTGATTGACAATCTAAGCAAGGAGGAAGTTTTGTGCATGATCGATGTTTTATGTACGAACTAATGTGTCATAGATGACTTTTTTAATAGATGTATGTCATTTTTATTTGAATTTTTATAATTGTACTTTTTATTCCCGTCTTACTTATTACTTATACATTTTTTACTTCTCCGTGTATTTATTTACTCACTTTTAAATTGCCATGTGTAATGTACATATGTGTGAAATAAACATATTATTATTATTATTTTGAATTAGAGAAATTCGATAGAGAAGAAAGACTCCAAATGGAGCATCTAAAAATTAAAATTCAAACTGAAAATAAATTTCGGGCTAGCCAGGAGGTAAAATTGGTGCCTCCATTTTCGGAAAAGGATGTTGACAACTATTTCCAGTGTTTTGAAAAGGTAGCCAAGAGTTGCCAGTGGCCAAAGGAACACTGGCCTCTGATTTTGCAAACTGTCCTCAAGGGTAAAGCTCAACAAGCCGATACGGCTTTGTCTGCAGATGATTCCTCTGATTATGAGGTTGTCAAAAAAGTTATTTTGAGAGCTGACGAGTTGGTTCCAGAGGCTTACCGACAGAAATTCAGAGGTTTGAAGAAATCTGAAAATCAGACTCATGTTGAATTTGCTAATGAGAAGCAGGTTTGCTTTGAGCGCTGGTGTACTTCTATGGAGGTCAAGGATGATTTCAACTCACTAAAAGAGATGGTGTTAATTGAAGAATTCAAGAACTGTGTTAAGGATGATGTTAAGACCTACCTTAATGAGAAGCAAGCACTGAATTTGCAGTCAGCTGCCAAATTTGCAGATGAATATGTTCTCACACATAATTCTAAATTTCAGTCTAGCAGTAACAATAGATGGTCCCAATTTCAGAAAAAGGGTTATGGTGATACCCAAGATTCCTCACCCAAAGACAAAGACAAATCTGGTGATGTTGCTCAGAAATCCAGTAACAGGTCTGATCAAAGTGTTGAAAGCTGACAGTGACAAAAGTGGTCTAGTTTGCAGTTATTGCAAGAAATCTGGTCATGTTACAACTAACTGTTGGTTCCTTAAAGCTAAAAAAGAAAAGGATACCAAACCAAATGCCTTTGTGAAAACTAGGTTAGAAACCCCTGTAGTAGATAACCGATGTGATAAATTGCCTGCTTCTTGTGGGGCTAAAAAGCCTGATACAGCTGACTTTGTGAGGGAGGAATTTCTTCCATTTGTGGGATTTGTGGCTCTGAATGAGCATACTACTCCTGTCCCCATATATATCCTAAGGGATACCGGAGCTTCTCAGTCACTTTTGTTGATGGACTCCTTGGAGTTACGTGATGAGACCGCTTCAGGGGATTTCATACTTGTACAAGGTATTGAAGGGAGGACTGTATCTGTACCCCTGCGCTCTATATTCTTGAAGTCAGATTTAGTTACAGGACAGGTAAAGGTGGGACTTATGTCAAGTCTACCGATAAAGGGTGTTTCTCTGTTGCTAGGCAATGACCTGGCTGGGGGCAAAGTAGTTCCCCCTGTACATCTTACTTCACAGCCGAGCACTGAAGATGGGGATGAGGACCCATCTCTGTATCCTTCTTGCGCAGTGACTCGTGCTATGGCCAAGAAGGCTAAAGAAGATGATGTTGTGGTGCCGTCCAGCACATTGAAAAGTCAGGACTCAGGTGGTTCGCCTCATGACTCTGATTGGCCTACTATGGTTTCTCCGTTTGAGGACTTATCAGATACTTTTATCAGTTCTCTATTCAGCCAGCCGGATGGGTCTGGTGATTCTGATGTGTCTGGAGACTTGTCCCTGTCCAGAAAGCGGTTGATTGAGGAGCAAACTAATGATCCTGAAATTTGTGCACTAAAGAGGAGAGCCCCTCCTGATAAAGAAATAATACCCAACTGGAACTGCGTCTATCTCAAGGATGGTGTGTTGATGCGGAAGTGGCGCCCTCCTGATATCCCTGCCAATGCAGATAGGGCAGTGGTCAGGCAAATTGTTGTTCCGAAGGTCTACAGGAATGAGATCTTAACAATGGCTCATAGTTTACCTTTAGGCGGTCATCTTGGTGTTAACGAGACTGTTGATAAGATCATGAAACACTTCTTTTGGCCTGGGCTTCGGAAAGACGTTTCCAACTTTTGGAAAATCTGTCACACTTGTCAGGTAGTTGGAAAACACCATTTAGACCCACCTGTAGCTCCATTGCAGCCTATCCCAGCATTTGGGGAGCCATTCTCTAAGGTCATTGTTGATTGTGTTGGTCCATTACCCAAGACTAGATCTGGAAATCAGTACTTGTTGACAATCATGTGTGCATCTACCAGATTCCCTGAAGCCATACATCTACGTAACATCAAGGCAACTGCAATCTCAAAGGCTTTGATAAAGTTCTTCACGTTGTTTGGCCTTCCCAGGGAAATTCAGTCAGACCAAGGTAGCAATTTCACTTCAGGATTGTTTCAGCAGGTTGTGTATGAACTAGGTGCAAAGCAGATTCTTTCTAGTGCCTATCATCCAGAGAGTCAGGGTCCCTTAGAGCGGTTTCATTCCACTCTCAAGACAATGATGAGGACTTATTGTTATGACCATGAGAAAGACTGGCATGAAGGTGTTCATTTGCTGTTGTTTGCAGCTAGAGAAGCAGTGCAGGAGTCTACTGGATTCAGTCCATTTGAGCTAGTGTTTGGTCATGAAGTGAGAGGACCTTTGCTATTATTGAGTGAACAATGGCAAGAGGAAGAGCCGCACACATCAGTCTGTTAGACTATGTTAGCAAGTTCAAGGAAAGATTGCGTGCAGCTTGTGACCTAGCCAAAGAGAACTTGAAATCAAGTCAGGGAAAAATGAAAACTTGGTATGATCATAAGGCCAGAAGCCGTGAGTTTAAACCAGGAGACGAGGTTCTTGTGTTGTTTTCCTAGCAGTCCAATCCATTGCAGGCTAGATTTCATGGTCCTTATGAAATTCTGACAAAACTCAATGATCTCAATTACATTGTGAAGACTCCAGATAGGAGAAAACCAAAACAATTGTGTCATATTAACATGCTAAAGCCTTATCATGACAGAAATGCTAGGGTTGCAGCTGTCACTTCAGATTCTCCAATGGTCGAGATTTGTGAAGATGAGGGGAAGTTTCAAGATGAAGAACCTAGAATTAAAGCTGAAGTTCTTTCATGTAAATTGTCAAACACTGAAGTGTTGCAAAATCTTGATGTAAAACTCCAGCACTTAGAACCCTCACAGAGATCAGTTTGAGAGGTTGATCAAGAAATATGAGGATTTGTTTCCTGATGTTCCAAAGAGAGTTACTATAGCCTCTTATGATGTAGATGTTGGTGATGCCAAACCAATAAAACAGCATCCATACCGGATGAATCCTGAAAAGAGAAAGATTGCTGAGAAAGAGGTTGAGTACATGTTAAAACATGATATTATCAGACCCTCCAACTCAGATTGGAGTTCACCCGGTGTGCTAGTTCCAAAACCTGATGGAAGTACTAGATTCTGTACAGATTATCGCAAAGTCAATGCTGTAACTAGAACTGATGTGTTTCCAATACCTAGGATTGATGATTGTATTGATAGAGTAGGGCAAGCAAAGTTTCTGACCAAGATTGATTTATTGAAGGGTTAATGGTGTGTGCCTTTAACTGAGAGGGCCAAGAGCATCTCTGCTTTTGCCACACCATCTGGGTTGTACCAGTATGAAGTCCTACCCTTTGGCATGAAAAATGCCCCAGCCACATTCCAAAGGATGATACAGTCCACAATCGCCGGATTGCCACACACGGGTGCATACATCGATGACCTGATCACATGGAGTGACTCCTGGGAAGAACATCTAAAAGATGTAGAGACGTTCCAGCGCCTGACCCAGGCTAACCTGACTGTTAACCTGAGCAAGAGTGACTTTGGTTGTGCTACTGTCACCTATCTTGGCTACGTCATAAGCCAGGGTAAGGTGGCACCCATAAATGCTAAAGTCCAAGCCATCATGGACTTTCCAGTTCCTGACAACAAAAAAGCTTTGCGCCGCTTCCTTGGAATGATTGGGTACTACCGCAAGTTCTGCAAGAACTTTGCTGAGATTGCTCTCAGTCTAACTAACCAACTGAAGAAAGGCGTAAAGTTCACTTGGGATGATGCATGCCAGAGAGCCTTCGATCGCCTGAAGTCTCTGCTGTGTCACTTCCCCGTGCATCAAATCTCCTGACTTCAACAAACCGTTCTCCATCGCGGTTGATGCTAGCGACCAAGCTTGTGGATCTGTGCTCCTACAGAGAAGTGACTCTGATGACATTGAGCATCCCGTGGCATACTTCTCCAGGAAGTTCAATCGCCACCAAAGGAACTATTCCACAATAGAGAAGGAGCTGTTGGCTCTCGTCCTTTCTTTACAACACTTTGAGGTTTATGTTTGTACAGGGGAAAAGCCAATGATTGCGTACACTGACCACTATCCGTTAATGTTTTTGAGTAAGATGAAAAACAAGAATCGGTGATTGTTGAATTGGAGTTTGATTTTACAGGAGTTTGACTTGGAAATTAAGCATGTAAAGGGTGCTGACAATGTGATTGCTGATTGCTTATCCCTTGTTTGAATATGTATATATATATATATATATATATCACGTGTTTATTTGAATATTGTATGATATGTATATATAGACAAGTGTCCACTTAACCATTTTGTATTGATAAGAAAAATTTTGCCTTTATGAGTCAAAATTTTTCCCTTTTGGAATGGAGGTGTGATGTGAATAGAGGCCACTAGATGGCAGTATTTACCTTTTTTCTATTCAGCCCAGACTGGAGCTAGGTTTAGACATGTCCTGGGCATGTCTGGGGAAAGTCCCAGAAAATAAAAAAAGAGGTCTAAATGTGGGTGGGGTCTTCAAAAGAGTATATCAGGAGTAGAATTGAGACAGTAAAGTAGTAGGAGAAATTGCAAGAAGAAGGATACGTGTGACCAGACCTGTCATTTCTGTTCAAGACCTGTGAAGTTTCTTTTGTGGATTTTTGCCTGTGTTTGAGTTTTTTTTTTCCTCACCCAGCACATCACCAGGAAACTGTAAATATTTCTGTTTTTTGTATTCAATCTTGGTCAGAATATTAGTTTAGTAGTTTAGTCTTTGTTTTTTTTCATTAAATGTGTTTAAGTTTTTAAAACTGTGTCTGTCATCCCTTGCTGTTGCTGTTGCTGTTATGTTGTAAATGTAATAACAAATTGGGGCCATAACACAACCAACACTGTAGAGCTTCTTCCAGAAAGGTGGAGACGCTGAAAAACATGTCAGTAATTAACTCGATATGCACAGGTTTAATCTGCAGGAATGGGAAGAATCCTTTTTCAAACATAGGATGGACACTTTTAAGTAACTTACTAGAAAACCAGTTTGATTTGAAATAGAATTTTGGAATAAGGGAGGCCTTCAGTGAATGATTTAAATTTAATAATTTTAGGCCACCAGATACATAATCATTGTAGAGATACACATGTTTAATTTTATCAGGTTTGTCATTCCATATAAATTTAAATATCCTCTGTTCATAAATTTTGAAAAATGATTCTTTCGGAGTTGGTTAATGCCATGAATAAATATGTAAACTGGGATACAATTAATGAATTGATCAGAGTTATTTTGCCATAAATGGTCAAATGTTTCCCTTTCCATGGGAGCAGAATTTTTTCAATTTTACTCAGTTTATTATTGAAATTAACTGTTGAAATTTCACTAATATTTTCTGGAATGTGTATTCCGAGAACATTGACCGGTCCATCTGTCCAGTGAAGTGGTAGATTGCATGGATGAGTGAAATTTTTATTTTTCAAGGAACCAAGTCTCAGTATTTGACATTTTTCGTAATTAGGGTTCATCCCAGATTGTTTTGAGTATTCATCCAGGTCTTTTGTAAGACACTGATGTGTTTCATAGTCAGAATTCAGTAAAAAAATGGTATCATCTGCATACATTGAAATTTTTGTATTTAGATCTTGCATTTTCAGGCCTTTGATATTATCATTTGCTTGTATTTTTATAGCAAGTACTTCTATTGCCATAATGAACAGATACGGTGATAACGGGCAGCCCTGTTTTACTCCGCGAGAGAGTACAATGGGGTTTGAGAGATAACCATTATTTATAATTTTGTAGACGGAGTTATTATACATTGCTTTAACCCACTGTATTAAAGATATACCAAAGTAAAAAAATTCTAAACATTGGTAGATGAAATCCCATCTGATTTTATCAAAGGCTTTCTCAAGGTCGGCTATAAAAATCAAACCTGGTTTCTTTATTTTATCATAATATTCTATAATTTCAAGTAATTGTCTTATATTATTTGAAATATTTCTACCTTGTATAAAACCAGACTGGTCATGATGTATAATATCATGCAGGACATTCTTTATACGCAATGCTATACATTTTGCTAATATTTTCGCATCATAGCACTGAAGAGTGAGTGGCCTCCAGTTTTTTAAGTGGACCGGATCTTTATAGTGGCCGCTAGCTTCTTGCTTTAAGAGCAGATAAATTACACCTTCTCGCTGTGTCCCGGTGAGAATACCTTGATCATACGAAAAATTAAAACATGTGAGCAGGGGGTTTTTAATCTGTTCATAAAACGTTTGATAGACTTCCATTGGGATACCATCTAACCCTGGCGATTTCCCCCGCTGAAAGGACATGATTGAATTGTAAAGCTCAGTTTCTGTAATTAGCCCCTCGCATGTTGCTTTCTGTTCCTCTGATAATTTAACTTGATTGTGAGGGAAAAATGAATTACAATCAGTATTACATAGTGAAACAGCTGGTAACTGGGGGGAGAATATTTCTGTAAAATATCTCTCTTCCTCATTCAGAATATCTGTAGGAGAAATGAGAATCGTCCCATCAATCCTTTTTAATTTCTGTATATTTTTCTTTGCTGTATTTCTATGTTGGAGGCTTAAAAATAGTTTATTGCATTTCTCTCCCTTCTCCATCCATTTTGCTTTATTGTTATAGTGCATTATAGTTGACCTGTCACAAATTAATTGTTCCAATTCTTTTTGCTTTCGGTCCAATTTGTCAGTTACATCGCAAGTTGCTTGTGAGCTATCAAGTATTTATTTATTTTTTTTTCTATCCCGCCACCACCCCCCCACTTTGGAGGACAACTTTATTAATTTAATCAGTTATATAATTAAGTATGAATCCTCCTACCATCACCTAACAAAACACACACCCACAAAAAACAAAAAAAATAAAAAATAAATTAAAATAAAATTAAAAAAAAAAAAAAAAATACAATACAATAAGGATTACATTCACATAGTTTTATATTTTTGGCATTTGTAACCATTAGCTCATCCATTCCATCTCTGTTATTCCCAACCTTCAGCCTCCCAAATTTTATCCCATCTTTTGGCATAAATTACAAGACCCGTCTCATAGGCCATCGCACACTCAATTCTACTGTAATACATGACAAAATTCTTGAATCTCTCAAGTCTTAACTCCCCAACAGATGTCAACCTGAAAATAAATATTTTTGCAAGATATACAATTATCTTACATATTTGGTGTTTTTCTTTAGTTACATCACCCAGTAATACCTTAAATAAATCTAGTTGTATACTATTATACTGAGATATCCAATTTTGCACCTTTATCCAAAAAAGGGCTGTTACAGGACAGTACCAAAACAAATGGACTACTGACTCCGCTTCCTCTTGACAGAATCGACAGAGGGGTGACGGCTCAATTCCCCAGATATTTAGCATCTTTTTTGTTGCTAGAAACTTATATATTAGCTTATATTGAAAATATCTTATCTTCGGATCAAGTGATGTATTGTAAAGAATTTTGGAGACTTTATTCCATGGAATTGGTGTGTCTAACAAATTTTCCCAACCATCTAGAATTCTATATGGTGTCGCAACTAAATTCTTTGTTCTTAAGTAAAATGTGTATATATGTTTATTAATCTTTATTTTCTTTAACCATTGTACCATTTTCATTTGAGGCAGACAGACTAAATGTCCTCCTGATCTTTTAATAATTTTTGATTTCCAAGTATTTGGTAAAGCTCCAATAAGTTGATTATATTGTTGCAGTGTGCAGACAGTTCCATAAACACTAGTTAATTGTCTGTAGGACATAATTTTATTTTCCTCATTCACTATATCCTTTAAAAAAATAATTCTGTTATCGAACATGCGTTTCCAGAAAATCATTCTTCTATCAACAAGTATATTGGAATTTAACCATATTATTTGTTGTAGAACTTGTTCTGTATTTTCTGGTGGATGAAACTGAAATTGCAACCAACTCTGTAGAGCTTCTTCCAGAAAGGTGGAAACACTAAAAAACATGTCAGTAATTAACTTGATATGCACAGGTTTAATCTGCAGGAATGGGAAGAATCCTTTTTCAAACATCGGATGGACACTTTTAAGTAACTTACTGGAAAACCAGTTTGAATTGAAATAGAATTTTGGAATAAGGGAGGCCTTTAGTGAAAGATTTAAAGCTTTTAAATTTAATAATTTTAGGCCACCAGATACATAATCATTGTAGAAATACACACGTTTAATTTTATCAGGTTTGTCATTCCATATAAATTTAAATATCCTCTGTTCATAAATTTTGAAAAATGATTCTTTAGGAGTTGGTAATGCCATGAATAAATATGTAAACTGGGATACAATTAATGAATTAATCAGAGTTATTTTGCCATAAATGGTCAAATGTTTCCCTTTCCATGGGAGCAGAATTTTTTCAATTTTACTCAGTTTATTATTGAAATTAACCGTTGAAATTTCACTAATATCTTCTGGAATGTGTATACCGAGAATATTGACCGGTCCATCTGTCCAGTGAAGTGGTAGATTGCATGGATGAGTGAAATTTTTATTTTTCAAGGAACCAAGTCTCAGTATTTGACATTTTTCGTAATTAGGGTTCAGCCCAGATTGTTTTGAGTATTCATCCAGCTATCAAGTATTGATGTGAGAATCTCAATTTCTTTTTTAAGATTTTGTTCTTTTAATCTTAAAAGTTTTTGTCTTTGTGAAGCAAACTGAATTGCGTGGCCTCTAAAAACACATTTAAAAGTATCCCACACAATTTGTGGGTCTGCTGATCCTATGTTATGTGTAAAAAAATCTGTAATAAATTCTTTTGTACGCTCTACAAATGTCTGGTCCTCCAGTAACTTTTGATTAAATTTCCAATAGCCCCGTCCTCGTGGATATTCAAGTAAAACCAAATGTAGCGATACAAGTTGGTGATCAGATTTAAAGTTGTCTTCAATTATTGCCTTTTTTTATTTTAGGTAACAAAGAAAAGGAAATAAGAAAATAGTCTATACGGCTTGCCTGGTTCTGTCTTCTCCAGGTGTATTTACGTAATTCCGGATTCCTTAATCTCCAAACATCAACCAGATCCATTGTATTCATTATTGATGTGATTTCTGCTGAAGCATGTGGGTGATTTAGCTGAATTATTTCCCTTACGATCTATTAAATTATTCTGTACTGTGTTGAAGTCTCCAACCATTATGAGGTATTCACTTGTGAATTTTGAAGATTTTATGGTATTGTAAATTGATTAAAAAAAATGTGGCTCATCGTTATTTGGACCATATAAATTAACTAAACATATTTGTTTATCCTCAATGGCCATATTTAAAATGATCCACCTTCCTTGAGGGTCTGATTCTAAAGCTTGAAGAGTATAATTAAAGTTGTTTTTAAACATGATCATGACTCCCCTTGAATTTCTTAAACCATGTGCATATAATATTTGTCCACCCCATTCCTCCATCCATATAGTTTCATCTATTATTACCGAATGAGTTTCTTGAATACAAAAGATAGTGTGGTCTTTCTCTTTTAACCACGTATATATTTGATGCCTTTTCTTCTTATCAGCGAGGCCATTACAGTTATAGCTGGCAATAGTGATTTCATCTATTCCCATTTTTTACAGGCTAAGATTTTAGGATTAATGGAGTAGGATTTTGGATGGTCAAATATTCCAGCAGAGTGCTTTCTGGGCATAATGGAAGAGCTAATCGTAAAATAAAAAATGTTGTCAATGCAGGCGCCATGCCTGTAAAAATTTGTATGGCAGTTGAAAAACATAAACAAAGAAATTAACACAGTTAAGTGAAAAAAAATCACAAACAAAAACAGAACAACTAGCTGACAAAGACAAACCGATAACATAACAACATATAAAACACTCTTTGTCCCACACCCCATCTCTTGGGTCAAAACTACCATTGCGTCCCATAGGATTATAATTGTCACAAGGTAAATTAGGGGAAAAAAAATTAAAATAAAAATAATAATAATAATATTAATTCTAATTATAATAATAAAGATAATAATAATAATAATAAAAACAAAATAACCACAACAAAAAAAGAGTAAAGTAAAATAAAAAAAGAATACTATAGCAAGAAGAAGAAGAAAAGGATGCAGATAATAACTACAATGACAAGCTATAATTACCACGACTCATTCAATCATCATCATTCCTATAGCAGCAAAAATCGCAATGACACAAGACTGACATCGCGCCTCAGCATTTGAGCTAATACAGCCAAGGCGTAATAGCTGCGTCCCTAAATAGCTGATTATTTATGTACAACCTGTCAACTGACAGGCGTACTTTGAGTTTTTTGTCTCGGTTCTCTTTCATAAGAGGAAAAAGCTTCCTTCTCCTCTCCATTATTTCCGCCGGGAATTGGTCATTTATAGAAAAAGGTTTGCCTTTCAGCTCTTTACCTCGATCCAATACGGTTATCTTATTTTTAAAGTACGTGAATTTGGCCACAATTGGACGAGGTCTGCCAGTAACCATTTTCCCGAAACGATGGACTCTCTCAAAGTGGATCTCGGATACTTCCCCATTTGACATCGCAAGTTCTTCCCTAAAAAATCGTCGGACTTTGCTTTCGGTGTGGGCATAACTTTCCTTCTCGTCTTCTTTTAAACCCGTGAGTACCATATTATTTCTCATACTCCGACATTTTAAATCGAGGAGCTCATTTTTTATTAGTCGGTTTTCTTTTTTCAAATTTTCCGTTGCGTTTGTCAGCGAATCTACTGTGGCCTTTAAATTTTTATTTTCTTTATGCAGTTCTTGAATTAATTCATTATTCAAGCCAACCGCATTTTTCAGATGGATAATGTCCTTGCTCATCAGAGCAAGATCACTTATAACCTTTTCTAACAATTCAAGCTTTAACAATTTCGCGTTGATTTCTTCCATAACCTTAGTACTCACGGTACCGCTGCTGGACTCTGCCATATCGGAGTCACTTGAACCAAGATGTGATCCGGTCCTCTTCGATTCCGGCTGATTAGGCATCGTGTTGTAATATGTATCTAAAAATTCTTCCAAACGGGCGATCTTATCCAGCTTGGGAATTTATTGCACCGAATTGTTTGAATTATTCCGGACGTTCCAAAACAAACAGGCTCTCACATGAGCCTCAGGATGACAGCCATCTTCTTCCGGTTCAATCCTCCTTGGGTGTTGGTGGAGATAAGCCTTTGAATAAAAGTTTGGAATGATTTTATGACTCTTCATTGGCTTTTATGTTAGATAATCATAGATTACTGTTTATGATATTAGACTACTTACTGTTATCTTCAAACAATTCTTCCAAGAATTTGTCATCTTTAAAGATGGTATCTAAATCTCCAAGATAAAAATCCAGGTTAACGTCCTCCATTATGCAAATGAGCGAAAGTAGGTCCGTTTTCATGCTAATGTATTCATAAGCAGGTGAAAAGGTCCTGTCATTTCAGGGATGTCGAACACTATGCGACAAGGGTAATTAACCAATCAGATTGCGGAAATCACCTACTATTGGTTTACAATATCATAATATCCCACATAAAAATGTGCGTGAATGCTAATGGGCCACTGGAATTTTCAAAATTATCTCGGGGGAACCCAGCCCGAAACCATGCTTCTTTTTTTTTTGCACCCCCACTTTCAAATTCGTTCCGACGCCGCTGTGTCCGAGTTAAAATAGTGCGACATGCACATTGCGCACGTCTAAAGAATAAACCCAGAACCAATCCATGCAACAGAGAATAAATGCAGTTAGTGGGTGGATATTGAGATAACAAACAGACTTTTCCAGATGCATTCTTACGATCGCAGGCTCATTTATGGCCATGGGGGCTGCAGATACTTAGCAATCCGAGCAATCACACAGCTGGGCTGTGCAAACACTTTTGGTAATATTTCTTCGTATGAGAGATTTTTTAAAAATTCACATCAAGCACAAACCCCACAAACAAGTGAAATAAAGCTATGAGACATACCGATGTGTTGCGAGCATCGCCCAAACTGATATCTTCAGTAGCTGTTGTGTTGCGAGCATCCCTAACTGCCATACTTCCAACGTCCATAGTATCTTCCATAGTAACACATACCTCCAGTAGCTGATACAGGTCAATTTAGCCATATCCTTCGGTTTTGCCGCGCTAGTAGGTGCTCATCTGATTGGTTAGAATGTTTTCGATTAGATGGGGAGGCGATTGCTTTTCCCTGGCGGATCAGCTGGTTTTCTGACAGCAAATTTTGACTTTGAGTATCAGACAGTGAATAGTGACTTTGAATTTTCCGACACCGAATTTATAAGCACCGAATTTTGACACCGAATGAATTTTTAACAGTTGAATTTTCGTATCAATTGAAATGACAGACATTGAAAAAAAATCGACGCATGCATTTCTGATGAAAAAATTTGATATCTCTATATTTCAATGCATTCATACTACTTGATTCAAATTCAACGTCTGTATTTCCTTTCCGATCTAGTGGGTCTAAAAAACTTCCATACAACACGCCTTTGAAAATATAAAGAGACTACTGATCACAGCTCCAATGCTTGCAGCACCGGATTTCTGAAGACCATTTCAACTCGCAGTTGGCGTGAGTGATGTTGGGGCAGGTGCGATTCTTCTTCAGGGACTATTGGGACGGATGCCACTTCTTGGTTAAGTGACTTGGTTTCTAACTGCCTGGCGTCATTCGATTAACTTTACTTTTCCCTGGGTTCGGAAACATGCCGTTGTATGGATCGCCTGCTCATGTTCGATCTGAGTTTTGCTTGAAGAAGCTCTTAAAGCAGCGGTTCTCAAATTCGGTCCTGGCGCCCCCCTGTGTCTGCTGGTTTTTGTTCCAGCCACAACTACAATTATAGGATTTTAAAGAGCTGTTATTTTGTCTTAATTGGCAGCATTCCATGTTATTTACCATCTTAAGTCACATTTTGATGGGCATATCCATTCTGCTATGAAGAATAAAAACACTTGAACATATTATGCTTAATTTTCAATGTTGCTTGGATTTTCAGGTGAAAACATTTTTAAACAGATCCAATTAGACTTTGAGAAAATCAGCAAGCTCCAAATTAGGTTTCTGAAAACAGGCGTTTTGAGTTGTTCCCAAATAACCTGCCCGAACCAAATAAAATCAACAGAAAACACAACAGGTGTGACTCCATTGTTTGCAAAGTAAATTGTCGGGTTTTGCCACCATGTGTCAAGAGTTTCACCAATGAGGAACCTTTTGATAATTTTTGTTGATGAAATGTTTGGTGAAATTGTTTCCCTCTGCCAATATTTACAATATATCTCAATGTAGATATTTGCAGAAATGCACCTAATTAAAACAAATCAACAGCTTGTTAAAATCCTAGAATTGCAGTTGTGGCTGGAACAAAAACCAGCATACACAGGGGGGCGCCAGGACCGAATTTGAGAACCACTGTCTTAAAGGGATACTTAAATTTTTTTGATGTGAGGTTGTATGAGCTACATATTGGCTCAACTTACATCAGATGCAGTAGAAAGTTCCTTTTTCTCCCGCTAGCACATAGTGCTGGGTGGATATTTACGCGATTCACTGTTGTGAACGGTCCCAAAGTAATGGCCTAAAAGAGGTCCTACCTGAAAATAATACTCCACTTTAATGGTATGCTATACTAAAAAAATTTTACAGCGCTTCAGCTGCTCAGAAAAAACACAGCTGCTCTTGAACTGACCAACTGACGTATTCCAGCTGAGTGAACTGCGCACTGTAGCGATCAGCTGTTTGTGTCAGACTCATATTGGTTTGAGGCAGAGACAGCATTTGAATGGCATAGAATTACATCTCAAATTTAAAAAAGAAAATCCCTATTATAACCAGCACAGCAGATAGACAGTAAGTGGCTGCGTAAGCCCTGTGTGATATCAGTTTGTGCTGCAATGTTACATTAGATTTTTCTCAGGTGTTTCACTCTCTAACCTGATGCATGGTGTAATGCGAATAGAAGCCACTAGATGGCAGTACTGACCTTTTCTTTTGTTAAGCCCAGACTGGAGCAAGGTTTGGACATGCCCTGGGCATGTCTGAGATGGAAAGTCCCAGAGAATTTTTAAAAAGTCTAAAAGGTGTGAGGGGTCTGCAAAAGAGTATATAGAGAGGAAAATTGAGGGTGTAAAGTAGTAGGAGAAATTCCAAGCAGAAGGATACATTTGACCAGACCTGTCATTTTTTTTCATGACCTGTGAAGTTTTTTTGCGGATTTTGCCTGTGTTGGCGTATTTTCCTCACCCGGAACATCACCAAGCAACCCAACCAAAGGAACGGTAAATAATTTTGTTCTTGTATATATCAATTTTGGTCAGTAGAGTAGATTGTAGATTAGACAAAAGTCTTTGTTTAATTAAATGTGTTTAAGTTTTAAAATTGTGTCTGTCATCCCTTGCTGTCGTAAATGTAATAACAAATTGGGGCCATAACAGTGGGTACAGCAGTGCTCTTCAGTGTGCACCGTTGAGATTTTGAAATCTCGGGCTGTTTCCTCGCTCTTGTCTTAAGTATCTTCAAAAATCATATAATAACATTTATTTTCAGGGTGCATTTCGACCTGTAAGCGTACATATATTTGCATGTACACCCTGGGGTTTCCTAAAAATGCAGAAATTAGACGATAATGGTGTATATGGGCGTATATCTTTAAACAGACTTATCCAACTCGTTACAAAATATGCAAGTGTTATATAAAGCTAACAAACAACAAAGTTACAACTGTAAACTGATTGATATTACAATGTCAAGGCGAAAACAATAGATCGCTTTGCATGAAGGTAGCATTTTTTGACAAGGTAGCAAAATTTGTCAGAACACCGGCCTTTCAGGCCTTTTTTTGAGTTGATACATTTGTTGCCGCATTTGAAAATATGGATAATAGTGACGATGCGTTTGGCTCAACAGTTGCATTTCTGGTATTAAAAAAGAGCGCGGACACACAAATAAAGAGATGGGGGGGTGGGGGTGGGGGGGGAGATGAATTTGGAGCCATCCATCACAGTGGCGTAGCCAGGAGCAGCTGACTGAGAAAATCGGCCATTGGGCCCCAAAACATGAAAAGTGACATCTCATGGATTTACATGAAACTGGGGGCTTTAAATTCGTAGACCAGGCGCAGGCGAATGGGGGGTGCGCCGCGCCAACGGGGTGTGTCAAGGCGTATGTTGCAATTTCATGCCTGGTGTAGCCTGGCGCAAATACTCCTCTGTCCCGCCTTGGTCCCGCCTTCCGGCACAAGTAACAAAGAGGTAGGAGAAAAGGCTTAAAGCTGCAGTCTGAAGTTTTAAAAAACTTACTTTTTGTCATTTTTGCTAAAACTGTCACTGTGTACTGACAGTATTGCATATAACTAGTACTCTGTAATTAAAAAAAGGCTCATTTAAACCCACCTAATGCTCCTACTGCAATTTAAAAGAATCGTTCGGACCGACTAAAAGAACCAATTACAGCCAGGATGGTGTTTGACAGTAGCTAAATAGTGCACATGCACGCGCTGCAGACAGCCACCTCCCCCTTCCTCCTCAGTTCACGCCAGTGCTCAGTCAAGTTCAAATCTCCGAGAGCGTGTTCAGGAGCTTAGAGCCATCAGCGAGGAAAAAAATTCCGATGCCTCAGTTTCCAGAAACAGCACACATGGCTAAGACGAGTAAAAAAGGAAGCCAGAAGAAAAAATAGTGCCAAAGAAAGAATTTAACAAAACCCAGGATAAAACCAGAGTGAACATCGGAGTGGATTTTTAAAAGTGGAAGGATCTGTGATTTTAATCAGGATTAAAAACTGACAGAGTTTGCGACTTTTCTCCTTGACAGGTAAACCCCTGCTTTGTTGGTTCATTTTTGCTTTGCAAATAAGCGAGTTGGCGTCGCTGACATGATCACCAAACTAACCCCAGCCCTACCAGCATCAATTCATTTTCGCTCTGCAAATAAGCGAGTGAACGTCGCTTAAAAGCACAGTCGCTGTTCGAATAGCCAGAGTCTTTTAATTGTTCCAGTACTCCGCAGTGCATGTGATGTTACTGTGATGTTGCAATCGAACTAACGTTAGCTTGTTTCAGATGCTAGGGCTAACGTCACTGGCGCTGTTTTATTAGAAAGCAGCAGAAAATCTCTTTATGAAGTGACCTGGCAGTCTTATCAGTTGTGTTGTTGTCCTTATAAATATGTGCAACGTTTCTGTGCTCTCACAGCTAAATGCTGACATACATGAGTTACTGGCCATTCAGCTGGATTCACAACAGTTTCCGTACTCAAAAAACGGGTAACTTCCTGAAATAAGTGTGTGCTGGGTTTTTAATGAATACATACTGCTGTAGATTACTTTTCATGTCGACGTGATTTATTTCTGCTCGTTTGTTGGCAGGCGTGTCATTGGACTTGAAAAATCCGGGGCTAATAATCCTGATTTAAAAAAAAAAAAATGTAATTCTGGATAATTCTAGATGGGTTTCCGTTATTAACACGTTTTTCAATTCACGAATAATCAAGTGGCAATCGAAGAAGCGGCTTCTTTTCCTCATGCGATCTAAAAGCGACAAAATTATGGGCTGCATTCAGGACAGAAAAATAATTTAATTATAATTATGTCTATGCACCTGCACTCGGCGACGGCATTTCAGACTAGTAAGTGGTTTCGTCCGTTTACATTTTCCAATCGGACAAATGTCAAATTTTTTTTTATACTGTAATGTGAATATAGGCCACTAGATGGCAGTATTTACCTTTTTTTGTTAAGCTCAGACTGGAGTCATGTTTAGACATGTCCTGAACATGTCTGGGGCAAGTCTCAGAAAATTAAAAAAAAGAGGTCTAAATGTGGGTGGGGTCTGCAAAAGAGTATATAAGGAAAAGAATTGAGACAGTAAAGTAGTAGGAGAAATTGCAAGAAGATGACCAGACCTGCCATTCTGTTCAAGACCTGTGACGTTTCTTTTGTGGATTTCTTTGCCTGTGTTTGAGCATTTTCTTCATCCAGGACATCACCAAGCCACCCCACCAAAAAGGGACTGTAATTATTTCTGTTTTTTTCTTATTTATCAATCTTGGTCTTTAGTTGTAGGTTGTTATTAGTCTTTGTCTTTGTTAAAAATTAAATGTGTTTAGTTGTTAAAACTGTTTTTGTCATCCCTTGCTGTTGCTGTTTGTGTTATAAATGTAATAACAAATTGGGGCCATAACAAATTGGGGGCTCATCCGGGATAGACCATTGTGTGAGTAATTTATTGAAAATCTAACATTCCAAATTGTGAAATTGTTTTTGTGAATTTTCCTAGATATATATTGACAACAGCAATGGATGATTTCTTGGCATCACCAACCGTAGGGGTTTTGAAGTCTTTTAAAAAGACAGAACTGCTAGAAATTTGCAGACAGTTGGAGCTGACAGAGGTAAAACCAGCCATGCGAAAAGCAAGACTGGCTAGAGAGATAGTTGAATATTACATTGATGAAAATGTGTTTGCACCAGGAGATCTGGAACAGTTTCCAGTAGAAAATCCAAATATAGAAATGGAACTTAAATTAAAAATGCTAGAGACTGAAAGGGAGGAAAGAGAAAAAGAAAGGGAGGAAAAAGAGAAAGAAAGGGAAGAAAGAGAAAAAGAAAGGGAGGAAAAAGAGAAACAAAGAGAATTTGAGAGGGAAGAAAAAGAAAAACAAAGGCAGTTTGAGTTAGAAAAATTAGCAAGAGAAGAAAAACAAAGAGAATTTGAGAGAGAGAAAGAGGAAAGAGCAGAAAGAGAGAGACAGATGTAATGTGAATATAGGCCACTAGATGGCAGTATTTACCTTTTTTTTGTTAAGCTCAGACTGGAGTCATGTTTAGACATGTCCTGGACATGTCTGGGGCAAGTCTCAGAAAATTAAAAAAAAGAGGTCTAAATGTGGGTGGGGTCTGCAAAAGAGTATATAAGGAAAAGAATTGAGACAGTAAAGTAGTAGGAGAAATTGCAAGAAGATGACCAGACCTGCCATTCTGTTCAAGACCTGTGACATTTCTTTTGTGGATTTCTTTGCCTGTGTTTGAGCATTTTCATTATCCAGGACATCACCAAGCCACCCCACAAAAAGGGACTGTAAATATTTCTTTTTTTTTCCTAATCAATCTTGGTCTTTAGGTTCATTAGTTGTTAGTAAGTTGTTATTGTCTTTGTCTGTTAAATTAAATGTGTTTAAGTTTTAAAAACTGTGTGTCATCCCTTGCTGTTGCTGTTGTGTTATAAATGTAATAACAAATTGGGGCCATAACAAATTGGGGGCTCGTCCGGGATAGACCATTTTGTGAGTCATTTATTAAAAATCTAACATTTCAAATTGTAAAAATTTTTTTTTTAATTGAATACATATATATTGACAACAGCAATGGATGATTTCTTGGCATCACCAACCGTAGGGGTTTTGAAGTCTTTTAAAAAGACAGAACTGCTAGAAATTTGCAGACATTTAGAGCTGACAGAGGTGAAACCAGCCATGCGAAAAGCAAGACTGGCTAGAGAGATAGTTGAATATTACATTGATGAAAATGTGTTTGCACCAGGAGATCTGGAACAGTTTCCAGTGGAAAATCCAAATATAGAAATGGAACTTAAATTAAAAATGCTAGAGATTGAAAGGGAGGAAAAAGAAAAACAAAGGCAGTTTGAGTTAGAAAAATTAGCAAGAGAAGAAAAACAAAGAGAATTTGAGAGAGAGAAAGAGGAAAGAGCAGAAAGAGAGAGACAGAGAGATTTTGAATTAGAGAAATTCGATAGAGAAGAAAGACTCCAAATGGAGCAACTAAAAATTAAAATTGAAACTAAAAATAAATTTTGTGCCAGTCAGGAGGTAGAACTGGTGCCTCCATTTTCAGAAAAGGATGTTGACAACTATTTCCAGTGTTTTGAAAAGGTAGCAAAGAGTTGCCAGTGGCCAAAGGAACACTGGCCTCTGATGTTGCAAACTGTCCTCAAGGGTAAAACTCAACAAGCCTATTCGGCTTTGTCTGCAGATGATTCCTCTGATTATGAGGTTGTCAAAAAGGTTATTTTGAGAGCTTATGAGTTGGTTCCAGAGGCTTACCGACAGAAATTCAGAGGTCTGAAGAAATCTGAAAATCAGACTTATGTTGAATTTGCTAATGAGAAGCAGGTTTGCTTTGAGCGCTGGTGTACTTCTATGGAGGTCAAGGATGATTTCAACTCACTGGAGGAGATGGTGTTGGTTGAAGAATTCAAGAACTGTGTTGAGGATGATGTTGGGACCTGCCTTGATGGGAAGCGGGCACTGAACTTGCACTCAGCTGCCGAGTTTGCAGATGAGTGTGTTCTCACTCATGAGTCCGGGTTTCAGTCCGGCAGTGGCAGTGGATGGTCCCGGTTTCGGAGGGGGGGTTGCGGTGATGCCCAGGATTCCTCGCCCAGAGACGGGGACAGATCTGGTGGTGGTGCTCAGAGGTCCAGTAACAGGTCTGATCGAAGTGTGAAAGCTGACAGTGACAAAAGTGGTCTAGTTTGCAGTTATTGCAAGAAATCTGGTCATGTTACAACTAACTGTTGGTTCCTTAAAGCTAAGAAAGAAAAAGAAAAGGATACCAAACCAAATGCCTTTGTGAAAACAAGGTTAGAAACCCCTGTAGTAGATAACCAATCTGCTAAATTGCCTGCTTCTTGTGGGGCTAAAAAGTCTAATACAGCTGACTTTGTGAGGGAGGAATTTCTTCCATTTGTGTCAGAGGGATTTGTGGCTCTGAATGAGCATACTACTCCTGTCCCCATATATATCCTAAGGGATACCGGAGCTTCTCAGTCACTTTTGTTGATGGACTCCTTGGAGTTACGTGATGAGACCGCTTCAGGGGATTTCATACTTGTACAAGGTATTGAAGGGAGGACTGTATCTGTACCCCTGCGCTCTATATTCTTGAAGTCAGATTTAGTTACAGGACAGGTAAAGGTGGGACTTATGTCAAGTCTACCTATAAAGGGTGTTTCTCTGTTGCTAGGCAATGACCTGGCTGGGGGCAAAGTAGTTCCCCCTGTACATCTTACTTCACAGCCGAGCACTGAAGATGGGGATGAGGACCCATCTCTGTATCCTTCTTGCGCAGTGACTCGTGCTATGGCCAAGAAGGCTAAAGAAGATGATGTTGTGGTGCCGTCCAGTACATTGAATAGTCAGGACTCAGGTGGTTCGCCTCATGACTCTGATTGGCCTACTATGGTTTCTCCGTTTGAGGACTTATCAGATACTTTTATCAGTTCTCTATTCAGCCAGCCGGATGGGTCTGGTGATTCTGATGTGTCTGGAGACTTGTCTCTGTCCAGAAAGCGGTTGATTGAGGAGCAAACTAATGATCCTGAAATTGGTGTACTAAAGAGGAGAGCCCTTCCTGAAAAAGAAATAGATGCAGTTCCAGTTGGGTATTATCTCAAGGATGGTGTGTTGATGCGGAAGTGGCGACCTCCTGATATCCCTGCCAATGCAGATTGGGCAGTGGTCAGGCAAATTGTTGTTCCGAAGGTCTATAGGAATGAGATCTTAACAATGGCTCATAGTTTACCTTTAGGAGGTCATCTTGGTGTTAACAAGACTGTTGATAAGATCATGAAACACTTCTTTTGGCCTGGGCTTCGGAAAGACGTTTCCAACTTTTGCAAAACCTGTCACCCTTGTCAGGTAGTTGGAAAACACCAGTTAGACCCACCTGTAGCTCCATTGCAGCCTATCCCAGCATTTGGGGAGCCATTCTCTAGGGTCATTGTTGATTGCGTTGGACCATTACCCAAGACTAGATCTGGAAATCAGTACTTGTTGACAATCATGTGTGCATCTACCAGATTCCCCGAAGCCATACCTCTACGTAACATCAAGGCAACTGCAATCTCAAAGGCTTTGATAAAGTTCTTCACGTTGTTTTGCCTTCCCAGGGAAATTCAGTCAGACCAAGGTAGCAATTTCACTTCAGGATTGTTTCAGCAGGTTGTGTATGAACTAGGTGCAAAACAGATTCTTTCTAGTGCCTATCATCCAGAAAGTCAGGGTGCCTTAGAGCGGTTTCATTCCACTCTCAAGACAATGATGAGGACTTATTGTTATGACCATGAGAAAGACTGGGATGAAGGGGTTCATTTGCTGTTGTTTGCAGCTAGAGAAGCAGTGCAGGAGTCTACTGGATTCAGTCCATTTGAGCTAGTGTTTAGTCATGAAGTGAGAGGACCTTTGCTATTATTGAGTGAACAATGGCAAGAGGAAGAGCCGCAAATCAGTCTGTTAGACTATGTTAGCAAGTTCAAGGAAAGATTGCGTGCAGCTTGTGACCTTGCCAAAGAGAACTTGAAATCAAGTCAGGGAAAAATGAAAACTTGGTATGATCATAAGGCTAGAAGCCGTGAGTTTAAACCAGGAGACAGGGTCCTTGTGTTGTTTCCCTTGCAGTCCAATCCATTGCAGGCTAGATTTCATGGTCCTTATGAAATTCTGACAAAACTCAATGATCTCAATTACATTGTAAAGACTCCAGATAGGAGAAAACCAAAACAATTGTGTCACATAAACATGCTAAAGCCTTATCATGACAGAAATGCTAGGGTTGCAGCTGTCACTTCAGATTCTCCAATGGTCGAAACGTGTGAAGATGAGGGGGAGTTTCAAGATGATGAACCAAGAATTAAAGCTGAAGTTCTTTCATGTAAATTGTCAAATTCTGAAGTGTTGCAAAATCTTGATGTAAAACTCCAGCACTTAGAACCCTCACAGAGAGATCAGTTTGAAAGGTTGATCAAGAAATATGAGGATTTGTTTCCTGATGTTCCAAAGAGAGTTACTATAGCCTCTCATGATGTAGATGTTGGTGATGCCAAACCAATAAAACAGCATCCATACCGGATGAATCCTGAAAAGAAAAAGATTGCTGAGAAAGAGGTTGAGTACATGTTAAAACATGATATTATCAGACCCTCCAACTCCGATTGGAGTTCACCCTGTGTGCTAGTTCCAAAACCTGATGGAAGTACTAGATTCTGTACAGATTATCGCAAAGTCAATGCTGTAACTAGAACTGATGTGTTTCCAATACCTAGGATTGATGATTGTATTGATAGTGTAGGGCAAGCAAAGTTTTAGACCAAGATTGATTTATTGAAGGGTTATTGGTGTGTGCCTTTAACTGAGAGGGCCAAGAGCATCTCTGCTTTTGCCACACCATCTGGATTGTACCAGTATGAAGTCCTACCCTTTGGCATGAAAAATGCCCCAGCCACGTTCCAAAGGATGATACAGTCTACAATCGCCGGATTGCCACACACGGGTGCGTACATCGATGACCTGATCACACGGAGTGACTCCTGGGAAGAACATCTAAAAGATATAGAGACGTTGTTCCAGCGCCTGACCCAGGCTAACCTGACTGTTAACCTGAGCAAGAGTGACTTTGGTTGTGCTACTGTCACCTATCTTGGCTACGTCATAGGCCAGGGTAAGGTGGCACCCATAAATGCTAAAGTCCAAGCCATCATGGACTTTCCAGTTCCTGACAACAAAAAAGCTTTGCGCCGCTTCCTTGGAATGATCGGGTACTACCGCAAGTTCTGCAAGAACTTTGCTGAGATTGCTCTCAGTCTAACTAACCAACTGGAGAAAGGCGTAAAGTTCACCTGGGATGATGCATGCCAGAGAGCCTTCGATCACCTGAAGTCTCTGCTGTGTCACTTCCCCGTGCTCAAATCTCCTGACTTCAACAAACCGTTCTCCATCGCGGTCGATGCTAGCGACCAAGCTTGTGGATCTGTGCTCCTACAGAGAAGTGACTCTGATGACATTGAGCATCCCGTGGCATACTTCTCCAGGAAGTTCAATCGCCACCAAAGGAACTATTCCACAATAGAGAAGGAACTGTTGGCTCTGGTCCTTTCTTTACAACACTTTGAGGTTTATGTTTGTACAGGACAAAAGCCAATGATTGTGTACACTGACCACAATCCGTTAATGTTTTTGAGTAAGATGAAAAACAAGAATCGGAGATTGTTGAATTGGAGTTTGATTTTACAGGAGTTTGACTTGGAAATTAAGCATGTGAAGGGTACAGACAATGTAATTGCTGATTGCTTATCCCGTGTTTGAATGTGTATATATATATCATGTGTTTGAATATTGTATGATATGTATATATAGACAAGTGTTCACTTAACCATTTTGTATTGAAAAGAAAAATTTTGCCTTTATGAGTCAATTTTTCCCTTTTGGAATGGAGGTGTAATGTGAATATAGGCCACTAGATGGCAGTATTTACCTTTTTTTGTTAAGCTCAGACTGGAGTCATGTTTAGACATGTCCTGAACATGTCTGGGGCAAGTCTCAGAAAATTTAAAAAAAGAGGTCTAAATGTGGGTGGGGTCTGCAAAAGAGTATATAAGGAAAAGAATTGAGACAGTAAAGTAGTAGGAGAAATTGCAAGAAGATGACCAGACCTGCCATTCTGTCCAAGACCTGTGACGTTTCTTTTGTGGATTTCTTTGCCTGTGTTTGAGCATTTTCTTCATCCAGGACATCACCAAGCCACCCCACCAAAAAGGGACTGTAATTATTTCTGTTTTTTTCTTATTTATCAATCTTGGTCTTTAGTTGTAGGTTGTTATTAGTCTTTGTCTTTGTTAAAAATTAAATGTGTTTAGTTGTTAAAACTGTTTTTGTCATCCCTTGCTGTTGCTGTTTGTGTTATAAATGTAATAACAAATTGGGGCCATAACAATACGGAATTGAGCGACCGTGCCGCAAAAACAGGTGTATGTACTTGTCGCAGAAATTACCTTCATTCACTGAAGAGTCATGAAATGCCATCACCAAGTGACCTAATTATAATCTAATTATTTTGTCGCTTTCAGATTGGATGGGGGAGAAAAGCCGCGTCTTCAACTGCCGCTTGATTATTATTGAATTGGAAAACGTGTGAATGAAGGAATTTGCCAGTGCTAATTATTCTCCCTCGCCGCGCGATTAGTGCGAAGCGAGGATATAGCATTGGGCTCCGTCCGTACAGACACATAAAATTGAGGCGGCGGGGGATATTGCCATGTTAGTGGCAAACACTTGTCTTCAATAAAAGGAGGGATATTAGCCCCGGAATTTTCAGGTCTAACGACACGCCGGTTTGTTTGCCGGCAGTGTTGACTGTTCGCAACAGAAATGTCTGGCCTCGGCAACTTGGCTGCTTTCATAATGTGAACGTGCAAAATCTCTCCGCAGTTGCATGCAACAGTTCGCGTGCATTCGCGTGCACGGTAGCTTTCTAGGGGAGGAGTGCAGTGGAGAGGGAGGGGGAGGGATCTGAAAGTAGTTTTTTTTCAAATTTTTGTGCAAAGTCCTCTCTCTCCTCAAAGTTACAGACTGCAGCTTTAAGTGGGTTTAACTCAGCCGAGTCAACTCTTCGCCAATAAAATGAGCCCCTCTCCTCACCTTCAAAGTCTTGAAATAAAGAAGCCTCTGTCCTATATCTACATCATGCGTTAATGTTGCATTTTACTTTGCTTCTTCAGGCTTGTTTGCTGCACCGCTTACGTCTATATTTAGCATTACGAATATGAGGCATTCTAAGGGCCTTTTTTTGAAGTTTAAATAAAGGTTCTATTGTATTTTTGTAAGTACTTCAGCAGTAATGTAAGTGGGGTGCTATGAAGGCTGAATAGATTATTTTAAGAGACTTGAAATTTAATAGTTTCTGCATTTTCCAAAGAATACACACACTTTTAGATAACTTTCTTTGAACTAAATTTACTTGCTGTTTCCAGCTTAAGAGATTATCTATTATAACTCCCAAGACTTTATTTTCGTTTACCCTTTCAATGCTGGTACCATTTACCTTTAAGTACCATTTACCTTTACTATGTCGTCCTTTAGGCCTTTTTTCCCCAAACATCATAAATTTGGTCTTTGTAATATTTAGTGATAATTTGTTTACATTAAACCACGTGTGAAGTTTAGACATTTTCATTATTAGCCAATTTAACTGGTTGTTTGAGATCAACACCAGAGCAAAAAAATAGTCGTGTCGTCAGCGAATAAAATTAATTTTAGGATATCGGATACCTTAACAATGTCATTTATGTAGACTATTAACAGCTTAGGACCTATGACCGAGCCCTGAGGAATTCCACAGGTAATGTCCAGGCAATTTGATTTATTATTGCCCATCTGCACAAATTGCGTTCTATTTGTTAAATAATTTTTGATCCATTTTACTGTGGTCCCTCTTATTCCATAATTATACAGTTTTTCAATCAGTATATCGTGATTTATAGTGTCGAATGCTTTCTTCAGATCAATAAATATACCTATAGAATATAGCTTTGAATCTAGTGAATCTTTAATCATCTCAATAAGTTCTGTTAGGGCTAGTGCTGTTGAATGCTTTTTCCTGAACCCATACTGACTGTCACATAATTTGTGTTTATCGATGTAGTCCAATCTATCATTGAAGAGTTATTCTGAGATTTTTGAACATTGAGGTTAAATCGAGACAGGTCGATAGATTGAGAAATCATATTTATCCCCGCTTTTGTAGAGAGGGATAACCTTCTTCATTTTTTCTGGAATCACTCCGTGGGAGAAGGATGGATTACATATATGTGTAAGTGGAGTTACAATTGCGTTAGTTAGTGTTTTCAGCAATTTCATATCTAATTGATTTACGTCAACAGGGGTCTTAGCTGTACAATTATTCAGAATTGATCTAATTTCGGATTCAGTAACAGGAGTTAATGTCATTGTGTCTTGTACTTCCTCATCCTCATCTTCAGGAATAGTCCTGAAGAATGTTGACTTCCTGTCAAAAATTCATTTCCCGAAAAATTTATTTCTGTAGGTTGATAACTACTCATAAATGTCTGTCAAGGACCTCAGTGGTCGAACTCTTCCAAATCCCGCATCATCTTGATCAGCACCGGTCTGGTGGTTTCCGGTGAAGATCCATTTGGTTTGATGAAAATTCTGCAGTTAGCCGACCAAGTGCTGTGTATCTTACCCTCTTTCTTTAGTTGACGAGCTTTCCGTGCGATGGTTACATTATGCTTGGTGAGGTTTTCATTCCTGAATACATTGGACCCTTTGAGATTTTTCCCTTGCTTCAACAGAGAAATCTTGTGCCTTTTACTTGTAAGTCGAAGCAACATGGCCTGCGTTGCATTCCGGCCTCCGCTTACATTCCTTACATGAATCCGCATTGTTTTGGTCTAGAGAAATATTTTTGGACAGAAGGAATTCCATCACCTGCAGTTTCACGGATTTATCATCCTCCTCATCTGACTCATCATCACTCGCTGCTGCCCTGGCATAACTCCTGGGTTTAATTTTGAGCCCTGTCAGGATTACAACATTACGTTTCTCTTGTAGTTCCCGCTCCTCCAGATTGCTTGCTAAAGATTTTTTTGAGATCACGGTTTTCCTCCAGAAGCCGGTCCACCTGCTTCCTCATGCTGTCCCTCCACTCCCTAACTTCCTTTCTCAAATCAGCGAGAGCCTCCATGATTGCTGAGGGATCCAGTGAGCCTGATTTCCCGGTTTCCTTGCTTCCCCCTGGCCTACCCATTTTCTTAGTTCTGAGAAAAAGGCTTTATTACAGAGATTGTGAGAAAGTTTATCACTCAACTTTTCTCCGGACTCTGCTGTTGTATTCCTGTATTGCGCGCAGTCGCTGCTCAGAGTTGTTACTCCTTCAGTGACCATGAGATGAATCAATCTGCCTGCATCATTGGGAAGAGAACGATGGATAGCGTGTTCCTATTATTACACCCTGTTGCTGCTTAAAATTTTATCATTAACATGCATGGACAACAATGCAAGATACGTTTCACATTTAATTTCAATATGTGATCTTAACTCAGTACGAGATCATAGCAATCAGGCTGTATTCCTTTCCCCCACTAAAAATGATAAAACCTAAGTGAAAATAATAGAAGCCTAGTATTAAACTGCTTGCACACTGGACGCGAAACAAATTTGTCTCGTGTCCGAAAGTCTGACAGGGTTTTCATATATCTCTGTGTCCGACAGTCGATTATTGTTTTTAATTTTAATTTCTTCAAACATACTGACTCTTTTAGATATTAAACGTGAATGTTTTGATAAGAGGGCGCAGTTCTTCAAGAAGAGTACCAAGAATTTCAATCAATGTTTCTGTTTAAGCTCTGCTCAATAAAGTGAGTCGACATTGGCGCGAGACAATGTACAATGCCTCCGTGTCTGACAGCCAAAAAAAAGAAGAAAAAAAAAGAGGACGATTAGAACAGATTGATAACGAAATAAAGAATAAAAAGAAACATTTCAACAACAGAACATCAAATGAGCACAGCGATTAATTTATTGCTGGGTCATCTTTGTTGGATGTCCCGTTTGTTGGTGATATATTTTTATTCTTTATTTCGTTAAAAATCTGTTCTCATATCAATACTTTTGCTGGGTGCTGGACATGAAGTATTTCACATTTCGCGTCGGACAATCTTATCGTGCATGCAATAATTTATTCACACTGTCAATGGTCATGGAATTGATTTGCTCAAGCACTATATTATCTCTGCTGTGGAAATAAAGCATGAATCTGTTCGATCCATGTGACTAATTTTCAAAAGAAAGACCGAATAAAGACTGCTGTCTATATTCAACAGAAGAAAACAGACAAAAAGGATAAAAAGACCAAGAAAATCGATAGCTATCAATTTGCATATTGTGAAGGTCGAACACAAACATGGCCAAGTTTGCACGTCTAATAATTCCTGGAATACTCGGAAAAATTAGAAATTCTATGACTTTCGGACACGGAGTTATATTAAAACCCTGTCCGACTATCGCGTCTTTGCACTGACTTTGTAATCAGTAGTGCGAAAAATTGGTTTTGTGTCCAGTGGGCAAGCGGCTTTACTGAGCATAGAACACAAGCATGCTGTATCCAGTTTGTGGTTTGCTGAGAAAGATGTGAAGTCATTAGTTTGCATCACAGATTCAGCTACATTGATTAAGCCGGCTCAAGTTTCTATTACTCGTGCCAACCGCCTTTAATCTGACATGTAATGTAGATACTATTAATTTATGTCCTTATTCAGATAGTTACATTAAATAGTGCTTCCTGTAATTATTTATTGCATTGAAATGTGCCTGACATTCTGGAAACCTGCCTGTGAGATTTCGGTGACGTGTGCGCATTGTGCGTCGGTCAGCCAAATTACCACTGCACAGAAATTAAACCAGGTTGGAGCAGGCAAGTTATCTGCACAACTCCAGCGGGGACTTTTTCTACGAAATTGTCACTGGGTCTTGATGAATATGTGACACCTCCCCTTACTACGCCGCCACACCCATCTCGGCGCACGTTCATCTACCAAAGGTTGCGCACGGTGTTGCACCTCACGAAATTACCACTTCGTGGGCTGCGCCACGCTACAACTCCTGCGTTGCACCAAGATATTAGAGCCCTTCGTGTATAAACAGTACTTGGCTCGTCAACAACTTTCCCCAAATAATTCATGCTATCATTTAGTGGTTGCCATGGAAACCAGTCTTGTATTTTTTAGCTCAAATGTGCCTGTCAGCCAGCAATAAATAAGAGCTAGTTTGGCATTTTAGGGGGCAGAAAATTTGTCATAAAAGTGCAGTTCAAAAAACTTTTTTCAACTTAAGCTTGAAGCAGCTAAGTTCAAATTTTGGTATTCAAGTCAATATTTTTAATTCAGAATTTTTTTGAAAGACCTGAGATGGCTTTGAGTGAATGATCAGAAATCAAGCTCCAGTAACATGTAAATTGTGAGTGAGCATATCGGATCTGTGAGCTAATATTCACACAATGTATCAAGAAACATTGTATCTTGTCATACCTGTCATAAAATTTGCTCGCATTGCATGTATAATGTGCCTGGAGGAGCTCAAACTTTCCAAATTTCGTCCATTTCCAGCCGGCTCAGCGGGCGATTATCCCGTGCAAACGGTTTTGACATGGTTTCATTGGTGTGTATTTTGTATCTCTTTCAAGTCTTGGCGGTAAACTATCTGGAGACAGACGTCACCACACAGCTGCCAAACCAACTAAAAGTTAAACACAATAGAGTGAGTTGTATCATGTTTATAACTGATAGTATTGTTTTACTACATAATCCAGTAACAGTATATCATGTACTTATGTCACATGAAAAACAATACAGATGACAGATTATCGTTTCCTGCTGGACCCTACTACTCTAGTGAAGCTGAATGAACTTTGTTGACAAGATCGATTGAGATGAAAAGAGTGCACCTGCGAAATCGTAATTTGCAGTGGCGGGCAGTGGATAGAGAACAAGGAGGGTGATAAACATGTCTTTAGATTGCTTATTAGTCTTTATCTGTTTTCAGTCAATTTCCCTCGTAAAAGACACTTGAACTCTCCCTTCTCAGGTGTAGCTAATTGTCTTCGTTCAGACGAGAAACCAAACGCACCTGTTGAACGCAAAAAAGAGCGCATTTCAATCTTTTTCAATTAAAGGTGACCTATTGTGCTATTTTTCCAAGTTTATATTTTGGTCTTTCACTCCCCTAGAGTACTCCTGATCGCGCAAAGTAAAAAAAGGGCACTTATTTCACTCATACTGCCATTCTCAAAAACCCCATTTGTAGTTCATTGTCGTCTCTGCCTGAATCGCCTCAGTCGGGTGGCTCTTCCGCTATGGCCCCCACTCCCCGTGCGCCCACTCTCTTCAGACTGGCCAGCTCTGTGGAGGGCGGGAAGAGGGAGTTGGGCCGGAAGAGGCTGTAGAACGTAGTTTTCCAAGCCTCCCATGAAGTCTGCTTCCCTAGAATGAAAGGAGAGACACAGCTGCCATCTGATAACAAACAGCGGGCAAAGTCCGCAATCTAATTTTATACTTGATTATAGATCTAATGAAATGAACTTATTCTAATAAACGTAGCGGCGAAAGTGGAGGAAGCAGTGCGAAAATCTGGCAGCGCAAGCTTAACTTTGCTATCAGCTATAGTTTGCTACTGTCGAGTACAGCAGTTCTTCTACTAGCAAGGATGCAGGAAAAGCTAGAATCCACAACATACAGACACATTTGTAGAATGGGTCGACATACCCAAGTGTAGACCGAAATCCGGTGGGTCTGAGTTTAGAGGGTTAGTTTAAACTAGCAAAAAATTATATTTTCAACTACATATTCACCTTATCATGCAGGTCAACATTCAGAAAACATAAAAGACAGAACCAACTGAAGAAATTTATATTTCATCCACAATGTTACACTTCATTACACCTTAGCTGATAGTGACACATAAGTAAAGGGATCTTTTCCCAAGCACCCAAAACCCACCCAAGCTTTGCAAAATCTTCGGCTGGTCTAACTGCACCTCTCTGGTCAGCTTCAACTGTAGTGGCTACAATCTGGCAACAATATGATGAAACCGTCACATTGATGCTCACCGAAGTAACACCAACATACTGATCAGAATTGCTGCATATAAGTTAACAATAAGCATTTTTAATTAGCAGAGCACGAGAACTAACATGCAGTAGCTGATAATCAGTCATGACTTTGAATGTAATCTGTCGCGCGAAAAAATTTTTTCGCATCTGGTGTGAAAGCAGCTTAATGCACACATAACGCCTGTATTCGCGTCTTTGCATTGACTTTGAATGTAGCTAATCTGTCGAGCGAAAAATTCATTTTGCGTCCGGTGTGAAGGCGGCTTGATGTGTATTCGCGTCTTTGCATTGACTTTGAATGTAGGCTAATCTGTCCTGCGAAAAAAAATTTTCGTGTCTGATGTGAAAGCAGCTTTATGGATAGTACGCCACAGCTAGAGAGAGCACAGTTATGTTATGAACATAATACAGGTTTTGCAGACCGTAAGTTCCGTTAGCGCGGACAAGTTGCTTACGTGGAGCATAGCGAATTGATCACTCCTGCAGGAAATAATTACCTATTTAATCTCCGCTCTTTTTGGCTTTTCATTCGGCACAACAATTTTTAAAGGTGGATGAAATTATAATCAGGTAATGCAGAGAAATCATTTGTAAACCGGAAGAGATTCTGCATTTTGCATTGCTTTCATGGTAGCACCAGAGAGCTGCTCAGACATTTGTGAAGTATCCGGCTGATCTCGGTCATGGATAAGTGAAGCGATTACTAACTGTAGTGGCTACAATCAGGCAACGTCAAGATTAAACTGCCACATTGATGCTCACCGAAGTAACTCAAGCATACCGATCAAAATTACTGCGTAAATGTTAACCAGGAGCATTTTAAATTAGCACGACACGCAAACTAACGTGCAGTAGCCGAGGAGTCATAACCACAAAGACAAACCGTTGCAATACATGTTTTACAGACAACAGCAACTTCTGTTACTGTGAACAGTTGTACCAAGCATCCAAATTACAAACAAGTATTAAAAGTTAGCTTCAAATGAGGTTTATGTTCATACACTTTCCGTAGAATTTGCCCTGATATCACTCTTGTATATTTAGGACACAAACATTAGCAACAGTAACTTGGCTAAGTTAGCCGCTGTGCTACAGCCACAGTCAACTGGCTATCACATCAGGATGGCTTATGCAGTAAAAAGAACTTACAGCCTCTGTCTGTGAGTCACGGACAGTCGCAACAGATACAGGCTTTATCTTCAGATATTTTACAAAGCCTGCATTTGAGGCCAGTTGTTAGTGCTAAGTATCGCTAGCGGCTCTCCTAGCCACCCCTAAGACGTTAGCTTCAGTTACATTATTTGCTGTTATATCGTTACTTACAGCTTGTGGCTCCGAACGCTTGATTGCTGCAACTGCTTCAGGTTTGAGAAGCAGCTGAAATGCTTATCCTGTGTAAAATTATCCTTTATTGACAAAGCTGTATTTGGTGAAATGCTGTGCACAAGCAGCTAATGTTCCCTTTGGCTGTGGCTGTTTGCTGCCAGCAAACAAAAAAAGCTACCCACTGATTTCTGGTGGCAACGTCTTTTGGAAGAGAAATATTTGGGGGTTTTTTTGTGTCAAGAAAGAAAGGACAAGGACTAACCGAACAAATAGCTTTGATCTGCGGTTCTTATTTTGTATTTCCAAAAGTGTAGATGCTACTAAGGAAGGCATAGTATGGGCTGTCGTTGTCAGTGCCTGTTAGAATAGTTTCCGGTTTGGGCAGGTCCAGCGCAGTGGTTGGCTCTGGCTAGATCTGTACTAATTGGATCAGCATATTAGGTCCCCTTTAAACAATCATTACGCACAGGTTTGACGACTTGGTTAGGATGTGACAAAATTTTACACAGAAAATCCACAGTGGTTTTTTCCTAAAGAGTTGCCATTAAGCCATTAAGAATTAAACATTTTATAGAATGTATTATTCCCCAGAACTACTTGAGTGTAGAGTATCTGGAACTGCGTTTCTTCCTCATCTTCATTTTTTTTTTCACCTGGTTTCACTGACTTAATTCTATGTGCTACACCAAAGTAGATTTTTGTCACAGACATGACGCATTGACATGGAGTCTTTGATTATCATCTGCATGACAAACTTAGTTATATATTACTGTTACTGAGAGTATTCATATTTTGAGATTCTCATGTGATTTTTTTTTTACCCCTAAGACTTGAGGTTAATGTTAGTGAACTACTAAGATCTACACTCAACAAAAAAATAAACGCAACACTTGTTTTTGCTCCCATTTGTCATGACATGGACTCAAAGATCTGAAATTCATTCCCGATACACAATATTACCATTTCTCTCAAACATTGTTCACAAATCTGTCTAAATGTGTGATAGTGAGCACTTTTGTTTTGCTGAGACAATTCATCCCACCTCACAGGTGTGCCACATCAAGATGCTCATCAGACACCATGATTAGAGCTCAGGTGTACCTTGTACTGCCCACAATAAAAGGCCACTCTGAAATGTGCAGTTTTGTCTCACAGCAAAATGCCACAGATGGCGCAAGCATTGAGGGAGCGTGCAATTGGCATGCTGACAGCAGGAATGTCAACCAGATCTGTTGCTCGGGCATTGAATGTTCATTTCTCCACCATAAGCCCTCTCCAAAGGCGTTTCAGAGAATATGGCAGTACATCCAACCGGCCTCACAACCACAGACCACGTGTAACCACACCAGCCCAGGACCTCCACATCCAGCAGGTTCACCTCCAAGATCGTCTGAGACCAGCTACTCAGACAGCTGCTGAAACAATTGGTTTGCATAACCAAAGAATTTCTGCACAAACTGTCAGAAACCGTCTCAGGGAAGCTCAACTGCATGCTCGTCGTCCTCATCGGGGTCTTAACCTGACTCTAGATCGTCGCCGTAACAGACTTGAGTGGGCAAATGCACATATTCGATGGCGTCTAGCACGTTGGAGAGGTGTTCTGTTCACGGATGAATCTCGGTTTACATTGTTCAGGGCAGATGGCAGACAGCGTGTGTGGCGTCGTGTGGGTGAGCGCTTTGCTGATGTCAATGTTGTGGATCGAGTGGCCCATGGTGGTGGTGGGGTTATGGTATGGGCAGGCATCTGTTATGGACGAAGAACACAGGTGCATTTTATTGATGGCATTTTGAATGCACAGAGATACCGTGATGAGATCCTGAGGCCCATTGTTGTGCCATACATCCATGAACATCACCTCATGTTTCAGCAAGATAATGCACAGCCCCATGTTGCAAGGATCTGTACACAATTGTTGGAAGCTGAAAATGTCCCAGTTCTTGCATGGCCAGCATACTCACTGGACATGTCACCCATTGAGCATGTTCGGGATGTGCTTGACCGGCGTATACGACAGCGCGTACCAGTTCCCACTAATATCCAGAAACTTCGCACAGCCATTGAAGAGGAGTGGACCAACATTCCACAGGCCACAATTGACAATCTGATAAACTGTATGCGAAGATGATGTGTTGCACTGCATGAGGTATATGGTGGTCACACCAGATACTGACTGGTTCTGAGTCTCCAGACCCCCAATAAGGCAAAAACTGCACATTTCGGGGTGGCCTTTTATTGTGGACAGTCTAAGGTACACCTGTGCACTAATCATGGTGTCTGATGAGCATCTTGATGTGGCACACCTGTGAGGTGGGATGGATTGTCTCAGCAAAGCAAAAGTGCTCACTATCACACATTTAGACAGATTTGTGAACAATATTTGAGAGAAATGGTAATATTGTGTATCTGGAATGAATTCTAGATCTTTGAGTCCATGTCATGACAAATGGGAGCAAAAACAAAAGTGTTGCGCTTATATTTTTGTTGAGTGTATTGCATCACAGAAATGACCCACTGACATTGAGTCTTTGATTATCATCTCTGTGGCAAACCTTAAACACAAATCCTGGCAGTGTTCAAATTATGACATAGTGACTGTAGTGGCATTTACACCTCAAAGAAAACATTAAAGGTGACCTATTATGCTATTTTTCCAAGTTTATATTTTGGTCTTTGACTCCCCTAGAGTACTGCTGATCGCTCAAAGTAAAAAAAGGGTATTTATTTTGCTCGTATTGCCATCCTCAAAAAACTGCCTGAAACCGCTATGGACCCCCCTCCCCATTTGCCCACTTTCTTCTGACTGGCCAGCTCTGTGGAGGGCAGATCTAGGCGGAACGAGGCAGAAGAACGCAGTTTTCCAAGTCCGCCTTCCCAGAATGTGAACCTGAGACGCGGCTGTTATTTGAGAAGGACTTGACGAGCTAATTCCGCAATCAAAGGCAGTGCATGTGTATAGATCTAATGAAATGAACTTGTTCCAATAAACACAATGTCGAAAATGGAGGATGCAGTGCGAAAATCTGGCAGCTCAAGTTCAACTTTGCGGACTACCTTCGGCTATGGTGAGTTACATCAGTGTTTCTACTCAAGCTAGGATTGAGGGAAAGCTAGAATCCACCCCATACAGACACATTTGTAGAATGGGTCGACATGCCTAAGTGTAGACCGGAGACCGTAGAAATCCGGTGGGTCTGAGTTTAGAGGGAAACATGGACAGTAAGGAGCAGCTAAAAGTGGACCAACAGCTTATGGACTGCTTCGGTATGCATAAGGACCTGCTGGTTCATGTGCATATCTGTGGTGTGTTTTTAGCGTGTTGTAACAGCTTAGCTTATACCAGTGCTAAATCAACCAATGAATATATAGTCTATAGAGCTAGTGTCGTGGATAAGGCAGAGCAACTGGAAACTGGAGCTTAAATAGAGTCCGGGCGACGCCCCCAATTAATGCCAGCTGGCCCAGGAATTGGGAGCAAAACTACATCATCCCGGACGAGAGCAACAAAAAGAGCTCTCAAAGCTTCTAAACTCTGACACACACACCCCCCCCCCCCCCAAAGGGACAGCTCCAGAAGTCCCCAAGGAATCCCGTGCCCGGAACTCCAAAATAAGCAAGGGATCCAGAATATCCCGCGAAGGGACCCAGCACCGCTCCTTGGGACCATATCCTTCCCAGTCTACAAGGAACTGGACCCCACTACCTACAAACCTCTTAGCTAGAATGCGGCGTACGGTATAAACCGGACCCCCCTCAACCATTCGTGGCGGCGGCGGGGGTGTGACGGCGGGTGTCAGAATGCTAGTGCTAACCGGCTTAATCCGTGAGACGTGGAATGACGGATGTGTGTGTAAAGATCTATGGAGCTTCAACTGGACTGTAACCAGATTGATTGAGGAGCCGCGTTAAAAAAATGGTCAACCACGACCAAAATGACCGTGTTGCCATCAGATACAGGCAGCCTTGTGACAAAATCGAGCGCAATGTGCGACCAAGGGCGCCTGGGAACGGGCAAAGGTTGCAGCAGACCAGAGGGGGGGAGGTGAGAAGTCATTCCTGGAACAAGCGCCACAGGCAGTAACAAACTCCCAAATATCTCTCATCATATCCGGCCACCAAAAATGTTGGGCAAGGAACTGCTTGGTCCGATGGGCCCCTGGGTGCCCCGCCAAGCGGGAAGACTGTCCCCACTGGAGGACCTGTGGCCTAACCCTACGCGGAACAAAAACAGCCAGGAGGCTCCCTCCCAGAACCGGGATCGGATTTCAACGCCTCCTGAACCACCGCCTCAACCTCCCATTGAATGGGTGCCACGATCTGGGCAGAAAGAATAACTGGCTTAATAACTGGGTAGGATCGCGATCAGTGCAATCATACATTCCTGACAGGGCGTCAGGCTTAATATTTTTAGAGCATTGGCGACAGGTCATCGTGAAATCAAAGCAGTTAAAGAATAATGACCATCGCACCTGCCGGGAAATATGCCGCTTGGTTTGCTGGATATATAGGAGGTTTTTATGGTCGGTCCATACTAGACAAGGGTGCTCAACTCCCTCCAACCAGTGGCGCCACTCCTGGAGTGGCAGCTCGGCCGCTAATAACTCCTGATCACCAATACTACAATTGCGTTCTGCAGCAGACAAAGACCGGGAAAAGTACGCGCATGGGTGAATATAATCCCAACGAGGGCGCTGGGACAAAATAGCACCCACACCCACCTCTGAAGCATCTACCTCCACAACATATGGGAGGGAGGGATCGGGCAAAACCAAAATAGGCTCTGAGCTAAAACGTTTCTATAATCCCTGAAAGGCAGCATCAATTGCAGGAGACCAAAAAACACTGAGGAGGTACTCGTCTTAGTGAGCGCAAGAATGGGAGCAGCAACCGCGCTAATATTACGGATAAACCTCCTATAAAAATTTGCAAAGCCCAGAAAGCGTTGAACCTCTTTAACACTCTGCGGCGCGGGCCAATTCCTGACTGCAGCCACCTTGTCCGGGTCCGTCTGCACCGACCCCTTAGAAACAATAAAGCCCAAGAATGAGACAGTCTGTGCATGAAAAACACATTTTTCGGCTTTAACAAAAAGTTTGGCATTGAGAAGGGCTTCAAGTACGCTTCTGACGTGTTGTTTGTGCTCCGAGAGTGTTGAAGATAAAAATCAAAATTTCTTCAAGATAAACAAAGATGAATTTCTCCAACATCTCTCGGAGCACGTCATTGACGAATGCTTGGAACACCGAGGGGGCGTTAACAAGCCCGAACGGTAAGACTAAATATTCGTAGGGCATGAGTGTTACTGTTACTACAACAGAGACCAAGTCTTTGTAGCAAAGGAACGTTTCAAAAGTTTTATAGTCAGTTAAATGACTTAAAACGCTCAATGCTGTTTGTGTGTGTGTATTACGTTAAAATAAAGAGATATGCGTGTGTTTTACACAGGAAAGGTGCCGTGTTAGTCTACATATTTGCATGCAAGACCCTGTCTGCTACACATTAATACCATCCTGTCCTACTTAAACACAATCCTAAAAACAATCTCAACAACTATCATTTTACAAATACACACAGTCAGTTTTAGTGTTTAAAGAAGGTTTGAATGCCCAGTCGTTACCAGTCCTTAGTAGAGGAAGGAGGTTTGGAGGTTGCTGGAGGATCCGATTGTGGGCGATGCTGATCCGGCTGGAAAGAGCAGTTCTGGTGCTGCAAAAGGCTGTGTCTTTGCTGTTGGAAGAGGAGGGAGGCTGGCCGCTCCTCAATAGCAAGCTGTTGCTCCCAAGACTTGCTCTACTCCTGGTAGCATAGCTGATTGTTCAGCATGGCCAATCTATGTTGGACCTAAGAGGTGGGAGAGGAGTACCCCAGCCTGAGCAGTGCCCAGGGATCCTGGAGCCTCTCCAAGAGCAGAGAACCAAGAGAAGAGATGATAAAATGGTTGACCACTGCTTTTAACGCCTGGTCTGCTGGCAGAAGGGGCTTACAAGCAGCAAGTGGTCATGGGAAATCCAGGGCTCCATTTTGAATTTCCACTCATATGAAAGGCTTTCCTCTGTGTGACCCCAACATACCCCCCTTAGGTCTTGGGGTGTCTCCCGATGTGTCATCTCAAGAGCTCAAAGGTGGAGTCCATGGGGGGAAGAGTTCATTTGTCAGTTCATTCAAGGGGTAACAACTGGGCAGTGGTTGTCTAAACACAAACAGTTACAAACTGTTGGACAAAGTTACAAACAAAACCAGATAACACACTTGAAAATGACAAACAGAAAAAGGTATAACCAATGATGTAACTCATAAGGGTTAGTGAGAAATGGAATGTTAATGGTATAAATTTGTTAGATGCCGAAAAGAATGGCACCTACAATGATAAAGCCATTTTTGGAGCACACAATGGATCTGATGACTAAAATTGACTATTCAATGTAGAATTGATTCTGTTTTTGCAAACTTAACAAATTTCGTCCTTCAGGCAGGTGTAACTGTAGAAGGTTGTCATCACATAACCATAATCTCAACATCCTAATAGCTGTATCATGGTTTTGTGTACATCATGTGACTGTAATGTCCTAAAATGGCAATAAGGACAGGTGTATGACTAACTGTGCACTACGTTAGCACGTGTCATACTGTTTATAAAGTACTGCAAAGGAGTTGACTCCAACTGTACTTGCAGAATCAGACTGAGGTGCATAGTCATAATCAGAATGACCGCACTTGCTGCTGTGGCGAACAAATCAAAATTCTGCATGTAACCAAAAGAAAAGTCAGGGGAGTTACGCTGTCAACATGATATAAGCGTGAGTACAGGGTAAGCTGTGCAAACTACAACATGGAAAAGCGAACTCTTGGGTGTCTATGTTTTGACTCTATTACTAGTTCTGGGCTGTAACGCTCCATAAAACCAGAGGCGCTGTCACTGTCGGACAGGGAGTGACCATGTTCTGAATTGTTGTCAAAGATGCTCTGATCATCATCTGAACCGTCCAGAGTCTGGCCGTGTGGCTGGGCCAGGATTTCTGCGTATGGCTTCCTACAGCTTCTGCTGAGGGCGTGCCCATCTCTACGCAGATGGTGGACATGGCGGCTACGCTCACTGTCCCTATGGGGCTGTTTCTCACCCCCCCTTTGCTCTGTGGCGGGGGTGAGGTCTGGCGATAGAACGCCTGCACGAGAGGTCCGTGTTTGAGCTGGTGGGCTCAGTGGTTACCACCCTTGCCTTGGAAGTTACAACAGTTTCCCAAGCCACCTGTGTGACCTTCCTGATCTCCTGCATGGAGGGGTTCCCTTGACACGTCCTGAGTGTTACGTGATTGCATTTACACGGGTGCAGGTTGTGCAAGAACAAAGACTTGAAGGTTGGGTTTTCTTCTAAGCCTGGGGTATTCTTGCCTTGGAAATACGTATGCCTCAAACGATTAAAATATTCCTTAGGTTTTCTGTGCGGGAATGTTTAACTTGGAAGGCCTCAACCATTGAACTAATGTCATCAATACTAGAAGAAAATTCTTCCCTCAGTACATGACATAGCTCACTGTAGTCATCTCAGACACTGGGAGGCTGTGTCTGGATAAACTTGTGAACCGCTTTTGAGCTGGTTTTCCACACAAGTTTAACCTTTTCCCTGTCACTAGCTTGAGGAAAGTCGACAAGACTGTAGTCCATCTCACTAGTAGTTTTCAACATTATGATCAGAGTTTCCTGGATCAAAATGGTCAATGTCTTTAGCTAAACTCTCAAGCACTTCAAAACGAGGAAACGGTGTGTTCCTATCTAGTGAAGGCGAGGCTAAGCTAAGGCTAGACTCAGGTAAATAGGTAGGGGCTGGACAGTCTTGAAAAGCTCCGCCCCCCTTTACGGAGTGATGCACATCAGTAACCCTGTCATATCTCATTGGCTGAGAATGACATGGGGCAGAATCTGTTCTCGACCAAAAGCTAGATGTGTCAAAGTCTGGGTTGACAACATGGGAAGTCAGGCAGCGGTTAGCTCTGTTTCTCAATGGAGTCTGAGGTGCTGACTTCATTCCCAAATCCTTGGCGCTGGTTGGGAATCGTTCAAATCTTTTGGGAGAAACTGGAGCTAATGTTTCACTACTGGGGGACAGTGAACTGGATTAACCAGAGTCACATGGGCTGAACGACTGTGGAATGGAAACACGTTCTGCTTTAAGCCGCAAAAGTTCCTCCTTGTGCGAGCAGAGGTCTGACTCTGCTGCATGTAGGTCTGTCAAATAGCGCATGGCTTTGCCATTAGCTGATTTAACTTCTTTGAGAAGCTCAGCATTTTGCGCTCTAAGGGTGTCTAGCTCAAAACTAAGGGCAGTTTTGGTCTGTCTGTGAAAGATCAACAGCAGACATCTCAAAAACGGGCCTTTGGATGCGCTCTGTGCATCGCACGTGTTGTTGACTAGAGAGTCTATTTCTTGGTCACATTCACTGAAATTCAGCTTACTGATGAACTCAGGATAGCCAGGCTTCAGGCTCTGTGCTACAGAAAAAATGAGCTGCTCTACACAGGGGTTGTCCATTGTTGGATCTAAAAGATTAGGGAAATATAAAGTTGTCTGATACAAGACAAGGAATTTGGCTAACTATGGTGTTGCGGTAGCAGACACCTTAATGTGTAGCGGAAATACACTACATTTAGCCAATCACTGGAGCCTACACTGTAAATACAGCTTCTGTGGGCAGATAGCTACAGCACCAACTAGTGGTAACAGTGGGCACAACAAGGAGAATGCAGTTTGCTGACAAACTTGCAATAAAATGCACTAACTGAAACACAGAGCTGCAGTTAGGGAATTGTCTCTAGGAACTTGCTGAAGCTAATGCACGTGGTTGCACAGCTAGGTTCAGAACTTCCACAGGGCTGTTTGCACGCTGTGGCTCAATCTTGGGCTCTATTGTCAAATAAGGCTGAAATGCATGGCAGTGACAGCCTATTTACTCTCTCTATCACACAGGGCCGTGGGCGCGCTGTCTCTCAAGTCAAAATGTAGCACTTGCTTTACAACAAATGACAGCGGGATAAAATTTCATTGAATGTGTGGCATTCAAATGCTGAACCAACTCTTGTTACAAGTTACTACAGAGTAGATTGACCTGTATGCACCAGCAGCAATTGCAATCCTTCTCAGTGTGACTATTGGGACTTAAAAGACGAGATCACAACTCAAAATCTCTCACAAATTATTTGTTCACTTAAATAAAATAATATTCACCACAATGTACTAGTTTCAAAGTACAGTCGGATGTCTACACCTGTAGCAGACTAAAAGGGGCGAACACAAAGACGTTTGGCAAGTGAAATCGTAAAGATTTTGGACTGGCCAAGGTTATGCTAAATGTGATATTAATATTGTACAATTATGAACAAAATGCCAGCAGTACTATCCTCACACGGAGCACCAATGTTGGGGAAATGGCCTCGCACCGAACACCAATGTTGGGGAAATGCCTCAAATGGTGGCACCTTTGTGGTGATAACGCCCAAGCAGTGGCGAAGATTCAACCAATGAGTGTAAAAGAAGCAGTGGCTGATGGGCACGTGCTTCGGAGGAGAGCCGAGAACTGTCTTCACTATCCTGAGTTGGCCGCAGGGGGTCGCATACGAGCAAGCTTTGTACATAGTTCATCAATTGGGCATTCCAGATTCGGGTGGGATTGGAGATGCCAAATTAAAAAGAAAAAAATAGAGAGCAGGCAATGCCCCCAATTAATGCCTGCTGGCCCAGGAATCTGATTGGGAGTGTAATGTGAATAAAGGCCACTGGATGGCAGTATTTACCTTTTTTTTGTTAAGCTCAGACTGGGATTATGTTTAGACATGTCCTGGACATGTCTGGGGCAAGTCCCCGAAAAGTAAAAAAAAGAGGTCTAAATGTGGGTGGGGTCTGCAAAAGAGTATATAAGGAAAAGAATTGAGACAGTAAAGTAGTAGGAGAAATTGTAAGAAGAAGGATACGTGTGACCAGACCTGTCATTTCTGTTCAAGACCTGTGAAGTTTCTTTTGTGGATTTTTGCCTGTTTGAGCTTTTTTTTTTCTCACCCAGCACATCACCAGGAAACTGTAAATATTTCTGTTTTTTTTTTACTAATCAATCTTGGTCAGTTAGTTAGTTGTTATTAGTCTTTGTCTTTGTTTAAAGATTAAATGTGTTTAAGTTTTTAAAAACTGTGTCTGTCATCCCTTGCTGTTGCTGTTGTGTTGTAGATTGTAATAACAAATTGGGGCCATAACAAATTGGGGGCTCAAGGTCCGGGATAGACCATTTTGTGAGTCATTTATTAAAAATCTAACATTTCAGATTGAAAAATTGTTTTTGTGAATTTTCCTATATAATTATATTGACAACAGCAATGGATGATTTCTTGGCATCACCAACCGTAGGGGTTTTGAAGTCTTTTAAAAAGACCAAACTGTTGGAAATATGCAGACATTTGGAGCTGACAGAGGTAAAACCAGCCATGCGAAAAGCAAGACTGGCTCGAGAGATAGTTGAATATTACATTGATGAAAATGTGTTTGCACCAGGAGATCTGGAACAGTTTCCAATGGAAAATCCAAATATAGAAATGGAACTTAAATTAAAAATGCTAGAGATTGAAAGGGAGGAAAAAGAAAAACAAAGAGAATTTGAGAGAGAGAAAGAGGAAAGAGCAGAAAGAGAGAGACAGAGAGATTTTGAATTAGAGAAGTTGGATAGAGAGGAAAGACTCCAAATGGAGAAACAAAAAATTAAAATTGAAACTAAAAATAAATTTTGTGCCAGTCAGGAGGTAAAACTGGTGCCTCCATTTTCTGAAAAGGACGTAGACAACTATTTCCAGTGTTTTGAAAAGGTAGCAAGGAGTTGCCAGTGGCCAAAGGAACACTGCCCTCTGATGTTGCAAACTGTCCTCAAGGGTAAAGCTCAACAAGCCTATTCAGCTTTGTCTGCAGATGATTCCTCTGATTATGAGGTTGTCAAAAAGGTTATTTTGAGAGCTTATGAGTTGCTTCCAGAGGCTTACCGACAGAAATTCAGAGGTCTGAAGAAATCTGAAAATCAGACTTATGTGGAATTTGCTAATGAGAAGAAAGAACTTGCGGTAGTACCCAATCATTCCAAGGAAGCGGTGCAAAGCTTTTTTGTTGTCAGGAACGGGAAAGTCCATGATAGCTTGGACTTTAGCATTTATGGGTGCCACCTTACCCTGGCCTATGACGTAGCCAAGATAGGTGACAGTAGCACAACCAAAGTCGCTCTTGTTCAGGTTAACAGTCAGGTTAGCCTGGGTCAGGCGCTGGAACAACGTCTCTACATCTTTTAGATGTTCTTCCCAGGAGTAACTACATGTGATCAGGTCATCGATGTACGCACCCGTGTGTGGCAATCCGGCGATTGCAGACTGTATCATCCTTTGGAACGTGGCTGGGGCATTTTTCATGCCAAAGGGTAGGACTTCATACTGGTACAATCCAGATGGTGTGGCAAAAGCAGAGATGCTCTTGGCCCTCTCAGTTAAAGGCACACACCAATAACCCTTCAATAAATCAATCTTGGTCAGAAACTTTGCTTGCCCTACTCTATCAATACAATCATCAATCTTAGGTATTGGAAACACATCAGTTCTGGTTACAGCATTGACCTTGCGATAATCTGTACAGAATCTAGTACTTCCATCAGGTTTTGGAACTAGCACACAGGGTGAACACCAATCTGAGTTGGAGGGTCTGATGATATCATGTTCTAACATGTATTCAACCTCCTTCTCAGCAATCTTTCTCTTTTCAGGATTCATCCGGTACGGATGCTGTTTTATTGGTTTGGCGTCACCAACATCTACATCATGAGAGGCTATAGAAACTCTTTTTGGAACATCAGAAAACAGATCCTCATATTTCTTGATCAACCTCTCAAACTGATCTTTCTCTGAGGGTTCTAAGTGCTGGAGTTTTACATCAAGATTTTGCAACACTTCAGAATTTGACAATTTACATGAAAGAACTTCAGCTTTAATTCTAGGTTCATCATCTTCAAACTCCCCCTCATCTTCACAAATCTCGGCCATAGGAGAATCTGAAGTGACAGCTGCAAGCCTAGCATTTCTGTCATGATAAGGCTTCAGCATGTTAATGTGACACAATTGTTTTGGTTTTCTCCTATCTTGAGTCTTCACAATGTAATTGAGATCATCGAGTTTTGTCAGAATTTCATAAGGACCATGAAATCTAGCCTGCAATGGATTGGACTGCAAGGGAAACAACACAAGGACTTTGTCTCCTGGTTTAAACTCACAGCTTCTGGCCTTATGATCATACCAAGTTTTCATTTTTCCCTGACTTGATTTCAAGTTCTCTTTAGCTAGGTCACAAGCTGCACACAATCTTTCCTTGAACTTGCTAACATAGTCTAACAGACTGATGTGCGGCTCTTCCTCTTGCCATTGTTCACTCAATAATAGCAAAGGTCCTCACACTTCATGGCCAAACACTAGCTCAAACGGACTGAATCCAGTAGACCCCTGCACTGCTTCTCTAGCTGCAAACAACAGCAAATGAACACCTTCATCCCAGTCTTTCCCATGGTCATAACAATAAGTCCTCATCATTGTCTTGAGTGGAATGAAACCGCTCTAAGGCACCCTGACTTTCTGGATGATAGGCACTAGAAAGAATCTGCTTTGCACCTAGTTCATACACAACCTGCTGAAACAATTCTGAAGTGAAATTGCTACCTTAGTCAGACTGACTTTCCCTGGAAAGGCCAAACAGCGTGAAGAACTTTATCAAAGCCTTTGAGATTGCAGTTGCCTTGATGTTACGTAGAGGTATGACTTTGGGGAATCAGGTAGATGCACACATGATTGTCAACAAGTACTGATTTCCAGATCTAGTCTGGGGTAATGGACTAACCCAATCAACAATGACCTTAGAGAAGGGCTCTCCAAATGCTGGGATAGGCTGCAATGGAGCTACAGGTGGGTCTAACTGGTGTTTTCCAACTACTTGACAAGTATAACAGGTTTTGCAAAAGTTGGAAACGTCTTTCCGAAGCCCAGGCCAAAAGAAGTGAGTCATTTCCTTATCAACAGTCTTATTAACACCAAGATGACCTCCTTAAGGTAAACTATGAGCCATTGTTAAGATCTCATTCCTGTAGACCTTCGGAACAACAATTTGCCTGACCACAGCCCAATCTGCATTGGCAGGGATATCAGGAGGGCGCCACTTCCGCATCAACACACCATCCTTGAGATAATACCCAACTGGAACTGCGTCTGTTTCTTTATCAGGAAGGGCTCTCCTCTTTAGTACACAAATTTCAGGATCATTAGTTTTCTCCTCAATCAACCGCTTTCTGGACAGAGACAAGTCTCCAGACACATCAGAATCACCAAACCCATCTGGCTGGCTGAACAATGAACTGATAAAAGTGTCTGATAAGTTCTCAAACGGAGAAACCATAGCAGGCCAATCAAAGTCATGAGGCGAACCACCTGAGTCCTTACTATTCAATGTGCTGGACGGCACCACAACATCTTCTTTAGCCTTCTTGGCCATAGCACGAGTCACTGCGCAAGAAGGATACAGAGATGGGTCCTCATCCCCATCTTCAGTGCTCGGCTGTGAAGTAAGATGTACAGGGGGAACTACTTTGCCCCCAGCCAGGTTATTGCCTAGCAACAGAGAAACACCCTTTATAGGTAGACTTGACATAAGTCCCACCTTTACCTGTCCTGTAACTAAATCTGACTTCAAGAATATAGAGCGCAGGGGTACAGATTAGTGATGCGCGGGTCGGCCCGGAACCCGTGGGTCCCGCGGGTTGACCCGCGGGTCGGGCGGGGCGGGTCAATATTTTAATACCATTTAGCGGGTGCGGGCGGTTTGGGCCAAACAGTGGCGACATCCAATTCCCAAGAAATTGCAAATAAAAAGTATAATAGGCTATCGGCCACTTGAGGACTCTAGACATACAGCCTAGATAATATGCTCTAGTCAAACGATGTAACGCTACCTTAAGCAGGATAGAATGGCAATGGTACCTCTCCCTCTTCCTACTCTCGATGTACACGCAGTCACTGGTGCGCGGCATAATCCTCCACGGTTAGACTAAGGATCTAAAGGTTGAATTAAAGCTCATCTTATAAATCATTCTGCAGTCAGCACCAAAATATTAGGCTATATAGTAGTAGTAATTTTATTGACCTGTGGGTCCAAACAGCACAGACAAAACATTTTTTCGCCACTTCACCGTGAAAGGCATATCACGATTCTTATTCAAAAATAAAATCAACTTGTTGAGGTGCTTCCGTTTATCAGCTACGTGTCTGACAGCAGAGCGTGTGCTTTGCTGCCATCGGCAGTAAAGATACTTCTTAGATATACATTTCTATAACACCATTCTATACACATATCACCCAAACGAAGATGTAACTTATCATTACTGGAGCATGTATGGTCATAAACTTGCTTTCATTAATTACCATACCATGAGACAAAGAATAATCACGTAAAACTCCATGGTGGCCAAAGCAGTTCTCTGCGTCCCAACAACTAGCGCAACAAGAGAGCGAACCTTCAGTTCAGCTGGCCGTGTCCTGGAAGCGCGCCGTAATCGCTTAAACCCTGGCACTGTTGACGCGATTTTGTTTTTGCATAGTTTGGGAAAAAATACGCCTAGGCCTTCATTATAAGCAGTGTTGAAAAAATACCCTAAAAGCCCCCCCCCCCCCCAAATCAATCTTGAAATAAATATACGAGGAAAATTAAATTTCCTCGTCGACAGGATATCGCAACACTGTATGGGAGAGTAGGCGATAGCGCCAGTGCGCCACTGTCATGTTAATTTTGTTCCAATAAAAAACAGCCTGTTTGCAATATCTTGCCAGATGGTATTTCGTTTAGTTGCAAAGATCAGAAATCACGGTAAGGTTCATTTAAAAGACAGAGCCCAAACTTTGGATCAAGAATTCCAGCCAAAAGCCAAATGTATATTGTGCTCCACTCAAATCCATAGCGTGACAGAGGAATCGTTTTTTTCCATTGCAAATCATGTCACACAGACCCACTGTATTTTTTTTCTCTTGCCTCCTTTTTGTGTCGGGTCGGGTTGGGTTCGGGTTGAAAATCAGTCCGAGTTTTAGCGGGGCGGGCGGGTCGGGTTAGCTATCATGTCGGGTCGGGTTGGTGCGGGTGTTAAAAAACCTCGACCCGCGCATCACTAGTACAGATACAGTCCTCCCTTCAATACCTTGTACAAGTATGAAATCCCCTGAAGGGGTCTCATCACGTAACTCCAAGGAGTCCATCAACAAAAGTGACTGAGAAGCTCCGGTATCCCTTAGGATATATATATGAGGACAGGAGTAGTATGCTCATTCAGAGGCACAAATCCCTCTGACACAAATGGAAGAAATTCCTACCTCACAAAGTCAGCAGTATCAGGCTTTTTAGCCCCACAAGAAGCAGGCAATTTAGCAAATCGGTCATCTACTACAGGGGTTTCTAACCTTGTTTTCACAAAGGCATTTGGTTTGGTGTCCTTTTCTTTTTCTTTCTTAGCTTTAAGGAACCAACAGTTAGTTGTAACATGACCAGATTTCTTGCAATAACTGCAAACTAGACCACTTTTGTCACTGTCAGCTTTCACACTTTGATCAGACCTGTTACTGGATATCTGAGCACCATCACCAGATTTGTCTTTGTCTTTGGGTGAGGAATCTTTGGTATCAACGTAACCCTTTTTCTGAAATTGGGACCATCTATTATTACTGCTAGACTGAAATTTGGACTTATGTGTGAGAACATATTCATCTGCAAATTTGGCAGCTGATCGCAAATTCAGTGCTTGCTTCTCAGTAAGGTAGGTCTTAACATCATCCTTAACACAGTTCTTGAATTCTTCAACTAACACCATCTCTTTTAGTGAGTTGAAATCATCCTTGACCTCCATAGAAGTACACCAGCGCTCAAAGCAAACCTTCTCATTAGCAAATTCCACATACGTCTGATTTTCAGATTTCTTCAGACCTCTGAATTTCTGTCGGTAAGCCTCTGGAACCAACTCATTAGCTCTCAAAATAGCCTTTTTGACAACCTCATAATCAGAGGAATCGTCTGCAGACAAAGCTGAATAGGGTTGTTGAGCTTCACCCTTGAGGACAGTTTGCAACATCAGAGGCCAGTGTTCCTTTGGCCACTGGCAACTCTTTGCTACCTTTTCAAAACACTGGAAATAGTTGTCTACGTCCTTTTCTGAAAATGGAGGCACCAGTTTTACCTCATGGCTAGCCCGAAATTTATTTTCAGTTTGAATTTTAATTTTTAGTTGCTCCATTTGGAGTCTTTCTTCTCTATCAAATTTCTCTAATTCAAAATCTCTCTGTCTTGCAAATTTTTCTAACTAAAATTCTCTTTGTTTTTCTTTTTCCACCCTTTCAATCTCTAGCATTTTTAATTTAAGTTCCATTTCTATATTTGGATTTTCCTCTGGAAACTGTTCCAGATCTCCTGGTGCAAACACATTTTCATCAATGCAATATTCAACTATCTCTTTAGCCAGTCTTGCTTTTCGCATGGCTGGTTTTACCTTCGTCAGCTCTAAATGTCTGCAGATTTCTAGCAGTTCTGTCTTTTTAAAAGACTTCAAAACCTCAACAGTTGGTGATGCCAAGAAATCATCCATTGCTGTTGATCTGTCAATATATTTATACAGGAAAATTCAAAAAAACAATTTTACAATTTGAAATGTTAGATTTTTAATAAATGACTCACAAAATGGTCTATCCCGGACGAGCCCCCAATTTTTTATGGCCCCAATTTGTTATTACATTTACAACACAACAGCAACAGCAATAGCAAGGGATGACAGACACAATTTAAGACTTAAACCCATTTAATGAACAAAGACAACTAAACAACTAACTACACTACTGACCACTAAAGACCAAGATTAATTAATAACAAGAACAAAAATATTCACAGTCCCTATTTGGTTGGGTCCCTTGGTGATGTCCTGGGTGAGGAAAATGCTCTAACACAGGCGAAAATCCACAAAAGAAACTTCACAGGTCTTGAACAGAATGACAGGTCTGGTCACATGTATCCTTCTTCTTGCAATTTCTCCTACTACTTTACTGTCTCAATTCTACTCAATATATACTCTTTTGCAGACCCCACCCACATTTAGACCTTTTTTTTTTATTTTCGGGGACTTTCCCCAGACATATCTGAAACATGTCCAAACATAGCTCCAGTCTGAGCTTAACAAAAAAAAGGTAAATGCTGCCATCTAGTGGCCTCTATTCACATTACAAGGGCCAGGGAGGTTAAGATTAGGATTAGGTACTGGATTGGGGTTAAAGGTCAGGGTCCTTGAGGTTGAGGTTAGGGTAAGACTCTCAGTGCCCTCTGCAGTTGTTTCATGGTGGTTTCCCGAGTCTTTTGGTTCCTGTTGTTAAGCCCAAAAGACAGGACAAGAGTCTCGACCTTGACAGTGCAGACAGCCTTAGAGAGGAGGGCCTCTGCATGATGAAAAGTTGCTCCTGGGTAGCTGTCCACCTGTAGGTCCTGATTCTGAAAGGGAGGGAACCTGGAAACATTAGAGTCCCCAATAATAAGTACTTTTTTTCTAATGCACAGACCCCAGTCTTTAAGTTTTTTGTTGGTGTTGTTATGGCCCCAATTTGTTATTACATTACAACACAACAGCAACAGCAACAGCAAGGGATGACAGAGACAGTTTTAAAAACTCAAACACATTTAATGAACAAAGACAATAACTAACAATAACTAACCTAAAGACCAAGATTGAATTATGGACAAAACATAAATATTTACAATCCCTTTTCGTGGGGGTGGCTTGGTGATGTCCTGGATGATGAAAATGCTCAAACACAGGCAAAGAAATCCACAAAAGAAACGTCACAGGTCTTGAACAGAATGGCTGGTCTGGTCATCTTCTTGCAATTTCTCCTACTACTTTACTGTCTCAATTCTTTTCCTTATATACTCTTTTGCAGACCCCACCCACATTTAGACCTCTTTTTTTTAATTTTCTGAGACTTGCCCCAGACATGTCCAGGACATGTCTAAACATGACTCCAGTCTGAGCTTAACAAAAAAAAGATAAATACTGCCATCTAGTGGCCTGTATTCACATTACAGTGTTGACATGTCCGGTGGGTCTGCGTATGGATGTCTGTGATGTAGGAGGCTGTGGAGAGGTCACAGGGGACTTAGTGTCATCCAGGCGTGGGGTGGCAGTAAACTGACTGCCCTGTCCTCGTCGCTGGGGGAAGAAGGATAAAGGCCCTGATGGGCCTGAGAAACCAATAGGTGTCAGTCTGGGGATGAGAGCTGGGGACCCAGGGCTTGGCCTGAGTCTGCTAGTATTGGGGCTGGGTTTGAGGTCCACCTTCTGCTCCTGTGACTGCTCCTCGATTATGAGGTCTATCACAGACACACAGGGGTTCTGCGGTTGCCGAGGAGGAGGAATAGGAGGAGAAGGTGGGGCCTTTGGGAGGGCTGTAGTTTCCTCATTTCCATCAGCTCCTTGTGATCCACTGGTCCGGGGACCGGATGTTGTTTCCCTGGGAGCCAGAGCTAAAGAAGAGGGGGGAGAGGGAGAAGAAAGGGGAGAGTGGGGGGGAGGAAGGGAAGGAAAGAAGAGAGAGGAGGGGGAGGAGAGCAACAGTGGAGAGACGAGGTGGAAAAGGAGGAGGGGTAGGAGGAGCAAGGGTTGAGAGAGAGAGGAGAGGAAGAGGAGAAAAGCAGGGGAGGAGGAGGGTTGTCATACTCCGGTGGGATGAGTGGAGACCAGTCCCCGCCCCTCTGGTCTGTCATCGTGGCCACAGATGAGCTTGTTGCTTTTGGGGATGGAGGAGGTGGTGGATCGGGGCTACCCTGTGTAGGAGGGGCTGTGACGGCATGCACTAGTGTTTGCGTGGTGGAGAGCTGCCGCGGCCTCGCTGGTCAGGGGACTCCCTCTGACTGCGGATCTGCTGCGGTGTCTCTGGAGACCTGTGGAGTCAGATTAGCTTTCAGGAATGCCCGTGTTTCCTGTAAAGTCTCAGGCCTGAGTCTACGACCCAGGTTTCTCCTAGCCTATGATGTGGCAATTTGGAATGGGCCTTCCCAGTCGGGGGCCAGGAACGCTGCCAGCTTCTGGATATCACTGTCTATATTGTTTTCAAAATGTTTCAATATTAGCAAAGCAGTATATTCCCAATTCTTGGCGTTTCCCTCGAGCATCCTCTGAGTGACGTCACTCGGGGATGCCGGTTTAATAAACTGAGCCAGATTAAGAGTGGTTTTCCTAATAATGGGGGGTGGGTCAGTCCCCGTGACATTTTTGAGATGGGCGAATTTAATGATTCCATGAATGATACAAACTTTTTCTGTAAAGTTCGGATCATCTGACATGATCTTATACTGCGGCTGGGTGTTGGTGCAGTTGTATGGCTTATGGTTAGGTTGCCAGTCGTGCTGTTGATTGTCGTAGCGCCCATTGTTGTAGTCTGCACCCAATCGTTGGTTGCGAGGTGCTGGGTGGTCATGACGGGTCCAGTGATTGGTTCCGGTGGTGGCGGCGTACGTTGTGCGTGGTGGATAGTAGCCATAGGGTCGTCGGTAGCCTCCGGTACCGGATGTCTGCGTCGCGCGTCTTGCGTAGTAGCGACCGGGCTGCTGGTGATCCCTTGTGGTGGAGGTATGGTCCATACCAGTTGGGTAGTCCTGGACGGGTCGTTGGTACCCTCTGGTGACCGAGGCATAGGATCGTCTCGCCATCGTAGCCTGTTGGGGCCGGTAGGAGTAAGGATCCGCTCTTTGCGTCCTCCGGTCAGTGTGCCGCGGTGGAGAAGGCCGCCGCCGCTGTCGGCCTCGGGCATAGATCACCCGAGTCCAGCCGTCTTCTTCATCGTAAAAATGGTCCATGGTATTCGATTAATGTTTCAAAAATCCAAAAATATGAAAGAAGTATAAGAATGAATGAAAAAAAATGATTGAATTAAGGGAGGCGCCAAAGGTGGCTTAAAAAGGCTAGTTATATACTGTAAGTGCAATAGAAAAGAATAAAACTTTTTCTACTGACACTCGGATTTATTAAAATTATAACAGGATAACAAAACAAGCTAAAATCGCAACGTTTCGGTCTAAAATCAAACCGTCTTCAGGCTAGCTTGTTAGCAAAAATGTGGAGAAAAAGCGAGTGTCAGCGCTCTGTGGTTTCCACGATATGTCTCCAGTAAATGTGCCGAGCGTTGGTAAGGGAGTCAAAAGCGCGGGTACGTGCTCAAATTTTTTATCAAACCAATGAGACTGCTTCGGCTGCGTCACTAGGACACGTAGTAGAAAAGAGACAGAGCGCCAACCTCAGGTAGCCTCCAGGATTGTATTGTGAACAATAGAATGGCGGTAAGTGACGTCACAAGCATATACAATGAACACCATGAACATAAGATCCATTGTATATAAACTATATCCCGAAATGCATTGTCAGTTTACAGACATTGAAACAATCAAAAATTCCAAACAAGAGACAAACACGAAATAAACTAAAATATAAGACATTGTATCCATTCAGTGTAACCGACAATACATTCACAGAATCCATAACCGTTGGAGTAATACATTCACAGAATCCATAACCGTTGGAGTACGAAATGCATTATGTACAGTAAATATTATAAAGATTCAAATACTGTATATTAAGCGGAAATTCCCTTAAGATGCACAGCAAAAGTACAATTCAATGTAACCGTAAGATGACCACAATAATCCAATTATTAACCTCCGCCAGGAGGTAAATGTTTTCGGTGCCGTTTGTTTGTTGGTTTGTTTGTGTACAACATAACTCAAAAATGTATGGCTGGATTTTGACGTAATTTTCAGGGTAGGTGGGTATTAACTCAAGGAAGAGGTGATAAAATTTTGGCATATCTAGGCCAAAGTACTGCTGAGATATACGCCAAAGTTCAAGATTACAAGTCTTTCCAATGAGCCGGAGTTCCAATCGCCGTGCTTTTGGCTTTGCTGACCCCTGGCGGAGGTTCTGCGCTCTCTGAGTGCTTTTCTAGTTATAGATGGTATTATTAGATTACAATCAGGATCCTTAAGGAAAGAAAAAGTGAAGATTTTTTTTTAAAAAAGGAAATTGGGCATCAGACATGTAGGAAAGAGGAAGACGGAGTTGGGGCAAGCCCGGTCGGGAGGCTGGAGGCACCGGCTAGATTAGGATGTGAGGATTTTGGGACCAAGCCCTCCCCAAGGGATGGTGAGGTCCAAGCACACTCCTTCCAACCATCCCAGAGTGAGTCAAGCCCGTCCCTCCGTCCAGAGAACTTAAGGTTAGGAATAGCCAAAAGGGGTTGAGGTTAGGATAAGGCACTAGATTCGGGTTAGGTTTAAGGTTGGGGTTAGGATAAGACACTGGGTTGGAATTAGGTTTAGGGCCAGAGAGGTTCGGGTTAGGATTAGGCACTGGGTTGGGATTAGGTTTAGGGCCACAGAGGTTAGGGTTAGGATTAGGCACTGGGTTGGGATTAGGTTTAGGGCCAGAGAATTTAGGGTTGGGGTTAAACACTGGGTTAGGATTAGGTTTGGGGCAAGAGAGGTTAGGGTTAGGATTAGGCACTGGGTTGGGATTAGGTTTAAGGCCAGGGAGGTTAAGATTAGGATTATTTACTGGATTGTGGTTAAAGGTCAGGGTCCTTGAGGTTGAGGTTAGGGTAAGACTAAAGTCAGGGTAAATGTAAAGAGAGACATGTTTATGAACGGAAATACATTCTCTCATTAAGACCCTGTGGGAAGGTTGTGCCTAATTGATGGATCCAAATTCTCTCTACCCTTCTTCTCAGTACCATAGACCAGTGTGGATTGCATTCCAGGACTGAGGCCTGAACTGCATCCCAGCCATAGGTGATAAAGTGCTGGACAATATGCTGGTAAGTATTCTTTTTTCTGATAATGTTGTGTTTATGACATATAAAACGAGTTTTTATGGTAAGGCCTGTCTCGCCAACATATCTAATGCCACACTGTTTGCATGTAATTCAATAAACACAATTTTTTGTATGAATATTTGCTGATGTAGGGATTTTAAATATTCTCTGGGTCCGTGGATCTTGGATCCACTGTAGCTGTCTGAAAAAACTTGTTTATGGGACAGATCTTTGCATGGGATTGGATTTGATCTTTGACCTGACCAGATAATCCTTGAGGTTTTTATTTCTTTTAAAGGCCGCAATAATTCTGAGGTCACTTTTAGGACAGTTCAATTCCATAATCTGATTTAAATTGTTCTTAATTTTTCTGACCAATTGGACCGTAGATGGTGAGTAAGTTAGGACACATGGTAAGGCTGAAGCAGCCAGAATGGGTTTTGGCTGTAAGAAGGACTTAAGGCTGCTCCTAAGAAATGTCCTAGAGTACCCTCTGCTGGACAAAGCAGAGAACAGAATCTTGGTGGCCTGTTTAAAATCTTCTTCTCGCGTGCATATTCTATGAAATCTTAATAATTGGGATTTGACCAAACCTGCAAATGTGTGCTTGGGGTGAAAACTACTCTTGTGTAGGAGTGCATGTGTATCTGTTTCTTTGAAATAAACTTTAATGTCCAGAGAATTGTTTTGTGTGAATTTTGGTCCTTTGTATGATGTTGTGTCTAAAAAATTAACTGTATTGTGATGAATTGTGGCTTTTAGTTTTATTAATGGATTATGATTGTTAAATGTATCAAAAAATGTTTGGAATTCTGTCTCTGAATTAGTCCATATTCCCCAGATATCATCTAGGTATCTGAAATAATGCAGAGGTCTCTTAGTGCATTTAGCTAGTGCAGCTGTTTCCCATTCAGCCATAAAAATATCAGCATACGCTGGAGAGAATTTTTTGCCCATAGCTGTGCGCTTAATTTGTAACAAATATTTGCCATAAAATTCAAAATCATTACTGGTCAAATTGATGTCTAATAGTTTAAAAAATCATTATCTGGTCTTTTAATGTCCCTGAATTTATAAAATATGTTTCTGACAGCTTGGACCCCTTCTTTAATATCATTGTTGGTATATAAACTATCTACATCAATAGTGAACAATATGGAATTAAAAGGAATGTTTAAATTGCTACTTTATTCAAACAATAGTCAATAAACTCAGCAAATCTTTAGGTCTCACTGCTGCAGTCAGACACTATAGGGCGACCTGGGGAGATTTTGTGGGGTTTGCTCCAATCAGCCAGATTTTTATGGATTTTTGGGAGTAAATAAAATCTTCTGGGTCTAGGTTCAGAGTCTCCAATTTGATAATTTTTTTGTTTAGTATTAATATATTTTCTATCACGTAATTTATTGAAAATTTGGGTAATTTGGATAAGTGTTTCCATAAAGATGGGTTTAGGCAGCTCAGAGTAATAATTCTTATCGTGTAGTTGTCCAAGACCTGCGGGAGGGGTTTAATCTAGATCCATAACAACTACTACACAACCCTTGTCTGCTGGTTTTATGACTATGTTTTTATTATCCATCAGCTCCTTGAGGGTTGAATTCTCCTCTTTGGGCAGATTGGGATTTGTCCTGAGGACTTGGAGGCTGTATAATGAGTCCAATGTATTTTGTCCATTTCTACCTGAAAGTCCTTGCTGGGGAGAAGAGGGATGGAATCACAGTGCTGCGTGATGTAGCTGTTGATGGTTTGTAGGTTGATTTGGTCCCTGTGAGGAAGAGCAGTGGAAAAGTTTCTGTGGGACCAAGATCGTGGCCTCCGGGAACAGCCACTCTCAGTGCCCTCTGCAGTTGTTTCATGGTGGTTTCCCGAGTCTTTTGGTTCCTGTTGTTAAGCCCAAAAGACAGGACAAGAGTCTCAACCTTGACAGTGCAGACAGCCTTAGAGAGGAGGGCCTCTGCATGATGAAAAGTTGCTCCTGGGTAGCTGTCCACCTGTAGGTCCTGATTCTGAAAGGGAGGGAACCTGGAAACATTAGAGTCCCCAATAATAAGTACTTTTTACCTAATGCACAGACCCCAGTCTTTAAGTTTTTTGTTGGTGTTGACATGTCTGGTGGGTCTGCGTGTGGATGTCTGTGATGTAGGAGGCTGTGGAGAGGTCACAGGGGACTTAGTGTCATCCAGGCGTGGGGTGGCAGTAAACTGACTGCCCTGTCCTCGTCGCTGGGGGAAGAAGGATAAAGGCCCGGATGGGCCTGAGAAACTAATAAGTGTCAGTCTGGGGATGAGAGCTGGGGACCCAGGGCTTGGCCTGAGTCTGCTAGTATTGGGGCTGGGTTTGAGGTCCGCCTTCTGCTCCTGTGACTGCTCCTCGATTATGAGGTCTATCACAGACACACAGGGGTTCTGCGGTTGCCGAGGAGGAGGAATAGGAGGAGAAGGTGGGGCCTTTGGGAGGGCTGTAGTTTCCTCATTTCCATCAGCTCCTTGTGATCCACTGGTCCGGGGACCGGATGTTGTTTCCCTGGGAGCCAGAGCTAAAGAAGAGGGGGGAGAGGGAGAAGAAAGGGGAGAGTGGGGTGGAGGAGGGGAGGAGAGAAGAGAGAGCAGGGGGAGGAGAGCAAGCAGTGGAGAGACGAGGTGGAAAAGGAGGAGGGGCAGGAGGAGTAAGGGTTGAGAGAGGAGAGGAAGAGGAAGAGGAGAAAAGCAGGGGAGGAGGAGGGTTGTCATACTCCGGTGGGATGAGTGGAGACCAGTCCCCGCCCCTCTGGTCTGTCATCGTGGCCACAGATGAGCTTGTTGCTTTTGGGGATGGAGGAGGTGGTGGATCGGGGCTACCCTGTGTAGAAGGGGCTGCGACGGCATGCACTAGTGCTTGCGTGGTGGAGAGCTGCCGCGGCCTCGCTGGTCAGGGGACCCCCTCTGACTGCGGATCTGCCGCGGCGTCTCTGGAGACCTGCGGAGTCAGATTAGCTTTCAGGAACGCCCGTGTTTCCTGTAAAGTCTCAGGCCTGAGTCTACGACCCAGGTTTCTCCTAGCCTATGATGTGGCAATTTGGAATGGGCCTTCCCAGTCGGGGCCCGGGAACGCTGTCAGCTTCTGGATATCACTATCTATATTGTTTTCATAATGTTGTTTCAATATTAGCAAAGCAGTATATTCCCAATTCTCTCCGTCCAGAGAACTTAAGGTTCGGAATAGCCAAAAGGGGTTGAGGTTAGGGTAAGGCACTCGATTCGGGTTAGGTTTAGGGCCAGAGAGGTTCGGGTTAGGATTAGGCACTGGGTTAGGGTTAGGGCTAGGTATGGGGAAATTTTAAAAAGTCTACCTGATTAAGCAAATAGAGGGCACAGGCACACAAACCCCCCTATGTTTAAATCACTCCCTTCTTTCACTCCCTTAACAACATGATTCAAGAAATTCTTAACCCCAGATCTTAACCATGTGGCTTCAATCAGCAGAGTCAGGCTCAGAGATTTCACCTAGAAATATGTACTGAGGTCTTTTAAGAAATTTACAAGTATTTTTGGAGCTGATTTTACACCTTTAACCATTTTTTAAAAAACCGTTATTAGCCCATTTCTGCCCATCTTTGCCAATCGAGCAATCATCACTCGAGAAGCACAAGCTCTAATCAAAGTTGTTGACTGATTCTTGTGCATTCAATTGGCATCTGAGGAAGGAATTGCAAATGGCATACTTGCTAAAAGAAAAACTAACGAAAATCGGTCAAAAACATCTATTAAAGGAATACATCTCCCCATATCTGCCATATTTTTAAATTTCATTTAGACCATTAAGAGAAATCATATTTAACTTTTCAATCCAATGTCTCTCTCTAGCCAATCTCTGCTTCTCTGACCAACACACACCAGATTCCAGGCCTGAGATAAACAAGTTATCGCTGCCATGTAACCTCCATCCATCCATCCATCCATCCATCTTCAACCGCTTAATCCGGGGCCAGGTCGCGGGGGCAGCAGTCTAAGCAGGGATGCCCAGACTTCCCTCTCCCTGGACACTTCCTCCAGTTCTTCTGGGGGTATCCCGAGGCGTTCCCAGGCCAGCCGAGAGACATAGTCCCTCCAGCATGTCCTGGGTCTCCCCCGAAGCCTCCTCCCGGTGGGACATGCCCGGAACACCATCACAGGAAGGCGTCCAGGGGGCATCCGATAGAGATGCCCGAGCCACCCCAGTTGGCCCCTCTCGACGTGGAGGAGCAGCGGCTCTACTCTGAGCTCCTCCCGGGTGACAGAGCTCCTCACCCTATCTCTAAGGGAGCGGCCCGCCACCCTGCGGAGGAAACCCATTTCAGCCGCTTGTACCCGAGATCTTGTTCTTTCGGTCATGACCCAGAGTTCATGGCCATAGGTGAGGGTAGGAACGTAGATTGACTGGTAAATCGAGAGCTTTGCCTCTCGACTCAGCTCCTTCTTCACCACAACAGATCATCACAATGACTGCATTACTGCTGCCGCTGCACCGATCCGTCTGTCAATCTCACGCTCCATCCTTCCCTCACTCGGGAACAAGACCCCAAGATACTTGAACTCCTCCACTTGAGGCAAGAGCTCTCCTCCAACCCGGAGGGGGCTAGCCACCTTTTTCCGGTCGAGAACCATGGCCTCGGACTTGGAGATGCTGATTCTCATCCCAGCCGCTTCGCACTCGGCTGCAAACCGCCCCAGTGCATGCTGAAGGTCCTGGTTCGAAGGAGCCAACAAGAAAACATCATCCGCAAAAAGCAGAGATGAGATCCTGCGGTCCCCAAACCGAACTCCCTCCTGCCCCTGGCTGCGCCTAGAAATTCTGTCCATAAAGATAATGAACAGAACCGGTGACAGAGGGCAGCCCTGCTGGAGTCCAACATGCACAGGGAACAGGTCTGACTTACTGCTGGCAATGCGAACTAAGCTCCTGCTCCCGTCATACAGAGACCGCACAGCCCTTAGTAGAGGGCCACGGACTGCATACTCCCGAACCACCTCCCACAGCCACGAGGGACACGGTCGAATGCCTTCTCCAAGTCCACAAAACACATGTGAACTGGTTGGGCAAACTCCCATGCACCCTCAAGCACCCTGCGGAGGGTATAGAGCTGGTCCAGTGTTCCACGAATAAGACAAAAACCGCATTGTTCCTCCTGGATCCGAGGTTCGACTATCGGCCGGATTCTCCTCTCCAGCACCCTGGAATAGACTTTACCCGGGAGGCTGAGAAGTGTGATCCCCCTATAGTTGGAGCACACCCTCCGGTCCCCCTTCTTAAATAGAGGGACCACCACCCCGGTCTGCCAATCCAGAGGCACTGTCCCCGACTGCCACGCGATGCTGCAGAGGCGTGTCAACCAAGACAGCCCTACAACATCCAGGGACTTGAGGTACTCAGGGCGGATCTCATCCACCCCCGGTGCCTTGCTACCGAGGAGCTTGCAAACCACCTCAGTGACTTCAGCCCGAGTGATGGATGAGTCAGCCTCTGGATCCCCAGCCCCTGCTTCCTCTACGGAAGGCGTATCAGTGGGATTGTGGAGGTCCTCGAAGTATTCCTTCCACCGGCCGACAATATCCCCAGTCGAAGTCAACAGCTCCCCACCTCCACTGTAAATAGTGTTGGCAGGGTACTGCTTTCCCCTCCTGAGGTGCCGAACGGTTTGCCAGAATCTCTTCGGGGCCGACCGATAGTCCTCCTCCATGGCCTCCCCAAACTTTTCCTATACCCAAGTTTTTGCTTCCGCCACTGCCCGGGCCCCAGCATGCTTAGCCTGCCAGTACCGGTCAGCTGCCTCAGGGGTCCCACGAGCTAATCAAGCTCGGTAAGATTCCTTCTTCAGCTTGACGGCATCCCTTACTTCCGGTGTCCACCACCGGGTTCGGGGATTGCCGCCACGAAAGGCACCGGAAACCTTACGGCCAGAGCTCCGAACAGCCACGTCAACAATGGAGGTGGAGAACATAGTCCATTCAGACTCAATGTTTCCAGCCTCCCTTGGGATCCGGTCGAAGCTCTCCCGGAGGTGAGAGTTGAAAACCCCTCTGACAGAGGGTTCCGCCAGACGTTCCCAACAGACCCTCACAACACGTTTGGGCCTGCCTAGTCTGTCCAGCTTCCTCCTCCGCCAGCGGATCCAACTCACCACCAGGTGGTGATCAGTTGACATACGGCCGAAGGTCAGACGACACGACCACAAAGTCGATCATTGACCTCCGACCTCGGGCATCCTCGTGCCACGTGCACTGATGGACGCCCTTATGCTTGAAGATGGTGTTCGTTATGGACAAACCGTGACTAGCACAGAAGTCCAATAACAGAGCACCGCTCGGGTTCAGATCGGGGAGGCCGTTCCTCCCAATCACACCCCTCCAGGTTACACTGTCGCTACCCACGTGGGCGTTGAAGTCCCCCAGCAGAACGATGGAGTCCCCAGTGGGAACACTTTCCAGTACCCTTCCTACGGACTCCAAGAAGGTCGGGTACTCTACACTGCCATTCGGCCAATAGGCCGAGATTACAGTGAGGCACCTGTCCTCGACCCGAAGGCGCAGGGCAGCGACCCTCTCGTTCACCGGGAAAAACTCCAACACATGACGGCTAAGCTGGGGGGCTATAAGCAAACCCACACCAGCCCGCCTCCTCTCACCGCAGGCAACTCCAGAGTAGAACAGAGTCCAGCCTCTCTCAAGGAGTTGGGTTCCAGAGCCCAGATTGTGCATGGAGGTGAGCCCGACTATCTCTAGCCGGTACCGCTCGACCTCTTGCACAAGCTCAGGCTCCTTCCCCCCCAACGAAGTGACATTCCATGTCCCGAGAACCAGATTCCGTGTCCAGGGATTGGGTCATCGGGGCCCCTGCCCACGACTGCCACCCAAAGCACAATGCATCGGCCCCTTCTGAACCCTCCCGCGGGGGATGGGCCTACGGGAAGGCGGGCCCACATCGCTCGTTCGGGCTGTGCCCAGCCGGGTCCCGTAGGCGGAGACCCGACCACCAGGCGCTCGCCTACCAACCCCAACCCCAGGCCTGGCTCCAGGGTGGGGTCTCGGTGACGCCAATCCGGGCGACGTAAACGTCCTTGATGTATTCATGTTCATTCGGGGTTTTGGAACTGCTCTTAGTCTGACCTGTCGCCTAGGACCTGTTTGCCCTGGGAGACCCTACCAGGGGCAATAAGCCCCAGACAACATAGCTCCTAGGATCATCCAGGTACTCAAACCCCTCCACCATGATAAGGTGGCGATTCATGTAACCTTAAATGTATATATAATACAGTAAGTTTATTAGTCTGGTCAATGAGGTAAAGATGTTGTTTCAACTTTTGTAGCAGATTGTATATTGGCAAACAAAAAACAATCTGCCACAGGTTCAACACTCAATTCCATACACTAAATTGGACGATCTTAGTCCCAGGGTCTGTCCCACAGGAGCTCCCAAGTTAGTACGTCGAGTATTAAAAAAAACGTACTTTTCTATAATATCTCTCTAATTTGTCCTTTTTATCCCTGTAATGTGAATAAAGGCCACTGGATGGCAGTATTTACCTTTTTTTTGTTAAGCTCAGACTGGAGTCATGTTTAGACATGTCCTGGACATGTCTGGGGCAAGTCTCAGAAAATTAAAAAAAAGAGGTCTAAATGTGGGTGGGGTCTGCAAAAGAGTATATAAGGAAAAGAATTGAGACAGTAAAGGAGTAGGAGAAATTGCAAGAAGATGACCAGACCTGCCATTCTGTTCAAGACCTGTGACATTTCTTTTGTGGATTTCTTTGCCTGTGTTTGAGCATTTTCATTATCCAGGACATCACCAAGCCATCCCACAAAAAGGGACTGTAAATATTTCTTTTTTTTTCCTAATCAATCTTGGTCTTTAGGTTCATTAGTTGTTATTGTCTTTGTCTGTTAAATTAAATGTGTTTAAGTTTTAAAAACTGTGTGTCATCCCTTGCTGTTGCTGTTGTGTTGTTTTAAATGTAATAACAAATTGGGGCCATAACAAATTGGGGGCTCAAGGTCCGGGATAGACCATTTTGTGAGTCATTTATTAAAAATCTAACATTAAAATTGTAAAAAAAATTTTTTTAATTGAATACATATATATTGACAACAGCAATGGATGATTTCTTGGCATCACCAACCGTAGGGGTTTTGAAGTCTTTTAAAAAGACAGAACTGCTAGAAATTTGCAGACATTTAGAGCTGACAGAGGTGAAACCAGCCATGCGAAAAGCAAGACTGGCTAGAGAGATAGTTGAATATTACATTGATGAAAATGTGTTTGCACCAGGAGATCTGGAACAGTTTCCAGTGGAAAATCTAAATATAGAAATGGAACTTAAATTAAAAATGCTAGAGATTGAAAGGGAGGAAAAAGAAAAACAAAGGCAGTTTGAGTTGGAAAAATTAGCAAGAGAAGAGAAAAAAGAAAGGGAGGAAAAAGAGAAACAAAGAGAATTTGAGAGGGAAGAAAAAGAAAAACAAAGGCAGTTTGAGTTAGAAAAATTAGCAAGAGAAGAAAAACAAAGAGAATTTGAGAGAGAGAAAGAGGAAAGAGCAGAAAGAGAGAGACAGAGACAGAGAGATTTTGAATTAGAGAAATTCGATAGAGAAGAAAGACTCCAAATGGAGCAACTAAAAATTAAAATTGAAACTAAAAATAAATTTTGTGCCAGTCAGGAGGTAAAACTGATGCCTCCATTTTCAGAAAAGGATGTTGACAACTATTTCCAGTGTTTTGAAAAGGTAGCAAAGAGTTGCCAGTGGCCAAAGGAACACTGGCCTCTGATGTTGCAAACTGTCCTCAAGGGTAAAGCTCAACAAGCCTATTCGGCTTTGTCTGCAGATGATTCCTCTGATTATGAGGTTGTCAAAAAGGTTATTTTGAGAGCTTATGAGTTGGTTCCAGAGGCTTACCGACAGAAATTCAGAGGTCTGAAGAAATCTGAAAATCAGACTTATGTTGAATTTGCTAATGAGAAGCAGGTTTGCTTTGAGCGCTGGTGTACTTCTATGGAGGTCAAGGATGATTTCAACTCACTAAAAGAGATGGTGTTAGTTGAAGAATTCAAGAACTGTGTTAAGGATGATCTTAAGACCTACCTTAATGAGAAGCAAGCACTGAACTTGCAATCAGCTGCCAAATTTGCAGATGAATATGTTCTCACACATAAGTCCAAATTTCAGTCTAGCAGTAACAATAAATGGTCCCAATTTCAGAAAAAGGGTTACGGTGATACCCAAGATTCCTCACCCAAAGACAAAGACAAATCTGGTGATGGTGCTCAGAAATCCAGTAACAGGTCTGATCAAAGTGTGAAAGCTGACAGTGACAAAAGTGGTCTAGTTTGCAGTTATTGCAAGAAATCTGGTCATGTTACAACTAACTGTTGGTTCCTTAAAGCTAAGAAAGAAAAAGAAAAGGATACCAAACCAAATGCCTTTGTGAAAACAAGGTTAGAAACCCCTGTAGTAGATAACCAATCTGCTAAATTGCCTGCTTCTTGTGGGGCTAAAAAGCCTAATACAGCTGACTTTGTGAGGGAGGAATTTCTTCCATTTGTGTCAGAGGGATTTGTGGCTCTGAATGAGCATACTACTCCTGTCCCCATATATATCCTAAGGGATACCGGAGCTTCTCAGTCACTTTTGTTGATGGACTCCTTGGAGTTACGTGATGAGACCGCTTCAGGGGATTTCATACTTGTACAAGGTATTGAAGGGAGGACTGTATCTGTACCCCTGCGCTCTATATTCTTGAAGTCAGATTTAGTTACAGGACAGGTAAAGGTGGGACTTATGTCAAGTCTACCTATAAAGGGTGTTTCTCTGTTGCTAGGCAATGACCTGGCTGGGGGCAAAGTAGTTCCCCCTGTACATCTTACTTCACAGCCGAGCACTGAAAATGGGGATGAGGACCCATCTCTGTATCCTTCTTGCGCAGTGACTCGTGCTATGGCCAAGAAGGCTAAAGAAGATGATGTTGTGGTGCCGTCCAGTGCATTGAATAGTCAGGACTCAGGTGGTTCGCCTCATGACTCTGATTGGCCTACTATGGTTTCTCCGTTTGAGGACTTATCAGATACTTTTATCAGTTCTCTATTCAGCCAGCCGGATGGGTCTGGTGATTCTGATGTGTCTGGAGACTTGTCTCTGTCCAGAAAGCGGTTGATTGAGGAGCAAACTAATGATCCTGAAATTGGTGTACTAAAGAGGAGAGCCCTTCCTGAAAAAGAAATAGATGCAGTTCCAGTTGGGTATTATCTCAAGGATGGTGTGTTGATGCGGAAGTGGCGCCCTCCTGATATCCCTGCCAATGCAGATTGGGCAGTGGTCAGGCAAATTGTTGTTCCGAAGGTCTATAGGAATGAGATCTTAACAATGGCTCATAGTTTACCTTTAGGAGGTCATCTTGGTGTTAACAAGACTGTTGATAAGATCATGAAACACTTTTTTTGGCCTGGGCTTCGGAAAGACGTTTCCAACTTTTGCAAAACCTGTCACACTTGTCAGGTAGTTGGAAAACACCAGTTAGACCCACCTGTAGCTCCATTGCAGCCTATCCCAGCATTTGGGGAGCCATTCTCTAGGGTCATTGTTGATTGCGTTGGTCCATTACCCAAGACTAGATCTGGAAATCAGTACTTGTTGACAATCATGTGTGCATCTACCAGATTCCCCGAAGCCATACCTCTACGTAACATCAAGGCAACTGCAATCTCGAAGGCTTTGATAAAGTTCTTCACGTTGTTTGGTCTTCCCAGGGAAATTCAGTCAGACCAAGGTAGCAATTTCACTTCTGGATTGTTTCAGCAGGTTGTGTATGAACTAGGTGCAAAGCAGATTCTTTCTAGTGCCTATCATCCAGAAAGTCAGGGTGCCTTAGAGCGGTTTCATTCCACTCTCAAGACAATGATGAGGACTTATTGTTATGACCATGAGAAAGACTGGGATGAAGGGGTTCATTTGCTGTTGTTTGCAGCTAGAGAAGCAGTGCAGGAGTCTACTGGATTCAGTCCATTTGAGCTAGTGTTTGGTCATGAAGTGAGAGGACCTTTGCTATTATTGAGTGAACAATGGCAAGAGAAAGAGCCGCATATCAGTCTGTTAGACTATGTTAGCAAGTTCAAGGAAAAATTGCGTGCAGCTTGTGACCTTGCCAAAGAGAACTTGAAATCAAGTCAGGGAAAAATGAAAACTTGGTATGATCATAAGGCTAGAAGCCGTGAGTTTAAACCAGGAGACAGGGTCCTTGTGTTGTTTCCCTTGCAGTCCAATCCATTGCAGGCTAGATTTCATGGTCCTTATGAAATTCTGACAAAACTCAATGATCTCAATTACATTGTGAAGACTCCAGATAGGAGAAAACCAAAACAATTGTGTCATATAAACATGCTAAAGCCTTATCATGACAGAAATGCTAGGGTTGCAGCTGTCACTTCAGATTCTCCAATGGTCGAAACGTGTGAAGATGAGGGGGAGTTTCAAGATGATGAACCAAGAATTAAAGCTGAAGTTCTTTCATGTAAATTGTCAAACACTGAAGTGTTGCAAAATCTTGATGTAAAACTCCAGCACTTAGAACCCTCACAGAGAGATCAGTTTGAAAGGTTGATCAAGAAATATGAGGATTTGTTTCCTGATGTTCCAAAGAGAGTTACTATAGCCTCTCATGATGTAGATGTTGGTGATGCCAAACCAATAAAACAGCATCCATACCGGATGAATCCTGAAAAGAGAAAGATTGCTGAGAAAGAGGTTGAGTACATGTTAAAACATGATATTATCAGACCCTCCAACTCCGATTGGAGTTCACCCTGTGTGCTAGTTCCAAAACCTGATGGAAGTACTAGATTCTGTACAGATTATCGCAAAGTCAATGCTGTAACTAGAACTGATGTGTTTCCAATACCTAGGATTGATGATTGTATTGATAGTGTAGGGCAAGCAAAGTTTCTGACCAAGATTGATTTATTGAAGGGTTATTGGTGTGTGCCTTTAACTGAGAGGGCCAAGAGCATCTCTGCTTTTGCCACACCATCTGGATTGTACCAGTATGAAGTCCTACCCTTTGGCATGAAAAATGCCCCAGCCACGTTCCAAAGGATGATACAGTCTACAATCGCCGGATTGCCACACACGGGTGCGTACATCGATGACCTGATCACACGGAGTGACTCCTGGGAAGAACATCTAAAAGATGTAGAGACGTTGTTCCAGCGCCTGACCCAGGCTAACCTGACTGTTAACCTGAGCAAGAGTGACTTTGGTTGTGCTACTGTCACCTATCTTGGCTACGTCATAGGCCAGGGTAAGGTGGCACCCATAAATGCTAAAGTCCAAGCCATCATGGACTTTCCAGTTCCTGACAACAAAAAAGCTTTGCGCCGCTTCCTTGGAATGATCGGGTACTACCGCAAGTTCTGCAAGAACTTTGCTGAGATTGCTCTCAGTCTAACTAACCAACTGAAGAAAGGCGTAAAGTTCACCTGGGATGATGCATGCCAGAGAGCCTTCGATCACCTGAAGTCTTTGCTGTGTCACTTCCCTGTGCTCAAATCTCCTGACTTCAACAAACCGTTCTCCATCGCGGTCGATGCTAGCGACCTAGCTTGTGGATCTGTGCTCCTACAGAGAAGTGACTCTGATGACATTGAGCATCCCGTGGCATACTTCTCCAGGAAGTTCAATCGCCACCAAAGGAACTATTCCACAATAGAGAAGGAACTGTTGGCTCTGGTCCTTTCTTTACAACACTTTGAGGTTTATGTTTGTACAGGACAAAAGCCAATGATTGTGTACACTGACCACAATCCGTTAATGTTTTTGAGTAAGATGAAAAACAAGAATCGGAGATTGTTGAATTGGAGTTTGATTTTACAGGAGTTTGACTTGGAAATTAAGCATGTGAAGGGTACAGACAATGTAATTGCTGATTGCTTATCCCGTGTTTGAATGTGTATGATATGTATTTATAGACAAGTGTTCACTTTACCATTTTGTATTGAAAAGAAAAATTTTGCCTTTATGAGTCAAAATTTTTTCCCTTTTGGAATGGAGGTGTAATGTGAATATAGGCCACTAGATGGCAGTATTTACCTTTTTTTTTGTTAAGCTCAGACTGGAGTCATGTTTAGACATGTCCTGGACATGTCTGGGGCAAGTCTCAGAAAATTAAAAAAAAGAGGTCTAAATGTGGGTGGGGTCTGCATAAAAAGTAAATAAGGAAAAGAATTGAGACAGTAAAGGAGTAGGAGAAATTGCAAGAAGATGACCAGACCTGCCATTCTGTTCAAGACCTGTGACATTTCTTTTGTGGATTTCTTTGCCTGTGTTTGAGCATTTTCATTATCCAGGACATCACCAAGCCATCCCACAAAAAGGGACTGTAAATATTTCTTTTTTTTTCCTAATCAATCTTGGTCTTTAGGTTCATTAGTTGTTAGTTAGTTGTTATTGTCTTTGTCTGTTAAATTAAATGTGTTTAAGTTTTAAAAACTGTGTGTCATCCCTTGCTGTTGCTGTTGTGTTGTTTTAAATGTAATAACAAATTGGGGCCATAACATCCCTATTTAGAGAGGCATGAACCAAAATATCCTTTAAGTTTTTATTCCGTCTGAATGCCGCGATGATTTTAAAATCAGCCCAAAATTCCAGCGTATCCTGTAAAGATTTGAAACTGGTTTTGATCTCCCTGTTTAATTTTACTGAGGCCGGAGAGAAAGTGGAGACTTTGATCTTTATTGTTTATCCTCAGATCACGACCTTTACGAAAGTCATGTTCTACCTCAGTCTTAATTGAACGGAGAAAAGTCCTACTATATCCTCAAGGTCTCAAGGCCTTAAAGAGGATACTGGTGGCTGATTCGATATCCTCCATTCCTGTGCAAAGCCTATGAAACTGTATAAGCTGGGACTTCATAATCCCCTTATATACTGAGCACAAATGAAAACGCACCACTCACGAAATCTGGAATAGCTCCACGGATTGATATGTGAAGTATATACGAAAGACGCATTTGAGATAATGAATGATTTAAGAAGACATGCAAACATCATTCAATTTCATTCACAATAATTTTAATGCGCGAGAGAGGTTTAACTGGTGTAGGGGTCAAACAGGAAAGTCAATAACGGGTGTGACCACCATTTGCATTGACACGTGGTGAATCGTCGTAGCATGGAGTTGATCAGTCTCTGGATAGTGTTCTGAGGGATAGCATTCCACTCCTGAGCAAGGGCAACCTCAAGTTCTCGGATGTTGTCCATCTGGCGTCGACATGAAAGACGTCATCAAATTTCATCCCATAAGTGCTCGATAGGGGAGAGGTTGGGTGACAGAGCTGGCCACTGAAGCACGGGGATGTTCTGCTGTGCAAGGTACTGCATGGACACCCTTGCAGTGTGTGCCCTAGCGTTGTCCTGTTGGAACGTGGGGACATCGCGGTGTTGGTTGAAGAACGGCACAACATGGTTCTGCAGCACCTGGTCCCGGTAGTAGACGCTGCTCACCCTTCCTCTGCAGATATGGAGAGGGGTTCTGTGACGGTAGCTTATTCCACCCCACACCATAACGCTGCCACCACCCCAACGGTCCGTTTGAGTGACACAATCGGCGTTATAACGTTCACCACGTCTCCGCCAAACATGTATACGGCCATCTGCGTTTCTCAAGTGAAATCGTGACTCGTCAGAAAAGATGACACCGGTGATCACCACGTCGCGGGTTCGAGCCTCGGCGTACCCACCGGCAGGGGTCGGCAGCTTTTTCAGAGTAGCGCACAATTGGCTATCGCGCTACAGGGTTACAAATTGGGAAGGGACTGCCGGATTTGGATATTCGATACAGCTTTGTTCGTTGCTCCAGCGCCTCCTGTTGTCCAGACGGGCGCTCGTCAGGAAGACTCCGACTTGGTTCATGCCCGGGTATCCTCCGCCCTCGCTCTGAACTTGCGAAGATTCAACCAGCGAGTGTATAAGAATCAGTGGCTGACAGGCACGTGCTTCGGAGGAGAGCCGTGAACTGTCTTCACTATCCTGAGTTGGCAGCAAGGGGTCGCATACGAGCAAGCTTTGTACATAGTTCCCAAATTGGGCATTCCAAATTCGGGTGGGATTGGAGATGCCAAATTTTTTAAAAATAAAAAAAAAAAAAAAGAAAAGATGACACCGTGCCATTGCGGTAGTCGCCAATTCTGGTGCCTGTTTGCCCACTGTAGACGCTGATTTTGGTGACGATCCGTCAATATGGGGCCGAAATAAGGACGTCGAGCACGCAGGCCTGCAGCTCGCAGACGGTTCCGTACGGTGTTGGGGTGAATGAATCCACGTCGTTCTTGGACTTGAGCAGCCGTTGTGTTCGCTGGTAGTGTTCGGTCTCGGACATGATCCCGTACGATCTGACGGTCCTGACGTGCCGTTGTCACACGTTGACCCGGTCGAGGACAGTCCCGAGTGCTCCCCGTTTGCAGAAACCTTTGATGGAGTCTTGCGATCGTTGTGTGTGCGCAGTGTAGTCGTCTGGCAATTTCCCTGGTGCTGGCGCCAATTTGAAGCATGCCTATGGCACGTTCCCGTTCAGGGGCTGTAAGTCGCGGCTTAGTGTCGACGTTTCACAAGTGTCAGTGTAGAAGTGAAATTTTATTCGGATTCACATGCGTGTAAAGCCAATTTGTGCACAAATTCAGAGTGAAATTCATTTTTCCCGTGGTGTGCATGCAAGATGTTGCGTTTTTGCAAAAAATTTCCTAGCGTTACAGTTAACTTGAAATTCTGGTGACTGGACTTGTGCAACAGCGTGAGAGTATCGGTGGGCTTAAAATAAACTCTAGTTGCCAGTCTCAACCCTCCAGTCTCCTCTCTCGTTATATAGAGCACAGTATCCAAAAATTCAATTTTCTGCAATTGCAGGTTATATTTTACCGATATCGAAGCATGATGTCCGTTCAGGATCGCTACGAAATCTTTATAATCATCTTCAGAGTAGTCCCAGACACCGAAAATATCATCGAGGTACTGAACGTACAAAGTCGGAAGTTTCCTGCATTTGAAGGAATACAGTTCGCTCCCCGTCCACCATATAAATATTGGCATAAGCAGGAGCAAACTTCTTCCCTATTGCCGTGCCATGCACCTGGAGATAGTATCTGGAGTTAAACTCGAAATCGTTTTTAGTTAAACCTAGTTCTAAAAGAGTTAAGAGGGCCTCATTCGGTTTAGCGGAGTCGGGGTATTTCTCGAAGATCTCTCTAACCGCTCGTAAACCCAACTGGGTATCGATGTTCGTATAAAGGGAATCTATATCTATGGAGAAGAGCACGGCCCGAGACGAGATTTTAACTTTAAGTCTTTCAAGAAACTCATATGTGTCTTTAATATAACTATCATGTAGCTGCGACTAGGGATTCACAAAATAATCGATAAATTCCACTATTCTGTAAGATTCACTACCGCAGTCCGATACAATCGGTCTGCCGGAAGGGATCTGGTGCAGGACCGTCCACGTTTCGGGATCTTTGTGAATCTTCAGTAGAAGATAAAATTTCCTAGGATGTGGAGTATCCTCACCAAACAGATAATAAATTTGTTTTGCACTGATTACGTTCTTTTCCCGTACTTCTGTCACAATCTCCCGTATCTGCCTCTCTGTTTCCCGTTGTAAGGGATGGTCCAGAGGTAAATCGTGTTTTCTATTATTTAATTGTCTATTAGCGTCTGTCAAATATTGATTTTTATCCATAATTACGATTTTCGACCCCTTGTCCGCAGGTTTGATAACTATATCCAGGTTCTGAATTAAAATCAGAGCCAGGGTTAGGGTTACAATAATCATTATGATTTGAATTGGAGCCAACGTTAGGGTTAGAATTAAGGGCAGAATTGCGTTTCGAGGTTGCTGGAAGAGGCCCAGGACTTGGCCCATTATTGGTGTTGGAATCCCTACTAAAACTAGGCCTATGCTGGCCTGCAGATTGTAAAGTAGGCCATTCACCATCATCCAGCCAATTTCCTGCTCTCTCTTCCCCAAAAGAAGATATAATGCCCTGTTGGTCAGGCCTGTTGTGTATTTTCGTCGGATTTTCTTGGGGATTTGGAAAACTATACATTTTTGAAAACTAGATGGTATAAGCAATCAGAAAACCAATGTTTCCATTTGCACAGGTATCCACATGGCGGCCATCTTGGATTTTTCAAAATGGCTGCCGGAAAATGCATATTTGTCCATATCTCTGCTTTTAAATGTCACTGAGCGTTGATGATAATGCCTAAAACTACATTTTCAGGGACGAGGAGTCCAATGGTACCAAAATAAATGGGCTATCTTTGACAAGAAAAACTTTTTTGGCACCGCTTCTTTGTTTTACTGTACTTGTCTGCTTGAATTTTCTCAATACAGCTGCATTATCAACACTCCTCTTTTCCTTCAAGCATCCATAATCAAGGATGGATGCTTGGAGGAAAAGAGGGGTGTATTGGATGCACATGACTGGAATTGATGACATGGTGTTGTTTTCTGTTTAGGCTTGAATCATGAGTGACAAATCCCAAGTGCCTCAGGGTGGCAGCAGACGATCATGTCAATCCCAGGAGTCCATTGACTGGAAGCAGTGCATCCTCTGTCAGTCAGATGATGCCAAGAAGGGAATCCTTGTCCAGAATCCCAGAATCACCTCATATGAGCACGTACTGAAGATTGTTCAAGAGAGGGCCAACCTGAGTGATGGAGACTTTGTTAACGTCCAAAGACGATTGCAGAACTCCACATCGCAGACACTGCACGCACATGGTGCTGTCTGGCATCGCTCTTGTCACTCGAATGCCACCAACAAGGACCAAATACAACGTGCAAGAGACCGCTACACTCATGCAATATGTACAGGCCATTACACTGCTAAGAAGCGTGGACAGAAGAGAGGAAGCACAGAGCTTGCTGAGCCAGGTTGCTCAACATCAGATTCTTCCCCACCATTCACAAGGTTCAAAACCACTCCATTAGACAAGGCGCTTTGCTTCTTCTGCCAAGCAGACACTGGAGAACAGCTCTTCAAGGTCAGGAGTGACAATGCTGGAAAGACTCTAAAGAACGCTGTGGAAAGGTCCCAAAATCCTGCACTGAAAACAAGGCTGAGCACCAGCATCTCAGAGGAAGATGCACATGCAATTGATGTGCGATACCACAAAGACTGTTGGAGAACACGTCTTCCATGTTGTCAGAGAACCTAGTGCGGCCAGGGTACAGGTACTAGTCAAGGAACCGTACATCAGAGGGCATGCCTGCTTGAGCTGGTCAACCTTATTGATGTGGAGACAGAAAACCAAGCATACCTCTCCATGGATGACATTGAAACAACATATGTCAACATGCTTGGTTCAGAAGCCTTGGAAAACCATGTACCAGCATTCAACAGGAAGTGGCTGAAAGAAAGGATTCTCACAGATTTGCCACATCTGAAATCTATTCGACAAAAAGACCGCAGGAAGTCAGCAGTAATCTACTCTCCAGAAGCATGTGAAGAAGACATGGTTCACGATGCAATGACAGCTGATGATGACGATGAGAAAAACATGAAGACAATCTACAAAGCAGCACAGGTGATCAGGAAGAGCATTGCAACCTTCGAGAAACCAGATCCGGAAACAAATACCATACGGGTATCCAGCGACATTCATGATGTTTCAGCCGAACTGTACACCCTTATCCGCTGGATAATGGTTGGACCTGTTGAGAAGCTGGAAACGGAAAACAGGACCAGAGTTGTTGACCGAGTAGCACTCACTGTGAGCCAGAACATCATGTATGGATTCAAATCTAGAAGACAGGTCAACTATAAGCCAAGCAGTGAATCAGGAGCATTCAGGTCGCCCCACGCAAGGGAAAATCCACAGGTCCTCGGACTGGCACTAACTGTTCACCAAGACACACGCAACAAGAAGCTGATGAATCTACTCAATGCTCAAGGTCATTGTGAAGCTGCCTGCTCAGAGGCTGAGAAAGTCACGAAGGCTAAATCTGTCAACCAAGCGCAGACCAACCTCCTTCAAACTTTGACTGCTGCTGAAGTCAGCAAAAAGTTTGAAGAATGGGAAGAACAAAAGTCGAAGAATGCGATGTTCAAATCCATGATGAACTATCTGCATCGAGTAGAAACCATCCTGCTCTAAGTCGCAGCAAGTCAAAATGCTGACCTGGAGCTGCACCTGCAAACTGAAGAAGCACTGAGCAAGGTCTTTTTCTCAATGGACCGCATCAAGTACAAGCGACTGTGGCCGAGATACATTGCTGACATGCGCGACTTAAAGACCAACTACTCCCAGACCTGGAAAGAGCTCCAAACTGGCAATATATCCGTCACCAAGAGCAGCATCCCCTTTGTGTCCATTGGGGCAGACCACGCCTGCGAACAGATCAATAAGATGATGAAGATCCACTCTGGACTCATAGGCATCTCAACCAATGCCAATGCCCGGCAGCGATTCTTCATGGCCACGCCAGAGCTTTCATGTCTCTCCAAGAATTTCAAGAGTCAACTGAACATGGACACAGACAGAAGTGCAAAGCACCATGAGCTTGGGCCAAGTGCGGTCAAGAGAGCACACCGTGCTGTTGACAAGATCAAGGCAGCCATACTGAGTCACGGAAACCCATTTACAGCTGAGGGTAACAGGCTGTACAACTTCATCACCCATGCCTACATTCCTGATGAGTATGTTCCACAGATCCTGAATGCTGACATCACTGGTCAGAAGCTGTATGAAGACTATGTGGCAGAGAGAATCAATGGAGAGGTCAGCATCTGGGACCCAGTGAAGAAAGAGAACAACAAGATGTTCATGTCTGGAAGCAAGAAGACAACAGTGAAACTCCGAGACAAGACTGTTGATCTGAAGGAGACAAAAGACCTGAACGGGAGGTTGATGGTTCTAGCCCGTTCAAACAGAGACATCAACCAGAAAGATGCCATCGGGAACTATGAATTCACGTTGACGCCAAGGGCACTGTTTGCGCCTGATGGAACAGTGCTACCGTGTCAAGACAAGTCCAAATTAATTCATCTCCTCATCAAGTTGGCAAAGGACGAGGAGTCCCAAGCTGCATGTATGGACCACCAAGATGCGATGGAAATAGGAACCAGCAACTCTCCAAGTCGGAAGATAGCCCTAGTGGATGGCATGGTACTTGTGCAAAGGCTGACCAAGAAACCAGCAACTGTAGTGACGGTGAAGGACTTGAGCGTCTGTTTCAATGACAGACTGATGTCTCTCACACAAGATTATGATGAGATCGTCCTCGTCTTTGATACGTACAGGGCAGACTCTCTCAAGATCGCAACAAGGGAAAAGCGAAGAGGTGGTAAAGCTCCTGTGCAGTATCAAGTGAGAGATGATACCAACATCAAGCACATCCCGATGAGCAGGTTCCTCTCCCATGAGAACACGAAGGCTGACTTGACCGTCTACCTTGCTTCCAAAACTCTTGAGTACAACATGGAATCCCCCAAGCTGATCATCACCTCTGCTTCTGGACACACCAGGAGCAACAAAGACCTGCACTTTGAGGAAAACAACCACGAAGAAGCTGATACACTGCTGATCCACCAGGCAGTGTTAGCCTCACAGAGAAACCCCTCTCACTCTCAGTTGGTCTTCTTCTCACCGGACACAGACGTCCTGGTGCTAGTCACAGAAACTACGACATGTTACTGAAGAACACTTCAGTGTCTATGACATCTGGGGTTGTGCACATCGGGCCTGTGTGGAAAGCCCTTGGTCCCGCAAGAGCGAAGGCTTTGCCTGCCTTCCATGCCTTCACTGGGGCTGACAACACCGGGCGCTTTTCCCGTGTTGGCAAGGCATGAGTGTAACTCCAATGAGGATGTCATCAATGCGCTGCAAATGCTGGAAGAAGCAGAAGTGACTGACAGCTTGCTGTCAACGCTGGCAGGATTCGTATGTGCAGCCTAAGCACCCAAGGGCATCACCATCAAGACGATCCCAGAACTGCGTTGGCACCTGTTTACCAAACATATGGCGGAGAGTGACAAGCTACCCCCAACAATCGGAGCTTTGAAGCGACACATCCTGAGAGTCCACATCCAGGTACGGGTGTGGGGACAGGCAGTCATCGCACACCAGGATGCACAGTTGGATTCCCTGGAGAATGGGTACTTCCAAGACGCAGAAGGCCGGCTGAAACCTACTACCACAGATGTTCTCCCGGCTCCAGAAGCCATCGTGGAGATGGTCAGATGCCAATGCAAAACAGACTGTTCTTCTGCGAGATGCTCCTGCATAACGAAAAACTTGACCTGCACAGATCTCTGTCAGTGTGGCAGCCAGTGCCAGAATGATGTGGACTCCCAGAACAATGGACATTTAAGTGATGATGAGGATGAGGATGATGGCGATGAGGACATTGTGTAGAAGCTATCCAGACTGAAAGACCACATGCTCACAACATGTGGCCTAGAAACATGCTTTTGTACCTCTCTGTCTCTGAAATGTAAACCTGTTTTAATAGTTCTTTCAAAGTAAAATGACTACAGCTTCAGTTGGCATTGAGTTCTGTGGAAATCATATTTGTGCTCACAACAAAAGTAAATCTATGCAGCAAATTGTTATGTGTCAGAGGTAGTCGCTTATTTTGGTTTCGTTGGATTCCTTGCCCCTAAAAATGTAGATTTAGGTGTTGAGTTCAAAGCTCTACCTTATTTAGAAGCAGAGATATGGACAAATACTAGTATGCATTTTCCGGCAGCTATTTTGAAAAATCCAAGATGGCCGCCATGGGGATACCTGTGCAAATGGAAACATTGGTTTTCTGATTGCTTATGCCATCTAGTTTTCAAAAATGTATAGTTTTCCTAATCCCCAAACAAGTCCGACGAAATTAGAAATTCAAACGTAAGAGACCTGACTATGTATTAGCGTTGAGAAGGTAGCAACTGACGTATTGGTTAGTCGATGTTTATACCTGGCCTTCCCATACGCAATGGCTTTTTCCATTGCCACTTTTTCAAAAGGGGGAAGATCCTCAAGACTGAGTGCAATAACTGAATCATAGTGATCTTTGAGTATCCTCATGTTGCTGCTCATCAGTATTATATCTCACCCTAGTTTGTGTGTCTTCATTAGGGGATGAAGGTTTAATAAAAGAGGTCAATTTATTCACTTGTCTCGTCATCCCCACTGGAAATCTTCACGATCGCTCAGTTTTTTCCACTACCTCGGCATGATGGATTGCTTGTAGTAACTTAAAATATTTTTTCTCCAATTTAATCTCTGGAGTTTGGTTAAAACCCTGTGGTCTATCACCTTCCCAAATCCTACTAGGTCCAAGATTTTCATGGGGAGTTTGTCATCTCCGTCTCCCTCGAACGACTGTGGTCCATTCCCCCCTTCCTGAACTCATATTGGACTCTTTAAAAAAAAAAGACAAAATACCCACTAAATTAGTATCTTGTCATTTCTCTAAGCACAATTAAATAATCATATTAATTATTTCATACAACAAAGGAACATTTATGAGAGGTTTTAATTCATGTTATTCCCCTCTTTTGTTCCAATGCTTAGTTTTGTCAGAAAAACATTTGGATTTTACACATAGGGGTCTTATTTGGCCCTTTTGGTAGCTAGATCACTCAAAAAGACCGCACTCTAAAAACTTATAATTGTGAACAAAGTAACACCACACATCAGCACAAGCCCCATATTTAAGGGTGGATAGTCAAGTCACACAACACACTGTGAATAGGAGTGTTGCCACCCGGGGCCAATGCCCCTCTACCAAATGTTTTAAAATTAAATATCTAATTGTGCTAGATTATTTGTTACTAGAAAAATAAATAAAATTCTCTTACTATACGTCCCACAAAACTAAAAAAATTCAGTAGGGTTTGTGTCATGAAAGATTTCAAAATAAATGAAATAAGCGCTCCTAACATTTCAGCAGCATGTGCCTTCATCAGAGGATAGAAGAAAAAAATAAAAAGCTGAACCAGATATATAAGGAAATGAATGGGAGGAGTCAACTAATTAGTTCACTCTCTCAGGTGATTTAGGACAAATGCAATCAACAGGCAGCTTTACTTCGTTAGTAGAGGAATCTCAACTAATTAGTTCTCAGGTGATGCAGGCAGCTTTAGCAAACTACCAACCACAATTCAAAGCTGTTTGAGAGTCTATATATATGAGTAGAATCAGTCTGGAACTACTAAAACATTGTTATATTACACCCCTATATTTCCCCATCGGGAGGAACTTGTCTGGGACTTCTTCATGTTTCCTTTTTAAGTTTTGGTTTTTAAACCCTTAAATTTCAGGAATTCCCCAGACAGCAACTTTGTTCAATTAGTTCGTTCCTATAATCTGTTGAGTTTTCAATCAATGGGAGTTGGTCAAAGTTTGTGGCACAGGCTGGTTAGGTATGGGGAAATGTAAAAAATTCTACCTGCATAAGCAAATAGAGTGCACAGGCACACAAACCCCCCTATGTTTAAATCACTCTCTTCTCAGAATAACAACATGATTCAAGAAATATATTAGAAACTATTAGTAGGGGGTCATTAAGTTGTGAAACAGCCCCAGATATTAACCATGTGGCAGCCTCAGCTGATGGGACCAATCAAACTGCCAGGAGGCATGCTTCTTTGTAAGTGCAATAATGGAGGCAGCTACTACGGTAACATAACGGATAAACCTATATAAATTGGCAAACTCCAAAAGCAGTTGCATCTCCTTAACGTTTTGAGGAGCAGGCCAATTCCTGACCGCTGCTACTTTAACGGAGTCCATATGGACCGACCCCAACGAGACAGTCTTGGCGTGAAAAACCCATTTCTCAGCCTTGACAAAAAGCTTGCCATTAAGGAGGGCCTCAAGCACTCGTCTGACGTGTTGTTTATGCTCTGAGAGCGTTGAGGAAAAAATCAGAATATCGTCAAGATAAACGAAGACGAATCTCTCCAACATCTCTTGGAGGACGTCATTAACGACCGCCTGAAACACTGAGGGGGCGTTAACCAATCTAAACGGTAAGTGCTCGTCATGCATATTAAACGCCGTTTTCCATTCGCCCCCCCTCCCAAATGTGAACTAAGTAACAAGCATTTTGGAGATCTAGCTTGGCAAAGAGTTACGCCTCCTGCAGACGCTCAAACGCAGAATTCATCAACGGAAGGGGGTATCGATTTTGATGGTGATCTTATTCAAACCCCTAGAATGAATACAGGTTCTCAGACCACCATCTTCTTTCCCACAAAAAAAAAAACATCGCCCCGAAGAAGTGGATGGCCGAATAAAACCATTAGCAAGAGCCTCCTGAACATATTCTCGCACGGCCTTACGCTTAGGCCCTGACAGCGAGTATAGCAAACCCCTAGGGGGAGTAGTACCAGGGAGGAGATTGAGCTCGCAATCGTTCGGGCGATGATGGGGTAAAGTTGAGGCTCGTTGTTTGCTAAAAACCTTGGTGAGATCAGCATAATCACTGGGAACGTTAGGAGGCAGATCAAAATTCAAAGTGGCCCCCAACCTCTCCACCTGTTCTGGACCCGCTATATCCATGACTAAACTAGATTTAGTCAGTAAGCATGGCTTACAGGATACCCCCCGCATGTATATCAGTACATTCATACTGAAATCATCAGACCTACAATAACAAGAATGTGTAAACACTACAAATTATGAGATGTAGGTCCGGACGCACAGACGCACGCACACACATACAGACACACGCACAGACACACACACACGGACAAAGCAAATCCAGTACACCCTCCTAAACTTTGTTGCGGGGGGTATAATGAACTTCGTTGCGAGGGGTATAAAAACAAGTAGTCGGGCAGTACCACAGTCAATTGACTTTCCACCAAGAGAAAAAATTTTCAAAATCGGATGAGTAGGTTATGAGATCTAGGGCCGGACACACAGACGCACGCACACACGCACAGACAGGCGCACGCACGCACACACGGACGGATAAAGAAAATCCAGTATACCCCCCTAAACTTCATTGCGGGTTGTATAATAACAGTCAGAGAGATCATCCAAATCGCAATCATCCTCTGGCTGCTGCCAGTCAAATTGAGGATCTGACTCCAACCCCTCCTCCACCTCCTCTTCCCGACTAGGAGGCCTGTATGAGACAAACTCAGCAGTATCACTCGCAGGGGCGCCCCGGGCGCTCAGGTCATTTGCTGCATGTCTTCTCCCATTCTTCTCCCCAACTTTCCTGTCTCTCTATACTGTATAACTGTCAGATAAAGGAAAACAAAAAAAAACCAGAGAATCACTCGCGACATCCGCCTGCCCCCTTGGTTGATGCCCGGAGTTATCCGTCAAACTCTCCCTACAGTGGGATCTACAATTAGTGCCTCACTGGACAATAGGGCTAGTCTGATTACCCCAACGAATGTAGGGCATATGTTTCCGTCACCACAAATGCCCTAGAAAAACAGGGGAACTAATAAAAAAAACAAAAAACAAGCCTCCTCAGAATGGCAACCAAAGGGAATGCAAATGGTTAGTGCTTCAGAGGCCTCAGTTATAATTCTAGAACCTAGCGGTCGACTCTCCAAAGATTTAACCGTGCCTGAGGGTAGCAGAGGGCGTCTAGGAATAGAATGCCTCTCAGCCCACTCCGCATCCATAAAATAATCCACAGCCCCCAAGTCCAAAAAAACCTCAACAGGAATTATCTGCCCACCTACAGTTAATTCTACAGGAATCAAGGTTCGGAAGGGACTATGGGTCTGTCCCTCTAGCACTCCCCATACAGCTAGAGGGACTTCCTGTTTCCCTTAAGATCAGGGCAGTATGGGTGAATATGTCCCAGTTTGTAGCAGTAATGGCAGATAATTGGTTTATGAACAGGCTTACGAGCCCCGCTCACATGTGAGCCATCGAACTGCATTAGTTCCCCAGGAGTGGAATTTTCAGAGGGTAAAATTTGATTATCAATTTGCACAGCAGTGCGAACCAACAAATCCAGAGAAGTACAGGGTTCTAACGTAGCCAGAGCCTCCTTCACCTCCGCCTTCAAGGCATGAACAAAAACAGTCATTAGAGGCACCTCTGGCCAGCCCGTCTCTGTAGCTAGAGAGCAAAAGGCTATAGAAAACTCAGCAATGCTCTCGGAACCCTGCCTAAGATGCATCAGACGTGTAGCCGCGTCTTGCCCACACACACATCTTGATCAAACACCGACACCATCTCCCTAACGGGCGTGAACTCCACTGAACTAACGACCGGTGAATTAGATCGAATAAGTGGCCCGACCCAAGTAAGGGCTGTGTCAGTCAACAGAGATAAAATACACGAAACCCGAGACTCTTCATTTGCAAAACGCGATGGCTGAGCTTTGAAAAATATTTCACACTGGGCGATGAAGTCTTTACATTTCCCTGCCTCACCTCCATATTGTGGAGGTAGCTGGAGCTTAGGCTCATGGGGGGAGTGGAGTGTTTGTGCAGCATTCTGTGTAATTTGAGTGGATAAGGCTTGAATACTCTCGGTGAGACTTAACAGGATGTTCTCCTGTTTTTGTAAAGCCTGTTTTGACTCAGCCTATCGATTGTTCTGGGTAGAAAAGCCCTTGCCATAGCCCGAGAGTGTGGCTTGCTGATCAGCTAACATTTTCTCTGACGCAGCAGTGGCTGATGTGGGAGGCTCTTCCGGAAATACACAACTGAAAGTACGCACATGCGCATCAGTACTTTTACTCAACCTAGAAAAAATCACTTCTCACGACATCTCCCCCTTTTTCAAGTTTCTGATAATTACCAAAAATCTACACAAAAGTCTTCTTTTTATCGTAATTAAACAAAACAGCTTTTTATTTATACTTTAGTGCATTTCCAGCTTTTTATTCTGCCCTGTGAGTCCAACATCTCTCTAACTAGCATACCTTGGGTTTGCTTTTACAGTTCTTCCAAACCTGGTGACAACTTGACCCGAGGACTTAGGGTTACCGGGGGCTTCAGCTGGGACACTTGGGATGTCAAAGTCCGGTTCCGCTGGGGCCCTTTGGTCATACAGTCGAAGTGAGTCCATCTTTTGGGGTGAGGAAGGTTCTCAACTCACCAACTGGATGTGGCGCCGGTTTCTCCTGGGCGCATCCCCTTGCTCTGTCTCTAGTCTGAAGGAGTGCGGCATAGCCTCCTGGCGCTGCACAGTCACGGTGGTTGTCCAGACCTTTTCTCCATTGATCTTAAGCCTGACCTTGTCACCGACAAAGTTGTGGGAGGGCTTTGGTGGAATACCTGCTGTATTACTACTTTTCATAGTTCTTCTTTGCCTTTGCGTTGTTTCTTTTCACAGCCTCCAGGTTAGGCCATACAGGCCGCAGGTTCTCTTTCAGGACGGGGAGCACAGTGCGGATCTCTCGACCCATCAGCAGCCTGGCAGGGCTCTCCCCTGTTGGTTCTGTTGGTGTTGAGCGGTAACTCAGAAGAGCCAGGTGCGGGTCTTCCTGCTTCAAGATCCATTTTGCCATCTTTACGGCCCGTTCAGCTATGCCGTTGGATTGAGGAAAATGGGGACTTGATGTCACGTGTTGGAAATCATACTCAACGGCGAAGCAGCTGAACTGATCAGCTGTGAATTGAGGTCTGTTATTAGTCATTAACTCTCTTTAGGTGTTCCGAAAATGCTTTTCAACTTCTGTATGACTGTTTTGGAGTTTGTCTTTGGCAGATCTAAGATTTCCAACCATCTTGAAAAATAATCTATCATGACTAAGTACTGATGACCTTTGTACTCACACAGGTCAGCTGCAAACTTTTGCTAAGGTAAGTCTGGCAGTGGCGAAGCGAGCAGCGGTTCTCTGTTTTGGCTTGGTCTGTGGATGTTGCAGTGTTTACATGACAAGCCTTTTCACATTACTAGGAATACCAAGCCACCAAACAGCACCTTTGTAGCGTTCCTCGCATTTAGTACGGCCTTTTTGCCCCTGGTGGGTCTTCTGAAGCACTTCATCCCACAAGCTTTCAGGGATCACGATCGGTTTCCTGCAGCGCAGCAGTCCGTGGGCTTCACTTAGTGAACCCCACTCTTTGAAGTAAGGACTTGCCTGCACCGCAAGGCTCTTCTTGTGTTCCGGCCAGCCCTTCTGGATGGACCTGAGGACACTCTGGAGTTCGCCGTCGGTTCTTGTATTTTCTTTTATCTGGTCAATGACAGGCTCTCTCACCCTGAGGTCATCCTCAACTGAGTCGACATTGGCTCGAACTTCTGCTTCTCGGTCGCCCGGAGGGGTGTCTGCCACAGGTTGCCTAGACAGGGCGTCTGCTACTACTAGATGCTTTCCCGGAAGATATTCAGCGACTGGATTGAACTTCATTAACCTGATAAGCAGGCGCTGACAACGTAGGGATGTGGTGTCAAGGTCTTTTGAATTGATAAGCATTACTAATGGCTTGTGATCAGTAAGCAACTTGTATTTCTTGAGGTCGCGCAGATACTGATAGAAATGTTTAGATGCCCACGCTCCTGCGAGGCACGTTTTCAATCTGGGAATACCTCTTCTCAGCGTCGGTCAGTGTGCGTGAGCAGAAAGCCACTGGCTTCTGTTTTCCGTCATGGCTCTGCATGAAGACTCCTGCGAGCCCATAACTGCTGGAGTCTGCACTGACAACTGTTAGCTTTGTTGGATCAAAGAACTCAGGGACAGGGGCTGACAATATCAGCTGTTTAACCAGCTTGAATGCTTTTCTTTGCTGTGGCCCCCAACACCACACATGATCAGTCTTGAGCAGCTCGTTGAGTGGCTGCAACACGGTGAACAGGTTCGGCAGGTACCAACCAATGTAATTGACCATCTCCAGCAGTCATCTCAACTCCGTGACAATTTCGGGCGGTTCCATCGCTATAATGGCACCACTTGACCTAAAAATTCAAATTCAATTTATTTGCATAGCGCTTTTCACAGATAAACTGTCACAAAGACGCTTTACAGTCAGATGAGTCACTGAAAGTGCAGTGCCCAGCCTATTCCCCACTACAGCAAATGAGGCAAAAAACTCCCAGTAGGGAGAAAAATCCTCAAACAGTGGTGAGAAAAAACTCCCCAGTGGGAAGAAATCTCAGGAGGAACCCGGCTATAGTGGGGAAGCCCATCCTCCGCGGGCTAGCTTGTTTATAGCAAGATAATGACAATACAGTTCCATTAAAGTCCATCTAAACAGTGCTATCAGTTGTTGGAGGAAGTGGCATGCCAAGGATGGTGCAGGACTGGATCAGGACAGCAGCAGCCAGCGCTCATGGTGAGGGACAGGGCTCGGATGGTCCAGGACTCAGGGTTGTGGAGGGAGAGATCCTCGGAGAAAGACAGAAAAAAGTGGGGTGAGGCACTGGATAAAACTACTGCATATTAATAAAAATACAGTCCTGTGTCATGTGCCAAATGAGAATTTAGGAGCTGACTGGTCAGGAAACAGTCAACACCGCTCCATCCACTTCCAGCAGCACAGAGGCCCTACACTTATTCCAGGAAGATCACTTCAGATTTTCTAGACACTAGCACCATATGGACCTCCCTGGTGACTAAGGCTGTAGCAAGCCCCACTGGCACCGTTAATGCATGCTCCGTGCCACCGGTTCCACATGGATTTGCTGAACAGTACCATATGGACCTTCCCAGTGACTAAGGCTGTAGCAAGCCCCACTGGCACCGTTATTGCATGCTCAGTGCCACCGGTTCCACATGGATTTACATAACACTGGCTTCCAATATGGTGAACAAATCATAAATCAAGGTTGTAGTCAGTCCCACCAGAGCCAACACATAACTAATCTTTTTAGTCAAGCCTATGATTAGTTTATGATAAGTTTTCAGCCTACTCTTGAAGATAGAGAGTGTGTCTGAAGCCCGAATTTGTCTTGGGAGATTGTTCCATAAAATTGGTGCTTTGTAAGAGAATGCTCCGCCTCCAAGTGTAATTCTAGATATATTTGGAATTTTCAAGTAGTCAGCACCTTGTGAACGAAGTAATCTTGGTGGGGAGTAAGGAATAAGAAGACTGCAAAGATATTCCAGGGCCAAGTCATTTAAAGCTTTGTAAGTTAGTAATAATATTTTGTACTCAATTCTAAATTTTACAGGCAGCCAATGAAGGTTTTTGAGCACCGGGCTAATGTGATCATATTTCTTAGTCCTAGTCAGAACCCTAGCTGCAGCATTCTGCACTAATTGAAGACGTTTCAGGGCTGAGCTAGTGCAACCAGACAGTAAGACATTGCAATAGTCCAGCCGAAAAGACACAAATGCGTGAACCAATTTTTCAGCATCTTGAAGAGACAACATTTTTCTAAGTTTAGATATGTTTCGAAGATGAAAAAAAGCCACTCGGATGATATTGTTGATATGAGCCTGGAAAGAGAGTTCTGAATCAAGAGTCACCCCAAGGTTTTTCACAACAGCTCTGGCAGAAACAGAGAGACCGTCTAAGTTAAGAGAAAACTTAATGAATGAGTCCCTAAGAGATTGGGACCCAGTACCAATATTTCAGTCTCATCTGGGTTTAGTGAAAGAATTTTGTGTCATCCAAGCTTTCACAGTTTTAAGACACTAATCTAGTAACCGGATCATTTTCACCCGGTTTAAAGGTGAACTGAGATCTATCAGACAGATAAGACTTAAACCATGAAAGGGCAAGTCCAGAAATACCAACTAATTTTTCCAACCTACGAAGAAGAATATGGTGGTCTACTGTATCAAAGGCGGCACTTAAATCGAGAAGGATGAGAACAGAGAAGCGGCCACTATCCATAGAGAGAAGCAGATCATTTACCCCTCAACAGTGAGGGCTGTTTCAGTGCTGTGATGCTTTCTATAGGCAGACTGAAAACTGTGAAATACCTCATTAGTTTGCAGGAAAGAAGAGAGCTGTTGGGCAACACATTTTTCAAGGATCTTAGATAAAAATGTGAGGTTTGAGATTGGCCTGTAATTGGCTAGGACTGTGGGATCCAAATCTGGTTTTTTAAGCAGCGGCTTGATTTCTGCCATCTTAAATGAAGTGGGAACAATACCGGAAATCAGAGAAGAATTAATTATGTGAAGAACTGGGCCGCCAAGAATGGGCTGGAGTTCTTTCATTAGCTTTGTGGGAATGGGATCCAAGACAGATGTAGATGATTTGGAAGTAACAACTAATTTGGCTAGTTCACTCAGGGATATAGGAGAAAGGGACTCAAACTGGTTTGTGTGTAATGTGGAAGACTCCATATCATGAGAAACGCCGTCGCAAACTGGTAAGGAAGCAGTGATCTTCTCTCTAATTCCAATAATTTTGCCATTAAAGAAATTTAAAAAATCATCACTGCTGCAAGAGGCTGGAATTTGAGGGCTACTTGCAGCATGATTGTTAGTTAACTTAGCCACGGTTTTGAACAAAAATCAATAATTATTTTTATTTTCCTGCATGAGATTTGAAAAGTAACAGGACCTTGCACGAGAGAGAGCATGCTTATATGCAACAAGGCTCTCTTTCCAAGCACCATGGAATAACTCAGTGGTTCCCAAAGTGGGGTGCACGCCCCCTAGGGGGGGCGCAGAGCAATTGCAGGGAGGGTGCGGGGTGCGGGAGTTCCGGACACCAGCAGAAAATCATTTGCATACAGTCCATTCGCTGCCCAGAATTCTGCGATTACATCGTAAATGCCTGCCTTACTCTCAACATAACTGTTCGCCAAATCATTCATCTAGCCTGCCATTTTCATAAATAATTTATGAATGTAGTTGTTCAAATTTTTGAAGCCGGTAATGTAGTCTCGCGATACCCAACTTGCCGCTTTTTATCCTGCACTGATCTGGCATATTGATAATAAAATGGTAAGTGACACCGAACAAAATCCGATGAATACAAAGCAGAAATAACCGAGATTGCGTCATCTTATTCTCGATAATATGAATGCTCTGTATGCCGACAGATTATTTTTATCTAGCCCACCAACTGAACGTTACAAACATATCGGCAGGTTCGGCAAGTGGTGTTCATGAATTTTTTTTCGTACTTCGCTGTCTTTCTGCATCATAGAAACATAATTTTAAGTAGACGGCTATACTCAGGCAGAGGAGTGTGATACAGCCTAATGATTTTATACTTTAAAAGAGATTTTGCATTATTAAATTTTCGTGTCCTTAATTCGAAAATAACTGTGGCCGTTTCCAAACGTGCCAATCATTTTTAATGTTCCCAGCTAGGCTGGACAAAAATCATCTGTTCAGAGCTTTCATATTTTCTAGAATAAGCTGACGTGGTCTCGGTTAACGTATTTTAACTTAAAAGTGCGAGGCCAGTGAAGAGAGGAAAATGTAACTGTCTTGAGACACTCCTTCAGCGGTCCGCACAAGGTTGCTGATTGGCTGTATGCAAGTAAGTTTCTGTTGGTGTCCGGAAAATGCATAAATAGCAATGTTGTTGTATATTAAAAAAAATAAACCTGTTTCACTGAACATAATTACACAGTTAAGGTGCTTGAAAACAGTTACACTTAAAATAATTACACCATGGTTATTTGTTATTTTGCTATTTCCAATTCTAAAAGTAGCCTAGTTTTAGTTTATGACAATCTACAGTTTATGACTGTTTACTTACATTTTTTCCAAAAAGGTTCAGGTTTATATAAATTACAATGAGTGAAATAAACTGCAAAGGTCTCTGAAAACAAAATGTGCGTATGTATTACCTATTTTTTGGGGGGGGGAGGGAGGGGGGGGGGGGCGCAAAAATTTTTTTATGTACCAAAGGGGGGCCCAGCAGAAAAAGTTTGGGAACCACTGGAATAACTGGAGTTTAGTGGAGCGCCATTTGCGTTCTAGTTGACAAGATTTTTGCTTTAGTGTCCTTGTCTGGTCAGTGTACCATGGGGCTGGCCTCTTCTTCTGAGTAATCTTTATATATTTCAGTGGCGCGACTACATTGAGGGTACAACGGAGAGCATCAGCAAACTTTTCTGTGGTAATGTCAATAGAGGAGGCACTGACTGGATGCTCAAAATAAGATGGGAAAACCTCAGTGAATTTGTAGAAGTTGTTGCAGTAAAAGTACGACCAGTGTAGATCCTAGTTTCTAACAATGCAGGGTGGGGCAATTGTAAGCAGAAGGTGATAAGAAAATGGTCAGACAAACTGGGATTATGTGAATGAATCCTGACCTGCCCAATGTTAATGCCAAAGCTTAAGATCAGGTCTAAAGTATGACCATGAAAATGAGTTGGGCCAGCAACACTGAGCGAAGCCGACTGACCCCAAAATGTTAGTGAATGCGGATGGTCGAGAATCATCTGCCCTCTCAAAGTGCAGGTTAAAGTCACCCAATATAACTTTTCTATCATAGCTTAAAACTAAGTCGAAAGGAATTCTGAAAAATCTTGAATAAAGGCAGAGTAAAGGCCAGGGGGCCTGTAGACTGTCACCAGAGCTAAAGGCTGATCAGGGGCAGGGCCGGCACCAGTATCCAGCACTGAAAAATTCATCGCTAAAACCTCAAATGTATCAAATTTATACTGTAATTTTGGCACCGAGTGAATGGAGTCACTATAAATAGCTGCAACTTCCCCACCTCTCCGGCCCAGGCGGGGGTTTTGAGTGTATATAAACCCCCCCACCTCTTCGGCCCAGGCGGGGGTTTTGAGTGTATATAAACCCCCCCACCTCTCCGGCCCAAGCGGCGGTGTTGAGTGTATATAAACACCCTCACCTCTCCGGCCCAGGCAGGGGTTTTTGAGTGTATATAAAACCAGGTGGAGAGGCTTCATTCAAAGATAAGTTTTCATCTGGTCTCAGCCATGTTTCTGTGAGACACAGTATATCAAGATAACAATCAGATAACATTCACAAGAGCTGCTTTAGAGTTCAAGGATCTAATATTTAATAGACCAATTTTGAGAGAATATTTATTTATTGGAAGATTGATTGAAAAAGTCCAGCTGAGGCTTGCTCAGCCTACACTTTTCTTTAATCAGCCTTAAACCAGAGGCTTGTATGGTTTGCATGACCCGCTGGAGTCTCCGGTCGTGGATTTCTTGTGTTTCTCCAAACACAAGAATGTCGTCCATGTACACAACCGTCCCGTCATGTCCATGCAGCAGCTCTGACATCTTTCTTTGAAATATTTTGGTGCTGACGTGATATCATAGGGTAGCCTTTTGAAGCAATACCTACCTAGAGGTGTGATAAAGGTGGTCAGGCGCGCGCTATTTTCATCAAGAGGGATTTGCCAAAATCCACTCTCGGCATCTAGGCTGGAGAACACTGTGCTCTTGGATAACTTGGGAAGTATATCGTCCAGCGTCGGCAAGGTGAAGTTTTCTCATTTCACACTCTCGTTAATTCTTTTTAAGTCCACGCAGATCCTGATTTTTCCATTTTTCTTTACTATGGGTAGCATAGGGCTTCACCATTCAGTAGGCTCAGTTACTTTCTACGTAATGCCCATCGACTTCATTCTTTTCAATTCCTCTTCTACTATGGGCAGTAGCGGAATGGGAACCTGTCGGGGTACGGCCACACTGTAAGGCTGAGCGTCTTGTCTTTCAAGGTGATTTTCACCGGTTCTCCTTTAAGTGTGCCGACACCACTGGATGAACTGACTTCATCAATGTGCTTAATTAAGCCTAATTTAGTAGCTACAGTTCGGCTCAGGAGGTTTTCACCACTAGTTTTCACTACTACTACGCGGAAGCAGCAGTTCTGTAAGTTGCCATTGACATGGGCAGTAATCTTGGCTAAAAACTGCCCTCTTGTGGCCACAACGCCGCCCGGGCTCTGCAGCGTGTTTTTCACTTCATTGAGTTTGGGCTTTTCTTTCAAGGATTTATATGTGGCTTCAGACATCACTGACGCGTCTGCGTCGGAGTCCATTTTGAATGACACTGTTGTGCGTGCAGTGGTGACAGTAGTACGCCAAGGTGGCTCGACCTCAGCTAGCAATGAGTCTCTGCTCTTTTGTTGGACTGACCCTAGGAACATACAGGTACTACCCAGAAAATTAGAATATTCTCAAAAAGTTCATGTATTTCTGTAATTCAACTTGAAAGGTGACACCTACATATTATAAAGACAAATAACATGCAAATAAATATATTTCAAGCTTTTATTTGTTTAGATTTTTGCTGATTAGGACTTACAGCTCAAGAAAACCTCAAATTCAAAAACTCAGAAAATTAAAATATTACATGAAATCGATTTAAAATAAGTAAATAAATAAATAAAAAAGGATTTTAAATACAAAAATGTCTGGCCTCTGAAAGGAAAATCTTGCATCTGTAATTAGTACTTGGTTGGGGCCCCTTTTGCACGAATGACTGCTTCAATCCAGCGTGGCATGAATGCTACCAGCCTGTGGCATTTCTCGGCTGTTATCGAAGACCAGCATGCTTCAATCACGGCCTTGAATTCCTCTTTATTGTTTGGTCTCTTTTCGTTCACCTTTCTCTTGACAATGCCCCATAGATTTTCTATGCGGTTCAGGTCAGGTGAGATTGCGGACCAATCAAGCACAGTAATCCCGTGGTTGTTGAACCAGGATTTGGTACTTTTGGCAGTGTGGGCAAGTGCCAAGTCCTGCTGGAAGATGAAGTCTGCATCCCCATAAAGATGGTTCGTTGAAGCAAGTATGAAGTGCTCTAAAATGTCCTGGTAGATGGCTGTGTTTACTCTAGACCTGAGAAAGCACAGGGAACCAACACCAGCAGCTGACATGGCTCCCCCAGTCGTCAGAGACTCGGGAAACTTAACACTGGACTTCATGCATTTTCCATTATGCGCCTCTCCAGTCTTCCTCCAGACTCTTGGACCTTTGTCGCCAAATGAGATGCAAAATTTGCTCTCATTAGAAAAGAGGACTTTGGACCACTGGGTCCACTGGACCTCTGAGTTTTTGTATTTGAGGTTTTAATGAGCTGTAAATCATAATCATCAAAATTACAGCAAACAATTGCTTGAGATATCTCACTATGCATGTAATCATATAAATAAATAAAAGTCAATAAAATATATTAGTATTACCTTTGATGTTGAATTGCCAAAATAAAACGACTTTTACACGATATTCTAATTTTCCGAGTAGTACCTGTACATGCATCCTCATAGGCCTCGGTCATCTCTTGCACTGCTATTTTTGAGTAAAAAACAGCAGCGAAGTGCCCCACTTTATTGCACTTCAGGCACTTCTTTCCTTTTGCAGGACGCAGTTCATTTTCATCATGATTTCAGCCACATCTAGAACATGTTCCTTTTCGAGTCTTTTTGAATGCTTTTCCTGAGTTGCCAATTTGTTTATGTTCCTTCTTTTTGACTGATTTTAAGTAATGCACATGCTGCACATTTTTCTCTCCTTCAGAGTTCTGTGATTTAATGCTATTCACAACGTGAGGTCACTTTCATTTGCATTTTTTGTGAGACTTGTTTATCACGAATTCCAATAACTGCGTCATGCGTCTGTTCATCTTTCTGTGTTCCGAAGTCACAGTTTTCGGCGAGCTCATAAAGCTGCCTGACGAACGTTCCCACATTTTCCTCAGGGAACGCACTCTAGAATGGAAACTCACTCATTCATAGATAACATTCCGCCTCGGGATAAAATGTTCAAAACTTGGACATTATAGCCTCGTATTTGTTTCTATCAGTCTCTTGAATAAACGTGAATGACTTAAATGTGCTCAGCCTCTGCTCCCATCGAATAAATCAGGGAATTTACCTGTACCACTTCCTCATCCTCCGCAAGGAGCGATGCAATACTGTATCTGGCCAACCTCTGTTTCCACTTTGGTCAGGATTCGGGCTTGGAAAAGTCGAACTGCTCGGGCGGTTAAACACTTTGCCATAGCCATGGCTTTGCACACTTCCGTCCAAAATCACATCTCCACTTACTTTTCACTTTCTGACACCATGTGACGTTTGTCATTTGACTGAACGTTGAATTTATTTTGTTGAACAATGCGCTACTCTTAATTAAAACACATGTGGGACGGTATCTTGACACAGAAAAAATCGTTACCCTCTGTAGCAACCAGTTAAGCCACAGTGAGCCAACAGTATTCCAAGTAATGGTTCAGAAAAATCAGTTTTCTGAGGCAAAAAAATCGACATGGTATTGATTCTCTCACATTCTACTGTTAATTACAGTCGTCACATACAAAAAAATTTGTAGTTCCCTACCGTGGATTTACGCGCAGATCCATTCATTGACAAATTCAGCGCTTCCTTATATCCACCCGAGTACTGGCGTTGATAGCCAATCACTCAACCGTACACTCAGAGTCTTCTGCGTAATTGTTGAGTTACACTTCATGCCCTCGTGAAGCTACCCTGGTAAACATGTATTGATTGGCTCGTTTCTTATCCAATTCCCGAGTGTTTAAACATTTTAGAGTAAGTGAAACACATTGATTGGACAAACAGAGAGCATACAAACCTATGCGTATCAGCAGGCTCGGTTGTATCCTGTCTACGTTATGCACATTACGCGGTTAAAATAGACGCGATTTAGAGAAAACACGTTCGCAAAACTGGCCTTGAAGTGTTCAGTTACATTTACAGGATTTAAATGAGATAAGGATATGGTCAATTGGAATTATTTCGAATGAAACAGGACCGGAGGGTTCCTGCTACTGGATACATCGGTCTCTGGAGAAGGGATTCATGAAAAAGGTGAGGCTGCTACTTTGTTTTTTTTTTTTTTTTGTTGTTGTTGTTGTTTTGTTTTTTGGAATGTATATGTACTCAACAACGTCGAATGTCAAGGTTTTTTCCTGTTTAAAACGCGAACTGCCCGTGCATTTGGGTGGACCCCCTGGTACGTTCATTGCACGTTTCTTTTGAATCCAGGGAGGCAATGGATTGTTCCCTGAAAGTGGAGTGTCTGTTCTGTTAAAATAAGGTATATTTCGGAATTCAGATATTACTGAGTTAGTGGGTTGCACTTGTTCCTTATAAGTGTTGAAATGAGTTTGTGAGCTTAGAAGAGGTGACTGGTAGCTTCCATTCCAGGGTGAATGTTCTAACCCTTTAATAAGAAGTTTATTTAATGCGTGTTTGTGCTGGCTTGGGGGACTTTGAAGTAAAATGGCCAAAACTCTAAACTTTATTATGGGGAAAAGGCGTGTTTTGTGTTTGGAGAGGTTACTGGTGACCATTGATATTCAACTGCACTGAGATTGATAAATTCATACTAAACTCAACCAGAAAATCATTTGTTCATATTAAATTTCATGCCTTAAAACTTTATTTGTGTTATATACATGATTTTTTTATGATTTGACAGGACTTCATTTTGAGACTTCGGGGAGACACTTGGATAGCTGTATAATTTGGCTAAAATTATGTAGGTAATCTAGAATGTAATGTTGAAGATGAATTGTACTTGTGGTCAAAGAGTTTATGATCCCAGAAATGTATAGTTTTAAGCCCCAGCAGTTTTTCAATCCTCAGAATAATTTTTTTTGCAATTTCAATGGTGAATTCTCATGAAGATTTTTTATGTTTGCAGCTCATTTTCTCTACCATAATCATGAAAATTAACTGAAATACTATGTAATTCTAAATGCTGTAAGTGTCTTTTCAGAATTGAGCCACATTTTTCCTCATTATGAAGCTTAAATCTTGAATTACACAGCATTAAAGTGGGTAACCCAAAAATAGCCAAATTTGGCTTCTGCACAAAGGGGTTAAATTTCATTTGCCACATTTCTGCACAACTCTGGATTCTATCCAAATCATTCTGAATCACTTTAGTGGACCCTAAACTATTTGCTTTTTTAAAAGTGCTTTATTAAATATTGGCACATTACAGTTTCACAACTTCACAAAACCATATAAAAACAAGCAATCCAAGATTTCTGACCTCTGCCAAGGGACGACGTTGATACAAACGGAAGATCTTTCTCTTTGGCAGATTTCAGGCCCACCCATGCAACAAGTTTGAGTGAGATTTGCTAAAACACCCATTCTCGTCTTCCACTGACATCTAAGTAAAAAGATTCTGTCAGATCCGGTAAGCATTCCTCAAGGGCTTTCATATGAGGTATTACTTGATATAGTTTGTATGATGTTATTCCTTTCCGCCTTTTCAAAAGTTTTTACCCTCATTTGCCCTCTTATTCTTGCTAATGTGAATGGCTCCTTATTTACTGGCGTTGTCCCCTCTGGCTTTAAGCACGCTATTGTTCAACCTCTGTTAAAGAAGCCTAACCTGGATCCCTTTGATCTAAAAAATTACAGGCCAATCTCTAAATTGCCTTTCATATCCAAAGTTTTAGAAAAGGTGGTTTTTCAACAGCTCTCATCCTACTAAATTCCAGTCAGGTTTTAGAGCCTTGCACAGTACAGAATCGGCACTGTTAAAAGTCCACAATGATGTTCTTCTCTGTGTCGACACTGGTTCTTGTGCCATTCTGTTACTCCTAGATTTCAGTGCTGCATTTGATACGATCAATCATAACATCTTGCTAAAACGCTTGAAAGATGAGGTTGGCTTGCGAGGCAAAGCTCTAGACTGGTTCTCCTCCTACTTGATAGACAGAACTTTCTCTGTTGAGTTGGGTAACCACTCATCCTCCAATGCCCCCATTACCTGCGGTGTCCCTCAAGGCTCTATCTTGGGCCCGCTATTATTCTCTCTGTACATGCTACCTCTAGGCTCCATCCTTAATGAGTACAATATTCAATATCACTGCTATGCGGACGACACTCAGCTGTATCTCCCTGTCACACCTAGCAGCTCCTGTGCCCTGACTAAGCTACTTAGCTGCCTAGACAAAATTAAATCCTGGATGGCTATCAATTTCCTCTAGCTCAATGACAGCAAGACTGAAGTTATTTTATTTGGTTCTCAAAATGCTGTTGCTAACCTAAGTAATGCTCTTGGTCCCCTGTTTGCTAATCTACACAGTGCGGTCAGAAACCTTGGTGTCATATTGTATAGCTCTTTAATGTGGTCAAAGGCAGTTTTTATAAACTGCACTCAATAGCTAAACCTAAGCCCCTCCTCTCTCAGAATAATCTGGAAACACTGATCCATGCTTTTATTTCCTCCCGACTTGACTACTGTAATTCACTTTATGCTGGTATTAGTCAATCCAACATAGCTAGACTACAACTGGTTCAAAATGCAGCTGCGTGATTCTTAAGAGGCACCAGGAATAAAGATCACATAACTTCAGTTTTAGCCCGACTGCACTGGCTCCCTTTACAGTACAGAATTGATATTAAAATCTAACTGTTTGTTTTTAAAGCTCTTAATGGATTTGCTCCATCATACATTACTGAGCTTTTATCTCCGCATTCTGCTCCTACATCTCTTAGGACATCCTCGGAGAACCGTCTTGCAGTCCCTCGCACCCGCCGCAAGACCAGAGGGGACCGGGCTCTCTCAGTAGTTGCTCCCAAACTCTGGAATTCTCTCCCCCCTCATATTAAGTCATGTCCCACCAGATCTAGTTTTAAATCTTGTCTTAAAGACCCATCTTTTCTCCTGTGCTTTTAACTCAGTCTGAGGCCCCTCCTAGATTATCTTATTTATTTATTATTACTCTTGTTTGGTTTTAGTGCTTTCCTTTTATGACTTGCCTTTTCTAAATTTTGTACCTGCTTTTATTGTTATCTGCTCTTGTATGTTTTATTTCTTGTTTTAGACCACTGTGATGCCTTAGCTCTGAGCTATATTAAGCTAAGCTAAGCTAAGCTATGTTTTATGTTAATGTTTTTACTCTCCTTGCCTTTTTTTTTGTAAAGCACTTTGGGTCAACTTCTGTTGTTTTTTAAATGTGCTATATAAATAAACTAGACTTGATTTCAATATTTGACCTCAGAGTCGAAATTGTTGATCCGGATCTGGATCTGGACTAGAGGCTGACATTTGTTCGGGAATCCCACGGGTCACGGGATTCCCGCAGGATTCCCGCGGGATGGGAGTCAACTTTATTATTACTCACGTGATTGGGACGGTACAGGAGTAAAAAGTTAACAGGAGCAGACGGGAGCGGGAATCAACCAATAGGACATGGACAGTGCACACCGAAAAACATGACAGGCGCGTCGCCATTTTTTTGTTTTCTTTCCATAAGCCGAGTAGCCGACACGGCAACGTAAGTCAAAAGAACTACACGGCCCAGAAGCCAACAGTGCTTACGGCGACTGCTTGCCTGCTTCCCGCTGAAAATTAAAACAGCGATGGAAGCAGCAAGCAGCAGCAGCACAGAAGCTGAAAAAAAAAGCTGCAAATTAGAGTAAGGAACAACGATATTTCTGTCAAGCTAATTGGACTACTGGGGAAATCGCAGATTCTAGGTAACTTTGTTCGAGTTGTTTGTGACGACGTGATAACGACATATGCGGCTTGTAAAACCTGCTTGGTTTTAATAAAATACACCAGTGAGTCTGGAATGAGTGGACTTAAGAGGCACACTTGTAGGGCAGATTCCGGGAAAAGTCAGCTCAGCATGTCTTCATTTGTCAAACGGAAATTACCTACAGGTGCCAAGTCTCTTCTGACAAACAAAATAGCTCGAATGTGCAGCCAAGATTTGAGACCATTTGCTGTGGTAGAGGGGAAAGGCTTCATTAACGTCGCACAGGAGCTGCTCCAGATCGGAGCCACATATGGAAGCAATGTGCAAGTGGGAGACATACTTCCGTGCGCACGCACAGTCTCCCGTCATGTCGAAGGACAGTATGAAGAAGTCAAACAACTGGTCATGGAAGAGCTCCGTAGGGTACGTCATGCCTTACTATTTTGTAATACAAAAATTTTACCTTGATACCATGCAGTAGTCCATGATTTATATTAGGGCTGTTGCGTTAATTAATCGCGATTCATTGAAGTGCAAAAAAAGTAACTGGCACTATGAGGCAGACAAACGTGCTTGCTTATTACCTTTTCTATGACAAATGCCGTCATTTGAAATGCTTCCGGGAAAAAAAAAACTGTGATTTCAGGCCTGGAAATTCCCTATTTGCTTACAGCAGCATTTCTGAAAAGAAATGCTGTGGAGATGAAGGGCTCTCCACAGCATTTTTGTGTTCGACTACTGCAAAAAAATGCTGAGGAGATAAAGGGCTCTCCTCAGCAGTTTAGAGGAGATAAAAAGTATACTTTCACTTCGTTACTTTGACATAGACCACTTCGATACACGTTTAGCATTTAAATATGAATGTAATTCCTCATTTAAGGATTATCTGCATATGGCGCGTTCGAGTAGAGCAACGCTGTTTGCAGGGTCTCTCAGCCGCTTTGTGCAGATGTTGATTCCAGCGGACATGGATCTGCAAATTTATGCACACAGTTACAATTTTGTATCACTAAATGGCACACTCGGATCAGTTATTGAACTGTACTTTAAACCAGATTTCAAAGAATGGGGATGAAGAAGAAAGACAAGATTTTTTCGCCGGCAAAAGGTTGCCATCGTTTGATGGTACAATCGGCGGCGATTCTGTCGAATTCGGCAGCAAATGCCGCGAGTGCCGTCGTATATTTCCAGGCCTGGATTTGAAGTCCGCTAATTACCAGCGAGGTTGGACAGCCTCCATCGCCTGGGCATAATTATCTCACCTTAAATCAATTCCCGTGTACTTTGCCTAACTTGGAATCAAGCCATTTATTCAGCCAACTAACTAATGAAAACCAAAATGTGTCCAATAGGTCTAATGATTTAGGAGAGATAATAAGAATTATTAATTAACAATTAATTAACGCGACAGCCCTAATTTATAGATTTCCAGACACTATATGCCTCCCGCCCCTCCCCAAATTGCTCATCTGTTTTTCATGTAATGTTTTTTTAGGGCCAATAACAATTTCCTTCCTTCAATTCATTGCAGACTAGAGACCATGCTGTAACCACAGACCTTTGGACAGAGGAGAGGACCAACACACTATATCACTGTTACAGTCCATTACTTTCTTGACTGGAAGATGGTGAACCGGATCCTGGCCACAAGGGAGATCGAGGGTGTCAAATCCAGTGACCACATCAGAAGGACTGTGGAGGGAATCCTTCAGGTAGGCTTACCCGCCCCCCTCATTTGCTATGCTTTTCTATTGGTTAGGTTCTGTCTGTTTTTTAATTATTATTGTTCTTTTTTATCTAACATAGGAATTTGGCATTTTGAGCCAAGGACAGTCTTTGTGACAGATAACGGCTCAAATATGGTAGCAGCATTCAGAGATTATATCCGTCTCTCCTGTGCCGGCCATAATATCAACTTGATCTTAAAGCACGTATTTGACCACTTGGATGAGGACAACCCAGTGCACAACCGCATCATCAAGCTGTTTAAGGACACAAAGACCCTTGTCACACACTTCAAAAGAGCAGGGTAAGATAACATAAACATAACCCTGTCATGCCTGCCTGGTAACCCTCATAGATCCTTAAGTATTCTGAAGGTGTAGTGAATGAGCTTTAATGTTGTAACTTTTTTTCTACTAATGGAAATTGCAAAAAACTTAGTTAAGTTGTGTATTTTGGGTTGACTCATGATATTCTAGAAGATGGGTTTTCTAACTCATTTTTAAGGCCTCGAATGAAGCAAAACATATTTTTCTTTCATTTGAGGTTATTTGAGTGTGAAAGGGTCTCAAATTTTGTAAGTCTGGTGATTTTTTTTTTTTTGATCAGTCAGATTACACGCATAAACGACAGCTGATTATTGAGGTCAGTCTTTGGCAAGGAAATTTAGTACCCTTTTTGTATTGCACTGCCATTCCAGTTCAAATTTTAATTTTTTTTTTTTTGCATTTTATCTTGAAACAACCTCTCATTGTGCTTTTTAAATTGTGGTTGTTACAGTCTAATGTTCTGCATACCTTATAATGGCCTGCCACCTAGATTTGATAATAGAACTGATAAATCCCCTGTGTGTGCAAACTGGAATTTTAAGGGTTAAAATTTAGATACTGATTGATTTTTTGCTGTTGATGTTTAGGCCAGAAGTCAGTGATGACAGCCATAAAAAATTGCAGTTTTGCATTTTTATATAATATTTACAGACCATTAACTGACTAGCAAAGCCTTTCCACTAAGAAGTTTGATGTAACTTATTCTTAAGGAGCTATGAGTGTTAAAGAATTATAAAATATGATAAGTGAAAAAAATAAAGAAAAAAATGGTTACAGTAATTTATAATGGCAAAGATCACATTTTCTTGATTTAATTTTTCAATAGTAAATATCTTCTTTTTAATTAAATATTATTTCCAATAGAAAGGCCAACAAATTGTAACTTGTAGTCACTATAGCCCGATTTCACTTGTGCACTGTCCACTGTATTATAGGTTACAAAAGCTACTGGACAAGTCACTGAAGCAAGCTGTGGAGACAAGGTGGAATACCAGACTCACAATGCTCCAGTCTGTAAATGATGCTCTGAGGTCTGGCAAGCTGCATGATGTCCTGCTTCGCCGAAATGAACTACGGTATCTCAACAACATAGATTGTGAGCTTCTTGACGACATCATCCAACTTCTGAAACCTTTTGACGAGTCTACCAGGCACCTCTCCACTGGTCAGATTCCTACCCTTCACCTCGTCCTCCCGACCAAGGCAACCCTGCTGAGGTGTTTGTCCATCCAGGATGGAGACAGTGAGATTGTGAAAGAGGTAATACATTGCTTGTGTTTTTTTTTTGTTTAGTTTTTTGTTTAGTTGGTGGTCATTCAATTAACAAAACAGGAGCTCAGCCCCACCCAATAACAGTGATTAAGACAAAGAAAAGAATTGAGAGCCTGATGTTGTCTAAGAGGAACAATGTATAAGTTAAATTTAAAACTTCTCCATGCCTGAAACCAAGCATGACCTGCCCACCTGAGAACTTCTATGCCACCCATTAAAGATGTTGCATAATGTGCAATTCATATGCCATTATCATGATATCATTGCATCATTATATGATTTCACTGCTTTTGTCCTAGCTGAAAAGGAAGTTAGCCCAGGCGGTGGAGTTGAAATTCAAAATCCACCTGTACCATAAGGGAGCCACAGCTCTCTCTCCTAGCCTGAGGAGTTTCTTGAGGAAAACTCTCTGTGGTCAGGAGTATGAGGAGGTCACCAAAACCCTGGCAGCACTCACAGAAACAGCAGGGACAGAGGGGAGAGTGAGAGTCCGTGTAGAGAAAGAGGGTGAATGACACTAGCATCAACAGAGCACTCACAGAATAATTTAAATTAATCTAATGACAAAATGTCTTCCTTTCACTTATTCAAGTGTATGCATTACCTAATCCTTAATGTCTAATATAGATAATACTTCTATTAGACAAATAAGTATGTTAAACTTCAAAGAACTATGATGCAAATGGAAATGTTCTATAATAAGCTGTCTTTTTTTCGAAAGGTCGACCCCCAGAGGCAGGAGCCCCAGAGGTGCATAACTTCTTTGCAAGTTGTGTTGAAGAGGAGGAGAGGGAGGAGGATAGAGGCGATGCGGAGTCATGGAGCCGGCAGTTGGTGCTACAGTACATGAGTGACTCTAATTTGACACGCTTCCAGTCTCTTCTAGACTTCTGGCAGGAGAGGTCAGGTGGGCTAATGCCAGTTGCCAAGAGGCTGCTAGCAATCCCGGCAACAAGTACTCCTTCTGAGCGGAGTTTCAGTGTTGCTGGGAGACTGATCGAGGAGAGGCGTTCCACCCTCAATCCAGAAAATGTTGATGCACTTTTATTCCTACATAGCAACATATAAAGTTCCTTTTTTTTTCTTTTATTCTTAGGATCCCCATTAGTACCTGCGTCAGCATCGGCTACTCTTCCCCGGGATCCGACATACGCACAACAAACACATTTAAAATAGCATGGACTCATTTTGCAATAATGAATTAGTTAGCCCTAATTGCTTTCTGGGCAGTGTTTTCTTGCAAATAATAAATAAAATCCAGAGTGGCGAACCAGACTGAAATGGCAGTTGTATTTTTATTTAATATTTGAATCTTATGCATTTTTTTTCTTTTTCCAAATAAAACTTTCCAATATTAGCATAGATGAACTGTTCCTGTTGGCATTTTTTAAAAATAAAACTGCAGACTACAAAGTAATCTTAAAATAATCGGGAGAAGATCAAATCAAATATAGTGTTTGCATAGAGACTCAAAGGGGGAAAAATGGGAGCAGTACAGGAGTGGGAGTCATTTTGAATGGGAGCGGGATGGGAGTGGGAGTCACTTTACTGGGAGTGGGACGGGACAGGAATTTTTTTTCCCCTCTGGCCCGGGATTGGGACAGGACGCAAATTCTCTGTGGGAGTGGGACGGGACAGGAATGAACATCCACTCCCGTGTCACCCTCTAATCCGGACACACACAGATCCAAGTCTTTAACGATATTTTGAGACTGTTCCATCAGAGATGATCTAATTTGGATCAACATTCAGTGAAAATGCTGCAGTGGTATGCGAAGAAATCGTCTCATTGAGAAAGTTGATCCCCGATCAGATCGAAGATTTTGACACGCATGATCACCATATTTGTAATAGGGATCGACCGATATGGATTTTTTAGGGCCGATGCCAATACCGATTTTTTCCATCATCCTTAGCCGATGACCGATTACGGACTGCCGATTTTCTTGGGCCGATATTTGTGGCCGATACCGCTTTTGCTCCCACAATTTACATCAAAAAATGACACAATGATAAGTATCACAGGTCTCGAGTTAGACAAACATTTAATGAAAAGTTTCAACCAGCCATCGATGTGATGGCTGCTCCTCCCCATGACGTGCGCACCCCCCCCCCCTCCCCCCCTCGCGCGCACACACACACACACACACACACACACACACACACACACACAAACAAACACATCAGCTGAGCAGACGCTGACTGAAAAACTCTGTTACTGCTGGATTGATAACGGCAGCAAACGTCTCTGAATACGTTTTCACAAAACACTGACACAAATTAGTTCAACTATAAAACATTTCTCTCATCATTTAAGTTCCTCTAGTGCACACTAAAGAAGATGTCTCTGATTGCAGACATGGCTGCGCCACTCCGCTCTGAGGGAGAGAGCACACAGCAGGGCTGAAATTAACTTTTTTCCTTGGTAGCACTGCGCTCCTGAGTTCAAAAAGTCAGGAGCGCGAGCAAAAATTTGGGAGCGCACAAGCCGAAATCAAAGAGGCACCAACAAATATATTTTTTAATGTTTAAAAAGACTACATTATAACACTCCACATTAATAATACAACTGTCTCCAACAAATGAAAATTATTAAACAAAATGAGAGTCTTGAGTTCATTGATTAACAAAGGTTTCCACTACATTGGCTTTATGCCATATCTGGAGGCCAAGATTTAAAACTCCTTGCTCTCTGTCCTTCCATCCATCTCCTCACTGCGTGTGAGGCATCAAATATGTCCAGAGGACCCTCCACACTGATCCGAATCAAATCTTCAATTGTGTTAGGGTTAAATGCAGATCTGACGTCCTTTTTTTCGCCTCAATATTGCATTATGAATCAGTCCACAGTAGTGACTTTGCTATTTGTTGGCTTACTATGACATAAGCAGACTTTATAATGAGTTGGATATGTTTGTTTTAAGATAGCCCATGCCACACGCCCAGGCGCGTCTCTAGGACTGAAGATTGGTGAGGCCCAGAGCTCCCCTTAATTACTAACCCTGACTTGCACGCAATCATTCGCATAATTGACAAACAATCCGTCCAGGATTTTCCTGGGTTTTTTTTCCCCCCGCAGTAACTTTTTCAAAAAGTGGCAATGAAAGTTGCAGTGACTTGGCAATTTATTTTTTGTCCGCGAGAAATTTGCGTGGATTGATTGAATTTGCTTTAATAGTTGCAATCGCGACATGCAATTTCCTTGAAGGACTGAGCAAAAGATTCACTTCGAGAACACGCGGGTACGGTACGGTACATTTCGGTACGGTGACAATCATTAATCTGGAAGCGTAATTTCGTGCATTTAAATCTGCGTTATTCAGAATTGCACATAGACGTTTCAAATGGTCTTTTATTTTATTTAAACGAAATGATCATAGAACGCCAGTTAAATCACTTGATGTGTGGAAAAGGTAGCGCAGACGTTTGAGAGCATTTTGTCTTTCATAAAGCGTTGAACAATTTTTGAGTGGCCTAAATAATTTTTTCCGATCTGAATTTTATCCGTGATTTAGTCGTCAATAGATCTTATGGAGAGAGAAACCGTAACTTCGATTGCCAGAGGATTATTGTCAAAATTGGAAAACGTGTTAATAACGGAAGATAACGGAGTACAAACCAGGAACAATCCTTGACGCAAAGACATGGTCCGGGCTCCACGAATTATCACTTCCAGAGACGCCACTGCACACGCCATTGTCTTCTAATTTATGCATTTTCAGGAAAACGTTGCGTGTACTTGCAAATATATAAACGTTTACTGGTCTAAAGCCGCACTGTAAAAAATGTATGTTGATGATTTTTGCAGATAGGATACTGAAGATATGAGCGAAGAAACCGAGATGGAGATTTTAGGGCTGCGCAAACACCGAGCCGCGAGGCAGCATATTTTGATAAGTTGCAACTATTAACAGAACACCGGACCTACTCGTTTACGCACGTTTGTCACAGTATTTTCTGTGTTTCGTGCTTTCTCCATGTTTGGAAGGACGTTCACGTTAAAAGTGTTTGGACTCAGTTGATAACGCGCTGTTAACAGCGAGATTCGGGCCATTATCTTTACAATGAACACGGTGCACTTCACCTTCTTATAACCTCAGCCATTCAACATTTCGATGCAACTCTTTGCGAAAATAATCAACTGATTTCGCCGCCCATTCATCCGAATCACCATCATGATTCAAAGGTAAGGATACCCAAAAAAAGAAGTTTCTAGTTGCTCTTCGTTTCATTTTCCTTTCAAATCTTGTGCAAAGCTACAATAGTAACTCTTATTCCCGCGTAATAGATTGATTTGGTTACTGTCAGCTCGAGGGAACACACTGGGTTCATTCTTGTACCGGTGCGCCCGGCTGCAGTATGTCCAGTAGATTCATGCACTGCTCCGAGACGTACGCCCTGCTCTATTTAAGCTGCAGCAGCGGCTGGCATGCCTTCTGACTACCAACTGTACCCGAAGAGGCGATTAATTGGATGGGGAAAGCGCACAGTGTTGAGCCCTGCACATACACACACGACACAAAACGCATTTAACCTCAGCCTGGTGTTTGCTGAATAAAACTCCTACAAACACCATGGAACTGAATTGACAACATTGACATTACTTAATCCTTAAACCGCTGTTCGTTACATCTGTACATACTACGTCAACAGCTCCCTAAATACAATAGTAAGCACTTTTAAAGACGAGGCATTCAGCAGCATTCCCGTTTTTCTGACCCACAAACTAAACTATGTTTGCAAGCACGTGTATAACATGGCAAATACTTGGCATTTATGTTTCCTATTTCAAAGTGGGAGTCAATACTTCAACTAAGTTTAACAGTGAGAGGCTAAGTGAAATTTTAAAACACCTTGTTCTAAGGCAGCCACTGCATTCACCATTTTTCCAGTGGGGAATGCGTCTGCACGTGCTGCAGGGTCTTCCGGCAACACAGAGCTGCCCCTGTATGCCTGTCTGTAAATCATGGCGCGGAAAAATACATCGGCGAACCCACGCGCGAATCAGGTCAAAAATGCAAATATCGGCCTAATATATCGGCTGGCCGACGTATCGGTCGATCTTTAATTTGTAATGTATAACCCTTGGGCCAAGATCTACCTTTTTTTTTGTAGATTTAATCAAGATCCGTTCATTAGTTTCAGAGAAATGTCACTGAGTGTATAAATAAAGATCCGGATCCAGATCATCACAAAAGGTCTTCCATGGACCGAGATCTACCTCTGGTGAAAATTTCATGAGATCCGTCCAGTAGTTTCTGAGAAATCCTGTCCACAGACAGACAAATAAATAAAACGACTCGATCGCATAACCTCATTGGTGGAGGTAACAAGACAAAATACTCATACACCAAGACATGGATAAAATTACTGCAAATCTAAAAGTGTCCATGGAGTTTTTCGGTCTGCTGCCATATCCAGTGATCGGCGTCTTCTTAAGTCCATTAGTATTTGTTTCACTACTACAGGAATGTTAATTACAGTTTGCCTCATAATCATTTTTCATCTCATTTTTCATATTTTAGAATTAATGATACAAATAATTAAGCAATAGAGTTGCTTGGTCTCTTCTGAAAAATCCTCTTTAAAAAAACGCCAAAAAATATTGATTTGATGTCCACATCAAAACAAACCAATTTGTGACATACTTTTCCATATTCCTCTGATTCTGTAACAATTTATTAAAAGATGTTCAATTGTTTCGTCCTCTGCACAATTTGCCATTGGACAGATTTTTGTTGTGACAAAGCAACTCCATTTCACGACTACACGTACTGGTAGTCTTCCGACAGATATCAGCCAAGTTGTATCTCTCAGATTTTCAGACAGCTATCTACAATTGATATTTTTAATACACAGTTCACTTTCAGTAGAATTAAGAATTTTATAACTCATTATTCCAACGAAGAGGTGAGTGTTAATTATTTTATAAATCTTTTTATTTGGGAGTCCATACCAGTCAATTTTAAGATCTTTAAACCTAAAAGTAAAGTCTCCATAAATAAATTTAAAAAGGGTACCCCTCCTCTGGCTCTATTTTACTTTTTTCCCAAGTTGTTACATCTCCCACCCAAAAAGCACCACGTTTTATACTACAGGCGACATTCTTACAAAAGGCTATTTTCAATTTGCACCCAAGTTCGACGGCTCCAAGCCCTCCGTATTCTCTGGGTTTATAAAGCAACTCTCTTTTTGTTACTTCTCTATTTGTTCCCCATATTAATCGTACGCACATCTTATTTAACTTCTTAATGCAGTTATCAGTAAAGGAATAAATAGTTGATAAGAAAAGTAGTTTTGAGATCACAAAGATTTTTATAATATTAATACGCAGTTTACAGTTTGCTATTTTATTACTCCACTTCTCAATTTCTTCTTTTATTTCTTGTTCTATAAATTCCCAATTTTTTCCCCTGCAATTTCCATTTGTGATGACAACACCCAAAATTTTAATATTCTCTTTAACATTAGTATTTAAATGAGGTGGTTGTCCGTGACCAATCCAGACGCCTTCCGTTTTGTCTTGATTTAACCTTGCACCAGAGACTTCTTCATACATTTTGAAGTGATCATTTACAATATCCAATTCTTTTTGGTCTCTAACAAAGACTGTAATATCGTCTGCATATGCAGAGATCACGACTCTTGCTCCAGTACTTATCTGTACACCAGAAAGTCGGGGGTCATTTTCAATTTGGTTTAGAAGTGGAGTAATTGCCAGAACATAAAATGCTGCACTCAAGGGTCACCCCTGTTTTACACCTCTTTCAACTTTAAAACATTCTGTCAAAACACCGTTCATGTTTATTTGCACCATAGATTTTAAATACAGGAGTTGGACCATGCTGATAAAATCTTCAGGGAAACCATATGCACCCATTGTACAACAAAGATATTCTCTTGAAATGTAATTGAAAGCTTTCTTTTGAATAAGACCCAACACAAAGAAATCACGGTCATGTGAACAAGTAAGTATATCCCTTAATACACTTCTATTGTCCCACATATATCTACCTTTAATAGCACAGGTTTGTTCTTTGTCAATTAAGTCTTTAAGAAAGCCATTCATCCTATTCATAATAATTTTGGCAAAGATCTAGTAGTGAACATTCATCAAAGTTAAATTTCACTAATTATCCAATATCGTATGATCACCTTTTTTGTACAGTAGGGACATAACACCATGATAAAAGGAATCATGCAAGAAACCTTTCTTCAAACCTTCATTAAATATGTTAGTCAATAATGTCGCGATTTCCTCAGAGCATATTTGGTCAAATTCAGTCGGGAGTCCGTCGGGGCCTGGTGCCTTACCTTTATTTAGTTGCGCAATTGCGCTTAACACTTCCTCTTTCTTAATTGCACTTCCCAACGAACTCGGGCTTGACTTTTGTTCTTTCCGAATTGCGTCTAAAAAGGTAACAATTTTTTCTGTATTCGTCTCAATCATTGAGTAAGATTTCTCACAAAAAGTTTTCACTAAAGCTCTTTTACTCATTTCATCACGAATTATGTCACCTTTTTCATTTCGAATACCACTTAGAAACTTAGTTTTCCTTTTGTTTTTTATATTCACTGATTACATTTGCCGTATTAAAGGACCCAAACAAATTTGGGTTGTAACCAGCTTGTACATGGGCATTCAAGAAGGCTTCATCATTAAAATTAGCTAATTACGATTTAACTTCACACAAATGGTTTCCATCCTGGAATGTTTTATTTTCTTTAAAGTGCAAAGTAATATACTCAACCATTAATGATTTATATTTCTCATTTCATTTGAAATGTAGGGCCTTACATTTGAATTTAAAAAACTCTTTCATCCTGTACTTCAGGATACCCCAGAGATCCATGTCAGACTTCGTAAAAGCTCTCAAGTCTTCAATTCTACCAATTTCAGATATCTATTCAACTAACAATTCATTATTTCTTAAGCGCTGTGTATTTAGTTTCCAGTAGCCTCGTTTCTCTTTTGAGCCTATTTGCAATAAGGATACAACAGCTAAGTGATCAGATTTAATCAATAATTCAGTGTTATAATCATGAACAAAACATTGCTTAGAAACATAAATGCGATCAATTCTTGTTTTATATCCAGACTCTATTCGCGTATAGCCAATCTTATCAGGAAAGAGTACACGGAATGCGTCTTATAAATCACAAGTATCGCATAATTTTTGAAGTGCTTTGCCTTCGAGAGATTTTGAAGACTCCAGAGGACTCGCGGTCATTTGCTTCTGTCACAGTATTAAAATCACCACATAATAATTTGTTAAAAATGCGCATTTTCCCAGCTCGATCTGGCGGCGTATATACATTCACTATTCTCAATTTTTCACCCTTCATAAATCAATCGACAAGTAGCACTCGGCCAGGTATAAATTCGGGAACCTTTATAACTTCCGATCTGCACCCAAAGAGGATTCCAACACCATCAGCTCTGTCGTCTCCAACGGAGAGCACCGCATTCCCTTCAGACCACATAAATTTAATATCATTCATATCGTCAACAGTACTCAACCTTAGCTCCTGAGTGCAAATAATATCAAACTTTGTATGAAAGAGAGAATTAATTTTCTCAAGACAATTAAACATAGATTTCATGCCACGAACATTACATGATACCACAGAGATGTAAACCATAATTAAGAGAGTAAGTATTGAGTGCTGTATTACGAAAGCATATTCAGCCCAAAAAGAGAATGGGTCACTTTTTCACAAATTTCCGTTTTACCATACCTTTGATTTCTTCTGGCGAAAGAATTCGCTTTGTACCCTTTTTAGTTATGAGAGATGGAAGGAAATGTTTCAGGGAGAGGAACACCGCTGAAAGTCCCAGAAAATTTATGTGAGACTGCTAGAGGCCAATACTCCAGCGGCCCCTCACAGACCGGCCCCCGTGAATTCCGCCCCAACCCGTCACGCTGGCGTCTGTAGTGACCACCTTCCTGAACAGAACCGAGCCCATTGGGACCCCCTGGGTCAGAAAGGTTGGGGCCCGCCAGTGACGCAGTGCCCTGGCGCACTCTGGTGTGACTAAGACTCTCCGCGCGCCGTGACGCACGGGATCTAGCCCGCATGAGGCCACCCAAAGCTGGAATTCTCTCATGTGGAAGCGACCGAGACGGATCACGAGGATGGCAGACGCCATCAGTCCGAGTAACCGAAGACACAATCTGAATGGAACAGACCTGCCTGGATAAAAAAGCGCGAGGCATGCCCTGAAAGCTTTCACCCGTTCCGCCGAGAGGCGCGCTGTGAAAGACACCGAATTCAGGGATATAACCCCAGAAAGATTGCATCTTGCGCTGGGGACAACATGCTTTTCTCCCTGTTTATCACAAAACCCAGATCGACTAGGTGCTGTGTGAGAATACGCGTGTGCGCCCTGGCTTCCTGCGCCAAAAGCAGCCAATTGCTGCTATTGGGGCTATTGCTGCCTCCGTGCACTGCACGAACACCCTCGGGCTTAATGCCAGACCGAAAGGGAGCACGCGATACTTGTAGCAGATCCCCTGGAAAGTGAACCTCAGATACTTTCTGTGGGGAGGGTAGATTGGGATGTGGAAAAACGCGTCTTCTAGATCAACTGAAGTGAACCAATCGTTCTGACATACAAGATGCAACAGGGATGCGTGTGTGAGCATCCTGAACTTGTACTTCCTGAGATATTTGTTCAGAGCCCGTAAATCCAGGATAGGGCGAATACCGTTCCCCCACGTTTGGGGACTAGGAAATACCTGGAGTAGAAACCGCTCTGACATTGTGCAGGAGGGACAATGCAGATTGCTCCTTTGTTTTTCAGTGAGATAATTTTCTCCTGCAAAACACGAGCTGACTCTCCCTGAGCCTGGGAGTGTATAACGCAGGCAAATTGCAGGGGGGACAGCGGCGAATTGCAGCCTGGACCCCCTCGAAATCGTCCTTAACACCCAGGGTGGGGCTGCCAGTGCGGCCCATCTCCGCCATCTGAGGGAGAGAGGTGATGTGCACTGCAGCCCTTCCACCACAAGAGGGCCCAGCCGTGGTGCGGTGGCGCCCTCTTGTGGCAGAATGACAAAGCCCCCGGGTGACGTGCCCTGCAGCCCTCCCACCACAAGAGGGCCCAGCCGCGGTGCGGTGGCTGTGGCGGCGTATTTATTTTGACAGATTTGGCTTTTTTTATTTTCAGCTGCGCCCTCGGGACTCGGCCTGGCTGCAACAGCGGGACAAAATTTATTCTCTTTGTGAAAACTTGTGTGTATGTGCGTGCTTGTGGACATGAGAGAGGTACAACCGCTAAACCCTCCGACGTCAAATGTCCATCCCTCCCAGCTTGCACTGGCACGGTCCGAGGCAGCTGGGAGATAGGGGCATGGGGAGCCCCTGGGTGCACGCCCGAAAGCCAAACAGGTGGAGCCGGAGAACGGGGAACTTCCAGCTGCATCACCAGTGGAGAGAGGGGGGGTCAGGCCGCTCTCTTCTTTTTCCTGGCCTGGCTGCTGGCGGCATGCGCGGGTCGCGCAGGCGCAGCTGCAGCCCGGGGCCGAGGGCTTTTTGGACCAGCCGGGCCGACCTGGCGGGGTGGGCTGGGGCCTCAGCTGTTTCGGTATTTTAAACTGCGAAACCTGTGAAGCAGCCTGTGCGAAGGTCTTACGCTGTGCAGGCGGAAGAGGAGCAGGGGGCTTTCGAGGGAGGCAGAGCTGGAGAGCTTCATCCTCCTTCTTTTTAGCTTCGCACCGCCATTGCATAGAAGCCAACGCGGGACTAAAGATCCCCTCAGGGACAATGGGCATGTCCAGGATGTCGTCCTGCTCCCTGTCCGACAGGTTGGCGAGGTTGAGCCACCGCGCCCGTTCCTGCAGGACCATGGTCCCCAGCGCTTTTCCCGTGGCCTGGACCGCGCAGCGTTGGACACAGAGACACAGGTCGGTGACGACCAGTATTTCCTCCCATGTAGCTGGGTCCTGAGTTAGCACAAAATCCTCGCACAACTTAGCCTGATAAGCCGTGAGTAGGGAGAGGACATTGAGCGCTCTGGCCGAAAGCGTAGCCGCCTTATAGGCCTTTTCAGTCAAGGCTGACTGAAAACGGTCCGACTTGGACGGCAGACTGGGGCTCCGAGAGGACACCTCTGACAGGCGGGGGTGAAGGTGCGCCGCCACGGGTGGCTCCATCGGAGGCATGCGGAGCAAACCCAGGCTCTCCATCGCCTCACAATCGAGGGACGAGGCACCGGGAACTGGGCTCCTGCTGCTATAAGGGCGGTCTTTCCACGAGCGCTCAACCTTATCTAGCAGCTCCGGGAAGACAGGGAGAAGTTGTTTGGTCGCACTCTTGGCCAAGGGCAGTTTCTTCCCCTCGTAGCGGGATCTGGTGGTCTCAGCTACGACAACGGGCCAGGGGATGTCCAGCCGGGAAGCAGCGCGTTTGCACATGTCGAGCATGTCCGAGCTGGGGAGAGGAGAAGCTGGTGTGCTATTCTCATCTCCATCCCGAGAGGTGATGCGCAGCCCGAGCCAGAGTAATGAAGACGTCGTCATCTTCTTCATCCTCTGATATGAGGAGTTCAGAGACGCCATCTTAATCGTCCCCATAGTCCAGTTCTAGGACGTCTTCCTCACACGGGGGATCCGCGGCTAGGTCGAGCTGGGAGCCCCAGCTAGCGCTAGCCTCCGGAATCGCCACCGTAGCGACCGCCAAATCCTCTTTGCCCTCGGCGGCAGCGCCGTCGGAGAGGAGGAGGGGGTCAAATCCAGACAAGCTAGCCTGGCGGGCTAGCCGTCTGCGGAGATTTTTCGCCGTAAACACCGCGCAGTGTTGGCACGAGCTGGGACGTTCGATAGCCATATGGGCATGTTCCAGCCCAAGGCAGCTCGAGCAGACCTGGTGTGGATCTTTACTCGAGATCTTGTTCCCACAGTGACAGGGACGGGTCCCGGAGTCTCCGTGCCCCTTGGTATGGGGGTTTTTGGCCTCCATTCCTAGCTAGCTGGTGTGCAAGTCGGGAGACGAGGCAGCCAGCTGGTGTGCTAACTTAAAAGAAAACCGAGAGGTAGTTGGTGTGGTAGCGCTCGGAGCTCGACGTGCCGTGGTGAGGCGTCGAGTGAAGAAAACCGAGAGGTAGCTGGTGTGCTAGCCTTCGGTACTCGACGTGCCGTGGTGAGGTGTCGAGGACAGTGCTGACCAAGCCGTGGAGGGCAGGAGAGCATTGAGTCCGGTCTGGTGTGACCGACGAAGCAAGAAGGTATCCAAAGCTAGTAGCGCCCGGCGACAGAAAATCCGTCTGTGGACAGTTAAGCTAACCAGCCCTGGACGCGAGATATGCTCTGAGTGAGAAGAGGTGTTTGAATGACGTGGTGCCGTCCGCATGAACTATTTAAGGTGGGTGCACCACCTGGGTGGACGGACACGTTCACCTGCCAATTAGGATTGGCGTAATGAGATTAATGCTTCTGAGGCTGCAGCGAGGCGTGCATCCCATAGCAAGACATCGAGCGAAATATTATGAAAGAGAACTTGACGATGACAGTAATTTCATTGACTGAGATGGCTGTACCTCCCAGTCGTTCCATTTTGCCTCTTGAGAGGCCAGTACTTTGATAAATTTCCTGAGGGCGTTCTCTTGGTAAAAGAAATCTAGAATTCACGCCGGTTAGGTTATGCAATAAAGGAGTATATTTCTCTTGGATTGAGCATCGAGGAGTCAAAAAGGAGTTTGTCGCCAACAAAATCCCAGGAGGGAGGATCTCCGTCCCCAATGAATTTCAGCCTCGCCCAAAATTTCCCAACGTGAGAGGCAAAGGAAGCCATGTTTAAAAGTGATTTTGAAGAGAAAGAGACAAAAAGGTTCACCTCCACCGCCGCGTAAGCGGGGTGGGGGTTGTTATGGCCCCAATTTGTTATTACATTTACAACATAACAGCAACAGCAAGGGATGACATACACAGTTTTAAAACTTAAACACATTTAATTAACAAAGACAACAACTAACAATAACCTACAACTAATGACCAAGATTGAACACAACAAAAACAGAAATATTTACAGTCCCTCTTTGTTGGGACCATTTTGTATTGAAAAGAAAAATTTTGCCTTTATGAGTCAAAACTTTTCCCTTTTGGAATGGAGGTGTGATGTGAATAGAGGCCACTAGATGGCAGTATTGACCTTTCTTTTATTAAGCCCAGACTGGAGCTAGGTTTAGACATGTCCTGCACATGTCTGGGGCAAGTCCCCGAAAATAAAAAAAAGAGGTCTAAATGTGGGTGGGGTCTGCAAAAGAGTATATAACGAAAAGAATTGAGACAGTAAAGTAGTAGGAGAAATTGCAAGGAGAAGAATACATGTGACCAGACCTGACATTTCTGTTCAAGACCTGTGAAGTTTCTTTTGTGGATTTTTGCCTGTGTTTGAGCATTTTCCTCACCCAGGACATCACCAAGCCACCCCACCAAAACAAGGGACTGTAAATATTTCGGTTTTTCTTGTAAATCAATCTTGGTCTTAGTTGTAGATAGTAGATAAGTTAGTTGTAATTGTCAGTTTAATTAAATGTGTTTAAGTTTTTAAAACTGTGTCATCCCTTGCTGTTGCTGTTGCTGTTGTGTTGTAAATGTAATAACAAATTGGGGCCATAACAGTACATATTCCCAACAGACCACTCTGAGGGCCCCCATGACCACTCTTCTGAGAATCTGCTGACATCCCCTTCGTCCTTTAAATGTATTAAACAAATATCTGCCTGTATTGCACTCAATGAAGTGAAAACCGCTGCTCTTTTAATGGGATCCCGCAGACCTCGCACATTAGCTGTGATGATGGAGATCTCCATAATAAAGAAAAAAAATGAAACACCGTGAGCTAAACACTGAGAACATCATTACTCATTATCAACTCTGCTCTTCCCCTTCCCCACTGCCTCCCTCCATATCACTCATGTCACCCTTACTCCCCTGATTCATCCCCGTTGTCTCCACAAAACCCATCACATTCCACCCCATCATTAACTTTGAAGGAGAGCCAATTCCCTCCTCCATTGCTCTGCTTTCATCTCCTGAACCATCCTCCTCCAAATCTGCCAGCACTCCATATTTTTTTTTACCTCAACACTTCCACTAGGTCTAACTTTCCTAGGATAAGCCACAGAATCATCTGGCCCACGCTTCCGAGACACCCCTCCTGAGACTTTGATAAATCCCTCCTCCTCAACCATACTCTCCGCCCAGTCCCCTGGGGTTTCCCAGTCCACAGTCGTGGGAAAAACCTCCCTTTCCTCCACAGACACCCCCCCCCCCCCCTCTTCTTCTTTTCCCCCGTCTCCTGAAGGGGAAAACAGCTCATGTGATTTTTCTGCTTCCACACGGGCTCCAGACTTAGACCCCCCCAGTACATGTTTCCTCAATATTACTGACCCCTTGCCCCACTACCCCACTCCCCCGACCTCCCTCTGGCCCAAATATTTGAGAAAACCCCGATCTAGTTGAAAAAACTAAACTTGGAACCGAAGGACGCATTGATATTAATTTTGCGGCAGAACCAGGAGAAGATCTCTCCATGTGAACAGAGCTTCACCCCAAACCACTGGCCTGCCCGTCAGGCCCTGCAACCGAAACCTAACCTAACCTAACCTAACCTAACCTAACCTAACATAACATAACATAACATAACATAAATGGCAAGAACAGGCCTTTCAGGCCAACTAAGCTCGCCAGATTCTTTTTACTATTGTGAATATATCCCTTCAAATACTAAATGACTCAATGTTATCTAGCTTTGGGTCAAGCCTGCTTTTGAAAACCCCCAAGGTTTCTGCCTCAACAATATGGTCAGGCAAGCTATTCCACATTGAAATTACCCTTTGGGTGAAGAAATATTTCAGAATATCAGTGCTAAATTTACCCTTGGTCAACTTCCATTTGTGACCCCGAGTTCTACTAACAACACTTGGCCGAAGGAATCCTACATGATTCACTTTGTTAATCCCTTTAACATATTTAAAGACCTCAATCAAATCACCCCTGAGTCTCCTTTTCCTAAGACTAAAGAGATTAAGGATTTTCAGCTTCTTCTCGTAGCTTTTATCTTTTATACCTGGAATAAGCTTAGTGGCTCTTCTCTGAACTTTCTCTAGAGCCTCTACATCCCTCTTAAAGTATGGTCCCCAGAACTGTACACAATACTCCAGGTGTGGTCTAACGAGCGTGTTGTACAGAAGAAGCATCACCTCCTCAGATTTGTACTCAATACTTTTGGCAATGTATCCGAGCATCCGATTAGCTTTTTTAACTGCTACGGCACAATGGCTAGAACCTGTGAGGGTTTGGTTAACAATCACTCCCAGATATTTCTCTTGTGCGGCACATTCCAGTTTTAAACCTCCCATGAAGTAATCCTGTCTAATGTTTTTATTACCTATATGTACAACATTACATTTTGCTAGATTAAATTTCATTTGCCATATTTCTGCTCAATTCTGGATTCTATCCAAATCGTCCTGGATCACTTTAGTGGACCCTAGACTATTTGCCAAACCCCCCAATTTAGTGTCATCTGCAAATTTAACCAATCTGCTCTCAATATTCCTATCAAGGTCATTAATGTAAATGAGGAATAGCAGGGGTCCCAACACCGATCCCTGGGGGACGCCACTCCCCACCATACCCAGCTCAGATGAGATATCACAGACCACTACTCTTTGTGTTCTGTCCTGTAACCAGTTTTGAATCCACTTCAGAATACCTCCTGTAACTCCAATGGAGCTCATTTTAAAAATTAGTCTCTTATGCGGTACTGTATCGAATGCTTTCTGAAAGCCTGACCACTAGCAATGCTTGGCACTGCAGGAATTTCAACCCTTGGGTCAACTCTTTGAGATTTCTCTGGAGTTTCACCCGAGACTATTCCTTGCAGAGGAGACTCCATCTCCAAACCTGTATTTTTCTCTACAGGTCCCGCCGCCACCGTTTCCACCTCAGGATTTCTGTCCCTTGAACTCAGTCTCTGATTAAGAAGAGAATCACTCCCTCCGACCTCCAGGGCAGATGTTGAGGCCTCCGCTCCAGCAGAGGGCTCTACTTGCAGTAACGCCTTCTCTCTTCCTCTAGGAAGTCTCTTCCTCATTACCGGTTCACCCACGTCAGCTCTGAACAAACTTGCAAACGATATTGGCCTCTCGGGACACGCCTGGTATAAATGATCCGTACTTCCACACATGCTACAAGCTTTAGGGGCCTGACAATCCTTTGCCAAATGTCCCACAGCACCACAGATTCTGCACCTTTCAGTGCTGCACACCTCTTTAATATGTCCAAACAAACCACAGCGCCTACAGTACAAAGGCTGTCCTGGGTAAAATAAATACCCCTTATCGGGGCCAATTGAAAAAGTACCTGGTGGGTTCGCAAAACTTCCAACTCCCAGATGGTCTCGTTTAAAACGCACCATAAACCTTCTCTTACCATTCCAAATGCCATATTTATTTTCTATTTTCTTTCTCTGCTCAACATGAGCACAATACCTACTTAAAAAGGCAACAATATCCTCCTCCCTCACATAAGGTTTATAGAGGTGAATCGTTAAAGGTCGTAAAGCCTGTGCATGAAGCAAAATTACCTTTACACCTTTTAACGCAGGTGCATCCTTCCTCTCAGTATACCGAGCGTACATATTGAAACCAATTAGCTTCCACATAAAAAGTCACATCAAAAAAACCCCTGCTGGAGAAATCCTGCAAACAATACACATTTTCTGTACTTACTTTCAGAGTCTCCTTCAAAATCTCTTACACAAAATAATCCAAAGTGATGTCCGTCTTTCTCCTCATACCTTCCATCTCAAATCGCACAGTGTTGTAAAGCCGCAACCTATGGGCCGGAAACTCCTCTTCCGAAGAAGCCATATCGATGATACTCCCTCCTAATTAAGGTATCTCCCCTGCCAGGTAAGTATGAATTGTGCCACGCCAGGGAGGGGTGCAAGCTGCTAAATAACCCGCTCACTCTCATGGTGTCTGAGAATTCCCAGGATTCCCCCGAGCCTTGCCATATTGGCACCCGGTTTTTGCGCATTTGACCATATTTTGGCTGTCAAATGAATTTTATCACCTTGTAATAACCAAACCTCTAATTTTCCTCAAAATACAGCTCCTAATTCAAATATTGCAACTCATGAGTCAGTTTACGCCCATGGTGTAAGGCTGTGCGAACCCCCTTTGATCTTGCCGAACACTCAGACTCTGGCTTTTGGGCTGTCAGGTTAGGAGCAGCTCTCCAGCCAATACATTTATTTTGTCACCGCGTGTCAGAAAAACCCCAACAACTACCTTAATAACTGGATATGCTGTTTTCAGGGTCCAATCGGATTGCATCAGGAAAAGGTTGAATGCAGCGTCCAGATCAGCAGGGTACTGGGGATATTTCCTGGTGACGGGATTTCAATCCTTGCTGACATCACAGAATTCGACTCGTTTCATTTAAATAGCACGAATGGCTGGACCCCTGACAACATAACGCCGGTTGGCATTTAATTTTAACCGCTCACCATTTTGCGTTAATTTACTCTTCTACGTTAATATTTCCAGTTGTGCTGCCAGAAATTTTGGAAAGACAAATGCGCGCACAATTGTGGATATATTCAGACTGTTGATAATGAGCCTTTTTCCTCGTTTGAAACATCTTAAAAAATAATTGAAATTAAAGCGCGCTGCAGCCGGCATTCCCGGGCGGTATCGCACTCAGTACAGAGCTGGACAGGATTGGCTTGGCTTTCCAGAACAGACACGGGCAGGCTTTGTCAGAACCGAGATGGCAGTAAAAACTGAATTATTCATTCACTCACTTTGAGGACGGTCAGCAAATTAGCCTCAATTCAATGTAGTTATGCGTAAATTCCGTGACTGCACCCACAAAATCAAAGAATTCTACCGCGTGAATAAGTGAAATTTATTATTAACACAACAGCATTAGAGCGTACGCCTAGCACAGTCTGCATGATGAATGGATGAATGAATGAATGAATGAAATTTATTTCGGTTCAATTGCAACAAAAACAATTTAATAGATCAAAGGAAAGATTCAAAGATTTCAAACTCACTGAAAGGGTGTAGGCAGAAGCCAAAGCTTATTTAAGCCTACCCCTTCAACAAAACAGAACTATCCCCCCAAAAAAAAAAAAAAATTACAGCAAGAACAATGCTAATGCATTGTTGTTGTTTGCATTCATATTAAATTGATACAAAAACATTGACACATTAACAAACATAACCCATGTAAATACACATAAAGTGCAGATATATACATTATAACAGACATATTAACTAACATAATCCATGGCGTATTTCAAAACCACTTGATTCTTATCGAGTCTTTTGAGCCTTACCAAAGTTGTACTTGTTTTTTTTATTTTCAGAAGAAGAATTCCACAAATTTACCCCTGTAACTGACAAACAATGAGATTTGATAGTTGTTCGTATTTTTGGTTTTTTGTAAAATAAATGTTCCTCTAAAATTGTATTGACTGTCTCTCATCATAAATAACTTCTGGATACTTTCTGGTAATTGTCCAGATTAAGCTTTGTACATTGTTTGATCATACTGTTGTCCACTAAGTCTGAGAATTTTAGAATATTTAGCTGCAGAAATAGAGGATTGGTTGGTTCACGACAGGGTTTTTTTTACTGATAATTCGTTTGGCTTTTTTTTGTGACAGAAAAATGGAGTTTGTATTTGTTTTATAGGTGTTTCCCCAAACCTCTACACAGTATGTCATGTATGGGACAATAAGTGAGTAATAGAGAGTGCTCAAAGATTTCTGGTTTTAGAAGTCTTGAGCTTTATACAGAATTGCAATGGATCTAGACATTTTGGCTGTAACATGGTTTATATGAGATTTCCAATTTAATTTATTGTCAATCATCACACCTAGAAATTTATTTTCAGACACAGTTTCAATTTCAACTTCATTTATCGTGATCTTATAGTCATGGTTTGATGCCCGGTTTCCAAAAATCATGCATTTTGTTTTTCCAAGGTGAAGTGATAATTTATTGGCATCAAACCATTTTTTAAGCTTCTGAAGTTCACTCTCTACTGTATCCAGAAGTTGTTTTAGATGTTGCTCGCTACAAAAGATTGTTGTGTCATCAGCAAATAAAATAAACTTGAGTGCCTTGGAAACCAAACATAAATCATTAATATACAATATGAACAACAATGGCCCGAGTACTGAACCCTGTGGTACCCCACACGTGACTTTTAAAAGGTTTGAATTTGTGTTATTAATATGGACAAATCGGCACCTGTCATCCAAATTGCTCGTTAGCCAATCATGAGCCAGTCCTCGGATACCATATTTATGTAATTTAGACATCAATAAATTATGGTCAATGGTGTCAAATGCTTTTTGTAAATCTAGAAATATCCCAACCGTCTATTCATTTCTCTCTATAGAATTAATAATTTGTTCCATGAAATCTATAAGAGCAAGTGAGGTGGTTCTGTTTTTCCTAAATCCATATTGTTGTTCATAACGTATGTTGTTTTTGGAAATAAAATCATTAAGCCTTTTCACAAATATTTTTTCTAGAATTTTTGAAAACTGTGATAACAGAGAAATGGATCTGTAATTTGAAAACAGGTGTTTATCACCTGATTTGTAGAGGGATGATTTTTGCTATTTTCATTCCATGAGGAAATTTTCCTAGCATAAGAGATTGATTACAAATATAAGTGAAAGGTGAAACAATACAGTCAATATTTTTTTTAATCAAGGACATATCAAAACCATTCCAATCTGTAAATTTTTTACTTATAGTTTTGTGCACAATATAATTTATTTCTTTCTCATCAGTTGGTTTTATAAACATAGAATGAGAGTTCATAGCAATAACGCTGGGGTTTACTCCAACTATATTACATGGACAGGTGATTGAGTGTGATAAACCTTTCCCCACATCGACAAAATATTCATTGAAGCAGTTTGTTATTTGTTGATGTTCCTTTATCAGCGCATCAGTGCTGAAATAACAGTCATCTGGGCAGTTTCTTTTCCCTTTATCCTTTTTAATAATTTCATTTAGACGTTCATTTAGATTTTTAACATCAGACCTGTGTTTTTCAAGTGATTTACTATAATACTTTTTTTGTTGCTTCTCATAATACTTATTAATTTATTTTTGTATTTCTTATATCTGTTTTCAGCTTCTTTTGTTTTTTGTGTTTTATAAACTCCTTATGCAAAACATTTTTCTTTCTACAAGCATTTTTAAGTCCTTTTGTTATCCAAGGTTTGTCAGCATATTTACTTTTATCCCCTTTAACAACTAGTGGACAATGTTTGTTGTACAAGTTTGAAATAGTAGAAATAAAACTATCATACGATTCATCTACATTTTCAACAAAAACATCATGCCAGTCTTGATCAATTAGGTCCTTCCTAAGGCTATCAATAGCATAATCGGTTACACGTCTTCTCAAAATCATGTCATTTTGTTCCATATCAATTCCACTTGCAATATCATGGGCTACAAACACAGGTAAATGATCCGTAATATAATTTATGAGTAATCCACCAGTTAAACTCCCCTCAGTCACATTAATAAAATATTATCTATCAGAGTAGCAGTGTTTGCAGTTATCCTACGAGGATGTGTGATTGAAGGATACAAACCAAGGCAGAACATTGAATTTATAAAATTATCAGTTTGTGTTAGTCCATGAGGATTTAAAAGGTCGATATTAAAATCACCACAGCCAAAAACAAGCTTATTATTGTTAATTGAACTGTACATTTCTGACAGCTTGTCTTTCAATGTATCTATATTAGTAGCAGGTGCCCTATATACACAACTTATGATTATATTTTTAGCTTTCTCTGATTTAAATTCAACTGTAATACATTCCATAAAACCTTCTGTTGAAAATGAAATATTTTTTACAATTTCACAATGATGAGATGACCTGATGTATAATGCAACACCCCCACCCCTTTTATTAAGCCTGTTTGTAGTGAACAAATCATAACCCTCAATCTGCACTGAGGTAGTTTGTTCTTCAGTTAACCAGGTCTCCGAAACAGCTATGACAGAGAAGTTTTTGTTGAGTTGAGTTAAACAATCCTGGATTTTGGAGATATTCATAGGAAGGCTCCTACTATTGAAATGTATAACTGTAAATGTCCGATCGGGAATGACATTATTTTTAAATTGTTCCTCTGTGAAATGGGTGCACTGCTGTTTCATGTTGAGATAAAAATGATTGTCCGGATCGATATCATGCTCAATATTGTGAGGTCTGTGATCTGTGTAGTTAAAAGTTTTCAGACGGAACTTGTCCGCGGATGTAAATGGTTCCATTCTGTCTGTTGTCATTGGAACAGAGTGTAAATATGTATAGTCATTATATTTTAAATGTCCATAAGAAAAAACTACTTAACACGCAGTGCTGCGTCATAATGTTCGTGATGAAGTTTTACTCACAGGTGTCACTTAAACCTGTCCAGGTCCGCGAGCTCTCTAATCTGAAAGGTCTCTGCTTCCTCCAATGTTCCGTTTAATTCCGTATTTTATTTTGTTTCCTGAGAGACCTGGCTTGCCTGGCGATGTCCGCGTTCTTCTTGGTTAAATTCTCATTGAAGAATACATCCGTTCCTCTCAACTTTTTGCCCTGCCGCAACAATTCACTCTTGTCTTTTCTGTTCACGAATCGGATAATGATAGCCGGTTTCGCCTTGTTGTGTTTCCTTGGTAGAGCATGGCAGGCTGAAATGGCACTGCTGTCAATATGAATATCCTTTGAAGCGAAGAACTGGAGTGCCTGTTGCTCCAGAGAGTGCATTTCCCCCGGTGTGTCGTCCTCGCCGCCTCCATCTCCGGCTCCGGCTGCGGCTCTCGCGTAAGAGCGATGTCTGGTGTTGAGCCCACGCACAATCACATCATCCATTCTCGTATATTGTTCCAATACATCCACTCGTCTCTCCAGAAGACAGATTTTCTTGTCATTTTCTATTAGTAGTTTCTTTAACTCACACACTTCCTCCGTTAATCCAAGCAGTCTTGTCTGCTGCTTTGCCACTTTGGTTATCTCTTCCGAGTTTAGAGACTGTTTAATCTCCTCCATGTCTTCGCCTTGGGACTTCTTACATGGCATTTTGGGCAAAAATAAAAAAAAAAGAAGTTTTTTTTTCGGTTTATCCAAAAATTACAGACAAAACTGTCGATTTTCGAAATTGAATGCTGTTTCACGCTGAGGTGCGTGCTGCGTGCCGCATTGGATTGGGAACTACGGGAAGCCCGTGATGATTGACATTCAAAATAGATCCAAAAATAGATTCAAAACATCACATAGGAAAGCTACATTCTGTCACTATGCCAGGCAGAGCTGCTTTATTCAAATCAAAACATAGTAAAGCTGCATTCTGTCACTATGCCAGGCAGAGCTGCTTTATTCAAAACAAAACATAGGAAACCTGCATTCTGTCACTATGCCAGGCAGAGCTGCATTATTCAAAACAACACATAGGAAACCTGCATTCTGTCACTATGCCAGGCAGAGCTGCTTTATTCAAATCAAAACATAGTAAAGCTGCATTCTGTCACTATGTCAGGCAGAGCTGCTTTATTCAAAACAAAATATAGGGAACCTGCATTCTGTCACTATGCCAGGCAGAGCTGCTTTATTCAAAACAACACATAGGAAACCTGCATTCTGTCACTATGCCAGGCAGAGCTGCTTTATTCAAAACAAAACATAGGGAACCTGCATTCTGTCACTATGCCAGGCAGAGCTGCTTTATTCAAAACAACACATAGGAAACCTGCATTCTGTCACTATGCCAGGCAGAGCTGCTTTATTCAAAACAACACAAAGGAAACCTGCATTCTGTCACTATGCCAGGTAGAGCTGCTTTATTCAAAACAACACATAGGAAACCTGCATTCTGTCACTATGCCAGGCAGAGCTGCATTATTCAAAACAACACATAGGGAACCTGCATTCTGTCACTATGCCAGGCAGAGCTGCATTATTCAAAACAACACATAGGGAACCTGCATTCTGTCACTATGTCAGACAGAGCGGCTTTATTCAAAACAACACATAGGAAACCTGCATTCTGTCACTATGCCAGACAGAGCTGCATTATTCAAAACAAAACATAGAAAAGCTGCATTCTGTCACTATGCCAGGCAGAGCTGCATTATTCAAAACAACACATAGGGAACCTGCATTCTGTCACTATGCCAGGCAGAGCTGCTTTATTCAAAACAAAACATAGAAAAGCTGCATTCTGTCACTATGCCAGCCAGAGCTGCATTATTCAAAACAAAACATAGAAAAGCTGCATTCTGTCACTATGCCAGGCAGAGCTGCATTATTCTAAACAACACACAGGAAACCTGCATTCTGTCACTATGCCAGACAGAGCTGCATTATTCAAAACAAAACATAGAAAAGCTGCATTCTGTCACTATGCCAGGCAGAGCTGCATTATTCTAAACAACACACAGGAAACCTGCATTCTGTCACTATGCCAGACAGAGCTGCATTATTCAAAACAAAACATAGAAAAGCTGCATTCTGTCACTATGCCAGGCAGAGCTGCATTATTCTAAACAACACACAGGAAACCTGCATTCTGTCACTATGCCAGGCAGAGCTGCATTATTCAAAACAACACATAGGGAACCTGCATTCTGTCACTATGCCAGGCAGAGCTGCATTATTCAAAACAACACATAGGGAACCTGCATTCTGTCACTATGCCAGGCAGAGCTGCATTATTCAAAACAACACAAAGGAAACCTGCATTCTGTCACTATGCCAGACAGAGCTGCTTTATTCAAAACAACACATAGGAAACCTGCATTCTGTCACTATGCCAGGCAGAGCTGCATTATTCAAAACAACACATAGGGAACCTGCATTCTGTCACTATGCCAGGCAGAGCTGCATTATTCAAAACAACACATAGGGAACCTGGATTCTGTCACTATGCCAGGCAGAGCTGCTTTATTCAAAACAACACATAGGGAACCTGGATTCTGTCACTATGCCAGGCAGAGCTGCATTATTCAAAACAACACATAGGGAACCTGCATTCTGTCACTATGCCAGGCAGAGCTGCTTTATTCAAAACCACACATAGCAAACCTGCATTCTGTCACTATGCCAGGCAGAGCTGCATTATTCAAAACAACACATAGGGAACCTGCATTCTGTCACTATGTCAGACAGAGCGGCTTTATTCAAAACAACACATAGGAAACCTGCATTCTGTCACTATGCCAGACAGAGCTGCATTATTCAAAACAAAACATAGAAAAGCTGCATTCTGTCACTATGCCAGGCAGAGCTGCATTATTCAAAACAACACATAGGGAACCTGCATTCTGTCACTATGCCAGGCAGAGCTGCTTTATTCAAAACAACACATAGGAAACCTGCATTCTGTCACTATGCCAGGCAGAGCTGCATTATTCAAAACAACACATAGGGAACCTGCATTCTGTCACTATGCCAGGCAGAGCTGCATTATTCAAAACAACACATAGGGAACCTGCATTCTGTCACTATGCCAGGCAGAGCTGCATTATTCAAAACAACACATAGGAAACCTGCATTCTGTCACTATGCCAGGCAGAGCTGCATTATTCAAAACAACACATCGGGAACCCGCATTCTGTCACTATGCCAGGCAGAGCCGCATTATTCAAAACAACACATAGGAAACCTGCATTCTGTCACTATGCCAGGCAGAGCTGCATTATTCAAAACAACACATAGGAAACCTGCATTCTGTCACTATGCCAGACAGAGCTGCTTTATTCAAAACAACACATAGGAAACCTGCATTCTGTCACTATGCCAGACAGAGCTGCTTTATTCAAAACAACACATAGGAAACCTGCATTCTGTCACTATGCCAGGCAGAGCTGCATTATTCAAAACAACACATAGGGAACCTGCATTCTGTCACTATGCCAGGCAGAGCTGCATTATTCAAAACAACACATAGGGAACCTGGATTCTGTCACTATGCCAGGCAGAGCTGCTTTATTCAAAACAACACATAGGGAACCTGGATTCTGTCACTATGCCAGACAGAGCTGCTTTATTCAAAACAACACATAGGAAACCTGCATTCTGTCACTATGCCAGACAGAGCTGCTTTATTCAAAACAACACATAGGGAACCTGCATTCTGTCACTATGCCAGGCAGAGCTGCATTATTCAAAACAACACATAGGGAACCTGCATTCTGTCACTATGCCTGGCAGAGCGGCTTTATTCAAAACAACACATAGGGAACCTGCATTCTGTCACTATGCCAGGCAGAGCTGCTTTATTCAAAACAACACATAGGGAACCTGCATTCTGTAACTATGCCAGGCAGAGCTGCATTATTCAAAACAACACATAGGGAACCTGCATTCTGTAACTATGCCAGGCAGAGCGGCTTTTTTCAAAACAACACATAGGAAACCTGCATTCTGTCACTATGTCAGACAGAGCGGCTTTATTCAAAACAACACATAGGAAACCTGCATTCTGTCACTATGCCAGGCAGAGCTGCATTATTCAAAACAACACATAGGGAACCTGCATTCTGTCACTATGCCAGGCAGAGCTGCATTATTCAAAACAACACATAGGGAACCTGGATTCTGTCACTATGCCAGGCAGAGCTGCTTTATTCAAAACAACACATAGGGAACCTGGATTCTGTCACTATGCCAGGCAGAGCTGCATTATTCAAAACAAAACATAGAAAAGCTGCATTCTGTCACTATGCCAGGCAGAGCTGCATTATTCAAAACAACACATAGGGAACCTGCATTCTGTCACTATGCCAGGCAGAGCTGCTTTATTCAAAACCACACATAGCAAACCTGCATTCTGTCACTATGCCAGGCAGAGCTGCATTATTCAAAACAACACATAGGGAACCTGCATTCTGTCACTATGTCAGACAGAGCAGCTTTATTCAAAACAACACATAGGAAACCTGCATTCTGTCACTATGCCAGACAGAGCTGCATTATTCAAAACAAAACATAGAAAAGCTGCATTCTGTCACTATGCCAGGCAGAGCTGCATTATTCAAAACAACACATAGGGAGCCTGCATTCTGTCACTATGCCAGGCAGAGCTGCTTTATTCAAAACAACACATAGGAAACCTGCATTCTGTCACTATGCCAGGCAGAGCTGCATTATTCAAAACAACACATAGGGAACCTGCATTCTGTCACTATGCCAGGCAGAGCTGCATTATTCAAAGCAACACATAGGGAACCTGCATTCTGTCACTATGCCAGGCAGAGCTGCATTATTCAAAACAACACATAGGAAACCTGCATTCTGTCACTATGCCAGGCAGAGCTGCATTATTCAAAACAACACATAGGGAACCTGCATTCTGTCACTATGCCAGGCAGAGCCGCATTATTCAAAACAACACATAGGAAACCTGCATTCTGTCACTATGCCAGGCAGAGCTGCTTTATTCAAAACAACACATAGGAAACCTGCATTCTGTCACTATGCCAGGCAGAGCTGCATTATTCAAAACAACACATAGGGAACCTGCATTCTGTCACTATGCCAGGCAGAGCTGCATTATTCAAAACAACACATAGGGAACCTGCATTCTGTCACTATGCCAGGCAGAGCTGCATTATTCAAAACAACACATAGGAAACCTGCATTCTGTCACTATGCCAGGCAGAGCTGCATTATTCAAAACAACACATAGGGAACCTGCATTCTGTCACTATGCCAGGCAGAGCCGCATTATTCAAAACAACACATAGGAAACCTGCATTCTGTCACTATGCCAGGCAGAGCTGCATTATTCAAAACAACACATAGGAAACCTGCATTCTGTCACTACGCCAGACAGAGCTGCTTTATTCAAAACAACACATAGGAAACCTGCATTCTGTCACTATGCCAGGCAGAGCTGCATTATTCAAAACAACACATAGGGAACCTGCATTCTGTCACTATGCCAGGCAGAGCTGCATTATTCAAAACAACACATAGGGAACCTGCATTCTGTCACTATGCCAGGCAGAGCTGCATTATTCAAAACAACACATAGGGAACCTGGATTCTGTCACTATGCCAGGCAGAGCTGCTTTATTCAAAACAACACATAGGGAACCTGGATTCTGTCACTATGCCAGGCAGAGCTGCATTATTCAAAACAACACATAGGAAACCTGCATTCTGTCACTATGCCAGACAGAGCTGCTTTATTCAAAACAACACATAGGGAACCTGCATTCTGTCACTATGCCAGGCAGAGCTGCATTATTCAAAACAACACATAGGGAACCTGCATTCTGTCACTATGCCAGGCAGAGCGGCTTTATTCAAAACAACACATAGGGAACCTGCATTCTGTCACTATGCCAGGCAGAGCTGCTTTATTCAAAACAACACATAGGGAACCTGGATTCTGTCACTATGCCAGGCAGAGCTGCATTATTCAAAACAACACATAGGGAACCTGCATTCTGTCACTATGCCAGACAGAGCTGCATTATTCAAAACAAAACATAGAAAAGCTGCATTCTGTCACTATGCCAGGCAGAGCTGCATTATTCAAAACAACACATAGGGAACCTGCATTCTGTCACTATGCCAGACAGAGCTGCATTATTCAAAACAAAACATAGAAAAGCTGCATTCTGTCACTATGCCAGGCAGAGCTGCATTATTCAAAACAACACATAGGGAACCTGCATTCTGTCACTATGCCAGGCAGAGCTGCTTTATTCAAAACAACACATAGGGAACCTGCATTCTGTCACTATGCCAGGCAGAGCTGCATTTTTCAAAACAACACATAGGAAACCTGCATTCTGTCACTATGCCAGACAGAGCTGCTTTATTCAAAACAACACAAAGGAAACCTGCATTCTGTCACTATGCCAGGCAGAGCTGCATTATTCAAAACAACACGTAGGGAACCTGCATTCTGTCACTATGCCAGGCAGAGCTGCATTATTCAAAACAAAACATAGAAAAGCTGCATTCTGTCACTATGCCAGGCAGAGCTGCATTATTCAAAACAACACATAGGGAACCTGCATTCTGTCACTATGCCAGGCAGAGCTGCTTTATTCAAAACAACACATAGGAAACCTGCATTCTGTCACTATGCCAGGCAGAGCTGCATTATTCAAAACAACACATAGGGAACCTGCATTCTGTCACTATGCCAGGCAGAGCTGCATTATTCAAAACAACACATAGGGAACCTGCATTCTGTCACTATGCCAGGCAGAGCTGCTTTATTCAAAACAACACATAGGAAACCTGCATTCTGTCACTATGCCAGGCAGAGCTGCATTATTCAAAACAACACATAGGGAACCTGCATTCTGTCACTATGCCAGGCAGAGCTGCATTATTCAAAACAACACATAGGGAACCTGCATTCTGTCACTATGCCAGGCAGAGCTGCATTATTCAAAACAACACATAGGGAACCTGCATTCTGTCACTATGTCAGACAGAGCGGCTTTATTCAAAACAACACATAGGAAACCTGCATTCTGTCACTATGCCAGACAGAGCTGCATTATTCAAAACAAAACATAGAAAAGCTGCATTCTGTCACTATGCCAGGCAGAGCTGCATTATTCAAAACAACACATAGGGAACCTGCATTCTGTCACTATGCCAGGCAGAGCTGCTTTATTCAAAACAACACATAGGAAACCTGCATTCTGTCACTATGCCAGGCAGAGCTGCATTATTCAAAACAACACATAGGGAACCTGCATTCTGTCACTATGCCAGGCAGAGCTGCATTATTCAAAACAACACATAGGGAACCTGCATTCTGTCACTATGCCAGGCAGAGCTGCATTATTCAAAACAACACATAGGAAACCTGCATTCTGTCACTATGCCAGGCAGAGCTGCATTATTCAAAACAACACATCGGAAACCTGCATTCTGTCACTATGCCAGACAGAGCTGCTTTATTCAAAACAACACATAGGAAACCTGCATTCTGTCACTATGCCAGGCAGAGCTGCATTATTCAAAACAACACATAGGGAACCTGCATTCTGTCACTATGCCAGACAGAGCTGCATTATTCAAAACAACACATAGGGAACCTGCATTCTGTCACTATGCCAGGCAGAGCTGCATTATTCAAAACAACACAAAGGAAACCTGCATTCTGTCACTATGCCAGACAGAGCTGCATTATTCAAAACAACACATAGGGAACCTGCATTCTGTCACTATGCCAGGCAGAGCTGCATTATTCAAAACAACACATAGGGAACCTGCATTCTGTCACTATGCCAGGCAGAGCTGCATTATTCAAAACAACACATAGGAAACCTGCATTCTGTCACTATGCCAGGCAGAGCTGCTTTATTCAAAACAAAACATAGGAAACCTGCATTCTGTCACTATGCCAGGCAGAGCTGCATTATTCTAAACAACACACAGGAAACCTGCATTCTGTCACTATGCCAGGCAGAAGTGCATTATTCTAAACAACACACAGGAAACCTGCATTCTGTCACTATGCCAGGCAGAAGTGCATTATTCTAAACAACACACAGGAAACCTGCATTCTGTCACTATGCCAGACAGAGCTGCCTTATTCAAAACAACACATAGCAAACCTGCATTCTGTCACTATGCCAGGCAGAGCTGCATTATTCTAAACAACACACAGGGAACCTGGATTCTGTCACTATGCCAGGCAGAGCTGCATTATTCAAAACAACACACAGAGAACCTGCATTCTGTCACTATGCCAGGCAGAGCTGCATTATTCTAAACAACACATAGGAAACCTGCATTCTGTCACGATGTCAGGCAGAGCTGCATTATTCAAAACAACACATAGGGAACTTGGATTCTGTCACTATGCCAGGCAGAGCTGCATTATTCTAAACAACACACAGGAAACCTGCATTCTGTCACTATGCCAGGCAGAGCTGCTTTATTCAAAACAACACATAGCAAACCTGCATTCTGTCACTATGCCAGGCAGAGCTGCATTATTCAAAACAACACATAGGAAACCTGCATTCTGTCACTATGCCAGGCAGAGCTGCATTATTCTAAACAACACACAGGAAACCTGCATTCTGTCACTATGCCAGGCAGAGCTGCTTTATTCAAAACAACACATAGCAAACCTGCATTCTGTCACTATGCCAGGCAGAGCTGCATTATTCTAAACAACACACAGGAAACCTGCATTCTGTCACTATGCCAGGCAGAGCTGCATTATTCTAAACAACACACAGGAAACCTGCATTCTGTCACTATGCCAGGCAGAGCTGCTTTATTCAAAACAACACATAGCAAACCTGCATTCTGTCACTATGCCAGGCAGAGCTGCATTATTCAAAACAACACATAGGAAACCTGCATTCTGTCACTATGCCAGGCAGAGCTGCATTATTCTAAACAACACACAGGAAACCTGCATTCTGTCACTCTGCCAGGCAGAGCTGCATTATTCTAAACAACACACAGGAAACCTGCATTCTGTCACTATGCCAGACAGAGCTGCATTATTCAAAACAACACATAAGAAACCTGCATTCTGTCACTATGCCAGACAGAGCTGCATTATTCAAAACAACACATAAGAAACCTGCATTCTGTCACTATGCCAGACAGAGCTGCATTATTCAAAACAACACATAAGAAACCTGCATTCTGTCACTATGCCAGGCAGAGCTGCATTATTCTAAACAACACACAGGAAACCTGCATTCTGTCACTATGCCAGACAGAGCTGCATTATTCAAAACAACACATAAGAAACCTGCATTCTGTCACTATGCCAGACAGAGCTGCATTATTCAAAACAACACATAAGAAACCTGCATTCTGTCACTATGCCAGACAGAGCTGCATTATTCAAAACAACACATAAGAAACCTGCATTCTGTCACTATGCCAGGCAGAGCTGCATTATTCTAAACAACACACAGGAAACCTGCATTCTGTCACTATGCCAGACAGAGCTGCATTATTCAAAACAACACATAAGAAACCTGCATTCTGTCACTATGCCAGACAGAGCTGCATTATTCAAAACAACACATAGGAAACCTGCATTCTGTCACTATGCCAGGCAGAGCTGCATTATTCAAAACAACACATAGGAAACCTGCATTCTGTCACTATGCCAGGCAGAGCTGCATTATTCAAAACAACACATAGGAAACCTGCATTCTGTCACTATGCCAGGCAGAGCTGCATTATTCAAAACAACACAGAGGAAACCTGCATTCTGTCACTATGCCAGGCAGAGCTGCTTTATTCAAAACAAAACAAAGGAAACCTGCATTCTGTCACTATGCCAGGCAGAGCTGCATTATTCAAAACAACACAGAGGAAACCTGCATTCTGTCTCTATGCCAGGCAGAGCTGCATTATTCAAAACAAAACATAGGAAACCTGCATTCTGTCACTATGCCAGGCAGAGCTGCATTATTCAAAACAAAACATAGGAAACCTGCATTCTGTCACTATGCCAGGCAGAGCTGCATTATTCAAAACAAAACATAGGAAACCTGCATTCTGTCACAATGCCAGGCAGAGCTGCATTATTCAAAACAACACATAGGAAACCTGCATTCTGTCACTACGTCAGGCAGAGCTGCAGTATTCAAAACAACACATAGGAAACCTGCATTCTGTCACTATGCCAGGCAGAGCTGCATTATTCAAAACAAAACATAGGAAACCTGCATTCTGTCACAATGCCAGGCAGAGCTGCATTATTCAAAACAAAACATAGGAAACCTGCATTCTGTCACTATGCCAGGCAGAGCTGCATTATTCAAAACAAAACATAGGAAACCTGCATTCTGTCACTATGCCAGGCGGAGCTGCATTATTCAAAACAAAACAAAGGAAACCTGCATTCTGTCACTATGCCAGGCAGAGCTGCATTATTCAAAACCACACATAGGAAACCTGCATTCTGTCTCTATGCCAGGCAGAGCTGCATTATTCAAAACAAAACATAGGAAACCTGCATTCTGTCACTATGCCAGGCAGAGCTGCATTATTCAAAACAAAACATAGGAAACCTGCATTCTGTCACTATGCCAGGCAGAGCTGCATTATTCAAAACCACACATAGGAAACCTGCATTCTGTCACTGTCAGGCAGAGCTGCATTATACAAAACAACACATAGGAAACCTGCATTCTGTCACTATGCCAGGCAGAGCTGCATTATTCAAAACAACACATAGCAAACCTGCATTCTGTCACTATGCCAGGCAGAGCAGCATTATTCAAAACAAAACATAGGAAACCTGCATTCTGTCACGATGCCAGGCAGAGCTGCATTATTCAAAACAAAACATAGGAAACCTGCATTTTGTCACTATGCCAGGCAGAGCTGCATTTTTCAAAACAAAACATAGAAAAGCTGCATTCTGTCACTATGCCAGGCAGAGCTGCATTATTCAAAACAACACATAGGGAACCTGGATTCTGTCACTCTGCCAGGCAGAGCTGCTTTATTCAAAACAACACATAGGGAACCTGGATTCTGTCACTATGCCAGGCAGAGCTGCATTATTCAAAACAACACATAGGGAACCTGCATTCTGTCACTATGCCAGGCAGAGCTGCATTATTCAAAACAACACATAGGGAACCTGCATTCTGCCACTATGCCAGGCAGAGCTGCTTTATTCAAAACAACACACAGGAAACCTGCATTCTGTCACTATGCCAGGCAGAGCTGCTTTATTTAAAACAACACAAAGGAAACCTGCATTCTGTCACTATGCCAGGCAGAGCTGCATTATTCAAAACAACACATAGGAAACCTGCATTTTGTCACTATGCCAGGCAGAGCTGCTTCATTCAAAACAAATATAGGAAACCTGCATTCTGTCACTATGCCAGGCAGAGCTGCATTATTCAAAACAACACATAGGAAACCTGCATTCTGTCACTATGCCAGGCAGAGCTGCATTATTCAAAACAACACACAGGAAACCTGCATTCTGTCACTATGCCAGGCAGAGCTGCTTTATTCAAAACAACACATCGCAAACCTGCATTCTGTCACTATGCCAGGCAGAGCAGCATTATTCAAAACAAAACATAGGAAACCTGCATTCTGTCACGATGCCAGGCAGAGCTGCATTATTCAAAACAAAACATAGGAAACCTGCATTCTGTCACTATGCCAGGCAGAGCTGCATTATTCAAAACAAAACATAGAAAAGCTGCATTCTGTCACTATGCCAGACAGAGCTGCTTTATTCAAAACAACACATAGGGAACCTGCATTCTGTCACTATGCCAGGCAGAGCTGCATTATTCAAAACAACACATAGGGAACCTGCATTCTGTCACTATGCCAGACAGAGCTGCATTATTCAAAACAACACATAGGGAACCTGCATTCTGTCACTATGCCAGACAGAGCTGCATTATTCAAAACAACACATAAGAAACCTGCATTCTGTCACTATGCCAGACAGAGCTGCATTATTCAAAACAACACATAAGAAACCTGCATTCTGTCACTATGCCAGACAGAGCTGCATTATTCAAAACAACACATAAGAAACCTGCATTCTGTCACTATGCCAGGCAGAGCTGCATTATTCAAAACAACACATAGGAAACCTGCATTCTGTCACTATGCCAGGCAGAGCTGCATTATTCAAAACAACACATAGGAAACCTGCATCCTGTCACTATGCCAGGCAGAGCTGCATTATTCAAAACAACACAGAGGAAACCTGCATTCTGTCACTATGCCAGGCAGAGCTGCTTTATTCAAAACAAAACATAGGAAATCTGCATTCTGTCACTATGCCAGGCAGAGCTGCATTATTCAAAACAACACAGAGGAAACCTGCATTCTGTCTCTATGCCAGGCAGAGCTGCATTATTCAAAACAAAACAAAGGAAACCTGCATTCTGTCTCTATGCCAGGCAGAGCTGCATTATTCAAAACAAAACATCAGAAACCTGCATTCTGTCACTATGCCAGGCAGAGCTGCATTATTCAAAACAAGACATAGGAAACCTGCATTCTGTCACTATGCCAGGCAGAGCTGCATCATTCAAAACAACACATAGGAAACCTGCATTCTGTCACTACGTCAGGCAGAGCTGCATTATTCAAAACAACACATAGGAAAGCTGCATTCTGTCACAATGCCAGGCAGAGCTGCATTATTCAAAACAAAACATAGGAAACCTGCATTCTGTCACTATGCCAGGCAGAGCTGCATTATTCAAAACAAAACATAGGAAACCTGCATTCTGTCACTATGCCAGGCGGAGCTGCATTATTCAAAACAAAACATAGGAAACCTGCATTCTGTCACTATGCCAGGCAGAGCTGCATTATTCAAAACCACACATAGGAAACCTGCATTCTGTCTCTATGCCAGGCAGAGCTGCATTATTCAAAACAAAACATAGGAAACCTGCATTCTGTCACTTTGCCAGGCAGAGCTGCATTATTCAAAACAAAACATAGGAAACCTGCATTCTGTCACTATGCCAGGCAGAGCTGCATTATTCAAAACCACACATAGGAAACCTGCATTCTGTCACTGTCAGGCAGAGCTGCATTATACAAAACAACACATAGGAAACCTGCATTCTGTCACTATGCCAGGCAGAGCTGCATTATTCAAAACAACACATAGCAAACCTGCATTCTGTCACTATGCCAGGCAGAGCAGCATTATTCAAAACAAAACATAGGAAACCTGCATTCTGTCACGATGCCAGGCAGAGCTGCATTATTCAAAACAAAACATAGGAAACCTGCATTCTGTCACTATGCCAGGCAGAGCTGCATTATTCAAAACAAAACATAGAAAAGCTGCATTCTGTCACTATGCCAGGCAGAGCTGCTTTATTCAAAACAACACATAGGGAACCTGCATTCTGTCACTATGCCAGGCAGAGCTGCATTATTCAAAACAACACATAGGGAACCTGGATTCTGTCACTCTGCCAGGCAGAGCTGCTTTATTCAAAACAACACATAGGGAACCTGGATTCTGTCACTATGCCAGGCAGAGCTGCATTATTCAAAACAACACATAGGGAACCTGCATTCTGTCACTATGCCAGGCAGAGCTGCATTATTCAAAACAACACATAGGAAACCTGCATTCTGTCACTATGCCAGGCAGAGCTGCTTTATTCAAAACAACACAAAGGAAACCTGCATTCTGTCACTATTCCAGGCAGAGCTGCATTATTCAAAACAACACATAGGAAACCTGCATTTTGTCACTATGCCAGGCAGAGCTGCTTCATTCAAAACAAATATAGGAAACCTGCATTCTGTCACTATGCCAGGCAGAGCTGCACTATTCAAAACAACACATAGGGAACCTGCATTCTGTCACTATGCCAGGCAGAGCTGCATTATTCAAAACAACACACAGGAAACCTGCATTCTGTCACTATGCCAGGCAGAGCTGCTTTATTCAAAACAACACATCGCAAACCTGCATTCTGTCACTATGCCAGGCAGAGCAGCATTATTCAAAACAAAACATAGGAAACCTGCATTCTGTCACGATGCCAGGCAGAGCTGCATTATTCAAAACAAAACATAGGAAACCTGCATTCTGTCACTATGCCAGGCAGAGCTGCATTATTCAAAACAAAACATAGAAAAGCTGCATTCTGTCACTATGCCAGACAGAGCTGCTTTATTCAAAACAACACATAGGGAACCTGCATTCTGTCACTATGCCAGGCAGAGCTGCATTATTCAAAACAACACATAGGGAACCTGCATTCTGTCACTATGCCAGGCAGAGCTGCATTATTCAAAACAACACATAGGGAACCTGGATTCTGTCACTCTGCCAGGCAGAGCTGCTTTATTCAAAACAACACATAGGGAACCTGGATTCTGTCACTATGCCAGGCAGAGCTGCATTATTCAAAACAACAATTAGGAAACCTGCATTCTGTCACGATGCCAGGCAGAGCTGCATTATTCAAAACAAAACATAGGAAACCAGCATTCTGTCACTATGCCAGGCAGAGCTGCATTATTCAAAACAAAACATAGAAAAGCTGCATTCTGTCACTATGCCAGACAGAGCTGCTTTATTCAAAACAACACATAGGGAACCTGCATTCTGTCACTATGCCAGGCAGAGCTGCATTATTCAAAACAACACATAGGGAACCTGCATTCTGTCACTATGCCAGGCAGAGCTGCATTATTCAAAACAACACATAGGGAACCTGGATTCTGTCACTCTGCCAGGCAGAGCTGCTTTATTCAAAACAACACATAGGGAACCTGGATTCTGTCACTATGCCAGGCAGAGCTGCATTATTCAAAACAAAACATAGGAAACCTGCATTCTGTCACTATGCCAGGCAGAGCTGCATTATTCAAAACAACACACAGGAAACCTGCATTCTGTCACTATGCCAGGCAGAGCTGCTTTATTCAAAACAACACACAGGAAACCTGCATTCTGTCACTATGCCAGGCAGAGCTGCTTTATTCAAAACAACACAAAGGAAACCTGCATTCTGTCACTATGCCAGGCAGAGCTGCATTTTTCAAAACAACACATAGGAAACCTGCATTTTGTCACTATGCCAGGCAGAGCTGCTTCATTCAAAACAAATATAGGAAACCTGCATTCTGTCACTATGCCAGGCAGAGCTGCATTATTCAAAACAACACAAAGGAAACCTGCATTCTGTCACTATGCCAGACAGAGCTGCATTATTCAAAACAACACATAGGGAACCTGCATTCTGTCACTATGCCAGGCAGAGCTGCATTATTCAAAACAACACACAGGAAACCTGCATTCTGTCACTATGCCAGGCAGAGCTGCATTATTCAAAACAACACACAGGAAACCTGCATTCTGTCACTATGCCAGGCAGAGCTGCATTATTCAAAACAACACATCGGGAACCTGCATTCTGTCACTATGCCAGGCAGAGCTGCATTATTCAAAACAACACACAGGAAACCTGCATTCTGTCACTATGCCAGGCAGAGTTGCTTTATTCAAAACAACACATCGCAAACCTGCATTCTGTCACTATGCCAGGCAGAGCTGCATTATTCAAAACAACACACAGGAAACCTGCATTCTGTCACTATGCCAGGCAGAGCTGCTTTATTCAAAACAACACATAGCAAACCTGCATTCTGTCACTATGCCAGGCAGAGCTGCTTTATTCAAAGCAACACATAGGGAACCTGCATTCTGTCACTATGCCAGGCAGAGCTGCATTATTCTAAACAACACATAGGAAACCTGCATTCTGTCACTATGCCAGGCAGAGCTGCATTATTCTAAACAACACACAGGAAACCTGCATTCTGTCACTATGCCAGGCAGGAGTGCATTATTCTAAACAACACACAGGAAACCTGCATTCTGTCACTATGCCAGGCAGAAGTGCATTATTCTAAACAACACACAGGAAACCTGCATTCTGTCACTATGCCAGACAGAGCTGCTTTATTCAAAACAACACATAGCAAACCTGCATTCTGTCACTATGCCAGGCAGAGCTGCATTATTCAAAACTACACATAGGAAACCTGCATTCTGTCACTATGCCAGGCAGAGCTGCTTTATTCTAAACAAAACATCAGGAACCTGCATTCTGTCACTATGCCAGGCAGAGCTGCATTATTCTAAACAAAACATAGGAAACCCTGCATTCTGTCACTATGCCAGGCAGAGCTGCATTATTCTAAACAACACACAGGGAACCTGGATTCTGTCACTATGCCAGGCAGAGCTGCATTATTCAAAACAACACATAGGGAACCTGCATTCTGTCACTATGCCAGGCAGAGCTGCATTATTCAAAACAACACATAGGGAACCTGCATTCTGTCACTATACCAGGCAGAGCTGCATTATTCAAAACAACACATAGGGAACCTGGATTCTGTCACTATGCCAGGCAGAGCTGCTTTATTCAAAACAACACATAGGAAACCTGCATTCTGTCACTATGCCAGGCAGAGCTGCATTATTCTAAACAACACAAAGGAAACCTGCATTCTCTCACTATGTCAGGCAGAGCTGCATTATTCAAAACAACACACAGGAAACCTGGATTCTGTCACCATGCCAGGCAGAGCTGCATTATTCTAAACAACACATAGGAAACCTGCATTCTGTCACTATGCCAGGCAGAGCTGCTTTATTCAAAACAACACATAGGAAACCTGCATTCTGTCACTATGCCAGGCAGAGCTGCATTATTCTAAACAACACATAGGAAACCTGCATTCTCTCACTATGTCAGGCAGAGCTGCATTATTCAAAACAACACACAGGAAACCTGCATTCTGTCACTATGCCAGGCAGAGCTGCTTTATTCAAAACAACACACAGGAAACCTGCATTCTGTCACTATGCCAGGCGGAGCTGCTTTATTCAAAACAACACATAGCAAACCTGCATTCTGTCACTATGCCAGGCAGAGCTGCATTATTCAAAACAACACATAGGAAACCTGCATTCTGTCACTATGCCAGGCAGAGCTGCATTATTCAAAACAACACATAGGAAACCTGCATTCTGTCACTATGCCAGGCAGAGCTGCATTATTCAAAACAAAACATAGGAAACCTGCATTCTGTCACTATGCCAGGCAGAGCTGCATTATTCAAAACAACACAGAGGAAACCTGCATTCTGTCTCTATGCCAGGCAGAGCTGCATTATTCAAAACAAAACATAGGAAACCTGCATTCTGTCTCTATGCCAGGCAGAGCTGCATTATTCAAAACAAAACATAGGAAACCTGCATTCTGTCACTATGCCAGGCAGAGCTGCATTATTCAAAACAAAACATAGGAAACCTGCATTCTGTCTCTATGCCAGGCAGAGCTGCATTATTCAAAACAAAACATAGGAAACCTGCATTCTGTCTATATGCCAGGCAGAGCTGCATTATTCAAAACAAAACATAGGAAACCTGCATTCTGTCACTATGCCAGGCAGAGCTGCATTATTCAAAACAAAACATAGGAAAGCTGCAATCTGTCACTATGCCAGGCAGAGCTGCATTATTCAAAACAAAACATAGGAAAGCTGCAATCTGTCTCTATGCCAGGCAGAGCTGCATTATTCAAAACAACACATAGGGAACCTGCATTCTGTCACTATGCCAGGCAGAGCTGCATTATTCAAAACAACACATAGGGAACCTGCATTCTGTCACTATACCAGGCAGAGCTGCATTATTCAAAACAACACATAGGGAACCTGGATTCTGTCACTATGCCAGGCAGAGCTGCTTTATTCAAAACAACACATAGGAAACCTGCATTCTGTCACTATGCCAGGCAGAGCTGCATTATTCTAAACAACACATAGGAAACCTGCATTCTGTCACTATGCCAGGCAGAGCTGCCTTATTCAAAACAACACATAGGGAACCTGGATTCTGTCACTATGCCAGGCAGAGCTGCTTTATTCAAAACAACACATAGGAAACCTGCATTCTGTCACTATGCCAGGCAGAGCTGCATTATTCAAAACAACACATAGGAAACCTGCATTCTCTCACTATGTCAGGCAGAGCTGCATTATTCTAAACAACACACAGGAAACCTGGATTCTGTCACTATGCCAGGCAGAGCTGCATTATTCTAAACAACACATAGGAAACCTGCATTCTGTCACTATGCCAGGCAGAGCAGCATTATTCAAAACAACACACAGGAAACCTGCATTCTGTCACTATGCCAGGCAGAGCTGCATTATTCAAAACAACACATAGGAAACCTGCATTCTGTCACTATGCCAGGCAGAGCTGCATTATTCTAAACAACACACAGGAAACCTGCATTCTGTCACTATGCCAGGCAGAGCTGCATTATTCTAAACAACACACAGGAAACCTGCATTCTGTCACTATGCCAGACAGAGCTGCATTATTCAAAACAACACATAAGAAACCTGCATTCTGTCACTATGCCAGACAGAGCTGCATTATTCAAAACAACACACAGGAAACCTGCATTCTGTCACTATGCCAGGCAGAGCTGCATTATTCAGAACAACACATAGGAAACCTGCATTCTGTCACTATGCCAGGCAGAGCTGCATTATTCTAAACAACACACAGGAAACCTGCATTCTGTCACTATGCCAGGCAGAGCTGCATTATTCAAAACAACACATAGGAAAGCAACATTCTGTCACTATGCCAGGCAGAGCTGCTTTATTCAAAACAAAACATAGGAAACCTGCATTCTGTCACTATGCCAGGCAGAGCTGCATTATTCAAAACAACACAGAGGAAACCTGCATTCTGTCTCTATGCCAGGCAGAGCTGCATTATTCAAAACAAAACATAGGAAACCTGCATTCTGTCTCTATACCAGGCAGAGCTGCATTATTCAAAACAAAACATAGGAAACCTGCATTCTGTCACTATGCCAGGCAGAGCTGCATTATTAAAAACAAAACATAGGAAACCTGCATTCTGTCTCTATGCCAGGCAGAGCTGCATTATTCAAAACAACACATAGGAAACCTGCATTCAGTCTCTATGCCAGGCTGAGCTGCATTATTCAAAACAACACATAGGAAACCTGCATTCTGTCACTATGCCAGGCAGAGCTGCATTATTCAAAACAACACATAGGAAACCTGCATTCTGTCACTATGCCAGGCAGAGCTGCATTATTCAAAACAAAACATAGGAAACCTGCATTCTGTCTCTATGCCAGGCAGAGCTGCATTATTCAAAACAAAACATAGGAAACCTGCATTCTGTCACTATTCCAGGCAGAGCTGCATTATTCAAAACAAAACATAGGAAAGCTGCAATCTGTCACTATGCCAGGCAGAGCTGCATTATTCAAAACAAAACATAGGAAAGCTGCAATCTGTCTCTATGCCAGGCAGAGCTGGATTATTCAAAACAACACATAGGAAAGCTGCATTTTGTCTCTATGCCAGGCAGAGCTGCATTATTCAAAACAAAACATAGGAAACCTGCATTCTGTCACTATGCCAGGCAGAGCTGCATTATTCAAAACAAAACATAGGAAACCTGCATTCTGTCACTATGCCAGGCAGAGCTGCATTATTCAAAACAAAACACAGGAAACCTGCATTCTGTCACTATGCCAGACAGAGCTGCTTTATTCAAAACAACACGTAGGAAACCTGCCTTCTGTCACTATGCCAGGCAGAGCTGCATTATTAAAACAACACACAGGAAACCTGCATTCTGTCACTATGCCAGGCAGAGCTGCATTATTCTAAACAAAACATAGGGAACCTGCATTCTGTCACTATGCCAGGCAGAGCTGCATTATTCAAAACAACACATAGGAAACCTGCATTCTGTCACTATGCCAGGCAGAGCTGCTTTATTCTAAACAAAACATAGGAAAGCTACATTCTGTCACTTTGCCAGGCAGAGCTGCATTATTCAAAACAAAACACAGGAAACCTGCATTCTGTCACTATGCCAGGCAGAGCTGCATTATTCAAAACAAAACATAGGAAACATGCATTCTGTCACTATGCCGGGCAGAGCTGCATTATTCAAAACAACACATAGGAAACCTGCCTTCTGTCACTATGCCAGGCAGAGCTGCATTATTCAAAACAACACATAGGAAACCTGCATTCTGTCACTATGCCAGGCAGAGCTGCTTTATTCTAAACAAAACATAGGGAACCTGCATTCTGTCACTATGCCAAGCAGAGCTGCATTATTCAAAACAACACATAGGAAACCTGCATTCTGTCACTATGCCAGGCAGAGCTGCATTATTCAAAACAAAACATAGGAAACCTGCATTCTGTCACTATGCCAGGCAGAGCTGCATTATTCAAAACAACACATAGGAAACCTGCCTTCTGTCACAATGCCAGGCAGAGCTGCATTATTCAAAACAAAACATAGGAAACCTGCATTCTGACTCTATGCCAGGCAGAGCTGCATTATTCAAAACAAAACATAGGAAACCTGCATTCTGTCACTATGCCAGGCAGAGCTGCATTATTCAGAACAAAACATAGGAAACCTGCATTCTGTCACTATGCCAGGCAGAGCTGCATTATTCTAAACAACACACAGGAAACCTGCATTCTGTCACTATGCCAGGCAGAGCTGCATTATTCTAAACAACACACAGGAAACCTGCATTCTGTCACTATGCCAGACAGAGCTGCATTATTCAAAACAACACATAGGAAACCTGCATTCTGTCACTACGCCAGACAGAGCTGCATTATTCAAAACAACACACAGGAAACCTGCATTCTGTCACTATGCCAAGCAGAGCTGCATTATTCAAAACAACACATAGGAAACCTGCATTCTGTCACTATGCCAGGCAGAGCTGCTTTATTCAAAACAAAACATAGGAAACCCTGCATTCTGTCACTATGCCAGGCAGAGCTGCATTATTCAAAGCAACACATAGGAAACCTGCATTCTGTCACTATGCCAGGCAGAGCTGCATTATTCAAAACAACACATAGGAAACCTGCATTCTGTCACTATGCCAGGCGGAGCTGCATTATTCAAAACAAAACATAGGAAACCTGCATTCTGTCACTATGCCAGGCAGAGCTGCATTATTCAAAACAACACATAGGAAACCTGCCTTCTGTCACAATGCCAGGCAGAGCTGCATTATTCAAAACAAAACATAGGAAACCTGCATTCTGACTCTATGCCAGGCAGAGCTGCATTATTCAAAACAAAACATAGGAAACCTGCATTCTGTCACTATGCCAGGCAGAGCTGCATTATTCAAAACAAAACATAGGAAACCTGCATTCTGTCACTATGCCAGGCAGAGCTGCATTATTCTAAACAACACACAGGAAACCTGCATTCTGTCACTATGCCAGGCAGAGCTGCATTATTCTAAACAACACACAGGAAACCTGCATTCTGTCACCATGCCAGACAGAGCTGCATTATTGAAAACAACACATAGGAAACCTGCATTCTGTCACTATGCCAGACAGAGCTGCATTATTCAAAACAACACACAGGAAACCTGCATTCTGTCACTATGCCAGGCAGAGCTGCATTATTCAAAACAACACATAGGAAACCTGCATTCTGTCACTATGCCAGGCAGAGCTGCATTATTCAAAACAACACACAGGAAACCTGCATTCTGTCACTATGCCAGGCAGAGCTGCATTATTCAAAACAACACATAGGAAACCTGCATTCTGTCACTATGCCAGGCAGAGCTGCATTATTCAAAACAACACATAGGAAAGCAACATTCTGTCACGATGCCAGGCAGAGCTGCTTTATTCAAAACAAAACATAGGAAACCTGCATTCTGTCACTATGCCAGGCAGAGCTGCATTATTCAAAACAACACAGAGGAAACCTGCATTCTGTCTCTATGCCAGGCAGAGCTGCATTATTCAAAAAAAAACATAGGAAACCTGCATTCTGTCTCTATGCCAGGCAGAGCTGCATTATTCCAAACAAAACATAAGAAACCTGCATTCTGTCACTATGCCAGGCAGAGCTGCATTATTCAAAACAAAACATAGGAAACCTGCATTCTGTCTCTATGCCAGGCAGAGCTGCATTATTCAAAACAAAACATAGGAAACCTGCATTCTGTCACAATGCCAGGCAGAGCTGCATTATTCAAAACAAAACAGAGGAAAGCTGCAATCTGTCACTAAGTCAGGCAGAGCTGCATTATTCAAAACAACACATAGGAAACCTGCATTCTGTCACTATGCCAGGCAGAGCTGCATTATTCAAAACAAAACATAGGAAAGCTGCAATCTGTCTCTATGCCAGGCAGAGCTGCATTATTCAAAACAACACATAGGAAACCTGCATTCTGTCTCTATGCCAGGCAGAGCTGCATTATTCAAAACAAAACAAAGGAAACCTGCATTCTGTCACTATGCCAGGCAGAGCTGCATTATTCAAAACAAAACATAGGAAAGCTGCAATCTGTCACTATGTCAGGCAGAGCTGCATTATTCAAAACTAAACATAGGAAACCTGCATTCTGTCACTATGCCAGGCAGAGCTGCATTATTCAAAACAAAACATAGGAAACCTGCATTCTGTCACTATGCCAGGCAGAGCTGCATTATTCAAAACAACACATAGCAAACCTGCATTCTGTCACGATGCCAGGCAGAGCTGCATTATTCAAAACAAAACATAGGAAACCTGCATTCTGTCACTATGCCAGGCAGAGCTGCATTATTCAAAACAAAACATAGTAAAGCTGCATTCTGTCACTATGCCAGGCAGAGCTGCATTATTCTAAACAAAACATAGGAAACCTGCATTCTGTCACTATGCCAGGCAGAGCTGCATTATTCAAAACTACACATAGGAAACCTGCATTCTGTCACTATGCCAGGCAGAGCTGCTTTATTCTAAACAAAACATAGGGAACCTGCATTCTGTCACTATGCCAGGCAGAGCTGCATTATTCAAAGCAACACATAGGAAACCTGCATTCTGTCACTATGCCAGGCAGAGCTGCATTATTCAAAACAACACATAGCAAACCTGCATTCTGTCACTATGCCAGGCAGAGCTGCATTATTCAAAACAACACATAGGAAAACTGCATTCTGTCACTATGCCAGGCAGAGCTGCATTATTCAAAACAACACATAGGAAACCTGCATTCTGTCACTATGCCAGGCAGAGCTGCATTATTCAAAACAACACATAGGAAAACTGCATTATGTCACTATGCCAGGCAGAGCTGCATTATTCAAAACAACACATAGGAAACCTGCCTTCTGTCACTATGCCAGGCAGAGCTGCATTATTCAAAACAAAACAAAAGAAAGCTGCATTCTGTCACTATGCCAGGCAGAGCTGCTTTATTCTAAACAAAACATAGGGAACCTGCATTCTGTCACTATGCCAAGCAGAGCTGCATTATTCAAAACTACACATAGGAAACCTGCATTCTGTCACTATGCCAGGCAGAGCTGCATTATTCAAAACAACACATAGGAAACCCTGCATTCTGTCACTATGCCAGGCAGAGCTGCATTATTCAAAGCAACACATAGGAAACCTGCATTCTGTCACTATGCCAGGCAGAGCTGCATTATTCAAAACAACACAGAGGAAAGCTGCAATCTGTCACTAAGTCAGGCAGAGCTGCATTATTCAAAACAACACATAGGAAACCTGCATTCTGTCACTATGCCAGGCAGAGCTGCATTATTCAAAACAAAACATAGGAAAGCTGCAATCTGTCTCTATGCCAGGCAGAGCTGCATAATTCAAAACAACACATAGGAAACCTGCATTCTGTCTCTATGCCAGGCAGAGCTGCATTATTCAAAACAAAACATCGGAAACCTGCATTCTGTCACTATGCCAGGCAGAGCTGCTTTATTCAAAACAAAACATAGGAATACTGCAATCTGTCACTATGTCAGGCAGAGCTGCATTATTCAAAACAAAACATAGGAAAGCTGCAATCTGTCACTATGTCAGGCAGAGCTGCATTATTCAAAACAAAACATAGGAAACCTGCATTCTGTCACTATGCCAGGCAGAGCTGCATTATTGAAAAACAAAACATAGGGAACCTGCATTCTGGCACGATGCCAGGCAGAGCTGCATTATTCAAAACAAAACATAGGAAACCTGCATTCTGTCACTATGCCAGGCAGAGCTGCATTATTCAAAACAAAACATAGGAAACCTGCATTCTGTCACGATGCCAGGCAGAGCTGCATTATTCAAAACAAAACATAGGAAACCTGCATTCTGTCACTATGCCAGGCAGAGCTGCATTATTCAAAACAAAACATAGTAAAGCTGCATTCTGTCACTATGCCAGGCAGAGCTGCATTATTCTAAACAAAACCTAGGGAACCTGCATCCTGTCACTATGCCAGGCAGAGCTGCTTTATTCAAAACAACACATCGCAAACCTGCATTCTGTCACTATGCCAGGCAGAGCAGCATTATTCAAAACAAAACATAGGAAACCTGCATTCTGTCACGATGCCAGGCAGAGCTGCATTATTCAAAACAAAACATAGGAAACCTGCATTCTGTCACTATGCCAGGCAGAGCTGCATTATTCAAAACAAAACATAGAAAAGCTGCATTCTGTCACTATGCCAGACAGAGCTGCTTTATTCAAAACAACACATAGGGAACCTGCATTCTGTCACTATGCCAGGCAGAGCTGCATTATTCAAAACAACACATAGGGAACCTGCATTCTGTCACTATGCCAGGCAGAGCTGCATTATTCAAAACAACACATAGGGAACCTGGATTCTGTCACTCTGCCAGGCAGAGCTGCTTTATTCAAAACAACACATAGGGAACCTGGATTCTGTCACTATGCCAGGCAGAGCTGCATTATTCAAAACAACAATTAGGAAACCTGCATTCTGTCACGATGCCAGGCAGAGCTGCATTATTCAAAACAAAACATAGGAAACCAGCATTCTGTCACTATGCCAGGCAGAGCTGCATTATTCAAAACAAAACATAGAAAAGCTGCATTCTGTCTCTATGCCAGGCAGAGCTGCATTATTCAAAACAAAACATAGGAAACCTGCATTCTGTCACTATTCCAGGCAGAGCTGCATTATTCAAAACAAAACATAGGAAAGCTGCAATCTGTCACTATGCCAGGCAGAGCTGCATTATTCAAAACAAAACATAGGAAAGCTGCAATCTGTCTCTATGCCAGGCAGAGCTGCATTATTCAAAACAAAACATAGGAAACCTGCATTCTGTCACTATGCCAGGCAGAGCTGCATTATTCAAAACAAAACATAGGAAACCTGCATTCTGTCACTATGCCAGGCAGAGCTGCATTATTCAAAACAAAACACAGGAAACCTGCATTCTGTCACTATGCCAGACAGAGCTGCTTTATTCAAAACAACACGTAGGAAACCTGCCTTCTGTCACTATGCCAGGCAGAGCTGCATTATTCAAAACAACACACAGGAAACCTGCATTCTGTCACTATGCCAGGCAGAGCTGCATTATTCTAAACAAAACATAGGGAACCTGCATTCTGTCACTATGCCAGGCAGAGCTGCATTATTCAAAACAACACATAGGAAACCTGCATTCTGTCACTATGCCAGGCAGAGCTGCTTTATTCTAAACAAAACATAGGAAAGCTACATTCTGTCACTTTGCCAGGCAGAGCTGCATTATTCAAAACAAAACACAGGAAACCTGCATTCTGTCACTATGCCAGGCAGAGCTGCATTATTCAAAACAACACATAGGAAAAATGCATTCTGTCACTATGCCAGGCAGAGCTGCATTATTCAAAACAACACATAGGAAACCTGCCTTCTGTCACTATGCCAGGCAGAGCTGCATTATTCAAAACAACACATAGGAAACCTGCATTCTGTCACTATGCCAGGCAGAGCTGCTTTATTCTAAACAAAACATAGGGAACCTGCATTCTGTCACTATGCCAAGCAGAGCTGCATTATTCAAAACTACACATAGGAAACCTGCATTCTGTCACTATGCCAGGCAGAGCTGCTTTATTCAAAACAAAACACAGGAAACCCTGCATTCTGTCACTATGCCAGGCAGAGCTGCATTATTCAAAGCAACACATAGGAAACCTGCATTCTGTCACTATGCCAGGCAGAGCTGCATTATTCAAAACAACACATAGGAAACCTGCATTCTGTCACTATGCCAGGCAGAGCTGCATTATTCAAAACAAAACATAGGAAACCTGCATTCTGTCACTATGCCAGGCAGAGCTGCATTATTCAAAACAACACATAGGAAACCTGCCTTCTGTCACAATGCCAGGCAGAGCTGCATTATTCAAAACAAAACATAGGAAACCTGCATTCTGACTCTATGCCAGGCAGAGCTGCATTATTCAAAACAAAACATAGGAAACCTGCATTCTGTCACTATGCCAGGCAGAGCTGCATTATTCAAAACAAAACATAGGAAACCTGCATTCTGTCACTATGCCAGGCAGAGCTGCATTATTCTAAACAACACACAGGAAACCTGCATTCTGTCACTTTGCCAGGCAGAGCTGCATTATTCTAAACAACACACAGGAAACCTGCATTCTGTCACTATGCCAGGCAGAGCTGCATTATTCAAAACAACACATAGGAAACCTGCATTCTGTCACTATGCCAGGCAGAGCTGCATTATTCAAAACAACACATAGGAAACCTGCATTCTGTCACAATGCCAAGCAGAGCTGCATGATTCAAAACTACACATAGGAAACCTGCATTCTGTCACTATGCCAGGCAGAGCTGCTTTATTCAAAATAAAACATAGGAAACCCTGCATTCTGTCACTATGCCAGGCAGAGCTGCATTATTCAAAGCAACGCAAAGGAAACCTGCATTCTGTCACTATGCCAGGCAGAGCTGCATTATTCAAAACAACACATAGGAAACCTGCATTCTGTCACTATGCCAGGCAGAGCTGCATTATTCAAAACAAAACATAGGAAACCTGCATTCTGTCACTATGCCAGGCAGAGCTGCATTATTCAAAACAACACATAGGAAACCTGCCTTCTGGCACAATGCCAGGCAGAGCTGCATTATTCAAAACAAAACATAGGAAACCTGCATTCTGACTCTATGCCAGGCAGAGCTGCATTATTCAAAACAAAACATAGGAAACCTGCATTCTGTCACCATGCCAGGCAGAGCTGCATTATTCAAAACAAAACATAGGAAACCTGCATTCTGTCACTAGGCCAGGCAGAGCTGCATTATTCTAAACAACACACAGGAAACCTGCATTCTGTCACTATGCCAGGCAGAGCTGCATTATTCTAAACAACACACAGGAAACCTGCATTCTGTCACTATGCCAGACAGAGCTGCATTATTCAAAACAACACATAGGAAACCTGCATTCTGTCACTATGCCAGACAGAGCTGCATTATTCAAAACAACACACAGGAAACCTGCAGTCTGTCACTATGCCAGGCAGAGCTGCATTATTCAAAACAACACATAGGAAACCTGCATTCTGTCACTATGCCAGGCAGAGCTGCATTATTCAAAACAACACACAGGAAACCTGCATTCTGTCACTATGCCAGGCAGAGCTGCATTATTCAAAACAACACATAGGAAACCTGCATTCTGTCACTATGCCAGGCAGAGCTGCATTATTCAAAACAACACATAGGAAAGCAACATTCTGTCACGATGCCAGGCAGAGCTGCTTTATTCAAAACAAAACATAGGAAACCTGCATTCTGTCACTATGCCAGGCAGAGCTGCATTATTCAAAACAACACAGAGGAAACCTGCATTCTGTCTCTATGCCAGGCAGAGCTGCATTATTCAAAAAAAAACATAGGAAACCTGCATTCTGTCTCTCTGCCAGGCAGAGCTGCATTATTCCAAAGAAAACATAAGAAACCTGCATTCTGTCACTATGCCAGGCAGAGCTGCATTATTCAAAACAAAACATAGGAAACCTGCATTCTGTCTCTATGCCAGGCAGAGCTGCATTATTCAAAACAAAACATAGGAAACCTGCATTCTGTCACAATGCCAGGCAGAGCTGCATTATTCAAAACAAAACAGAGGAAAGCTGCAATCTGTCACTAAGTCAGGCAGAGCTGCATTATTCAAAACAACACATAGGAAACCTGCATTCTGTCACTATGCCAGGCAGAGCTGCATTATTCAAAACAAAACATAGGAAAGCTGCAATCTGTCTCTATGCCAGGCAGAGCTGCATTATTCAAAACAACACATAGGAAACCTGCATTCTGTCTCTATGCCAGGCAGAGCTGCATTATTCAAAACAAAACATAGGAAACCTGCATTCTGTCACTATGCCAGGCAGAGCTGCATTATTCAAAACAAAACATAGGAAAGCTGCAATCTGTCACTATGTCAGGCAGAGCTGCATTATTCAAAACAAAACATAGGAAACCTGCATTCTGTCACTATGCCAGGCAGAGCTGCATTATTCAAAACAAAACATAGGAAACCTGCATTCTGTCACTATGCCAGGCAGAGCTGCATTATTCAAAACAACACATAGCAAACCTGCATTCTGTCACTATGCCAGGCAGAGCTGCATTATTCAAAACAAAACATAGGAAACCTGCATTCTGTCACTATGCCAGGCAGAGCTGCATTATTCAAAACAAAACATAGTAAAGCTGCATTCTGTCACTATGCCAGGCAGAGCTGCATTATTCTAAACAAAACATAGGGAACCTGCATTCTGTCACTATGCCAGGCAGAGCTGCATTATTCAAAACTACACATAGGAAACCTGCATTCTGTCACTATGCCAGACAGAGCTGCTTTATTCTAAACAAAACATAGGAAACCTGCATTCTGTCACTATGCCAGGCAGAGCTGCATTATTCAAAGCAACACATAGGAAACCTGCATTCTGTCACTATGCCAGGCAGAGCTGCATTATTCAAAACAACACATAGCAAACCTGCATTCTGTCACTATGCCAGGCAGAGCTGCATTATTCAAAACAACACATAGGAAAACTGCATTCTGTCACTATGCCAGGCAGAGCTGCATTATTCAAAACAACACATAGGAAACCTGCATTCTGTCACTATGCCAGGCAGAGCTGCATTATTCAAAACAACACATAGGAAAACTGCATTATGTCACTATGCCAGGCAGAGCTGCATTATTCAAAACAACACATAGGAAACCTGCCTTCTGTCACTATGCCAGGCAGAGCTGCATTATTCAAAACAAAACAAAAGAAAGCTGCATTCTGTCACTATGCCAGGCAGAGCTGCTTTATTCTAAACAAAACATAGGGAACCTGCATTCTGTCACTATGCCAGGCAGAGCTGCTTTATTCAAAACAAAACATAGGAAACCCTGCATTCTGTCACTATGCCAGGCAGAGCTGCATTATTCAAAGCAACACATAGGAAACCTGCATTCTGTCACTATGCCAGGCAGAGCTGCATTATTCAAAACAACACATAGGAAAGCTGCAATCTGTCACTAAGTCAGGCAGAGCTGCATTATTCAAAACAACACATAGGAAACCTGCATTCTGTCACTATGCCAGGCAGAGCTGCATTATTCAAAACAAAACATAGGAAAGCTGCAATCTGTCTCTATGCCAGGCAGAGCTGCATTATTCAAAACAACACATAGGAAACCTGCATTCTGTCTCTATGCCAGGCAGAGCTGCATTATTCAAAACAAAACATCGGAAACCTGCATTCTGTCACTATGCCAGGCAGAGCTGCATTATTCAAAACAAAACATAGGAAAGCTGCAATCTGTCACTATGTCAGGCAGAGCTGCATTATTCAAAACAAAACATAGGAAACCTGCATTCTGTCACTATGCCAGGCAGAGCTGCATAATTGAAAACAAAACATAGGGAACCTGCATTCTGTCACGATGCCAGGCAGAGCTGCATTATTCAAAACAAAACATAGGAAACCTGCATTCTGTCACTATGCCAGGCAGAGCTGCATTATTCAAAACAAAACATAGGAAACCTGCATTCTGTCACGATGCCAGGCAGAGCTGCATTATTCAAAACAAAACATAGGAAACCTGCATTCTGTCACTATGCCAGGCAGAGCTGCATTATTCAAAACAAAACATAGTAAAGCTGCATTCTGTCACTATGCCAGGCAGAGCTGCATTATTCTAAACAAAACCTAGGGAACCTGCATCCTGTCACTATGCCAGGCAGAGCTGCATTATTCAAAACAACACATAGGAAACCTGCATTCTGTCACTATGCCAGACAGAGCTGCTTTATTCTAAACAAAACATAGGAAAGCTGCATTCTGTCACTATGCCAGGCAGAGCTGCATTATTCAAAACTACACATAGGAAACCTGCATTCTGTCACTATGCCAGGCAGAGCTGCTTTATTCTAAACAAAACATAAGGAACCTGCATTCTGTCACTATGCCAGGCAGAGCTGCATTATTCTAAACAAAACATAGGAAACCCTGCATTCTGTCATAATGCCAGGCAGAGCTGCATTATTCTAAACAACACACAGGGAACCTGGATTCTGTCACTATGCCAGGCAGAGCTGCATTATTCAAAACAACACACAGGGAACCTGCATTCTGTCACTATACCAGGCAGAGCTGCATTATTCAAAACAACACATAGGGAACCTGGATTCTGTCACTATGCCAGGCAGAGCTGCTTTATTCAAAACAACACATAGGAAACCTGCATTCTGTCACTATGCCAGGCAGAGCTGCATTATTCTAAACAACACATAGGAAACCTGCATTCTCTCACTATGTCAGGCAGAGCTGCATTATTCAAAACAACACACAGGAAACCTGGATTCTGTCACTATGCCAGGCAGAGCTGCATTATTCTAAACAACACACAGGAAACCTGCATTCTGTCACTATGCCAGGCAGAGCTGCTTTATTCAAAACAACACACAGGAAAGATGCATTCTGTCACTATGCCAGGCAGAGCTGCTTTATTCAAAACAACACACAGGAAACCTGGATTCTGTCACTATGCCAGGCAGAGCTGCATTATTCTAAACAACACACAGGAAACCTGCATTCTTTCACTATGCCAGGCAGAGCTGCATTATTCTAAACAACACACAGGAAACCTGGATTCTGTCACTATGCCAGGCAGAGCTGCATTATTCTAAACAACACACAGGAAACCTGCATTCTGTCACTATGCCAGGCAGAGCTGCTTTATTCAAAACAACACACAGGAAACCTGCATTCTGTCACTATGCCAAGCAGAGCTGCTTTATTCAAAACAACACATAGCAAACCTGCATTCTGTCACTATGCCAGGCAGAGCTGCATTATTCAAAACAACAAATAGGAAACCTGCATTCTGTCACTATGCCAGGCAGAGCTGCATTATTCTAAACAACACACAGGAAACCTGCATTCTGTCACTATGCCAGGCAGAGCTGCATTATTCTAAACAACACACAGGAAACCTGCATTCTGTCACTATGCCAGACAGAGCTGCATTATTCAAAACAACACACAGGAAACCTGCATTCTGTCACTATGCCAGGCAGAGCTGCATTATTCAAAACAACACATAGGAAACCTGCATTCTGTCACTATGCCAGGCAGAGCTGCATTATTCAAAACAAAACATAGGAAACCTGCATTCTGTCTCTATGCCAGGCAGAGCTGCATTATTCAAAACAAAACATAGGAAACCTGCATTCTGTCTCTATGCCAGGCAGAGCTGCATTATTCAAAACAAGACATAGGAAACCTGCATTCTGTCACTATGCCAGGCAGAGCTGCATTATTCAAAACAAAACATAGGAAACCTGCATTCTGTCTCTATGCCAGGCAGAGCTGCATTATTCAAAACAAAACATAGGAAACCTGCATTCTGTCTCTATGCCAGGCAGAGCTGCATTATTCAAAACAAAACATAGGAAACCTGCATTCTGTCACTATGCCAGGCAGAGCTGCATTATTCAAAACAAAACATAGGAAAGCTGCAATCTGTCACTATGCCAGGCAGAGCTGCATTATTCAAAACAAAACATAGGAAAGCTGCAATCTGTCTCTATGCCAGGCAGAGCTGCATTATTCTAAACAACACAAAGGAAACCTGCATTCTGTCACTATGCCAGGCAGAGCTGCATTATTCAAAACAACACATAGGGAACCTGGATTCTGTCACTATGCCAGGCAGAGCTGCTTTATTCAAAACAACACATAGGAAACCTGCATTCTGTCACTATGCCAGGCAGAGCTGCATTATTCAAAACAACACATAGGAAACCTGCATTCTCTCACTATGTCAGGCAGAGCTGCATTATTCTAAACAACACACAGGAAACCTGGATTCTGTCACTATGCCAGGCAGAGCTGCATTATTCTAAACAACACACAGGAAACCTGCATTCTGTCACTATGCCAGGCAGAGCTGCTTTATTCAAAACAACACACAGGAAACCTGCATTCTGTCACTATGCCAGGCAGAGCTGCTTTATTCAAAACAACACATAGCAAACCTGCATTCTGTCACTATGCCAGGCAGAGCTGCATTATTCTAAACAACACACAGGAAACCTGCATTCTGTCACTATGCCAGGCAGAGCTGCTTTATTCAAAACAACACACAGGAAACCTGCATTCTGTCACTATGCCAGGCAGAGCTGCATTATTCAAAACAACAAATAGGAAACCTGCATTCTGTCACTATGCCAGGCAGAGCTGCTTTATTCTAAACAAAACATAGGGAACCTGCATTCTGTCACTATGCCAGGCAGAGCTGCATTATTCAAAGCAACACATAGGAAACCTGCATTCTGTCACTATGCCAGGCAGAGCTGCATTATTCAAAACAACACATAGCAAACCTGCATTCTGTCACTATGCCAGGCAGAGCTGCATTATTCAAAACAACACATAGGAAAACTGCATTCTGTCACTATGCCAGGCAGAGCTGCATTATTCAAAACAACACATAGGAAACCTGCATTCTGTCACTATGCCAGGCAGAGCTGCATTATTCAAAACAACACATAGGAAAACTGCATTCTGTCACTATGCCAGGCAGAGCTGCATTATTCAAAACAACACATAGGAAACCTGCCTTCTGTCACTATGCCAGGCAGAGCTGCATTATTCAAAACAAAACAAAAGAAAGCTGCATTCTGTCACTATGCCAGGCAGAGCTGCTTTATTCTAAACAAAACATAGGGAACCTGCATTCTGTCACTATGCCAAGCAGAGCTGCATTATTCAAAACTACACATAGGAAACCTGCATTCTGTCACTATGCCAGGCAGAGCTGCATTATTCAAAGCAACACATAGGAAACCTGCATTCTGTCACTATGCCAGGCAGAGCTGCATTATTCAAAGTAACACATAGGAAACCTGCATTCTGTCACTATGCCAGGCAGAGCTGCATTATTCAAAACAACACATAGGAAAGCTGCAATCTGTCACTAAGTCAGGCAGAGCTGCATTATTCAAAACAACACATAGGAAACCTGCATTCTGTCACTATGCCAGGCAGAGCTGCATTATTCAAAACAAAACATAGGAAAGCTGCAATCTGTCTCTATGCCAGGCAGAGCTGCATTATTCAAAACAACACATAGGAAACCTGCATTCTGTCTCTATGCCAGGCAGAGCTGCATTATTCAAAACAAAACATCGGAAACCTGCATTCTGTCACTATGCCAGGCAGAGCTGCATTATTCAAAACAAAACATAGGAAAGCTGCAATCTGTCACTATGTCAGGCAGAGCTGCATTATTCAAAACAAAACATAGGAAACCTGCATTATGTCACTATGCCAGGCAGAGCTGCATTATTCAAAACAAAACATAGGAAACCTGCATTCTGTCACTATGCCAGGCAGAGCTGCATTATTCAAAACAAAACATAGGAAACCTGCATTCTGTCACGATGCCAGGCAGAGCTGCATTATTCAAAACAAAACATAGGAAACCTGCATTCTGTCACTATGCCAGGCAGAGCTGCATTATTCAAAACAAAACATAGGAAACCTGCATTCTGTCACGATGCCAGGCAGAGCTGCATTATTCAAAACAAAACATAGGAAACCTGCATTCTGTCACTATGCCAGGCAGAGCTGCATTATTCAAAACAAAACATAGTAAAGCTGCATTGTGTCACTATGCCAGGCAGAGCTGCATTATTCTAAACAAAACCTAGGGAACCTGCATTCTGTCACTATGCCAGGCAGAGCTGCATTATTCAAAACTACACATAGGAAACCTGCATTCTGTCACTATGCCAGGCAGAGCTGCTTTATTCTAAACAAAACATAGGAAAGCTGCATTCTGTCACTATGCCAGGCAGAGCTGCATTATTCAAAACTACACATAGGAAACCTGCATTCTGTCACTATGCCAGGCAGAGCTGCTTTATTCTAAACAAAACATAAGGAACCTGCATTCTCTCACTATGTCAGACAGAGCTGCATTATTCAAAACAAAACATAGGAAAGCTGCATTCTGTCACTATGCCAGGCAGAGCTGCATTATTCAAAACTACACATAGGAAACCTGCATTCTGTCACTATGCCAGGCAGAGCTGCTTTATTCTAAACAAAACATAAGGAACCTGCATTCTGTCACTATGCCAGGCAGAGCTGCATTATTCTAAACAAAACATAGGAAACCCTGCATTCTGTCACTATGCCAGGCAGAGCTGCATTATTCTAAACAACACACAGGGAACCTGGATTCTGTCACTATGCCAGGCAGAGCTGCATTATTCAAAACAACACACAGGGAACCTGCATTCTGTCACTATGCCAGGCAGAGCTGCATTATTCAAAACAACACATAGGGAACCTGCATTCTGTCACTATGCCAGGCAGAGCTGCATTATTCAAAACAACACATAGGGAACCTGCATTCTGTCACTATACCAGGCAGAGCTGCATTATTCAAAACAACACATAGGGAACCTGGATTCTGTCACTATGCCAGGCAGAGCTGCATTATTCAAAACAACACATAGGAAACCTGCATTCTGTCACTATGCCAGGCAGAGCTGCATTATTCTAAACAACACATAGGAAACCTGCATTCTCTCACTATGTCAGGCAGAGCTGCATTATTCAAAACAACACACAGGAAACCTGGATTCTGTCACTATGCCAGGCAGAGCTGCATTATTCTAAACAACACACAGGAAACCTGCATTCTGTCACTATGCCAGGCAGAGCTGCTTTATTCAAAACAACTAACAGGAAAGATGCATTCTGTCACTATGCCAGGCAGAGCTGCTTTATTCAAAACAACACATAGCAAACCTGCATTCTGTCTCTATGCCAGACAGAGCTGCATTATTCAAAACAACACACAGGAAACCTGGATTCTGTCACTATGCCAGGCAGAGCTGCATTATTCTAAACAACACACAGGAAACCTGGATTCTGTCACTATGCCAGGCAGAGCTGCATTATTCTAAACAACACACAGGAAACCTGCATTCTGTCACTATGCCAGGCAGAGCTGCTTTATTCAAAACAACACACAGGAAACCTGCATTCTGTCACTATGCCAGGCAGAGCTGCTTTATTCAAAACAACACATAGCAAACCTGCATTCTGTCACTATGCCAGGCAGAGCTGCATTATTCAAAACAACAAATAGGAAACCTGCATTCTGTCACTATGCCAGGCAGAGCTGCATTATTCTAAACAACACACAGGAAACCTGCATTCTGTCACTATGCCAGGCAGAGCTGCATTATTCTAAACAACACACAGGAAACCTGCATTCTGTCACTATGCCAGACAGAGCTGCATTATTCAAAACAACACATAGGAAACCTGCATTCTGTCACTATGCCAGGCAGAGCTGCATTATTCAAAACAACACATAGGAAACCTGCATTCTGTCACTATGCCAGGCAGAGCTGCATTATTCAAAACAAAACATAGGAAACCTGCATTCTGTCACTATGCCAGGCAGAGCTGCATTATTCAAAACAACACAGAGGAAACCTGCATTCTGTCTCTATGCCAGGCAGAGCTGCATTATTCAAAACAAAACATAGGAAACCTGCATTCTGTCTCTATGCCAGGCAGAGCTGCATTATTCAAAACAAAACATAGGAAACCTGCATTCTGTCACTATGCCAGGCAGAGCTGCATTATTCAAAACAAAACATAGGAAACCTGCATTCTGTCTCTATGCCAGGCAGAGCTGCATTATTCTAAACAAAACATAGGAAACCTGCATTCTGTCTCTATGCCAGGCAGAGCTGCATTATTCAAAACAAAACATAGGAAACCTGCATTCTGTCACTATGCCAGGCAGAGCTGCATTATTCAAAACAAAACATAGGAAAGCTGCAATCTGTCACTATGCCAGGCAGAGCTGCATTATTCAAAACAAAACATAGGAAAGCTGCAATCTGTCTCTATGCCAGGCAGAGCTGCATTATTCAAAACAACACATAGGGAACCTGCATTCTGTCACTATGCCAGGCAGAGCTGAATTATTCAAAACAACACATAGGGAACCTGCATTCTGTCACTATACCAGGCAGAGCTGCATTATTAAAAACAACACATAGGGAACCTGGATTCTGTCACTATGCCAGGCAGAGCTGCTTTATTCAAAACAACACATAGGAAACCTGCATTCTGTCACTATGCCAGGCAGAGCTGCATTATTCTAAACAACACAAAGGAAACCTGCATTCTGTCACTATGCCAGGCAGAGCTGCATTATTCAAAACAACACATAGGGAACCTGGATTCTGTCACTATGCCAGGCAGAGCTGCTTTATTCAAAACAACACATAGGAAACCTGCATTCTGTCACTATGCCAGGCAGAGCTGCATTATTCAAAACAACACATAGGAAACCTGCATTCTCTCACTATGTCAGGCAGAGCTGCATTATTCTTAACAACACACAGGAAACCTGGATTCTGTCACTATGCCAGGCAGAGCTGCATTATTCTAAACAACACACAGGAAACCTGCATTCTGTCACTATGCCAGGCAGAGCTGCTTTATTCAAAACAACACACAGGAAACCTGCATTCTGTCACTATGCCAGGCAGAGCTGCTTTATTCAAAACAACACATAGCAAACCTGCATTCTGTCACTATGCCAGGCAGAGCTGCATTATTCTAAACAACACACAGGAAACCTGCATTCTGTCACTATGCCAGGCAGAGCTGCTTTATTCAAAACAACACACAGGAAACCTGCATTCTGTCACTATGCCAGGCAGAGCTGCATTATTCAAAACAACACATAGGAAAACTGCATTATGTCACTATGCCAGGCAGAGCTGCATTATTCAAAACAACACATAGGAAACCTGCCTTCTGTCACTATGCCAGGCAGAGCTGCATTATTCAAAACAAAACAAAAGAAAGCTGCATTCTGTCACTATGCCAGGCAGAGCTGCTTTATTCTAAACAAAACATAGGGAACCTGCATTCTGTCACTATGCCAAGCAGAGCTGCATTATTCAAAACTACACATAGGAAACCTGCATTCTGTCACTATGCCAGGCAGAGCTGCATTATTCAAAGCAACACATAGGAAACCTGCATTCTGTCACTATGCCAGGCAGAGCTGCATTATTCAAAACAACACATAGGAAAGCTGCAATCTGTCACTAAGTCAGGCAGAGCTGCATTATTCAAAACAACACATAGGAAACCTGCATTCTGTCACTATGCCAGGCAGAGCTGCATTATTCAAAACAAAACATAGGAAAGCTGCAATCTGTCTCTATGCCAGGCAGAGCTGCATTATTCAAAACAACACATAGGAAACCTGCATTCTGTCTCTATGCCAGGCAGAGCTGCATTATTCAAAACAAAACATCGGAAACCTGCATTCTGTCACTATGCCAGGCAGAGCTGCTTTATTCAAAACAAAACATAGGAAAGCTGCAATCTGTCACTATGTCAGGCAGAGCTGCATTATTCAAAACAAAACATAGGAAAGCTGCAATCTGTCACTATGTCAGGCAGAGCTGCATTATTCAAAACAAAACATAGGAAACCTGCATTCTGTCACTATGCCAGGCAGAGCTGCATTATTGAAAACAAAACATAGGGAACCTGCATTCTGTCACGATGCCAGGCAGAGCTGCATTATTCAAAACAAAACATAGGAAACCTGCATTCTGTCACTATGCCAGGCAGAGCTGCATTATTCAAAACAAAACATAGGAAACCTGCATTCTGTCACGATGCCAGGCAGAGCTGCATTATTCAAAACAAAACATAGGAAACCTGCATTCTGTCACTATGCCAGGCAGAGCTGCATTATTCAAAACAAAACATAGTAAAGCTGCATTCTGTCACTATGCCAGGCAGAGCTGCATTATTCTAAACAAAACCTAGGGAACCTGCATCCTGTCACTATGCCAGGCAGAGCTGCTTTATTCAAAACAACACATCGCAAACCTGCATTCTGTCACTATGCCAGGCAGAGCAGCATTATTCAAAACAAAACATAGGAAACCTGCATTCTGTCACGATGCCAGGCAGAGCTGCATTATTCAAAACAAAACATAGGAAACCTGCATTCTGTCACTATGCCAGGCAGAGCTGCATTATTCAAAACAAAACATAGAAAAGCTGCATTCTGTCACTATGCCAGACAGAGCTGCTTTATTCAAAACAACACATAGGGAACCTGCATTCTGTCACTATGCCAGGCAGAGTTGCATTATTCAAAACAACACATAGGGAACCTGCATTCTGTCACTATGCCAGGCAGAGCTGCATTATTCAAAACAACACATAGGGAACCTGGATTCTGTCACTCTGCCAGGCAGAGCTGCTTTATTCAAAACAACACATAGGGAACCTGGATTCTGTCACTATGCCAGGCAGAGCTGCATTATTCAAAACAACAATTAGGAAACCTGCATTCTGTCACGATGCCAGGCAGAGCTGCATTATTCAAAACAAAACATAGGAAACCAGCATTCTGTCACTATGCCAGGCAGAGCTGCATTATTCAAAACAAAACATAGAAAAGCTGCATTCTGTCACTATGCCAGACAGAGCTGCTTTATTCAAAACAACACATAGGGAACCTGCATTCTGTCACTATGCCAGGCAGAGCTGCATTATTCAAAACAACACATAGGGAACCTGGATTCTGTCACTCTGCCAGGCAGAGCTGCTTTATTCAAAACAACACATAGGGAACCTGGATTCTGTCACTATGCCAGGCAGAGCTGCATTATTCAAAACAACACATAGGGAACCTGGATTCTGTCACTATGCCAGGCAGAGCTGCATTATTCAAAACAACACAGAGGAAACCTGCATTCTGTCTCTATGCCAGGCAGAGCTGCATTATTCAAAACAAAACATAGGAAACCTGCATTCTGTCTCTATGCCAGGCAGAGCTGCATTATTCAAAACAAAACATAGGAAACCTGCATTCTGTCACTATGCCAGGCAGAGCTGCATTATTCAAAACAAAACATAGGAAACCTGCATTCTGTCTCTATGCCAGGCAGAGCTGCATTATTCTAAACAAAACATAGGAAACCTGCATTCTGTCTCTATGCCAGGCAGAGCTGCATTATTCAAAACAAAACATAGGAAACCTGCATTCTGTCACTATGCCAGGCAGAGCTGCATTATTCAAAACAAAACATAGGAAAGCTGCAATCTGTCACTATGCCAGGCAGAGCTGCATTATTCAAAACAAAACATAGGAAAGCTGCAATCTGTCTCTATGCCAGGCAGAGCTGCATTATTCAAAACAACACATAGGGAACCTGCATTCTGTCACTATGCCAGGCAGAGCTGAATTATTCAAAACAACACATAGGGAACCTGCATTCTGTCACTATACCAGGCAGAGCTGCATTATTAAAAACAACACATAGGGAACCTGGATTCTGTCACTATGCCAGGCAGAGCTGCTTTATTCAAAACAACACATAGGAAACCTGCATTCTGTCACTATGCCAGGCAGAGCTGCATTATTCTAAACAACACAAAGGAAACCTGCATTCTGTCACTATGCCAGGCAGAGCTGCATTATTCAAAACAACACATAGGGAACCTGGATTCTGTCACTATGCCAGGCAGAGCTGCTTTATTCAAAACAACACATAGGAAACCTGCATTCTGTCACTATGCCAGGCAGAGCTGCATTATTCAAAACAACACATAGGAAACCTGCATTCTCTCACTATGTCAGGCAGAGCTGCATTATTCTTAACAACACACAGGAAACCTGGATTCTGTCACTATGCCAGGCAGAGCTGCATTATTCTAAACAACACACAGGAAACCTGCATTCTGTCACTATGCCAGGCAGAGCTGCTTTATTCAAAACAACACACAGGAAACCTGCATTCTGTCACTATGCCAGGCAGAGCTGCTTTATTCAAAACAACACATAGCAAACCTGCATTCTGTCACTATGCCAGGCAGAGCTGCATTATTCTAAACAACACACAGGAAACCTGCATTCTGTCACTATGCCAGGCAGAGCTGCTTTATTCAAAACAACACACAGGAAACCTGCATTCTGTCACTATGCCAGGCAGAGCTGCATTATTCAAAACAACACATAGGAAAACTGCATTATGTCACTATGCCAGGCAGAGCTGCATTATTCAAAACAACACATAGGAAACCTGCCTTCTGTCACTATGCCAGGCAGAGCTGCATTATTCAAAACAAAACAAAAGAAAGCTGCATTCTGTCACTATGCCAGGCAGAGCTGCTTTATTCTAAACAAAACATAGGGAACCTGCATTCTGTCACTATGCCAAGCAGAGCTGCATTATTCAAAACTACACATAGGAAACCTGCATTCTGTCACTATGCCAGGCAGAGCTGCATTATTCAAAGCAACACATAGGAAACCTGCATTCTGTCACTATGCCAGGCAGAGCTGCATTATTCAAAACAACACATAGGAAAGCTGCAATCTGTCACTAAGTCAGGCAGAGCTGCATTATTCAAAACAACACATAGGAAACCTGCATTCTGTCACTATGCCAGGCAGAGCTGCATTATTCAAAACAAAACATAGGAAAGCTGCAATCTGTCTCTATGCCAGGCAGAGCTGCATTATTCAAAACAACACATAGGAAACCTGCATTCTGTCTCTATGCCAGGCAGAGCTGCATTATTCAAAACAAAACATCGGAAACCTGCATTCTGTCACTATGCCAGGCAGAGCTGCTTTATTCAAAACAAAACATAGGAAAGCTGCAATCTGTCACTATGTCAGGCAGAGCTGCATTATTCAAAACAAAACATAGGAAAGCTGCAATCTGTCACTATGTCAGGCAGAGCTGCATTATTCAAAACAAAACATAGGAAAGCTGCAATCTGTCACTATGTCAGGCAGAGCTGCATTATTCAAAACAAAACATAGGAAACCTGCCTTCTGTCACTATGCCAGGCAGAGCTGCATTATTGAAAACAAAACATAGGGAACCTGCATTCTGTCACGATGCCAGGCAGAGCTGCATTATTCAAAACAAAACATAGGAAACCTGCATTCTGTCACTATGCCAGGCAGAGCTGCATTATTCAAAACAAAACATAGGAAACCTGCATTCTGTCACGATGCCAGGCAGAGCTGCATTATTCAAAACAAAACATAGGAAACCTGCATTCTGTCACTATGCCAGGCAGAGCTGCATTATTCAAAACAAAACATAGTAAAGCTGCATTCTGTCACTATGCCAGGCAGAGCTGCATTATTCTAAACAAAACCTAGGGAACCTGCATCCTGTCACTATGCCAGGCAGAGCTGCTTTATTCAAAACAACACATCGCAAACCTGCATTCTGTCACTATGCCAGGCAGAGCAGCATTATTCAAAACAAAACATAGGAAACCTGCATTCTGTCACGATGCCAGGCAGAGCTGCATTATTCAAAACAAAACATAGGAAACCTGCATTCTGTCACTATGCCAGGCAGAGCTGCATTATTCAAAACAAAACATAGAAAAGCTGCATTCTGTCACTATGCCAGACAGAGCTGCTTTATTCAAAACAACACATAGGGAACCTGCATTCTGTCACTATGCCAGGCAGAGTTGCATTATTCAAAACAACACATAGGGAACCTGCATTCTGTCACTATGCCAGGCAGAGCTGCATTATTCAAAACAACACATAGGGAACCTGGATTCTGTCACTCTGCCAGGCAGAGCTGCTTTATTCAAAACAACACATAGGGAACCTGGATTCTGTCACTATGCCAGGCAGAGCTGCATTATTCAAAACAACAATTAGGAAACCTGCATTCTGTCACGATGCCAGGCAGAGCTGCATTATTCAAAACAAAACATAGGAAACCAGCATTCTGTCACTATGCCAGGCAGAGCTGCATTATTCAAAACAAAACATAGAAAAGCTGCATTCTGTCACTATGCCAGACAGAGCTGCTTTATTCAAAACAACACATAGGGAACCTGCATTCTGTCACTATGCCAGGCAGAGCTGCATTATTCAAAACAACACATAGGGAACCTGGATTCTGTCACTCTGCCAGGCAGAGCTGCTTTATTCAAAACAACACATAGGGAACCTGGATTCTGTCACTATGCCAGGCAGAGCTGCATTATTCAAAACAAAACATAGGAAACCTGCATTCTGTCACTATGCCAGGCAGAGCTGCATTATTCAAAACAACACACAGGAAACCTGCATTCTGTCACTATGCCAGGCAGAGCTGCTTTATTCAAAACAACACACAGGAAACCTGCATTCTGTCACTATGCCAGGCAGAGCTGCTTTATTCAAAACAACACAAAGGAAACCTGCATTCTGTCACTATGCCAGGCAGAGCTGCATTATTCAAAACAACACATAGGAAACCTGCATTTTGTCACTATGCCAGGCAGAGCTGCTTCATTCAAAACAAATATAGGAAACCTGCATTCTGTCACTATGCCAGGCAGAGCTGCATTATTCAAAACAACACAAAGGAAACCTGCATTCTGTCACTATGCCAGACAGAGCTGCATTATTCAAAACAACACATAGGGAACCTGCATTCTGTCACTATGCCAGGCAGAGCTGCATTATTCAAAACAACACACAGGAAACCTGCATTCTGTCACTATGCCAGGCAGAGCTGCATTATTCAAAACAACACATCGGGAACCTGCATTCTGTCACTATGCCAGGCAGAGCTGCATTATTCAAAACAACACACAGGAAACCTGCATTCTGTCACTATGCCAGGCAGAGCTGCTTTATTCAAAACAACACATCGCAAACCTGCATTCTGTCACTATGCCAGGCAGAGCTGCATTATTCAAAACAACACACAGGAAACCTGCATTCTGTCACTATGCCAGGCAGAGCTGCTTTATTCAAAACAACACATAGCAAACCTGCATTCTGTCACTATGCCAGGCAGAGCTGCTTTATTCAAAGCAACACATAGGGAACCTGCATTCTGTCACTATGCCAGGCAGAGCTGCATTATTCTAAACAACACATAGGAAACCTGCATTCTGTCACTATGCCAGGCAGAGCTGCATTATTCTAAACAACACACAGGAAACCTGCATTCTGTCACTATGCCAGGCAGGAGTGCATTATTCTAAACAACACACAGGAAACCTGCATTCTGTCACTATGCCAGGCAGAAGTGCATTATTCTAAACAACACACAGGAAACCTGCATTCTGTCACTATGCCAGACAGAGCTGCTTTATTCAAAACAACACATAGCAAACCTGCATTCTGTCACTATGCCAGGCAGAGCTGCATTATTCAAAACTACACATAGGAAACCTGCATTCTGTCACTATGCCAGGCAGAGCTGCTTTATTCTAAACAAAACATCAGGAACCTGCATTCTGTCACTATGCCAGGCAGAGCTGCATTATTCTAAACAAAACATAGGAAACCCTGCATTCTGTCACTATGCCAGGCAGAGCTGCATTATTCTAAACAACACACAGGGAACCTGGATTCTGTCACTATGCCAGGCAGAGCTGCATTATTCAAAACAACACATAGGGAACCTGCATTCTGTCACTATGCCAGGCAGAGCTGCATTATTCAAAACAACACATAGGGAACCTGCATTCTGTCACTATACCAGGCAGAGCTGCATTATTCAAAACAACACTTAGGGAACCTGGATTCTGTCACTATGCCAGGCAGAGCTGCTTTATTCAAAACAACACATAGGAAACCTGCATTCTGTCACTATGCCAGGCAGAGCTGCATTATTCTAAACAACACAAAGGAAACCTGCATTCTCTCACTATGTCAGGCAGAGCTGCATTATTCAAAACAACACACAGGAAACCTGGATTCTGTCACCATGCCAGGCAGAGCTGCATTATTCTAAACAACACATAGGAAACCTGCATTCTGTCACTATGCCAGGCAGAGCTGCTTTATTCAAAACAACACATAGGAAACCTGCATTCTGTCACTATGCCAGGCAGAGCTGCATTATTCTAAACAACACATAGGAAACCTGCATTCTCTCACTATGTCAGGCAGAGCTGCATTATTCAAAACAACACACAGGAAACCTGCATTCTGTCACTATGCCAGGCAGAGCTGCTTTATTCAAAACAACACACAGGAAACCTGCATTCTGTCACTATGCCAGGCAGAGCTGCTTTATTCAAAACAACACATAGCAAACCTGCATTCTGTCACTATGCCAGGCAGAGCTGCTTTATTCAAAACAACACACAGGAAACCTGCATTCTGTCACTATGCCAGGCAGAGCTGCATTATTCAAAACAACACATAGGAAACCTGCATTCTGTCACTATGCCAGGCAGAGCTGCATTATTCAAAACAACACATAGGAAACCTGCATTCTGTCACTATGCCAGGCAGAGCTGCATTATTCAAAACAAAACATAGGAAACCTGCATTCTGTCACTATGCCAGGCAGAGCTGCATTATTCAAAACAACACAGAGGAAACCTGCATTCTGTCTCTATGCCAGGCAGAGCTGCATTATTCAAAACAAAACATAGGAAACCTGCATTCTGTCTCTATGCCAGGCAGAGCTGCATTATTCAAAACAAAACATAGGAAACCTGCATTCTGTCACTATGCCAGGCAGAGCTGCATTATTCAAAACAAAACATAGGAAACCTGCATTCTGTCTCTATGCCAGGCAGAGCTGCATTATTCAAAACAAAACATAGGAAACCTGCATTCTGTCTCTATGCCAGGCAGAGCTGCATTATTCAAAACAAAACATAGGAAACCTGCATTCTGTCACTATGCCAGGCAGAGCTGCATTATTCAAAACAAAACATAGGAAAGCTGCAATCTGTCACTATGCCAGGCAGAGCTGCATTATTCAAAACAAAACATAGGAAAGCTGCAATCTGTCTCTATGCCAGGCAGAGCTGCATTATTCAAAACAACACATAGGGAACCTGCATTCTGTCACTATGCCAGGCAGAGCTGCATTATTCAAAACAACACATAGGGAACCTGCATTCTGTCACTATACCAGGCAGAGCTGCATTATTCAAAACAACACATAGGGAACCTGGATTCTGTCACTATGCCAGGCAGAGCTGCTTTATTCAAAACAAAACATAGGAAACCTGCATTCTGTCTCTATGCCAGGCAGAGCTGCATTATTCAAAACAAAACATAGGAAACCTGCATTCTGTCACTATGCCAGGCAGAGCTGCTCTATTCAAAACAACACATAGGAAACCTGCATTCTGTCACTATGCCAGGCAGAGCTGCCTTATTCAAAACAACACATAGGGAACCTGGATTCTGTCACTATGCCAGGCAGAGCTGCTTTATTCAAAACAACACATAGGAAACCTGCATTCTGTCACTATGCCAGGCAGAGCTGCATTATTCAAAACAACACATAGGAAACCTGCATTCTCTCACTATGTCAGGCAGAGCTGCATTATTCTAAACAACACACAGGAAACCTGGATTCTGTCACTATGCCAGGCAGAGCTGCATTATTCTAAACAACACACAGGAAACCTGGATTCTGTCACTATGCCAGGCAGAGCAGCATTATTCTAAACAACACACAGGAAACCTGCATTCTGTCACTATGCCAGGCAGAGCTGCTTTATTCAAAACAACACACAGGAAACCTGCATTCTGTCACTATGCCAGGCAGAGCTGCATTATTCAAAACAACACATAGGAAACCTGCATTCTGTCACTATGCCAGGCAGAGCTGCATTATTCTAAACAACACACAGGAAACCTGCATTCTGTCACTATGCCAGGCAGAGCTGCATTATTCGAAACAACACACAGGAAACCTGCATTCTGTCACTATGCCAGACAGAGCTGCATTATTCAAAACAACACATAAGAAACCTGCATTCTGTCACTATGCCAGACAGAGCTGCATTATTCAAAACAACACACAGGAAACCTGCATTCTGTCACTATGCCAGGCAGAGCTGCATTATTCAGAACAACACATAGGAAACCTGCATTCTGTCACTATGCCAGGCAGAGCTGCATTATTCAAAACAACACATAGGAAAGCAACATTCTGTCACTATGCCAGGCAGAGCTGCTTTATTCAAAACAAAACATAGGAAACCTGCATTCTGTCACTATGCCAGGCAGAGCTGCATTATTCAAAACAACACAGAGGAAACCTGCATTCTGTCTCTATGCCAGGCAGAGCTGCATTATTCAAAACAAAACATAGGAAACCTGCATTCTGTCTCTATACCAGGCAGAGCTGCATTATTCAAAACAAAACATAGGAAACCTGCATTCTGTCTCTATGCCAGGCAGAGCTGCATTATTCAAAACAACACATAGGAAACCTGCATTCTGTCACTATGCCAGGCAGAGCTGCATTATTCAAAACAAAACATAGGAAACCTGCATTCTGTCTCTATGCCAGGCAGAGCTGCATTATTCAAAACAACACATAGGAAACCTGCATTCTGTCTCTATGCCAGGCTGAGCTGCATTATTCAAAACAACACATAGGAAACCTGCATTCTGTCACTATGCCAGGCAGAGCTGCATTATTCAAAACAACACATAGGAAACCTGCATTCTGTCACTATGCCAGGCAGAGCTGCATTATTCAAAACAAAACATAGGAAACCTGCATTCTGTCTCTATGCCAGGCAGAGCTGCATTATTCAAAACAAAACATAGGAAACCTGCATTCTGTCACTATTCCAGGCAGAGCTGCATTATTCAAAACAAAACATAGGAAAGCTGCAATCTGTCACTATGCCAGGCAGAGCTGCATTATTCAAAACAAAACATAGGAAAGCTGCAATCTGTCTCTATGCCAGGCAGAGCTGCATTATTCAAAACAACACATAGGAAAGCTGCATTCTGTCTCTATGCCAGGCAGAGCTGCATTATTCAAAACAAAACATAGGAAACCTGCATTCTGTCACTATGCCAGGCAGAGCTGCATTATTCAAAACAAAACATAGGAAACCTGCATTCTGTCACTATGCCAGGCAGAGCTGCATTATTCAAAACAAAACACAGGAAACCTGCATTCTGTCACTATGCCAGACAGAGCTGCTTTATTCAAAACAACACGTAGGAAACCTGCCTTCTGTCACTATGCCAGGCAGAGCTGCATTATTCAAAACAACACACAGGAAACCTGCATTCTGTCACTATGCCAGGCAGAGCTGCATTATTCTAAACAAAACATAGGGAACCTGCATTCTGTCACTATGCCAGGCAGAGCTGCATTATTCAAAACAACACATAGGAAACCTGCATTCTGTCACTATGCCAGGCAGAGCTGCTTTATTCTAAACAAAACATAGGAAAGCTACATTCTGTCACTTTGCCAGGCAGAGCTGCATTATTCAAAACAAAACACAGGAAACCTGCATTCTGTCACTATGCCAGGCAGAGCTGCATTATTCAAAACAAAACATAGGAAACATGCATTCTGTCACTATGCCAGGCAGAGCTGCATTATTCAAAACAACACATAGGAAACCTGCCTTCTGTCACTATGCCAGGCAGAGCTGCATTATTCAAAACTACACATAGGAAACCTGCATTCTGTCACTATGCCAGGCAGAGCTGCTTTATTCTAAACAAAACATAGGGAACCTGCATTCTGTCACTATGCCAGGCAGAGCTGCATTATTCAAAACAAAACATAGGAAACCTGCATTCTGTCACTATGCCAGGCAGAGCTGCTTTATTCAAAACAAAACACAGGAAACCCTGCATTCTGTCACTATGCCAGGCAGAGCTGCATTATTCAAAGCAACACATAGGAAACCTGCATTCTGTCACTATGCCAGGCAGAGCTGCATTATTCAAAACAACACATAGGAAACCTGCATTCTGTCACTATGCCAGGCAGAGCTGCATTATTCAAAACAAAACATAGGAAACCTGCATTCTGTCACTATGCCAGGCAGAGCTGCATTATTCAAAACAACACATAGGAAACCTGCCTTCTGTCACAATGCCAGGCAGAGCTGCATTATTCAAAACAAAACATAGGAAACCTGCATTCTGACTCTATGCCAGGCAGAGCTGCATTATTCAAAACAAAACATAGGAAACCTGCATTCTGTCACTATGCCAGGCAGAGCTGCATTATTCAAAACAAAACATAGGAAACCTGCATTCTGTCACTATGCCAGGCAGAGCTGCATTATTCTAAACAACACACAGGAAACCTGCATTCTGTCACTATGCCAGGCAGAGCTGCATTATTCTAAACAACACACAGGAAACCTGCATTCTGTCACTATGCCAGACAGAGCTGCATTATTCAAAACAACACATAGGAAACCTGCATTCTGTCACTATGCCAGACAGAGCTGCATTATTCAAAACAACACACAGGAAACCTGCATTCTGTCACTATGCCAAGCAGAGCTGCATTATTCAAAACAACACATAGGAAACCTGCATTCTGTCACTATGCCAGGCAGAGCTGCTTTATTCAAAACAAAACATAGGAAACCCTGCATTCTGTCACTATGCCAGGCAGAGCTGCATTATTCAAAGCAACACATAGGAAACCTGCATTCTGTCACTATGCCAGGCAGAGCTGCATTATTCAAAACAACACATAGGAAACCTGCATTCTGTCACTATGCCAGGCGGAGCTGCATTATTCAAAACAAAACATAGGAAACCTGCATTCTGTCACTATGCCAGGCAGAGCTGCATTATTCAAAACAACACGTAGGAAACCTGCCTTCTGTCACAATGCCAGGCAGAGCTGCATTATTCAAAACAAAACATAGGAAACCTGCATTCTGACTCTATGCCAGGCAGAGCTGCATTATTCAAAACAAAACATAGGAAACCTGCATTCTGTCACTATGCCAGGCAGAGCTGCATTATTCAAAACAAAACATAGGAAACCTGCATTCTGTCACTATGCCAGGCAGAGCTGCATTATTCTAAACAACACACAGGAAACCTGCATTCTGTCACTATGCCAGGCAGAGCTGCATTATTCTAAACAACACACAGGAAACCTGCATTCTGTCACTATGCCAGACAGAGCTGCATTATTCAAAACAACACATAGGAAACCTGCATTCTGTCACTATGCCAGACAGAGCTGCATTATTCAAAACAACACACAGGAAACCTGCATCTGTCACTATGCCAGGCAGAGCTGCATTATTCAAAACAACACATAGGAAACCTGCATTCTGTCACTATGCCAGGCAGAGCTGCATTATTCAAAACAACACACAGGAAACCTGCATTCTGTCACTATGCCAGGCAGAGCTGCATTATTCAAAACAACACATAGGAAACCTGCATTCTGTCACTATGCCAGGCAGAGCTGCACTATTCAAAACAACACATAGGAAAGCAACATTCTGTCACGATGCCAGGCAGAGCTGCTTTATTCAAAACAAAACATAGGAAACCTGCATTCTGTCACTATGCCAGGCAGAGCTGCATTATTCAAAACAACACAGAGGAAACCTGCATTCTGTCTCTATGCCAGGCAGAGCTGCATTATTCAAAAAAAAACATAGGAAACCTGCATTCTGTCTCTATGCCAGGCAGAGCTGCATTATTCCAAACAAAACATAAGAAACCTGCATTCTGTCTCTATGCCAGGCAGAGCTGCATTATTCAAAACAAAACATAGGAAACCTGCATTCTGTCACAATGCCAGGCAGAGCTGCATTATTCAAAACAAAACAGAGGAAAGCTGCAATCTGTCACTAAGTCAGGCAGAGCTGCATTATTCAAAACAACACATAGGAAACCTGCATTCTGTCACTATGCCAGGCAGAGCTGCATTATTCAAAACAAAACATAGGAAAGCTGCAATCTGTCTCTATGCCAGGCAGAGCTGCATTATTCAAAACAACACATAGGAAACCTGCATTCTGTCTCTATGCCAGGCAGAGCTGCATTATTCAAAACAAAACATAGGAAACCTGCATTCTGTCACTATGCCAGGCAGAGCTGCATTATTCAAAACAAAACATAGGAAACCTGCATTCTGTCACTATGTCAGGCAGAGCTGCATTATTCAAAACTAAACATAAGAAACCTGCATTCTGTCACTATGCCAGGCAGAGCTGCATTATTCAAAACAAAACATAGGAAACCTGCATTCTGTCACTATGCCAGGCAGAGCTGCATTATTCAAAACAACACATAGAAAACCTGCATTCTGTCACGATGCCAGGCAGAGCTGCATTATTCAAAACAAAACATAGGAAACCTGCATTCTGTCACTATGCCAGGCAGAGCTGCATTATTCAAAACAAAACATAGTAAAGCTGCATTCTGTCACTATGCCAGGCAGAGCTGCATTATTCTAAACAAAACATAGGGAACCTGCATTCTGTCACTATGCCAGGCAGAGCTGCATTATTCAAAACTACACATAGGAAACCTGCATTCTGTCACTATGCCAGGCAGAGCTGCTTTATTCTAAACAAAACATAGGGAACCTGCATTCTGTCACTATGCCAGGCAGAGCTGCATTATTCAAAGCAACACATAGGAAACCTGCATTCTGTCACTATGCCAGGCAGAGCTGCATTATTCAAAACAACACATAGCAAACCTGCATTCTGTCACTATGCCAGGCAGAGCTGCATTATTCAAAACAACACATAGGAAAACTGCATTCTGTCACTATGCCAGGCAGAGCTGCATTATTCAAAACAACACATAGGAAACCTGCATTCTGTCACTATGCCAGGCAGAGCTGCATTATTCAAAACAACACATAGGAAAACTGCATTATGTCACTATGCCAGGCAGAGCTGCATTATTCAAAACAACACATAGGAAACCTGCCTTCTGTCACTATGCCAGGCAGAGCTGCATTATTCAAAACAAAACAAAAGAAAGCTGCATTCTGTCACTATGCCAGGCAGAGCTGCTTTATTCTAAACAAAACATAGGGAACCTGCATTCTGTCACTATGCCAAGCAGAGCTGCATTATTCAAAACTACACATAGGAAACCTGCATTCTGTCACTTTGCCAGGCAGAGCTGCATCATTCAAAACAACACATAGGAAACCCTGCATTCTGTCACTATGCCAGGCAGAGCTGCATTATTCAAAGCAACACATAGGAAACCTGCATTCTGTCACTATGCCAGGCAGAGCTGCATTATTCAAAACAACACATAGGAAAGCTGCAATCTGTCACTAAGTCAGGCAGAGCTGCATTATTCAAAACAACACATAGGAAACCTGCATTCTGTCACTATGCCAGGCAGAGCTGCATTATTCAAAACAAAACATAGGAAAGCTGCAATCTGTCTCTATGCCAGGCAGAGCTGCATTATTCAAAACAACACATAGGAAACCTGCATTCTGTCTCTATGCCAGGCAGAGCTGCATTATTCAAAACAAAACATCGGAAACCTGCATTCTGTCACTATGCCAGGCAGAGCTGCATTATTCAAAACAAAACATAGGAAAGCTGCAATCTGTCACTATGTCAGGCAGAGCTGCATTATTCAAAACAAAACATAGGAAACCTGCATTCTGTCACTATGCCAGGCAGAGCTGCATTATTGAAAACAAAACATAGGGAACCTGCATTCTGTCACGATGCCAGGCAGAGCTGCATTATTCAAAACAAAACATAGGAAACCTGCATTCTGTCACTATGCCAGGCAGAGCTGCATTATTCAAAACAAAACATAGTAAAGCTGCATTCTGTCACTATGCCAGGCAGAGCTGCATTATTCTAAACAAAACCTAGGGAACCTGCATCCTGTCACTATGCCAGGCAGAGCTGCATTATTCAAAACAACACATAGGAAACCTGCATTCTGTCACTATGCCAGGCAGAGCTGCTTTATTCTAAACAAAACATAGGAAAGCTGCATTCTGTCACTATGCCAGGCAGAGCTGCATTATTCAAAACTACACATAGGAAACCTGCATTCTGTCACTATGCCAGGCAGAGCTGCTTTATTCTAAACAAAACATAAGGAACCTGCATTCTGTCACTATGCCAGGCAGAGCTGCATTATTCTAAACAAAACATAGGAAACCCTGCATTCTGTCATAATGCCAGGCAGAGCTGCATTATTCTAAACAACACACAGGGAACCTGGATTCTGTCACTATGCCAGGCAGAGCTGCATTATTCAAAACAACACACAGGGAACCTGCATTCTGTCACTATGCCAGGCAGAGCTGCATTATTCAAAACAACACATAGGGAACCTGCATTCTGTCACTATGCCAGGCAGAGCTGCATTATTCAAAACAACACATAGGGAACCTGCATTCTGTCACTATACCAGGCAGAGCTGCATTATTCAAAACAACACATAGGGAACCTGGATTCTGTCACTATGCCAGGCAGAGCTGCTTTATTCAAAACAACACATAGGAAACCTGCATTCTGTCACTATGCCAGGCAGAGCTGCATTATTCAAAACTAAACATAAGAAACCTGCATTCTGTCACTATGCCAGGCAGAGCTGCATTATTCAAAACAAAACATAGGAAACCTGCATTCTGTCACTATGCCAGGCAGAGCTGCATTATTCAAAACAACACATAGAAAACCTGCATTCTGTCACGATGCCAGGCAGAGCTGCATTATTCAAAACAAAACATAGGAAACCTGCATTCTGTCACTATGCCAGGCAGAGCTGCATTATTCAAAACAAAACATAGTAAAGCTGCATTCTGTCACTATGCCAGGCAGAGCTGCATTATTCTAAACAAAACATAGGGAACCTGCATTCTGTCACTATGCCAGGCAGAGCTGCATTATTCAAAACTACACATAGGAAACCTGCATTCTGTCACTATGCCAGGCAGAGCTGCTTTATTCTAAACAAAACATAGGGAACCTGCATTCTGTCACTATGCCAGGCAGAGCTGCATTATTCAAAGCAACACATAGGAAACCTGCATTCTGTCACTATGCCAGGCAGAGCTGCATTATTCAAAACAACACATAGCAAACCTGCATTCTGTCACTATGCCAGGCAGAGCTGCATTATTCAAAACAACACATAGGAAAACTGCATTCTGTCACTATGCCAGGCAGAGCTGCATTATTCAAAACAACACATAGGAAACCTGCATTCTGTCACTATGCCAGGCAGAGCTGCATTATTCAAAACAACACATAGGAAAACTGCATTATGTCACTATGCCAGGCAGAGCTGCATTATTCAAAACAACACATAGGAAACCTGCCTTCTGTCACTATGCCAGGCAGAGCTGCATTATTCAAAACAAAACAAAAGAAAGCTGCATTCTGTCACTATGCCAGGCAGAGCTGCTTTATTCTAAACAAAACATAGGGAACCTGCATTCTGTCACTATGCCAAGCAGAGCTGCATTATTCAAAACTACACATAGGAAACCTGCATTCTGTCACTATGCCAGGCAGAGCTGCATCATTCAAAACAACACATAGGAAACCCTGCATTCTGTCACTATGCCAGGCAGAGCTGCATTATTCAAAGCAACACATAGGAAACCTGCATTCTGTCACTATGCCAGGCAGAGCTGCATTATTCAAAACAACACATAGGAAAGCTGCAATCTGTCACTAAGTCAGGCAGAGCTGCATTATTCAAAACAACACATAGGAAACCTGCATTCTGTCACTATGCCAGGCAGAGCTGCATTATTCAAAACAAAACATAGGAAAGCTGCAATCTGTCTCTATGCCAGGCAGAGCTGCATTATTCAAAACAACACATAGGAAACCTGCATTCTGTCTCTATGCCAGGCAGAGCTGCATTATTCAAAACAAAACATCGGAAACCTGCATTCTGTCACTATGCCAGGCAGAGCTGCATTATTCAAAACAAAACATAGGAAAGCTGCAATCTGTCACTATGTCAGGCAGAGCTGCATTATTCAAAACAAAACATAGGAAACCTGCATTCTGTCACTATGCCAGGCAGAGCTGCATTATTGAAAACAAAACATAGGGAACCTGCATTCTGTCACGATGCCAGGCAGAGCTGCATTATTCAAAACAAAACATAGGAAACCTGCATTCTGTCACTATGCCAGGCAGAGCTGCATTATTCAAAACAAAACATAGTAAAGCTGCATTCTGTCACTATGCCAGGCAGAGCTGCATTATTCTAAACAAAACCTAGGGAACCTGCATCCTGTCACTATGCCAGGCAGAGCTGCATTATTCAAAACAACACATAGGAAACCTGCATTCTGTCACTATGCCAGGCAGAGCTGCTTTATTCTAAACAAAACATAGGAAAGCTGCATTCTGTCACTATGCCAGGCAGAGCTGCATTATTCAAAACTACACATAGGAAACCTGCATTCTGTCACTATGCCAGGCAGAGCTGCTTTATTCTAAACAAAACATAAGGAACCTGCATTCTGTCACTATGCCAGGCAGAGCTGCATTATTCTAAACAAAACATAGGAAACCCTGCATTCTGTCATAATGCCAGGCAGAGCTGCATTATTCTAAACAACACACAGGGAACCTGGATTCTGTCACTATGCCAGGCAGAGCTGCATTATTCAAAACAACACACAGGGAACCTGCATTCTGTCACTATGCCAGGCAGAGCTGCATTATTCAAAACAACACATAGGGAACCTGCATTCTGTCACTATGCCAGGCAGAGCTGCATTATTCAAAACAACACATAGGGAACCTGCATTCTGTCACTATACCAGGCAGAGCTGCATTATTCAAAACAACACATAGGGAACCTGGATTCTGTCACTATGCCAGGCAGAGCTGCTTTATTCAAAACAACACATAGGAAACCTGCATTCTGTCACTATGCCAGGCAGAGCTGCATTATTCTAAACAACACATAGGAAACCTGCATTCTCTCACTATGTCAGGCAGAGCTGCATTATTCAAAACAACACACAGGAAACCTGGATTCTGTCACTATGCCAGGCAGAGCTGCATTATTCTAAACAACACACAGGAAACCTGCATTCTGTCACTATGCCAGGCAGAGCTGCTTTATTCAAAACAACACACAGGAAAGATGCATTCTGTCACTATGCCAGGCAGAGCTGCTTTATTCAAAACAACACACAGGAAACCTGGATTCTGTCACTATGCCAGGCAGAGCTGCATTATTCTAAACAACACACAGGAAACCTGCATTCTGTCACTATGCCAGGCAGAGCTGCATTATTCTAAACAACACACAGGAAACCTGGATTCTGTCACTATGCCAGGCAGAGCTGCATTATTCTAAACAACACACAGGAAACCTGCATTCTGTCACTATGCCAGGCAGAGCTGCTTTATTCAAAACAACACACAGGAAACCTGGATTCTGTCACTATGCCAGGCAGAGCTGCATTATTCTAAACAACACACAGGAAACCTGCATTCTGTCACTATGCCAGGCAGAGCTGCATTATTCTAAACAACACACAGGAAACCTGGATTCTGTCACTATGCCAGGCAGAGCTGCATTATTCTAAACAACACACAGGAAACCTGCATTCTGTCACTATGCCAGGCAGAGCTGCTTTATTCAAAACAACACACAGGAAACCTGCATTCTGTCACTATGCCAGGCAGAGCTGCTTTATTCAAAACAACACATAGCAAACCTGCATTCTGTCACTATGCCAGGCAGAGCTGCATTATTCAAAACAACAAATAGGAAACCTGCATTCTGTCACTATGCCAGGCAGAGCTGCATTATTCTAAACAACACACAGGAAACCTGCATTCTGTCACTATGCCAGGCAGAGCTGCATTATTCTAAACAACACACAGGAAACCTGCATTCTGTCACTATGCCAGACAGAGCTGCATTATTCAAAACAACACATTAGAAACCTGCATTCTGTCACTATGCCAGACAGAGCTGCATTATTCAAAACAACACACAGGAAACCTGCATTCTGTCACTATGCCAGGCAGAGCTGCATTATTCAAAACAACACATAGGAAACCTGCATTCTGTCACTATGCCAGGCAGAGCTGCATTATTCAAAACAAAACATAGGAAACCTGCATTCTGTCACTATGCCAGGCAGAGCTGCATTATTCAAAACAACACAGAGGAAACCTGCATTCTGTCTCTATGCCAGGCAGAGCTGCATTATTCAAAACAAAACATAGGAAACCTGCATTCTGTCTCTATGCCAGGCAGAGCTGCATTATTCAAAACAAAACATAGGAAACCTGCATTCTGTCACTATGCCAGGCAGAGCTGCATTATTCAAAACAAAACATAGGAAACCTGCATTCTGTCTCTATGCCAGGCAGAGCTGCATTATTCAAAACAAAACATAGGAAACCTGCATTCTGTCTCTATGCCAGGCAGAGCTGCATTATTCAAAACAAAACATAGGAAACCTGCATTCTGTCACTATGCCAGGCAGAGCTGCATTATTCAAAACAAAACATAGGAAAGCTGCAATCTGTCACTATGCCAGGCAGAGCTGCATTATTCAAAACAAAACATAGGAAAGCTGCAATCTGTCTCTAGGCCAGGCAGAGCTGCATTATTCTAAACAACACAAAGGAAACCTGCATTCTGTCACTATGCCAGGCAGAGCTGCATTATTCAAAACAACACATAGGGAACCTGGATTCTGTCACTATGCCAGGCAGAGCTGCTTTATTCAAAACAACACATAGGAAACCTGCATTCTGTCACTATGCCAGGCAGAGCTGCATTATTCAAAACAACACATAGGAAACCTGCATTCTCTAACTATGTCAGGAAGAGCTGCATTATTCTAAACAACACACAGGAAACCTGGATTCTGTCACTATGCCAGGCAGAGCTGCATTATTCTAAACAACACACAGGAAACCTGCATTCTGTCACTATGCCAGGCAGAGCTGCTTTATTCAAAACAACACACAGGAAACCTGCATTCTGTCACTATGCCAGGCAGAGCTGCTTTATTCAAAACAACACATAGCAAACCTGCATTCTGTCACTATGCCAGGCAGAGCTGCATTATTCTAAACAACACACAGGAAACCTGCATTCTGTCACTATGCCAGGCAGAGCTGCTTTATTCAAAACAACACACAGGAAACCTGCATTCTGTCACTATGCCAGGCAGAGCTGCATTATTCAAAACAACACATAGGAAACCTGCATTCTGTCACTATGCCAGGCAGAGCTGCTTTATTCTAAACAAAACATAGGGAACCTGCATTCTGTCACTATGCCAGGCAGAGCTGCATTATTCAAAGCAACACATAGGAAACCTGCATTCTGTCACTATGCCAGGCAGAGCTGCATTATTCAAAACAACACATAGCAAACCTGCATTCTGTCACTATGCCAGGCAGAGCTGCATTATTCAAAACAACACATAGGAAAACTGCATTCTGTCACTATGCCAGGGAGAGCTGCATTATTCAAAACAACACATAGGAAACCTGCATTCTGTCACTATGCCAGGCAGAGCTGCATTATTCAAAACAACACATAGGAAAACTGCATTCTGTCACTATGCCAGGCAGAGCTGCATTATTCAAAACAACACATAGGAAACCTGCCTTCTGTCACTATGCCAGGCAGAGCTGCATTATTCAAAACAAAACAAAAGAAAGCTGCATTCTGTCACTATGCCAGGCAGAGCTGCTTTATTCTAAACAAAACATAGGGAACCTGCATTCTGTCACTATGCCAAGCAGAGCTGCATTATTCAAAACTACACATAGGAAACCTGCATTCTGTCACTATGCCAGGCAGAGCTGCATTATTCAAAGCAACACATAGGAAACCTGCATTCTGTCACTATGCCAGGCAGAGCTGCATTATTCAAAACAACACATAGGAAAGCTGCAATCTGTCACTAAGTCAGGCAGAGCTGCATTATTCAAAACAACACATAGGAAACCTGCATTCTGTCACTATGCCAGGCAGAGCTGCATTATTCAAAACAACACATAGGAAACCTGCATTCTGTCTCTATGCCAGGCAGAGCTGCATTATTCAAAACAAAACATCGGAAACCTGCATTCTGTCACTATGCCAGGCAGAGCTGCATTATTCAAAACAAAACATAGGAAAGCTGCAATCTGTCACTATGTCAGGCAGAGCTGCATTATTCAAAACAAAACATAGGAAACCTGCATTCTGTCACTATGCCAGGCAGAGCTGCATTATTCAAAACAAAACATAGGAAACCTGCATTCTGTCACTATGCCAGGCAGAGCTGCATTATTCAAAACAAAACATAGGAAACCTGCATTCTGTCACGATGCCAGGCAGAGCTGCATTATTCAAAACAAAACATAGGAAACCTGCATTCTGTCACTATGCCAGGCAGAGCTGCATTATTCAAAACAAAACATAGGAAACCTGCATTCTGTCACGATGCCAGGCAGAGCTGCATTATTCAAAACAAAACATAGGAAACCTGCATTCTGTCACTATGCCAGGCAGAGCTGCATTATTCAAAACAAAACATAGTAAAGCTGCATTGTGTCACTATGCCAGGCAGAGCTGCATTATTCTAAACAAAACCTAGGGAACCTGCATTCTGTCACTATGCCAGGCAGAGCTGCATTATTCAAAACTACACATAGGAAACCTGCATTCTGTCACTATGCCAGGCAGAGCTGCTTTATTCTAAACAAAACATAGGAAAGCTGCATTCTGTCACTATGCCAGGCAGAGCTGCATTATTCAAAACTACACATAGGAAACCTGCATTCTGTCACTATGCCAGGCAGAGCTGCTTTATTCTAAACAAAACATAAGGAACCTGCATTCTATCACTATGTCAGACAGAGCTGCATTATTCAAAACAAAACATAGGAAAGCTGCATTCTGTCACTATGCCAGGCAGAGCTGCATTATTCTAAACAAAACATAGGAAACCCTGCATTCTGTCACTATGCCAGGCAGAGCTGCATTATTCTAAACAACACACAGGGAACCTGGATTCTGTCACTATGCCAGGGAGAGCTGCATTATTCAAAACAAAACATAGGGAACCTGCATTCTGTCACTATGCCAGGCAGAGCTGCATTATTCAAAACAACACATAGGGAACCTGCATTCTGTCACTATACCAGGCAGAGCTGCATTATTCAAAACAACACACAGGGAACCTGCATTCTGTCACTATGCCAGGCAGAGCTGCATTATTCAAAACAACACATAGGGAACCTGCATTCTGTCACTATGCCAGGCAGAGCTGCATTATTCAAAACAACACATAGGGAACCTGCATTCTGTCACTATACCAGGCAGAGCTGCATTATTCAAAACAACACATAGGGAACCTGGATTCTGTCACTATGCCAGGCAGAGCTGCATTATTCAGAACAACACATAGGAAACCTGCATTCTGTCACTATGCCAGGCAGAGCTGCATTATTCTAAACAACACATAGGAAACCTGCATTCTCTCACTATGTCAGGCAGAGCTGCATTATTCAAAACAACACACAGGAAACCTGGATTCTGTCACTATGCCAGGCAGAGCTGCATTATTCTAAACAACACACAGGAAACCTGCATTCTGTCACTATGCCAGGCAGAGCTGCTTTATTCAAAACAACTAACAGGAAAGATGCATTCTGTCACTATGCCAGGCAGAGCTGCTTTATTCAAAACAACACATAGCAAACCTGCATTCTGTCTCTATGCCAGACAGAGCTGCATTATTCAAAACAACACACAGGAAACCTGGATTCTGTCACTATGCCAAGCAGAGCTGCATTATTCTAAACAACACACAGGAAACCTGGATTCTGTCACTATGCCAGGCAGAGCTGCATTATTCTAAACAACACACAGGAAACCTGCATTCTGTCACTATGCCAGGCAGAGCTGCTTTATTCAAAACAACACACAGGAAACCTGCATTCTGTCACTATGCCAGGCAGAGCTGCTTTATTCAAAACAACACATAGCAAACCTGCATTCTGTCACGATGCCAGGCAGAGCTGCATTATTCAAAACAACAAATAGGAAACCTGCATTCTGTCACTATGCCAGGCAGAGCTGCATTATTCTAAACAACACACAGGAAACCTGCATTCTGTCACTATGCCAGGCAGAGCTGCATTATTCTAAACAACACACAGGAAACCTGCATTCTGTCACTATGCCAGACAGAGCTGCATTATTCAAAACAACACATTAGAAACCTGCATTCTGTCACTATGCCAGACAGAGCTGCATTATTCAAAACAACACACAGGAAACCTGCATTCTGTCACTATGCCAGGCAGAGCTGCATTATTCAAAACAACACATAGGAAACCTGCATTCTGTCACTATGCCAGGCAGAGCTGCATTATTCAAAACAAAACATAGGAAACCTGCATTCTGTCACTATGCCAGGCAGAGCTGCATTATTCAAAACAACACAGAGGAAACCTGCATTCTGTCTCTATGCCAGGCAGAGCTGCATTATTCAAAACAAAACATAGGAAAGCTGCAATCTGTCACTATGCCAGGCAGAGCTGCATTATTCAAAACAACACATAGGAAACCTGCATTCTGTCTCTATGCCAGGCAGAGCTGCATTATTCTAAACAAAACATAGGAAACCTGCATTCTGTCTCTATGCCAGGCAGAGCTGCATTATTCAAAACAAAACATAGGAAACCTGCATTCTGTCACTATGCCAGGCAGAGCTGCATTATTCAAAACAAAACATAGGAAAGCTGCAATCTGTCACTATGCCAGGCAGAGCTGCATTATTCAAAACAAAACATAGGAAAGCTGCAATCTGTCTCTATGCCAGGCAGAGCTGCATTATTCAAAACAACACATAGGGAACCTGCATTCTGTCACTATGCCAGGCAGAGCTGAATTATTCAAAACAACACATAGGGAACCTGCATTCTGTCACTATACCAGGCAGAGCTGCATTATTAAAAACAACACATAGGGAACCTGGATTCTGTCACTATGCCAGGCAGAGCTGCTTTATTCAAAACAACACATAGGAAACCTGTATTCTGTCACTATGCCAGGCAGAGCTGCATTATTCTAAACAACACAAAGGAAACCTGCATTCTGTCACTATGCCAGGCAGAGCTGCATTATTCAAAACAACACATAGGGAACCTGGATTCTGTCACTATGCCAGGCAGAGCTGCTTTATTCAAAACAACACATAGGAAACCTGCATTCTGTCACTATGCCAGGCAGAGCTGCATTATTCAAAACAACACATAGGAAACCTGCATTCTCTCACTATGTCAGGCAGAGCTGCATTATTCTGAACAACACACAGGAAACCTGGATTCTGTCACTATGCCAGGCAGAGCTGCATTATTCTAAACAACACACAGGAAACCTGCATTCTGTCACTATGCCAGGCAGAGCTGCTTTATTCAAAACAACACACAGGAAACCTGCATTCTGTCACTATGCCAGGCAGAGCTGCTTTATTCAAAACAACACATAGCAAACCTGCATTCTGTCACTATGCCAGGCAGAGCTGCATTATTCTAAACAACACACAGGAAACCTGCATTCTGTCACTATGCCAGGCAGAGCTGCTTTATTCAAAAGAACACACAGGAAACCTGCATTCTGTCACTATGCCAGGCAGAGCTGCATTATTCAAAACAACACATAGGAAACCTGCATTCTGTCACTATGCCAGGCAGAGCTGCATTATTCTAAACAACACACAGGAAACCTGCATTCTGTCACTATGCCAGACAGAGCTGCATTATTCAAAACAACACATAAGAAACCTGCATTCTGTCACTATGCCAGACAGAGCTGCATTATTCAAAACAACACGCAGGAAACCTGCATTCTGTCACTATGCCAGGCAGAGCTGCATTATTCAAAACAACACATAGGAAAGCAACATTCTGTCACTATGCCAGGCAGAGCTGCTTTATTCAAAACAAAACATAGGAAACCTGCATTCTGTCACTATGCCAGGCAGAGCTGCATTATTCAAAACAACACAGAGGAAACCTGCATTCTGTCTCTATGCCAGGCAGAGCTGCAATATTCAAAACAAAACATAGGAAACCTGCATTCTGTCACTATGTCAGGCAGAGCTGCTTTATTCAAAACAAAACATAGGAAACCTGCATTCTGTCTCTATGCCAGGCAGAGCTGCATTATTCAAAACAAAACATAGGAAACCTGCATTCTGTCACTATGCCAGGCAGAGCTGCATTATTCAAAACAAAACATAGGAAACCTGCATTCTGTCTCTATGCCAGGCAGAGCTGCATTATTCAAAACAACACATAGGAAACCTGCATTCTGTCTCTATTCCAGGCAGAGCTGCATTATTCAAAACAACACATAGGAAACCCGCATTCTGTCACTATGCCAGGCAGAGCTGCATTATTCAAAACAACACATAGGAAACCTGCATTCTGTCACTATGCCAGGCAGAGCTGCATTATTCAAAACAAAACATAGAAAACCTGCATTCTGTCTCTATGCCAGGCAGAGCTGCATTATTCAAAACAAAACATAGGAAACCTGCATTCTGTCACTATTCCAGGCAGAGCTGCATTATTCAAAACAAAACATAGGAAAGCTGCAATCTGTCACTATGCCAGGCAGAGCTGCATTATTCAAAACAAAACATAGGAAAGCTGCAATCTGTCTCTATGCCAGGCAGAGCTGCATTATTCAAAACAACACATAGGAAAGCTGCATTCTGTCTCTATGCCAGGCAGAGCTGCATTATTCAAAACAAAACATAGGAAACCTGCATTCTGTCACTATGCCAGGCAGAGCTGCATTATTCAAAACAAAACATAGGAAACCTGCATTCTGTCACTATGCCAGGCAGAGCTGCATTATTCAAAACAAAACACAGGAAACCTGCATTCTGTCACTATGCCAGGCAGAGTTGCATTATTCAAAACAAAACATAGGAAACCTGCATCCTGTCACTATGCCAGGCAGAGCTGCATTATTCAAAACAAAACATAGGAAACCTGCATTCTGTCACTATGCCAGACAGAGCTGCTTTATTCAAAACAACACGTAGGAAACCTGCCTTCTGTCACTATGCCAGGCAGAGCTGCATTATTCAAAACAACACATAGGAAACCTGCATTCTGTCACTATGCCAGGCAGAGCTGTATTATTCTAAACAAAACATAGGGAACCTGCATTCTGTCACTATGCCAGGCAGAGCTGCATTATTCAAAACTACACATAGGAAACCTGCATTCTGTCACTATGCCAGGCAGAGCTGCATTATTCAAAACAAAACACAGGAAACCTGCATTCTGTCACTATGCCAGGCAGAGCTGCATTATTCAAAACAAAACATAGGAAACATGCATTCTGTCACTATGCCAGGCAGAGCTGCATTATTCAAAACAACACATAGGAAACCTGCCTTCTGTCACTATGCCAGGCAGAGCTGCATTATTCAAAACAACACATAGGAAACCTGCATTCTGTCACTATGCCAGGCAGAGCTGCTTTATTCAAAACAACACATAGGAAACCTGCATTCTGTCACTATGCCAGGCAGAGCTGCATTATTCAAAACAACACATAGGAAACCTGCATTCTGTCACTATGCCAGGCAGAGCTGCTTTATTCAAAACAACACATAGGAAACCTGCATTCTGTCACTATGCCAGGCAGAGCTGCATTATTCAAAACAAAACAAAGGAAACCTGCATTCTGACTCTATGCCAGGCAGAGCTGCATTATTCAAAACAAAACATAGGAAACCTGCATTCTGTCACTATGCCAGGCAGAGCTGCATTATTCAAAACAAAACATAGGAAACCTGCATTCTGTCACTATGCCAGGCAGAGCTGCATTATTCTAAACAACACACAGGAAACCTGCATTCTGTCACTATGCCAGGCAGAGCTGCATTATTCTAAACAACACACAGGAAACCTGCATTCTGTCACTATGCCAGACAGAGCTGCATTATTCAAAACAACACATAGGAAACCTGCATTCTGTCACTATGCCAGACAGAGCTGCATTATTCAAAACAACACACAGGAAACCTGCATTCTGTCACAATGCCAGGCAGAGCTGCATTATTCAAAACAACACATAGGAAACCTGCATTCTGTCACTATGCCAGGCAGAGCTGCATTATTCAAAACAACACACAGGAAACCTGCATTCTGTCACTATGCCAGGCAGAGCTGCATTATTCAAAACAACACGTAGGAAACCTGCATTCTGTCACTATGCCAGGCAGAGCTGCATTATTCAAAACAACACATAGGAAAGCAACATTCTGTCACGATGCCAGGCAGAGCTGCTTTATTCAAAACAAAACATAGGAAACCTGCATTCTGTCACTATGCCAGGCAGAGCTGCATTATTCAAAACAAAACATAGGAAACCTGCATTCTGTCTCTATGCCAGGCAGAGCTGCATTATTCAAAACAAAACATAGGAAACCTGCATTCTGTCACAATGCCAGGCAGAGCTGCATTATTCAAAACAAAACAGAGGAAAGCTGCAATCTGTCACTAAGTCAGGCAGAGCTGCATTATTCAAAACAACACATAGGAAACCTGCATTCTGTCACTATGCCAGGCAGAGCTGCATTATTCAAAACAAAACATAGGAAAGCTGCAATCTGTCTCTATGCCAGGCAGAGCTGCATTATTCAAAACAACACATAGGGAACCTGCATTCTGTCACTATACCAGGCAGAGCTGCATTATTCAAAACAACACATAGGGAACCTGGATTCTGTCACTATGCAGGGCAGAGCTGCTTTATTCAAAACAACACATAGGAAACCTGCATTCTGTCACTATGCCAGGCAGAGCTGCATTATTCTAAACAACACAAAGGAAACCTGCATTCTGTCACTATGCCAGGCAGAGCTGCATTATTCAAAACAAAACATAGGGAACCTGGATTCTGTCACTATGCCAGGCAGAGCTGCTTTATTCAAAACAACACATAGGAAACCTGCATTCTGTCACTATGCCAGGCAGAGCTGCATTATTCAAAACAACACATAGGAAACCTGCATTCTCTCACTATGTCAGGCAGAGCTGCATTATTCTAAACAACACACAGGAAACCTGGATTCTGTCACTATGCCAGGCAGAGCTGCATTATTCTAAACAACACACAGGAAACCTGGATTCTGTCACTATGCCAGGCAGAGCTGCATTATTCTAAACAACACACAGGAAACCTGCATTCTGTCACTATGCCAGGCAGAGCTGCTTTATTCAAAACAACACACAGGAAACCTGCATTCTGTCACTATGCCAGGCAGAGCTGCTTTATTCAAAACAACACATAGCAAACCTGCATTCTGTCACTATGCCAGGCAGAGCTGCATTATTCTAAACAACACACAGGAAACCTGCATTCTGTCACTATGCCAGGCAGAGCTGCTTTATTCAAAACAACACACAGGAAACCTGCATTCTGTCACTATGCCAGGCAGAGCTGCATTATTCAAAACAACACATAGGAAACCTGCATTCTGTCACTATGCCAGGCAGAGCTGCATTATTCTAAACAACACACAGGAAACCTGCATTCTGTCACTATGCAAGGCAGAGCTGCATTATTCTAAACAACACACAGGAAACCTGCATTCTGTCACTATGCCAGACAGAGCTGCATTATTCAAAACAACACATAAGAAACCTGCATTCTGTCACTATGCCAGACAGAGCTGCATTATTCAAAACAACACACAGGAAACCTGCATTCTGTCACTATGCCAGGCAGAGCTGCATTATTCAGAACAACACATAGGAAACCTGCATTCTGTCACTATGCCAGGCAGAGCTGCATTATTCAAAACAACACATAGGAAAGCAACATTCTGTCACTATGCCAGGCAGAGCTGCTTTATTCAAAACAAAACATAGGAAACCTGCATTCTGTCACTATGCCAGGCAGAGCTGCATTATTCAAAACAACACAGAGGAAACCTGCATTCTGTCTCTATGCCAGGCAGAGCTGCAATATTCAAAACAAAACATAGGAAACCTGCATTCTGTCTCTATGCCAGGCAGAGCTGCATTATTCAAAACAAAACATAGGAAACCTGCATTCTGTCACTATGCCAGGCAGAGCTGCATTATTCAAAACAAAACATAGGAAACCTGCATTCTGTCTCTATGCCAGGCAGAGCTGCATTATTCAAAACAACACATAGGAAACCTGCATTCTGTCTCTATGCCAGGCAGAGCTGCATTATTCAAAACAACACATAGGAAACCTGCATTCTGTCACTATGCCAGGCAGAGCTGCATTATTCAAAACAACACATAGGAAACCTGCATTCTGTCACTATGCCAGGCAGAGCTGCATTATTCAAAACAAAACATAGGAAACCTGCATTCTGTCTCTATGCCAGGCAGAGCTGCATTATTCAAAACAAAACATAGGAAACCTGCATTCTGTCACTATTCCAGGCAGAGCTGCATTATTCAAAACAAAACATAGGAAAGCTGCAATCTGTCACTATGCCAGGCAGAGCTGCATTATTCAAAACAAAACATAGGAAAGCTGCAATCTGTCTCTATGCCAGGCAGAGCTGCATTATTCAAAACAACACATAGGAAAGCTGCATTCTGTCTCTATGCCAGGCAGAGCTGCATTATTCAAAACAAAACATAGGAAACCTGCATTCTGTCACTATGCCAGGCAGAGCTGCATTATTCAAAACAAAACACAGGAAACCTGCATTCTGTCACTATGCCAGGCAGAGTTGCATTATTCAAAACAAAACATAGGAAACCTGCATTCTGTCACTATGCCAGGCAGAGCTGCATTATTCAAAACAAAACATAGGAAACCTGCATTCTGTCACTATGCCAGACAGAGCTGCTTTATTCAAAACAACACGTAGGAAACCTGCCTTCTGTCACTATGCCAGGCAGAGCTGCATTATTCAAAACAACACATAGGAAAACTGCATTCTGTCACTATGCCAGGCAGAGCTGCATTATTCAAAACAACACATAGGAAACCTGCCTTCTGTCACTATGCCAGGCAGAGCTGCATTATTCAAAACAAAACAAAAGAAAGCTGCATTCTGTCACTATGCCAGGCAGAGCTGCTTTATTCTAAACAAAACATAGGGAACCTGCATTCTGTCACTATGCCAAGCAGAGCTGCATTATTCAAAACTACACATAGGAAACCTGCATTCTGTCACTATGCCAGGCAGAGCTGCATTATTCAAAACAACACATAGGAAACCTGCATTCTGTCACTATGCCAGGCAGAGCTGCATTATTCAAAGCAACACATAGGAAACCTGCATTCTGTCACTATGCCAGGCAGAGCTGCATTATTCAAAACAACACATAGGAAAGCTGCAATCTGTCACTAAGTCAGGCAGAGCTGCATTATTCAAAACAACACATAGGAAACCTGCATTCTGTCACTATGCCAGGCAGAGCTGCATTATTCAAAACAACACATAGGAAAGCTGCAATCTGTCACTATGTCAGGCAGAGCTGCATTATTCAAAACAAAACATAGGAAACCTGCATTCTGTCACTATGCCAGGCAGAGCTGCATTATTCAAAACAACACATAAGAAAGCTGCAATCTGTCACTATGTCAGGCAGAGCTGCATTATTCAAAACAAAACATAGGAAACCTGCATTCTGTCACTATGCCAGGCAGAGCTGCATTATTCAAAACAACACATAAGAAAGCTGCAATCTGTCACTATGTCAGGCAGAGCTGCATTATTCAAAACAAAACATAGGAAACCTGCATTCTGTCACTATACCAGGCAGAGCTGCATTATTCAAAACAACACACAGGGAACCTGCATTCTGTCACTATGCCAGGCAGAGCTGCATTATTCAAAACAACACATAGGGAACCTGCATTCTGTCACTATGCCAGGCAGAGCTGCATTATTCAAAACAACACATAGGGAACCTGCATTCTGTCACTATACCAGGCAGAGCTGCATTACTCAAAACAACACATAGGGAACCTGGATTCTGTCACTATGCCAGGCAGAGCTGCATTATTCAAAACAACACATAGGAAACCTGCATTCTGTCACTATGCCAGGCAGAGCTGCATTATTCTAAACAACACATAGGAAACCTGCATTCTCTCACTATGTCAGGCAGAGCTGCATTATTCAAAACAACACACAGGAAACCTGGATTCTGTCACTATGCCAGGCAGAGCTGCATTATTCTAAACAACACACAGGAAACCTGCATTCTGTCACTATGCCAGGCAGAGCTGCTTTATTCAAAACAACACACAGGAAACCTGCATTCTGTCACTATGCCAGGCAGAGCTGCTTTATTCAAAACAACTAACAGGAAAGATGCATTCTGTCACTATGCCAGGCAGAGCTGCTTTATTCAAAACAACACATAGCAAACCTGCATTCTGTCTCTATGCCAGACAGAGCTGCATTATTCAAAACAACACACAGGAAACCTGGATTCTGTCACTATGCCAGGCAGAGCTGCATTATTCTAAACAACACACAGGAAACCTGGATTCTGTCACTATGCCAGGCAGAGCTGCATTATTCTAAACAACACACAGGAAACCTGCATTCTGTCACTATGCCAGGCAGAGCTGCTTTATTCAAAACAACACACAGGAAACCTGCATTCTGTCACTATGCCAGGCAGAGCTGCTTTATTCAAAACAACACATAGCAAACCTGCATTCTGTCACTATGCCAGGCAGAGCTGCATTATTCAAAACAACAAATAGGAAACCAGCATTCTGTCACTATGCCAGGCAGAGCTGCATTATTCAAAACAACACACAGGAAACCTGCATTCTGTCACTATGCCAGGCAGAGCTGCATTATTCAAAACAACACATAGGAAACCTGCATTCTGTCACTATGCCAGGCAGAGCTGCATTATTCAAAACAAAACATAGGAAACCTGCATTCTGTCACTATGCCAGACAGAGCTGCATTATTCAAAACAACACACAGGAAACCTGCATTCTGTCACTATGCCAGGCAGAGCTGCATTATTCAAAACAACACATAGGAAACCTGCATTCTGTCACTATGCCAGGCAGAGCTGCATTATTCAAAACAAAACATAGGAAACCTGCATTCTGTCACTATGCCAGGCAGAGCTGCATTATTCAAAACAACACAGAGGAAACCTGCATTCTGTCTCTATGCCAGGCAGAGCTGCATTATTCAAAACAAAACATAGGAAAGCTGCAATCTGTCACTATGCCAGGCAGAGCTGCATTATTCAAAACAACACATAGGAAACCTGCATTCTGTCTCTATGCCAGGCAGAGCTGCATTATTCTAAACAAAACATAGGAAACCTGCATTCTGTCTCTATGCCAGGCAGAGCTGCATTATTCAAAACAAAACATAGGAAACCTGCATTCTGTCACTATGCCAGGCAGAGCTGCATTATTCAAAACAAAACATAGGAAAGCTGCAATCTGTCACTATGCCAGGCAGAGCTGCATTATTCAAAACAAAACATAGGAAAGCTGCAATCTGTCTCTATGCCAGGCAGAGCTGCATTATTCAAAACAACACATAGGGAACCTGCATTCTGTCACTATGCCAGGCAGAGCTGAATTATTCAAAACAACACATAGGGAACCTGCATTCTGTCACTATACCAGGCAGAGCTGCATTATTAAAAACAACACATAGGGAACCTGGATTCTGTCACTATGCCAGGCAGAGCTGCTTTATTCAAAACAACACATAGGAAACCTGTATTCTGTCACTATGCCAGGCAGAGCTGCATTATTCTAAACAACACAAAGGAAACCTGCATTCTGTCACTATGCCAGGCAGAGCTGCATTATTCAAAACAACACATAGGGAACCTGGATTCTGTCACTATGCCAGGCAGAGCTGCTTTATTCAAAACAACACATAGGAAACCTGCATTCTGTCACTATGCCAGGCAGAGCTGCATTATTCAAAACAACACATAGGAAACCTGCATTCTCTCACTATGTCAGGCAGAGCTGCATTATTCTTAACAACACACAGGAAACCTGGATTCTGTCACTATGCCAGGCAGAGCTGCATTATTCTAAACAACACACAGGAAACCTGCATTCTGTCACTATGCCAGGCAGAGCTGCTTTATTCAAAACAACACACAGGAAACCTGCATTCTGTCACTATGCCAGGCAGAGCTGCTTTATTCAAAACAACACATAGCAAACCTGCATTCTGTCACTATGCCAGGCAGAGCTGCATTATTCTAAACAACACACAGGAAACCTGCATTCTGTCACTATGCCAGGCAGAGCTGCTTTATTCAAAAGAACACACAGGAAACCTGCATTCTGTCACTATGCCAGGCAGAGCTGCATTATTCAAAACAAAACATAGGAAACCTGCATTCTGTCTCTATGCCAGGCAGAGCTGCATTATTCTAAACAACACACAGGAAACCTGCATTCTGTCACTATGCCAGACAGAGCTGCATTATTCAAAACAACACATAAGAAACCTGCATTCTGTCACTATGCCAGACAGAGCTGCATTATTCAAAACAACACACAGGAAACCTGCATTCTGTCACTATGCCAGGCAGAGCTGCATTATTCAAAACAACACAAAGGAAACCTGCATTCTGTCACTATGCCAGGCAGAGCTGCATTATTCAAAACAACACATAGGAAAGCAACAATCTGTCTCTATGCCAGGCAGAGCTGCATTATTCAAAACAACACATAGGAAACCTGCATTCTGTCACTATGCCAGGCAGAGCTGCATTATTCAAAACAACACAGAGGAAACCTGCATTCTGTCTCTATGCCAGGCAGAGCTGCAATATTCAAAACAAAACATAGGAAACCTGCATTCTGTCTCTATGCCAGGCAGAGCTGCATTATTCAAAACAAAACATAGGAAACCTGCATTCTGTCACTATGCCAGGCAGAGCTGCATTATTCAAAACAAAACATAGGAAACCTGCATTCTGTCTCTATGCCAGGCAGAGCTGCATTATTCAAAACAACACATAGGAAACCTGCATTCTGTCTCTATTCCAGGCAGAGCTGCATTATTCAAAACAACACATAGGAAACCCGCATTCTGTCACTATGCCAGGCAGAGCTGCATTATTCAAAACAACACATAGGAAACCTGCATTCTGTCACTATGCCAGGCAGAGCTGCATTATTCAAAACAAAACATAGGAAACCTGCATTCTGTCTCTATGCCAGGCAGAGCTGCATTATTCAAAACAAAACATAGGAAACCTGCATTCTGTCACTATTCCAGGCAGAGCTGCATTATTCAAAACAAAACATAGGAAAGCTGCATTCTGTCACTATTCCAGGCAGAGCTGCATTATTCAAAACAAAACATAGGAAAGCTGCAATCTGTCACTATGCCAGGCAGAGCTGCATTATTCAAAACAAAACATAGGAAAGCTGCAATCTGTCTCTATGCCAGGCAGAGCTGCATTATTCAAAACAACACATAGGAAAGCTGCATTCTGTCTCTATGCCAGGCAGAGCTGCATTATTCAAAACAAAACATAGGAAACCTGCATTCTGTCACTATGCCAGGCAGAGCTGCATTATTCAAAACAAAACATAGGAAACCTGCATTCTGTCACTATGCCAGGCAGAGCTGCATTATTCAAAACAAAACACAGGAAACCTGCATTCTGTCACTATGCCAGGCAGAGTTGCATTATTCAAAACAAAACATAGGAAACCTGCAATCTGTCACTATGCCAGGCAGAGCTGCATTATTCAAAACAAAACATAGGAAAGCTGCAATCTGTCTCTATGCCAGGCAGAGCTGCATTATTCAAAACAACACATAGGAAAGCTGCATTCTGTCTCTATGCCAGGCAGAGCTGCATTATTCAAAACAAAACATAGGAAACCTGCATTCTGTCACTATGCCAGGCAGAGCTGCATTATTCAAAACAAAACATAGGAAACCTGCATTCTGTCACTATGCCAGGCAGAGCTGCATTATTCAAAACAAAACACAGGAAACCTGCATTCTGTCACTATGCCAGGCAGAGCTGCATTATTCAAAACAAAACATAGGAAACCTGCATTCTGTCACTATGCCAGGCAGAGCTGCATTATTCAAAACTACACATAGAAAAGCTGCATTCTGTCACTATGCCAGACAGAGCTGCTTTATTCAAAACAACACGTAGGAAACCTGCCTTCTGTCACTATGCCAGGCAGAGCTGCATTATTCAAAACAACACATAGGAAACCTGCATTCTGTCACTATGCCAGGCAGAGCTGCATTATTCTAAACAAAACATAGGGAACCTGCATTCTGTCACTATGCCAGGCAGAGCTGCATTATTCAAAACTACACATAGGAAACCTGCATTCTGTCACTATGCCAGGCAGAGCTGCATTATTCAAAACAAAACACAGGAAACCTGCATTCTGTCACTATGCCAGGCAGAGCTGCATTATTCAAAACAAAACATAGGAAACCTGCATTCTGTCACTATGCCAGACAGAGCTGCTTTATTCAAAACAACACGTAGGAAACCTGCCTTCTGTCACTATGCCAGGCAGAGCTGCGTTATTCAAAACAACACATAGGAAAACTGCATTCTGTCACTATGCCAGGCAGAGCTGCATTATTCAAAACAACACATAGGAAACCTGCCTTCTGTCACTATGCCAGGCAGAGCTGCATTATTCAAAACAAAACAAAAGAAAGCTGCATTCTGTCACTATGCCAGGCAGAGCTGCTTTATTCTAAACAAAACATAGGGAACCTGCATTCTGTCACTATGCCAAGCAGAGCTGCATTATTCAAAACTACACATAGGAAACCTGCATTCTGTCACTATGCCAGGCAGAGCTGCATTATTCAAAACAACACATAGGAAACCTGCATTCTGTCACTATGCCAGGCAGAGCTGCATTATTTAAAGCAACACATAGGAAACCTGCATTCTGTCACTATGCCAGGCAGAGCTGCATTATTCAAAACAACACATAGGAAAGCTGCAATCTGTCACTAAGTCAGGCAGAGCTGCATTATTCAAAACAACACATAGGAAACCTGCATTCTGTCACTATGCCAGGCAGAGCTGCATTATTCAAAACAACACATAGGAAAGCTGCAATCTGTCACTATGTCAGGCAGAGCTGCATTATTCAAAACAAAACATAGGAAACCTGCATTCTGTCACTATGCCAGGCAGAGCTGCATTATTCAAAACAACACATAAGAAAGCTGCAATCTGTCACTATGTCAGGCAGAGCTGCATTATTCAAAACAAAACATAGGAAACCTGCATTCTGTCACTATGCCAGGCAGAGCTGCATTATTCAAAACAAAACATAGGAAACCTGCATTCTGTCACTATGCCAGGCAGAGCTGCATTATTCAAAACAAAACATAGGAAACCTGCATTCTGTCACTATTCCAGGCAGAGCTGCATTATTCAAAACAAAACATAGGAAAGCTGCAATCTGTCACTATGCCAGGCAGAGCTGCATTATTCAAAACAAAACATAGGAAAGCTGCAATCTGTCTCTATGCCAGGCAGAGCTGCATTATTCAAAACAACACATAGGAAAGCTGCATTCTGTCTCTATGCCAGGCAGAGCTGCATTATTCAAAACAAAACATAGGAAACCTGCATTCTGTCACTATGCCAGGCAGAGCTGCATTATTCAAAACAAAACATAGGAAACCTGCATTCTGTCACTATGCCAGGCAGAGCTGCATTATTCAAAACAAAACACAGGAAACCTGCATTCTGTCACTATGCCAGGCAGAGTTGCATTATTCAAAACAAAACATAGGAAACCTGCATTCTGTCACTATGCCAGGCAGAGCTGCATTATTCAAAACAAAACATAGGAAACCTGCATTCTGTCACTATGCCAGACAGAGCTGCTTTATTCAAAACAACACGTAGGAAACCTGCCTTCTGTCACTATGCCAGGCAGAGCTGCATTATTCAAAACAACACATAGGAAAACTGCATTCTGTCACTATGCCAGGCAGAGCTGCATTATTCAAAACAACACATAGGAAACCTGCCTTCTGTCACTATGCCAGGCAGAGCTGCATTATTCAAAACAAAACAAAAGAAAGCTGCATTCTGTCACTATGCCAGGCAGAGCTGCTTTATTCTAAACAAAACATAGGGAACCTGCATTCTGTCACTATGCCAAGCAGAGCTGCATTATTCAAAACTACACATAGGAAACCTGCATTCTGTCACTATGCCAGGCAGAGCTGCATTATTCAAAACAACACATAGGAAATCTGCATTCTGTCACTATGCCAGGCAGAGCTGCATTATTCAAAGCAACACATAGGAAACCTGCATTCTGTCACTATGCCAGGCAGAGCTGCATTATTCAAAACAACACATAGGAAAGCTGCAATCTGTCACTAAGTCAGGCAGAGCTGCATTATTCAAAACAACACATAGGAAACCTGCATTCTGTCACTATGCCAGGCAGAGCTGCATTATTCAAAACAACACATAGGAAAGCTGCAATCTGTCACTATGTCAGGCAGAGCTGCATTATTCAAAACAAAACATAGGAAACCTGCATTCTGTCACTATGCCAGGCAGAGCTGCATTATTCAAAACAACACATAAGAAAGCTGCAATCTGTCACTATGTCAGGCAGAGCTGCATTATTCAAAACAAAACATAGGAAACCTGCATTCTGTCACTATGCCAGGCAGAGCTGCATTATTCAAAACAAAACATAGGAAACCTGCATTCTGTCACTATGCCAGGCAGAGCTGCATTATTCAAAACAAAACATAGGAAACCTGCATTCTGTCACGATGCCAGGCAGAGCTGCATTATTCAAAACAAAACATAGGAAACCTGCATTCTGTCACTATGCCAGGCAGAGCTGCATTATTCAAAACAAAACATAGTAAAGCTGCATTCTGTCACTATGCCAGGCAGAGCTGCATTATTCTAAACAAAACCTAGGGAACCTGCATTCTGTCACTATGCCAGGCAGAGCTGCATTATTCAAAACAAAACATAGTAAAGCTGCATTCTGTCACTATGCCAGGCAGAGCTGCATTATTCTAAACAAAACCTAGGGAACCTGCATTCTGTCACTATGCCAGGCAGAGCTGCATTTTTCAAAACAAAACATAGGAAACCTGTATTCTGTCACTATGCCAGGCAGAGCTGCTTTATTCTAAACAAAACATAGGAAAGCTGCATTCTGTCACTTTGCCAGGCAGAGCTGCATTATTCAAAACTACACATAGGAAACCTGCATTCTGTCACTATGCCAGGCAGAGCTGCTTTATTCTAAACAAAACATAGGAAACCCTGCATTCTGTCACTATGCCAGGCAGAGCTGCATTATTCAAAGCAACACATAGGAAACCTGCATTCTGTCACTTTGCCAGGCAGAGCTGCATTATTCAAAACAAAACATAGGAAACCCTTGCATTCTGTCACTATGCCAGGCAGAGCTGCATTATTCAAAGCAACACATAGGAAACCTGCATTCTGTCACTATGCCAGGCAGAGCTGCATTATTCAAAACAACACATAGGAAACCTGCCTTCTGTCACTATGCCAGGCAGAGCTGCATTATTCAAAACAACACATAGGAAACCTGCATTCTGTCACTATGCCAGGCAGAGCTGCATTATTCAAAACAAAACATAGGAAAGCTGCATTCTGTCACTATGCCAGGCAGAGCTGCTTTATTCTAAACAAAACATAGGGAACCTGCATTCTGTCACTATGCCAGGCAGAGCTGCATTATTCAAAACAAAACAAAGGAAAGCTGCATTCTGTCACTATGCCAGGCAGAGCTGCTTTATTCAAAACAAAACATAGGAAACCTGCCTTCTGTCACTATGCGAGGCAGAGCTGCATTATTCTAAACAAAACAAAGGAAAGCTGCATTCTGTCACTATGCCAGGCAGAGCTGCTTTATTCTAAACAAAACATAGGGAACCTGCATTCTGTCACTATGCCAGGCAGAGCTGCATTATTCAAAGCAACACATAGGAAACCTGCATTCTGTCATTATGCCAGGCAGAGCTGCATTATTCAAAACAACACATAGGAAACCTGCATTCTGTCACTATGCCAGGCAGAGCTGCATTATTCAAAACAAATCATAGGGAACCTGTATTCTGTCACTATGCCAGGCAGAGCTGCTTCATTCAAAACAAATCATAGGAAAGCTGCATTCTGTCACTATGCCAGGCAGAGCTGCATTATTCAAAACAAATATAGGAAACCTGCATTCTGTCACTATGCCAGGCAGAGCTGCTTCATTCAAAACAAAACATAGGAAAGCTGCATTCTGTCACTATGCCAGGCAGAGCTGCATTATTCAAAACAAAACATAGGAAACCTGTATTCTGTCACGATGCTAGGCAGAGCTGCATTATTCAAAACAAAACATAGGAAAGCTGCATTCTGTCACTATGCCAGGCTGAGCTGCTTTATTCAAAACAAAACATAGGAAACCTGCATTCTGTCACTATGCGAGGCAGAGCTGCTTTATTCAAAACAAAACATAGGAAACCTGCATTCTGTCACTATGTCAGGCAGAGCTGCATTATTCAAAACAAAACATAGGAAAGCTGCATTCTGTCACTATGCCAGGCAGAGCTGCATTATTCAAAACAAAACATAGGAAACCTGTATTCTGTCACGATGCCAGGCAGAGCTGCATTATTCAAAACAAAACATAGGAAAGCTGCATTCTGTCACTATGCCAGGCAGAGCTGCTTTATTCAAAACAAAACATAGGAAACCTGCATTCTGTCACTATGCCAGGCAGAGCTGCATTATTCTAAACAAAACATAGGGAACCTGCATTCTGTCACTATGCCAGGCAGAGCTGCATTATTCAAAACAAAACATAGGAAAGCTGCATTCTGTCACTATGCCAGGCAGAGCTGCATTATTCAAAACAAAACATAGGAAAGCTGCATTCTGTCACTATCCCAGGCAGAGCTGCTTTACTCAAGACAAAACATAGGAAACCTGCATTCTGTCACTATGCCAGGCAGAGCTGCATTATTCAAAACAAAATATCGGAAACCTGCATTCTGTCACTATGCCAGACAGAGCTGCTTTATTCAAAACAAATCATAGTGAAGCTGCATTCTGTCACTATGCCAGGCAGAGCTGCATTATTCAAAACAAATATAGGAAAGCTGCATTCTGTCACTATGCCAGGCAGAGCTGCTTTATTGAAAACAACACATAGGAAACCTGCATTCTGTCACTATGCCAGGCAAAGCTGCTTTATTCAAAACAACACATAGGAAACCTGCATTCTGTCACTATGCCAGGCAGAGCTGCTTTATTCAAAACAAAACATAGGAAACCTGCATTCTGTCACTATGCCAGGCAGAGCTGCATTATTCAAAACAAAACAGAGGAAACCTGCATTCTGTCACTATGCCAGGCAGAGATGCTTTATTCGAAACAAAACAAAGGAAAGCTGCATTCCGTCACTATGCCAGGCAGAGCTGCATTATTCAAAACAACACACAGGAAACCTGCATTCTGTCACTTTGCCAGGCAGAGCTGCATTATTCTAAACCAAACATCGGGAACCTGCATTCTGTCACTATGCCAGGCAGAGCTGCATTATTCTAAACAAAACATAGGAAACCTGCATTCTGTCACTATGCCAGACAGAGCTGCATTATTCAAAACAACACACAGGAAACCTGCATTCTGTCACTATGCCAGGCAGAGCTGCATTATTCAAAACAACACACAGGAAACCTGCATTCTGTCACTTTGCCAGGCAGAGCTGCATTATTCTAAACCAAACATCGGGAACCTGCATTCTGTCACTATGCCAGGCAGAGCTGCATTATTCAAAACAACACATAGGAAACCTGCATTCTGTCACTATGCCAGGCAGAGCTGCATTATTCAAAACAAATATAGGAAACCTGCATTCTGTTACTATGTCAGGCAGAGCTGCATTATTCTAAACAAAACATAGGAAACCTGCATTCTGTCACTATGCCAGACAGAGCTGCATTATTCTAAACAAAACATAGGGAACCTGCAATCTGTCACTATGCCAGGCAGAGCTGCATTATTCAAAACAAAACATAGGAAACCTGCATTCTGTCACTATGCCAGGCAGAGCTGCATTATTCAAAACAAATATAGGAAACCTGCATTCTGTCACTATGCCAGGCAGAGCTGCTTTATTCAAAACAAAACATAGGAAACCTGCATTCTGTCACTATGCCAGGCAGAGCTGCATTATTCAAAACAAAACATAGGAAACCTGCATTCTGTCACTATGCCAGGCAGAGCTGCATTATTCAAATCAACACATCGGAAAGCTGCCTTCTGTCACTATGCCAGGCAGAGCTGCATTATTCAAATCAACACATCGGAAAGCTGCATTCTGTCACTATGCCGGACAGAGCTGCATTATTCAAATCAACACATAGGAAAGCTGCATTCTGACACTATGCCAGGCAGAGCTGCATTATTTAAAACAAAACATAGGAAAGCTGCATTCTGACACTATGCCAGGCAGAGCTGCATTATTCAAAACAACACATAGGAAACCGGCCTTCTGTCACTATTCCAGGCAGAGCTGCATTTTTCAAAACAAAACATAGGAAACCTGCCTTCTGCACTGTGCCAGGCAGAGCTGCATTATTCAAAACAACACATAGGAAACCTGCATTCTGTCACAATGCCAGGCAGAGCTGGATTATTCAAAACAAAACAGAGGAAACCTGCATTCTGTCACTATGCCAGGCAGAGCTGCATTATTCGAAGCAACACATAGGAAACCTGCATTCTGTCACTATACCAGACAGAGCTGCATTATTCAAAACAACACATAGGAAAGCTGCATTCTGTCACAATGCCAGGCAGAGCTGCATTATTCAAAACAACACATAGGAAAACTGCATTCTGTCACTATGCCAGGCAGAGCTGCATTATTCAAAACAACACATAGGAAACCTGCATTCTGTCACTATGCCAGGCAGAGCTGCATTATTCAAAACAACACATAGGAAAACTGCATTCTGTCACTATGCCAGGCAGAGCTGCATTATTCAAAACAACACATAGGAAACCTGCCTTCTGTCACTATGCCAGGCAGAGCTGCATTATTCAAAACAAAACAAAAGGAAGCTGCATTCTGTCACTATGCCAGGCAGAGCTGCTTTATTCTAAACAAAACATAGGGAACCTGCATTCTGTCACTATGCCAAGCAGAGCTGCATTATTCAAAACTACACATAGGAAACCTGCATTCTGTCACTATGCCAGGCAGAGCTGCATTATTCAAAACAACACATAGGAAACCCTGCATTCTGTCACTATGCCAGGCAGAGCTGCATTATTCAAAGCAACACATAGGAAACCTGCATTCTGTCACTATGCCAGGCAGAGCTGCATTATTCAAAACAACACATAGGAAAGCTGCAATCTGTCACTAAGTCAGGCAGAGCTGCATTATTCAAAACAACACATAGGAAACCTGCATTCTGTCACTATGCCAGGCAGAGCTGCATTATTTAAAACAAAACATAGGAAAGCTGCAATCTGTCTCTATGCCAGGCAGAGCTGCATTATTCAAAACAACACATAGGAAACCTGCATTCTGTCACTATGCCAGGCAGAGCTGCATTATTCAAAACAACACATAGGAAACCTGCATTCTCTCACTATGTCAGGCAGAGCTGCATTATTCTAAACAACACACAGGAAACCTGGATTCTGTCACTATGCCAGGCAGAGCTGCATTATTCTAAACAACACACAGGAAACCTGGATTCTGTCACTATGCCAGGCAGAGCTGCATTATTCTAAACAACACACAGGAAACCTGCATTCTGTCACTATGCCAGGCAGAGCTGCTTTATTCAAAACAACACACAGGAAACCTGCATTCTGTCACTTTGCCAGGCAGAGCTGCTTTATTCAAAACAACACATAGCAAACCTGCATTCTGTCACTATGCCAGGCAGAGCTGCATTATTCTAAACAACACACAGGAAACCTGCATTCTGTCACTATGCCAGGCAGAGCTGCTTTATTCAAAACAACACACAGGAAACCTGCATTCTGTCACTATGCCAGGCAGAGCTGCATTATTCAAAACAACACATAGGAAACCTGCATTCTGTCACTATGCCAGGCAGAGCTGCATTATTCAAAACAACACATAGGAAACCTGCATTCTGTCACTATGCCAGGCAGAGCTGCATTATTCTAAACAACACACAGGAAACCTGCATTCTGTCACTATGCAAGGCAGAGCTGCATTATTCTAAACAACACACAGGAAACCTGCATTCTGTCACTATGCCAGACAGAGCTGCATTATTCAAAACAACACATAAGAAACCTGCATTCTGTCACTATGCCAGACAGAGCTGCATTATTCAAAACAACACACAGGAAACCTGCATTCTGTCACTATGCCAGGCAGAGCTGCATTATTCAGAACAACACATAGGAAACCTGCATTCTGTCACTATGCCAGGCAGAGCTGCATTATTCAAAACAACACATAGGAAACCTGCATTCTGTCACTATGCCAGGCAGAGCTGCATTATTCTAAACAACACACAGGAAACCTGCATTCTGTCACTATGCAAGGCAGAGCTGCATTATTCTAAACAACACACAGGAAACCTGCATTCTGTCACTATGCCAGACAGAGCTGCATTATTCAAAACAACACATAAGAAACCTGCATTCTGTCACTATGCCAGACAGAGCTGCATTATTCAAAACAACACACAGGAAACCTGCATTCTGTCACTATGCCAGGCAGAGCTGCATTATTCAGAACAACACATAGGAAAGCAACATTCTGTCACTATGCCAGGCAGAGCTGCTTTATTCAAAACAAAACATAGGAAACCTGCATTCTGTCACTATGCCAGGCAGAGCTGCATTATTCAAAACAACACAGAGGAAACCTGCATTCTGTCTCTATGCCAGGCAGAGCTGCAATATTCAAAACAAAACATAGGAAACCTGCATTCTGTCTCTATGCCAGGCAGAGCTGCATTATTCAAAACAAAACATAGGAAACCTGCATTCTGTCACTATGCCAGGCAGAGCTGCATTATTCAAAACAAAACATAGGAAACCTGCATTCTGTCTCTATGCCAGGCAGAGCTGCATTATTCAAAACAACACATAGGAAACCTGCATTCTGTCTCTATGCCAGGCAGAGCTGCATTATTCAAAACAACACATAGGAAACCTGCATTCTGTCACTATGCCAGGCAGAGCTGCATTATTCAAAACAACACATAGGAAACCTGCATTCTGTCACTATGCCAGGCAGAGCTGCATTATTCAAAACAAAACATAGGAAACCTGCATTCTGTCTCTATGCCAGGCAGAGCTGCATTATTCAAAACAAAACATAGGAAACCTGCATTCTGTCACTATTCCAGGCAGAGCTGCATTATTCAAAACAAAACATAGGAAAGCTGCAATCTGTCACTATGCCAGGCAGAGCTGCATTATTCAAAACAAAACATAGGAAAGCTGCAATCTGTCTCTATGCCAGGCAGAGCTGCATTATTCAAAACAACACATAGGAAAGCTGCATTCTGTCTCTATGCCAGGCAGAGCTGCATTATTCAAAACAAAACATAGGAAACCTGCATTCTGTCACTATGCCAGGCAGAGCTGCATTATTCAAAACAAAACATAGGAAACCTGCATTCTGTCACTATGCCAGGCAGAGCTGCATTATTCAAAACAAAACACAGGAAACCTGCATTCTGTCACTATGCCAGGCAGAGTTGCATTATTCAAAACAAAACATAGGAAACCTGCATTCTGTCACTATGCCAGGCAGAGCTGCATTATTCAAAACAAAACATAGGAAACCTGCATTCTGTCACGATGCCAGGCAGAGCTGCATTATTCAAAACAAAACATAGGAAACCTGCATTCTGTCACTATGCCAGACAGAGCTGCTTTATTCAAAACAACACGTAGGAAACCTGCCTTCTGTCACTATGCCAGGCAGAGCTGCATTATTCAAAACAACACATAGGAAAACTGCATTCTGTCACTATGCCAGGCAGAGCTGCATTATTCAAAACAACACATAGGAAACCTGCCTTCTGTCACTATGCCAGGCAGAGCTGCATTATTCAAAACAAAACAAAAGAAAGCTGCATTCTGTCACTATGCCAGGCAGAGCTGCTTTATTCTAAACAAAACATAGGGAACCTGCATTCTGTCACTATGCCAAGCAGAGCTGCATTATTCAAAACTACACATAGGAAACCTGCATTCTGTCACTATGCCAGGCAGAGCTGCATTATTCAAAACAACACATAGGAAACCTGCATTCTGTCACTATGCCAGGCAGAGCTGCATTATTTAAAGCAACACATAGGAAACCTGCATTCTGTCACTATGCCAGGCAGAGCTGCATTATTCAAAACAACACATAGGAAAGCTGCAATCTGTCACTAAGTCAGGCAGAGCTGCATTATTCAAAACAACACATAGGAAACCTGCATTCTGTCACTATGCCAGGCAGAGCTGCATTATTCAAAACAACACATAGGAAAGCTGCAATCTGTCACTATGTCAGGCAGAGCTGCATTATTCAAAACAAAACATAGGAAACCTGCATTCTGTCACTATGCCAGGCAGAGCTGCATTATTCAAAACAACACATAAGAAAGCTGCAATCTGTCACTATGTCAGGCAGAGCTGCATTATTCAAAACAAAACATAGGAAACCTGCATTCTGTCACTATGCCAGGCAGAGCTGCATTATTCAAAACAAAACATAGGAAACCTGCATTCTGTCACTATGCCAGGCAGAGCTGCATTATTCAAAACAAAACATAGGAAACCTGCATTCTGTCACGATGCCAGGCAGAGCTGCATTATTCAAAACAAAACATAGGAAACCTGCATTCTGTCACTATGCCAGGCAGAGCTGCATTATTCAAAATAAAACATAGTAAAGCTGCATTCTGTCACTATGCCAGGCAGAGCTGCATTATTCTAAACAAAACCTAGGGAACCTGCATTCTGTCACTATGCCAGGCAGAGCTGCATTATTCAAAACAAAACATAGTAAAGCTGCATTCTGTCTCTATGCCAGGCAGAGCTGCATTATTCAAAACAACACATAGGAAACCTGCATTCTGTCTCTATTCCCGGCAGAGCTGCATTATTCAAAACAACACACAGGAAACCTGCATTCTGTCACTATGCCAGGCAGAGCTGCATTATTCAAAACAACACATAGGAAAGCAACATTCTGTCACTATGCCAGGCAGAGCTGCTTTATTCAAAACAAAACATAGGAAACCTGCATTCTGTCACTATGCCAGGCAGAGCTGCATTATTCAAAACAACACAGAGGAAACCTGCATTCTGTCTCTATGCCAGGCAGAGCTGCAATATTCAAAACAAAACATAGGAAACCTGCATTCTGTCTCTATGCCAGGCAGAGCTGCATTATTCAAAACAAAACATAGGAAACCTGCATTCTGTCACTATGCCAGGCAGAGCTGCATTATTCAAAACAAAACATAGGAAACCTGCATTCTGTCTCTATGCCAGGCAGAGCTGCATTATTCAAAACAACACATAGGAAACCTGCATTCTGTCTCTATGCCAGGCAGAGCTGCATTATTCAAAACAACACATAGGAAACCTGCATTCTGTCACTATGCCAGGCAGAGCTGCATTATTCAAAACAACACATAGGAAACCTGCATTCTGTCACTATGCCAGGCAGAGCTGCATTATTCAAAACAAAACATAGGAAACCTGCATTCTGTCTCTATGCCAGGCAGAGCTGCATTATTCAAAACAAAACATAGGAAACCTGCATTCTGTCACTATTCCAGGCAGAGCTGCATTATTCAAAACAAAACATAGGAAAGCTGCAATCTGTCACTATGCCAGGCAGAGCTGCATTATTCAAAACAAAACATAGGAAAGCTGCAATCTGTCTCTATGCCAGGCAGAGCTGCATTATTCAAAACAACACATAGGAAAGCTGCATTCTGTCTCTATGCCAGGCAGAGCTGCATTATTCAAAACAAAACATAGGAAACCTGCATTCTGTCACTATGCCAGGCAGAGCTGCATTATTCAAAACAAAACATAGGAAACCTGCATTCTGTCACTATGCCAGGCAGAGCTGCATTATTCAAAACAAAACACAGGAAACCTGCATTCTGTCACTATGCCAGGCAGAGTTGCATTATTCAAAACAAAACATAGGAAACCTGCATTCTGTCACTATGCCAGGCAGAGCTGCATTATTCAAAACAAAACATAGGAAACCTGCATTCTGTCACTATGCCAGACAGAGCTGCTTTATTCAAAACAACACGTAGGAAACCTGCCTTCTGTCACTATGCCAGGCAGAGCTGCATTATTCAAAACAACACATAGGAAACCTGCATTCTGTCACTATGCCAGGCAGAGCTGCATTATTCAAAACAACACAAAGGAAACCTGCCTTCTGTCACAATGCCAGGCAGAGCTGCATTATTCAAAACAAAACAAAGGAAACCTGCATTCTGTCAGGATGCCAGGCAGAGCTGCTTTATTCTAAACAAAACATAGGGAACCTGCATTCTGTCACTATGCCAAGCAGAGCTGCATTATTCAAAACTACACATAGGAAACCTGCATTCTGTCACTATGCCAGGCAGAGCTGCATTATTCAAAACAACACATAGGAAACCTGCATTCTGTCACTATGCCAGGCAGAGCTGCATTATTCAAAACAACACATAGGAAACCTGCATTCTGTCACTATGCCAGGCAGAGCTGCATTATTCAAAACAAAACATAGGAAACCTGCATTCTGTCACTATGTCAGGCAGAGCTGCATTATTCAAAACAACACATAGGAAACCTGCATTCTGTCACTATGCCAGGCAGAGCTGCATTATTCAAAACAACACATCGGAAAGCTGCAATCTGTCACTATGTCAGGCAGAGCTGCGTTATTCAAAACAAAACAAAGGAAACCTGCATTCTGTCACTATGCCAGGCAGAGCTGCTTTATTCAAAACAACACATCGGAAAGCTGCAATCTGTCACTATGTCAGGCAGAGCTGCATTATTCAAAACAAAACATAGGAAACCTGCATTCTGTCACTATGCCAGGCAGAGCTGCATTATTCAAAACAAAACATAGGAAACCTGCATTCTGTCACTATGCCAGGCAGAGCTGCATTATTCAAAACAAAACATAGGAAACCTGCATTCTGTCACGATGCCAGGCAGAGCTGCATTATTCAAAACAAAACATAGGAAACCTGCATTCTGTCACTATGCCAGGCAGAGCTGCATTATTCAAAACAAAACATAGTAAAGCTGCATTCTGTCACTATGCCAGGCAGAGCTGCATTATTCTAAACAAAACCTAGGGAACCTGCATTCTGTCACTATGCCAGGCAGAGCTGCATTATTCAAAACAAAACATAGTAAAGCTGCATTCTGTCACTATGCCAGGCAGAGCTGCATTATTCTAAACAAAACCTAGGGAACCTGCATTCTGTCACTATGCCAGGCAGAGCTGCATTATTCAAAACAAAACATAGGAAACCTGTATTCTGTCACTATGCCAGGCAGAGCTGCTTTATTCTAAACAAAACATAGGAAAGCTGCATTCTGTCACTTTGCCAGGCAGAGCTGCATTATTCAAAACTACACATAGGAAACCTGCATTCTGTCACTATGCCAGGCAGAGCTGCTTTATTCTAAACAAAACATAGGAAACCCTGCATTCTGTCACTATGCCAGGCAGAGCTGCATTATTCAAAGCAACACATAGGAAACCTGCATTCTGTCACTATGCCAGGCAGAGCTGCATTATTCAAAACAACACATAGGAAACCTGCCTTCTGTCACTATGCCAGGCAGAGCTGCATTATTCAAAACAACACATAGGAAACCTGCATTCTGTCACTTTGCCAGGCAGAGCTGCATTATTCAAAACAAAACATAGGAAACCCTTGCATTCTGTCACTATGCCAGGCAGAGCTGCATTATTCAAAGCAACACATAGGAAACCTGCATTCTGTCACTATGCCAGGCAGAGCTGCATTATTCAAAACAACACATAGGAAACCTGCCTTCTGTCACTATGCCAGGCAGAGCTGCATTATCCAAAACAACACATAGGAAACCTGCATTCTGTCACTATGCCAGGCAGAGCTGCATTATTCAAAACAAAACATAGGAAAGCTGCATTCTGTCACTATGCCAGGCAGAGCTGCTTTATTCTAAACAAAACATAGGGAACCTGCATTCTGTCACTATGCCAGGCAGAGCTGCATTATTCAAAACAAAACAAAGGAAAGCTGCATTCTGTCACTATGCCAGGCAGAGCTGCTTTATTCAAAACAAAACATAGGAAACCTGCCTTCTGTCACTATGCGAGGCAGAGCTGCATTATTCTAAACAAAACAAAGGAAAGCTGCATTCTGTCACTATGCCAGGCAGAGCTGCTTTATTCTAAACAAAACATAGGGAACCTGCATTCTGTCACTATGCCAGGCAGAGCTGCATTATTCAAAGCAACACATAGGAAACCTGCATTCTGTCATTATGCCAGGCAGAGCTGCATTATTCAAAACAACACATAGGAAACCTGCATTCTGTCACTATGCCAGGCAGAGCTGCATTATTCAAAACAAATCATAGGGAACCTGTATTCTGTCACTATGCCAGGCAGAGCTGCTTCATTCAAAACAAATCATAGGAAAGCTGCATTCTGTCACTATGCCAGGCAGAGCTGCATTATTCAAAACAAATATAGGAAACCTGCATTCTGTCACTATGCCAGGCAGAGCTGCTTTATTCAAAACAAAACATAGGAAACCTGCATTCTGTCACTATGCCAGGCAGAGCTGCATTATTCTAAACAAAACATAGGAAAGCTGCATTCTGTCACTATGCCAGGTAGAGCTGCATTATTCAAAACAAAACATAGGAAACCTGTATTCTGTCACGATGCTAGGCAGAGCTGCATTATTCAAAACAAAACATAGGAAAGCTGCATTCTGTCACTATGCCAGGCTGAGCTGCTTTATTCAAAACAAAACATAGGAAACCTGCATTCTGTCACTATGCCAGGCAGAGCTGCTTTATTCAAAACAAAACATAGGAAACCTGCATTCTGTCACTATGTCAGGCAGAGCTGCATTATTCAAAACAAAACATAGGAAAGCTGCATTCTGTCACTATGCCAGGCAGAGCTGCATTATTCAAAACAAAACATAGGAAACCTGTATTCTGTCACGATGCCAGGCAGAGCTGCATTATTCAAAACAAAACATAGGAAAGCTGCATTCTGTCACTATGCCAGGCAGAGCTGCTTTATTCAAAACAAAACATAGGAAACCTGCATTCTGTCACTATGCCAGGCAGAGCTGCATTATTCTAAACAAAACATAGGGAACCTGCATTCTGTCACTATGCCAGGCAGAGCTGCATTATTCAAAACAAAACGTAGGAAAGCTGCATTCTGTCACTATGCCAGGCAGAGCTGCATTATTCTAAACAAAACATCGGGAAACTGCATTCTGTCACTATGCCAGGCAGAGCTGCATTATTCAAAACAAAACATAGGAAAGCTGCATTCTGTCACTATGCCAGGCAGAGCTGCATTATTCAAAATAAAACATAGGAAACCTGCATTCTGTCACGATGCCAGGCAGTGCTGCATTATTCAAAACAAAACATAGGAAAGCTGCATTCTGTCACTATCCCAGGCAGAGCTGCTTTACTCAAGACAAAACATAGGAAACCTGCATTCTGTCACTATGCCAGGCAGAGCTGCATTATTCAAAACAAAATATCGGAAACCTGCATTCTGTCACTATGCCAGACAGAGCTGCTTTATTCAAAACAAATCATAGTGAAGCTGCATTCTGTCACTATGCCAGGCAGAGCTGCATTATTCAAAACAAATATAGGAAAGCTGCATTCTGTCACTATGCCAGGCAGAGCTGCTTTATTGAAAACAACACATAGGAAACCTGCATTCTGTCACTATGCCAGGCAAAGCTGCTTTATTCAAAACAAAACATAGGAAACCTGCATTCTGTCACTATGCCAGGCAGAGCTGCATTATTCAAAACAAAACAGAGGAAACCTGCATTCTGTCACTATGCCAGGCAGAGATGCTTTATTCGAAACAAAACAAAGGAAAGCTGCATTCCGTCACTATGCCAGGCAGAGCTGCTTTATTCAAAATAAAACATAGGAAACCTGCATTCTGTCACTATGCCAGGCAGAGCTGCATTATTCAAAACAAATATAGGAAACCTGCATTCTGTCACTATGCCAGGCAGAGCTGCTTTATTCAAAACAAAACATAGGAAACCTGCATTCTGTCACTATGCCAGGCAGAGCTGCATTATTCAAAACAAAACATAGGAAACCTGCATTCTGTCACTTTGCCAGGCAGAGCTGCATTATTCTAAACAAAACATCGGGAACCTGCATTCTGTCACTATGCCAGGCAGAGCTGCATTATTCTAAACAAAACATAGGAAACCTGCATTCTGTCACTATGCCAGACAGAGCTGCATTATTCTTAACAACACACAGGAAACCTGCAATCTGTCACTATGCCAGGCAGAGCTGCATTATTCAAAACAAAACATAGGAAACCTGCATTCTGTCACTATGCCAGGCAGAGCTGCATTATTCAAAACAAATATAGGAAACCTGCATTCTGTCACTATGCCAGGCAGAGCTGCTTTATTCAAAACAAAACATAGGAAACCTGCATTCTGTCACTATGCCAGGCAGAGCTGCATTATTCAAAACAAAACATCGGAAAGCTGCCTTCTGTCACTATGCCAGGCAGAGCTGCATTATTCAAATCAACACATCGGAAAGCTGCATTCTGTCACTATGCCAGACAGAGCTGCATTATTCAAATCAACATATAGGAAAGCTGCATTCTGACACTATGCCAGGCAGAGCTGCATTATTTAAAACAAAACATAGGAAAGCTGCATTCTGACACTATGCCAGGCAGAGCTGCATTATTCAAAACAACACATAGGAAACCGGCCTTCTGTCACTATTCCAGGCAGAGCTGCATTTTTCAAAACAAAACATAGGAAACCTGCCTTCTGCACTGTGCCAGGCAGAGCTGCATTATTCAAAACAACACATAGGAAACCTGCATTCTGTCACAATGCCAGGCAGAGCTGGATTATTCAAAACAAAACAGAGGAAACCTGCATTCTGTCACTATGCCAGGCAGAGCTGCATTATTCGAAGCAACACATAGGAAACCTGCATTCTGTCACTATACCAGACAGAGCTGCATTATTCAAAACAACACATAGGAAAGCTGCATTCTGTCACAATGCCAGGCAGAGCTGCATTATTCAAAACAACACATAGGAAAACTGCATTCTGTCACTATGCCAGGCAGAGCTGCATTATTCAAAACAACACATAGGAAACCTGCATTCTGTCACTATGCCAGGCAGAGCTGCATTATTCAAAACAACACATAGGAAAACTGCATTCTGTCACTATGCCAGGCAGAGCTGCATTATTCAAAACAACACAAAGGAAACCTGCCTTTTGTCACTATGCCAGGCAGAGCTGCATTATTCAAAACAAAACAAAAGAAAGCTGCATTCTGTCACTATGCCAGGCAGAGCTGCTTTATTCTAAACAAAACATAGGGAACCTGCATTCTGTCACTATGCCAAGCAGAGCTGCATTATTCAAAACTACACATAGGAAACCTGCATTCTGTCACTATGCCAGGCAGAGCTGCATTATTCAAAACAACACATAGGAAACCCTGCATTCTGTCACTATGCCAGGCAGAGCTGCATTATTCAAAGCAACACATAGGAAACCTGCATTCTGTCACTATGCCAGGCAGAGCTGCATTATTCAAAACAACACATAGGAAAGCTGCAATCTGTCACTAAGTCAGGCAGAGCTGCATTATTCAAAACAACACATAGGAAACCTGCATTCTGTCACTATGCCAGGCAGAGCTGCATTATTCAAAACAAAACATAGGAAAGCTGCAATCTGTCTCTATGCCAGGCAGAGCTGCATTATTCAAAACAACACATAGGAAACCTGCATTCTGTCTCTATGCCAGGCAGAGCTGCATTATTCAAAACAAAACATCGGAAACCTGCATTCTGTCACTATGCCAGACAGAGCTGCATTATTCAAAACAAAACATAGGAAAGCTGCAATCTGTCACTATGTCAGGCAGAGCTGCATTATTCAAAACAAAACATAGGAAACCTGCATTCTGTCACTATGCCAGGCAGAGCTGCATTATTCAAAACAAAACATAGGAAACCTGCATTCTGTCACTATGCCAGGCAGAGCTGCATTATTCAAAACAAAACATAGGAAACCTGCATTCTGTCACGATGCCAGGCAGAGCTGCATTATTCAAAACAAAACATAGGAAACCTGCATTCTGTCACTATGCCAGGCAGAGCTGCATTATTCAAAACAAAACATAGGAAACCTGCATTCTGTCACGATGCCAGGCAGAGCTGCATTATTCAAAACAAAACATAGGAAACCTGCATTCTGTCACTATGCCAGGCAGAGCTGCATTATTCAAAACAAAACATAGTAAAGCTGCATTCTGTCACTATGCCAGGCAGAGCTGCATTATTCTAAACAAAACCTAGGGAACCTGCATTCTGTCACTATGCCAGGCAGAGCTGCATTATTCAAAACTACACATAGGAAACCTGCATTCTGTCACTATGCCAGGCAGAGCTGCTTTATTCTAAACAAAACATAGGAAAGCTGCATTCTGTCACTATGCCAGGCAGAGCTGCATTATTCAAAACTACACATAGGAAACCTGCATTCTGTCACTATGCCAGGCAGAGCTGCTTTATTCTAAACAAAACATAAGGAACCTGCATTCTGTCACTATGCCAGGCAGAGCTGCATTATTCTAAACAACACACAGGGAACCTGGATTCTGTCACTATGCCAGGCAGAGCTGCATTATTCAAAACAACACACAGGGAACCTGCATTCTGTCACTATGCCAGGCAGAGCTGCATTATTCAAAACAACACATAGGGAACCTGCATTCTGTCACTATGCCAGGCAGAGCTGCATTATTCAAAACAACACATAGGGAACCTGCATTCTGTCACTATACCAGGCAGAGCTGCATTATTCAAAACAACACATAGGGAACCTGGATTCTGTCACTATGCCAGGCAGAGCTGCTTTATTCAAAACAACACATAGGAAACCTGCATTCTGTCACTATGCCAGGCAGAGCTGCATTATTCTAAACAACACATAGGAAACCTGCATTCTCTCACTATGTCAGGCAGAGCTGCATTATTCAAAACAACACACAGGAAACCTGGATTCTGTCACTATGCCAGGCAGAGCTGCATTATTCTAAACAACACACAGGAAACCTGCATTCTGTCACTATGCCAGGCAGAGCTGCTTTATTCAAAACAACACACAGGAAAGATGCATTCTGTCACTATGCCAGGCAGAGCTGCTTTATTCAAAACAACACATAGCAAACCTGCATTCTGTCTCTATGCCAGACAGAGCTGCATTATTCAAAACAACACACAGGAAACCTGGATTCTGTCACGATGCCAGGCAGAGCTGCATTATTCTAAACAACACACAGGAAACCTGCATTCTGTCACTATGCCAGGCAGAGCTGCATTATTCTAAACAACACACAGGAAACCTGGATTCTGTCACTATGCCAGGCAGAGCTGCATTATTCTAAACAACACACAGGAAACCTGCATTCTGTCACTATGCCAGGCAGAGCTGCTTTATTCAAAACAACACACAGGAAACCTGCATTCTGTCACTATGCCAGGCAGAGCTGCTTTATTCAAAACAACACATAGCAAACCTGCATTCTGTCACTATGCCAGGCAGAGCTGCATTATTCAAAACAACAAATAGGAAACCTGCATTCTGTCACTATGCCAGGCAGAGCTGCATTATTCTAAACAACACACAGGAAACCTGCATTCTGTCACTATGCCAGGCAGAGCTGCATTATTCAAAACAACACACAGGAAACCTGCATTCTGTCACTATGCCAGACAGAGCTGCATTATTCAAAACAACACATTAGAAACCTGCATTCTGTCACTATGCCAGACAGAGCTGCATTATTCAAAACAACACACAGGAAACCTGCTTTCTGTCACTATGCCAGGCAGAGCTGCATTATTCAAAACAACACATAGGAAACCTGCATTCTGTCACTATGCCAGGCAGAGCTGCATTATTCAAAACAAAACATAGGAAACCTGCATTCTGTCACTATGCCAGGCAGAGCTGCATTATTCAAAACAACACAGAGGAAACCTGCATTCTGTTTCTATGCCAGGCAGAGCTGCATTATTCAAAACAAAACATAGGAAACCTGCATTCTGTCTCTATGCCAGGCAGAGCTGCATTATTCAAAACAAAACATAGGAAACCTGCATTCTGTCACTATGCCAGGCAGAGCTGCATTATTCAAAACAAAACATAGGAAACCTGCATTCTGTCTCTATGCCAGGCAGAGCTGCATTATTCAAAACAAAACATAGGAAACCTGCATTCTGTCTCTATGCCAGGCAGAGCTGCATTATTCAAAACAAAACATAGGAAACCTACATTCTGTCACTATGCCAGGCAGAGCTGCATTATTCAAAACAAAACATAGGAAAGCTGCAATCTGTCACTATGCCAGGCAGAGCTGCATTATTCAAAACAAAACATAGGAAAGCTGCAATCTGTCTCTATGCCAGGCAGAGCTGCATTATTCAAAACAACACATAGGGAACCTGCATTCTGTCACTATGCCAGGCAGAGCTGCATTATTCAAAACAACACATAGGGAACCTGCATTCTGTCACTATACCAGGCAGAGCTGCATTATTCAAAACAACACATAGGGAACCTGGATTCTTTCACTATGCCAGGCAGAGCTGCTTTATTCAAAACAAGACATAGGAAACCTGCATTCTGTCACTATGCCAGGCAGAGCTGCATTATTCTAAACAACACAAAGGAAACCTGCATTCTGTCACTATGCCAGGCAGAGCTGCATTATTCAAAACAACACATAGGGAACCTGGATTCTGTCACTATGCCAGGCAGAGCTGCTTTATTCAAAACAACACATAGGAAACCTGCATTCTGTCACTATGCCAGGCAGAGCTGCATTATTCAAAACAACACATAGGAAACCTGCATTCTCTCACTATGTCAGGCAGAGCTGCATTATTCTAAACAACACACAGGAAACCTGGATTCTGTCACTATGCCAGGCAGAGCTGCATTATTCTAAACAACACACAGGAAACCTGCATTCTGTCACTATGCCAGGCAGAGCTGCTTTATTCAAAACAACACACAGGAAACCTGCATTCTGTCACTATGCCAGGCAGAGCTGCTTTATTCAAAACAACACATAGCAAACCTGCATTCTGTCACTATGCCAGGCAGAGCTGCATTATTCTAAACAACACACAGGAAACCTGCATTCTGTCACTATGCCAGGCAGAGCTGCATTATTCAAAACAACACATAGGAAACCTGCATTCTGTCACTATGCCAGGCAGAGCTGCATTATTCAAAACAACACATAGGAAACCTGCATTCTGTCACTATGCCAGGCAGAGCTGCATTATTCTAAACAACACACAGGAAACCTGCATTCTGTCACTATGCCAGGCAGAGCTGCATTATTCTAAACAACACACAGGAAACCTGCATTCTGTCACTATGCCAGGCAGAGCTGCATTATTAAGAACAACACATAGGAAACCTGCATTCTGTCACTATGCCAGGCAGAGCTGCATTATTCAAAACAACACATAGGAAACCTGCATTCTGTCACTATGCCAGACAGAGCTGCATTATTCAAAACAACACATAAGAAACCTGCATTCTGTCACTATGCCAGACAGAGCTGCATTATTCAAAACAACACACAGGAAACCTGCATTCTGTCACTATGCCAGGCAGAGCTGCATTATTAAGAACAACACATAGGAAACCTGCATTCTGTCACTATGCCAGGCAGAGCTGCATTATTCAAAACAACACATAGGAAAGCAACATTCTGTCACTATGCCAGGCAGAGCTGCTTTATTCAAAACAAAACATAGGAAACCTGCATTCTGTCACTATGCCAGGCAGAGCTGCATTATTCAAAACAACACAGAGGAAACCTGCATTCTGTCTCTATGCCAGGCAGAGCTGCAATATTCAAAACAAAACATAGGAAACCTGCATTCTGTCTCTATGCCAGGCAGAGCTGCATTATTCAAAACAAAACATAGGAAACCTGCATTCTGTCACTATGCCAGGCAGAGCTGCATTATTCAAAACAAAACATAGGAAACCTGCATTCTGTCTCTATGCCAGGCAGAGCTGCATTATTCAAAACAACACATAGGAAACCTGCATTCTGTCTCTATGCCAGGCAGAGCTGCATTATTCAAAACAACACATAGGAAACCTGCATTCTGTCACTATGCCAGGCAGAGCTGCATTATTCAAAACAACACATAGGAAACCTGCATTCTGTCACTATTCCAGGCAGAGCTGCATTATTCAAAACAAAACATAGGAAACCTGCATTCTGTCTCTATGCCAGGCAGAGCTGCATTATTCAAAACAAAACATAGGAAACCTGCATTCTGTCACTATTCCAGGCAGAGCTGCATTATTCAAAACAAAACATAGGAAAGCTGCAATCTGTCACTATGCCAGGCAGAGCTGCATTATTCAAAACAAAACATAGGAAAGCTGCAATCTGTCTCTATGCCAGGCAGAGCTGCATTATTCAAAACAACACATAGGAAAGCTGCATTCTGTCTCTATGCCAGGCAGAGCTGCATTATTCAAAACAAAACATAGGAAACCTGCATTCTGTCACTATGCCAGGCAGAGCTGCATTATTCAAAACAAAACATAGGAAACCTGCATTCTGTCACTATGCCAGGCAGAGCTGCATTATTCAAAACAAAACACAGGAAACCTGCATTCTGTCACTATGCCAGGCAGAGTTGCATTATTCAAAACAAAACATAGGAAACCTGCATTCTGTCACTATGCCAGGCAGAGCTGCATTATTCAAAACAAAACATAGGAAACCTGCATTCTGTCACTATGCCAGGCAGAGCTGCATTATTCAAAACAACACATAAGAAACCTGCATTCTGTCACTATGCCAGACAGAGCTGCATTATTCAAAACAACACATAGGAAACCTGCATTCTGTCACTATGCCAGGCAGAGCTGCATTATTCAAAACAACACATAGGAAAGCAACATTCTGTCACTATGCCAGGCAGAGCTGCTTTATTCAAAACAAAACATAGGAAACCTGCATTCTGTCACTATGCCAGGCAGAGCTGCATTATTCAAAACAACACAGAGGAAACCTGCATTCTGTCTCTATGCCAGGCAGAGCTGCAATATTCAAAACAAAACATAGGAAACCTGCATTCTGTCTCTATGCCAGGCAGAGCTGCATTATTCAAAACAAAACATAGGAAACCTGCATTCTGTCACTATGCCAGGCAGAGCTGCATTATTCAAAACAAAACATAGGAAACCTGCATTCTGTCTCTATGCCAGGCAGAGCTGCATTATTCAAAACAACACATAGGAAACCTGCATTCTGTCTCTATGCCAGGCAGAGCTGCATTATTCAAAACAACACATAGGAAACCTGCATTCTGTCACTATGCCAGGCAGAGCTGCATTATTCAAAACAACACATAGGAAACCTGCATTCTGTCACTATTCCAGGCAGAGCTGCATTATTCAAAACAAAACATAGGAAACCTGCATTCTGTCTCTATGCCAGGCAGAGCTGCATAATTCAAAACAAAACATAGGAAACCTGCATTCTGTCACTATTCCAGGCAGAGCTGCATTATTCAAAACAAAACATAGGAAAGCTGCAATCTGTCACTATGCCAGGCAGAGCTGCATTATTCAAAACAAAACATAGGAAAGCTGCAATCTGTCTCTATGCCAGGCAGAGCTGCATTATTCAAAACAACACATAGGAAAGCTGCATTCTGTCTCTATGCCAGGCAGAGCTGCATTATTCAAAACAAAACATAGGAAACCTGCATTCTGTCACTATGCCAGGCAGAGCTGCATTATTCAAAACAAAACATAGGAAACCTGCATTCTGTCACTATGCCAGGCAGAGCTGCATTATTCAAAACAAAACACAGGAAACCTGCATTCTGTCACTATGCCAGGCAGAGTTGCATTATTCAAAACAAAACAAAGGAAACCTGCATTCTGTCACTATGCCAGGCAGAGCTGCATTATTCAAAACAAAACATAGGAAACCTGCATTCTGTCACTATGCCAGACAGAGCTGCTTTATTCAAAACAACACGTAGGAAACCTGCCTTCTGTCACTATGCCAGGCAGAGCTGCATTATTCAAAACAACACATAGGAAACCTGCATTCTGTCACTATGCCAGGCAGAGCTGCATTATTCTAAACAAAACATAGGGAACCTGCATTCTGTCACTATGCCAGGCAGAGCTGCATTATTCAAAACTACACATAGGAAACCTGCATTCTGTCACTATGCCAGGCAGAGCTGCATTATTCAAAACAAAACACAGGAAACCTGCATTCTGTCACTATGCCAGGCAGAGCTGCATTATTCAAAACAAAACATAGGAAACATGCATTCTGTCACTATGCCAGGCAGAGCTGCATTACTCAAAACAACACATAGGAAACCTGCCTTCTGTCACTATGCCAGGCAGAGCTGCATTATTCAAAACAACACATAGGAAACCTGCATTCTGTCACTATGCCAGGCAGAGCTGCTTTATTCTAAACAAAACATAGGGAACCTGCATTCTGTCACTATGCCAAGCAGAGCTGCATTATTCAAAACTACACATAGGAAACCTGCATTCCGTCACTATGCCAGGCAGAGCTGCTTTATTCAAAACAAAACATAGGAAACCCTGCATTCTGTCACTATGCCAGGCAGAGCTGCATTATTCAAAGCAACACATAGGAAACCTGCATTCTGTCACTATGCCAGGCAGAGCTGCATTATTCAAAACAACACATAGGAAACCTGCATTCTGTCACTATGCCAGGCAGAGCTGCATTATTCAAAACAAAACATGGGAAACCTGCATTCTGTCACTATGCCAGGCAGAGCTGCATTATTTAAAACAACACATAGGAAACCTGCCTTCTGTCACAATGCCAGGCAGAGCTGCATTATTCAAAACAAAACATAGGAAACCTGCATTCTGACTCTATGCCAGGCAGAGCTGCATTATTCAAAACAAAACATAGGAAACCTGCATTCTGTCACTATGCCAGGCAGAGCTGCATTATTCAAAACAAAACATAGGAAACCTGCATTCTGTCACTATGCCAGGCAGAGCTGCATTATTCTAAACAACACACAGGAAACCTGCATTCTGTCACTATGCCAGGCAGAGCTGCATTATTCTAAACAACACACAGGAAACCTGCATTCTGTCACTATGCCAGACAGAGCTGCATTATTCAAAACAACACATAGGAAACCAGCATTCTGTCACTATGCCAGACAGAGCTGCATTATTCAAAACAACACACAGGAAACCTGCATTCTGTCACAATGCCAGGCAGAGCTGCATTATTCAAAACAACACATAGGAAACCTGCATTCTGTCACTATGCCAGACAGAGCTGCATTATTCAAAACAACACATAGGAAACCTGCATTCTGTCACTATGCCAGACAGAGCTGCATTATTCAAAACAACACACAGGAAACCTGCATTCTGTCACTATGCCAGGCAGAGCTGCTTTATTCAAAACAAAACATAGGAAACCTGCATTCTGTCACTATGCCAGGCAGAGCTGCATTATTCAAAACAACACAGAGGAAACCTGCATTCTGTCTCTATGCCAGGCAGAGCTGCATTATTCAAAACAAAACATAGGAAACCTGCATTCTGTCTCTATGCCAGGCAGAGCTGCATTATTCAAAACAAAACATAAGAAACCTGCATTCTGTCACTATGCCAGGCAGAGCTGCATTATTCAAAACAAAACATAGGAAACCTGCATTCTGTCTCTATGCCAGGCAGAGAGCTGCATTATTCAAAACAAAACATAGGAAACCTGCATTCTGTCACAATGCCAGGCAGAGCTGCATTATTCAAAACAAAACAGAGGAAAGCTGCAATCTGTCACTAAGTCAGGCAGAGCTGCATTATTCAAAACAACACATAGGAAACCTGCATTCTGTCACTATGCCAGGCAGAGCTGCATTATTCAAAACAAAACATAGGAAAGCTGCAATCTGTCTCTATGCCAGGCAGAGCTGCATTATTCAAAACAACACATAGGAAACCTGCATTCTGTCTCTATGCCAGGCAGAGCTGCATTATTCAAAACAAAACATAGGAAACCTGCATTCTGTCACTATGCCAGGCAGAGCTGCATTATTCAAAACAAAACATAGGAAAGCTGCAATCTGTCACTATGTCAGGCAGAGCTGCATTATTCAAAACAAAACATAGGAAACCTGCATTCTGTCACTATGCCAGGCAGAGCTGCATTATTCAAAACAAAACATAGGAAACCTGCATTCTGTTACTATGCCAGGCAGAGCTGCATTATTCAAAACAACACATAGCAAACCTGCATTCTGTCACGATGCCAGGCAGAGCTGCATTATTCAAAACAAAACATAGGAAACCTGCATTCTGTCTCTATGCCAGGCAGAGCTGCATTATTCAAAACAAAACATAGGAAACCTGCATTCTGTCTCTATGCCAGGCAGAGCTGCATTATTCAAAACAAAACATAGGAAACCTGCATTCTGTCTCTATGCCAGGCAGAGCTGCATTATTCAAAACAAAACATAGGAAACCTGCATTCTGTCACTATGCCAGCCAGAGCTGCATTATTCAAAACAAAACATAGGAAAGCTGCAATCTGTCACTATGCCAGGCAGAGCTGCATTATTCAAAACAAAACATAGGAAAGCTGCAATCTGTCACTATGCCAGGCAGAGCTGCATTATTCAAAAGAACACATAGGGAACCTGCATTCTGTCACTATGCCAGGCAGAGCTGCATTATTCAAAACAACACATAGGGAACCTGGATTCTGTCACTATGCCAGGCAGAGCTGCTTTATTCAAAACAACACATAGGAAACCTGCATTCTGTCACTATGCCAGGCAGAGCTGCATTATTCTAAACAACACAAAGGAAACCTGCATTCTGTCACTATGCCAGGCAGAGCTGCATTATTCAAAACAACACACAGGAAACCTGGATTCTGTCACTATGCCAGGCAGAGCTGCATTATTCTAAACAACACACAGGAAACCTGGATTCTGTCACTATGCCAGGCAGAGCTGCATTATTCTAAACAACACACAGGAAACCTGGATTCTGTCACTATGCCAGGCAGAGCTGCATTATTCTAAACAACACACAGGAAACCTGGATTCTGTCACTATGCCAGGCAGAGCTGCATTATTCTAAACAACACACAGGAAACCTGGATTCTGTCACTATGCCAGGCAGAGCTGCATTATTCTAAACAACACACAGGAAACCTGCATTCTGTCACTATGCCAGGCAGAGCTGCTTTATTCAAAACAACACACAGGAAACCTGCATTCTGTCACTATGCCAGGCAGAGCTGCTTTATTCAAAACAACACATAGCAAACCTGCATTCTGTCACTATGCCAGGCAGAGCTGCATTATTCTAAACAACACACAGGAAACCTGCATTCTGTCACTATGCCAGGCAGAACTGCTTTATTCAAAACAACACACAGGAAACCTGCATTCTGTCACTATGCCAGGCAGAGCTGCATTATTCAAAACAACACATAGGAAACCTGCATTCTGTCACTATGCCAGGCAGAGCTGCATTATTCTAAACAAAACATAGGAAACCCTTGCATTCTGTCACTATGCCAGGCAGAGCTGCATTATTCAAAGCAACACATAGGAAACCTGCATTCTGTCACTATGCCAGGCAGAGCTGCATTATTCAAAACAACACATAGGAAACCTGCATTCTGTCACTATGCCAGGCAGAGCTGCATTATTCAAAACAAAACATAGGAAAGCTGCATTCTGTCACTATGCCAGGCAGAGCTGCTTTATTCTAAACAAAACATAGGGAACCTGCATTCTGTCACTATGCCAGGCAGAGCTGCATTATTCAAAACAACACATAGGAAACCTGCATTCTGTCACTATGCCAGGCAGAGCTGCATTATTCAAAACAAAACATAGGAAAGCTGCATTCTGTCACTATGCCAGGCAGAGCTGCTTTATTCTAAACAAAACATAGGGAACCTGCATTCTGTCACTATGCCAGGTAGAGCTGCATTATTCAAAACAAAACAAAGGAAAGCTGCATTCTGTCACTATGCCAGGCAGAGCTGCTTTATTCAAAACAAAACATAGGAAACCTGCCTTCTGTCACTATGCGAGGCAGAGCTGCATTATTCTAAACAAAACAAAGGAAAGCTGCATTCTGTCACTATGCCAGGCAGAGCTGCTTTATTCTAAACAAAACATAGGGAACCTGCATTCTGTCACTATGCGAGGCAGAGCTGCATTATTCTAAACAAAACAAAGGAAAGCTGCATTCTGTCACTATGCCAGCCAGAGCTGCATTATTCAAAACAAAACATAGGAAAGCTGCAATCTGTCACTATGCCAGGCAGAGCTGCATTATTCAAAGCAACACATAGGAAACCTGCATTCTGTCACTATGCCAGGCAGAGCTGCATTATTCAAAACAAATCATAGGGAACCTGTATTCTGTCACTATGCCAGGCAGAGCTGCTTCATTCAAAACAAATCATAGGAAAGCTGCATTCTGTCACTATGCCAGGCAGAGCTGCATTATTCAAAACAAATATAGGAAACCTGCATTCTGTCACTATGCCAGGCAGAGCTGCTTTATTCAAAACAAAACATAGGAAACCTGCATTCTGTCACTATGCCAGGCAGAGCTGCATTATTCTAAACAAAACATAGGAAAGCTGCATTCTGTCACTATGCCAGGCAGAGCTGCATTATTCAAAACAAAACATAGGAAACCTGTATTCTGTCACGATGCTAGGCAGAGCTGCATTATTCAAAACAAAACATAGGAAAGCTGCATTCTGTCACTATGCCAGGCTGAGCTGCTTTATTCAAAACAAAACATAGGAAACCTGCATTCTGTCACTATGCCAGGCAGAGCTGCTTTATTCAAAACAAAACATAGGAAACCTGCATTCTGTCACGATGTCAGGCAGAGCTGCATTATTCAAAACAAAACATAGGAAAGCTGCATTCTGTCACTATGCCAGGCAGAGCTGCATTATTCAAAACAAAACAGAGGAAACCTGTATTCTGTCACGATGCCAGGCAGAGCTGCATTATTCAAAACAAAACATAGGAAAGCTGCATTCTGTCACTATGCCAGGCAGAGCTGCTTTATTCAAAACAAAACATAGGAAACCTGCATTCTGTCACTATGCCAGGCAGAGCTGCATTATTCTAAACAAAACATAGGGAACCTGCATTCTGTCACTATGCCAGGCAGAGCTGCATTATTCAAAACAAAACATAGGAAAGCTGCATTCTGTCACTATGCCAGGCAGAGCTGCATTATTCTAAACAAAACATCGGGAAACTGCATTCTGTCACTATGCCAGGCAGAGCTGCATTATTCAAAACAAAACATAGGAAAGCTGCATTCTGTCACTATGCCAGGCAAAGCTGCATTATTCTAAACAAAACATAGGAAAGCTGCATTCTGTCACTATGCCAGGCAGAGCTGCATTATTCTAAACAAAACATAGGAAAGCTGCATTCTGTCACGATGCCAGGCAGAGCTGCATTATTCAAAACAAAACAAAGGAAAGCTGCATTCTGTCACGATGCCAGGCAGTGCTGCATTATTCAAAACAAAACATAGGAAAGCTGCATTCTGTCACTATCCCAGGCAGAGCTGCTTTACTCAAGACAAAACATAGGAAACCTGCATTCTGTCACTATGCCAGGCAGAGCTGCATTATTCAAAACAAAATATCGGAAACCTGCATTCTGTCACTATGCCAGACAGAGCTGCTTTATTCAAAACAAATCATAGTGAAGCTGCATTCTGTCACTATGCCAGGCAGAGCTGCATTATTCAAAACAAATATAGGAAAGCTGCATTCTGTCACTATGCCAGGCAGAGCTGCTTTATTGAAAACAACACATAGGAAACCTGCATTCTGTCACTATGCCAGGCAAAGCTGCTTTATTCAAAACAACACATAGGAAACCTGCATTCTGTCACTATGCCAGGCAGAGCTGCTTTATTCAAAACAAAACATAGGAAACCTGCATTCTGTCACTATGCCAGGCAGAGCTGCATTATTCAAAACAAAACAGAGGAAACCTGCATTCTGTCACTATGCCAGGCAGAGATGCTTTATTCGAAACAAAACAAAGGAAAGCTGCATTCCGTCACTATGCCAGGCAGAGCTGCTTTATTCAAAATAAAACATAGGAAACCTGCATTCTGTCACTATGCCAGGCAGAGCTGCATTATTCAAAACAAATATAGGAAACCTGCATTCTGTCACTATGCCAGGCAGAAGTGCTTTATTCAAAACAAAACATAGGGAACCTGCATTCTGTCACTATGCCAGGCAGAGCTGCATTATTCAAAACAAAACATAGGAAAGCTGCATTCTGTCACTATGCCAGGCAGAGCTGCATTATTCTAAACAAAACATCGGGAAACTGCATTCTGTCACTATGCCAGGCAGAGCTGCATTATTCAAAACAAAACATAGGAAAGCTGCATTCTGTCACTATGCCAGGCAAAGCTGCATTATTCTAAACAAAACATAGGAAAGCTGCATTCTGTCACTATGCCAGGCAGAGCTGCATTATTCTAAACAAAACATAGGAAAGCTGCATTCTGTCACGATGCCAGGCAGAGCTGCATTATTCAAAACAAAACAAAGGAAAGCTGCATTCTGTCACGATGCCAGGCAGTGCTGCATTATTCAAAACAAAACATAGGAAAGCTGCATTCTGTCACTATCCCAGGCAGAGCTGCTTTACTCAAGACAAAACATAGGAAACCTGCATTCTGTCACTATGCCAGGCAGAGCTGCATTATTCAAAACAAAATATCGGAAACCTGCATTCTGTCACTATGCCAGACAGAGCTGCTTTATTCAAAACAAATCATAGTGAAGCTGCATTCTGTCACTATGCCAGGCAGAGCTGCATTATTCAAAACAAATATAGGAAAGCTGCATTCTGTCACTATGCCAGGCAGAGCTGCTTTATTGAAAACAACACATAGGAAACCTGCATTCTGTCACTATGCCAGGCAAAGCTGCTTTATTCAAAACAACACATAGGAAACCTGCATTCTGTCACTATGCCAGGCAGAGCTGCTTTATTCAAAACAAAACATAGGAAACCTGCATTCTGTCACTATGCCAGGCAGAGCTGCATTATTCAAAACAAAACAGAGGAAACCTGCATTCTGTCACTATGCCAGGCAGAGATGCTTTATTCGAAACAAAACAAAGGAAAGCTGCATTCCGTCACTATGCCAGGCAGAGCTGCTTTATTCAAAATAAAACATAGGAAACCTGCATTCTGTCACTATGCCAGGCAGAGCTGCATTATTCAAAACAAATATAGGAAACCTGCATTCTGTCACTATGCCAGGCAGAAGTGCTTTATTCAAAACAAAACATAGGAAACCTGCATTCTGTCACTATGCCAGGCAGAGCTGCATTATTCAAAACAAAACATAGGAAACCTGCATTCTGTCACTTTGCCAGGCAGAGCTGCATTATTCTAAACCAAACATCGGGAACCTGCATTCTGTCACTATGCCAGGCAGAGCTGCATTATTCTAAACAAAAAATAGGAAACCTGCATTCTGTCACTATGCCAGACAGAGCTGCATTATTCTAAACAAAACATAGGAAACCTGCAATCTGTCACTATGCCAGGCAGAGCTGCATTATTCAAAACAAAACATAGGAAACCTGCATTCTGTCACTATGCCAGGCAGAGCTGCATTATTCAAAACAAATATAGGAAACCTGCATTCTGTCACTATGCCAGGCAGAGCTGCTTTATTCAAAACAAAACATAGGAAACCTGCATTCTGTCACTTTGCCAGGCAGAGCTGCATTATTCAAAACAAAACATAGGAAACCTGCATTCTGTCACTATGCCAGGCAGAGCTGCATTATTCAAATCAACACATCGGAAAGCTGCCTTCTGTCACTTTGCCAGGCAGAGCTGCATTATTCAAATCAACACATCGGAAAGCTGCATTCTGTCACTATGCCAGACAGAGCTGCATTATTCAAATCAACACATAGGAAAGCTGCATTCTGACACTATGCCAGGCAGAGCTGCATTATTTAAAACAAAACATAGGAAAGCTGCATTCTGACACTATGCCAGGCAGAGCTGCATTATTCAAAACAACACATAGGAAACCGGCCTTCTGTCACTATTCCAGGCAGAGCTGCATTTTTCAAAACAAAACATAGGAAACCTGCCTTCTGCACTGTGCCAGGCAGAGCTGCATTATTCAAAACAACACATAGGAAACCTGCATTCTGTCACAATGCCAGGCAGAGCTGGATTATTCAAAACAAAACAGAGGAAACCTGCATTCTGTCACTATGCCAGGCAGAGCTGCATTATTCAAAGCAACACATAGGAAACCTGCATTCTGTCACTATGCCAGGCAGAGCTGCATTATTCAAAACAACACATAGCAAACCTGCATTCTGTCACTATGCCAGGCAGAGCTGCATTATTCAAAACAACACATAGGAAAACTGCATTCTGTCACTATGCCAGGCAGAGCTGCATTATTCAAAACAACACATAGGAAACCTGCATTCTGTCACTATGCCAGGCAGAGCTGCATTATTCAAAACAACACATAGGAAAACTGCATTCTGTCACTATGCCAGGCAGAGCTGCATTATTCAAAACAACACATAGGAAACCTGCCTTCTGTCACTATGCCAGGCAGAGCTGCATTATTCAAAACAAAACAAAAGAAAGCTGCATTCTGTCACTATGCCAGGCAGAGCTGCTTTATTCTAAACAAAACATAGGGAACCTGCATTCTGTCACTATGCCAAGCAGAGCTGCATTATTCAAAACTACACATAGGAAACCTGCATTCTGTCACTATGCCAGGCAGAGCTGCATTATTCAAAACAACACATAGGAAACCCTGCATTCTGTCACTAAGTCAGGCAGAGCTGCATTATTCAAAACAACACATAGGAAACCTGCATTCTGTCACTATGCCAGGCAGAGCTGCATTATTCAAAACAAAACATAGGAAAGCTGCAATCTGTCTCTATGCCAGGCAGAGCTGCATTATTCAAAACAACACATAGGAAACCTGCATTCTGTCTCCATGCCAGGCAGAGCTGCATTATTCAAAACAAAACATAGGAAACCTGCATTCTGTCACTATGCCAGGCAGAGCTGCATTATTCAAAACAAAACATCGGAAAGCTGCAATCTGTCACTATGTCAGGCAGAGCTGCATTATTCAAAACAAAACATAGGAAACCTGCATTCTGTCACTATGCCAGGCAGAGCTGCATTATTCAAAACAAAACATAGGAAACCTGCATTCTGTCACTATGCCAGGCAGAGCTGCATTATTCAAAACAAAACATAGGAAACCTGCATTCTGTCACGATGCCAGGCAGAGCTGCATTATTCAAAACAAAACATAGGAAACCTGCATTCTGTCACTATGCCAGGCAGAGCTGCATTATTCAAAACAAAACATAGGAAACCTGCATTCTGTCACGATGCCAGGCAGAGCTGCATTATTCAAAACAAAACATAGGAAACCTGCATTCTGTCACTATGCCAGGCAGAGCTGCATTATTCAAAACAAAACCTAGGGAACCTGCATTCTGTCACTATGCCAGGCAGAGCTGCATTATTCAAAACTACACATAGGAAACCTGCATTCTGTCACTATGCCAGGCAGAGCTGCTTTATTCAAAACAAAACATAGGAAAGCTGCATTCTGTCACTATGCCAGGCAGAGCTGCATTATTCAAAACTACACATAGGAAACCTGCATTCTGTCACTATGCCAGGCAGAGCTGCTTTATTCTAAACAAAACATAAGGAACCTGCATTCTGTCACTATGCCAGGCAGAGCTGCATTATTCTAAACAAAACAAAGGAAACCCTGCATTCTGTCACTATGCCAGGCAGAGCTGCATTATTCTAAACAACACACAGGGAACCTGGATTCTGTCACTATGCCAGGCAGAGCTGCATTATTCAAAACAACACACAGGGAACCTGCATTCTGTCACTATGCCAGGCAGAGCTGCATTATTCAAAACAACACATAGGGAACCTGCATTCTGTCACTATGCCAGGCAGAGCTGCATTATTCAAAACAACACATAGGGAACCTGCATTCTGTCACTATACCAGGCAGAGCTGCATTATTCAAAACAACACATAGGGAACCTGGATTCTGTCACTATGCCAGGCAGAGCTGCTTTATTCAAAACAACACATAGGAAACCTGCATTCTGTCACTATGCCAGGCAGAGCTGCATTATTCTAAACAACACATAGGAAACCTGCATTCTCTCACTATGTCAGGCAGAGCTGCATTATTCAAAACAACACACAGGAAACCTGGATTCTGTCACTATGCCAGGCAGAGCTGCATTATTCTAAACAACACACAGGAAACCTGCATTCTGTCACTATGCCAGGCAGAGCTGCTTTATTCTAAACAAAACATAGGGAACCTGCATTCTGTCACTATGCCAGGTAGGGCTGCATTATTCAAAACAAAACAAAGGAAAGCTGCATTCTGTCACTATGCCAGGCAGAGCTGCTTTATTCAAAACAAAACATAGGAAACCTGCCTTCTGTCACTATGCGAGGCAGAGCTGCATTATTCTAAACAAAACAAAGGAAAGCTGCATTCTGTCACTATGCCAGGCAGAGCTGCTTTATTCTAAACAAAACATAGGGAACCTGCATTCTGTCACTATGCCAGGCAGAGCTGCATTATTCAAAGCAACACATAGGAAACCTGCATTCTGTCATTATGCCAGGCAGAGCTGCATTATTCAAAACAACACATAGGAAACCTGCATTCTGTCACTATGCCAGGCAGAGCTGCATTATTCAAAACAAATCATAGGGAACCTGTATTCTGTCACTATGCCAGGCAGAGCTGCTTCATTCAAAACAAATCATAGGAAAGCTGCATTCTGTCACTATGCCAGGCAGAGCTGCATTATTCAAAACAAATATAGGAAACCTGCATTCTGTCACTATGCCAGGCAGAGCTGCTTTATTCAAAACAAAACATAGGAAACCTGCATTCTGTCACTATGCCAGGCAGAGCTGCATTATTCTAAACAAAACATCGGAAAGCTGCATTCTGTCACTATGCCAGGCAGAGCTGCATTTTTCAAAACAAAACATAGGAAACCTGTATTCTGTCACGATGCTAGGCAGAGCTGCATTATTCAAAACAAAACATAGGAAAGCTGCATTCTGTCACTATGCCAGGCTGAGCTGCTTTATTCAAAACAAAACATAGGAAACCTGCATTCTGTCACTATGCCAGGCAGAGCTGCTTTATTCAAAACAAAACATAGGAAACCTGCATTCTGTCACTATGTCAGGCAGAGCTGCATTATTCAAAACAAAACATAGGAAAGCTGCATTCTGTCACTATGCCAGGCAGAGCTGCATTATTCAAAACAAAACATAGGAAACCTGTATTCTGTCACGATGCCAGGCAGAGCTGCATTATTCAAAACAAAACATAGGAAAGCTGCATTCTGTCACTATGCCAGGCAGAGCTGCTTTATTCAAAACAAAACATAGGAAACCTGCATTCTGTCACTATGCCAGGCAGAGCTGCATTATTCTAAACAAAACATAGGGAACCTGCATTCTGTCACTATGCCAGGCAGAGCTGCATTATTCAAAACAAAACATAGGAAAGCTGCATTCTGTCACTATGCCAGGCAGAGCTGCATTATTCTAAACAAAACATCGGGAAACTGCATTCTGTCACTATGCCAGGCAGAGCTGCATTATTCAAAACAAAACATAGGAAAGCTGCATTCTGTCACTATGCCAGGCAAAGCTGCATTATTCTGAACAAAACATAGGGTAGCTGCATTCTGTCACTATGCCAGGCAGAGCTGCATTATTCTAAACAAAACATAGGAAAGCTGCATTCTGTCACGATGCCAGGCAGAGCTGCATTATTCAAAACAAAACAAAGGAAAGCTGCATTCTGTCACGATGCCAGGCAGTGCTGCATTATTCAAAACAAAACATAGGAAAGCTGCATTCTGTCACTATCCCAGGCAGAGCTGCTTTACTCAAAACAAAACATAGGAAACCTGCATTCTGTCACTATGCCAGGCAGAGCTGCATTATTCAAAACAAAATATCGGAAACCTGCATTCTGTCACTATGCCAGACAGAGCTGCTTTATTCAAAACAAATCATAGTGAAGCTGCATTCTGTCACTATGCCAGGCAGAGCTGCATTATTCAAAACAAATATAGGAAAGCTGCATTCTGTCACTATGCCAGGCAGAGCTGCTTTATTGAAAACAACACATAGGAAACCTGCATTCTGTCACTATGCCAGGCAAAGCTGCTTTATTCAAAACAACACATAGGAAACCTGCATTCTGTCACTATGCCAGGCAGAGCTGCATTATTCAAAACAAAACATAGGAAACCTGCATTCTTTCACTATGCTTGGCAGAGCTGCATTATTCAAAACAAAACAGAGGAAACCTGCATTCTGTCACTATGCCAGGCAGAGATGCTTTATTCGAAACAAAACAAAGGAAAGCTGCATTCCGTCACTATGCCAGGCAGAGCTGCTTTATTCAAAATAAAACATAGGAAACCTGCATTCTGTCACTATGCCAGGCAGAGCTGCATTATTCAAAACAAATATAGGAAACCTGCATTCTGTCACTATGCCAGGCAGAGCTGCTTTATTCAAAACAAAACATAGGAAACCTGCATTCTGTCACTATGCCAGGCAGAGCTGCATTATTCAAAACAAAACATAGGAAACCTGCATTCTGTCACTATGCCAGGCAGAGCTGCATTATTCTAAACAAAACATCGGGAACCTGCATTCTGTCACTATGCCAGGCAGAGCTGCATTATTCTAAACAAAACATAGGAAACCTGCATTCTGTCACTATGCCAGACAGAGCTGCATTATTCTAAACAAAACATAGGAAACCTGCATTCTGTCACTATGCCAGGCAGAGCTGCATTATTCAAAACAAAACATAGGAAACCTGCATTCTGTCACTATGCCAGGCAGAGCTGCATTATTCAAAACAAATATAGGAAACCTGCATTCTGTCACTATGCCAGGCAGAGCTGCTTTATTCAAAACAAAACATAGGAAACCTGCATTCTGTCACTATGCCAGGCAGAGCTGCATTATTCAAAACAAAACATAGGAAACCTGCATTCTGTCACTATGCCAGGCAGAGCTGCATTATTCAAATCAACACATCGGAAAGCTGCCTTCTGTCACTATGCCAGGCAGAGCTGCATTATTCAAATCAACACATCGGAAAGCTGCATTCTGTCACTATGCCAGACAGAGCTGCATTATTCAAATCAACACATAGGAAAGCTGCATTCTGACACTATGCCAGGCAGAGCTGCATTATTTAAAACAAAACATAGGAAAGCTGCATTCTGACACTATGCCAGGCAGAGCTGCATTATTCAAAACAACACATAGGAAACCGGCCTTCTGTCACTATTCCAGGCAGAGCTGCATTTTTCAAAACAAAACATAGGAAACCTGCCTTCTGCACTGTGCCAGGCAGAGCTGCATTATTCAAAACAACACATAGGACACCTGCATTCTGTCACAATGCCAGGCAGAGCTGGATTATTCAAAACAAAACAGAGGAAACCTGCATTCTGTCACTATGCCAGGCAGAGCTGCATTATTCAAAGCAACACATAGGAAACCTGCATTCTGTCACTATGCCAGGCAGAGCTGCATTATTCAAAACAACACATAGCAAACCTTCATTCTGTCACTATGCCAGGCAGAGCTGCATTATTCAAAACAACACATAGGAAAACTGCATTCTGTCACTATGCCAGGCAGAGTTGCATTATTCAAAACAACACATAGGAAACCTGCATTCTGTCACTATGCCAGGCAGAGCTGCATTATTCAAAACAACACATAGGAAAACTGCATTCTGTCACTATGCCAGGCAGAGCTGCATTATTCAAAACAACACATAGGAAACCTGCCTTCTGTCACTATGCCAGGCAGAGCTGCATTATTCAAAACAAAACAAAAGAAAGCTGCATTCTGTCACTATGCCAGGCAGAGCTGCTTTATTCTAAACAAAACATAGGGAACCTGCATTCTGTCACTATGCCAAGCAGAGCTGCATTATTCAAAACTACACATAGGAAACCTGCATTCTGTCACTATGCCAGGCAGAGCTGCATTATTCAAAACAACACATAGGAAACCCTGCATTCTGTCACTATGCCAGGCAGAGCTGCATTATTCAAAGCAACACATAGGAAACCTGCATTCTGTCACTATGCCAGGCAGAGCTGCATTATTCAAAACAACACATAGGAAAGCTGCAATCTGTCACTAAGTCAGGCAGAGCTGCATTATTCAAAACAACACATAGGAAACCTGCATTCTGTCACTATGCCAGGCAGAGCTGCATTATTCAAAACAAAACATAGGAAAGCTGCAATCTGTCTCTATGCCAGGCAGAGCTGCATTATTCAAAACAACACATAGGAAACCTGCATTCTGTCTCTATGCCAGACAGAGCTGCATTATTCAAAACAAAACATCGGAAACCTGCATTCTGTCACTATGCCAGGCAGAGCTGCATTATTCAAAACAAAACATAGGAAAGCTGCAATCTGTCACTATGTCAGGCAGAGCTGCATTATTCAAAACAAAACATAGGAAACCTGCATTCTGTCACTATGCCAGGCAGAGCTGCATTATTCAAAACAAAACATAGGAAACCTGCATTCTGTCACTATGCCAGGCAGAGCTGCATTATTCAAAACAAAACATAGGAAACCTGCATTCTGTCACGATGCCAGGCAGAGCTGCATTATTCAAAACAAAACATAGGAAACCTGCATTCTGTCACTATGCCAGGCAGAGCTGCATTATTCAAAACAAAACATAGTAAAGCTGCATTCTGTCACTATGCCAGGCAGAGCTGCATTATTCTAAACAAAACCTAGGGAACCTGCATTCTGTCACTATGCCAGGCAGAGCTGCATTATTCAAAACTACACATAGGAAACCTGCATTCTGTCACTATGCCAGGCAGAGCTGCTTTATTCTAAACAAAACATAGGAAAGCTGCATTCTGTCACTATGCCAGGCAGAGCTGCATTATTCAAAACTACACATAGGAAACCTGCATTCTGTCACTATGCCAGGCAGAGCTGCTTTATTCTAAACAAAACATAAGGAACCTGCATTCTGTCACTATGCCAGGCAGAGCTGCATTATTCTAAACAAAACATAGGAAACCCTGCATTCTGTCACTATGCCAGGCAGAGCTGCATTATTCTAAACAACACACAGGGAACCTGGATTCTGTCACTATGCCAGGCAGAGCTGCATTATTCAAAACAACACACAGGGAACCTGCATTCTGTCACTATGCCAGGCAGAGCTGCATTATTCAAAACAACACATAGGGAACCTGCATTCTGTCACTATGCCAGGCAGAGCTGCATTATTCAAAACAACACATAGGGAACCTGCATTCTGTCACTATACCAGGCAGAGCTGCATTATTCAAAACAACACATAGGGAACCTGGATTCTGTCACTATGCCAGGCAGAGCTGCTTTATTCAAAACAACACATAGGAAACCTGCATTCTGTCACTATGCCAGGCAGAGCTGCATTATTCTAAACAACACATAGGAAACCTGCATTCTCTCACTATGTCAGGCAGAGCTGCATTATTCAAAACAACACACAGGAAACCTGGATTCTGTCACTATGCCAGGCAGAGCTGCATTATTCTAAACAACACACAGGAAACCTGCATTCTGTCACTATGCCAGGCAGAGCTGCTTTATTCAAAACAACACACAGGAAAGATGCATTCTGTCACTATGCCAGGCAGAGCTGCTTTATTCAAAACAACACATAGCAAACCTGCATTCTGTCTCTATGCCAGACAGAGCTGCATTATTCAAAACAACACACAGGAAACCTGGATTCTGTCACGATGCCAGGCAGAGCTGCATTATTCTAAACAACACACAGGAAACCTGCATTCTGTCACTATGCCAGGCAGAGCTGCATTATTCTAAACAACACACAGGAAACCTGGATTCTGTCACTATGCCAGGCAGAGCTGCATTATTCTAAACAACACACAGGAAACCTGCATTCTGTCACTATGCCAGGCAGAGCTGCTTTATTCAAAACAACACACAGGAAACCTGCATTCTGTCACTATGCCAGGCAGAGCTGCTTTATTCAAAACAACACATAGCAAACCTGCATTCTGTCACTATGCCAGGCAGAGCTGCATTATTCAAAACAACAAATAGGAAACCTGCATTCTGTCACTATGCCAGGCAGAGCTGCATTATTCTAAACAACACACAGGAAACCTGCATTCTGTCACTATGCCAGGCAGAGCTGCATTATTCTAAACAACACACAGGAAACCTGCATTCTGTCACTATGCCAGACAGAGCTGCATTATTCAAAACAACACATTAGAAACCTGCATTCTGTCACTATGCCAGACAGAGCTGCATTATTCAAAACAACACACAGGAAACCTGCATTCTGTCACTATGCCAGGCAGAGCTGCATTATTCAAAACAACACATAGGAAACCTGCATTCTGTCACTATGCCAGGCAGAGCTGCATTATTCAAAACAAAACATAGGAAACCTGCATTCTGTCACTATGCCAGGCAGAGCTGCATTATTCAAAAAAACACAGAGGAAACCTGCATTCTGTCTCTATGCCAGGCAGAGCTGCATTATTCAAAACAAAACATAGGAAACCTGCATTCTGGCTCTATGCCAGGCAGAGCTGCATTATTCAAAACAAAACATAGGAAACCTGCATTCTGTCACTATGCCAGGCAGAGCTGCATTATTCAAAACAAAACATAGGAAACCTGCATTCTGTCTCTATGCCAGGCAGAGCTGCATTATTCAAAACAAAACATAGGAAACCTGCATTCTGTCTCTATGCCAGGCAGAGCTGCATTATTCAAAACAAAACATAGGAAACCTGCATTCTGTCACTATGCCAGGCAGAGCTGCATTACTCAAAACAAAACATAGGAAAGCTGCAATCTGTCACTATGCCAGGCAGAGCTGCATTATTCAAAACAAAACATAGGAAACCTGCATTCTGTCACTATGCCAGGCAGAGCTGCATTATTCAAAACAAAACATAGGAAACCTGCATTCTGTCTCTATGCCAGGCAGAGCTGCATTATTCAAAACAAAACATAGGAAACCTGCATTCTGTCTCTATGCCAGGCAGAGCTGCATTATTCAAAACAAAACATAGGAAACCTGCATTCTGTCACTATGCCAGGCAGAGCTGCATTATTCAAAACAAAACATAGGAAAGCTGCAATCTGTCACTATGCCAGGCAGAGCTGCATTATTCAAAACAAAACATAGGAAAGCTGCAATCTGTCTCTATGCCAGGCAGAGCTGCATTATTCAAAACAACACATAGGGAACCTGCATTCTGTCACTATGCCAGGCAGAGCTGCATTATTCAAAACAACACATAGGGAACCTGCATTCTGTCACTATACCAGGCAGAGCTGCATTATTCAAAACAACACATAGGGAACCTGGATTCTGTCACTATGCCAGGCAGAGCTGCTTTATTCAAAACAACACATAGGAAACCTGCATTCTGTCACTATGCCAGGCAGAGCTGCATTATTCTAAACAACACAAAGGAAACCTGCATTCTGTCACTATGCCAGGCAGAGCTGCATTATTCAAAACAACACATAGGGAACCTGGATTCTGTCACTATGCCAGGCAGAGCTGCTTTATTCAAAACAACACATAGGAAACCTGCATTCTGTCACTATGCCAGGCAGAGCTGCATTATTCAAAACAACACATAGGAAACCTGCATTCTCTCACTATGTCAGGCAGAGCTGCATTATTCTAAACAACACACAGGAAACCTGGATTCTGTCACTATGCCAGGCAGAGCTGCATTATTCTAAACAACACACAGGAAACCTGCATTCTGTCACTATGCCAGGCAGAGCTGCTTTATTCAAAACAACACACAGGAAACCTGCATTCTGTCACTATGCCAGGCAGAGCTGCTTTATTAAAAACAACACATAGCAAACCTGCATTCTGTCACTATGCCAGGCAGAGCTGCATTATTCAGAACAACACATAGGAAACCTGCATTCTGTCACTATGCCAGGCAGAGCTGCATTATTCAAAACAACACATAGGAAAGCAACATTCTGTCACTATGCCAGGCAGAGCTGCTTTATTCAAAACAAAACATAGGAAACCTGCATTCTGTCACTATGCCAGGCAGAGCTGCATTATTCAAAACAACACAGAGGAAACCTGCATTCTGTCTCTATGCCAGGCAGAGCTGCAATATTCAAAACAAAACATAGGAAACCTGCATTCTGTCTCTATGCCAGGCAGAGCTGCATTATTCAAAACAAAACATAGGAAACCTGCATTCTGTCACTATGCCAGGCAGAGCTGCATTATTCAAAACAAAACATAGGAAACCTGCATTCTGTCACTATTCCAGGCAGAGCTGCATTATTCAAAACAAAACATAGGAAAGCTGCAATCTGTCACTATGCCAGGCAGAGCTGCATTATTCAAAACAAAACATAGGAAACCTGCATTGTGTCTCTATGCCAGGCAGAGCTGCATTATTCAAAGCAACACATAGGAAACCTGCATTCTGTCTCTATGCCAGGCAGAGCTGCATTATTCAAAACAACACATAGGAAACCTGCATTCTGTCACTATGCCAGGCAGAGCTGCATTATTCAAAACAACACATAGGAAACCTGCATTCTGTCACTATGCCAGGCAGAGCTGCATTATTCAAAACAAAACATAGGAAACCTGCATTCTGTCTCTATGCCAGGCAGAGCTGCATTATTCAAAACAAAACATAGGAAACCTGCATTCTGTCACTATTCCAGGCAGAGCTGCATTATTCAAAACAAAACATAGGAAAGCTGCAATCTGTCACTATGCCAGGCAGAGCTGCATTATTCAAAACAAAACATAGGAAAGCTGCAATCTGTCTCTATGCCAGGCAGAGCTGCATTATTCAAAACAACACATAGGAAAGCTGCATTCTGTCTCTATGCCAGGCAGAGCTGCATTATTCAAAACAAAACATAGGAAACCTGCATTCTGTCACTATGCCAGGCAGAGCTGCATTATTCAAAACAAAACATAGGAAACCTGCATTCTGTCACTATGCCAGGCAGAGCTGCATTATTCAAAACAAAACATAGGAAACCTGCATTCTGTCACTATGCCAGGCAGAGCTGCATTATTCAAAACAAAACATAGGAAACCTGCATTCTGTCACTATGCCAGGCAGAGCTGCATTATTCAAAACAAAACATAGGAAACCTGCATTCTGTCACTATGCCAGGCAGAGTTGCATTATTCAAAACAAAACATAGGAAACCTGCATTCTGTCACTATGCCAGGCAGAGCTGCATTATTCAAAACAAAACATAGGAAACCTGCATTCTGTCACTATGCCAGACAGAGCTGCTTTATTCAAAACAACACTTAGGAAACCTGCCTTCTGTCACTATGCCAGGCAGAGCTGCATTATTCAAAACAACACATAGGAAACCTGCATTCTGTCACTATGCCAGGCAGAGCTGCATTATTCTAAACAAAACATAGGGAACCTGCATTCTGTCACTATGCCAGGCAGAGCTGCATTATTCAAAACTACACAGAGGAAACCTGCATTCTGTCACTATGCCAGGCAGAGCTGCATTATTCAAAACAAAACACAGGAAACCTGCATTCTGTCTCTATGCCAGGCAGAGCTGCATTATTCAAAACAAAACATAGGAAACATGCATTCTGTCACTATGCCAGGCAGAGCTGCATTATTCAAAACAACACATAGGAAACCTGCCTTCTGTCACTATGCCAGGCAGAGCTGCATTATTCAAAACAACACATAGGAAACCTGCATTCTGTCACTATGCCAGGCAGAGCTGCTTAATTCTAAACAAAACATAGGGAACCTGCATTCTGTCACTATGCCAAGCAGAGCTGCATTATTCAAAACTACACATAGGAAACCTGCATTCTGTCACTATGCCAGGCAGAGCTGCTTTATTCAAAACAAAACATAGGAAACCCTGCATTCTGTCACTATGCCAGGCAGAGCTGCATTATTCAAAGCAACACATAGGAAACCTGCATTCTGTCACTATGCCAGGCAGAGCTGCATTATTCAAAACAACACATAGGAAACCTGCATTCTGTCACTATGCCAGGCAGAGCTGCATTATTCAAAACAAAACATGGGAAACCTGCATTCTGTCACTATGCCAGGCAGAACTGCATTATTCAAAACAACACATAGGAAACCTGCCTTCTGTCACAATGCCAGGCAGAGCTGCATTATTCAAAACAAAACATAGGAAACCTGCATTCTGACTCTATGCCAGGCAGAGCTGCATTATTCAAAACAAAACATCGGAAACCTGCATTCTGTCACTATGCCAGGCAGAGCTGCATTATTCAAAACAAAACATAGGAAACCTGCATTCTGTCACTATGCCAGGCAGAGCTGCATTATTCTAAACAACGAACAGGAAACCTGCATTCTGTCACTATGCCAGGCAGAGCTGCATTATTCTAAACAACACACAGGAAACCTGCATTCTGTCACTATGCCAGACAGAGCTGCATTATTCAAAACAACACATAGGAAACCTGCATTCTGTCACTATGCCAGACAGAGCTGCATTATTCAAAACAACACACAGGAAACCTGCATTCTGTCACAATGCCAGGCAGAGCTGCATTATTCAAAACAACACATAGGAAACCTGCATTCTGTCACTATGCCAGGCAGAGCTGCATTATTCAAAACAACACACAGGAAACCTGCATTCTGTCACTATGCCAGGCAGAGCTGCATTATTCAAAACAACACGTAGGAAACCTGCATTCTGTCACTATGCCAGGCAGAGCTGCATTATTCAAAACAACACATAGGAAAGCAACATTCTGTCACGATGCCAGGCAGAGCTGCTTTATTCAAAACAAAACATAGGAAACCTGCATTCTGTCACTATGCCAGGCAGAGCTGCATTATTCAAAACAACACAGAGGAAACCTGCATTCTGTCTCGATGCCAGGCAGAGCTGCATTATTCAAAACAAAACATAGGAAACCTGCATTCTGTCTCTATGCCAGGCAGAGCTGCATTATTCAAAACAAAACATAGGAAAGCTGCAATCTGTCTCTATGCCAGGCAGAGCTGCATTATTCAAAACAACACATAGGAAACCTGCATTCTGTCTCTATGCCAGGCAGAGCTTCATTATTCAAAACAAAACATAGGAAACCTGCATTCTGTCACTATGCCAGGCAGAGCTGCATTATTCAAAACAAAACATAGGAAAGCTGCAATCTGTCACTATGTCAGGCAGAGCTGCATTATTCAAAACAAAACATAGGAAACCTGCATTCTGTCACTATGCCAGGCAGAGCTGCATTATTCAAAACAAAACATAGGAAACCTGCATTCTGTCACTATGCCAGGCAGAGCTGCATTATTCAAAACAACACATAGCAAACATGCATTCTGTCACGATGCCAGGCAGAGCTGCATTATTCAAAACAAAACATAGGAAACCTGCATTCTGTCTCTATGCCAGGCAGAGCTGCATTATTCAAAACAAAACATAGGAAACCTGCATTCTGTCTCTATGCCAGGCAGAGCTGCATTATTCAAAACAAAACATAGGAAACCTGCATTCTGTCTCTATGCCAGGCAGAGCTGCATTATTCAAAACAAAACATAGGAAACCTGCATTCTGTCACTATGCCAGCCAGAGCTGCATTATTCAAAACAAAACATAGGAAAGCTGCAATCTGTCACTATGCCAGGCAGAGCTGCATTATTCAAAACAAAACATAGGAAAGCTGCAATCTGTCTCTATGCCAGGCAGAGCTGCATTATTCAAAACAACACATAGGGAACCTGCATTCTGTCCCTCTGCCAGGCAGAGCTGCATTATTCAAAACAACACATAGGGAACCTGCATTCTGTCACTATACCAGGCAGAGCTGCATTATTCAAAACAACACATAGGGAACCTGGATTCTGTCACTATGCCAGGCAGAGCTGCTTTATTCAAAACAACACATAGGAAACCTGCATTCTGTCACTATGCCAGGCAGAGCTGCTTTATTCTAAACAACACAAAGGAAACCTGCATTCTGTCACTATGCCAGGCAGAGCTGCATTATTCAAAACAAAACATAGGGAACCTGGATTCTGTCACTATGCCAGGCAGAGCTGCTTTATTCAAAACAACACATAGGAAACCTGCATTCTGTCACTATGCCAGGCAGAGCTGCATTATTCAAAACAACACATAGGAAACCTGCATTCTCTCACTATGTCAGGCAGAGCTGCATTATTCTAAACAACACACAGGAAACCTGGATTCTGTCACTATGCCAGGCAGAGCTGCATTATTCTAAACAACACACAGGAAACCTGGATTCTGTCACTATGCCAGGCAGAGCTGCATTATTCTAAACAACACACAGGAAACCTGCATTCTGTCACTATGCCAGGCAGAGCTGCTTTATTCAAAACAACACACAGGAAACCTGCATTCTGTCACTATGCCAGGCAGAGCTGCTTTATTCAAAACAACACACAGGAAACCTGCATTCTGTCACTATGCCAGGCAGAGCTGCATTATTCAAAACAACACATAGGAAACCTGCATTCTGTCACTATGCCAGGCAGAGCTGCATTATTCTAAACAACACACAGGAAACCTGCATTCTGTCACTATGCAAGGCAGAGCTGCATTATTCTAAACAACACACAGGAAACCTGCATTCTGTCACTATGCCAGACAGAGCTGCATTATTCAAAGCAACACATAAGAAACCTGCATTCTGTCACTATGCCAGACAGAGCTGCATTATTCAAAACAACACACAGGAAACCTGCATTCTGTCACTATGCCAGGCAGAGCTGCATTATTCAGAACAACACATAGGAAACCTGCATTCTGTCACTATGCCAGGCAGAGCTGCATTATTCAAAACAACACATAGGAAAGCAACATTCTGTCACTATGCCAGGCAGAGCTGCTTTATTCAAAACAAAACATAGGAAACCTGCATTCTGTCACTATGCCAGGCAGAGCTGCATTATTCAAAACAACACAGAGGAAACCTGCATTCTGTCTCTATGCCAGGCAGAGCTGCAATATTCAAAACAAAACATAGGAAACCTGCATTCTGTCTCTATGCCAGGCAGAGCTGCATTATTCAAAACAAAACATAGGAAACCTGCATTCTGTCACTATGCCAGGCAGAGCTGCATTATTCAAAACAAAACATAGGAAACCTGCATTCTCTCACTATGTCAGGCAGAGCTGCATTATTCTAAACAACACACAGGAAACCTGGATTCTGTCACTATGCCAGGCAGAGCTGCATTATTCTAAACAACACACAGGAAACCTGGATTCTGTCACTATGCCAGGCAGAGCTGCATTATTCTAAACAACACACAGGAAACCTGCATTCTGTCACTATGCCAGGCAGAGCTGCTTTATTCAAAACAACACACAGGAAACCTGCATTCTGTCACTATGCCAGGCAGAGCTGCTTTATTCAAAACAACACACAGGAAACCTGCATTCTGTCACTATGCCAGGCAGAGCTGCATTATTCAAAACAACACATAGGAAACCTGCATTCTGTCACTATGCCAGGCAGAGCTGCATTATTCTAAACAACACACAGGAAACCTGCATTCTGTCACTATGCAAGGCAGAGCTGCATTATTCTAAACAACACACAGGAAACCTGCATTCTGTCACTATGCCAGACAGAGCTGCATTATTCAAAGCAACACATAAGAAACCTGCATTCTGTCACTATGCCAGACAGAGCTGCATTATTCAAAACAACACACAGGAAACCTGCATTCTGTCACTATGCCAGGCAGAGCTGCATTATTCAGAACAACACATAGGAAACCTGCATTCTGTCACTATGCCAGGCAGAGCTGCTTTATTCAAAACAAAACATAGGAAACCTGCATTCTGTCACTATGCCAGGCAGAGCTGCATTATTCAAAACAACACAGAGGAAACCTGCATTCTGTCACTATGCCAGGCAGAGCTGCATTATTCAAAACAAAACATAGGAAACCTGCATTCTGTCTCTATGCCAGGCAGAGCTGCATTATTCAAAACAACACATAGGAAACCTGCATTCTGTCTCTATGCCAGGCAGAGCTGCATTATTCAAAACAACACATAGGAAACCTGCATTCTGTCACTATGCCAGGCAGAGCTGCATTATTCAAAACAACACATAGGAAACCTGCATTCTGTCACTATGCCAGGCAGAGCTGCATTATTCAAAACAAAACATAGGAAACCTGCATTCTGTCACTATTCCAGGCAGAGCTGCATTATTCAAAACAAAACATAGGAAAGCTGCATTCTGTCACTATGCCAGGCAGAGCTGCATTATTCAAAATAAAACATAGGAAACCTGCATTCTGTCACTATGCCAGGCAGAGCTGCATTATTCAAAACAACACAGAGGAAACCTGCATTCTGTCACTATGCCAGGCAGAGCTGCATTATTCAAAACAAAACATAGGAAACCTGCATTCTGTCTCTATGCCAGGCAGAGCTGCATTATTCAAAACAACACATAGGAAACCTGCATTCTGTCTCTATGCCAGGCAGAGCTGCATTATTCAAAACAACACATAGGAAACCTGCATTCTGTCACTATGCCAGGCAGAGCTGCATTATTCAAAACAACACATAGGAAACCTGCATTCTGTCACTATGCCAGGCAGAGCTGCATTATTCAAAACAAAACATAGGAAACCTGCATTCTGTCTCTATGCCAGGCAGAGCTGCATTATTCAAAACAAAACATAGGAAACCTGCATTCTGTCACTATTCCAGGCAGAGCTGCATTATTCAAAACAAAACATAGGAAAGCTGCAATCTGTCACTATGCCAGGCAGAGCTGCATTATTCAAAACAAAACATAGGGAAGCTGCAATCTGTCTCTATGCCAGGCAGAGCTGCATTATTCAAAACAACACATAGGAAAGCTGCATTCTGTCTCTATGCCAGGCAGAGCTGCATTATTCAAAACAAAACATAGGAAACCTGCATTCTGTCACTATGCCAGGCAGAGCTGCATTATTCAAAACAAAACATAGGAAACCTGCATTCTGTCACTATGCCAGGCAGAGCTGCATTATTCAAAACAAAACACAGGAAACCTGCATTCTGTCACTATGCCAGGCAGAGTTGCATTATTCAAAACAAAACATAGGAAACCTGCATTCTGTCACTATGCCAGGCAGAGCTGCATTATTCAAAACAAAACATAGGAAACCTGCATTCTGTCACTATGCCAGACAGAGCTGCTTTATTCAAAACAACACATAGGAAACCTGCCTTCTGTCACTATGCCAGGCAGAGCTGCATTATTCAAAACAACACATAGGAAACCTGCCTTCTGTCACTATGCCAGGCAGAGCTGCATTATTCAAAACAAAACAAAAGAAAGCTGCATTCTGTCACTATGCCAGGCAGAGCTGCTTTATTCTAAACAAAACATAGGGAACCTGCATTCTGTCACTATGCCAAGCAGAGCTGCATTATTCAAAACTACACATAGGAAACCTGCATTCTGTCACTATGCCAGGCAGAGCTGCATTATTCAAAACAACACATAGGAAACCTGCATTCTGTCACTATGCCAGGCAGAGCTGCATTATTCAAAGCAACACATAGGAAACCTGCATTCTGTCACTACGCCAGGCAGAGCTGCATTATTCAAAACAACACATAGGAAACCTGCATTCTGTCACTATGCCAGGCAGAGCTGCATTATTCAAAGCAACACATAGGAAACCTGCATTCTGTCACTATGCCAGGCAGAGCTGCATTATTCAAAACAAAACATAGGAAAGCTGCAATCTGTCTCTATGCCAGGCAGAGCTGCATTATTCAAAACAACACATAGGAAACCTGCATTCTGTCTCTATGCCAGGCAGAGCTGCATTATTCAAAACAACACATAGGAAAGCTGCAATCTGTCACTATGTCAGGCAGAGCTGCATTATTCAAAACAAAACATAGGAAACCTGCATTCTGTCACTATGCCAGGCAGAGCTGCATTATTCAAAACAAAACATAGGAAACCTGCATTCTGTCACTATGCCAGGCAGAGCTGCATTATTCAAAACAAAACATAGGAAACCTGCATTCTGTCACTATGCCAGGCAGAGCTGCATTATTCAAAACAAAACATAGGAAACCTGCATTCTGTCACGATGCCAGGCAGAGCTGCATTATTCAAAACAAAACATAGGAAACCTGCATTCTGTCACTATGCCAGGCAGAGCTGCATTATTCAAAACAAAACATAGGAAACCTGCATTCTGTCACGATGCCAGGCAGAGCTGCATTATTCAAAACAAAACATAGGAAACCTGCATTCTGTCACTATGCCAGGCAGAGCTGCATTATTCAAAACAAAACATAGTAAAGCTGCATTCTGTCACTATGCCAGGCAGAGCTGCATTATTCTAAACAAAACCTAGGGAACCTGCATTCTGTCACTATGCCAGGCAGAGCTGCATTATTCAAAACAACACATAGGAAACCTGCATTCTGTCACTATGCCAGGCAGAGCTGCATTATTCAAAACAAAACATAGGAAACCTGCATTCTGTCTCTATGCCAGGCAGAGCTGCATTATTCAAAACAAAACATAGGAAACCTGCATTCTGTCACTATTCCAGGCAGAGCTGCATTATTCAAAACAAAACATAGGAAAGCTGCAATCTGTCACTATGCCAGGCAGAGCTGCATTATTCAAAACAAAACATAGGAAAGCTGCAATCTGTCTCTATGCCAGGCAGAGCTGCATTATTCAAAACAACACATAGGGAACCTGCATTCTGTCCCTCTGCCAGGCAGAGCTGCATTATTCAAAACAACACATCGGGAACCTGCATTCTGTCACTATACCAGGCAGAGCTGCATTATTCAAAACAACACATAGGGAACCTGGATTCTGTCACTATGCCAGGCAGAGCTGCTTTATTCTAAACAACACAAAGGAAACCTGCATTCTGTCACTATGCCAGGCAGAGCTGCATTATTCAAAACAAAACATAGGGAACCTGGATTCTGTCACTATGCCAGGCAGAGCTGCTTTATTCAAAACAACACATAGGAAACCTGCATTCTGTCACTATGTCAGGCAGAGCTGCATTATTCTAAACAACACACAGGAAACCTGGATTCTGTCACTATGCCAGGCAGAGCTGCATTATTCTAAACAACACACAGGAAACCTGGATTCTGTCACTATGCCAGGCAGAGCTGCATTATTCTAAACAACACACAGGAAACCTGCATTCTGTCACTATGCCAGGCAGAGCTGCTTTATTCAAAACAACACACAGGAAACCTGCATTCTGTCACTATGCCAGGCAGAGCTGCTTTATTCAAAACAACACACAGGAAACCTGCATTCTGTCACTATGCCAGGCAGAGCTGCATTATTCAAAACAACACATAGGAAACCTGCATTCTGTCACTATGCCAGGCAGAGCTGCATTATTCTAAACAACACACAGGAAACCTGCATTCTGTCACTATGCAAGGCAGAGCTGCATTATTCTAAACAACACACAGGAAACCTGCATTCTGTCACTATGCCAGACAGAGCTGCATTATTCAAAGCAACACATAAGAAACCTGCATTCTGTCACTATGCCAGACAGAGCTGCATTATTCAAAACAACACACAGGAAACCTGCATTCTGTCACTATGCCAGGCAGAGCTGCATTATTCAGAACAACACATAGGAAACCTGCATTCTGTCACTATGCCAGGCAGAGCTGCATTATTCAAAACAACACATAGGAAAGCAACATTCTGTCACTATGCCAGGCAGAGCTGCTTTATTCAAAACAAAACATAGGAAACCTGCATTCTGTCACTATGCCAGGCAGAGCTGCATTATTCAAAACAACACAGAGGAAACCTGCATTCTGTCTCTATGCCAGGCAGAGCTGCAATATTCAAAACAAAACATAGGAAACCTGCATTCTGTCTCTATGCCAGGCAGAGCTGCATTATTCAAAACAAAACATAGGAAACCTGCATTCTGTCACTATGCCAGGCAGAGCTGCATTATTCAAAACAAAACATAGGAAACCTGCATTCTGTCTCTATGCCAGGCAGAGCTGCATTATTCAAAACAACACATAGGAAACCTGCATTCTGTCTCTATGCCAGGCAGAGCTGCATTATTCAAAACAACACATAGGAAACCTGCATTCTGTCACTATGCCAGGCAGAGCTGCATTATTCAAAACAACACATAGGAAACCTGCATTCTGTCACTATGCCAGGCAGAGCTGCATTATTCAAAACAAAACATAGGAAACCTGCATTCTGTCTCTATGCCAGGCAGAGCTGCATTATTCAAAACAAAACATAGGAAACCTGCATTCTGTCACTATTCCAGGCAGAGCTGCATTATTCAAAACAAAACATAGGAAAGCTGCAATCTGTCACTATGCCAGGCAGAGCTGCATTATTCAAAACAAAACATAGGAAAGCTGCAATCTGTCTCTATGCCAGGCAGAGCTGCATTATTCAAAACAACACATAGGAAAGCTGCATTCTGTCTCTATGCCAGGCAGAGCTGCATTATTCAAAACAAAACATAGGAAACCTGCATTCTGTCACTATGCCAGGCAGAGCTGCATTATTCAAAACAAAACATAGGAAACCTGCATTCTGTCACTATGCCAGGCAGAGCTGCATTATTCAAAACAAAACACAGGAAACCTGCATTCTGTCACTATGCCAGGCAGAGTTGCATTATTCAAAACAAAACATAGGAAACCTGCATTCTGTCACTATGCCAGGCAGAGCTGCATTATTCAAAACAAAACATAGGAAACCTGCATTCTGTCACTATGCCAGACAGAGCTGCTTTATTCAAAACAACACATAGGAAACCTGCCTTCTGTCACTATGCCAGGCAGAGCTGCATTATTCAAAACAACACATAGGAAACCTGCCTTCTGTCACTATGCCAGGCAGAGCTGCATTATTCAAAACAAAACAAAAGAAAGCTGCATTCTGTCACTATGCCAGGCAGAGCTGCTTTATTCTAAACAAAACATAGGGAACCTGCATTCTGTCACTATGCCAAGCAGAGCTGCATTATTCAAAACTACACATAGGAAACCTGCATTCTGTCACTATGCCAGGCAGAGCTGCATTATTCAAAACAACACATAGGAAACCTGCATTCTGTCACTATGCCAGGCAGAGCTGCATTATTCAAAGCAACACATAGGAAACCTGCATTCTGTCACTATGCCAGGCAGAGCTGCATTATTCAAAACAACACATAGGAAACCTGCATTCTGTCACTATGCCAGGCAGAGCTGCATTATTCAAAGCAACACATAGGAAACCTGCATTCTGTCACTATGCCAGGCAGAGCTGCATTATTCAAAACAAAACATAGGAAAGCTGCAATCTGTCTCTATGCCAGGCAGAGCTGCATTATTCAAAACAACACATAGGAAACCTGCATTCTGTCTCTATGCCAGGCAGAGCTGCATTATTCAAAACAACACATAGGAAAGCTGCAATCTGTCACTATGTCAGGCAGAGCTGCATTATTCAAAACAAAACATAGGAAACCTGCATTCTGTCACTATGCCAGGCAGAGCTGCATTATTCAAAACAAAACATAGGAAACCTGCATTCTGTCACTATGCCAGGCAGAGCTGCATTATTCAAAACAAAACATAGGAAACCTGCATTCTGTCACTATGCCAGGCAGAGCTGCATTATTCAAAACAAAACATAGGAAACCTGCATTCTGTCACGATGCCAGGCAGAGCTGCATTATTTAAAACAAAACATAGGAAACCTGCATTCTGTCACTATGCCAGGCAGAGCTGCATTATTCAAAACAAAACATAGGAAACCTGCATTCTGTCACGATGCCAGGCAGAGCTGCATTATTCAAAACAAAACATAGGAAACCTGCATTCTGTCACTATGCCAGGCAGAGCTGCATTATTCAAAACAAAACATAGTAAAGCTGCATTCTGTCACTATGCCAGGCAGAGCTGCATTATTCTAAACAAAACCTAGGGAACCTGCATTCTGTCACTATGCCAGGCAGAGCTGCATTATTCAAAACAACACATAGGAAACCTGCATTCTGTCACTATGCCAGGCAGAGCTGCATTATTCAAAACAAAACATAGGAAACCTGCATTCTGTCTCTATGCCAGGCAGAGCTGCATTATTCAAAACAAAACATAGGAAACCTGCATTCTGTCACTATTCCAGGCAGAGCTGCATTATTCAAAACAAAACATAGGAAAGCTGCAATCTGTCACTATGCCAGGCAGAGCTGCATTATTCAAAACAAAACATAGGAAAGCTGCAATCTGTCTCTATGCCAGGCAGAGCTGCATTATTCAAAACAACACATAGGAAAGCTGCATTCTGTCTCTATGCCAGGCAGAGCTGCATTATTCAAAACAAAACATAGGAAACCTGCATTCTGTCACTATGCCAGGCAGAGCTGCATTATTCAAAACAAAACATAGGAAACCTGCATTCTGTCACTATGCCAGGCAGAGCTGCATTATTCAAAACAAAACACAGGAAACCTGCATTCTGTCACTATGCCAGGCAGAGTTGCATTATTCAAAACAAAACATAGGAAACCTGCATTCTGTCACTATGCCAGGCAGAGCTGCTTTATTCAAAACAAAACATAGGAAACCTGCATTCTGTCACTATGCCAGGCAGAGCTGCTTTATTCAAAACAACACATAGGAAACCTGCCTTCTGTCACAATGCCAGGCAGAGCTGCATTATTCAAAACAACACATAGGAAACCTGCCTTCTGTCACTATGCCAGGCAGAGCTGCTTTATTCAAAACAACACATAGGAAACCTGCCTTCTGTCACTATGCCAGGCAGAGCTGCATTATTCAAAACAAAACAAAGGAAAGCTGCATTCTGTCACTATGCCAGGCAGAGCTGCTTTATTCTAAACAAAACATAGGAAACCTGCATTCTGTCACTATGCCAAGCAGAGCTGCATTATTCAAAACTACACATAGGAAACCTGCATTCTGTCACTATGCCAGGCAGAGCTGCATTATTCAAAACAACACATAGGAAACCTGCATTCTGTCACTATGCCAGGCAGAGCTGCATTATTCAAAGCAACACATAGGAAACCTGCATTCTGTCACTATGCCAGGCAGAGCTGCATTATTCAAAACAACACATAGGAAACCTGCATTCTGTCACTATGCCAGGCAGAGCTGCATTATTCAAAGCAACACATAGGAAACCTGCATTCTGTCACTATGCCAGGCAGAGCTGCATTATTCAAAACAAAACATAGGAAAGCTGCAATCTGTCTCTATGCCAGGCAGAGCTGCATTATTCAAAACAACACATAGGAAACCTGCATTCTGTCTCTATGCCAGGCAGAGCTGCATTATTCAAAACAACACATAGGAAAGCTGCAATCTGTCACTATGTCAGGCAGAGCTGCATTATTCAAAACAAAACATAGGAAACCTGCATTCTGTCACTATGCCAGGCAGAGCTGCATTATTCAAAACAAAACATAGGAAACCTGCATTCTGTCACTATGCCAGGCAGAGCTGCATTATTCAAAACAAAACATAGGAAACCTGCATTCTGTCACTATGCCAGGCAGAGCTGCATTATTCAAAACAAAACATAGGAAACCTGCATTCTGTCACGATGCCAGGCAGAGCTGCATTATTCAAAACAAAACATAGGAAACCTGCATTCTGTCACTATGCCAGGCAGAGCTGCATTATTCAAAACAAAACATAGGAAACCTGCATTCTGTCACGATGCCAGGCAGAGCTGCATTATTCAAAACAAAACATAGGAAACCTGCATTCTGTCACTATGCCAGGCAGAGCTGCATTATTCAAAACAAAACATAGTAAAGCTGCATTCTGTCACTATGCCAGGCAGAGCTGCATTATTCTAAACAAAACCTAGGGAACCTGCATTCTGTCACTATGCCAGGCAGAGCTGCATTATTCAAAACTACACATAGGAAACCTGCATTCTGTCACTATGCCAGGCAGAGCTGCTTTATTCTAAACAAAACATAGGAAAGCTGCATTCTGTCACTTTGCCAGGCAGAGCTGCATTATTCAAAACTACACATAGGAAACCTGCATTCTGTCACTATGCCAGGCAGAGCTGCATTATTCAAAACTACACATAGGAAACCTGCATTCTGTCACTATGCCAGGCAGAGCTGCTTTATTCTAAACAAAACATAGGAAACCTGCATTCTGTCACTATGCCAGGCAGAGCTGCTTTATTCTAAACAAAACATAGGAAACCTGCATTCTGTCACTATGCCAGGCAGAGCTGCATTATTCAAAGCAACACATAGGAAACCTGCATTCTGTCACTTTGCCAGGCAGAGCTGCATTATTCAAAACAAAACATAGGAAACCCTTGCATTCTGTCACTATGCCAGGCAGAGCTGCATTATTCAAAGCAACACATAGGAAACCTGCATTCTGTCACTATGCCAGGCAGAGCTGCATTATTCAAAACAACACATAGGAAACCTGCCTTCTGTCACTATGCCAGGCAGAGCTGCATTATTCAAAACAACACATAGGAAAGCTGCATTCTGTCACTATGCCAGGCAGAGCTGCTTTATTCTAAACAAAACATAGGGAACCTGCATTCTGTCACTATGCCAGGCAGAGCTGCATTATTCAAAACAAAACAAAGGAAAGCTGCATTCTGTCACTATGCCAGGCAGAGCTGCTTTATTCAAAACAAAACATAGGAAACCTGCCTTCTGTCACTATGCGAGGCAGAGCTGCATTATTCTAAACAAAACAAAGGAAAGCTGCATTCTGTCACTATGCCAGGCAGAGCTGCTTTATTCTAAACAAAACATAGGGAACCTGCATTCTGTCACTATGCCAGGCAGAGCTGCATTATTCAAAGCAACACATAGGAAACCTGCATTCTGTCATTATGCCAGGCAGAGCTGCATTATTCAAAACAACACATAGGAAACCTGCATTCTGTCACTATGCCAGGCAGAGCTGCATTATTCAAAACAAATCATAGGGAACCTGTATTCTGTCACTATGCCAGGCAGAGCTGCTTCATTCAAAACAAATCATAGGAAAGCTGCATTCTGTCACTATGCCAGGCAGAGCTGCTTTATTCAAAACAAAACATAGGAAACCTGCATTCTGTCACTATGCCAGGCAGAGCTGCATTATTCTAAACAAAACATAGGAAAGCTGCATTCTGTCACTATGCCAGGCAGAGCTGCATTATTCAAAACAAAACATAGGAAACCTGTATTCTGTCACGATGCTAGGCAGAGCTGCATTATTCAAAACAAAACATAGGAAAGCTGCATTCTGTCACTATGCTAGGCTGAGCTGCTTTATTCAAAACAAAACATAGGAAAGGTGCATTCTGTCACTATGCCAGGCAGAGCTGCTTTATTCAAAACAAAACATAGGAAACCTGCATTCTGTCACTATGTCAGGCAGAGCTACATTATTCAAAACAAAACATAGGAAAGCTGCATTCTGTCACTATGCCAGGCAGAGCTGCATTATTCAAAACAAAACATAGGAAAGCTGCATTCTGTCACTATGCCAGGCAGAGCTGCTTTATTCAAAACAAAACATAGGAAACCTGCATTCTGTCACTATGCCAAGCAGAGCTGCATTATTCTAAACAAAACATAGGGAACCTGCATTCTGTCACTATGCCAGGCAGAGCTGCATTATTCAAAACAAAACATAGGAAAGCTGCATTCTGTCACTATGCCAGGCAGAGCTGCATTATTCTAAACAAAACATCGGGAAACTGCATTCTGTCACTATGCCAGGCAGAGCTGCATTATTCAAAACAAAACATAGGAAAGCTGCATTCTGTCACTATGCCAGGCAAAGCTGCATTATTCTAAACAAAACATAGGAAAGCTGCATTCTGTCACTATGCCAGGCAGAGCTGCATTATTCTAAACAAAACATAGGAAAGCTGCATTCTGTCACGATGCCAGGCAGAGCTGCATTATTCAAAACAAAACATAGGAAAGCTGCATTCTGTCACGATGCCAGACAGAGCTGCTTTATTCAAAACAAAACATAGTAAAGCTGCATTATGTCACTATGCCAGGCAGAGCTGCTTTATTCAAAACAAAACATAGGAAACCTGCATTCTGTCACTATGCCAGGCAGAGCTGCATTATTCTAAACAAAACATAGGAAAGGTGCATTCTGTCACTATGCCAGGCAGAGCTGCTTTATTCAAAACAAAACATAGGAAACCTGCATTCTGTCACTATGTCAGGCAGAGCTGCATTATTCAAAACAAAACATAGGAAAGCTGCATTCTGTCACTATGCCAGGCAGAGCTGCATTATTCAAAACAAAACTTAGGAAACCTGTATTCTGTCACGATGCCAGGCAGAGCTGCATTATTCAAAACAAAACATAGGAAAGCTGCATTCTGTCACTATGCCAGGCAGAGCTGCTTTATTCAAAACAAAACATAGGAAACCTGCATTCTGTCACTATGCCAGGCAGAGCTGCATTATTCTAAACAAAACATAGGGAACCTGCATTCTGTCACTATGCCAGGCAGAGCTGCATTATTCAAAACAAAACATAGGAAAGCTGCATTCTGTCACTATGCCAGGCAGAGCTGCATTATTCTAAACAAAACATCGGGAAACTGCATTCTGTCACTATGCCAGGCAGAGCTGCATTATTCAAAACAAAACATAGGAAAGCTGCATTCTGTCACTATGCCAGGCAAAGCTGCATTATTCTAAACAAAACATAGGAAAGCTGCATTCTGTCACTATGCCAGGCAGAGCTGCATTATTCTAAACAAAACATAGGAAAGCTGCATTCTGTCACGATGCCAGGCAGAGCTGCATTATTCAAAACAAAACATAGGAAAGCTGCATTCTGTCACGATGCCAGACAGAGCTGCTTTATTCAAAACAAAACATAGTAAAGCTGCATTATGTCACTATGCCAGGCAGAGCTGCTTTATTCAAAACAAAACATAGGAAACCTGCATTCTGTCACTATGCCAGGCAGAGCTGCATTATTCTAAACAAAACATAGGAAAGGTGCATTCTGTCACTATGCCAGGCAGAGCTGCTTTATTCAAAACAAAACATAGGAAACCTGCATTCTGTCACTATGTCAGGCAGAGCTGCATTATTCAAAACAAAACATAGGAAAGCTGCATTCTGTCACTATGCCAGGCAGAGCTGCATTATTCAAAACAAAACTTAGGAAACCTGTATTCTGTCACGATGCCAGGCAGAGCTGCATTATTCAAAACAAAACATAGGAAAGCTGCATTCTGTCACTATGCCAGGCAGAGCTGCTTTATTCAAAACAAAACATAGGAAACCTGCATTCTGTCACTATGCCAGGCAGAGCTGCATTATTCTAAACAAAACATAGGGAACCTGCATTCTGTCACTATGCCAGGCAGAGCTGCATTATTCAAAACAAAACATAGGAAAGCTGCATTCTGTCACTATGCCAGGCAGAGCTGCATTATTCTAAACAAAACATCGGGAAACTGCATTCTGTCACTATGCCAGGCAGAGCTGCATTATTCAAAACAAAACATAGGAAAGCTGCATTCTGTCACTATGCCAGGCAAAGCTGCATTATTCTAAACAAAACATAGGAAAGCTGCATTCTGTCACTATGCCAGGCAGAGCTGCATTATTCTAAACAAAACATAGGAAAGCTGCATTCTGTCACGATGCCAGGCAGAGCTGCATTATTCAAAACAAAACATAGGAAAGCTGCATTCTGTCACGATGCCAGACAGAGCTGCTTTATTCAAAACAAAACATAGTAAAGCTGCATTATGTCACTATGCCAGGCAGAGCTGCTTTATTCAAAACAAAACATAGGAAACCTGCATTCTGTCACTATGCCAGGTAGAGCTGCATTATTCTAAACAAAACATAGGGAACCTGCATTCTGTCACTATGCCAGGCAGAGCTGCATTATTCAAAACAAAACATAGGAAACCTGCATTCTGTCACTATGCCAGGCAGAGCTGCATTATTCTAAACAAAACATCGGGAACCTGCATTCTGTCACTATGCCAGGCAGAGCTGCATTATTCAAAACAAAACATAGGAAAGCTGCATTCTGTCACTATGCCAGGCAGAGCTGCATTATTCTAAACAAAACATAGGAAAGCTGCATTCTGTCACTATGCCAGGCAGAGCTGCTTTATTCAAAATAAAACATAGGAAACCTGCATTCTGTCACGATGCCAGGCAGTGCTGCATTATTCAAAACAAAACATAGGAAAGCTGCATTCTGTCACTATCCCAGGCAGAGCTGCTTTACTCAAGACAAAACATAGGAAACCTGCATTCTGTCACTATGCCAGGCAGAGCTGCATTATTCAAAACAAAATATCGGAAACCTGCATTCTGTCACTATGCCAGACAGAGCTGCTTTATTCAAAACAAATCATAGTGAAGCTGCATTCTGTCACTATGCCAGGCAGAGCTGCATTATTCAAAACAAATATAGGAAAGCTGCATTCTGTCACTATGCCAGGCAGAGCTGCTTTATTGAAAACAACACATAGGAAACCTGCATTCTGTCACTATGCCAGGCAAAGCTGCTTTATTCAAAACAACACATAGGAAACCTGCATTCTGTCACTATGCCAGGCAGAGCTGCTTTATTCAAAACAAAACATAGGAAACCTGCATTCTGTCACTATGCCAGGCAGAGCTGCATTATTCAAAACAAAACATAGGAAACCTGCATTCTGTCACTATGCCAGGCAGAGATGCTTTATTCGAAACAAAACAAAGGAAAGCTGCATTCCGTCACTATGCCAGGCAGAGCTGCTTTATTCAAAATAAAACATAGGAAACCTGCATTCTGTCACTATGCCAGACAGAGCTGCATTATTCAAAACTACACATAGGAAACCTGCATTCTGTCACTATGCCAGGCCGAGCTGCATTATTCAAAACAAAACATAGGAAACCTGCATTCTGTCTCTATGCCAGGCAGAGCTGCATTATTCAAAACAAAACATAGGAAAGCTGCAATCTGTCTCTATGCCAGGCAGAGCTGCATTATTCAAAACAACACATAGGAAACCTGCATTCTGTCTCTATGCCAGGCAGAGCTGCATTATTCAAAACAAAACATAGGAAACCTGCATTCTGTCACTATGCCAGGCAGAGCTGCATTATTCTAAACAAAACATAGGAAAGGTGCATTCTGTCACTATGCCAGGCAGAGCTGCTTTATTCAAAACAAAACATAGGAAACCTGCATTCTGTCACTATGTCAGGCAGAGCTGCATTATTCAAAACAAAACATAGGAAAGCTGCATTCTGTCACTATGCCAGGCAGAGCTGCATTATTCAAAACAAAACTTAGGAAACCTGTATTCTGTCACGATGCCAGGCAGAGCTGCATTATTCTAAACAAAACATAGGAAAGGTGCATTCTGTCACTATGCCAGGCAGAGCTGCATTATTCAAAACAAAACATAGGAAACCTGCATTCTGTCACTATGCCAGGCAGAGCTGCATTATTCTAAACAAAACATAGGAAAGGTGCATTCTGTCACTATGCCAGGCAGAGCTGCTTTATTCAAAACAAAACATAGGAAACCTGCATTCTGTCACGATGCCAGACAGAGCTGCTTTATTCAAAACAAAACATAGTAAAGCTGCATTATGTCACTATGCCAGGCAGAGCTGCTTTATTCAAAACAAAACATAGGAAACCTGCATTCTGTCACTATGCCAGGCAGAGCTGCATTATTCTAAACAAAACATAGGAAAGGTGCATTCTGTCACTATGCCAGGCAGAGCTGCTTTATTCAAAACAAAACATAGGAAACCTGCATTCTGTCACTATGTCAGGCAGAGCTGCATTATTCAAAACAAAACATAGGAAAGCTGCATTCTGTCACTATGCCAGGCAGAGCTGCATTATTCAAAACAAAACTTAGGAAACCTGTATTCTGTCACGATGCCAGGCAGAGCTGCATTATTCAAAACAAAACATAGGAAAGCTGCATTCTGTCACTATGCCAGGCAGAGCTGCTTTATTCAAAACAAAACATAGGAAACCTGCATTCTGTCACTATGCCAGGCAGAGCTGCATTATTCTAAACAAAACATAGGGAACCTGCATTCTGTCACTATGCCAGGCAGAGCTGCATTATTCAAAACAAAACATAGGAAAGCTGCATTCTGTCACTATGCCAGGCAGAGCTGCATTATTCTAAACAAAACATCGGGAAACTGCATTCTGTCACTATGCCAGGCAGAGCTGCATTATTCAAAACAAAACATAGGAAAGCTGCATTCTGTCACTATGCCAGGCAAAGCTGCATTATTCTAAACAAAACATAGGAAAGCTGCATTCTGTCACTATGCCAGGCAGAGCTGCTTTATTCAAAACAAAACATAGTAAAGCTGCATTATGTCACTATGCCAGGCAGAGCTGCTTTATTCAAAACAAAACATAGGAAACCTGCATTCTGTCACTATGCCAGGTAGAGCTGCATTATTCTAAACAAAACATAGGGAACCTGCATTCTGTCACTATGCCAGGCAGAGCTGCATTATTCAAAACAAAACATAGGAAACCTGCATTCTGTCACTATGCCAGGCAGAGCTGCATTATTCTAAACAAAACATCGGGAAACTGCATTCTGTCACTATGCCAGGCAGAGCTGCATTATTCAAAACAAAACATAGGAAAGCTGCATTCTGTCACTATGCCAGGCAGAGCTGCATTATTCTAAACAAAACATAGGAAAGCTGCATTCTGTCACTATGCCAGGCAGAGCTGCTTTATTCAAAATAAAACATAGGAAACCTGCATTCTGTCACGATGCCAGGCAGTGCTGCATTATTCAAAACAAAACATAGGAAAGCTGCATTCTGTCACTATCCCAGGCAGAGCTGCTTTACTCAAGACAAAACATAGGAAACCTGCATTCTGTCACTATGCCAGGCAGAGCTGCATTATTCAAAACAAAATATCGGAAACCTGCATTCTGTCACTATGCCAGACAGAGCTGCTTTATTCAAAACAAATCATAGTGAAGCTGCATTCTGTCACTATGCCAGGCAGAGCTGCATTATTCAAAACAAATATAGGAAAGCTGCATTCTGTCACTATGCCAGGCAGAGCTGCTTTATTGAAAACAACACATAGGAAACCTGCATTCTGTCACTATGCCAGGCAAAGCTGCTTTATTCAAAACAACACATAGGAAACCTGCATTCTGTCACTATGCCAGGCAGAGCTGCTTTATTCAAAACAAAACATAGGAAACCTGCATTCTGTCACTATGCCAGGCAGAGCTGCATTATTCAAAACAAAACATAGGAAACCTGCATTCTGTCACTATGCCAGGCAGAGATGCTTTATTCGAAACAAAACAAAGGAAAGCTGCATTCCGTCACTATGCCAGGCAGAGCTGCTTTATTCAAAATAAAACATAGGAAACCTGCATTCTGTCACTATGCCAGACAGAGCTGCATTATTCAAAACTACACATAGGAAACCTGCATTCTGTCACTATGCCAGGCCGAGCTGCATTATTCAAAACAAAACATAGGAAACCTGCATTCTGTCTCTATGCCAGGCAGAGCTGCATTATTCAAAACAAAACATAGGAAAGCTGCAATCTGTCTCTATGCCAGGCAGAGCTGCATTATTCAAAACAACACATAGGAAACCTGCATTCTGTCTCTATGCCAGGCAGAGCTGCATTATTCAAAACAAAACATAGGAAACCTGCATTCTGTCACTATGCCAGGCAGAGCTGCATTATTCAAAACAAAACATAGGAAAGCTGCAATCTGTCACTATGTCAGGCAGAGCTGCATTATTCAAAACAAAACATAGGGAACCTGCATTCTGTCACTATGCCAGGCAGAGCTGCATTATTCAAAACAAAACATAGGAAACCTGCATTCTGTCACTATGCCAGGCAGAGCTGCATTATTCAAAACAACACATAGCAAACCTGCATTCTGTCACGATGCCAGGCAGAGCTGCATTATTCAAAACAAAACATAGGAAACCTGCATTCTGTCTCTATGCCAGGCAGAGCTGCATTATTCAAAACAAAACATAGGAAACCTGCATTCTGTCTCTATGCCAGGCAGAGCTGCATTATTCAAAACAAAACATAGGAAACCTGCATTCTGTCTCTATGCCAGGCAGAGCTGCATTATTCAAAACAAAACATAGGAAACCTGCATTCTGTCACTATGCCAGCCAGAGCTGCATTATTCAAAACAAAACATAGGAAAGCTGCAATCTGTCACTATGCCAGGCAGAGCTGCATTATTCAAAACAAAACATAGGAAAGCTGCAATCTGTCTCTATGCCAGGCAGAGCTGCATTATTCAAAACAACACATAGGGAACCTGCATTCTGTCACTATGCCAGGCAGAGCTGCATTATTCAAAACAACACATAGGGAACCTGCATTCTGTCACTATACCAGGCAGAGCTGCATTATTCAAAACAACACATAGGGAACCTGGATTCTGTCACTATGCCAGGCAGAGCTGCTTTATTCAAAACAACACATAGGAAACCTGCATTCTGTCACTATGCCAGGCAGAGCTGCTTTATTCTAAACAACACAAAGGAAACCTGCATTCTGTCACTATGCCAGGCAGAGCTGCATTATTCAAAACAAAACATAGGGAACCTGGATTCTGTCACTATGCCAGGCAGAGCTGCTTTATTCAAAACAACACATAGGAAACCTGCATTCTGTCACTATGCCAGGCAGAGCTGCATTATTCAAAACAACACATAGGAAACCTGCATTCTCTCACTATGTCAGGCAGAGCTGCATTATTCTAAACAACACACAGGAAACCTGGATTCTGTCACTATGCCAGGCAGAGCTGCATTATTCTAAACAACACACAGGAAACCTGGATTCTGTCACTATGCCAGGCAGAGCTGCATTATTCAAAACAACACACAGGAAACCTGGATTCTGTCACTATGCCAGGCAGAGCTGCATTATTCAAAACAACACACAGGAAACCTGGATTCTGTCACTATGCCAGGCAGAGCTGCATTATTCAAAACAACACACAGGAAACCTGCATTCTGTCACTATGCCAGGCAGAGCTGCTTTATTCAAAACAACACACAGGAAACCTGCATTCTGTCACTATGCCAGGCAGAGCTGCATTATTCAAAACAACACATAGGAAACCTGCATTCTGTCACTATGCCAGGCAGAGCTGCATTATTCTAAACAACACACAGGAAACCTGCATTCTGTCACTATGCAAGGCAGAGCTGCATTATTCTAAACAACACACAGGAAACCTGCATTCTGTCACTATGCCAGACAGAGCTGCATTATTCAAAGCAACACATAAGAAACCTGCATTCTGTCACTATGCCAGACAGAGCTGCATTATTCAAAACAACACACAGGAAACCTGCATTCTGTCACTATGCCAGGCAGAGCTGCATTATTCAGAACAACACATAGGAAACCTGCATTCTGTCACTATGCCAGGCAGAGCTGCATTATTCAAAACAACACATAGGAAAGCAACATTCTGTCACTATGCCAGGCAGAGCTGCTTTATTCAAAACAAAACATAGGAAACCTGCATTCTGTCACTATGCCAGGCAGAGCTGCATTATTCAAAACAACACAGAGGAAACCTGCATTCTGTCTCTATGCCAGGCAGAGCTGCAATATTCAAAACAAAACATAGGAAACCTGCATTCTGTCTCTATGCCAGGCAGAGCTGCATTATTCAAAACAAAACATAGGAAACCTGCATTCTGTCACTATGCCAGGCAGAGCTGCATTATTCAAAACAAAACATAGGAAACCTGCATTCTGTCTCTATGCCAGGCAGAGCTGCATTATTCAAAACAACACATAGGAAACCTGCATTCTGTCTCTATGCCAGGCAGAGCTGCATTATTCAAAACAACACATAGGAAACCTGCATTCTGTCACTATGCCAGGCAGAGCTGCATTATTCAAAACAACACATAGGAAACCTGCATTCTGTCACTATGCCAGGCAGAGCTGCATTATTCAAAACAAAACATAGGAAACCTGCATTCTGTCTCTATGCCAGGCAGAGCTGCATTATTCAAAACAAAACATAGGAAACCTGCATTCTGTCACTATTCCAGGCAGAGCTGCATTATTCAAAACAAAACATAGGAAAGCTGCAATCTGTCACTATGCCAGGCAGAGCTGCATTATTCAAAACAAAACATAGGAAAGCTGCAATCTGTCTCTATGCCAGGCAGAGCTGCATTATTCAAAACAACACATAGGAAAGCTGCATTCTGTCTCTATGCCAGGCAGAGCTGCATTATTCAAAACAAAACATAGGAAACCTGCATTCTGTCACTATGCCAGGCAGAGCTGCATTATTCAAAACAAAACATAGGAAACCTGCATTCTGTCACTATGCCAGGCAGAGCTGCATTATTCAAAACAAAACACAGGAAACCTGCATTCTGTCACTATGCCAGGCAGAGTTGCATTATTCAAAACAAAACATAGGAAACCTGCATTCTGTCACTATGCCAGGCAGAGCTGCATTATTCAAAACAAAACATAGGAAACCTGCATTCTGTCACTATGCCAGACAGAGCTGCTTTATTCAAAAGAACACGTAGGAAACCTGCCTTCTGTCACTATGCCAGGCAGAGCTGCATTATTCAAAACAACACATAGGAAAACTGCATTCTGTCACTATGCCAGGCAGAGCTGCATTATTCAAAACAACACATAGGAAACCTGCCTTCTGTCACTATGCCAGGCAGAGCTGCATTATTCAAAACAAAACAAAAGAAAGCTGCATTCTGTCACTATGCCAGGCAGAGCTGCTTTATTCTAAACAAAACATAGGGAACCTGCATTCTGTCACTATGCCAAGCAGAGCTGCATTATTCAAAACTACACATAGGAAACCTGCATTCTGTCACTATGCCAGGCAGAGCTGCATTATTCAAAACAACACATAGGAAACCTGCATTCTGTCACTATGCCAGGCAGAGCTGCATTATTCAAAGCAACACATAGGAAACCTGCATTCTGTCACTATGCCAGGCAGAGCTGCATTATTCAAAACAACACATAGGAAACCTGCATTCTGTCACTATGCCAGGCAGAGCTGCATTATTCAAAGCAACACATAGGAAACCTGCATTCTGTCACTATGCCAGGCAGAGCTGCATTATTCAAAACAAAACATAGGAAAGCTGCAATCTGTCTCTATGCCAGGCAGAGCTGCATTATTCAAAACAACACATAGGAAACCTGCATTCTGTCTCTATGCCAGGCAGAGCTGCATTATTCAAAACAACACATAGGAAAGCTGCAATCTGTCACTATGTCAGGCAGAGTTGCATTATTCAAAACAAAACATAGGAAACCTGCATTCTGTCACTATGCCAGGCAGAGCTGCATTATTCAAAACAAAACATAGGAAACCTGCATTCTGTCACTATGCCAGGCAGAGCTGCATTATTCAAAACAAAACATAGGAAACCTGCATTCTGTCACTATGCCAGGCAGAGCTGCATTATTCAAAACAAAACATAGGAAACCTGCATTCTGTCACGATGCCAGGCAGAGCTGCATTATTCAAAACAAAACATAGGAAACCTGCATTCTGTCACTATGCCAGGCAGAGCTGCATTATTCAAAACAAAACATAGGAAACCTGCATTCTGTCACGATGCCAGGCAGAGCTGCATTATTCAAAACAAAACATAGGAAACCTGCATTCTGTCACTATGCCAGGCAGAGCTGCATTATTCAAAACAAAACATAGTAAAGCTGCATTCTGTCACTATGCCAGGCAGAGCTGCATTATTCTAAACAAAACCTAGGGAACCTGCATTCTGTCACTATGCCAGGCAGAGCTGCATTATTCAAAACTACACATAGGAAACCTGCATTCTGTCACTATGCCAGGCAGAGCTGCTTTATTCTAAACAAAACATAGGAAAGCTGCATTCTGTCACTTTGCCAGGCAGAGCTGCATTATTCAAAACTACACATAGGAAACCTGCATTCTGTCACTATGCCAGGCAGAGCTGCTTTATTCTAAACAAAACATAGGAAACCCTGCATTCTGTCACTATGCCAGGCAGAGCTGCATTATTCAAAGCAACACATAGGAAACCTGCATTCTGTCACTTTGCCAGGCAGAGCTGCATTATTCAAAACAAAACATAGGAAAGCTGCAATCTGTCTCTATGCCAGGCAGAGCTGCATTATTCAAAACAACACATAGGAAACCTGCATTCTGTCTCTATGCCAGGCAGAGCTTCATTATTCAAAACAAAACATAGGAAACCTGCATTCTGTCACTATGCCAGGCAGAGCTGCATTATTCAAAACAAAACATAGGAAAGCTGCAATCTGTCACTATGTCAGGCAGAGCTGCATTATTCAAAACAACACATAGGAAACCTGCCCTCTGTCACTATGCCAGGCAGAGCTGCATTATTCAAAACAACACATAGGAAAGCTGCATTCTGTCACTATGCCAGGCAGAGCTGCTTTATTCTAAACAAAACATAGGGAACCTGCATTCTGTCACTATGCCAGGCAGAGCTGCATTATTCAAAACAAAACAAAGGAAAGCTGCATTCTGTCACTATGCCAGGCAGAGCTGCATTATTCAAAACAACACAGAGGAAACCTGCATTCTGTCTCGATGCCAGGCAGAGCTGCATTATTCAAAACAAAACATAGGAAACCTGCATTCTGTCTCTATGCCAGGCAGAGCTGCATTATTCAAAACAAAACATAGCAAAGCTGCAATCTGTCTCTATGCCAGGCAGAGCTGCATTATTCAAAACAACACATAGGAAACCTGCATTCTGTCTCTATGCCAGGCAGAGCTTCATTATTCAAAACAAAACATAGGAAACCTGCATTCTGTCACTATGCCAGGCAGAGCTGCATTATTCAAAGCAACACATAGGAAACCTGCATTCTGTCACTATGCCAGGCAGAGCTGCATTATTCAAAACAACACATAGGAAACCTGCCCTCTGTCACTATGCCAGGCAGAGCTGCATTATTCAAAACAACACATAGGAAAGCTGCATTCTGTCACTATGCCAGGCAGAGCTGCTTTATTCTAAACAAAACATAGGGAACCTGCATTCTGTCACTATGCCAGGCAGAGCTGCATTATTCAAAACAAAACAAAGGAAAGCTGCATTCTGTCACTATGCCAGGCAGAGCTGCTTTATTCAAAACAAAACATAGGAAACCTGCCTTCTGTCACTATGCGAGGCAGAGCTGCATTATTCTAAACAAAACAAAGGAAAGCTGCATTCTGTCACTATGCCAGGCAGAGCTGCTTTATTCTAAACAAAACATAGGGAACCTGCATTCTGTCACTATGCCAGGCAGAGCTGCATTATTCAAAGCAACACATAGGAAACCTGCATTCTGTCATTATGCCAGGCAGAGCTGCATTATTCAAAACAACACATAGGAAACCTGCATTCTGTCACTATACCAGGCAGAGCTGCATTATTCAAAACAAATCATAGGGAACCTGTATTCTGTCACTATGCCAGGCAGAGCTGCTTCATTCAAAACAAATCATAGGAAAGCTGCATTCTGTCACTATGCCAGGCAGAGCTGCATTATTCAAAACAAATATAGGAAACCTGCATTCTGTCACTATGCCAGGCAGAGCTGCTTTATTCAAAACAAAACATAGGAAACCTGCATTCTGTCACTATGTCAGGCAGAGCTGCATTATTCAAAACAAAACATAGGAAAGCTGCATTCTGTCACTATGCCAGGCAGAGCTGCATTATTCAAAACAAAACTTAGGAAACCTGTATTCTGTCACGATGCCAGGCAGAGCTGCATTATTCAAAACAAAACATAGGAAAGCTGCATTCTGTCACTATGCCAGGCAGAGCTGCATTATTCAAAACAAAACATAGGAAACCTGCATTCTGTCACTATGCCAGGCAGAGCTGCATTATTCAAAACAAAACATAGGAAAGCTGCATTCTGTCACTATGCCAGGCAGAGCTGCATTATTCTAAACAAAACATCGGGAAACTGCATTCTGTCACTATGCCAGGCAGAGCTGCATTATTCAAAACAAAACATAGGAAAGCTGCATTCTGTCACTATGCCAGGCGGAGCTGCATTATTCTAAACAAAACATAGGAAAGCTGCATTCTGTCACTATGCCAGGCAGAGCTGCATTATTCTAAACAAAACATAGGAAAGCTGCATTCTGTCACGATGCCAGGCAGAGCTGCATTATTCAAAACAAAACATAGGAAAGCTGCATTCTGTCACGATGCCAGACAGAGCTGCTTTATTCAAAACAAAACATAGTAAAGCTGCATTATGTCACTATGCCAGGCAGAGCTGCTTTATTCAAAACAAAACATAGGAAACCTGCATTCTGTCACTATGCCAGGCAGAGCTGCATTATTCTAAACAAAACATAGGGAACCTGCATTCTGTCACTATGCCAGGCAGAGCTGCATTATTCAAAACAAAACATAGGAAAGGTGCATTCTGTCACTATGCCAGGCAGAGCTGCTTTATTCAAAACAAAACATAGGAAACCTGCATTCTGTCACTATGTCAGGCAGAGCTGCATTATTCAAAACAAAACATAGGAAAGCTGCATTCTGTCACTATGCCAGGCAGAGCTGCATTATTCAAAACAAAACTTAGGAAACCTGTATTCTGTCACGATGCCAGGCAGAGCTGCATTATTCAAAACAAAACATAGGAAAGCTGCATTCTGTCACTATGCCAGGCAGAGCTGCTTTATTCAAAACAAAACATAGGAAACCTGCATTCTGTCACTATGCCAGGCAGAGCTGCATTATTCTAAACAAAACATAGGGAACCTGCATTCTGTCACTATGCCAGGCAGAGCTGCATTATTCAAAACAAAACATAGGAAAGCTGCATTCTGTCACTATGCCAGGCAGAGCTGCATTATTCTAAACAAAACATCGGGAAACTGCATTCTGTCACTATGCCAGGCAGAGCTGCATTATTCAAAACAAAACATAGGAAAGCTGCATTCTGTCACTATGCCAGGCAAAGCTGCATTATTCTAAACAAAACATAGGAAAGCTGCATTCTGTCACTATGCCAGGCAGAGCTGCATTATTCTAAACAAAACATAGGAAAGCTGCATTCTGTCACGATGCCAGGCAGAGCTGCATTATTCAAAACAAAACATAGGAAAGCTGCATTCTGTCACGATGCCAGACAGAGCTGCTTTATTCAAAACAAAACATAGTAAAGCTGCATTATGTCACTATGCCAGGCAGAGCTGCTTTATTCAAAACAAAACATAGGAAACCTGCATTCTGTCACTATGCCAGGCAGAGCTGCATTATTCTAAACAAAACATAGGGAACCTGCATTCTGTCACTATGCCAGGCAGAGCTGCATTATTCAAAACAAAACATAGGAAAGCTGCATTCTGTCACTATGCCAGGCAGAGCTGCATTATTCTAAACAAAACATCGGGAAACTGCATTCTGTCACTATGCCAGGCAGAGCTGCATTATTCAAAACAAAACATAGGAAAGCTGCATTCTGTCACTATGCCAGGCAGAGCTGCATTATTCTAAACAAAACATAGGAAAGCTGCATTCTGTCACTATGCCAGGCAGAGCTGCTTTATTCAAAATAAAACATAGGAAACCTGCATTCTGTCACGATGCCAGGCAGTGCTGCATTATTCAAAACAAAACATAGGAAAGCTGCATTCTGTCACTATCCCAGGCAGAGCTGCTTTACTCAAGACAAAACATAGGAAACCTGCATTCTGTCACTATGCCAGGCAGAGCTGCATTATTCAAAACAAAACATAGGAAACCTGCATTCTGTCACTATGCCAGGCAGAGCTGCATTATTCAAAACAAAACATAGGAAACCTGCATTCTGTCACTATGCCAGGCAGAGATGCTTTATTCGAAACAAAACAAAGGAAAGCTGCATTCCGTCACTATGCCAGGCAGAGCTGCTTTATTCAAAATAAAACATAGGAAACCTGCATTCTGTCACTATGCCAGACAGAGCTGCATTATTCAAAACTACACATAGGAAACCTGCATTCTGTCACTATGCCAGGCCGAGCTGCATTATTCAAAACAAAACATAGGAAAGCTGCATTCTGTCACTATGCCAGGCAGAGCTGCATTATTCAAAACAACACATAGGGAACCTGCATTCTGTCACTATGCCAGGCAGAGCTGCATTATTCAAAACAAAACATAGGAAACCTGCATTCTGTCACTTTGCCAGGCAGAGCTGCATTATTCAAAACAAAACATAGGAAACCTGCATTCTGTCACAATGCCAGGCAGAGCTGCATTATTCAAAACAAATGTAGGAAACCTGCATTCTGTCACTATGCCAGGCAGAGCTGCTTTATTCAAAACAAAACATAGGAAACCTGCATTCTGTCACTATGCCAGGCAGAGCTGCTTTATTCAAAACAACACATAGGAAACCTGCATTCTGTCACTATGCCAGGCAAAGCTGCTTTATTCAAAACAACACATAGGAAACCTGCATTCTGTCACTATGCCAGGCAGAGCTGCTTTATTCAAAACAAAACATAGGAAACCTGCATTCTGTCACTATGCCAGGCAGAGCTGCATTATTCAAAACAAAACATAGGAAACCTGCATTCTGTCACAATGCCAGGCAGAGCTGCATTATTCTAAACAAAACATAGGAAAGCTGCATTCTGTCACTATGCCAGGCAGAGCTGCTTTATTCAAAATAAAACATAGGAAACCTGCATTCTGTCACGATGCCAGGCAGTGCTGCATTATTCAAAACAAAACATAGGAAAGCTGCATTCTGTCACTATCCCAGGCAGAGCTGCTTTACTCAAGACAAAACATAGGAAACCTGCATTCTGTCACTATGCCAGGCAGAGCTGCATTATTCAAAACAAAATATCGGAAACCTGCATTCTGTCACTATGCCAGACAGAGCTGCTTTATTCAAAACAAATCATAGTGAAGCTGCATTCTGTCACTATGCCAGGCAGAGCTGCATTATTCAAAACAAATATAGGAAAGCTGCATTCTGTCACTATGCCAGGCAGAGCTGCTTTATTGAAAACAACACATAGGAAACCTGCATTCTGTCACTATGCCAGGCAAAGCTGCTTTATTCAAAACAACACATAGGAAACCTGCTTTCTGTCACTATGCCAGGCAGAGCTGCTTTATTCGAAACAAAACAAAGGAAAGCTGCATTCCGTCACTATGCCAGGCAGAGCTGCTTTATTCAAAATAAAACATAGGAAACCTGCATTCTGTCACTATGCCAGACAGAGCTGCATTATTCAAAACTACACATAGGAAACCTGCATTCTGTCACTATGCCAGGCCGAGCTGCATTATTCAAAACAAAACATAGGAAAGCTGCATTCTGTCACTATGCCAGGCAGAGCTGCATTATTCAAAACAACACATAGGGAACCTGCATTCTGTCACTATGCCAGGCAGAGCTGCATTATTCAAAACAAAACATAGGAAACCTGCATTCTGTCACTTTGCCAGGCAGAGCTGCATTATTCAAAACAAAACATAGGAAACCTGCATTCTGTCACAATGCCAGGCAGAGCTGCATTATTCAAAACAAATGTAGGAAACCTGCATTCTGTCACTATGCCAGGCAGAGCTGCTTTATTCAAAACAAAACATAGGAAACCTGCATTCTGTCACTATGCCAGGCAGAGCTGCTTTATTGAAAACAACACATAGGAAACCTGCATTCTGTCACTATGCCAGGCAAAGCTGCTTTATTCAAAACAACACATAGGAAACCTGCATTCTGTCACTATGCCAGGCAGAGCTGCTTTATTCAAAACAAAACATAGGAAACCTGCATTCTGTCACTATGCCAGGCAGAGCTGCATTATTCAAAACAAAACATAGGAAACCTGCATTCTGTCACAATGCCAGGCAGAGCTGCATTATTCAAAACAAATGTAGGAAACCTGCATTCTGTCACTATGCCAGGCAGAGCTGCTTTATTCAAAACAAAACATAGGAAACCTGCATTCTGTCACTATGCCAGGCAGAGATGCTTTATTCGAAAAAAAACAAAGGAAAGCTGCATTCCGTCACTATGCCAGGCAGAGCTGCTTTATTCAAAATAAAACATAGGAAACCTGCATTCTGTCACTATGCCAGACAGAGCTGCATTATTCAAAACTACACATAGGAAACCTGCATTCTGTCACTATGCCAGGCCGAGCTGCATTATTCAAAACAAAACATAGGAAAGCTGCATTCTGTCACTATGCCAGGCAGAGCTGCATTATTCAAAACAACACATAGGGAACCTGCATTCTGTCACTATGCCAGGCAGAGCTGCATTATTCAAAACAAAACATAGGAAACCTGCATTCTGTCACTTTGCCAGGCAGAGCTGCATTATTCAAAACAAAACATAGGAAACCTGCATTCTGTCACAATGCCAGGCAGAGCTGCATTATTCAAAACAAATGTAGGAAACCTGCATTCTGTCACTATGCCAGGCAGAGCTGCTTTATTCAAAACAAAACATAGGAAACCTGCATTCTGTCACTATGCCAGGCAGAGCTGCATTATTCTAAACAAAACAAAGCTGCATTATTCTAAACAAAACATCGGGAACCTGCATTCTGTCACTATGCCAGGCAGAGCTGCATTATTCTAAACAAAACATAGGAAACCTGCATTCTGTCACTATCCCAGGCAGAGCTGCTTTACTCAAGACAAAACATAGGGAACCTGCATTCTGTCACTATGCCAGGCAGAGCTGCATTATTCAAAACAAAACATAGGAAACCTGCATTCTGTCACTTTGCCAGGCAGAGCTGCATTATTCAAAACAAAACATAGGAAACCTGCATTCTGTCACTATGCCAGGCAGAGCTGCATTATTCTAAACAAAACAAAGCTGCATTATTCTAAACAAAACATCGGGAACCTGCATTCTGTCACTATGCCAGGCAGAGCTGCATTATTCTAAACAAAACATAGGAAACCTGCATTCTGTCACTATCCCAGGCAGAGCTGCTTTACTCAAGACAAAACATAGGAAACCTGCATTCTGTCACTATGCCAGGCAGAGCTGCATTATTCAAAACAAAATATCGGAAACCTGCATTCTGTCACTATGCCAGACAGAGCTGCTTTATTCAAAACAAATCATAGTGAAGCTGCATTCTGTCACTATGCCAGGCAGAGCTGCATTATTCAAAACAAATATAGGAAAGCTGCATTCTGTCACTATGCCAGGCAGAGCTGCTTTATTGAAAACAACACATAGGAAACCTGCATTCTGTCACTATGCCAGGCAAAGCTGCTTTATTCAAAACAACACATAGGAAACCTGCATTCTGTCACTATGCCAGGCAGAGCTGCTTTATTCAAAACAAAACATAGGAAACCTGCATTCTGTCACTATGCCAGGCCGAGCTGCATTATTCAAAACAAAACATAGGAAAGCTGCATTCTGTCACTATGCCAGGAAGAGATGCTTTATTCAAAATAAAACATAGGAAACCTGCATTCTGTCACTATGCCAGACAGAGCTGCATTATTCAAAACTACACATAGGAAACCTGCATTCTGTCACTATGCCAGGCCGAGCTGCATTATTCAAAACAAAACATAGGAAAGCTGCATTCTGTCACTATGCCAGGCAGAGCTGCATTATTCAAAACAACACATAGGGAACCTGCATTCTGTCACTATGCCAGGCAGAGCTGCATTATTCAAAACAAAACATAGGAAAGCTGCATTCTGTCACTTTGCCAGGCAGAGCTGCATTATTCTAAACAAAACATAGGAAACCTGCATTCTGTCACAATGCCAGGCAGAGCTGCATTATTCAAAACAAATGTAGGAAACCTGCATTCTGTCACTATGCCAGACAGAGCTGCTTTATTCAAAACAAAACATAGGAAACCTGCATTCTGTCACTATGCCAGGCAGAGCTGCATTATTCTAAACAAAACAAAGCTGCATTATTCTAAACAAAACATCGGGAACCTGCATTCTGTCACTATGCCAGGCAGAGCTGCATTATTCTAAACAAAACATAGGAAACCTGCATTCTGTCACTATGCCAGGCAGAGCTGCATTATTCTAAACAAAACATAGGAAACCTGCATTCTGTCACTATGCCAGACAGAGCTGCATTATTCTAAACAAATCATAGGAAACCTGCATTCTGTCACAATGCCAGGCAGAGCTGCATTATTCAAAACAAATGTAGGAAACCTGCATTCTGTCACTATGCCAGGCAGAGCTGCATTATTCTAAACAAAACAAAGCTGCATTATTCTCAACAAAACATAGGAAACCTGCATTCTGTCACTATGCCAGGCAGAGCTGCTTTATTCAAAACAAAACATAGGAAACCTGCAATCTGTCACTATGCCAGGCAGAGCCGCATTATTCAAAACAAAACATAGGAAACCTGCATTCTGTCACTATGCCAGGCAGAGCTGCATTATTCAAAACAAATATAGGAAACCTGCATTCTGTCACTATGCCAGGCAGAGCTGCTTTATTCAAAACAAAACATAGGAAACCTGCATTCTGTCACTATGCCAGGCAGAGCTGCATTATTCAAAACAAAACATAGGAAACCTGCATTCTGTCACTATGCCAGGCAGAGCTGCATTATTCAAATCAACACATCGGAAAGCTGCCTTCTGTCACTATGCCAGGCAGAGCTGCATTATTCAAATCAACACATCGGAAAGCTGCATTCTGTCACTATGCCAGACAGAGCTGCATTATTCAAATCAACACATAGGAAAGCTGCATTCTGACACTATGCCAGGCAGAGCTGCATTATTTAAAACAAAACATAGGAAAGCTGCATTCTGACACTATGCCAGGCAGAGCTGCATTATTCAAAACAACACATAGGAAACCTGCATTCTGTCACTATGCCAGGCAGAGCTGCATTATTCTAAACAAAACATAGGAAACCTGCATTCTGTCACTATGCCAGACAGAGCTGCATTATTCTAAACAAATCATAGGAAACCTGCATTCTGTCACAATGCCAGGCAGAGCTGCATTATTCAAAACAAATGTAGGAAACCTGCATTCTGTCACTATGCCAGGCAGAGCTGCATTATTCTAAACAAAACAAAGCTGCATTATTCTCAACAAAACATAGGAAACCTGCATTCTGTCACTATGCCAGGCAGAGCTGCTTTATTCAAAACAAAACATAGGAAACCTGCATTCTGTCACTATGCCAGGCAGAGCTGCATTATTCAAAACAAAACATAGGAAACCTGCATTCTGTCACTATGCCAGGCAGAGCTGCATTATTCAAAACAAATATAGGAAACCTGCATTCTGTCACTATGCCAGGCAGAGCTGCTTTATTCAAAACAAAACATAGGAAACCTGCATTCTGTCACTATGCCAGGCAGAGCTGCATTATTCAAAACAAAACATAGGAAACCTGCATTCTGTCACTATGCCAGGCAGAGCTGCATTATTCAAAACAACACATAGGAAAGCTGCCTTCTGTCACTATGCCAGGCAGAGCTGCATTATTCAAAACAACACATTGGAAAGCTGCATTCTGTCACTATGCCAGATAGAGCTGCATTATTCAAAACAAAACATAGGAAACCTGCATTCTGTCACTATGCCAGGCAGAGCTGCATTATTCAAAACAAAACATAGGAAACCTGCATTCTGTCACTATGCCAGGCAGAGCTGCATTATTTTAAACAAAACATAGGGAACCTGCCTTCTGTCACTATGCCAGGCAGAGCTGCTTTATTCAAAACAAAACATAGGAAACCTGCCTTCTGTCACTATGCCAGGCAGAGCTGCATTATTCAAAACAACACATAGGAAACCTGCATTCTGTCACAATGCCAGGCAGAGCTGGATTATTCAAAACAAAACAGAGGAAACCTGCATTCTGTCACTATGCCAGGCAGAGCTGCTTTTTTCAAAACAAATCATAGGAAACCTGCATTCTGTCACTATGCCAGGCAGAGCTGCATTATTCAAAACAAATATAGGAAACCTGCATTCTGTCACTATGCCAGGCAGAGCTGCTTTATTCAAAACAAAACATAGGAAACCTGCATTCGGTCACTATGCCAGGCAGAGCTGCATTATTCAAAACAACACAAAGGAAACCTGCATTCTGTCACTATGCCAGACAGAGCTGCATTTTTCAAAACAACACATTGGAAACCTGCATTCTGTCACTATGCCAGGCAGAGCTGCTTTATTCAAAACAAAACATAGGAAACCTGCATTTTGTCACTATGCCAGGCAGAGCTGGATTATTCAAAACAAAACAGAAGAAACCTGCATTCTGTCACTATGCCAGGCACAGCTGCATTATTCAAAACAAATATAGGAAACCTGCATTCTGTCACTATGCCAGGCAGAGCTGCTTTATTCAAAACAAATCATTCGAAACCTGCATTCTGTCACTATGCCAGGCAGAGCTGCTTTATTCAAAACAAAACATAGGAAACCTGCATTCTGTCACTATGCCAGGCAGAGCTGCATTATTCAAAACAACACAAAGGAAACCTGCATTCTGTCACTATGCCAGACAGAGCTGCATTATTCAAAACAACACAAAGGAAACCTGCATACTGTCACTATGCCAGGCAGAGCTGCATTATTCAAAACAACACATAGGGAACCTGCATTCTGTCACTATGCCAGGCAGAGCTGCATTATTCAAAACAACACAAAGGAAACCTGCATTCTGTCACTATGCCAGGCAGAGCTGCATTATTCAAAACAACACATAGGGAACCTGCATTCTGTCACTATGCCAGGCAGAGCTGCATTATTCAAAACAACACATAGGGAACCTGCATTCTGTCACTATGCCAGGCAGAGCTGCATTATTCAAAACAACACATAGGGAACCTGCATTCTGTCACTATGCCAGGCAAAGCTGCATTATTCAAAACAACACATAGGGAACCTGCATTCTGTCACTATGCCAGGCAGAGCTGCATTATTCAAAACAACACACAGGAAACCTGCATTCTGTCACTATGCCAGGCAGAGCTGCTTTATTCTAAACAAAACATAGGAAACCTGCATTCTGTCACTTTGCCAGGCAGAGCTGCATTATTCTAAACAAAACATAGGGAACCTGCATTCTGTCACTATGCCAGGCAGAGCTGCATTATTCAAAACAACACACAGGAAACCTGCATTCTGTCACTATGCCAGGCAGAGCTGCTTTATTCTAAACAAAACATAGGAAACCTGCATTCTGTCACTTTGCCAGGCAGAGCTGCATTATTCTAAACAAAACATAGGGAACCTGCATTCTGTCACTATGCCAGGCAGAGCTGCTTTATTCAAAACAAAACATAGGGAACCTGCATTCTGTCACTATGCCAAGCAGAGCTGCATTATTCAAAACAACACATAGGAAACCTGCATTCTGTCACTTTGCCAGGCAGAGCTGCATTATTCTAAACAAAACATAGGGAACCTGCATTCTGTCACTATGCCAGGCAGAGCTGCTTCATTCAAAACAAAACATAGGGAACCTGCATTCTGTCACTATGCCAAGCAGAGCTGCATTATTCAAAACAACACATAGGAAACCTGCATTCTGTCACTATGCCAGGGAGAGCTGCATTATTCAAAACAACACATAGGAAACCTGCATTCTGTCACAATGCCAGGCAGAGCTGGATTATTCAAAACAAAACATAGGAAACCTGCATTCTGTCACGATACGAGGCAGAGCTGCTTTATTCAAAACAAATCATTGGAAACCTGCATTCTGTCACTATGCCAGGCAGAGCTGCTTTATTCAAAACAAAACATAGGAAACCTGCATTCTGTCACTATGCCAGGCAGAGCTGCATTATTCAAAACAACACAAAGGAAACCTGCATTCTGTTACTATGCCAGGCAGAGCTGCATTATTCAAAACAAATATAGGAAACCTGCATTCTGTCACTATGCCAGGCAGAGCTGCTTTATTCAAAACAAAACATAGGAAACCTGCATTCTGTCACTATGCCAGGCAGAGCTGCATTATTCAAAACAACACAAAGGAAACCTGCATTCTGTCACTATGCCAGGCAGAGCTGCTTTATTCAAAACAAAACATAGGAAACCTGCATTCTGTCACTATGCCAGGCAGAGCTGCATTATTCAAAACAAAACATAGGGAACCTGCATTCTGTCACTATGCCAGGCAGAGCTGCATTATTCAAAACAACACATAGGAAACCTGCATTCTGTCACTATGCCAGGCAGAGCTGCTTTATTCTAAACAAAACATAGGAAACCTGCATTCTGTCACTTTGCCAGGCAGAGCTGCATTATTCTAAACAAAACATAGGGAACCTGCATTCTGTCACTATGCCAGGCAGAGCTGCTTTATTCAAAACAAAACATAGGGAACCTGCATTCTGTCACTATGCCAGGCAGAGCTGGATTATTCAAAACAAAACAGAGGAAACCTGCATTCTGTCACTTTGCCAGGCAGAGCTGCATTATTCTAAACAAAACATCGGGAACCTGCATTCTGTCACTATGCCAGGCAGAGCTGCTTTATTCAAAACAAAACATAGGGAACCTGCATTCTGTCACTATGCCAAGCAGAGCTGCATTATTCAAAACTACACATAGGAAACCTGCATTCTGTCACTATGCCAGGGAGAGCTGCATTATTCAAAACAACACATAGGAAACCTGCATTCTGTCACTATGCCAGGCAGAGCTGGATTATTCAAAACAAAACAGAGGAAACCTGCATTCTGTCACTATGCCAGGCAGAGCTGCTTTATTCAAAACAAATAATTGGAAACCTGCATTCTGTCACTATGCCAGGCAGAGCTGCTTTATTCAAAACAAAACATAGGAAACCTGCATTCTGTCACTATGCCAGGCAGAGCTGCATTATTCAAAACAACACAAAGGAAACCTGCATTCTGTTACTATGCCAGGCAGAGCTGCATTATTCAAAACAAATATAGGAAACCTGCATTCTGTCACTATGCCAGGCAGAGCTGCTTTATTCAAAACAAAACATAGGAAACCTGCATTCTGTCACTATGCCAGGCAGAGCTGCATTATTCAAAACAACACAAAGGAAACCTGCATTCTGTCACTATGCCAGACAGAGCTGCATTATTCAAAACTACACATAGGAAACCTGCATTCTGTCACTATGCCAGACAGAGCTGCATTATTCAAAACAACACAAAGGAAACCTGCATTCTGTCACTATGCCAGACAGAGCTGCATTATTCAAAACAACACATAGGAAACCTGCATTCTGTCACTATGCCAGGCAGAGCTGCATTATTCAAAACAAATATAGGAAACCTGCATTCTGTCACTATGCCAGGCAGAGCTGCTTTATTCAAAACAAATATAGGAAACCTGCATTCTGTCACTATGCCAGGCAGAGCTGCATTATTCAAAACAAAACATAGGAAACCTGCATTCTGTCACTATGCCAGGCAGAGCTGCTTTATTCAAAACAAAACATAGGAAACCTGCATTCTGTCACTATGCCAGGCAGAGCTGCATTATTCAAAACAACACAAAGGAAACCTGCATTCTGTCACTATGCCAGACAGAGCTGCATTATTCAAAACAAAACATAGGAAACCTGCATTCTGTCACAATGCCAGGCAGAGCTGCATTATTCAAAACAAATGTAGGAAACCTGCATTCTGTCACTATGCCAGGCAGAGCTGCTTTATTCAAAACAAAACATAGGAAACCTGCATTCTGTCACTATGCCAGGCAGAGCTGCATTATTCTAAACAAAACAAAGCTGCATTATTCTAAACAAAACATCGGGAACCTGCATTCTGTCACTATGCCAGGCAGAGCTGCATTATTCTAAACAAAACATAGGAAACCTGCATTCTGTCACTATGCCAGGCAGAGCTGCATTATTCTAAACAAAACATAGGAAACCTGCATTCTGTCACTATGCCAGGCAGAGCTGCATTATTCTAAACAAAACATAGGAAACCTGCATTCTGTCACAATGCCAGGCAGAGCTGCATTATTCAAAACAAATGTAGGAAACCTGCATTCTGTCACTATGCCAGGCAGAGCTGCATTATTCTAAACAAAACAAAGCTGCATTATTCTAAACAAAACATAGGAAACCTGCATTCTGTCACTATGCCAGGCAGAGCTGCTTTATTCAAAACAAAACATAGGAAACCTGCATTCTGTCACTATGCCAGGCAGAGCTGCATTATTCAAAACAAATATAGGAAACCTGCATTCTGTCACTATGCCAGGCAGAGCTGCTTTATTCAAAACAAAACATAGGAAACCTGCATTCTGTCACTATGCCAGGCAGAGCTGCATTATTCAAAACAAAACATAGGAAACCTGCATTCTGTCACTATGCCAGGCAGAGCTGCATTATTCAAATCAACACATCGGAAAGCTGCCTTCTGTCACTATGCCAGGCAGAGCTGCATTATTCAAATCAACACATCGGAAAGCTGCATTCTGTCACTATGCCAGACAGAGCTGCATTATTCAAATCAACACATAGGAAAGCTGCATTCTGACACTATGCCAGGCAGAGCTGCATTATTCAAAACAACACATAGGAAACCTGCATTCTGTCACAATGCCAGACAGAGCTGCATTATTCAAAACAAAACAAAGGAAACCGGCCTTCTGTCACTATGCCAGGCAGAGCTGGATTATTCAAAACAAAACATAGGAAACCTGCCTTCTGTCACTATGCCAGGCAGAGCTGCATTATTCAAAACAACACATAGGAAACCTGCATTCTGTCACAATGCCAGGCAGAGCTGGATTATTCAAAACAAAACAGAGGAAACCTGCATTCTGTCACTATGCCAGGCAGAGCTGCTTTTTTCAAAACAAATCATAGGAAACCTGCATTCTGTCACTATGCCAGGCAGAGCTGCATTATTCAAAACAAATATAGGAAACCTGCATTCTGTCACTATGCCAGGCAGAGCTGCATTATTCAAAACAAAACATAGGAAACCTGCATTCTGTCACTATGCCAGGCAGAGCTGCATTATTCAAAACAACACAAAGGAAACCTGCATTCTGTCACTATGCCAGACAGAGCTGCATTTTTCAAAACAACACATAGGAAACCTGCATTCTGTCACTATGCCAGGCAGAGCTGCTTTATTCAAAACAAAACATAGGAAACCTGCATTCTGTCACTATGCCAGGCAGAGCTGGATTATTCAAAACAAAACAGAGGAAACCTGCATTCTGTCACTATGCCAGGCAGAGCTGCATTATTCAAAACAAATATAGGAAACCTGCATTCTGTCACTATGCCAGGCAGAGCTGCTTTATTCAAAACAAATCATTGGAAACCTGCATTCTGTCACTATGCCAGGCAGAGCTGCTTTATTCAAAACAAAACATAGGAAACCTGCATTCTGTCACTATGCCAGGCAGAGCTGCATTATTCAAAACAACACAAAGGAAACCTGCATTCTGTCACTATGCCAGACAGAGCTGCATTATTCAAAACAACACAAAGGAAACCTGCATTCTGTCACTATGCCAGGCAGAGCTGCATTATTCAAAACAACACATAGGGAACCTGCATTCTGTCACTATGCCAGGCAGAGCTGCATTATTCAAAACAACACATAGGGAACCTGCATTCTGTCACTATGCCAGGCAGAGCTGCATTATTCAAAACAACACATAGGGAACCTGCATTCTGTCACTATGCCAGGCAGAGCTGCATTATTCAAAACAACACATAGGGAACCTGCATTCTGTCACTATGCCAGGCAGAGCTGCATTATTCAAAACAACACATAGGGAACCTGCATTCTGTCACTATGCCAGGCAGAGCTGCATTATTCAAAACAACACATAGGAAACCTGCATTCTGTCACTATGCCAGGCAGAGCTGCATTATTCAAAACAACACATAGGGAACCTGCATTCTGTCACTATGCCAGGCAGAGCTGCATTATTCAAAACAACACACAGGAAACCTGCATTCTGTCACTATGCCAGGCAGAGCTGCTTTATTCTAAACAAAACATAGGAAACCTGCATTCTGTCACTTTGCCAGGCAGAGCTGCATTATTCTAAACAAAACATAGGGAACCTGCATTCTGTCACTATGCCAGGCAGAGCTGCATTATTCAAAACAACACACAGGAAACCTGCATTCTGTCACTATGCCAGGCAGAGCTGCTTTATTCTAAACAAAACATAGGAAACCTGCATTCTGTCACTTTGCCAGGCAGAGCTGCATTATTCTAAACAAAACATAGGGAACCTGCATTCTGTCACTATGCCAGGCAGATTTGCTTCATTCAAAACAAAACATAGGGAACCTGCATTCTGTCACTATGCCAAGCAGAGCTGCATTATTCAAAACAACACATAGGAAACCTGCATTCTGTCACTTTGCCAGGCAGAGCTGCATTATTCTAAACAAAACATAGGGAACCTGCATTCTGTCACTATGCCAGGCAGAGCTGCTTTATTCAAAACAAAACATAGGAAACCTGCATTCTGTCACTATGCCAGGCAGAGCTGCATTATTCAAAACAACACATAGGAAACCTGCCTTCTGTCACAATGCCAGGCAGAGCTGCATTATTCAAAACAACACATAGGAAACCTGCATTCTGTCACTATGCCAGGCAGAGCTGCATTATTCAAAACAAAACATAGGAAAGCTGCATTCGGTCACCATGCCAGGCAGAGCTGCTTTATTCAAAATAAAACAGAGGAAACCTGCATTCTGTCACTATGCCAGGCAGAGCTGCTTTATTCAAAACAAAACATAGGAAAGCTGCATTCTGTCACTATGCCAGGCAGAGCTGCTTCATTCAAAACAAAACATAGGAAACCTGCATTCTGTCACTATGCCAGGCAGAGCTGCATTATTCAAAACAACACATTGGAAAGCTGCATTCTGTCACTATGCCAGGCAGAGCTGCATTATTCAAAACAAAACATAGGAAACCTGCATTCTGTCACTATGCCAGGCAGAGCTGGATTATTCAAAACAAAACAGAGGAAACCTGCATTCTGTCACTATGCCAGGCAGAGCTGCATTATTCAAAACAAATATAGGAAACCTGCATTCTGTCACTATGCCAGGCAGAGCTGCTTTATTCAAAACAAATCATTGGAAACCTGCATTCTGTCACTATGCCAGGCAGAGCTGCTTTATTCAAAACAAAACATAGGAAAGCTGCATTCTGTCACTATGCCAGGCAGAGCTGTATTATTCAAAACAACACAAAGGAAACCTGCATTCTGTCACTATGCCAGACAGAGCTGCATTATTCAAAACAACACAAAGGAAACCTGCATACTGTCACTATGCCAGGCAGAGCTGCATTATTCAAAACAACACACAGGAAACCTGCATTCTGTCACTATGCCAGGCAGAGCTGCATTATTCAAAACAACACATAGGGAACCTGCATTCTGTCACTATGCCAGGCAGAGCTGCATTATTCAAAACAACACAAAGGAAACCTGCATTCTGTCACTATGCCAGGCAGAGCTGCATTATTCAAAACAACACATAGGGAACCTGCATTCTGTCACTATGCCAGGCAGAGCTGCATTATTCAAAACAACACATAGGGAACCTGCATTCTGTCACTATGCCAGGCAGAGCTGCATTATTCAAAACAACACATAGGGAACCTGCATTCTGTCACTATGCCAAGCAGAGCTGCATTATTCAAAACTACACATAGGAAACCTGCATTCTGTCACTATGCCAGGGAGAGCTGCATTATTCAAAACAACACATAGGGAACCTGCATTCTGTCACTATGCCAAGCAGAGCTGCATTATTCAAAACTACACATAGGAAACCTGCATTCTGTCACTATGCCAGGCAGAGCTGCATTATTCAAAACAAATATCGGAAACCTGCATTCTGTCACTATGCCAGGCAGAGCTGCTTTATTCAAAACAAAACATAGGAAACCTGCATTCTGTCACTATGCCAGGCAGAGCTGCATTATTCAAAACAACACAAAGGAAACCTGCATTCTGTCACTATGCCAGACAGAGCTGCATTATTCAAAACAACACAAAGGAAACCTGCATTCTGTCACTATGCCAGACAGAGCTGCATTTTTCAAAACAACACATAGGAAACCTGCATTCTGTCACTATGCCAGGCAGAGCTGCTTTATTCAAAACAAAACATAGGAAACCTGCATTCTGTCACTATGCCAGGCAGAGCTGGATTATTCAAAACAAAACAGAGGAAACCTGCATTCTGTCACTATGCCAGGCAGAGCTGCATTATTCAAAACAAATATAGGAAACCTGCATTCTGTCACTATGCCAGGCAGAGCTGCTTTATTCAAAACAAATCATTGGAAACCTGCATTCTGTCACTATGCCAGGCAGAGCTGCTTTATTCAAAACAAAACATAGGAAAGCTGCATTCTGTCACTATGCCAGGCAGAGCTGTATTATTCAAAACAACACAAAGGAAACCTGCATTCTGTCACTATGCCAGACAGAGCTGCATTATTCAAAACAACACAAAGGAAACCTGCATACTGTCACTATGCCAGGCAGAGCTGCATTATTCAAAACAACACACAGGAAACCTGCATTCTGTCACTATGCCAGGCAGAGCTGCATTATTCAAAACAACACATAGGGAACCTGCATTCTGTCACTATGCCAGGCAGAGCTGCATTATTCAAAACAACACACAGGAAACCTGCATTCTGTCACTATGCCAGGCAGAGCTGCATTATTCAAAACAACACATAGGGAACCTGCATTCTGTCACTATGCCAGGCAGAGCTGCATTATTCAAAACAACACATAGGGAACCTGCATTCTGTCACTATGCCAGGCAGAGCTGCATTATTCAAAACAACACATAGGGAACCTGCATTCTGTCACTATGCCAAGCAGAGCTGCATTATTCAAAACTACACATAGGAAACCTGCATTCTGTCACTATGCCAGGGAGAGCTGCATTATTCAAAACAACACATAGGAAACCTGCATTCTGTCACTATGCCAGGCAGAGCTGCATTATTCAAAACAAATATAGGAAACCTGCATTCTGTCACTATGCCAGGCAGAGCTGCTTTATTCAAAACAAATCATTGGAAACCTGCATTCTGTCACTATGCCAGGCAGAGCTGCATTATTCAAAACAACACAAAAGAAACCTGCATTCTGTCATTATGCCAGACAGAGCTGCATTATTCAAAACAACACAAAGGAAACCTGCATTCTGTCACTATGCCAGACAGAGCTGCATTATTCAAAACAAAACATAGGAAACCTGCATTCTGTCACTATGCCAGGCAGAGCTGCATTATTCAAAACAACACATTGGAAAGCTGCATTCTGTCACTATGCCAGACAGAGCTGCATTATTCAAAACAAAACATAGGAAACCTGCATTCTGTCACTATGCCAGGCAGAGCTGCATTATTCAAAACAACACAAAGGAAACCTGCATTCTGTCACTTTGCCAGACAGAGCTGCATTATTCAAAACAAAACATAGGAAACCTGCATTCTGTCACTATGCCAGGCAGAGCTGCATTATTCAAAACAACACAAAGGAAACCTGCATTCTGTCACTTTGCCAGACAGAGCTGCATTATTCAAAACAAAACATAGGACACCTGCATTCTGTCACTTTGCCAGACAGAGCTGCATTATTCAAAACAAAACATAGGAAACCTGCATTCTGTCACTATGCCAGGCAGAGCTGCATTATTCAAAACAAAACATAGGAAAGATGCATTCTGTCACTATGCCAGGCAGAGCTGCTTTATTCAAAACAAAACATAGGAAACCTGCATTCTGTCACTATGCCAGGCAGAGCTGCTTCATTCAAAACAAAACATAGGAAACCTGCATTCTGTCACTATGCCGGACAGAGCTGCATTATTCAAAACAACACAAAGGAAACCTGCATTCTGTCACTTTGCCAGACAGAGCTGCATTATTCAAAATAAAACATAGGAAAGATGCATTCTGTCACTATGCCAGGCAGAGCTGCTTTATTCAAAACAAAATATAGGAAAGCTGCATTCTGTCACTATGCCAGGCAGAGCTGCTTCATTCAAAACAAAACAGAGGAAACCTGCATTCTGTCACTTTGCCAGACAGAGCTGCATTATTCAAAACAAAACATAGGAAAGATGCATTCTGTCACTATGCCAGGCAGAGCTGCTTCATTCAAAACAAAACATAGGAAACCTGCATTCTGTCACTATGCCAGGCAGAGCTGCAGTATTCAAAACTACACATAGGAAACCTGCATTCTGTCACTATGCCGGACAGAGCTGCAGTATTCAAAACTACACATAGGAAACCTGCATTCTGTCACTTTGCCAGACAGAGCTGCAGTATTCAAAACTACTCATAGGAAACCTGCATTCTGTCACTATGCCGGACAGAGCTGCATTATTTAAAACAACACAAAGGAAACCTGCATTCTGTCACTTTGCCAGACAGAGCTGCATTATTCAAAATAAAACATAGGAAAGATGCATTCTGTCACTATGCCAGGCAGAGCTGCTTCATTCAAAACAAAACATAGGAAACCTGCATTCTGTCACTATGCCGGACAGAGCTGCATTATTCAAAACAACACAAAGGAAACCTGCATTCTGTCACTATGCCAGACAGAGCTGCATTATTCAAAACAACACAAAGGAAACCTGCATTCTGTCACTATGCCAGACAGAGCTGCATTATTCAAAACAACACATAGGAAACCTGCCTTCTGTCACAATGCCAGGCAGAGCTGCATTATTCAAAACAACACATAGGAAACCTGCCTTCTGTCACAATGCCAGGCAGAGCTGCATTATTCAAAACAACACATAGGAAACCTGCATTCTGTCACTATGCCAGGCAGAGCTGCATTATTCAAAACAAAACATAGGAAAGCTGCATTCGGTCACCATGCCAGGCAGAGCTGCTTTATTCAAAATAAAACAGAGGAAACCTGCATTCTGTCACGATGCCAGGCAGAGCTGCTTTATTCAAAACAAAACATAGGAAAGCTGCATTCTGTCACTATGCCAGGCAGAGCTGCTTCATTCAAAACAAAACATAGGAAACCTGCATTCTGTCACTATGCCAGGCAGAGCTGCATTATTCAAAACAACACATTGGAAAGCTGCATTCTGTCACTATGCCAGGCAGAGCTGCTTTATTCAAAACAAAACATAGGAAACCTGCATTCTGTCACTATGCCAGGCAGAGCTGGATTATTCAAAACAAAACAGAGGAAACCTGCATTCTGTCACTATGCCAGGCAGAGCTGCATTATTCAAAACAAATATAAGAAAACCTGCATTCTGTCACTATGCCAGGCAGAGCTGCTTTATTTAAAACAAATCATTGGAAACCTGCATTCTGTCACTATGCCAGGCAGAGCTGCTTTATTCAAAACAAAACATAGGAAAGCTGCATTCTGTCACTATGCCAGGCAGAGCTGTATTATTCAAAACAACACAAAGGAAACCTGCATTCTGTCACTATGCCAGACAGAGCTGCATTATTCAAAACAACACAAAGGAAACCTGCATACTGTCACTATGCCAGGCAGAGCTGCATTATTCAAAACAACACACAGGAAACCTGCATTCTGTCACTATGCCAGGCAGAGCTGCATTATTCAAAACAACACATAGGGAACCTGCATTCTGTCACTATGCCAGGCAGAGCTGCATTATTCAAAACAACACAAAGGAAACCTGCATTCTGTCACTATGCCAGGCAGAGCTGCATTATTCAAAACAACACATAGGGAACCTGCATTCTGTCACTATGCCAGGCAGAGCTGCATTATTCAAAACAACACATAGGGAACCTGCATTCTGTCACTATGCCAGGCAGAGCTGCATTATTCAAAACAACACATAGGGAACCTGCATTCTGTCACTATGCCAAGTAGAGCTGCATTTTTCAAAACTACACATAGGAAACCTGCATTCTGTCACTATGCCAGGGAGAGCTGCATTATTCAAAACAACACATAGGAAACCTGCATTCTGTCACTATGCCAGGCAGAGCTGGATTATTCAAAACAAAACATAGGGAACCTGCATTCTGTCACTATGCCAGGCAGAGCTGCTTTATTCAAAACAAATCATTGGAAACCTGCATTCTGTCACTATGCCAGGCAGAGCTGCTTTATTCAAAACAAAACATAGGAAACCTGCATTCTGTCACTATGCCAGGCAGAGCTGCATTATTCAAAACAAATATAGGAAACCTGCATTCTGTCACTATGCCAGGCAGAGCTGCTTTATTCAAAACAAAACATAGGAAACCTGCATTCTGTCACTATGCCAGGCAGAGCTGCTTTATTCAAAACAAAACATAGGAAACCTGCATTCTGTCACTATGCCAGGCAGAGCTGCATTATTCAAAACAACACAAAAGAAACCTGCATTCTGTCATTATGCCAGACAGAGCTGCATTATTCAAAACAACACAAAGGAAACCTGCATTCTGTCACTATGCCAGACAGAGCTGCATTATTCAAAACAACACATAGGAAACCTGCATTTTGTCACTAAGCCAGGCAGAGCTGCTTCATTCAAAACAAATATAGGAAACCTGCATTCTGTCACTATGCCAGGCAGAGCTGCATTATTCAAAACAACACAAAGGAAACCTGCATTCTGTCACTATGCCAGACAGAGCTGCATTATTCAAAACAACACAAAGGAAACCTGCATTCTGTCACTATGCCAGACAGAGCTGCATTATTCAAAACAACACAAAGGAAACCTGCCTTCTGTCACAATGCCAGGCAGAGCTGCATTATTCAAAACAACACAAAGGAAACCTGCCTTCTGTCACAATGCCAGGCAGAGCTGCATTATTCAAAACAACACATAGGAAACCTGCATTCTGTCACTATGCCAGGCAGAGCTGCATTATTCAAAACAAAACATAGGAAAGCTGCATTCGGTCACCATGCCAGGCAGAGCTGCTTTATTCAAAACAAAACATAGGAAACCTGCATCCGGTCACGATGCCAGGCAGAGCTGCTTCATTCAAAACAAAACATAGGAAAGCTGCATTCTGTCACTATGCCAGGCAGAGCTGATTATTCAAAACAACACATTTGAAAGCTGCATTCTGTCACTATGCCAGGCAGAGCTGCTTCATTCAAAACAAAACATAGGAAACCTGCATTCTGTCACTATGCCAGACAGAGCTGCATTATTCAAAACAAAACATAGGAAACCTGCATTCTGTCACTTTGCCAAGCAGAGCTGCATTATTCAAAACAAAACATAGGAAACCTGCATTCTGTCACTATGCCAGGCAGAGCTGCATTATTCAAAACAACACATTGGAAAGCTGCATTCTGTCACTATGCCAGACAGAGCTGCATTATTCAAAACAAAACATAGGAAACCTGCATTCTGTCACTATGCCAGGCAGAGCTGCTTCATTCAAAACAAAACATAGGAAACCTGCATTCTGTCACTATGCCAGGCAGAGCTGCATTATTCAAAACAACACAAAGGAAACCTGCATTCTGTCACTTTGCCAGACAGAGCTGCATTATTCAAAACAAAACATAGGAAACCTGCATTCTGTCACTATGCCAGGCAGAGCTGCATTATTCAAAACAACACAAAGGAAACCTGCATTCTGTCACTTTGCCAGACAGAGCTGCATTATTCAAAACAAAACATAGGACACCTGCATTCTGTCACTTTGCCAGACAGAGCTGCATTATTCAAAACAAAACATAGGAAACCTACATTCTGTCACTATGCCAGGCAGAGCTGCTTCATTCAAAACAAAACATAGGAAACCTGCATTCTGTCACTATGCCAGACAGAGCTGCATTATTTAAAACAACACAAAGGAAACCTGCATTCTGTCACTTTGCCAGACAGAGCTGCATTATTCAAAATAAAACATAGGAAAGATGCATTCTGTCACTATGCCAGGCAGAGCTGCTTTATTCAAAACAAAATATAGGAAACCTGCATTCTGTCACTATGCCAGGCAGAGCTGCATTATTCAAAACAACACATTGGAAAGCTGCATTCTGTCACTATGCAAGACAGAGCTGGATTATTCAAAACAAAACATAGGAAACCTGCATTCTGTCACTATGCCAGGCAGAGCTGCTTTATTCAAAACAAAACATAGGAAACCTGCATTCTGTCACTATGCCGGACAGAGCTGCATTATTCAAAACAACACAAAGGACACCTGCATTCTGTCACTTTGCCAGACAGAGCTGCATTATTCAAAACAAAACATAGGAAACCTGCATTCTGTCACTATGCCAGGCAGAGCTGCATTATTCAAAACAACACAAAGGAAACCTGCATTCTGTCACTTTGCCAGGCAGAGCTGCATTATTCAAAACAAAACATAGGAAAGATGCATTCTGTCACTATGCCAGGCAGAGCTGCTTCATTCAAAACAAAACATAGGAAACCTGCATTCTGTCACTATGCCGGACAGAGCTGCAGTATTCAAAACTACACATAGGAAACCTGCATTCTGTCACTTTGCCAGACAGAGCTGCAGTATTCAAAACTACACATAGGAAACCTGCATTCTGTCACTATGCCGGACAGAGCTGCATTATTTAAAACAACACAAAGGAAACCTGCATTCTGTCACTTTGCCAGACAGAGCTGCATTATTCAAAATAAAACATAGGAAACCTGCATTCTGTCACTATGCCAGGCAGAGCTGCATTATTCAAAACAAAACATAGGAAACCTGCATTCTGTCACTATGCCAGGCAGAGCTGCTTCATTCAAAACAAAACATAGGAAACCTGCATTCTGTCACTATGCCGGACAGAGCTGCATTATTCAAAACAACACAAAGGAAACCTGCATTCTGTCACTTTGCCAGACAGAGCTGCATTATTCAAAACAAAACATAGGAAACCTGCATTCTGTCACTATGCCAGGCAGAGCTGCATTATTCAAAACAAAACATAGGAAACCTGCATTCTGTCACTATGCCGGACAGAGCTGCATTATTCAAAACAACACAAAGGAAACCTGCATTCTGTCACTTTGCCAGACAGAGCTGCAGTATTCAAAACAACACATAGGAAACCTGCATTCTGTCACTATGCCAGGCAGAGCTGCGTTATTCAAAACAACACAAAGGAAACCTGCATTCTGTCACTATGTCAGGCAGAGCTGCGTTATTCAAAACAACACATAGGAAACCTGCATTCTGTCACTATGCCGGACAGAGCTGCGTTATTCAAAACAACACAAAGGAAACCTGCATTCTGTCACTATGCCAGACAGAGCTGCGTTATTCAAAACAAAACATAGGAAAGCTGCATTCTGTCACTTTGCCAGACAGAGCTGCATTATTCAAAACAAAACATAGGAAAGCTGCATTCTGTCACTATGCCAGACAGAGCTGCTTTATTCAAAACAAAACATAGGAAAGCTGCATTCTGTCACTATGCCAGACAGAGCTGCATTATTCAAAACAAAACATAGGAAAGCTGCATTCTGTCACTTTGCCAGACAGAGCTGCATTATTCAAAACAAAACATAGGAAACCTGCATTCTGTCACTATGCCAGACAGAGCTGCATTATTCAAAACAAAACATAGGAAAGCTGCATTCTGTCACTTTGCCAGACAGAGCTGCATTATTCAAAACAAAACATAGGAAAGCTGCATTCTGTCACTTTGCCAGACAGAGCTGCATTATTCAAAACAAAACATAGGAAAGCTGCATTCTGTCACTATGCCAGGCAGAGCTGCTTCATTCAAAACAAAACATAGGAAAGCTGCATTCTGTCACTATGTCAGACAGAGCTGCTTTATTCAAAAGAAAACATAGGAAAGCTGCAATCTGTCACTATGCCAGACAGAGCTGCTTTATTCAAAACAACACATAGGGAAGCTGCATTCTGTCACTATGTCAGGCAGAGCTGCGTTATTCAAAACAACACATAGGAAACCTGCATTCTGTCACTATGCCGGACAGAGCTGCGTTATTCAAAACAACACAAAGGAAACCTGCATTCTGTCACTATGCCAGACAGAGCTGCTTTATTCAAAACAACACATAGGGAAGCTGCATTCTGTCACTATGTCAGGCAGAGCTGCGTTATTCAAAACAACACATAGGAAACCTGCATTCTGTCACTATGCCGGACAGAGCTGCATTATTCAAAACAACACATAGGAAACCTGCATTCTGTCACTATGCCAGACAGAGCTGCGTTATTCAAAACAAAACATAGGAAAGCTGCATTCTGTCACTATGCCAGACAGAGCTGCGTTATTCAAAACAAAACATAGGAAAGCTGCATTCTGTCACTTTGCCAGACAGAGCTGCATTATTCAAAACAAAAAATAGGAAACCTGCATTCTGTCACTATGCCAGACAGAGCTGCGTTATTCAAAACAAAACATTGGAAAGCTGCATTCTGTCACTTTGCCAGACAGAGCTGCATTATTCAAAACAAAACATAGGAAACCTGCATTCTGTCACTTTGCCAGACAGAGCTGCTTTATTCAAAACAAAACATAGCAAAGCTGCATTCTGTCACTATGTCAGGCAGAGCTGCTTCATTCAAAACAAAACATAGGAAAGCTGCATTCTGTCACTATGTCAGACAGAGCTGCTTTATTCAAAAGAAAACATAGGAAAGCTGCAATCTGTCACTATGCCAGACAGAGCTGCTTTATTCAAAACAACACATAGGGAAGCTGCATTCTGTCACTATGTCAGACAGAGCTGCTTTATTCAAAACAAAACATAGGAAAGCTGCATTCTGTCACTATGCCAGGCAGAGCTGCATTATTCAAAACAAAACATAGGAAAGCTGCAATCTGTCACTATGCCAGACAGAGCTGCTTTATTCAAAACAAAACATAGGAAAGCTGCATTCTGTCACTATGCCAGGCGGAGCTGCATTATTCAAAACAAAACATAGGAAAGCTGCATCCTGTCACTATGCCAGGCAGAGCTGCTTTATTCAAAACAACACAAAGGAAACCTGCATCCTGTCACTATGCCAGGCAGAGCTGCATTATTCAAAACAAAACAAAGGAAACCTGCATCCTGTCACTATGCCAGGCAGAGCTGCTTTATTCAAAACAACACAAAGGAAACCTGCATTCTGTCACTATGCCAGGCAGAGCTGCTTTATTCAAAACAAAACAAAGGAAACCTGCATCCTGTCACTATGCCAGGCAGAGCTGCATTATTCAAAACAAAACAAAGGAAACCTGCATCCTGTCACTATGCCAGGCAGAGCTGCTTTATTCAAAACAACACAAAGGAAACCTGCATTCTGTCACTATGCCAGGCAGAGCTGCTTTATTCAAAACAAAACAAAGGAAACCTGCATCCTGTCACTATGCCAGGCAGAGCTGCTTTATTCAAAACAACACAAAGGAAACCTGCATTCTGTCACTATGCCAGGCAGAGCTGCTTTATTCAAAACAAAACAAAGGAAAGCTGCATTCTGTCACTATGCCAGGCAGAGCTGCTTTATTCGAAACAACAGATAGGAAACCTGCATTCTGTCACTATGCCAGGCAGAGCTGCTTTATTCAAAACAAAACAAAGGAAACCTGCATCCTGTCACTATGCCAGGCAGAGCTGCTTTATTCAAAACAAAACAAAGGAAAGCTGCATTCTGTCACTATGCCAGGCAGAGCTGCTTTATTCGAAACAACAGATAGGAAACCTGCATTCTGTCACTATGCCAGGCAGAGCTGCATTATTCAAAACAAAACAAAGGAAACCTGCATCCTGTCACTATGCCAGGCAGAGCTGCTTTATTCAAAACAACACAAAGGAAACCTGCATTCTGTCACTATGCCAGGCAGAGCTGCTTTATTCAAAACAAAACAAAGGAAAGCTGCATTCTGTCACTATGCCAGGCAGAGCTGCTTTATTCGAAACAACAGATAGGAAACCTGCATTCTGTCACTATGCCAGGCAGAGCTGCTTTATTCAAAACAAAACATAGGAAAGCTGCATTCTGTCACTATGCCAGACAGAGCTGCTTTATTCAAAACAAAACATAGGAAAGCTGCATTCTGTCACTATGCCAGGCAGAGCTGCTTTATTCAAAACAACACATAGGAAACCTGCATTCTGTCACTATGCCAGGCAGAGCTGCTTTATTCAAAACAACAGATTGGAAACCTGCATTCTGTCACTATGCCAGGCAGAGCTGCTTTATTCAAAACAAAACAAAGGAAAGCTGCATTCTGTCACTATGCCAGGCAGAGCTGCTTTATTCAAAACAACACAAAGGAAACCTGCATCCTGTCACTATGCCAGGCAGAGCTGCTTTATTCAAAACAACACAAAGGAAACCTGCATTCTGTCACTATGCCAGGCAGAGCTGCTTTATTCGAAACAACAGATAGGAAACCTGCATTCTGTCACTATGCCAGGCAGAGCTGCTTTATTCAAAACAAAACATAGGAAAGCTGCATTCTGTCACTATGCCAGACAGAGCTGCTTTATTCAAAACAAAACATAGGAAAGCTGCATTCTGTCACTATGCCAGGCAGAGCTGCTTTATTCAAAACAAAACATAGGAAAGCTGCATTCTGTCACTATGCCAGGCAGAGCTGCTTTATTCAAAACAACAGATTGGAAACCTGCATTCTGTCACTATGCCAGGCCGAGCTGCTTTATTCAAAATAAAACATAGGAAACCTGCATTCTGTCACTATGCCAGGCAGAGCTGCTTTATTCAAAACAACAGATTGGAAACCTGCATTCTGTCACTATGCCAGGCAGAGCTGCTTTATTCAAAATAAAACATAGGAAACCTGCATTCTGTCACTATGCCAGGCAGAGCTGCTTTATTCAAAACAAAACATAGGAAACCTGCATTCTGTCACAATGCCAGACAGAGCTGCATGATTCAAAACAAAACATAGGAAACCTGCATTCTGTCACAATGCCAGACAGAGCTGCATTATTCAAAACAAAACATAAGAAACCTGCATTCTGTCACTATGCCAGACAGAGCTGCATTATTCAAAACAACACATAGGAAAGCTGCATTCTGTCACTATGCCAGGCAGAGCTGCATTATTCAAAACAAAACATAGGAAAGCTGCATTCTGTCACTATGTCAGGCAGAGCTGCTTTATTCAAAACAAAACATAGGAAAGCTGCATTCTGTCACTATGCCAGACAGAGCTGCATTATTCAAAACAAAACATAGGAAACCTGCATTCTGTCACTATGCCAGGCAGAGCTGCATTATTCAAAACAAAACATAGGAAAGCTGCATTCTGTCACTTTGCCAGACAGAGCTGCTTTATTCAAAACAAAACATAGGAAAGCTGCATTCTGTCACTTTGCCAGACAGAGCTGCTTTATTCAAAACAAAACATAGGAAAGCTGCAATCTGTCACTATGCCAGACAGAGCTGCATTATTCAAAACAAAACATAGGAAAGCTGCATTCTGTCACTATGCCAGACAGAGCTGCATTATTCAAAACAAAACATAGGAAACCTGCATTCTGTCACTATGCCAGACAGAGCTGCATTATTCAAAACAAAACATAGGAAACCTGCATTCTGTCACTATGCCAGGCAGAGCTGCTTTATTCAAAACAAAACATAGGAAAGCTGCAATCTGTCACTATGCCAGACAGAGCTGCTTTATTCAAAACAATACATAGGAAAGCTGCATTCTGTCACTATGCCAGACAGAGCTGCATTATTCAAAACAAAACATAGGAAACCTGCATTCTGTCACTATGCCAGACAGAGCTGCATTATTCAAAACAAAACATAGGAAACCTGCATTCTGTCACTATGCCAGGCAGAGCTGCTTTATTCAAAACAAAACATAGGAAAGCTGCAATCTGTCACTATGCCAGACAGAGCTGCTTTATTCAAAACAAAACATAGGAAACCTGCATTCTGTCACTATGTCAGGCAGAGCTGCTTTATTCAAAACAAAACATAGGAAACCTGCATTCTGTCACTATGCCAGACAGAGCTGCATTATTCAAAACAAATATCGGAAACCTGCATTCTGTCACTATGCCAGGCAGAGCTGCATTATTCAAAACAAAACATAGGAAACCTGCATTCTGTCACTATGCCAGGCAGAGCTGCTTTATTCAAAACAAAACATAGGAAAGCTGCATTCTGTCACTATGCCAGACAGAGCTGCATTATTCAAAACAAAACATAGGAAACCTGCATTCTGTCACTATGCCAGGCAGAGCTGCTTCATTCAAAACAAAACATAGGAAAGCTGCATTCTGTCACTATGCCAGGCAGAGCTGCATTATTCAAAACAAAACATAGGAAACCTGCATTCTGTCACTATGCCAGGCAGAGCTGCTTCATTCAAAACAAAACATAGGAAAGCTGCATTCTGTCACTATGCCAGACAGAGCTGCTTTATTCAAAACAAAACATAGGAAACCTGCATTCTGTCACTATGCCAGGCAGAGCTGCTTTATTCAAAACAAAACATAGGAAAGCTGCAATCTGTCACTATGCCAGACAGAGCTGCTTTATTCAAAACAATACATCGGAAAGCTGCATTCTGTCACTATGCCAGACAGAGCTGCATTATTCAAAACAAAACATAGGAAAGCTGCATTCTGTCACTATGCCAGGCAGAGCTGCTTTATTCAAAACAAAACATAGGAAAGCTGCAATCTGTCACTATGCCAGACAGAGCTGCTTTATTCAAAACAAAACATAGGAAAGCTGCATTCTGTCACTATGCCAGGCAGAGCTGCTTTATTCAAAACAAAACATAGGAAAGCTGCAATCTGTCACTATGCCAGGCAGAGCTGCTTTATTCAAAACAAAACATAGGAAAGCTGCAATCTGTCACTATGCCAGGCAGAGCTGCTTTATTCAAAACAAAACATAGGAAAGCTGCATTCTGTCACTATGCCAGACAGAGCTGCATTATTCAAAACAAAACATAGGAAAGCTGCATTCTGTCACTATGCCAGGCAGAGCTGCTTTATTCAAAACAAAACATAGGAAAGCTGCATTCTGTCACTATGCCAGGCAGAGCTGCTTTATTCTAAACGAAACATAGGAAAGCTGCATTCTGTCACTATGCCAGGCAGAGCTGCATAATTCAAAACAAAACATAGGAAACCTGCATTCTGTCACTATGCCAGGCAGAGCTGCTTTATTCAAAACAAAACATAGGAAAGCTGCATTCTGTCACTATGCCAGGCAGAGCTGCATAATTCAAAACAAAACATAGGAAACCTGCATTCTGTCACTATGCCAGGCAGAGCTGCTTTATTCTTAACGAAACATAGGGAACCTGCATTCTGTCACTACGTCAGGCAGAGCTGCATTATTCAAAACAAAACATAGGAAACCTGTATTCTGTCACTATGTCAGGCAGAGCTGCATTATTCAAAACAAAAACAGGAAAACTGCATTCTGTCACTATGCCAGGCAGAGCTGCTTTATTCAAAACAAAACATAGGAGACCTGCATTCTGTCACTATGTCAGGCAGAGCTGCATTATTCAAAACAAAACGAAGCAAAGCTGCAATCTGTCACTATGCCAGACAGAGCTGCATTATTTGAAACGAAACATAGGAAACCTGCATTCTGTCACTATGCCAGGCAGAGCTGCATTATTCAAAACAAAACATAGGAAACCTGCATTCTGTCACTATGCCAGACAGAGCTGCATTATTCGAAACGAAACATAGGGAACCTGCATTCTGTCACTATGCCAGGCAGAGCTGCATTATTCTAAAAAAAACAGGGAACCTGCCTTCTGTCACTATGCCAGGCAGAGCTGCTTTATTCTAAACAAAACATAGGGAACCTGCATTCTGTCACTACGTCAGGCAGAGCTGCTTTATTCAAAACAAAACATAGGAAACCTGCATTCTGTCACAATGCCAGGCAGAGCTGCTTATTTCAAAACAAAACATAGGAAATCTGCTTTCTGTCACTATGCCAGGCAGAGCTGCATTATTCAAAACTACACATAGGAAACTTGCATTCTGTCACTATGCCAGGCAGAGCTGCATTATTCTAAACAAAACTTAGGGAACCTGCATTCTGTCACTATGCCAGACAGAGCTGCATTATTCAAAACTACACATAGGAAACCTGCATTCTGTCACTATGCCAGGCAGAGCTGCTTTATCCAAAAAAAAACATAGGAAAGCTGCATTCTGTCACTATGCCAGGCAGAGCTGCTTTATTCAAAATAAAACATAGGAAAGCTGCATTCTGTCACTATGCCAGGCAGAGCTGCATTATTCAAAACAAAACATAGGAAAGCTGCATTCTGTCACTATGCCAGGCAGAGCTGCTTTATTCAAAACAAAACATAGGAAAGCTGCATTCTGTCACTATGTCAGGCAGAGCTGCATTATTCAAACCAAACATAGGAAACCTGCATTCTGTCACTATGCCAGGCAGAGCTGCATTATTCAAAACAACACAAAGGAAACCTGCATTCTGTCACTATGCCAGACAGAGCTGCATTATTCAAAACAAATATCGGAAACCTGCATTCTGTCACTATGCCAGGCAGAGCTGCTTTATTCAAAACAAAACATAGGAAACCTGCATTCTGTCACTATGCCAGGCAGAGCTGCATCATTCAAAACAACACAAAGGAAACCTGCATTCTGTCACTATGCCAGACAGAGCTGCATTATTCAAAACAACACATAGGAAACCTGCATTCTGTCACTATGCCAGGCAGAGCTGCATTATTCAAAACAAATATAGGAAACCTGCATTCTGTCACTATGCCAGGCAGAGCTGCTTTATTCAAAACAAAACATAGGAAACCTGCATTCGGTCACTATGCCAGGCAGAGCTGCATTATTCAAAACAACACATAGGAAACCTGCCTTCTGTCACAATGCCAGGCAGAGCTGCATTATTCCAAACAACACATAGGAAACCTGCATTCTGTCACTATGCCAGGCAGAGCTGCATTATTCTAAACAATACATAGGAAACCTGCATTCTGTCACTATGTCAGGCAGAGCTGATGTATTCAAAACAAAACATAGGAAAGCTGCAATCTGTCACTATGCCAGACAGAGCTGCATTATTCAAAACAACACAAAGGAAACCTGCATTCTGTCACTTTGACAGACAGAGCTGCATTATTCAAAACAATACATAGGAAACCTGCATTCTGTCACTATGTCAGGCAGAGCTGATGTATTCAAAACAAAACATAGGAAAGCTGCAATCTGTCACTATGCCAGACAGAGCTGCATTATTCAAAACAACACAAAGGAAACCTGCATTCTGTCACTTTGACAGACAGAGCTGCATTATTCAAAACAATACATAGGAAACCTGCATTCTGTCACTATGTCAGGCAGAGCTGATGTATTCAAAACAAAACATAGGAAAGCTGCAATCTGTCACTATGCCAGACAGAGCTGCTTTATTCAAAACAACACATAGGAAAGCTGCATTCTGTCACTATGCCAGGCAGAGCTGCATTATTCAAAACAACACAAAGGAAACCTGCATTCTGTCACTTTGACAGACAGAGCTGCATTATTCAAAACAATACATAGGAAACCTGCATTCTGTCACTATGTCAGGCAGAGCTGATGTATTCAAAACAAAACATAGGAAAGCTGCAATCTGTCACTATGCCAGACAGAGCTGCTTTATTCAAAACAACACATAGGAAAGCTGCATTCTGTCACTATGCCAGGCAGAGCTGCTTCATTGAAAACAAATATAGGAAACCTGCATTCTGTCTCTATGCCAGACAGAGCTGCATTATTCAAAACAACACAAGGGAAACCTGCATTCTGTCACTATGCCAGACAGAGCTGCATTATTCAAAACAACACAAAGGAAACCTGCATTCTGTCACTATGCCAGGCAGAGCTGCATTATTCAAAACAACACAAAGGAAACCTGCATTCTGTCACGATGCCAGACAGAGCTGCATTATTCAAAACAACACATAGGAAACCTGCATTCTGTCACTATGCCAGACAGAGCTGCATTATTCAAAACAACACATAGGAAACCTGCCTTCTGTCACAATGCCAGGCAGAGCTGCATTATTCAAAACAACACATAGGAAACCTGCATTCTGTCACTATGCCAGGCAGAGCTGCATTATTCAAAACAAAACATAGGAAACCTGCATTCTGTCACTATGCCAGGCAGAGCTGCTTTATTCAAAACAAAACATAAGGAAACAGCATTCTGTCACTATGCCAGGCAGAGCTGCATTATTCAAAACAAAACATAGGAAAGCTGCATTCTGTCACTATGCCAGGCAGAGCTGCTTTATTCAAAACAAAACATAGGAAAGCTGCATTCTGTCACTATGCCAGTTCGAGCTGCTTAATTCAAAACAAAACATAGGAAAGCTGCATTCTGTCACTATGCCAGGCAGAGCTGCTTTATTCAAAACAAAACATAGGAAAGCTGCATTCTGTCACTATGCCAGGCAGAGCTGCTTCATTCAAAACAAAACATAGGAAACCTGCATTCTGTCACTATGCCAGGCAGAGCTGCTTCATTCAAAACAAAACATAGGAAACCTGCATTCTGTCACTATGCCGGACAGAGCTGCATTATTCAAAACAAAACATAGGAAAGCTGCATTCTGTCACTATGTCAGGCAGAGCTGAATTATTCAAAACAACACATAGGAAAGCTGCAAACTCTCACTATGCCAGACAGAGCTGCATTATTCAAAACAAAACATAGGAAACCTGCATTCTGTCACTATGCCAGGCAGAGCTGCTTCATTCAAAACAAAACATAGGAAACCTGCATTCTGTCACTATGCCAGACAGAGCTGCATTATTCAAAACAACACAAAGGAAACCTGCATTCTGTCACTTTGCCAGACAGAGCTGCATTATTCAAAACAAAACATAGGAAACCTGCATTCTGTCACTATGCCAGGCAGAGCTGCTTCATTCAAAACAAAACATAGGAAACCTGCATTCTGTCACTATGCCAGACAGAGCTGCATTATTCAAAACAACACAAAGGAAACCTGCATTCTGTCACTATGCCAGACAGAGCTGCATTATTCAAAACAACACAAAGGAAACCTGCATTCTGTCACTTTGCCAGACAGAGCTGCATTATTCAAAACAAAACATAGGAAACCTGCATTCTGTCACTATGCCAGACAGAGCTGCTTTATTCAAAACAAAACATAGGAAAGCTGCAATCTCTCACTATGCCAGACAGAGCTGCATTATTCAAAACAAAACATAGGAAAGCTGCATTCTGTCACTTTGCCAGACAGAGCTGCTTTATTCAAAACAATACATAGGAAAACTGCATTCTGTCACTATGTCAGGCAGAGCTGCTTTATTCAAAACAACACATAGGAAAGCAGCAATCTGTCACTATGCCAGACAGAGCTGCATTATTTAAAACAAAACATAGGAAAGCTGCAATCTGTCACTATGTCAGACAGAGCTGCATTATTCAAAACAAAACATAGGAAAGCTGCATTCTGTCATTATGCCAGGCAGAGCTGCATTATTCTAAACAAAACAAAGGAAAGCTGCATTCTGTCATTATGCCAGGCAGAGCTGCATTATCCAAAACAAAACAAAGGAAAGCTGCATTCTGTCATTATGTCAGACAGAGCTGCATTATTCAAAACAAAACATAGGAAAGCTGCATTCTGTCATTATGCCAGGCAGAGCTGCATTATTCAAAACAAAACATAGGAAAGCTGCATTCTGTCATTATGTCAGACAGAGCTGCATTATTCAAAACAAAACATAGGAAAGCTGCATTCTGTCATTATGCCAGGCAGAGCTGCATTATTCTAAACAAAACATAGGAAAGCTGCATTCTGTCATTATGCCAGGCAGAGCTGCATTATTCTAAACAAAACATAGGAAAGCTGCATTCTGTCATTATGCCAGGCAGAGCTGCATTATTCAAAACAAAACATAGGAAAGCTGCAATCTCTCACTATGCCAGACAGAGCTGCTTTATTCAAAACAAAACATAGGAAAGCTGCAATCTGTCACTATGTCAGACAGAGCTGCTTTATTCAAAACAAAACATAGTAAAGCTGCATTCTGTCACTTTGCCAGATAGAGCTGCTTTATTCAAAACAAAACATAGGAAAGCTGCAATCTGTCACTATGCCAGACAGAGATGCATAATTCAAAACAAAACAAAGGAAACCTGCATCCTGTCACAATGCCAGGCAGAGCTGCATTATTCAAAACAAAACATAGGAACGCTGCATTCGGTCACCATGCCAGGCAGAGCTGCTTTATTCAAAACAAAACATAGGAAAGCTGCATTCTGTCACTATGCCAGGCAGAGCTGTATTATTCAAAACAAAACATAGGAAAGATGCATTCTGTCACTATGCCAGGCAGAGCTGCTTTATTCAAAACAACACAAAGGAAACCTGCATTCTGTCACGATGCCAGACAGAGCTGCATTATTCAAAACAAAACATAGGAAACCTGCATTCTGTCACTATGCCAGGCAGAGCTGCTTCATTCAAAACAAAACATAGGAAACCTGCATTCTGTCACTATGCCGGACAGAGCTGCATTATTCAAAACAAAACATAGGAAACCTGCATTCTGTCACTATGCCAGGCAGAGCTGCTTCATTCAAAACAAAACATAGGAAACCTGCATTCTGTCACTATGCCAGGCAGAGCTGCTTCATTCAAAACAAAACATAGGAAACCTGCATTCTGTCACTATGCCGGACAGAGCTGCATTATTCAAAACAACACAAAGGAAACCTGCATTCTGTCACTTTGCCAGACAGAGCTGCATTATTCAAAACAAAACATAGGAAACCTGCATTCTGTCACGATGCCAGGCAGAGCTGCTTCATTCAAAACAACACATAGGAAACCTGCATTCTGTCACTATGCCGGACAGAGCTGCGTTATTCAAAACAACACAAAGGAAACCTGCATTCTGTCACTATGCCAGGCAGAGTTGCTTCATTCAAAACAAAACATAGGAAAGCTGCATTTTGTCACTATGCCAGACAGAGCTGCATTATTCAAAACAAAACATAGGAAACCTCCATTCTGTCACAATGCCAGGCAGAGCTGCTTTATTCAAAACAACACATAGGAAACCTGCATTCTGTCACTACGCCGGACAGAGCTGCTTCATTCAAAACAAAACATAGGAAAGCTGCATTCTGTCACTATGCCAGGCAGAGCTGCATTATTCCAAACAACACATAGGAAACCTGCATTCTGTCACTATGCCAGACAGAGCTGCATTATTCAAAACAAAACATAGGAAAGCTGCATTCTGTCACTATGCCAGGCAGAGCTGCATTATTCCAAACAACACATAGGAAACCTGCATTCTGTCACTATGCCAGGCAGAGCTGCATTATTCAAAATAAAACATAGGAAAGCTGCATTCTGTCACTTTGCCAGACAGAGCTGCATTATTCAAAACAACACAAAGGAAACCTGCATTCTGTCACTATGCCAGGCAGAGCTGCATTATTCCAAACAACACATAGAAAACCTGCATTCTGTCACTATGCCAGGCAGAGCTGCATTATTCAAAACAAAACATAGGAAACCTCCATTCTGTCACAATGCCAGGCAGAGCTGCATTATTCAAAACAACACAAAGGAAACCTGCATTCTGTCACTATGCCAGGCAGAGCTGCATTATTCAAAACAAAACATAGGAAACCTCCATTCTGTCACAATGCCAGGCAGAGCTGCTTTATTCAAAACAACACATAGGAAACCTGCATTCTGTCACTACGCCGGACAGAGCTGCTTTATTCAAAACAACACAAAGGAAACCTGCATTCTGTCACTATGCCAGGCAGAGCTGCTTCATTCAAAACAAAACATAGGAAAGCTGCATTCTGTCACTATGCCAGACAGAGCTGCATTATTCAAAACAAAACATAGGAAAGCTGCATTCTGTCACTATGCCAGGCAGAGCTGCATTATTCCAAACAACACATAGGAAACCTGCATTCTGTCACTATGCCAGGCAGAGCTGCATTATTCAAAATAAAACATAGGAAAGCTGCATTCTGTCACTTTGCCAGACAGAGCTGCATTATTCAAAACAACACAAAGGAAACCTGCATTCTGTCACTATGCCAGGCAGAGCTGCATTATTCAAAACAACACAAAGGAAACCTGCATTCTGTCACTATGCCAGGCAGAGCTGCATTATTCAAAACAACACATAGGAAACCTGCATTCTGTCACTATGCCAGGCAGAGCTGCTTTATTCAAAACAACACATAGGAAACCTGCATTCTGTCACTATGCCAGGCAGAGCTGCATTATTCAAAACAACACATAGGAAACCTGCATTCTGTCACTATGCCAGGCAGAGCTGCATTATTCAAAACAAAACATAGGAAAGCTGCATTCTGTCACTATGCCAGGCAGAGCTGCTTTATTCAAAACAACACATAGGAAACCTGCCTTCTGTCACAATGCCAGGCAGAGCTGCATTATTCAAAACAAAACATAGGAAAGCTGCAATCTGTGACTATGCCAGGCAGAGCTGCATTATTCAAAACAAAACATAGGAAAGCTGCATTCGGTCACCATGCCAGGCAGAGCTGCTTTATTCAAAATAAAACAGAGGAAACCTGCATTCTGTCACTATGCCAGGCAGAGCTGCTTTATTCAAAACAAAACATAGGAAAGCTGCATTCTGTCACTATGCCAGTTAGAGCTGCTTAATTCAAAACAAAACATAGGAAACCTGCATTCTGTCACTATGCCAGGCAGAGCTGCATTATTCAAAACAACACATAGGAAACCTGCATTCTGTCACTATGCCAGGCAGAGCTGCTTTATTCAAAACAACACAAAGGAAACCTGCATTCTGTCACTATGCCAGACAGAGCTGCATTATTCAAAACAAAACATAGGAAACCTGCATTCTGTCACTATGCCAGGCAGAGCTGCTTCATTCAAAACAAAACATAGGAAACCTGCATTCTGTCACTATGCCAGGCAGAGCTGCATTATTCAAAACAACACAAAGGAAACCTGCATTCTGTCACTATGCCAGGCAGAGCTGCATTATTCAAAACAACACAAAGGAAACCTGCATTCTGTCACTTTGCCAGACAGAGCTGCATTATTCAAAACAAAACATAGGAAAGCTGCATTCTGTCACAATGCCAGGCAGAGCTGCTTCATTCAAAACAACACATAGGAAACCTGCATTCTGTCACTATGCCAGGCAGAGCTGCTTCATTCAAAACAAAACATAGGAAACCTGCATTCTGTCACTATGCCAGGCAGAGCTGCTTCATTCAAAACAACACATAGGAAACCTGCATTCTGTCACTATGCCAGGCAGAGCTGCTTCATTCAAAACAAAACATAGGAAACCTGCATTCTGTCACTATGCCAGGCAGAGCTGCTTCATTCAAAACAACACATAGGAAACCTGCATTCTGTCACTATGCCAGACAGAGCTGCATTATTCAAAACAACACAAAGGAAACCTGCATTCTGTCACTTTGCCAGACAGAGCTGCATTATTCAAAACAAAACATAGGAAACCTGCATTCTGTCACTATGCCAGACAGAGCTGCATTATTCAAAACAAAACATAGGAAAGCTGCATTCTGTCACTATGCCAGGCAGAGCTGCATTATTCAAAACAAAACATAGGAAACCTGCATTCTGTCACTATGCCAGACAGAGCTGCATTATTCAAAACAACACATAGGAAAGCTACATTCTGTCACTATGCCAGACAGAGCTGCTTTATTCAAAACAAAACATAGGAAAGCTGCATTCTGTCACTTTGCCAGACAGAGCTGCTTTATTCAAAACAATACATAGGAAAGCTGCATTCTGTCACTTTGCCAGACAGAGCTGCATTATTCAAAACAAAACATAGGAAAGCTGCATTCTGTCACTATGCCAGGCAGAGCTGCATTATTCTAAACAAAACATAGGAAAGCTGCATTCTGTCACTTTGCCAGATAGAGCTGCTTTATTCAAAACAAAACATAGGAAAGCTGCAATCTCTCACTATGCCAGACAGAGCTGCTTTATTCAAAACAAAACATAGGAAACCTGCATTCTGTCACTATGCCAGGCAGAGCTGCATTATTCAAAACAAAACATAGGAAACCTGCATTCTGTCACTTTGCCAGATAGAGCTGCTTTATTCAAAACAAAACATAGGAAAGCTGCAATCTCTCACTATGCCAGACAGAGCTGCTTTATTCAAAACAAAACATAGGAAAGCTGCAATCTCTCACTATGCCAGACAGAGCTGCTTTATTCAAAACAAAACATAGTAAAGCTGCATTCTGTCACTTTGCCAGACAGAGCTGCATTATTTAAAACAAAACATAGGAAAGCTGCATTCTGTCACTATGTCAGGCAGAGCTGCTTTATTCAAAACAAAACATAGGAAACCTGCAATCTGTCACTATGCCAGATAGAGCTGCATTATTCAAAACAAAACATAGGAAAGCTGCAATCTGTCACTATGCCAGACAGAGCTGCTTTATTCAAAACAATACATAGGAAAGCTGCATTCTGTCACTATGCCAGACAGAGCTGCATTATTCAAAACAAAACATAGGAAAGCTGCATTCTGTCACTATGCCAGACAGAGCTGCTTTATTCAAAACAAAACATAGGAAAGCTGCAATCTGTCACTATGCCAGACAGAGCTGCTTTATTCAAAACAATACATAGGAAAGCTGCATTCTGTCACTATGCCAGACAGAGCTGCATTATTCAAAACAAAACATAGGAAAGCTGCATTCTGTCACTATGCCAGACAGAGCTGCTTTATTCAAAACAAAACATAGGAAAGCTGCATTCTGTCATTATGTCAGGCAGAGCTGCATTATTCAAAACAAAACATAGGAAAGCTGCATTCTGTCACTATGCCAGACAGAGCTGCATTATTCAAAACAAAACATAGGAAAGCTGCATTCTGTCACTATGCCAGACAGAGCTGCATTATTCAAAACAAAACATAGGAAAGCTGCATTCTGTCACTATGTCAGACAGAGCTGCATTATTCAAAACAAAACATAGGAAAGCTGCATTCTGTCACTATGCCAGACAGAGCTGCTTTATTCAAAACAAAACATAGGAAAGCTGCATTCTGTCACTATGCCAGGCAGAGCTGCATTATTCAAAACAAAACATAGGAAAGCTGCATTCTGTCACTATGCCAGGCAGAGCTGCATTATTCAAAACAAAACATAGGAAAGCTGCATTCTGTCACTATGCCAGGCAGAGCTGCATTATTCAAAACAAAACATAGGAAACCTGCATTCTGTCACTATGCCAGGCAGAGCTGCTTTATTCAAAACAAAACATAGGAAACCTGCATTCTGTCACTATGCCGGACAGAGCTGCGTTATTCAAAACAACACAAAGGAAACCTGCATTCTGTCACTATGCCGGACAGAGCTGCGTTATTCAAAACAACACAAAGGAAACCTGCATTCTGTCACTATGCCAGGCAGAGCTGCTTCATTCAAAACAAAACATAGGAAAGCTGCATTCTGTCACTATGCCAGACAGAGCTGCATTATTCAAAACAAAACATAGGAAACCTCCATTCTGTCACAATGCCAGGCAGAGCTGCTTTATTCAAAACAACACATAGGAAACCTGCATTCTGTCACTACGCCGGACAGAGCTGCTTTATTCAAAACAACACAAAGGAAACCTGCATTCTGTCACTATGCCGGACAGAGCTGCGTTATTCAAAACAACACAAAGGAAACCTGCATTCTGTCACTATGCCAGGCAGAGCTGCTTCATTCAAAACAAAACATAGGAAAGCTGCATTCTGTCACTATGCCAGACAGAGCTGCATTATTCAAAACAAAACATAGGAAACCTCCATTCTGTCACTACGCCGGACAGAGCTGCTTTATTCAAAACAACACACAGGAAACCTGCATTCTGTCACTATGCCGGACAGAGCTGCGTTATTCAAAACAACACAAAGGAAACCTGCATTCTGTCACTATGCCAGGCAGAGCTGCTTCATTCAAAACAAAACATAGGAAAGCTGCATTCTGTCACTATGCCAGACAGAGCTGCATTATTCAAAACAAAACATAGGAAACCTCCATTCTGTCACTACGCCGGACAGAGCTGCTTTATTCAAAACAACACAAAGGAAACCTGCATTCTGTCACTATGCCGGACAGAGCTGCGTTCTTCAAAACAACACAAAGGAAACCTGCATTCTGTCACTATGCCAGGCAGAGCTGCTTCATTCAAAACAACACATAGGAAAGCTGCATTCTGTCACAATGCCAGACAGAGCTGCATTATTCAAAACAAAACATAGGAAAGCTGCATTCTGTCACTTTGCCAGACAGAGCTGCATTATTCAAAACAACACAAAGGAAACCTGCATTCTGTCACTATGCCAGGCAGAGCTGCTTCATTCAAAACAAAACATAGGAAAGCTGCATTCTGTCACTATGCCAGACAGAGCTGCATTATTCAAAACAAAACATAGGAAAGCTGCATTCTGTCACTTTGCCAGACAGAGCTGCATTATTCAAAACTACACATAGGAAACCTGCATTCTGTCACTATGCCAGGCAGAGCTGCTTTATTCAAAACAAAACATAGGAAAGCTGCATTCTGTCACTATGTCAGGCAGAGCTGAATTATTCAAAACAACACATAGGAAAGCTGCAAACTCTCACTATGCCAGACAGAGCTGCATTATTCAAAACAAAACATAGGAAACCTGCAATCTCTCACTATGCCAGACAGAGCTGCTTTATTCAAAACAATACATAGGAAAGCTGCAATCTCTCACTATGCCAGACAGAGCTGCATTATTCAAAACAAAACATAGGAAACCTGCATTCTGTCACTTTGCCAGACAGAGCTGCTTTATTCAAAACAATACATAGGAAACTGCATTCTGTCACTATGTCAGGCAGAGCTGCTTTATTCAAAACAAAACATAGGAAAGCAGCAATCTGTCACTATGCCAGACAGAGCTGCATTATTCAAAACAAAACATAGGAAAGCTGCAATCTGTCACTTTGCCAGTCAGAGCTGCTTTATTCAAAACAATACATAGGAAACCTCCATTCTGTCACAATGCCAGGCAGAGCTGCATTATTCAAAACAAAACATAGGAAAGCTGCATTCTGTCACTATGCCAGACAGAGCTGCATTATTCAAAACAAAACATAGGAAAGCTGCATTCTGTCACTATGTCAGACAGAGCTGCATTATTCAAAACAAAACATAGGAAAGCTGCATTCTGTCATTATGCCAGGCAGAGCTGCATTATTCAAAACAAAACATAGGAAAGCTGCATTCTGTCATTATGCCAGGCAGAGCTGCTTTATTAAAAACAACAGATTGGACACCTGCATTCTGTCACAATGCCAGGCAGAGCTGTTTTATTCAAAACAACACATAGGAAACCTGCATTCTGTCACTATGCCAGGCAGAGCTGCATTATTCTTAACAAAACATGGGGAACCTGCATTCTGTCACTATGCCAGGCAGAGCTGCTTTATTCAAAACAAAACATCGGAAACCTGCATTCTGTCACTATGCCAGACAGAGCTGCATTATTCAAAACAAAACATAGGAAAGCTGCATTCTGTCACTATGCCAGACAGAGCTGCATTATTCAAAACAAAACATAGGAAAGCTGCATTCTGTCACTATGCCAGGCAGAGCTGCATTATTCAAAACAACACATAGGAAAACAACATTCTGTCACTATGCCAGGCAGAGCTGCATTATTCAAAACAAAACATAGGAAAGCTGCATTCTGTCATTATGCCAGGCAGAGCTGCATTATTCAAAACAAAACAAAGGAAACCTGCATTCTGTCACTATGCCAGGCAGAGCTGCTTTATTCAAAACAACACATAGGAAACCTGCATTCTGTCACTATGCCAGGCAGAGCTGCATTATTCAAAACAAAACAAAGGAAAGCTGCATTCTGTAACTATGCCAGGCAGAGCTGCTTTATTCAAAACAACAGATTGGAAACCTGCATTCTGTCACAATGCCAGGCAGAGCTGTTTTATTCAAAACAACACATAGGAAACCTGCATTCTGTCACTATGCCAGGCAGAGCTGCTTCATTCAAAACAAAACTTAGGAAACCTGCATTCTGTCACTATGCCAGGCAGAGCTGCATTATTCTAAACAAAACATGGGGAACCTGCATTCTGTCACTATGCCAGACAGAGCTGCTTTATTCAAAACAAAACATCGGAAACCTGCATTCTGTCACTATGCCAGGCAGAGCTGCATTATTCAAAACAAAACATAGGAAACCTGCATTCTGTCACTATGCCAGGCAGAGCTGCATTATTCAAAACAACACATAGGAAAACAACATTCTGTCACTATGCCAGGCAGAGCTGCTTTATTCAAAACAAAACATAGGGAACCTGCATTCTGTCACTATGCCAGGCAGAGCTGCATAATTCTTAACAAAACATAGGGAACCTGCATTCTGTCACTATGCCAGGCAGAGCTGCGTTATTCAAAACAACACATAGGAAACCTGCATTCTGTCACTATGCCAGGCAGAGCTGCATTATTCAAAACAAAACATAGGAAACCTGCATTCTGTCACTATGCCAGGCAGAGCTGCATTTTTCAAAACAAAACATAGGAAACCTGCATTCTGTCACTATGCCATGCAGAGCTGCATTATTCAAAACAAAACATAGGAAACCTGCATTCTGTCACTATGCCAGGCAGAGCTGCATTATTCAAAACAAAACATAGGAAACCTGCATTCTGTCACTATGCCAGGCAGAGCTGCTTTATTCAAAACAAAACATAGGAAAGCTGCATTCTGTCACTATGCCAGGCAGAGCTGCATTATTCAAAACAAAACATCGGAAACCTGCATTCTGTAACTATGCCAAGCAGAGCTGCATTATTCAAAACAAAACATAGGAAACCTGCATTCTGTCACTATGCCAGGCAGAGCTGCATTATTCAAAACAACACATAGGAAACCTGCATTCTGTCACTATGCCAGGCAGAGCTGCATTATTCTTAACAAAACATAGGGAACCTGCATTCTGTCACTATGCCAGGCGGAGCTGCATTATTCAAAACTACGCATAGGAAACCTGCATTCTGTCACTATGCCAGGCAGAGCTGCATTATTCAAAACAAAACATAGGAAACCTGCATTCTGTCACTATGCCAGGCAGAGCTGCATTATTCAAAACAACACATAGGAAACCTGCATTCTGTCACTATGCCGGACAGAGCTGCGTTATTCAAAACAAAACATAGGAAACCTGCATTCTGTCACTATGCCAGGCAGAGCTGATTTATTCAAAACAAAACATAGGAAACCTGCATTCTGTCACTATGCCAGGCAGAGCTGCATTATTCAAAACAAAACATAGGAAACCTGCATTCTGTCACTATGCCAGGCAGAGCTGCTTTATTCAAAATAAAACATAGGAAAGCTGCATTCTGTCACTATGCCAGGCAGAGCTGCATTATTCAAAACAACACATAGGAAAGCTGCATTCTGTCACTATGCCAGGCAGAGCTGCTTTATTCAAAACAAAACATAGGAAAGCTGCATTCTGTCACTATGCCAGGCAGAGCTGCATTATTCAAAACAAAACATAAGAAACCTGCATTCTGTCACTATGCCAGGCAGAGCTGCTTTATTCAAAATAAATCATAGGAAAGCTGCATTCTGTCACTATGCCAGGCAGAGCTGCATTATTCAAAACAAAACATCGGAAAGCTCGTTCTGTCACTATGCCAGACAGAGCTGCATTATTCAAAACAACACATAGGAAACCTGCATTCTGTCACTATGCCAGGCAGAGCTGCATTATTCAAAACAACACATCGGAAACCTGCATTTTGTCACTATGCCGGACAGAGCTGCGTTATTCAAAACAAAACATAGGAAACCTGCATTCTGTCACTATGCCAGGCAGAGCTGCTTCATTCAAAACAAAACATAGGAAAGCTGCATTCTGTCACTATGCCAGGCAGAGCTGATTTATTCAAAACAAAACATAGGAAACCTGCATTCTGTCACTATGCCAGGCAGAGCTGCTTCATTCAAAACAAAACATAGGAAACCTGCATTCTGTCACTATGCCAGACAGAGCTGCATTATTCAAAACAAAACATAGGAAAGCTGCATTCTGTCACTATGCCAGGCAGAGCTGCATTATTCAAAACAAAACAAAGGAAACCTGCATTCTGTCACTATGCCAGGCAGAGCTGCTTTATTCAAAACAACACATAGGAAACCTGCATTCTGTCACTATGCCAGGCAGAGCTGCTTTATTCAAAACAAAACATAGGAAAGCTGCATTCTGTCACTATGCCAGGCAGAGCTGCTTTATTCAAAACAAAACAAAGGAAAGCTGCATTCTGTCACTATGCCAGGCAGAGCTGCATTATTCAAAACAAAACATAGGGAACCTGCATTCTGTCACGATGCCAGGCAATGCTGCATTATTCAAAACAACACATAGGAAACCTGCCTTCTGTCACAATGCCAGGCAGAGCTGCTTTATTCTAAACAAAACAAAGGAAAGCTGCATTCTGTCACTATGCCAGGCAGAGCTGCATTATTCAAAACAAAACATAGGAAACCTGCATTCTGTCACTATGCCAGGCAGAGCTGCATTATTCTAAACGAAACATAGGGAACATGCATTCTGTCACGATGCCAGGCAGAGCTGCTTTATTCAAAACAACACATAGGAAACCTGCCTTCTGTCACAATGCCAGGCAGAGCTGCTTTATTCTAAACAAAACAAAGGAAAGCTGCATTCTGTCACTATGCCAGGCAGAGCTGCATTATTCAAAACAAAACATAGGAAACCTGCATTCTGTCACTATGCCAGACAGAGCTGCATTATTCAAAACAAAACAAAGGAAACCTGCATTCTGTCACTATGCCAGGCAGAGCTGCATTATTCAAAACAAAACATAGGAAAGCTGCATTCTGTCATTATGCCAGACAGAGCTGCATTATTCAAAACAAAACAAAGGAAACCTGCATTCTGTCACTATGCCAGGCAGAGCTGCTTTATTCAAAACAACACATAGGAAACCTGCATTCTGTCACTATGCCAGGCAGAGCTGCTTTATTCAAAACAAAACATAGGAAAGCTGCATTCTGTCACTATGCCAGGCAGAGCTGCTTTATTCAAAACAAAACAAAGGAAAGCTACATTCTGTCACTATGCCAGGCAGAGCTGCTTTATTCAAAACAACACATAGGAAACCTGCCTTCTGTCACAATGCCAGGCAGAGCTGCTTTATTCTAAACAAAACAAAGGAAACCTGCATTCTGTCACTATGCCAGGCAGAGCTGCATTATTCAAAACAAAACATAGGAAACCTGCATTCTGTCACTATGCCAGGCAGAGCTGCATTATTCGAAACGAAACATCGGGAACCTGCATTCTGTCACTATGCCAGGCAGAGCTGCATTATTCAAAACAAAACATAGGGAACCTGCATTCTGTCACGATGCCAGGCAATGCTGCATTATTCAAAACAACACATAGGAAACCTGCCTTCTGTCACAATGCCAGGCAGAGCTGCTTTATTCTAAACAAAACAAAGGAAACCTGCATTCTGTCACTATGCCAGGCAGAGCTGCATTATTCAAAACAAAACATAGGAAACCTGCATTCTGTCACTATGCCAGGCAGAGCTGCATTATTCGAAACGAAACATCGGGAACCTGCATTCTGTCACTATGCCAGGCAGAGCTGCTTTATTCAAAACAACACATAGGAAACCTGCCTTCTGTCACAATGCCAGGCAGAGCTGCTTTATTCTAAACAAAACAAAGGAAAGCTGCATTCTGTCACTATGCCAGGCAGAGCTGCATTTTTCAAAACAAAACATAGGAAACCTGCATTCTGTCACTATGCCAGGCAGAGCTGCATTATTCTAAACGAAACATAGGGAACCTGCATTCTGTCACGATGCCAGGCAGAGCTGCATTATTCTAAACGAAACATAGGGAACCTGCATTCTGTCACTACGTCAGGCAGAGCTGCTTTATTCAAAACAAAACATAGGAAAGCTGCATTCTGTCACTATGCCAGGCAGAGCTGCATTATTCAAAACAAAACATAGGAAACCTGCATTCTGTCACTTTGCCAAGCAGAGCTGCTTTATTCAAAATAAATCATAGGAAAGCTGCATTCTGTCACTATGCCAGGCAGAGCTGCATTATTCAAAACAAAACATAGGAAACCTGCATTCTGTCACTTTGCCAGGCAGAGCTGCATTATTCAAAACAAAACATAGGAAACCTGCATTCTGTCACTATGCCAGGCAGAGCTGCATTATTCAAAACAAAACATAGGAAACCTGCATTCTGTCACTTTGCCAAGCAGAGCTGCTTTATTCAAAATAAATCATAGGAAAGCTGCATTCTGTCACTATGCCAGGCAGAGCTGCATTATTCAAAACAAAACATAGGAAACCTGCATTCTGTCACTATGCCAGGCAGAGCTGCATTATTCAAAACAAAACATAGGAAACCTGCATTCTGTCACTTTGCCAGGCAGAGCTGCATTATTCAAAACAAAACATAGGAAACCTGCATTCTGTCTCTATGCCAGGCAGAGCTGCATTATTCAAAACAAAACATAGGAAACCTGCATTCTGTCACTTTGCCAGGCAGAGCTGCATCATTCAAAACAAAACATAGGAAACCTGCATTCTGTCACTATGCCAGACAGAGCTGCATTATTCAAAACAATACATAGGAAACCTGCATTCTGTCACTATGCCAGGCAGAGCTGCATCATTCAAAACAAAACATAGGAAACCTGCATTCTGTCACTATGCCAGGCAGAGCTGCTTCATTCAAAACAAAACATAGGAAACCTGCATTCTGTCCCTATGCCAGTGTAAACACCGTGCAACTAGGCCAAGGAGGGTCCTAGCTGAGGCGGAAGGTCTCAGCGTGTTTGCCTTAACAGCCAGCTAAAAGATGGTCCTCGCAGTCTCCATTATAATAATGGGGTCTGGCTACAGCGTCAGCACTAGACCCCTGCCTCGGTTAGCAGCGGCGATGGCGGATGAGGCAGTCGAGGTAATGCACGCTTAAACAGTTGATGATTATTTCACCTTAATTTCGATTTAACTCTTTTTTTGAACTTACCGAATCGACAGAAGTGTTCCCTGTTAATATATCTTGGACTATACGTGTGAATTTTTGTTGAATCAACGATAGAACGTCATTTTTCTTTTTCACCCTTTAACGTTAGCCAATATTGCTAAATTCCCATGGCGGACAAGCGAGCAAGAGAGCAAGGCAAGGCACAAAAAAATCTTTCCTTTTCTTCACTATTACAAGATCCAGATGGCATGGACATAATTTCTATTAATGAACATTCATATGCTCAAGCTGAACTAGTGCTACTGCCCGAATCTATCCCTTCCACTCCTGCTCCGAAAAAGGGAAAGATGGAGCCTTCCCTATCCGAACTGCAAGACAACATCGTGAGGTTGGTAGCGGAAAAATTGAAAGAAAATGCGGACTCTCTAGCTTGTTTGATAAAAAAGAATGCAGACTCGATTGAGTCGTTGAAAGATTTGACAGAATTTCTGGCAAAAGAGGTTCAAACGGTTAAAGATGATGTGACCCTAGTAAAGCAAGTTAATGAGAAGCATGAGGGTAAACTCGCAAAGCTTGACGAAAAAGTAAACGAAATGGAGCGATATCATCGCAGATGGAACTTAAGATTGTATGGACTTGAGGAAAATGAGGGAGAAAATGTGAAGGATCGTGTTATCGACATTTGTAGAGCCATCGTCCCGAGCAAGAACGGCGAGGATTTACAATTCCAAATAGACGTCTCCCACAGGGTCGGCAAAAAGCAAAGTGGAAAAACACGTGCAATCATCACTCGTTTCACCCTGAGGTCTATGCGGGACCTAGTGTGGAAATGCGCCAAGGGCTCCGACTTCCTCAAAAATCACAAGCTCAAGTTCGGTGAAGACCTCACCTCCAAGGATAAGGAGGCACGCAACTGGCTGTGGCCACAGATCGAAAAGGCTCGCAAAGAAGGGAAGAAGGCATTTTTTGTAGGTGCAAATGCCATGATAGATAACAAAGAAGTCAGGGCATGGAATGAAACAGCCTAGACCTGTTTCTCTCTTCTCCCTTCAATTTCAATTTAGATTAGGCCTTCAGTGGGTCTAACATTTGCTTCACTTATACTTTATAGACTTTTTGTTCTCTACTTTATAGGCCCTACTTTTTTTTTTTTTTTTTTTTCCCCCAACTGATTATTGAACTTGATATCAGTATTTGCTTTTTTGAAATTTTATTTTATCATTATATTATTTAATTTATTTTTGTTTGACTGTTCTCTATTTTTCCATTATGACGTTGGTCACTAATCCAAGGTTCGTTTTATATTTGTTAAATTGACATTTGAAGTTAGATGATTCAATTACTATTGAAGTCATGGTTAATAACAGCATTTTCAAAGGTGAAATTCATCTATACTGGTTTTAGTTGTTCAGTTTTTCGACTGGTTCTATATAGTGCTCATTACGGCACTCTCCTTATGTTCATTCAATGTTAGGGGTATTCGTGATCTAATTAAGAGGAAGGCAATTTTCTTATTTTTTTTTTTTTCTTTTTTTCCCCAACTGATTATTGAACTTGATATCAGTATTTGCTTTTTTGAAATTTTATTTTATCATTATATTATTTAATTTATTTTTGTTTGACTGTTCTCTATTTTTCCATTATGACGTTGGTCACTAATCCATGGTTCGTTTTATATTTGTTAAATTGACATTTGAAGTTAGATGATTCAATTCAATTACTATTGAAGTCATGGTTCATAACAGCATTTTCAAAGGTGAAATTCATCTATACTGGTTTTAGTTGTTCAGTTTTTCGACTGGTTCTATATAGTGCTCATTACGGCACTCTCCTTATGTTCATTCAATGTTAGGGGTATTCGTGATCTAATTAAGAGGAAGGCAATTTTCTTATTTTGCAAAAATCTAAAGGCTGATTTTTATTTTCTTCAAGAAACCCATGCTTTACTTTCAGACCTCAAATTTTGGAGAACTCAATGGGGGAATGACCTCTGGATGTCTTACGGTGACAGCAATTCTGCTGGGGTGGCAATTTTAAAAGGCTCATTTAAAGGAAGGGTTTGTAAGAGCATATGTGACAACTTTGGAAGATGGCTAATACTTGCTGTGGAACTTATGAACAATATTTTTATTTTGGGTAACATTTATGGTTACAGTGGTACTGTGAGAAACAGGAATTTATTTGAAGAATTTGAAGAACACATTCTGGCTCTGACTAATACCTTTATTAATGCTAAACTTATACTTGGAGGAGATTGGAATTCTATTAGTGACCCCCATAAAGACTGTTTCCCACCAAGACCCATAGCAGGTTCTTATGGTGAATTTAGAAACTTATGTTTACACTTAAATTGTTGTGATATATGGAGAACAAAAAACCCTTTGCAAACACAGTTCACATGGAATAACAAAGATATGTCTAGAAAATCGAGGATTGATTTTTGGATTGTGTCAAATGAGCTAATTGACAAGGTGTCAGACACTGAAATTAATCCATCAATTCTGTCAGACCATAAGGTAATCTCTCTATCTTTGCAAATTGGTGATTCTAAAAATGCACAAAAGTTCAACATGTGGAAATTTAATAATAGTCTCTTGAAAGATTCTGTGTTTATGGAAACAGTAAAAGGTATTATCATTGATAATTGGAATAAGGCTCAGGAAGAACAAATTTTTGGAAAACACTGGGAATATACTAAATTTCAAATTCGAAACATTGCAATTATGAGAGGAAAAGAAATAGCCAGCGTAAAGAGAAGTCAACAGGAAAAAGTTCTTAAGGAGATAATAGCCATTTTTGAAAAAGATTCAATGTGTCAAATGGATGTTGAAAAATTGTCTGATCTACAGCTGCAGTTAGACCATATATATGAGAATTTGGCGCGAGGTGCCTTTGTTCGTTCCAGACGTAAATGGCTGGAACAAGGTGAAAAGAACACTAAATACTTTCATAGCTTAGAAAAGAGAAATGCTATCATTAACAGCATACACAAATTAAAAATCAATCACTCAATTTCTGAAAATGCCCAAGAGATATCTTATTTTGTTGAGGGATTCTATAGTAATTTATATACAGAGTCAGACACAAATTGTAATGCACTCCCTTTTTTATCGTCCTTGGGAAACATCAGGCAAATAAACCAGGGACAAAAAAGTCTATGTGACCAAATTATATCATTGGATGAAGTTAAGAAAAGTATTACTCGACTTAAAAACAATAAATCCCCGGGTAATGATGGGCTTACAGGTGAATTATATAAAGAGTTACAAGATCACATTGCTGAATTCCTGTTGCAAGTGTTTAAAGAAGCTATCGAGATTGGAAAACTCCCTACATCTATGTGCCAAGGCTTGATTACCTTGATTCCTAAGCCCAATAAAGATTGCTTATTGATTGAAAACTGGAGGCCCATCACTCTAATTAACAACGATGCAAAAATATTTGCACACATTTTTGCCCAACGTCTTAAACTTTGTCTTCCATCAATTATAGATGACTGCCAGTCTGGGTTCATGAAAGGTAGACATATCAGCAATAATATTAGATTAATTTTAGATTTAATTGATTATCGAGAATATTTGACCGACAGCAGTTTCATTTTATTTATTGATGTATATAAAGCCTTTGATACAGTACGGCATAATACCTTATTTGATATCTTAGAGTTGATGGGGTTTGGTCCTCTCTTTATAAAGACAATTAAAACTTTATATAATGACTGTAATAGTTCAGTTAAACTCCCAGGTGGTACCACTCATAGATTTAATATTTCTAGAGGCATAAAGCAAGGTGACCCTGCTGCTCCATTTTTATTTATTTTAGTTATGGAAATTTTGACCCTCCATTTATTTAACAATCCTTTTCATGGTATTAATATCTCTGGTAAGGAAATAAAATGTTGCCAATTGGCTGATGACACAGCAATTTTTCTCAAGGATGAAATGCAGATTCAAATGGTCATTAACTGTATCAAGGAATTTTCAAATATATCTGGTTTGCACTTAAATATAAATAAATGTGTTCTCTTCCCGTTAAAAGATAATTATCTTGTCACTGAGCTCGAAGGCATTCCTGTTTCAGAGAAGGTCACTTATCTTGGTATTGACATCTCCAAAGATCAGACAGAAAGAGTTAACTGCAATTTTCAACCTCTTATCCCTAAAATTAAAAAAAGGTTTAGTTCATGGTTGATGAGAGACCTTTCTATCAAAGGACGCATACTACTGTCTAAAACAGAAGGCTTGTCTCGTTTAGTTTATCCTGCTAGAGTTCTCGAAACCCCAAAATCCTTTATAAGAGAAATAGACTCATCCTTATTTAATTTCATTTGGAAAAACAAACCACATTATCTTAATAGACAAGTACTTAGTAACCCTTATGATTGTGGTGGACTAAATGCACTAGATTTTCGCTCCTCTAATATAATGTTTAAAATCAATTGGATAAAAGACTATATAAAAAACAAGAACAAGATATGGTATCTTATTCCAAACTTAATCTTCCAAAAAGTTGGTGGTTTAGAATTTCTTCTTCATTGTAATTTTCATGTCAATAAGCTCCCCATAAAACTGTCTAACTTTCATAAGCAAGTCCTCCTCTGTTGGCTTTTGACCTACACTCACAACTTCTCACCTCACAAACAGATGATTTGGAACAACAACCTCATCACTTTCAAAAAGAAATCTATTTTTTTTGAAAACTGGGTTTGTAATAACATCTTGTTTATTTCTCAGTTAACTAATAATCAAGGTTTTTTCCTTACATATACTGAATTCCTAAATAAGTTTGCCATCCCAATACAACCGAGAGAATACAGTATTGTATTTGATGCTATTCCGAATGGTTTCTTAAGAATACTACCTCAAGCTCCCTGTGAGCAGTCTACACACATGTCTAGTAGTATATTTCTTAATGGAGTAAACATTAGAGATAGAAAATGTAACAATAAATGGTTAAGACAGATAATACAGATACCTGTTACTCCAAGGTGTAAAAGCTATTGGAATGGCTTTTTTGTTGATATTGATTGGGATAAGGTTTGGCTTGGCTCTCGTGAATATGTACTAAATAACAAAGTCAAAGAAATTTCTTTTAAAATATTACATTTGATTTACCCCACAAACACACTTTTACAAAGATATAAAACTGATCTATCAGATATATGTGCTTTTTGTGGTACTGCATCTGAATCCATTTTTCATCTATTTTATGAATGTTTTTTCACAAGGTTTTTTTGGTATGAGATTGAGCATATGTGTTGTGAGGTATGGTCTACTCCTGTTTCCTTTAGTATGAAGGATATTTTGATTTTCTTTAAAAGAGATGACTTGTGTGAACCATATATCTTTATTTTGAATCTTTTTATTGTTTTAGGAAAATACCACATTCACACTTGTAAATGGGGGAGGAGGAAACCCTCATTTGTTGCCTTTAAAAATGAAGTAAAAATATATATGAACTCTCTTGAAGGACTAAAAAGCCGCAAAGCTAAAAGGACAATTTCTCTGCTGACAATGTATTTTCTTTCCTCTTTCAGTTGACTGGTCTGTTGTCTGATTCTCTGCCCCTTTTGTAATGCATTGAATAATATTTGAATTTCTAATTAAAAAAAAAAAAAAAAAAAAACAAAAAAAAAAAAAACTAGACCCCTGCCTCAGGCCTCACATGATGACGTCGTTCACGTTCTGCTTTTAAATGGCCTGAGACGTGCCTATCGGATGCTGCAGCCCTAATATCTTAGTGGTTACAATATATCTGACTCCATATCAAATTTATCTGACTCCATATCAAATTTAAGATACAAATTTGTTGTTGCAATCTTTTGCGGTTATCATGCGTTTGCATAAATATGTTCGAATTTTAATTCGTCAATTTATTACCCAATTTGGAGCTCTGTTGTGCATCGGACCCATAACAGGTTTATACCCTACTCCGCCGGACCAAAACCATCTGAACTATCCAATCCGGCGAAAGAACTCAGAGGCTGGCAGCCTATTAAGCCAGTAATTTGACATAGCCTCGCTATGACTAGGGATTACTGGGGCCCACAGCGAGCAACTACAGAGGCATAACGGAAAACCATCGTTCAGAGGCCTTGCGTCTTTTAAGATTTCCGCCTAAAAATATAAACGGAATCTTGCTCGAAGCCAATATTAATAGCGTCATGCACAGCATGGAAAATCCACCTTATAACGCAGATGCCAAGCGTGTTGATCAGGCACGCGATTACGGTCTACGTTACTCAATTGGGATCCAGGAGTCCGAACCGGTAGGTATGCGTTTGTCCAAAGTCAGAAACACACCACAGATGCGAATATCAATTTATTTCGCCAGGCAGGCACAAGCTTAAATCATAAGACCTAATTACATCGTTACAGAAAAGAGAAAAGAAGTCAATTCATACCTGGCGCAGCCCAAAACTACACACATACACAACGTATATGCGGGAAGGATGAATACAAGCTTCCTCGACTTCTCTGTTTCCCCCTCTTTTATGCCCAAACTCCAGACTGCTTCCTATGGCGGGGTCATAGGTCGTTTTGGGTCATTTGAGCCAAGAATTCCGGAGGGGCTTTGGGAGGAGACATGACCACAAAGAAAACTGAAGCATAATTCTCCCGTAAAGTTATTGAAGGAGGGTACGGCACAAGTCCAATTCCTTTGAAATATTCCCTATGAGATTTCAGAAATTACGAGGATTAAAATGATACCAAACACAACCTACTTGCGTTAGAGTTGGTCATGAAACGTCCGACACAATACCGAATTACAAGAATAATCTGCATTAAGGCTATTATTCCATTCTTAACCTTCAGTATAGCAAAATACACATTATTCTGTGACATTGTGAGTGAGATTAGTGTTTTACTCAGGAAATTGAAAGTCTTTTAGAAATATTTTCCTAAACTGTAATGTATTGAAATTGTACGGGTGCAGTTATGTCAGAGTCCATTGGATGGCACTGTGGAGTTGTCCGGCATGAGTGTCGCTGGCCAAAGGCTTGCTGACAGTAGTTTATTTGGAAGATTCCCAGGCATCTGCATTAGCCATGAATCCTGTGGCAAGGTGAGATTGGCGCCCGAGAGTCTGGTTGAGTCCATTCCCATGACCCTGGGGTCATCTGCTAAATGTTGGAGCACGTATCCAAACAACGGTCAAACTGTTGGCGTAATGATGGGGCATATATCTCAACAAGAGTCAAACAGTTGGCGTAATGGTGGGGCACGTATATCAACAAGAGTCAAACTGTTGGAGTAATGATTATGGCGCTAGAAAATCCAGCCAGATGATCCTCTCTGTCTTTCCCGCTTACACCAGACAGAGCTGCATTATTCAAAACAATACATAGGAAACCTGCATTCTGTCACTTTGCCAGGCAGAGCTGCATTATTCAAAACAAAACATAGGAAACCTGCATTCTGTCACTATGCCAGGCAGAGCTGCTTCATTCAAAACAAAACATAGGAAACCTGCATTCTGTCACTATGCCAGACAGAGCTGCATTATTCAAAACAAAACATAGGAAACCTGCATTCTGTCACTATGCCAGGCAGAGCTGCTTCATTCAAAACAAAACATAGGAAACCTGCATTCTGTCACTATGCCAGGCAGAGCTGCTTCATTCAAAACAAAACATAGGAAACCTGCATTCTGTCACTATGCCAGACAGAGCTGCATTATTCAAAACAAAACATAGGAAAGCTGCATTCTGTCACTATGCCAGACAGAGCTGCATTATTCAAAACAAAACATAGGAAACCTGCATTCTGTCACTATGCCAGGCAGAGCTGCTTTATTCAAAACAAAACATAGGAAAGCTGCATTCTGTCATTATGCCAGACAGAGCTGCATTATTCAAAACAAAACATAAGAAACCTGCATTCTGTCACTATGCCAGACAGAGCTGCATTATTCAAAACAAAACATAGGAAACCTGCATTCTGTCACTATGCCAGGCAGAGCTGCATTATTCAAAACAAAACATAAGAAACCTGCATTCTGTCACTATGCCAGGCAGAGCTGCTTTATTCAAAACAAAACAAAGGAAACCTGCATTCTGTCACTATGCCAGGCAGAGCTGCTTTATTCAAAACAACACATAGGAAACCTGCATTCTGTCACTATGCCAGGCAGAGCTGCATTATTCAAAACAAAACATAGGGAACCTGCATTCTGTCACGATGCCAGGCAATGCTGCATTATTCGAAACGAAACATCGGGAACCTGCATTCTGTCACTATGCCAAACAGAGCTGCATTATTCAAAACAAAACATAGGAAAGCTGCATTCTGTCACTATGCCAGGCAGAGCTGCTTTATTCAAAACAAAACATAGGAAAGCTGCATTCTGTCATTATGCCAGACAGAGCTGCATTATTCAAAACAAAACATAGGAAAGCTGCATTCTGTCACTATGCCAGACAGAGCTGCATTATTCAAAACAAAACATAAGAAACCTGCATTCTGTCACTATGCCAGGCAGAGCTGCTTTATTCAAAACAAAACATAGGAAAGCTGCATTCTGTCACTATGCCAGACAGAGCTGCATTATTCAAAACAAAACAAAGGAAACCTGCATTCTGTCACTATGCCAGGCAGAGCTGCTTTATTCAAAACAACACATAGGAAACCTGCATTCTGTCACTATGCCAGGCAGAGCTGCATTATTCAAAACAAAACATAGGGAACCTGCATTCTGTCACGATGCCAGGCAATGCTGCATTATTCGAAACGAAACATCGGGAATCTGCATTCTGTCACTATGCCGGGCAGAGTTGCATTATTCTAAAAAAAACATAGGGAACCTGCCTTCTGTCACTATGCCAGAGAGAGCTGCTTTATTCTCAACAAAACAAAGGAAAGCTGCATTCTGTCACTATGCCAGGCAGAGCTGCTTTATTCAAAACAAAACAAAGGAAAGCTGCATTCCGTCACTATGCCAGGCAGAGCTGCATTATTCAAAACAAAACATAGGGAACCTGCATTCTGTCACGATGCCAGGCAATGCTGCATTATTCGAAACGAAACATCGGGAACCTGCATTCTGTCACTATGCCAAACAGAGTTGCATTATTCTAAAAAAAACATAGGGAACCTGCCTTCTGTCACTATGCCAGAGAGAGCTGCTTTATTCTAAACAAAACAAAGGAAAGCTGCATTCTGTCACTACGTCAGGCAGAGCTGCTTTATTCAAAACAAAACATAGGAAAGCTGCATTCTGTCACTATTTCAGGCAGAGCTGCATTATTCAAAACTACACATAGGAAACCTGCATTCTGTCACTATGCCAGGCAGAGCTGCTTTATTCAAAACAAAACATAGGAAAGCTGCATTCTGTCACTATGCCAGGCAGAGCTGCTTATTTCAAAACAAAACATAGGAAATCTGCATTCTGTCACTATGCCAGGCAGAGCTGCATTATTCAAAACTACACATAGGAAACCTGCATTCTGTCACTATGCCAGGCAGAGCTGCATTATTCAAAACAAAACATAGGAAAGCTGCATTCTGTCACTATGCCAGGCAGAGCTGCATTATTCTAAACGAAACATAGGGAACCTGCATTCTGTCACGATGCCAGGCAGAGCTGCATTATTCTAAACGAAACATAGGAAAGCTGCATTCTGTCACTATGCCAGGCAGAGCTGCATTATTCTAAACAAACCTTAGGGAACATGCATTCTGTCACTATGCCAGGCAGAGCTGCTTTATCCAAAACAAAACAGGAAAGCTGCATTCTGTCACTATGTCAGGCAGAGCTGCATTATTCAAAACAAAACATAGGAAACCTGCATTCTGTCACTATGCCAGGCAGAGCTGCATTATTCAAAACAAAACAAAGGAAACCTGCATTCTGTCACTATGCCAGGCAGAGCTGCTTTATTCAAAACAACACATAGGAAACCTGCATTCTGTCACTATGCCAGGCAGAGCTGCATTATTCAAAACAAAACATAGGAAACCTGCATTCTGTCATTATGCCAGGCAGAGCTGCATTATTCAAAACAAAACATAGGAAAGCTGCATTCTGTCATTATGCCAGGCAGAGCTGCATTATTCAAAACAAAACATAGGAAAGCTGCATTCTGTCACTATGCCAGGCAGAGCTGCTTTATTCAAAACAAAACATAGGAAAGCTGCATTCTGTCATTATGCCAGACAGAGATGCACAATTCAAAACAAAACAAAGGAAACCTGCATCCTGTAACAATGCCAGGCAGAGCTGCATGATTCAAAACAAAACATAGGAAAGCTGCATTCGGTCACCATGCCAGGCAGAGCTGCTTTATTCAAAACAAAACATAGGAAAGCTGCATTCTGTCACTATGCCAGGCAGAGCTGCATTATTCAAAACAAAACATAGGAAAGATGCATTCTGTCACTATGCCAGGCAGAGCTGCTTTATTCAAAACAACACAAAGGAAACCTGCATTCTGTCACTATGCCGGACAGAGCTGCATTATTCAAAACAACACAAAGGAAACCTCCATTCTGTCACTTTGCCAGACAGAGCTGCATTATTCAAAACAACACAAAGGAAACCTCCATTCTGTCACTTTGCCAGACAGAGCTGCATTTTTCAAAACAACACAAAGGAAACCTGCATTCTGTCACTATGCCAGGCAGAGCTGCTTTATTCAAAACAACACAAAGGAAACCTGCATTCTGTCACTATGCCAGACAGAGCTGCATTATTCAAAACAAAACATAGGAAACCTGCATTCTGTCACTATGCCAGGCAGAGCTGCTTCATTCAAAACAAAACATAGGAAACCTGCATTCTGTCACTATGCCGGACAGAGCTGCATTATTCAAAACAACACAAAGGAAACCTGCATTCTGTCACTATGCCAGGCAGAGCTGCATTATTCAAAACAACACATAGGAAAACAACATTCTGTCACTATGCCAGGCAGAGCTGCTTTATTCAAAACAAAACATAGGAAACCTGCATTCTGTCACTATGCCAGGCAGAGCTGCTTCATTCAAAACAAAACATAGGAAACCTGCATTCTGTCACTATGCCGAACAGAGCTGCATTATTCAAAACAACACAAAGGAAACCTGCATTCTGTCACTATGCCAGGCAGAGCTGCATTATTCAAAACAACACATAGGAAACCTGCATTCTGTCACAATGCCAGGCAGAGCTGCTTCATTCAAAACAACACATAGGAAACCTGCATTCTGTCACTACGCCGGACAGAGCTGCTTTATTCAAAACAACACAAAGGAAACCTGCATTCTGTCACAATGCCGGACAGAGCTGCGTTATTCAAAACAAAACATAGGAAACCTCCATTCTGTCACTATGCCAGGCAGAGCTGCATTATTCTTAACAAAACATAGGAAACCTGCATTCTGTCACTATGCCAGGCAGAGCTGCATTATTCAAAACAAAACATAGGAAACCTGCATTCTGTCACTATGCCAGGCAGAGCTGCATTATTCAAAACAACACATAGGAAAACAACATTCTGTCACTATGCCAGGCAGAGCTGCTTTATTCAAAACAACACAAAGGAAACCTGCATTCTGTCACTATGCCAGGCAGAGCTGCATTATTCAAAACAAAACATAGGAAACCTGCATTCTGTCACTATGCCAGGCAGAGCTGCATTATTCAAAACAACACATAGGAAAACAACATTCTGTCACTATGCCAGGCAGAGCTGCTTTATTCAAAACAACACAAAGGAAACCTGCATTCTGTCACTATGCCAGGCAGAGCTGCATTATTCTAAACAACACATAGGAAAACAACATTCTGTCACTATGCCAGGCAGAGCTGCTTCATTCAAAACAAAACATAGGAAACCTGCATTCTGTCACTTTGCCAGACAGAGCTGCATTATTCAAAACAACACAAAGGAAACCTGCATTCTGTCACTATGCCAGGCAGAGCTGCTTCATTCAAAACAAAACATAGGAAAGCTGCATTCTGTCACTATGCCAGACAGAGCTGCTTCATTCAAAACAAAACATAGGAAAGCTGCATTCTGTCATTATGCCAGGCAGAGCTGCATTATTCAAAACAAAACATAGGAAAGCTGCATTCTGTCACGATGCCAGGCAGAGCTGCTTTATTCAAAACAAAACATAGGAAAGCTGCATTCTGTCATTATGCCAGACAGAGATGCACAATTCAAAACAAAACAAAGGAAACCTGCATCCTGTAACAATGCCAGGCAGAGCTGCATGATTCAAAACAAAACATAGGAAAGCTGCATTCGGTCACCATGCCAGGCAGAGCTGCTTTATTCAAAACAAAACATAGGAAAGCTGCATTCTGTCACTATGCCAGGCAGAGCTGCATTATTCAAAACAAAACATAGGAAAGATGCATTCTGTCACTATGCCAGGCAGAGCTGCTTTATTCAAAACAACACAAAGGAAACCTGCATTCTGTCACTATGCCGGACAGAGCTGCATTATTCAAAACAACACAAAGGAAACCTCCATTCTGTCACTTTGCCAGACAGAGCTGCATTATTCAAAACAACACAAAGGAAACCTCCATTCTGTCACTTTGCCAGACAGAGCTGCATTTTTCAAAACAAAACATAGGAAACCTGCATTCTGTCACTATGCCGGACAGAGCTGCATTATTCAAAACAACACAAAGGAAACCTCCATTCTGTCACTTTGCCAGACAGAGCTGCATTTTTCAAAACAAAACATAGGAAACCTGCATTCTGTCACTATGCCAGGCAGAGCTGCTTTATTCAAAACAACACAAAGGAAACCTGCATTCTGTCACTATGCCAGACAGAGCTGCATTATTCAAAACAAAACATAGGAAACCTGCATTCTGTCACTATGCCGGACAGAGCTGCATTATTCAAAACAACACAAAGGAAACCTGCATTCTGTCACTATGCCAGGCAGAGCTGCATTATTCAAAACAACACATAGGAAACCTGCATTCTGTCACAATGCCAGGCAGAGCTGCTTCATTCAAAACAACACATAGGAAACCTGCATTCTGTCACTACGCCGGACAGAGCTGCTTTATTCAAAACAACACAAAGGAAACCTGCATTCTGTCACAATGCCGGACAGAGCTGCTTTATTCAAAACAAAACATAGGAAACCTCCATTCTGTCACTATGCCAGGCAGAGCTGCATTATTCTTAACAAAACATAGGAAACCTGCATTCTGTCACTATGCCAGGCAGAGCTGCATTATTCAAAACAAAACATAGGAAACCTGCATTCTGTCACTATGCCAGGCAGAGCTGCATTATTCAAAACAACACATAGGAAAACAACATTCTGTCACTATGCCAGGCAGAGCTGCTTTATTCAAAACAAAACATAGGAAACCTGCATTCTGTCACTATGCCAGGCAGAGCTGCTTCATTCAAAACAAAACATAGGAAACCTGCATTCTGTCACTATGCCGAACAGAGCTGCATTATTCAAAACAACACAAAGGAAACCTGCATTCTGTCACTATGCCAGGCAGAGCTGCATTATTCAAAACAACACATAGGAAACCTGCATTCTGTCACAATGCCAGGCAGAGCTGCTTCATTCAAAACAACACATAGGAAACCTGCATTCTGTCACTACGCCGGACAGAGCTGCTTTATTCAAAACAACACAAAGGAAACCTGCATTCTGTCACAATGCCGGACAGAGCTGCGTTATTCAAAACAAAACATAGGAAACCTCCATTCTGTCACTATGCCAGGCAGAGCTGCATTATTCTTAACAAAACATAGGAAACCTGCATTCTGTCACTATGCCAGGCAGAGCTGCATTATTCAAAACAAAACATAGGAAACCTGCATTCTGTCACTATGCCAGGCAGAGCTGCATTATTCAAAACAACACATAGGAAAACAACATTCTGTCACTATGCCAGGCAGAGCTGCTTTATTCAAAACAACACAAAGGAAACCTGCATTCTGTCACTATGCCAGGCAGAGCTGCATTATTCAAAACAAAACATAGGAAACCTGCATTCTGTCACTATGCCAGGCAGAGCTGCATTATTCAAAACAACACATAGGAAAACAACATTCTGTCACTATGCCAGGCAGAGCTGCTTTATTCAAAACAACACAAAGGAAACCTGCATTCTGTCACTATGCCAGGCAGAGCTGCATTATTCAAAACAACACATAGGAAAACAACATTCTGTCACTATGCCAGGCAGAGCTGCTTCATTCAAAACAAAACATAGGAAACCTGCATTCTGTCACTTTGCCAGACAGAGCTGCATTATTCAAAACAACACAAAGGAAACCTGCATTCTTTCACTATGCCAGGCAGAGCTGCTTCATTCAAAACAAAACATAGGAAAGCTGCATTCTGTCACTATGCCAGACAGAGCTGCTTCATTCAAAACAAAACATAGGAAAGCTGCATTCTGTCACTTTGCCAGACAGAGCTGCATTATTCAAAACAACACAAAGGAAACCTGCATTCTGTCACTATGCCAGGCAGAGCTGCTTCATTCAAAACAAAACATAGGAAAGCTGCATTCTGTCACTATGCCAGACAGAGCTGCTTTATTCAAAACAAAACATAGGAAAGCTGCATTCTGTCACTATGCCAGACAGAGCTGCATTATTCAAAACAAAACATAGGAAAGCTGCATTCTGTCACTTTGCCAGACAGAGCTGCATTATTCAAAACTACACATAGGAAACCTGCATTCTGTCACTATGCCAGACAGAGCTGAATTATTCAAAACAACACATAGGAAAGCTACATTCTGTCACTATGCCAGACAGAGCTGCTTTATTCAAAACAAAACATAGGAAACCTGCATTCTGTCACTATGCCAGGCAGAGCTGCATTATTCAAAACAAAACATAGGAAACCTGCATTCTGTCACTATGCCAGGCAGAGCAGCATTATTCAAAACAACACATAGGAAAACAACATTCTGTCACTATGCCAGGCAGAGCTGCTTTATTCAAAACAAAACAAAGGAAACCTGCATTCTGTCACTATGCCAGGCAGAGCTGCTTTATTCAAAACAACACATAGGAAACCTGCATTCTGTCACTTTGCCAGACAGAGCTGCATTATTCAAAACAACACAAAGGAAACCTGCATTCTGTCACTATGCCAGGCAGAGCTGCTTCATTCAAAACAAAACATAGGAAAGCTGCATTCTGTCACTATGCCAGACAGAGCTGCTTCATTCAAAACAAAACATAGGAAAGCTGCATTCTGTCACTATGCCAGACAGAGCTGCATTATTCAAAACAAAACATAGGAAAGCTGCATTCTGTCACTTTGCCAGACAGAGCTGCATTATTCAAAACTACACATAGGAAACCTGCATTCTGTCACTATGCCAGGCAGAGCTGCATTATTCAACACAACACATAGGAAAGCTGCATTCTGTCACTATGCCAGGCAGAGCTGCTTCATTCAAAACAAAACATAGGAAAGCTGCATTCTGTCACTATGCCAGGCAGAGCTGCATTATTCAACACAACACATCGGAAAGCTGCATTCTGTCACTATGCCAGGCAGAGCTGCTTCATTCAAAACAAAACATAGGAAAGCTGCATTCTGTCACTATGCCAGACAGAGCTGCTTCATTCAAAACAAAACATAGGAAAGCTGCATTCTGTCACTATGCCAGACAGAGCTGCATTATTCAAAACAAAACATAGGAAAGCTGCATTCTGTCACTATGCCAGACAGAGCTGCATTATTCAAAACAAAACATAGGAAAGCTGCATTCTGTCACTTTGCCAGACAGAGCTGCTTTATTCAAAACAAAACATAGGAAAGCTGCATTCTGTCACTATGCCAGACAGAGCTGCATTATTCAAAACAAAACATAGGAAAGCTGCATTCTGTCACTTTGCCAGACAGAGCTGCTTCATTCAAAACAAAACATAGGAAAGCTGCATTCTGTCACTATGCCAGACAGAGCTGCATTATTCAAAACAAAACATAGGAAAGCTGCATTCTGTCACTTTGCCAGACAGAGCTGCTTTATTCAAAACAATACATAGGAAAGCTGCAATCTCTCACTATGCCAGACAGAGCTGCATTATTCAAAACAAAACATAGGAAAGCTGCATTCTGTCACTTTGCCAGACAGAGCTGCTTTATTCAAAACAATACATAGGAAAGCTGCATTCTGTCACTATGCCAGACAGAGCTGCTTTATTCAAAACAAAACATAGGAAAGCTGCATTCTGTCACTATGCCAGGCAGAGCTGCATTATTCAAAACAAAACAAAGGAAATCTGCATTCTGTCACTATGCCAGGCAGAGCTGCTTTATTCAAAACAACACATAGGAAAGCTGCATTCTGTCATTATGCCAGGCAGAGCTGCATTATTCAAAACAAAACAAAGGAAACCTGCATTCTGTCACTATGCCAGGCAGAGCTGCTTTATTCAAAACAACAGATAGGAAACCTGCATTCTGTCACTATGCCAGGCAGAGCTGCTTTATTCAAAACAACACATAGGAAACCTGCATTCTGTCACTATGCCAGGCAGAGCTGCATTATTCAAAACAAAACATAGGAAACCTGCATTCTGTCACTATGCCAGGAAGAGCTGCATTATTCAAAACAAAACATAGGAAACCTGCATTCTGTCACTATGCCAGGAAGAGCTGCATTATTCAAAACAAAACATAGGAAACCTGCATTCTGTCACTATGCCAGGCAGAGCTGTTTTATTCAAAACAACACATAGGAAACCTGCATTCTGTCACTATGCCAGGCAGAGCTGCATTATTCAAAACAAAACATAGGAAACCTGCATTCTGTCACTATGCCAGGCAGAGCTGCATTATTCTAAACAAAACATGGGGAACCTGCATTCTGTCACTATGCCAGACAGAGCTGCTTTATTCAAAACAAAACATCGGAAACCTGCATTCTGTCACTATGCCAGGCAGAGCTGCATTATTCAAAACAAAACATAGGAAACCTGCATTCTGTCACTATGCCAGGCAGAGCTGCATTATTCAAAACAAAACATAGGAAACCTGCATTCTGTCACTATGCCAGGCAGAGCTGCATTATTCAAAACAACACATAGGACACCTGCATTCTGTCACTATGCCAGGCAGAGCTGCATTATTCAAAACAACACATAGGAAAGCTGCATTCTGTCATTATGCCAGGCAGAGCTGCATTATTCAAAACAAAACAAAGGAAACCTGCATTCTGTCACTATGCCAGGCAGAGCTGCTTTATTCAAAACAACACATAGGAAACCTGCATTCTGTCACTATGCCAGGCAGAGCTGCTTTTTTCAAAACAACACATAGGAAACCTGCATTCTGTAACTATGCCAGGCAGAGCTGCTTTATTCAAAACAACAGATAGGAAACCTGCATTCTGTCACTATGCCAGGCAGAGCTGCTTTATTCAAAACAACAGATTGGAAACCTGCATTCTGTCACAATGCCAGGCAGAGCTGCTTTATTCAAAACAAAACATCGGAAACCTGCATTCTGTCACTATGCCAGGCAGAGCTGCATTATTCAAAACAAAACATAGGAAACCTGCATTCTGTCACTATGCCAGGCAGAGCTGCATTATTCAAAACAAAACATAGGAAACCTGCATTCTGTCACTATGCCAGGCAGAGCTGCATTATTCAAAACAACACATAGGAAAACAACATTCTGTCACTATGCCAGGCAGAGCTGCTTTATTCAAAACAAAACATAGGGAACCTGCATTCTGTCACTATGCCAGGCAGAGCTGCATTATTCAAAACAACACATAGGAAAACAACATTCTGTCACTATGCCAGGCAGAGCTGCTTTATTCAAAACAAAACATAGGGAACCTGCATTCTGTCACTATGCCAGGCAGAGCTTCATTATTCTTAACAAAACATAGGAAACCTGCATTCTGTCACTATGCCAGGCAGAGCTGCATTATTCAAAACAAAACATAGGAAACCTGCATTCTGTCACTATGCCAGGCAGAGCTGCATTATTCAAAACAAAACATAGGAAACCTGCATTCTGTCACTATGCCAGGCAGAGCTGCATTATTCAAAACAACACATAGGAAAACAACATTCTGTCACTATGCCAGGCAGAGCTGCTTTATTCAAAACAAAACATAGGGAACCTGCATTCTGTCACTATGCCAGGCAGAGCTGCATTATTCTTAACAAAACATAGGAAACCTGCATTCTGTCACTATGCCAGGCAGAGCTGCATTATTCAAAACAAAACATAGGAAACCTGCATTCTGTCACTATGCCATGCAGAGCTGCATTATTCAAAACAAAACATAGGGAACCTGCATTCTGTCACTATGCCATGCAGAGCTGCATTATTCAAAACAAAACATAGGAAACCTGCATTCTGTCACTATGCCAGGCAGAGCTGCATTATTCAAAACAAAACATAGGAAACCTGCATTCTGTCACTATGCCATGCAGAGCTGCATTATTCAAAACAAAACATAGGAAACCTGCATTCTGTCACTATGCCAGGAAGAGCTGCATTATTCAAAACAAAACATAGGAAACCTGCATTCTGTCACTATGCCAGGAAGAGCTGCATTATTCAAAACAAAACATAGGGAACCTGCATTCTGTCACTATGCCAGGCAGAGCTGTTTTATTCAAAACAACACATAGGAAACCTGCATTCTGTCACTATGCCAGGCAGAGCTGCATTATTCAAAACAAAACATAGGAAACCTGCATTCTGTCACTATGCCAGGCAGAGCTGCATTATTCTAAACAAAACATGGGGAACCTGCATTCTGTCACTATGCCAGACAGAGCTGCTTTATTCAAAACAAAACATCGGAAACCTGCATTCTGTCACTATGCCAGGCAGAGCTGCATTATTCAAAACAAAACATAGGAAACCTGCATTCTGTCACTATGCCAGGCAGAGCTGCATTATTCAAAACAAAACATAGGAAACCTGCATTCTGTCACTATGCCAGGCAGAGCTGCATTATTCAAAACAACACATAGGACACCTGCATTCTGTCACTATGCCAGGCAGAGCTGCATTATTCAAAACAACACATAGGAAAGCTGCATTCTGTCATTATGCCAGGCAGAGCTGCATTATTCAAAACAAAACAAAGGAAACCTGCATTCTGTCACTATGCCAGGCAGAGCTGCTTTATTCAAAACAACACATAGGAAACCTGCATTCTGTCACTATGCCAGGCAGAGCTGCTTTTTTCAAAACAACACATAGGAAACCTGCATTCTGTAACTATGCCAGGCAGAGCTGCTTTATTCAAAACAACAGATAGGAAACCTGCATTCTGTCACTATGCCAGGCAGAGCTGCTTTATTCAAAACAACAGATTGGAAACCTGCATTCTGTCACAATGCCAGGCAGAGCTGCTTTATTCAAAACAAAACATCGGAAACCTGCATTCTGTCACTATGCCAGACAGAGCTGCATTATTCAAAACAAAACATAGGAAACCTGCATTCTGTCACTATGCCAGGCAGAGCTGCATTATTCAAAACAAAACATAGGAAACCTGCATTCTGTCACTATGCCAGGCAGAGCTGCATTATTCAAAACAACACATAGGAAAACAACATTCTGTCACTATGCCAGGCAGAGCTGCTTTATTCAAAACAAAACATAGGGAACCTGCATTCTGTCACTATGCCAGGCAGAGCTGCATTATTCTTAACAAAACAAAGGAAACCTGCATTCTGTCACTATGCCAGGCAGAGCTGCATTATTCAAAACAAAACATAGGAAACCTGCATTCTGTCACTATGCCAGGCAGAGCTGCATTATTCAAAACAAAACATAGGAAACCTGCATTCTGTCACTATGCCAGGCAGAGCTGCATTATTCAAAACAACACATAGGAAAACAACATTCTGTCACTATGCCAGGCAGAGCTGCTTTATTCAAAACAAAACATAGGGAACCTGCATTCTGTCACTATGCCAGGCAGAGCTGCATTATTCTTAACAAAACATAGGAAACCTGCATTCTGTCACTATGCCAGGCAGAGCTGCATTATTCAAAACAAAACATAGGAAACCTGCATTCTGTCACTATGCCATGCAGAGCTGCATTATTCAAAACAAAACATAGGGAACCTGCATTCTGTCACTATGCCATGCAGAGCTGCATTATTCAAAACAAAACAAAGGAAACCTGCATTCTGTCACTATGCCATGCAGAGCTGCATTATTCAAAACAAAACATAGGGAACCTGCATTCTGTCACTATGCCAGGCAGAGCTGCATTATTCAAAACAAAACAAAGGAAACCTGCATTCTGTCACTATGCCAGGCAGAGCTGCTTTATTCAAAACAAAACATAGGGAACCTGCATTCTGTCACTATGCCATGCAGAGCTGCATTATTCAAAACAAAACATAGGAAACCTGCATTCTGTCACTATGCCAGGCAGAGCTGCATTATTCAAAACAAAACATAGGAAACCTGCATTCTGTCACTATGCCAGGCAGAGCTGCGTTATTCAAAACAACACATAGGAAAGCTGCATTCTGTCACTATGCCAGGCAGAGCTGCATTATTCTTAACAAAACATAGGAAACCTGCATTCTGTCACTATGCCAGGCAGAGCTGCATTATTCAAAACAAAACATAGGAAACCTGCATTCTGTCACTATGCCATGCAGAGCTGCATTATTCAAAACAAAACATAGGGAACCTGCATTCTGTCACTATGCCATGCAGAGCTGCATTATTCAAAACAAAACATAGGAAACCTGCATTCTGTCACTATGCCATGCAGAGCTGCATTATTCAAAACAAAACATAGGGAACCTGCATTCTGTCACTATGCCAGGCAGAGCTGCATTATTCAAAACAAAACATCGGAAACCTGCATTCTGTCACTATGCCAGGCAGAGCTGCATTATTCAAAACAAAACATAGGAAACCTGCATTCTGTCACTATGCCAGGCAGAGCTGCATTATTCAAAACAAAACATAGGAAACCTGCATTCTGTCACTATGCCAGGCAGAGCTGCATTATTCAAAACAAAACATAGGAAACCTGCATTCTGTCACTATGCCAGGCAGAGCTGCATTATTCAAAACAAAACATCGGAAACCTGCATTCTGTCACTATGCCAGGCAGAGCTGCATTATTCAAAACAAAACATAGGAAACCTGCATTCTGTCACTATGCCAGGCAGAGCTGCTTTATTCAAAACAAAACATAGGGAACCTGCATTCTGTCACTATGCCATGCAGAGCTGCATTATTCAAAACAAAACATAGGAAACCTGCATTCTGTCACTATGCCAGGCGGAGCTGCATTATTCAAAACAAAACATAGGAAACCTGCATTCTGTCACTATGGCATGCAGAGCTGCATTATTCAAAACAAAACATAGGAAACCTGCATTCTGTCACTATGCCAGGCAGAGCTGCTTTATTCAAAACAACACATAGGAAACCTGCATTCTGTCACTATGCCAGGCAGAGCTGCATTATTCAAAACAACACATAGGAAAACAACATTCTGTCACTATGCCAGGCAGAGCTGCTTTATTCAAAACAAAACATAGGGAACCTGCATTCTGTCACTATGCCAGGCAGAGCTGCATTATTCAAAACAACACATAGGAAAACAACATTCTGTCACTATGCCAGGCAGAGCTGCTTTATTCAAAACAAAACATAGGGAACCTGCATTCTGTCACTATGCCATGCAGAGCTGCATTATTCAAAACAAAACATAGGAAACCTGCATTCTGTCACTATGGCATGCAGAGCTGCTTTATTCAAAACAAAACATAGGAAACCTGCATTCTGTCACTATGGCATGCAGAGCTGCATTATTCAAAACAAAACATAGGAAACCTGCATTCTGTCACTATGCCAGGCAGAGCTGCTTTATTCAAAACAACACATAGGAAACCTGCATTCTGTCACTATGCCAGGCAGAGCTGCATTATTCAAAACAACACATAGGAAAACAACATTCTGTCACTATGCCAGGCAGAGCTGCTTTATTCAAAACAAAACATAGGGAACCTGCATTCTGTCACTATGCCAGGCGGAGCTGCATTATTCAAAACTACGCATTGGGAACCTGCATTCTGTCACTATGCCAGGCGGAGCTGCATTATTCAAAACTACGCATAGGAAACCTGCATTCTGTCACTATGTCAGGCAGAGCTGCATTATTCAAAACAACACATAGGAAACCTGCATTCTGTCACTATGCCAGGCAGAGCTGCATTATTCAAAACAACACATAGGAAACCTGCATTCTGTCACTATGCCAGGCAGAGCTGCATTATTCAAAACAACACATAGGAAACCTACATTCTGTCACTATGCCAGGCAGAGCTGCATTATTCAAAACAACACATAGGAAACCTGCATTCTGTCACTATGCCAGGCAGAGCTGCATTATTCAAAACAACACATAGGAAACCTGCATTCTGTCACTTTGCCAGGCAGAGCTGCTTTATTCAAAATAAATCATAGGAAAGCTGCATTCTGTCACTATGCCAGGCAGAGCTGCATTATTCAAAACAACACATAGGAAAGCTGCATTCTGTCACGATGCCAGGCAGAGCTGCTTTATTCAAAACAACACATAGGAAAGCTGCATTCTGTCACTATGCCAGGCAGAGCTGCATTATTCAAAACAACATATAGAAAACCTGCATTCTGTCACTATGCCGGACAGAGCTGCGTTATTCAAAACAACACAAAAGAAACCTGCATTCTGTCACTTTGCCAGGCAGAGCTGCTTTATTCAAAATAAATCATAGGAAAGCTGCATTCTGTCACTATGCCAGGCAGAGCTGATTTATTCAAAACAAAACATAGGAAACCTGCATTCTGTCACTATGCCAGGCAGAGCTGCATTATTCAAAACAAAACATAGGAAAGCTGCATTCTGTCATTATGCCAGACAGAGCTGCATTATTCAAAACAAAACAAAGGAAACCTGCATTCTGTCACAATGCCAGGCAGAGCTGCTTTATTCTGAACAAAACAAAGGAAAGCTGCATTCTGTCACTATGCCAGGCAGAGCTGCATTATTCTAAACGAAACATAGGGAACCTGCATTCTGTCACGATGCCAGGCAGAGCTGCATTATTCTAAACGAAACATAGGGAACCTGCATTCTGTCACTACGTCAGGCAGAGCTGCTTTATTCAAAACAAAACATAGGAAACCTGCATTCTGTCACTATGCCAGGCAGAGCTGCTTCATTCAAAACAAAACATAGGAAACCTGCATTCTGTCACTATGCCAGACAGAGCTGCATTATTCAAAACAATACATAGGAAAGCTGCATTCTGTCACTATGCCAGACAGAGCTGCATTATTCAAAACAAAACATAAGAAACCTGCATTCTGTCACTATGCCAGGCAGAGCTGCTTTATTCAAAACAAAACATAGGAAAGCTGCATTCTGTCATTATGCCAGACAGAGCTGCATTATTCAAAACAAAACAAAGGAAACCTGCATTCTGTCACTATGCCAGGCAGAGCTGCTTTATTCAAAACAACACATAGGAAACCTGCATTCTGTCACTATGCCAGGCAGAGCTGCATTATTCAAAACAAAACATAGGGAACCTGCATTCTGTCACGATGCCAGGCAATGCTGCATTATTCGAAACGAAACATCGGGAACCTGCCTTCTGTCACTATGCCAGACAGAGCTGCATTATTCAAAACAACACATAGGAAACCTGCATTCTGTCACTATGCCATGCAGAGCTGCATTATTCAAAACAAAACATAGGAAACCTGCATTCTGTCACTATGCCAGGCAGAGCTGCTTTATTCAAAACAACACATAGGAAACCTGCATTCTGTCACTATGCCAGGCAGAGCTGCATTATTCAAAACAACACATAGGAAAACAACATTCTGTCACTATGCCAGGCAGAGCTGCTTTATTCAAAACAAAACATAGGGAACCTGCATTCTGTCACTATGCCAGGCAGAGCTGCATTATTCTGAACAAAACATAGGGAACCTGCATTCTGTCACTATGCCAGGCAGAGCTGCATTATTCAAAACAACACATTGGAAACCCTGCATTCTGTCACTATGCCAGGCAGAGCTGCATTATTCAAAACAACACATAGGAAACCTGCATTCTGTCACTATGCCGGACAGAGCTGCGTTATTCAAAACAACACAAAAGAAACCTGCATTCTGTCACTTTGCCAGGCAGAGCTGCTTTATTCAAAATAAATCATAGGAAACCTGCATTCTGTCACTATGCCAGGCAGAGCTGATTTATTCAAAACAAAACATAGGAAACCTGCATTCTGTCACTATGCCAGGCAGAGCTGCATTATTCAAAACAACACATAGGAAAGCTGCATTCTGTCACTATGCCAGGCAGAGCTGCTTTATTCAAAACAAAACATAGGAAAGCTCGTTCTGTCACTATGCCAGACAGAGCTGCGTTATTCAAAACAACACAAAAGAAACCTGCATTCTGTCACTTTACCAGGCAGAGCTGCTTTATTCAAAATAAATCATAGGAAAGCTGCATTCTGTCACTATGCCAGGCAGAGCTGCATTATTCAAAACAAAACATAGGAAAGCTCGTTCTGTCACTATGCCAGGCAGAGCTGCATTATTCAAAACAACACATAGGAAACCTGCATTCTGTCACTATGCCAGGCAGAGCTGCATTATTCAAAACAACACATAGGAAACCTGCATTCTGTCACTATGCCGGACAGAGCTGCGTTATTCAAAACAACACAAAAGAAACCTGCATTCTGTCACTTTACCAGGCAGAGCTGCTTTATTCAAAATAAATCATAGGAAAGCTGCATTCTGTCACTATGCCAGGCAGAGCTGATTTATTCAAAACAAAACATAGGAAACCTGCATTCTGTCACTATGCCAGGCAGAGCTGCTTCATTCAAAACAAAACATAGGAAAGCTGCATTCTGTCATTATGCCAGACAGAGCTGCATTATTCAAAACAAAACAAAGGAAACCTGCATTCTGTCACTATGCCAGACAGAGCTGCATTATTCAAAACAAAACAAAGGAAACCTGCATTCTGTCACTATGCCAGGCAGAGCTGCATTATTCAAAACAAAACATAGGAAAGCTGCATTCTGTCATTATGCCAGACAGAGCTGCATTATTCAAAAAAAAACAAAGGAAACCTGCATTCTGTCACTATGCCAGGCAGAGCTGCTTTATTCAAAACAACACATAGGAAACCTGCATTCTGTCACTATGCCAGGCAGAGCTGCTTTATTCAAAACAAAACATAGGAAAGCTGCATTCTGTCACTATGCCAGGCAGAGCTGCTTTATTCAAAACAAAACAAAGGAAAGCTGCATTCTGTCACTATGCCAGGCAGAGCTGCATTATTCAAAACAAAACAGAGGGAACCTGCATTCTGTCACGATGCCCGGCAATGCTGCATTATTCGAAACGAAACATCGGGAACCTGCATTCTGTCACTATGCCAGGCAGAGCTGCTTTATTCAAAACAACACATAGGAAACCTGCCTTCTGTCACAATGCCAGGCAGAGCTGCTTTATTCTAAACAAAACAAAGGAAAGCTGCATTCTGTCACTATGCCAGGCAGAGCTGCATTATTCAAAACAAAACATAGGAAACCTGCATTCTGTCACTTTGCCAGGCAGAGCTGCATTATTCAAAACAAAACATAGGAAACCTGCATTCTGTCACTATGCCAGGCAGAGCTGCATTATTTAAAACAAAACATAGGAAACCTGCATTCTGTCACTTTGCCAGGCAGAGCTGCATTATTCAAAACAAAACATAGGAAACCTGCATTCTGTCACTATGCCAGGCAGAGCTGCATTATTCAAAACAATACATAGGAAACCTGCATTCTGTCACTACGTCAGGCAGAGCTGCTTTATTCAACACAAAACATAGGAAAGCTGCATTCTGTCACTATGCCAGGCAGAGCTGCATTATTCAAAACAAAACATAGGAAACCTGCATTCTGTCACTTTGCCAGGCAGAGCTGCATTATTCAAAACAAAACATAGGAAACCTGCATTCTGTCACTATGCCAGGCAGAGCTGCTTCATTCAAAACAAAACATAGGAAACCTGCATTCTGTCACTATGCCAGACGAGGTGCATTATTCAAAACAATACATAGGAAACCTGCATTCTGTCACTATGCCAGGCAGAGCTGCTTCATTCAAAACAAAACATAGGAAACCTGCATTCTGTCACTATGCCAGACAGAGCTGCATTATTCAAAACAATACATAGGAAACCTGCATTCTGTCACTTTGCCAGGCAGAGCTGCATTATTCAAAACAAAACATAGGAAACCTGCATTCTGTCACTATGCCAGGCAGAGCTGCTTCATTCAAAACAAAACATAGGAAACCTGCATTCTGTCACTATGCCAGACAGAGCTGCATTATTCAAAACAAAACATAGGAAACCTGCATTCTGTCACTATGCCAGGCAGAGCTGCTTCATTCAAAACAAAACATAGGAAACCTGCATTCTGTCACTATGCCAGGCAGAGCTGCTTCATTCAAAACAAAACATAGGAAACCTGCATTCTGTCACTATGCCAGACAGAGCTGCATTATTCAAAACAAAACATAGGAAAGCTGCATTCTGTCACTATGCCAGACAGAGCTGCATTATTCAAAACAAAACATAAGAAACCTGCATTCTGTCACTATGCCAGGCAGAGCTGCTTTATTCAAAACAAAACATAGGAAAGCTGCATTCTGTCATTATGCCAGACAGAGCTGCATTATTCAAAACAAAACATAAGAAACCTGCATTCTGTCACTATGCCAGACAGAGCTGCATTATTCAAAACAAAACATAGGAAACCTGCCTTCTGTCACTATGTCAGGCAGACCTGCATTATTCAATACAAAACATAGGAAACCTGCATTCTGTCACTATGCCAGGCAGAGCTGCATTATTCAAAACAAAACAAAGAAAACCTGCATTCTGTCACTATGCCAGGCAGAGCTGCTTTATTCAAAACAACACATAGGAAACCTGCATTCTGTCACTATGCCAGGCAGAGCTGCATTATTCAAAACAAAACATAGGGAACCTGCATTCTGTCACGATGCCAGGCAATGCTGCATTATTCGAAACGAAACATCGGGAACCTGCATTCTGTCACAATGCCAAACAGAGCTGCATTATTCAAAACAACACATAGGAAAGCTGCATTCTGTCACTATGCCAAACAGAGCTGCATTATTCAAAACAAAACATAGGAAAGCTGCATTCTGTCATTATGCCAGACAGAGCTGCATTATTCAAAACAAAACATAGGAAAGCTGCATTCTGTCACTATGCCAGACAGAGCTGCATTATTCAAAACAAAACATAAGAAACCTGCATTCTGTCACTATGCCAGGCAGAGCTGCTTTATTCAAAACAAAACATAGGAAAGCTGCATTCTGTCACTATGCCAGACAGAGCTGCATTATTCAAAACAAAACAAAGGAAACCTGCATTCTGTCACTATGCCAGGCAGAGCTGCTTTATTCAAAACAACACATAGGGAACCTGCATTCTGTCACTATGCCAGGCAGAGCTGCATTATTCAAAACAAAACATAGGGAACCTGCATTCTGTCACGATGCCAGGCAATGCTGCATTATTCGAAACGAAACATCAAGAACCTGCATTCTGTCACTATGCCAGGCAGAGTTGCATTATTCTAAAAAAAACATAGGGAACCTGCCTTCTGTCACTATGCCAGAGAGAGCTGCTTTATTCTCAACAAAACAAAGGAAAGCTGCATTCTGTCACTATGCCAGGCAGAGCTGCATTATTCAAAACAAAACATAGGGAACCTGCATTCTGTCACGATGCCAGGCAATGCTGCATTATTCGAAACGAAACATCGGGAACCTGCATTCTGTCACTATGCCAAACAGAGTTGCATTATTCTAAAAAAAACATAGGGAACCTGCCTTCTGTCACTATGCCAGAGAGAGCTGCTTTATTCTCAACAAAACAAAGGAAAGCTGCATTCTGTCACTATGCCAGGCAGAGCTGCTTTATTCTAAACAAAACAAAGGAAAGCTGCATTCTGTCACTACGTCAGGCAGAGCTGCTTTATTCAAAACAAAACATAGGAAAGCTGCATTCTGTCACTATTTCAGGCAGAGCTGCATTATTCAAAACTACACATAGGAAACCTGCATTCTGTCACTATGCCAGGCAGAGCTGCTTTATTCAAAACGAAACATAGGAAAGCTGCATTCTGTCACAATGCCAGGCAGAGCTGCTTATTTCAAAACAAAACATAGGAAATCTGCATTCTGTCACTATGCCAGGCAGAGCTGCTTTATTCAAAACAAAACATAGGAAACCTGCATTCTGTCACTATGCCAGGCAGAGCTGCATTATTCAAAACAAAACATAGGAAAGCTGCATTCTGTCACTATGCCAGGCAGAGCTGCATTATTCTAAACGAAACATAGGGAACCTGCATTCTGTCACGATGCCAGGCAGAGCTGCATTATTCTAAACGAAACATAGGAAAGCTGCATTCTGTCACTATGCCAGGCAGAGCTGCATTATTCTAAACAAACCTTAGGGAACATGCATTCTGTCACTATGCCAGGCAGAGCTGCTTTATCCAAAACAAAACAGGAAAGCTGCATTCTGTCACTAGGTCAGGCAGAGCTGCATTATTCAAAACAAAACATAGGAAACCTGCATTCTGTCACTATGCCAGGCAGAGCTGCATTATTCAAAACAAAACAAAGGAAACCTGCATTATTTCACTATGCCAGACAGAGCTGCATTATTCAAAACAAAACATAGGAAAGCTGCATTCTGTCATTATGCCAGGCAGAGCTGCATTATTCAAAACAAAACATAGGAAAGCTGCATTCTGTCACTATGCCAGGCAGAGCTGCTTTATTCAAAACAAAACATAGGAAAGCTGCATTCTGTCACTATGCCAGGCAGAGCTGCTTTATTCAAAACAAAACATAGGAAAGCTGCATTCTGTCATTATGCCAGACAGAGATGCATAATTCAAAACAAAACATAGGAAACCTGCATCCTGTCACTATGCCAGGCAGAGCTGCATTATTCAAAACAAAACATAGGAAAGCTGCATTCTGTCATTATGCCAGACAGAGATGCATAATTCAAAACAAAACAAAGGAAACCTGCATTCTGTCACTATGCCAGGCAGAGCTGCTTTATTCAAAACAAAACAAAGGAAACCTGCATTCTGTCACTATGCCAGATAGAGCTGCTTTATTCAAAACAAAACAAAGGAAACCTGCATTCTGTCACTATGCCAGACAGAACTGCTTTATTCAAAACAACACAAAGGAAACCTCCATTCCGTCACTTTGCCAGACAGAGCTGCATTATTCAAAACAACACAAAGGAAACCTCCATTCTGTCACTTTGCCAGACAGAGCTGCATTTTTCAAAACAAAACATAGGAAACCTGCATTCTGTCACTATGCCAGGCAGAGCTGCTTTATTCAAAACAACACAAAGAAAACCTGCATTCTGTCACTATGCCAGACAGAGCTGCATTATTCAAAACAAAACATAGGAAACCTGCATTCTGTCACTATGCCAGGCAGAGCTGCTTCATTCAAAACAAAACATAGGAAACCTGCATTCTGTCACTATGCCAGGCAGAGCTGCATTATTCAAAACAACACATAGGAAAGCTGCAATCTGTCACTATGCCAGGCAGAGCTGCTTCATTCAAAACAACACATAGGAAACCTGCATTCTGTCACTACGCCGGACAGAGCTGCTTTATTCAAAACAACACAAAGGAAACCTGCATTCTGTCACAATGCCGGACAGAGCTGCGTTATTCAAAACAAAACATAGGAAACCTCCATTCTGTCACTATGCCAGGCAGAGCTGCATTATTCTTAACAAAACATAGGAAACCTGCATTCTGTCACTATGCCAGGCAGAGCTGCATTATTCAAAACAACACATAGGAAAACAACATTCTCTCACTATGCCAGGCAGAGCTGCATTATTCAAAACAAAACATAGAAAACCTGCATTCTGTCACTATGCCAGGCAGAGCTGCTTCATTCAAAACAAAACATAGGAAACCTGCATTCTGTCACTATGCCGGACAGAGCTGCATTATTCAAAACAACACAAAGGAAACCTGCATTCTGTCACTATGCCAGGCAGAGCTGCATTATTCAAAACAACACATAGGAAACCTGCATTCTGTCACAATGCCAGGCAGAGCTGCTTCATTCAAAACAACACATACGAAACCTGCATTCTGTCACTACGCCGGACAGAGCTGCTTTATTCAAAACAACACAAAGGAAACCTGCATTCTGTCACAATGCCGGACAGAGCTGCGTTATTCAAAACAAAACATAGGAAACCTCCATTCTGTCACTATGCCAGGCAGAGCTGCATTATTCTTAACAAAACATAGGAAACCTGCATTCTGTCACTATGCCAGGCAGAGCTGCTTTATTCAAAACAACACAAAGGAAACCTGCATTCTGTCACTATGCCAGGCAGAGCTGTATTATTCAAAACAAAACATAGGAAACCTGCATTCTGTCACTATGCCAGGCAGAGCTGCATTATTCAAAACAACACATAGGAAAACAACATTCTGTCACTATGCCAGGCAGAGCTGCTTTATTCAAAACAACACAAAGGAAACCTGCATTCTGTCACTATGCCAGGCAGAGCTGCATTATTCAAAACAACACAAAGGAAACCTGCATTCTGTCACTATGCCAGGCAGAGCTGCTTCATTCAAAACAAAACATAGGAAAGCTGCATTCTGTCACTATGCCAGACAGAGCTGCTTCATTCAAAACAAAACATAGGAAACCTGCATTCTGTCACTATGCCAGGCAGAGCTGCTTCATTCAAAACAAAACATAGGAAAGCTGCATTCTGTCACTATGACAGACAGAGCTGCTTCATTCAAAACAAAACATAGGAAAGCTGCATTCTGTCACTATGCCAGACAGAGCTGCATTATTCAAAACAAAACATAGGAAAGCTGCATTCTGTCACTTTGCCAGACAGAGCTGCATTATTCAAAACAAAACATAGGAAACCTGCATTCTGTCACTATGCCAGGCAGAGCTGCTTCATTCAAAACAAAACATAGGAAAGCTGCATTCTGTCACTATGACAGACAGAGCTGCTTCATTCAAAACAAAACATAGGAAAGCTGCATTCTGTCACTATGCCAGGCAGAGCTGCATTATTCAACACAACACATAGGAAAGCTGCATTCTGTCACTATGCCAGGCAGAGCTGCTTTATTCAAAACAACACATAGGAAACCTGCATTCTGTCACTATGCCAGGCAGAGCTGCATTATTCAAAACAACACATAGGAAAACAACATTCTGTCACTATGCCAGGCAGAGCTGCTTTATTCAAAACAACACAAAGGAAACCTGCATTCTGTCACTATGCCAGGCAGAGCTGCTTCATTCAAAACAAAACATAGGAAAGCTGCATTCTGTCACTATGCCAGACAGAGCTGCTTCATTCAAAACAAAACAAAGGAAACCTGCATTCTGTCACTATGCCAGGCAGAGCTGCATTATTCAAAACAACACATAGGAAAGCTGCATTCTGTCCCTTTGCCAGACAGAGCTGCATTATTCAAAACAACACAAAGGAAACCTGCATTCTGTCACTATGCCAGGCAGAGCTGCTTCATTCAAAACAAAACAAAGGAAACCTGCATTCTGTCACTATGCCAGGCAGAGCTGCATTATTCAAAACAACACATAGGAAAGCTGCATTCTGTCACTTTGCCAGACAGAGCTGCATTATTCAAAACAACACAAAGGAAACCTGCATTCTGTCACTATGCCAGGCAGAGCTGCTTCATTCAAAACAAAACAAAGGAAACCTGCATTCTGTCACTATGCCAGGCAGAGCTGCATTATTCAAAACAACACATAGGAAAGCTGCATTCTGTCACTTTGCCAGACAGAGCTGCATTATTCAAAACAACACAAAGGAAACCTGCATTCTGTCACTATGCCAGGCAGAGCTGCATTATTCAAAACAAAACATAGGAAAGCTGCATTCTGTCACTATGCCAGACAGAGCTGCTTCATTCAAAACAAAACAAAGGAAACCTGCATTCTGTCACTATGCCAGGCAGAGCTGCTTCATTCAAAACAAAACAAAGGAAACCTGCATTCTGTCACTATGCCAGGCAGAGCTGCATTATTCAAAACAAAACATAGGAAAGCTGCATTCTGTCACTATGCCAGACAGAGCTGCTTCATTCAAAACAAAACAAAGGAAACCTGCATTCTGTCACTATGCCAGGCAGAGCTGCATTATTCAAAACAACACATAGGAAAGCTGCATTCTGTCACTTTGCCAGACAGAGCTGCATTATTCAAAACAACACGAAGGAAACCTGCATTCTGTCACTATGCCAGGCAGAGCTGCATTATTCAAAACAACACATAGGAAAGCTGCATTCTGTCCCTTTGCCAGACAGAGCTGCATTATTCAAAACAACACAAAGGAAACCTGCATTCTGTCACTATGCCAGGCAGAGCTGCTTCATTCAAAACAAAACATAGGAAAGCTGCATTCTGTCCCTTTGCCAGACAGAGCTGCATTATTCAAAACAACACAAAGGAAACCTGCATTCTGTCACTATGCCAGGCAGAGCTGCTTCATTCAAAACAAAACATAGGAAAGCTGCATTCTGTCACTATGCCAGACAGAGCTGCTTCATTCAAAACAAAACATAGGAAAGCTGCATTCTGTCACTATGCCAGACAGAGCTGCATTATTCAAAACAAAACATAGGAAAGCTGCATTCTGTCACTTTGCCAGACAGAGCTGCATTATTCAAAACTACACATAGGAAAGCTGCATTCTGTCACTATGCCAGGCAGAGCTGCATTATTCAACAAAACACATAGGAAAGCTGCATTCTGTCACTATGCCAGGCAGAGCTGCTTCATTCAAAACAAAACATAGGAAAGCTGCAATCTCTCACTATGCCAGACAGAGCTGCATTATTCAAAACAAAACATAGGAAAGCTGCATTCTGTCACTTTGCCAGACAGAGCTGCTTTATTCAAAACAACACATAGGAAACCTGCATTCTGTCACTATGTCAGGCAGAGCTGCTTTATTCAAAACAAAACATAGGAAAGCAGCAATCTGTCACTATGCCAGACAGAGCTGCATTATTCAAAACAAAACATAGGAAAGCTGCATTCTGTCACTATGTCAGACAGAGCTGCATTATTCAAAACAATACATAGGAAAGCTGCATTCTGTCACTATGCCAGACAGAGCTGCATTATTCAAAACAAAACATAGGAAAGCTGCATTCTGTCACTATGTCAGACAGAGCTGCATTATTCAAAACAATACATAGGAAAGCTGCATTCTGTCATTATGCCAGGCAGAGCTGCATTATTCAAAACAAAACAAAGGAAACCTGCATTCTGTCACTATGCCAGGCAGAGCTGCTTTATTCAAAACAACACATAGGAAACCTGCATTCTGTCACTATGCCAGACAGAGCTGCTTTTTTCAAAACAAAACAAAGGAAAGCTGCATTCTGTCACTATGCCAGGCAGAGCTGCATTATTCAAAACAAAACAAAGGAAACCTGCATTCTGTCACTATGCCAGGCAGAGCTGCTTTATTCAAAACAACAGATAGGAAACCTGCATTCTGTCACTATGCCAGGCAGAGCTGCTTTATTCAAAACAACACATAGGAAACCTGCATTCTGTCACTATGCCAGGCAGAGCTGCATTATTCAAAACAAAACATAGGAAACCTGCATTCTGTCACTATGCCAGGAAGAGCTGCATTATTCAAAACAAAACATAGGAAACCTGCATTCTGTCACTATGCCAGGAAGAGCTGCATTATTCAAAACAAAACATAGGAAACCTGCATTCTGTCACTATGCCAGGCAGAGCTGTTTTATTCAAAACAACACATAGGAAACCTGCATTCTGTCACTATGCCAGGCAGAGCTGCATTATTCAAAACAAAACATAGGAAACCTGCATTCTGTCACTATGCCAGGCAGAGCTGCATTATTCTAAACAAAACATGGGGAACCTGCATTCTGTCACTATGCCAGACAGAGCTGCTTTATTCAAAACAAAACATCTGAAACCTGCATTCTGTCACTATGCCAGGCAGAGCTGCATTATTCAAAACAAAACATAGGAAACCTGCATTCTGTCACTATGCCAGGCAGAGCTGCATTATTCAAAACAAAACATAGGAAACCTGCATTCTGTCACTATGCCAGGCAGAGCTGCATTATTCAAAACAACACATAGGAAACCTGCATTCTGTCACTATGCCAGGCAGAGCTGCATTATTCAAAACAACACATAGGAAAGCTGCATTCTGTCATTATGTCAGGCAGAGCTGCATTATTCAAAACAAAACATAGGAAACCTGCATTCTGTCACTATGCCAGGCAGAGCTGCATTATTCAAAACAACACATAGGAAACCTGCATTCTGTCACTATGCCAGGCAGAGCTGCTTTATTCAAAACAACAGATTGGAAACCTGCATTCTGTCACAATGCCAGGCAGAGCTGCTTTTTTCAAAACAAAACAAAGGAAAGCTGCATTCTGTAACTATGCCAGGCAGAGCTGCTTTATTCAAAACAACAGATAGGAAACCTGCATTCTGTCACTATGCCAGGCAGAGCTGCTTTATTCAAAACAACAGATTGGAAACCTGCATTCTGTCACAATGCCAGGCAGAGCTGCTTTATTCAAAACAAAACATCGGAAACCTGCATTCTGTCACTATGCCAGACAGAGCTGCATTATTCAAAACAAAACATAGGAAACCTGCATTCTGTCACTATGCCAGGCAGAGCTGCATTATTCAAAACAAAACATAGGAAACCTGCATTCTGTCACTATGCCAGGCAGAGCTGCTTCATTCAAAACAAAACATAGGAAACCTGCATTCTGTCACTATGCCAGGCAGAGCTGCTTCATTCAAAACAAAACATAGGAAACCTGCATTCTGTCACTATGCCAGGCAGAGCTGCATTATTCAAAACAAAACATAGGAAAGCTGCATTCTGTCACTTTGCCAGACAGAGCTGCATTATTCAAAACAACACAAAGGAAACCTGCATTCTGTCACTATGCCAGACAGAGCTGCATTATTCAAAACAACACATAGGAAAGATGCATTCTGTCACTATGCCGGACAGAGCTGCGTTATTCAAAACAACACAAAGGAAACCTGCATTCTGTCACTATGCCAGGCAGAGCTGCTTCATTCAAAACAAAACAAAGGAAACCTGCATTCTGTCACTATGCCAGGCAGAGCTGCATTATTCAAAACAAAACATAGGAAAGCTGCATTCTGTCACTATGCCAGACAGAGCTGCTTCATTCAAAACAAAACAAAGGAAACCTGCATTCTGTCACTATGCCAGGCAGAGCTGCATTATTCAAAACAACACATAGGAAAGCTGCATTCTGTCACTTTGCCAGACAGAGCTGCATTATTCAAAACAACACAAAGGAAACCTGCATTCTGTCACTATGCCAGGCAGAGCTGCATTATTCAAAACAACACATAGGAAAGCTGCATTCTGTCCCTTTGCCAGACAGAGCTGCATTATTCAAAACAACACAAAGGAAACCTGCATTCTGTCACTATGCCAGGCAGAGCTGCTTCATTCAAAACAAAACATAGGAAAGCTGCATTCTGTCACTATGCCAGACAGAGCTGCTTCATTCAAAACAAAACATAGGAAAGCTGCATTCTGTCACTATGCCAGACAGAGCTGCATTATTCAAAACAAAACATAGGAAAGCTGCATTCTGTCACTTTGCCAGACAGAGCTGCATTATTCAAAACTACACATAGGAAACCTGCATTCTGTCACTATGCCAGGCAGAGCTGCATTATTCAACAAAACACATAGGAAAGCTGCATTCTGTCACTATGCCAGGCAGAGCTGCTTCATTCAAAACAAAACATAGGAAAGCTGCAATCTCTCACTATGCCAGACAGAGCTGCATTATTCAAAACAAAACATAGGAAAGCTGCATTCTGTCACTATGCCAGACAGAGCTGCTTTATTCAAAACAATACATAGGAAAGCTGCAATCTCTCACTATGCCAGACAGAGCTGCATTATTCAAAACAAAACATAGGAAACCTGCATTCTGTCACTATGCCAGGCAGAGCTGCTTTATTCAAAACAAAACATAGGAAAGCTGCATTCTGTCACTATGCCAGACAGAGCTGCATTATTCAAAACAAAACATAGGAAACCTGCATTCTGTCACTATGTCAGACAGAGCTGCATTATTCAAAACAAAACATAGGAAAGCTGCAATCTCTCACTATGCCAGACAGAGCTGCATTATTCAAAACAAAACATAGGAAAGCTGCATTCTGTCACTATGTCAGACAGAGCTGCATTATTCAAAACAAAACATAGGAAAGCTGCATTCTGTCACTATGCCAGGCAGAGCTGCAATATTCAAAACAAAACATAGGAAACCTGCATTCTGTCACTATGCCAGGCAGAGCTGCTTTATTCAAAACAACACATAGGAAACCTGCATTCTGTCACTATGCCAGACAGAGCTGCTTTATTCAAAACAAAACAAAGGAAACCTGCATTCTGTCACTATGCCAGGCAGAGCTGCTTTATTCAAAACAAAACATAGGAAACCTGCATTCTGTCACTATGCCAGGCAGAGCTGCTTTATTCAAAACAACACATAGGAAACCTGCATTCTGTCACTATGCCAGGCAGAGCTGCTTTATTCAAAACAACACATAGGAAACCTGCATTCTGTCACTATGCCAGGCAGAGCTGCATTATTCAAAACAAAACATAGGAAACCTGCATTCTGTCACTATGCCAGGCAGAGCTGCATTATTCAAAACAAAACATAGGAAACCTGCATTCTGTCACTATGCCAGGAAGAGCTGCATTATTCAAAACAAAACATAGGAAACCTGCATTCTGTCACTATGCCAGGCAGAGCTGTTTTATTCAAAACAACACATAGGAAACCTGCATTCTGTCACTATGCCAGGCAGAGCTGCATTATTCAAAACAAAACATAGGAAACCTGCATTCTGTCACTATGCCAGGCAGAGCTGCATTATTCTAAACAAAACATGGGGAACCTGCATTCTGTCACTATGCCAGACAGAGCTGCTTTATTCAAAACAAAACATCTGAAACCTGCATTCTGTCACTATGCCAGGCAGAGCTGCATTATTCAAAACAAAACATAGGAAACCTGCATTCTGTCACTATGCCAGGCAGAGCTGCATTATTCAAAACAAAACATAGGAAACCTGCATTCTGTCACTATGCCAGGCAGAGCTGCATTATTCAAAACAACACATAGGAAACCTGCATTCTGTCACTATGCCAGGCAGAGCTGCATTATTCAAAACAACACATAGGAAAGCTGCATTCTGTCATTATGCCAGGCAGAGCTGCATTATTCAAAACAAAACAAAGGAAACCTGCATTCTGTCACTATGCCAGGCAGAGCTGCTTTATTCAAAACAACACATAGGAAACCTGCATTCTGTCACTATGCCAGGCAGAGCTGCTTTATTCAAAACAACAGATTGGAAACCTGCATTCTGTCACAATGCCAGGCAGAGCTGCTTTTTTCAAAACAAAACAAAGGAAACCTGCATTCTGTCACTATGCCAGGCAGAGCTGCATTATTCAAAACAAATATAGGAAACCTGCATTCTGTCACTATGCCAGGCAGAGCTGCTTTATTCAAAACAAATCATTGGAAACCTGCATTCTGTCACTATGCCAGGCAGAGCTGCTTTATTCAAAACAAAACATAGGAAACCTGCATTCTGTCACTATGCCAGATAGAGCTGCATTATTCAAAACAAAACATAGGAAACCTGCATTCTGTCACTATGCCAGGCAGAGCTGCATTATTCAAAACAAAACATAGGAAACCTGCATTCTGTCACTATGCCAGGCAGAGCTGCATTATTCAAAACAAAACATAGGAAACCTGCATTCTGTCACTATGCCAGGCAGAGCTGCATTATTCAAAACAAAACATAGGAAACCTGCATTCTGTCACTATGCCAGGCAGAGCTGCATTATTCAAAACAACACATAGGAAAACAACATTCTGTCACTATGCCAGGCAGAGCTGCTTTATTCAAAACAAAACATAGGGAACCTGCATTCTGTCACTATGCCAGGCAGAGCTGCATTATTCTTAACAAAACATAGGAAACCTGCATTCTGTCACTATGCCAGGCAGAGATGCATTATTCAAAACAAAACATAGGAAACCTGCATTCTGTCACTATGCCATGCAGAGCTGCATTATTCAAAACAAAACATAGGAAACCTGCATTCTGTCACTATGCCATGCAGAGCTGCATTATTCAAAACAAAACATAGGGAACCTGCATTCTGTCACTATGCCAGGCAGAGCTGCATTATTCAAAACAAAACATAGGAAACCTGCATTCTGTCACTATGCCAGGCAGAGCTGCATTATTCAAAACAAAACATAGGAAACCTGCATTCTGTCACTATGCCAGGCAGAGCTGCTTTATTCAAAACAAAACATAGGGAACCTGCATTCTGTCACTATGCCATGCAGAGCTGCATTATTCAAAACAAAACATAGGAAACCTGCATTCTGTCACTATGCCAGGCAGAGCTGCATTATTCAAAACAAAACATAGGAAACCTGCATTCTGTCACTATGCCAGGCAGAGCTGCGTTATTCAAAACAACACATAGGAAAGCTGCATTCTGTAACTATGCCAGGCAGAGCTGCTTTATTCAAAACAAAACATAGGGAACCTGCATTCTGTCACTATGCCAGGCAGAGCTGCATTATTCTTAACAAAACATAGGAAACCTGCATTCTGTCACTATGCCAGGCAGAGCTGCATTATTCAAAACAAAACATAGGAAACCTGCATTCTGTCACTATGCCATGCAGAGCTGCATTATTCAAAACAAAACATAGGGAACCTGCATTCTTTCACTATGCCATGCAGAGCTGCATTATTCAAAACAAAACATAGGAAACCTGCATTCTGTCACTATGCCATGCAGAGCTGCATTATTCAAAACAAAACATAGGGAACCTGCATTCTGTCACTATGCCAGGCAGAGCTGCATTATTCAAAACAAAACATAGGAAACCTGCATTCTGTCACTATGCCAGGCAGAGCTGCATTATTCAAAACAAAACATAGGAAAGCTGCAATCTGTCTCTATGCCAGGCAGAGCTGCTTTATTCAAAACAAAACATAGGGAACCTGCATTCTGTCACTATGCCAGGCAGAGCTGCTTTATTCAAAACAAAACATAGGGAACCTGCATTCTGTCACTATGCCATGCAGAGCTGCATTATTCAAAACAAAACATAGGAAACCTGCATTCTGTCACTATGCCAGGCAGAGCTGCTTTATTCAAAACAAAACATAGGGAACCTGCATTCTGTCACTATGCCATGCAGAGCTGCATTATTCAAAACAAAACATAGGAAACCTGCATTCTGTCACTATGCCAGGCGGAGCTGCATTATTCAAAACAAAACATAGGGAACCTGCATTCTGTCACTATGCCAGGCGGAGCTGCATTATTCAAAACTACGCATAGGAAACCTGCATTCTGTCACTATGCCAGGCAGAGCTGCATTATTCAAAACAACACATAGGAAACCTGCATTCTGTCACTATGCCAGGCAGAGCTGCATTATTCAAAACAACACATAGGAAACCTACATTCTGTCACTATGCCAGGCAGAGCTGCATTATTCAAAACAACACATAGGAAACCTGCATTCTGTCACTTTGCCAGGCAGAGCTGCTTTATTCAAAATAAATCATAGGAAAGCTGCATTCTGTCACTATGCCAGGCAGAGCTGATTTATTCAAAACAAAACATAGGAAACCTGCATTCTGTCACTATGCCAGGCAGAGCTGATTTATTCAAAACAAAACATAGGAAACCTGCATTCTGTCACTATGCCAGGCAGAGCTGCTTTATTCAAAATAAAACATAGGAAAGCTGCATTCTGTCACTATGCCAGGCAGAGCTGCATTATTCAAAACAACACATAGGAAAGCTGCATTCTGTCACGATGCCAGGCAGAGCTGCTTTATTCAAAACAACACATAGGAAAGCTGCATTCTGTCACTATGCCAGGCAGAGCTGCATTATTCAAAACAACACATAGGAAAGCTGCATTCTGTCACTATGCCAGGCAGAGCTGCATTATTCAAAACAACACATAGGAAAGCTGCATTCTGTCATTATGCCAGGCAGAGCTGCATTATTCAAAACAAAACAAAGGAAACCTGCATTCTGTCACTATGCCAGGCAGAGCTGCTTTATTCAAAACAACACATAGGAAACCTGCATTCTGTCACTATGCCAGACAGAGCTGCATTATTCAAAATAAAACATAGGAAAGCTGCATTCTGTCACTATGCCAGGCAGAGCTGCATTATTCAAAACAACATATAGGAAACCTGCATTCTGTCACTATGCCGGACAGAGCTGCGTTATTCAAAACAACACAAAAGAAACCTGCATTCTGTCACTTTGCCAGGCAGAGCTGCTTTATTCAAAATAAATCATAGGAAAGCTGCATTCTGTCACTATGCCAGGCAGAGCTGATTTATTCAAAACAAAACATAGGAAACCTGCATTCTGTCACTTTGCCAGGCAGAGCTGCATTATTCAAAACAAAACATAGGAAAGCTGCATTCTGTCATTATGCCAGACAGAGCTGCATTATTCAAAACAAAACAAAGGAAACCTGCATTCTGTCACAATGCCAGGCAGAGCTGCTTTATTCTAAACAAAACAAAGGAAAGCTGCATTCTGTCACTATGCCAGGCAGAGCTGCATTATTCTAAACGAAACATAGGGAACCTGCATTCTGTCACTAAGTCAGGCAGAGCTGCTTTATTCAAAACAAAACTTAGGAAAGCTGCATTCTGTCACTATGCCAGGCAGAGCTGATTTATTCAAAACAAAACATAGGAAACCTGCATTCTGTCACTATGCCAGGCAGAGCTGCTTCATTCAAAACAAAACATAGGAAACCTGCATTCTGTCACTATGCCAGACAGAGCTGCATTATTCAAAACAATACATAGGAAAGCTGCATTCTGTCACTATGCCAGACAGAGCTGCATTATTCAAAACAAAACATAAGAAACCTGCATTCTGTCACTATGCCAGGCAGAGCTGCTTTATTCAAAACAAAACATAGGAAAGCTGCATTCTGTCATTATGCCAGACAGAGCTGCATTATTCAAAACAAAACAAAGGAAACCTGCATTCTGTCACTATGCCAGGCAGAGCTGCTTTATTCAAAACAACACATAGGAAACCTGCATTCTGTCACTATGCCAGGCAGAGCTGCATTATTCAAAACAAAACATAGGGAACCTGCATTCTGTCACGATGCCAGGCAATGCTGCATTATTCGAAACGAAACATCGGGAACCTGCCTTCTGTCACTATGCCAGGCAGAGCTGCTTTATTCAAAACAAAACAAAGGAAACCTGCATTCTGTCACTATGCCAGGCAGAGCTGATTTATTCAAAACAAAACATAGGAAACCTGCATTCTGTCACTATGCCAAACAGAGTTGCATTATTCTAAAAAAAACATAGGGAACCTGCCTTCTATCACTATGCCAGGCAGAGTTGCATTATTCTAAAAAAACATAGGGAACCTGCATTCTGTCACTATGCCAGGCAGAGCTGCTTTATTCAAAACAAAACAAAGGAAAGCTGCATTCTGTCACTATGCCAGGCAGAGCTGCTTTATTCAAAACAAAACATAGGAAAGCTGCATTCTGTCACTATTTCAGGCAGAGCTGCATTATTCAAAACTACACATAGGAAACCTGCATTCTGTCACTATGCCAGGCAGAGCTGCTTTATTCAAAACAAAACATAGGAAAGCTGCATTCTGTCACAATGCCAGGCAGAGCTGCTTATTTCAAAACAAAACATAGGAAACCTGCATTCTGTCACTATGCCAGGCAGAGCTGCATTATTCAAAACTACACATAGGAAACCTGCATTCTGTCACTATGCCAGGCAGAGCTGCATTATTCTAAACAAAACATAGGAAACCTGCATTCTGTCACTATGCCAGGCAGAGCTGCATTATTCAAAACAAAACATAGGAAAGCTGCATTCTGTCACTATGCCAGGCAGAGCTGCATTATTCTAAACGAAACATAGGGAACCTGCATTCTGTCACTACGTCAGGCAGAGCTGCTTTATTCAAAACAAAACATAGGAAACCTGCATTCTGTCACTATGCCAGGCAGAGCTGCATTATTCTAAACAAACCTTAGGGAACATGCATTCTGTCACTATGCCAGGCAGAGCTGCTTTATCCAAAACAAAACAGGAAACCTGAATTCTGTCACTATGCCAGGCAGAGCTGCATTATTCAAAACAAAACAAAGGAAACCTGCATTCTATCACTATGCCAGACAGAGCTGCATTATTCAAAACAAAACATAGGAAAGCTGCAATCAGTCACTTTGCCAGGCAGAGCGGCTTTATTCAAAACAACACAAAGGAAACCTGCATTCTGTCACTATGTCAGGCAGAGCTGCATTATTTAAAACAAAACATAGGAAAGCTGCATTCTGTCACTATGCCAGGCAGAGCTGCATTATTTAAAACAAAACATAGGAAAGCTGCATTCTGTCACTATGCCAGGCAGAGCTGCATTATTTAAAACAAAACATAGGAAACCTGCATTCTGTCACTATGTCAGGCAGAGCTGCATTATTTAAAACAAAACATAGGAAAGCTGCATTCTGTCACTATGCCAGGCAGAGCTGCATTATTTAAAACAAAACATAGGAAAGCTGCATTCTGTCACTATGTCAGGCAGAGCTGCATTATTTAAAACAAAACATAGGAAAGCTGCATTCTGTCACTATGCCAGGCAGAGCTGCTTTATTCAAAACAAAACATAGGAAAGCTGCATTCTGTCACTATGCCAGACAGAGCTGCATTATTCAAAACAAAATATAGGAAACCTGCATTCTGTCACTATGCCAGGCAAAGCTGCATTATTCAAAACAACACATAGGAAAGCTGCATTCTGTCACTATGCCAGGCAGAGCTACTAAATTCAAAACAAAACATAGGAAAGCTGCAATCTGTCACTATGCCAGACAGAGCTGCATTATTCAAAACAAAACATAGGAAACCTGCATTCTGTCACTATGCCAGGCAGAGCTGCATTATTCAAAACAACACATAGGAAACCTGCATTCTGTCACTATGCCAGGCAGAGCTGCTTTATTCAAAACAATACATAGGAAAGCTGCATTCTGTCACTATGTCAGGCAGAGCTGCTTTATTCAAAACAAAACATAGGAAAGCTGCATTCTGTCACTATGTCAGGCAGAGCTGCTTTATTCAAAACAAAACATAGGAAAGCTGCATTCTGTCACTATGCCAGGCAGAGCTGCTTTTTTCAATACAAAACATAGGAAAGCTGCTTTCTGTAACTATGTCAGGCAGAGCTGCATTATTCAAAACAAAACATAGGAAAGCTGCATTCTGTCACTATGTCAGGCAGAGCTGCTTTATTCAAAACAAAACATAGGAAAGCTGCATTCTGTCACTATGTCAGGCAGAGCTGCTTTATTCAAAACAAAACATAGGAAAGCTGCAATCTGTCACTATGTCAGACAGAGCTGCTTTATTCAAAACAATACATAGGAAAGCTGCATTCTGTCACTATGTCAGGCAGAGCTGCTTTATTCAAAACAAAACATAGGAAAGCTGCATTCTGTCACTATGCCAGGCAGAGCTGCTTTTTTCAATACAAAACATAGGAAAGCTGCTTTCTGTAACTATGTCAGGCAGAGCTGCTTTATTCAAAACAAAACATAGGAAAGCTGCATTCTGTCACTATGTCAGGCAGAGCTGCTTTATTCAAAACAAAACATAGGAAAGCTGCATTCTGTCACTATGCCAGGCAGAGCTGCTTTTTTCAATACAAAACATAGGAAAGCTGCTTTCTGTAACTATGTCAGGCAGAGCTGCATTATTCAAAACAAAACATAGGAAAGCTGCATTCTGTCACTATGCCAGGCAGAGCTGCATTATTCAAAACAACACAAAGGAAACCTGCATTCTGTCACTATGCCAGACAGAGCTGCTTTATTCAAAACAATACATAGGAAAGCTGCATTCTGTCACTATGCCAGGCAGAGCTGCATTATTCAAAACAACACAAAGGAAACCTGCATTCTGTCACTATGCCAGACAGAGCTGCTTTATTCAAAACAATACATAGGAAAGCTGCATTCTGTCACTATGCCAGGCAGAGCTGCATTATTCAAAACAAAACATAGGAAACCTGCATTCTGTCACTATGTCAGGCAGAGCTGCTTTTTTCAATACAAAACATAGGAAAGCTGCATTCTGTCACTATGCCAGGCAGAGCTGCTTTTTTCAATACAAAACATAGGAAAGCTGCTTTCTGTAACTATGTCAGGCAGAGCTGCATTATTCAAAACAAAACATAGGAAAGCTGCATTCTGTCACTATGCCAGGCAGAGCTGCTTTTTTCAATACAAAACATAGGAAAGCTGCTTTCTGTCACTATGTCAGGCAGAGCTGCATTATTCAAAACAAAACATAGGAAAGCTGCATTCTGTCACTATGCCAGGCAGAGTTGCATTATTCAAAACAAAACATAGGAAAGCTGCATTCTGTCACTATGCCAGACAGAGCTGCTTTATTCAAAACAAAACATAGGAAAGCTGCTTTCTGTAACTATGCCAGGCAGAGCTGCATTATTCAAAACAACACATAGGAAAGCTGCATTCTGTCACTATGCCAGGCAGAGCTGCATTATTCAAAACAAAACATAGGAAAGCTGCATTCTGTCACTATGCCAGGCAGAGCTGCTTTATTCAAAACAAAACATAGGTAAGCTGCAATTTTTCACTATGCCAGACAGAGCTGCTTTATTCAAAACAAAACATAGGAAAGCTGCATTCTGTCACTATGCCAGGCAGAGCTGCTTTATTCAAAATAAAATATAGGAAAGCTGCATTCTGTCACTATGCCAGACAGAGCTGCTTTATTCAAAACAAAACATAGGAAAGCTGCATTCTGTCACTATGCCAGACAGAGCTGCTTTATTCAAAACAAAACATAGGAAAGCTGCATTCTGTCACTATGCCAGACAGAGCTGCTTTATTCAAAACAAAACATAGGAAAGCTGCTTTCTGTAACTATGTCAGGCAGAGCTGCATTATTCAAAACAAAACATAGGAAAGCTGCATTCTGTCACTATGCCAGGCAGAGCTGCTTTATTCAAAACAAAACACAGGAAAGCTGCATTCTGTCACTATGTCAGACAGAGCTGCTTTATTCAAAACAAAACATAGGTAAGCTGCAATTTTTCACGATGCCAGACAGAGCTGCATTATTCAAAACAAAACAAAGGGAACCTGCATTCTGTCACGATGCCAGGCAGAGCTGCTTTATTTAAAACAAAACTGTAAGCGGAAAAGACAGAGAGGATTATCTGGCTGGATTATCTAGCGCCATAATCATTACGCCAACAGTTTGACCCTTGTTGAGATACATGCCCCATCATTACGCCAACAGTTTGACCCTTGTTGAGATACGTGCCCCATCATTCCACCAACAGTTTGACCGTTGTTGGGATACGTGCTCCAACATTTAGCAGATGACCCCAGGGTCATGGGAATGGACTCAACCAGACTCGGGCGCCAATCTCATTTTGCCACAGGGTTAATGGTTAATGCAGATGCCTGGGAATCTACCAAAAAACTGCTGTCCGCAAACCTTTGGCCAGCGAGACTCATGCCGGACAACTTTACAGTGCCATCCAATGGACTCTGACATAACTGCACCCGTACAATTTCAATACATTACAGTTTAGGTAAATATTTCTAAAGACTTTTAATTTCCTGAGTAAAACACTAATCTCACTCACAATGTCACAGAATAATGTGTATTTTGCTATACTGAAGGTTAAGAATGGAATAATAGCCTTAATGCAGATTATTCTTGTAATTCGGTATTGTGTCGGACGTTTCATGACCAACTCTAACGCAAGTAGGTTGTGTTTGGTATCATTTTAATCCTCGTAATTTCTGAAATCTCATAGGGAATATTTAAAAGGAATTGGACTTGTGCCGTACCCTCCTTCAATAACTTTACGGGAGAATTATGCTTCAGTTTTCTTTGTGGTCATGTCTCCTCCCAAAGCCCCTCCGGAATTCTTGGCTCAAATGACCCAAAACGACCTATGACCCCGCCATAGGACGCAGCCTAGAGATTGGGCATAAAAGAGGGGGAAACAGAGAAGTCGAGGAAGCTTGTATTCATCCTTCCCGCATATACGTTGTGTATGTGTGTAGTTTTGGGCTGCGCCAGGTATGAATTGACTTCTTTTCTCTTTTCTGTAACGATGTAATTAGGTCTTGTGATTTAAGCTTGTGCCTGCCTGGCGAAAAATTGATATTCGCATCTGTGGTGTGTTTCTGACTTTGGACAAACATATACCTACCGGTTCGGACTCCTGGATCCCAGTTGAGTAACGTAGACCGTAATCGCGTGCCTGATCAACACGCTTGGCATCTGCGTTATAAGGTGGATTTTCCATGCTGTGTATGACGCTATTAATATTGGCTTCGAGCAAGATTCCGTTTATATTTTTAGGCGGAAATCTTAAAAGACGCAAGGCCTCTGAACGATGTGTTTCCGTTATGCCTCTGTAGTTGCTCGCTGTGGGCCCCAGTAATCCCTAGTCATAGCGAGGCTATGTCAAATTACTGGCTTAATAGGCTGCCAGCCTCTGAGTTCTTTCGCCGGATTGGATAGTTCAGATGGTTTTGGTCCGGCGGAGTAGGGTATAAACCTGTTATGGGTCCGATGCACAACAGAGCTCCAAATTGGGTAATAAATTGAAGAATTAAAATCTGAACATATTGATGCAAACGCATAATAACCGCAAAAAATTGCAACCACAAATTTGTATCTTAAATTTGATATGGAGTCAGATATATTGTAACCACTAAGATATTAGGGTCGCAGCATCCGCTAGGCACGTCTCAGGCCATTTAAAAGCAGAACGTGAACGACGTCATCACGTGAGGCCTGGGGCAGGGGTCTAGTGCTGACGCTGTAGCCAGACCCCATTATTATAATGGAGACTGCGAGGACCATCGTTTAGCTGGCTGTTAAGGCAAACACGCTGAGACCTTCCGCCTCAGCTAGGACCCTCCTTGGCCTGGTTGCACGGTGTTTTCAGATTGGTGACTCCGACGTAAATACGTCAACGGCTTCCCAGAGCAACGTGACCCCCAGCGTGTGACGACACTTCTGGAGCGGTGTCCAGAGCTCCCTGGGAAATGAGGTTTGGTGTAGTTGTTGGCCTACAGCTGCAGTGGTCAGTAATACAATTACCTTATCTACAAGTGTATGTTAGGGAAACTTTACTGTTCCACCAATTATAGACTTGTAAGGGATCGAAATATCCCCAATAGCCCTGGGACCGTAGAAACCAGGCATAATCTAGTTTACAACCCCCCATGGGAGTGGGGACTAAGGGACAGATTACGAGAAATTACTGATAAGCATGTTTTCAGTCTTGTCCACTGCTAATGTGGAAACGCATTGGGTAGTTTTCAGCTGCACAGCCTTCACTTTTGATGGCTTGTGAGAACTTTTTGCGGAGCTTGACAGAACGCTCAGTTATCAATCTAATGGTTTTATTGCGGTATTTTAAAGCTATTTATGAAGAGGGAGTAAAGGACACGGATAAGATTGTGCTTCTTTGTGAAACCGGAAGTTTTCGGCATTTTAACTGGAAGCAAATATTTGTTGCTGTTTGCACGTGGGCTGTGAGCTTCTTAGACTGCAGGTCGTTTGTGTTTCACTCTCATAGGCAGTGCGAGTGGGTCCTGGAGCCATGTCATAGCAGAGATTAAGCTCGCCACCGAAAATGTTTAATATTCTAAATTGTGCTTGAAGCTGGAACGGAACGCAGTATGTAAATCTACCCTATGGTAGAGACTGCGTGTGACGGGTTCTGTAAGTGTTTTGAGAGTGAAAGGCAAGTGTTATGTATTAATCCAGATGGATTTGGAGCCAAGTCCTTCAGTAACTGTGCAGGCAATCTTGCTCAAATAGTGGAAGAGGTGAAGCACTGGTGAAAAGCCAGTGGGATTTGAAGGAAACTCGTATGTTGGAGATTTGGAGAGAGGGCTTTGAAAATATTGTAATAACCAATTCAATAATTGTATCATTAAATGTTAGCTGCTGAATAACAGGTTCATTATCTGTGGCGGCCTGTTGGCAGTGAAGGAGGCCTCCAGAAAATCCACCTTTAAATAACCTAGACGACTTTCAGTTTGTTTTCCCGATTTGCAACTGTTGCACAGATTAATTGGTAGAACTGAGGAGTAATTTATTTTTGGTGGCATTGTTACGCATTACATCACCAAATTACAAGGCGTTTTCTTCCACCCCTGAATGATGCCGTCAAACAGTAATGTCTTTATAATTTCTGCGCTCATGTTGCTCCTGAAAGAGGGCACGTTTGCGTGTATTGGTTTGCGGGCTCATTGGGAAATAATCCATGAGAATCCGTTCTATTTCCTGAATGTAGTCACGGCTAAAAGGTGCGGTTGGATACGATCCACACCTGAGTGACAGTTGCAGAGAGGCTGAAAACAAATGCTGCAGTGTCTGCGAAAATTTTGGAATTTGGGCATTTTTCTATCGCCACCCTGGACGGGATGTCAATTATATAGCTAAATGCAAACAACAAAAATTCACTTTTTCATTATCTTTCCTCATTAGTGATCGTGAATTGGCCGTGGTTATTTGTCCACTAATTGTTTGACAACCAAGCACACTTAAACACAAGCAGCTTGGGAACGGTCAAGCGGTGGGGGTTTACTGAGGGGGCCTCTGAGCAGCTGACGGCTCATCACTGATTATCATCAATCTTTAAAAATTAACCGCAAATCCGAATTGTTCATATCTAGCGGAGAGGTATAAGCTGCGATATGGCTAAATTTGGCTTAAATTAGAGCGCTGTTCCACAGCCCGGATGTCTGCATCGGCGAAGACAGCGTATAATTGGAGAACTGCAAAAATTAATCTTTGCAGAAAAGTAATACATATCATCAGAAGTCTTGTTGCTGAATAGCACTGAGCACTGTTTTGTTTCCTGTTGCTGTTCCGCTGGGTTTTGCTTCACTAGGATGGAACCAGCGGTTTGTAAGCTGCATGAACTAAATTGCATGTGCGCGCTATGTTCAGGATGGATTATTCACTAACAGACTTTCTTGAATACTGTCCCCGATAACGGGAGTTGAGGCAATTCAGCAAAATCTAATCGCATTATTGTCTATACTTCCTTTCATAATAAAGCATGCTGTTTGGATGCCTGTGAAATCTGATCACTCCTCTGTCTTGTCAGATCCTCACAGCCCCCCCTTCCGCTGTCTGTGCCCTCTGTCTCCACCCCTGCTCTCACTCCTCTCTGTCAGTCCTTGTGACTGAGTTCAATAAGTAACTTAAAAGCTTCTACCTGCATTCCTATCTGAATGCATGACTTCATTTATGTTTAATCTGTCTGTTTTTAACTGCTGTTGACCTATGTCAGATTCTGAACCATGCAGAGATTGACCCTGTATAGTGCATTTTTTACTGATATACTTTTGCCCCCAGCCTCAAGTCAGGGGTCAGAAGGTGCCTGCATTCCATGTGGAAGATGAGTTTGGATCCTAATGGGGCCATAAACTCATTCAGCACTCCCGGGGTGGCACCAGAGCAAAATTCACAGCACTGATTTGTTTGACTAGACGATCCCCCATCCCATTCAAACAACTCCTCAGAGTTGCCCAAGTCCACAACCTCAAATATAACAACACACATCTTAACACAACTAAAGTTCGAAAGGGGAATGCAAAATCAATTTCACATTTGTTTCTTGATGTTTTTCTGTCTTTGTGTGTGGGTGTGTTTCAGTGTTTTCTGTTGTTCTCTGGGTGAAAATGCAAACTGTGTTCAATTGAAGTAGTTTCATTTATTGCCATTTTATTCATTATCATCCTGTTGTTGCATGCATGCAGTAGGTGTTGCAAAGGAATGAAATAATGCCATGTAATTATTTTCGACCAGCAATGGCTTACTGTGTGTACTGCTTCAAATATCCGATTCCTTATTGTCTAGACTCAGTCGACTGACAGCAATTCTGTACTATATGTTTGAATTAACTCTCCATCGTGAATGAATATACTCATGTCTATGCTGTGTATGGTAAAAATCTTCTCAGTATTCATATTGGTATATATGAATGACTTTGTTTATTTTACTTGCACCATGATGCGGCATGTTAATCATCACTTAAGAAACATGTTTACGGTGTTGTCAGTCATTCTGCCTGTTTTATCAGACTTTCTTATTCATAAACACAACTGTAACTTGTGATAGCTAATACCAGTTTGGATTATTCCTCACGTCAGAACATTTACCTCCGATGGTTCTCTCAGTGTGTTGTGTCTGTATTTTCATCTGTTTTACTGTATGCCCAATGTGGGTAGTCTCTATTTCTATTTTATCATCTAACATGTTTTTATTTTTATTTAAACATTGTCATAACTCAGTTCAACCTCAACTGCATGGCTACTGGTACGGCTCGATGATTCAATTCCTGATAACTCGGGCAGATTTGCCACCAGTGGAGTTGGCAACCAGTGGGCCCCTGGTTTCCAACACTCTACCAATAGCAACAAAATTAATATCAAGGGCGGTGCGGTCAGAGGCTCAAACGCTTCTCACCACCAGCCATTCATTCTCCAATCATACCCGTACCATCGAGCGTGCCATAGCCTGCAGAACTTAGGCATAACACAGAACCGTTCTCTAAATGAGTAACCACTGTGAGAATGTACACCAGTATAAAATATATAAGATGTATTGCCTTCTTTGTTTCCTTCCCTTTTAATTCACCCAGATCAGGTTTATCCAAATTCTACTACTATACGCTCTATTGGCGTCGTAGTGAAAAATCAAATTCTTAAATTAGACCATCTGACAGGATACATGACCATGAGGGGCACTGAAACCGTTTTTACCACTTGTACAGGTTGTCATGAAACGTCCAGCTATATTACATGTACTTGTAACACTTTGCAGCCATTCTCACAGAATGATGCTAAACTCATTAGCGTTCAGTCTCTACATGGCCGTGCTGATGCAGTTCAGGTCTCCCACACGCAATGGTGCATCATCAGTGAAATGGACACCTTCACCTATGGAGGTCTGACCTGCCCTGCTAACCACACCTTTTGCCTGGAAGTCACAGAGGACTTCACGATGGGTCTGATCAACATCCTGGGAAGGGTCCCGCTGGAGGTGGATGTGTCACCATGGTGGGAGGACACATTCTACGAACAGGGTACCCGGGCCTTGACTGCATTGATGCGCCTTGTCCAACAGGTCGTCATGGAAACTGAGTACCATATGGAACAAGCACAGGTGGAGGTGAACCTGGCCAAACAAACGGCAACCATCCTGGCCAGCTCATCCACGCGTTTTGCCCAGGACGCATACACCTGGTGGGACTGGGTGTTCCGATAGTGCGTCGTTGGCAGTGCCCTCATCTTCAGCTCCACCCTGATCCAGTGCTACTACTTCCGGCATCTGATCTGTTCCCTGCAGGCCTCGACACGGGCCACACTCATCCTAAGCCCACTGCAGTTACCCTCAATTCCCAGTTTTCCTTGTGGTCATGTCTCCTCCAAAGCCCCTCCGGAATACTTGGCTCAAATGACCCAAAATGACCTATGACCCCGCCATAGGACGCAGCCTAGAGATTGGGCATAAAAGAGGGGGAAACAGAGAAGTCGAGGAAGCTTGTATTCATCCTTCCCGCATATACGTTGCGTATATGTGTAGTTTTGGGCTGCGCCAGGTATGAATTGACTTCTTTTCTCTTTTCTGTAACGATGTAATTAGGTCTTGTGATTTAAGCTTGTGCCTGCCTGGCGAAAAATTGATATTCGCATCTGTGGTGTGTTTCTGACTTTGGACAAACATATACCTACCGGTTCGGACTCCTGGATCCCAGTTGAGTAACGTAGACCGTAATCGCGTGCCTGATCAACACGCTTGGCATCTGCGTTATAAGGTGGATTTTCCATGCTGTGTATGACGCTATTAATATTGGCTTCGAGCAAGATTCCGTTTATATTTTTAGGCGGAAATCTTAAAAGACGCAAGGCCTCTGAACGATGTGTTTCCGTTATGCCTTTGTAGTTGCTCGCTGTGGGCCCCGGTAATCCCTAGTCATAGCGAGGCTATGTCAAATTACTGGCTTAATAGGCTGCCAGCCTCTGAGTTCTTTCGCCGGATTGGATAGTTCAGATGGTTTTGGTCCGGCGGAGTAGGGTATAAACCTGTTATGGGTCCGATGCACAACAGAGCTCCAAATTGGGTAATAAATTGAAGAATTAAAATCTGAACATATTGATGCAAACGCATGATAACCGCAAAAAATTGCAACCACAAATTTGTATCTTAAATTTGATATGGAGTCAGATATATTGTAACCACTAAGATATTAGGGTCGCAGCATCCGCTAGGCACGTCTCAGGCCATTTGAAAGCAGAACGTGAACGACGTCATCATGTGAGGCCTGGGGCAGGGGTCTAGTGCTGACGCTGTAGCCAGACCCCATTATTATAATGGAGACTGCGAGGACCATCGTTTAGCTGGCTGTTAAGGCAAACACGCTGAGACCTTCCGCCTCAGCTAGGACCCTCCTTGGCCTAGTTGCACGGTGTTTACAAAACATAGGAAAGCTGCATTCTGTCACTATGCCAGGCAGAGCTGCATTATTCAAAACAAATCATAGGGAACCTGTATTCTGTCACTATGCCAGGCAGAGCTGCTTTATTCAAAACAAAACATAGGAAACCTGCATTCTGTCACTATGCCAGACAGAGCTGCATTATTCAAGACAAAACATAGGAAACCTGCATTCTGTCACTATGCCAGACAGAGCTGCTTTATTCAAGACAAAACATAGGAAACCTGCATTCTGTCACTATGCCAGACAGAGCTGCTTTATTCAACACAAAACATAGGAAACCTGCATTCTGTCACTATGCCAGACAGAGCTGCATTATTCAAGACAAAACATAGGAAACCTGCATTCTGTCACTATGCCAGACAGAGCTGCTTTATTCAAGACAAAACATAGGAAACCTGCATTCTGTCACTATGCCAGACAGAGCTGCATTATTCAAAACAAATCATAGGGAACCTGTATTCTGTCACTATGCCAGGCAGAGCTGCTTTATTCAAAATAAAAAATAGGAAACCTGCATTCTGTCACTATGCCAGACAGAGCTGCATTATTCAAGACAAAACATAGGAAAGCTGCATTCTGTCACTATGCCAGAGAGAGCTGCTTCATTCAAAACAAAAAATAGGAAAGCTGCATTCTGTCACTATGCCAGACAGAGCTGCTTTATTCAACACAAAACATAGGAAACCTGCATTCTGTCACTATGCCAGGCAGAGCTGCTTTATTCAAAACAAAACATAGGAAACCTGCATTCTGTCACTATGCCAGACAGAGCTGCATTATTCAAGACAAAACATAGGAAAGCTGCATTCTGTCACTATGCCAGAGAGAGCTGCTTCATTCAAAACAAAAAATAGGAAAGCTGCATTCTGTCACTATGCCAGACAGAGCTGCTTTATTCAAAACAACACATAGGAAACCTGCATTCTGTCACTATGCCAGGCAGAGCTGCTTTATTCAAAACAAACCATAGGAAACCTGCATTCTGTCACTACGTCAGGCAGAGCTGCATTATTCAAAACAAAACATAGGAAACCTGCATTCTGTCACTATGCCAGACAGAGCTGCATTATTCAAAACAAAACATAGGAAACCTGCATTCTGTCACTACGTCAGGCAGAGCTGCATCATTCAAAACAAAACATAGGAAACCTGCATTCTGTCACAATGCCAGGCAGAGCTGCATTATTCAAAACAACACATAGGAAAGCTGCAATCTGTCACTACATCAGGCAGAGCTGCATTATTCAAAACAAAACACAGGAAAGATGCATTCTGTCACGATGCCAGACAGAGCTGCATTATTCAAGACAAAACATAGGAAAGCTGCATTCTGTCACTATGCCAGGCAGAGCTGCATTATTCAAAACAACACATTGGAAACCTGCATTCTGTCACAATGCCAGGCAGAGCTGCATTATTCAAAACAACACATAGGAAACCTGCATTCTGTCACTACATCAGGCAGAGCTGCATTATTCAAAACAAAACACAGGAAAGATGCATTCTGTCACTATGCCAGACAGAGCTGCATTATTCAAAACAACACATAGGAAACCTGCATTCTGTCACTACATCAGGCAGAGCTGCATTATTCAAAACACATAGGAAACCTGCATTCTGTCACTATGCCAGGCAGAGCTGCATTATACAAAACAACACATAGGAAAGCTGCATTCTGTCACTATGCCAGGCAGAGCTGCATTATTCAAAACAACACATAGGAAAGCTGCATTCTGTCACTATGACAGGCAGAGCTGCTTTATTCAAAACAACACATAGGAAAGCTGCATTCTGTCACTATGCCAGGCAGAGCTGCATTATTCAAAACAACACATCGGAAAGCTGCATTCTGTCACTATGCCAGGCAGAGCTGCATTATTCAAAACAAAACACAGGAAAGATGCATTCTGTCACTATGCCAGACAGAGCTGCATTATTCAAAACAACACATAGGAAAGCTGCATTCTGTCACGATGCCAGACAGAGCTGCATTATTCAAGACAAAACATAGGAAAGCTGCATTCTGTCACTATGCCAGGCAGAGCTGCATTATTCAAAACAACACATAGGAAACCTGCATTCTGTCACAATGCCAGGCAGAGCTGCATTATTCAAAACAACACATAGGAAAGCTGCATTCTGTCACTATGCCTGGCAGAGCTGCATTATTCAAGACAAAACATAGGAAAGCTGCATTCTGTCACAATCAGGCAGAGCTGCATTATTCAAAACAACACATAGGAAAGCTGCATTCTGTCACTATGCCAGGCAGAGCTGCATTATTCAAGACAAAACATAGGAAAGCTGCATTCTGTCACTATGCCAGGCAGAGCTGCATTATCCAAAACAACACATAGGAAAACTGCATTCTGTCACTATGCCAGGCAGAGCTGCATTATTCAAGACAAAACATAGGAAACCTGCATTCTGTCACAATGCCAGGCAGAGCTGCATTATTCAAAACAACACATAGGAAAGTTGCATTCTGTCACTATGCCAGGCAGAGCTGCATTATTCAAAACAACACATAAGAAAGCTGCATTCTGTCACTACGTCAGACAGAGCTGCATTATTCAAAACACATAGGAAAGCTGCATTCTGTCACTATGCCAGGCAGAGCTGCATTATTCAAAACAAAACACAGGAAAGATGCATTTTGTCACTACGTCAGGTAGAGCTGCATTATTCAAAACAACACATAGGAAACCTGCATTCTGTCACTATGCCAGGCAGAGCTGCTTTATTCAAAACAAAACATAGGAAAGCTGCATTCTGTCACTAGGCCAGACAGAGCTGCTTAATTCAAAACAAAACACAGGAAACCTGCATTCTGTCACTATGCCAGATAGAGCTGCATTATTCAAAACAAAACATAGGAAAGCTGCAATCTGTCACTATGCCAGATAGAGCTGCATTATTCAAAACAAAACATAGGAAAGCGGCATTCTGTCACTATGCCAGACAGAGCTGCTTTATTCAAAACAAAACATAGGAAACCTGCATTCTTTCACTAAGATAGGTAGAGCTGCATTATTCAAAACAAAACATAGGAAAGCTGCATTCTGTCACTATGCCAGGCAGAGCTGCGTTATTCAAAACAACACAAAGGAAACCTGCATTCTGTCACTACGTCAGGCAGAGCTCCATTATTCAAAACAACACATAGGAAACCTGCATTCTGTCACTACGTCAGGCAGAGCTGCATTATTCAAAACAAAACACAGGAAAGCTGATTCTGTCACGATGCCAGACAGAGCTGCATTATTCAAGACAAAACAGGAAACCTGCATTCTGTCACTTTGCCAGACAGAGCTGCATTATTCAAAACAACACATAGGAAAGCTGCATTCTGTCACTATGCCAGGCAGAGCTGCATTATTCAACACAACACATAGGAAAGCTGCATTCTGTCACTATGCCAGGCAGAGCTGCATTATTCAACACAACACATAGGAAAGCTGCATTCTGTCACTATGCCAGGCAGAACTGCATTATTCAAAACAAAACAGAGGAAAGTTGCATTCTGTCACGATGCCAGTGCTGCATTATTCAAAACACAAAGGAAACCTGCATTCTGTCACTATGCCAGGCAGAGCTGCATTATTCAAAACAACACATAGGAAAGCTGCATTCTGTCACTATGCCAGGCAGAACTGCATTATTCAAAACAACACATAGGAAAGCTGCATTCTGTCACTATGCCAGGCAGAGCTGCATTATTCAAAACAAAACACAGGAAAGCTGCATTCTGTCACTACATCAGGCAGAGCTGATATTATTCAAAACACATAGGAAACCTGCATTCTGTCACAATGCCAGGCAGAGCTGCTTTATTCAAAACAAAACATAGGAAACCTGCATTCTGTCACTATGCCAGGCAGAGCTGCATTATTCAAAACAACACATAAGAAACCTGCATTCTGTCACTATGCCAGGCAGAGCTGCATTATTCAAAACAAAACAGAGGAAAGTTGCATTCTGTCACGATGCCAGGCAGTGCTGCATTATTCAAAACACATAGGAAACCTGCATTCTGTCACTATGCCAGGCAGAGCTGCATTATTCAAAACAACACATAGGAAAGCTGCATTCTGTCACTATGCCAGGCAGAGCTGCATTATTCAAAACAACACATAAGAAAGCTGCATTCTGTCACTACGTCAGACAGAGCTGCATTATTCAAAACACATAGGAAAGCTGCATTCTGTCACTATGCCAGGCAGAGCTGCTTTATTCAAAACAAAACATAGGAAAGCTGCATTCTGTCACTATGCCAGGCAGAGCTGCATTATCCAAAACAACACATAGGAAAGCTGCATTCTGTCACTATGCCAGGCAGAGCTGCATTATTCAAGACAAAACATAGGAAACCTGCATTCTGTCACTATGCCAGACAGAGCTGCTTTATTCAACACAAAACATAGGAAACCTGCATTCTGTCACTATGCCAGACAGAGCTGCATTATTCAAGACAAAACATAGGAAACCTGCATTCTGTCACTATGCCAGGCAGAGCTGCTTTATTCAAAACAAAACATAGGAAACCTGCATTCTGTCACTATGCCAGACAGAGCTGCATTATTCAAGACAAAACATAGGAAAGCTGCATTCTGTCACAATGCCAGAGAGAGCTGCTTCATTCAAAACAAAAAATAGGAAAGCTGCATTCTGTCACTATGCCAGGCAGAGCTGCATTATTCAAAACAAAACATAGGAAAGCTGCATTCTGTCACTATGCCAGAGAGAGCTGCTTCATTCAAAACAAAAAATAGGAAAGCTGCATTCTGTCACTATGCCAGACAGAGCTGCTTTATTCAAAACAACACATAGGAAACCTGCATTCTGTCACTATGCCAGGCAGAGCTGCTTTATTCAAGACAAAACATAGGAAAGCTGCATTCTGTCACTACGTCAGGCAGAGCTGCATTATTCAAAACAAAACATAGGAAACCTGCATTCTGTCACTATGCCAGGCAGAGCTGCATTATTCAAAACAAAACATAGGAAACCTGCATTCTGTCACTACGTCAGGCAGAGCTGCATCATTCAAAACAACACATAGGAAACCTGCATTCTGTCACAATGCCAGGCAGAGCTGCATTATTCAAAACAACACATAGGAAAGCTGCAATCTGTCACTACATCAGGCAGAGCTGCATTATTCAAAACAAAACACAGGAAAGATGCATTCTGTCACGATGCCAGACAGAGCTGCATTATTCAAGACAAAACATAGGAAAGCTGCATTCTGTCACTATGCCAGGCAGAGCTGCATTATTCAAAACAACACATTGGAAACCTGCATTCTGTCACAATGCCAGGCAGAGCTGCATTATTCAAAACAACACATAGGAAACCTGCATTCTGTCACTACATCAGGCAGAGCTGCATTATTCAAAACAAAACACAGGAAAGATGCATTCTGTCACTATGCCAGACAGAGCTGCATTATTCAAAACAACACATAGGAAACCTGCATTCTGTCACTACATCAGGCAGAGCTGCATTATTCAAAACAACACATAGGAAACCTGCATTCTGTCACTACATCAGGCAGAGCTGCATTATTCAAAACAACACATTGGAAACCTGCATTCTGTCACTATGCCAGGCAGAGCTGCATTATACCAAACAACACATAGGAAAGCTGCATTCTGTCACTATGCCAGGCAGAGCTGCATTATTCAAAACAACACATAGGAAAGCTGCATTCTGTCACTATGACAGGCAGAGCTGCTTTATTCAAAACAACACATAGGAAAGCTGCATTCTGTCACTATGCCAGGCAGAGCTGCATTATTCAAAACAACACATCGGAAAGCTGCATTCTGTCACTATGCCAGGCAGAGCTGCATTATTCAAAACAAAACACAGGAAAGATGCATTCTGTCACTATGCCAGACAGAGCTGCATTATTCAAAACAACACATAGGAAAGCTGCATTCTGTCACGATGCCAGACAGAGCTGCATTATTCAAGACAAAACATAGGAAAGCTGCATTCTGTCACTATGCCAGGCAGAGCTGCATTATTCAAAACAACACATAGGAAACCTGCATTCTGTCACAATGCCAGGCAGAGCTGCATTATTCAAAACAACACATAGGAAAGCTGCATTCTGTCACTATGCCTGGCAGAGCTGCATTATTCAAGACAAAACATAGGAAAGCTGCATTCTGTCACAATCAGGCAGAGCTGCATTATTCAAAACAACACATAGGAAAGCTGCATTCTGTCACTATGCCAGGCAGAGCTGCATTATTCAAGACAAAACATAGGAAAGCTGCATTCTGTCACTATGCCAGGCAGAGCTGCATTATCCAAAACAACACATAGGAAAACTGCATTCTGTCACTATGCCAGGCAGAGCTGCATTATTCAAGACAAAACATAGGAAACCTGCATTCTGTCACAATGCCAGGCAGAGCTGCATTATTCAAAACAACACATAGGAAAGTTGCATTCTGTCACTATGCCAGGCAGAGCTGCATTATTCAAAACAACACATAAGAAAGCTGCATTCTGTCACTACGTCAGACAGAGCTGCATTATTCAAAACACATAGGAAAGCTGCATTCTGTCACTATGCCAGGCAGAGCTGCATTATTCAAAACAAAACACAGGAAAGATGCATTCTGTCACTACGTCAGGTAGAGCTGCATTATTCAAAACAACACATAGGAAACCTGCATTCTGTCACTATGCCAGACAGAGCTGCTTAATTCAAAACAAAACACAGGAAACCTGCATTCTGTCACTATGCCAGACAGAGCTGCTTTATTCAAAACAAAACATAGGAAAGCTGCATTCTGTCACTAGGCCAGACAGAGCTGCTTAATTCAAAACAAAACACAGGAAACCTGCATTCTGTCACTATGCCAGACAGAGCTGCTTTATTCAAAACAAAACATAGGAAAGCTGCAATCTGTCACTATGCCAGACAGAGCTGCTTTATTCAAAACAAAACATAGGAAACCTGCATTCTTTCACTAAGATAGGTAGAGCTGCATTATTCAAAACAAAACATAGGAAAGCTGCATTCTGTCACTATGCCAGGCAGAGCTGCGTTATTCAAAACAACACAAAGGAAACCTGCATTCTGTCACTACGTCAGGCAGAGCTCCATTATTCAAAACAACACATAGGAAACCTGCATTCTGTCACTACGTCAGGCAGAGCTGCATTATTCAAAACAAAACACAGGAAAGCTGCATTCTGTCACTTTGCCAGACAGAGCTGCATTATTCAAAACAACACATAGGAAAGCTGCATTCTGTCACTATGCCAGGCAGAGCTGCATTATTCAACACAACACATAGGAAAGCTGCATTCTGTCACTATGCCAGGCAGAACTGCATTTTTCAAAACAAAACAGAGGAAAGTTGCATTCTGTCACGATGCCAGGCAGTGCTGCATTATTCAAAACACATAGGAAACCTGCATTCTGTCACTATGCCAGGCAGAGCTGCATTATTCAAAACAACACATAGGAAAGCTGCATTCTGTCACTATGCCAGGCAGAACTGCATTATTCAAAACAACACATAGGAAAGCTGCATTCTGTCACTATGCCAGGCAGAGCTGCATTATTCAAAACAAAACACAGGAAAGCTGCATTCTGTCACTACATCAGGCAGAGCTGCATTATTCAAAACACATAGGAAACCTGCATTCTGTCACAATGCCAGGCAGAGCTGCTTTATTCAAAACAAAACATAGGAAACCTGCATTCTGTCACTATGCCAGGCAGAGCTGCATTATTCAAAACAACACATAAGAAACCTGCATTCTGTCACTATTCCAGGCAGAGCTGCATTATTCAAAACAAAACAGAGGAAAGTTGCATTCTGTCACGATGCCAGGCAGTGCTGCATTATTCAAAACACATAGGAAACCTGCATTCTGTCACTATGCCAGGCAGAGCTGCATTATTCAAAACAACACATAGGAAAGCTGCATTCTGTCACTATGCCAGGCAGAGCTGCATTATTCAAAACAACACATAAGAAAGCTGCATTCTGTCACTACGTCAGACAGAGCTGCATTATTCAAAACACATAGGAAAGCTGCATTCGGTCACTATGCCAGGCAGAGCTGCTTTATTCAAAACAAAACATAGGAAAGCTGCATTCTGTCACTATGCCAGGCAGAGCTGCATTATCCAAAACAACACATAGGAAAGCTGCATTCTGTCACTATGCCAGGCAGAGCTGCATTATTCAAGACAAAACATAGGAAACCTGCATTCTGTCACAATGCCAGGCAGAGCTGCATTATTCAAAACAACACATAGGAAAGTTGCATTCTGTCACTATGCCAGGCAGAGCTGCATTATTCAAAACAACACATAAGAAAGCTGCATTCTGTCACTACGTCAGACAGAGCTGCATTATTCAAAACACATAGGAAAGCTGCATTCTGTCACTATGCCAGGCAGAGCTGCATTATTCAAAACAAAACACAGGAAAGATGCATTCTGTCACTACGTCAGGTAGAGCTGCATTATTCAAAACAACACATAGGAAACCTGCATTCTGTCACTATGCCAGGCAGAGCTGCTTTATTCAAAACAAAACATAGGAAAGCTGCATTCTGTCACTAGGCCAGACAGAGCTGCTTAATTCAAAACAAAACACAGGAAACCTGCATTCTGTCACTATGCCAGACAGAGCTGCTTTATTCAAAACAAAACATAGGAAAGCTGCAATCTGTCACTATGCCAGATAGAGCTGCATTATTCAAAACAAAACATAGGAAAGCTGCAATCTGTCACTATGCCAGATAGAGCTGCATTATTCAAAACAAAACATAGGAAAGCGGCATTCTGTCACTATGCCAGACAGAGCTGCTTTATTCAAAACAAAACATAGGAAACCTGCATTCTTTCACTAAGATAGGTAGAGCTGCATTATTCAAAACAAAACATAGGAAAGCTGCATTCTGTCACTATGCCAGGCAGAGCTGCGTTATTCAAAACAACACAAAGGAAACCTGCATTCTGTCACTACGTCAGGCAGAGCTCCATTATTCAAAACAACACATAGGAAACCTGCATTCTGTCACTACGTCAGGCAGAGCTGCATTATTCAAAACAAAACACAGGAAAGCTGCATTCTGTCACGATGCCAGACAGAGCTGCATTATTCAAGACAAAACAGGAAAGCTGCATTCTGTCACGATGCCAGACAGAGCTGCATTATTCAAGACAAAACAGGAAACCTGCATTCTGTCACTTTGCCAGACAGAGCTGCATTATTCAAAACAACACATAGGAAAGCTGCATTCTGTCACTATGCCAGGCAGAGCTGCATTATTCAACACAACACATAGGAAAGCTGCATTCTGTCACTATGCCAGGCAGAACTGCATTATTCAAAACAAAACAGAGGAAAGTTGCATTCTGTCACGATGCCAGGCAGTGCTGCATTATTCAAAACACATAGGAAACCTGCATTCTGTCACTATGCCAGGCAGAGCTGCATTATTCAAAACAACACATAGGAAAGCTGCATTCTGTCACTATGCCAGGCAGAACTGCATTATTCAAAACAACACATAGGAAAGCTGCATTCTGTCACTATGCCAGGCAGAGCTGCATTATTCAAAACAAAACACAGGAAAGCTGCATTCTGTCACTACATCAGGCAGAGCTGCATTATTCAAAACACATAGGAAACCTGCATTCTGTCACAATGCCAGGCAGAGCTGCTTTATTCAAAACAAAACATAGGAAACCTGCATTCTGTCACTATGCCAGGCAGAGCTGCATTATTCAAAACAACACATAAGAAACCTGCATTCTGTCACTATGCCAGGCAGAGCTGCATTATTCAAAACAAAACAGAGGAAAGTTGCATTCTGTCACAATGCCAGGCAGTGCTGCATTATTCAAAACACATAGGAAACCTGCATTCTGTCACTATGCCAGGCAGAGCTGCATTATTCAAAACAACACATAGGAAAGCTGCATTCTGTCACTATGCCAGGCAGAACTGCATTATTCAAAACAACACATAGGAAAGCTGCATTCTGTCACTATGCCAGGCAGAGCTGCATTATTCAAAACAAAACACAGGAAAGCTGCATTCTGTCACTGCATCAGGCAGAGCTGCATTATTCAAAACACATAGGAAACCTGCATTCTGTCACAATGCCAGGCAGAGCTGCATAATTCAAAACACATAGGAAACCTGCATTCTGTCACTATGCCAGGCAGAGCTGCATTATTCAAAACAACACATAAGAAACCTGCATTCTGTCACTATGCCAGGCAGAGCTGCATTATTCAAAACAACACATAGGACACCTGCATTCTGTCATTAAGCCAGACAGAGCTGCATTATTCAAAACAACACATAAGAAGGCTGCAATCTGTCACTATGCCAGACAGAGCTGCATTATTCAAAACAAAACAAAGGAAAGCTGCAATCTGTCACTATGCCAGGCAGAGCTGCATTATTCAAAACAAAACACAGGAAACCTGCAATCTGTCACGATGCCAGGCAGAGCTACATTATTCAAAACAACACATAAGAAACCTGCATTCTGTCACTATGCCAGGCAGAGCTGCATTATTCAAAACAAAACATAAGAAGGCTGCAATCTGTCACTATGCCAGACAGAGCTGCATTATTCAAAACAAAACAAAGGAAAGCTGCAATCTGTCACTATGCCAGACAGAGCTGCTTTATTCAAAACAAAACAAAGGAAAGCTGCATTCTGTCACTATGCCAGACAGAGCTGCATTATTCAAAACAAAACATAGGAAAGCTGCATTCTGTCACTATGCCAGACAGAGCTGCATTATTCAAAACAACACATAGGAAAGCTGCATTCTGTCACTATGCCAGACAGAGCTGCATTATTCAAGACAAAACATAGGAAACCTGCATTCTGTCACCATGCCAGACAGAGCTACATTATTCAAAACAAAACATAGGAAAGCTGCATTCTGTCACGATGCCAGACAGAGCTGCTTTATTCAAAACAAAAAACAGGAAAGCTGCATTCTGTCACTATGCCAGGCAGACCTGCATTATTCACAACAACACATAGGAAACCTATATTATGTCACTACATCAGGCAGAGCTGCATTATTCAAAACAAAACACAGGAAAGCTGCATTCTGTCACTATGCCAGGCAGACCTGCATTATTCAAAACAACACATAGGAAAGCTGCATTCTGTCACTATGCCAGGCAGAGCTGCATTATTCAAAACAAAACACAGGAAAGATGCATTCTGTCACTATGCCAGGCAGAGCTGCATTATTCAAAACAACACATAGGAAAGCTGCATTCTGTCACTATGCCAGGCAGAGCTGCATTATTCAAAACAAAACACAGGAAAGATGCATTCTGTCTCTATACCAGACAGAGCTGCATTATTCAAAACAACACTTAGGAAAGCTGCATTCTGTCACTATGTCAGCTAGAGCTGCATTATTCAAAACAAAACATTGGAAAGCTGCATTCTGTCACTATGCCAGGCAGAGCTGCATTATTCAAAACAACACAAAGGAAACCTGCATTCTGTCACTACATCAGGCAGAGCTGCATTATTCAAAACACATAGGAAACCTGCATTCTGTCACTATGCCAGGCAGAGCTGCATTATTCAAAACAACACATAGGAAAGCTGCATTCTGTCACTATGCCAGGCAGAGCTGCATTATTCAAAACAACACAAAGGAAACCTGCATTCTGTCACTACATCAGGCAGAGCTGCATTATTCAAAACACATAGGAAACCTGCATTCTGTCACTATGCCAGGCAGAGCTGCATTATATAAAACAACACATAGGAAAGCTGCATTCTGTCACTATGCCAGGCAGAGCTGCATTATTCAAAACAAGACAAAGGAAAGCTGCAGTCTGTCACTATGCCAGGCAGAGCTGCATTATTCAAAACAACACATAGGAAAGCTGCATTCTGTCACTATGCCAGGCAGAGCTGCATTATTCAAAAAAACACATAGGAAACCTGCATTCTGTCACTATGCCAGACAGAGCTGCTTTATTCAAAACAAGACAAAGGAAAGCTGCATTCTGTCACTATGCCAGGCAGAACTGCATTATTCAAAACAAAACAGAGGAAAGTTGCATTCTGTCACGATGCCAGGCAGTGCTGCATTATTCAAGACAAAACAGGAAAGCTGCATTCTGTCACGATGCCAGACAGAGCTGCATTATTCAAGACAAAACAGGAAACCTGCATTCTGTCACTTTGCCAGACAGAGCTGCATTATTCAAAACAACACATAAGAAAGCTGCATTCTGTCACTATGCCAGGCAGAGCTGCATTATTCAACACAACACATAGGAAAGCTTCATTCTGTCACTATGCCAGGCAGAACTGCATTATTCAAAACAAAACAGAGGAAAGTTGCATTCTGTCACGATGCCAGGCAGTGCTGCATTATTCAAAACACATAGGAAACCTGCATTCTGTCACTATGCCAGGCAGAGCTGCATTATTCAAAACAACACATAGGAAAGCTGCATTCTGTCACTATGCCAGGCAGAACTGCATTATTCAAAACAACACATAGGAAAGCTGCATTCTGTCACTATGCCAGGCAGAGCTGCATTATTCAAAACAAAACACAGGAAAGCTGCATTCTGTCACTACATCAGGCAGAGCTGCATTATTCAAAACACATAGGAAACCTGCATTCTGTCACAATGCCAGGCAGAGCTGCTTTATTCAAAACAAAACATAGGAAACCTGCATTCTGTCACTATGCCAGGCAGAGCTGCATTATTCAAAACAACACATAAGAAACCTGCATTCTGTCACTATGCCAGGCAGAGCTGCATTATTCAAAACAAAACAGAGGAAAGTTGCATTCTGTCACGATGCCAGGCAGTGCTGCATTATTCAAAACACATAGGAAACCTGCATTCTGTCACTATGCCAGGCAGAGCTGCATTATTCAAAACAACACATAGGAAAGCTGCATTCTGTCACTATGCCAGGCAGAACTGCATTATTCAAAACAACACATAGGAAAGCTGCATTCTGTCACTATGCCAGGCAGAGCTGCATTATTCAAAACAAAACACAGGAAAGCTGCATTCTGTCACTGCATCAGGCAGAGCTGCATTATTCAAAACACATAGGAAACCTGCATTCTGTCACAATGCCAGGCAGAGCTGCATAATTCAAAACACATAGGAAACCTGCATTCTGTCACTATGCCAGGCAGAGCTGCATTATTCAAAACAACACATAAGAAACCTGCATTCTGTCACTATGCCAGGCAGAGCTGCATTATTCAAAACAACACATAGGACACCTGCATTCTGTCATTATGCCAGACAGAGCTGCATTATTCAAAACAACACATAAGAAGGCTGCAATCTGTCACTATGCCAGACAGAGCTGCATTATTCAAAACAAAACAAAGGAAAGCTGCAATCTGTCACTATGCCAGGCAGAGCTGCATTATTCAAAACAAAACACAGGAAACCTGCAATCTGTCACGATGCCAGGCAGAGCTACATTATTCAAAACAACACATAAGAAACCTGCATTCTGTCACTATGCCAGGCAGAGCTGCATTATTCAAAACAAAACATAAGAAGGCTGCAATCTGTCACTATGCCAGACAGAGCTGCATTATTCAAAACAAAACAAAGGAAAGCTGCAATCTGTCACTATGCCAGACAGAGCTGCTTTATTCTAATCAAAACAAAGGAAACCTGCATTCTGTCACTTTGCCAGACAGAGCTGCATTATTCAAAACAAAACATAGGAAAGCTGCATTCTGTCACTATGCCAGACAGAGCTGCATTATTCAAAACAACACATAGGAAAGCTGCATTCTGTCACTATGCCAGACAGAGCTGCATTATTCAAGACAAAACATAGGAAACCTGCATTCTGTCACCATGCCAGACAGAGCTACATTATTCAAAACAAAACATAGGAAAGCTGCATTCTGTCACGATGCCAGACAGAGCTGCTTTATTCAAAACAAAAAACAGGAAAGCTGCATTCTGTCACTATGCCAGGCAGACCTGCATTATTCACAACAACACATAGGAAACCTATATTATGTCACTACATCAGGCAGAGCTGCATTATTCAAAACAAAACACAGGAAAGCTGCATTCTGTCACTATGCCAGGCAGACCTGCATTATTCAAAACAACACATAGGAAAGCTGCATTCTGTCACTATGCCAGGCAGAGCTGCATTATTCAAAACAAAACACAGGAAAGATGCATTCTGTCACTATGCCAGGCAGAGCTGCATTATTCAAAACAACACATAGGAAAGCTGCATTCTGTCACTATGCCAGGCAGAGCTGCATTATTCAAAACAAAACACAGGAAAGATGCATTCTGTCTCTATACCAGACAGAGCTGCATTATTCAAAACAACACTTAGGAAAGCTGCATTCTGTCACTATGTCAGCTAGAGCTGCATTATTCAAAACAAAACATTGGAAAGCTGCATTCTGTCACTATGCCAGGCAGAGCTGCATTATTCAAAACAACACAAAGGAAACCTGCATTCTGTCACTACATCAGGCAGAGCTGCATTATTCAAAACACATAGGAAACCTGCATTCTGTCACTATGCCAGGCAGAGCTGCATTATTCAAAACAACACATAGGAAAGCTGCATTCTGTCACTATGCCAGGCAGAGCTGCATTATTCAAAACAACACAAAGGAAACCTGCATTCTGTCACTACATCAGGCAGAGCTGCATTATTCAAAACACATAGGAAACCTGCATTCTGTCACGATGCCAGGCAGAGCTGCATTATATAAAACAACACATAGGAAAGCTGCATTCTGTCACTATGCCAGGCAGAGCTGCATTATTCAAAACAAGACAAAGGAAAGCTGCAGTCTGTCACTATGCCAGGCAGAGCTGCATTATTCAAAACAACACATAGGAAAGCTGCATTCTGTCACTATGCCAGGCAGAGCTGCATTATTCAAAACAACACATAGGAAACCTGCATTCTGTCACTATGCCAGACAGAGCTGCTTTATTCAAAACAAGACAAAGGAAAGCTGCATTCTGTCACTATGCCAGGCAGAGCTGCATTATTCAAAACAACACATAGGAAAGCTGCAATCTGTCACTATGCCAGACAGAACTGAATTATTCAAAACAAAACATAGGAAACCTGCATTCTGTCACTATGCCAGACAGAGCTGCATTATTCAAAACAAAACATAGGAAAGCTGCATTCTGTCACTATGCCAGACAGAGCTGCATTATTCAAAACAACACATAGGAAAGCTGCATTCTGTCACTATGCCAGACACAGCTGCATTATTCAAAACAACACATAGGAAACCTGCATTCTGTCACTATGCCAGACAGAGCTGCATTATTCAAAACAACACATAGGAAACCTGCATTCTGTCACTATGCCAGACAGAGCTGCATTATTCAAAACAAAACAAAGGAAAGCTGCAATCTGTCACTATGCCAGACAGAACTGTATTATTCAAAACAAAACAGTGACAGAATGCAGGTTTCCTATGCCAGAAAGAGCTGCATTATTCAAAACAAAACAAAGGAAAGCTGCAATCTGTCACTATGCCAGACAGAACTGTATTATTCAAAACAAAACAGAGGAAACCTGCATTCTGTCACTATGCCAGGCAGAGCTGCATTATTCAAAACAAAACATAGGAAAGCTGCATTCTGTCACTATGCCAGGCAGTGCTGCATTATTCAAAACACATAGGAAACCTGCATTCTGTCACTATGCCAGGCAGAGCTGTATTATTCAAAACAACACATAGGAAAGCTGCATTCTGTCACTATGCCAGGCAGAGCTGCATTATTCAAAACAAAACATAGGAAAGCTGCATTCTGTCACCATGCCAGGCAGACCGGCTTTATTCAAAACAACACATAGGAAAGCTGCATTCTGTCACTATGCCAGACAGAGCTGCATAATTCAAAACAAAACATAGGAAAGCTGCATTCTGTCACCATGCCAGGCAGAGCTGCTTTATTCAAAACAAAACATAGGAAAGCTGCATTCTGTCACCATGCCAGGCAGAGCTGCATTATTCAAAACAAAACATAGGAAAGCTGCATTCTGTCACCATGCCAGGCAGAGCTGTTTTATTCAAAACAAAACATAGGAAAGCTGCATTCTGTCACCATGCCAGGCAGACCGGCTTTATTCAAAACAACACATAGGAAAGCTGCATTCTGTCACAATGCCAGGCAGAGCTGCATTATTCAAAACAAAACACAGGAAAGATGCATTCTGTCACTATGCCAGACAGAGCTGCATTATTCAAAACAACACATAGGAAAGCTGCATTCTGTCACTATGCCAGACAGAGCTGCATTATTCAAGACAAAACATAGGAAACCTGCATTCTGTCACCATGCCAGGCAGAGCTGCTTTATTCAAAACAACACAGAGGAAAGCTGCATTCTGTCACGATGCCAGACAGAGCTGCTTTATTCAAAACAAAACACAGGAAAGCTGCATTCTGTCACTATGCCAGGCAGACCTGCATTATTCACAACAACACATAGGAAACCTATATTTTGTCACTACGTCAGGCAGAGCTGCATTATTCAAAACAAAACACAGGAAAGCTGCATTCTGTCACTATGCCAGGCAGACCTGCATTATTCAAAACAACACATAGGAAAGCTGCATTCTGTCACTATGCCAGGCAGAGCTGCATTATTCAAAACAAAACACAGGAAAGATGCATTCTGTCACTATGCCAGGCAGAGCTGCATTATTCAAAACAACACACAGGAAACCTGCAATCTGTCACTATGCCAGGCAGAGCTGCATTATTCAAAACAAAACACAGGAAAGATGCATTCTGTCTCTATACCAGACAGAGCTGCATTATTCAAAACAACACATAGGAAAGCTGCATTCTGTCACTTTGTCAGCTAGAGCTGCATTATTCAAAACAAAAAATTGGAAAGCTGCATTCTGTCACTATGCCAGGCAGAGCTGCATTATTCAAAACAACACAAAGGAAACCTGCATTCTGTCACTACATCAGGCAGAGCTGCATTATTCAAAACACATAGGAAACCTGCATTCTGTCACTATGCCAGGCAGAGCTGCATTATTCAAAACAACACATAGGAAAGCTGCATTCTGTCACTATGCCAGGCAGAGCTGCATTATTCAAAACAACACAAAGGAAACCTGCATTCTGTCACTACATCAGGCAGAGCTGCATTATTCAAAACACATAGGAAACCTGCATTCTGTCACTATGCCAGGCAGAGCTGCATTATATAAAACAACACATAGGAAAGCTGCATTCTGTCACTATGCCAGGCAGAGCTGCATTATTCAAAACAAGACAAAGGAAAGCTGCATTCTGTCACTATGCCAGGCAGAGCTGCATTATTCAAAACAACACATAGGAAAGCTGCATTCTGTCACTATGCCAGGCAGAGCTGCATTATTCAAAACAACACATAGGAAACCTGCATTCTGTCACTATGCCAGACAGAGCTGCATTATTCAAAACAAAACAAAGGAAAGCTGCAATCTGTCACTATGCCAGACAGAACTAAATTATTCAAAACAAAACATAGGAAACCTGCATTCTGTCACTATGCCAGACAGAGCTGCATTATTCAAAACAAAACATAGGAAAGCTGCATTCTGTCACTATGCCAGACAGAGCTGCATTATTCAAAACAACACATAGGAAAGCTGCATTCTGTCACTATGCCAGACACAGCTGCATTATTCAAAACAACACATAGGAAACCTGCATTCTGTCACTATGCCAGACAGAGCTGCATTATTCAAAACAACACATAGGAAACCTGCATTCTGTCACTATGACAGACAGAGCTGCATTATTCAAAACAAAACAAAGGAAAGCTGCAATCTGTCACTATGCCAGACAGAACTGTATTATTCAAAACAAAACAGAGGAAACCTGCATTCTGTCACTATGCCAGGCAGAGCTGCATTATTCAAAACAAAACATAGGAAAACTGCATTCTGTCACTATGCCAGGCAGAGCTGCATTATTCAAAACACATAGGAAACCTGCATTCTGTCACTATGCCAGGCAGAGCTGCATTATTCAAAACAACACATAGGAAAGCTGCATTCTGTCACTATGCCAGGCAGTGCTGCATTATTCAAAACACATAGGAAACCTGCATTCTGTCACTATGCCAGGCAGAGCTGCATTATTCAAAACAACACATAGGAAAGCTGCATTCTGTCACTATGCCAGGCAGAGCTGCATTATTCAAAACAAAACATAGGAAAGCTGCATTCTGTCACCATGCCAGGCAGAGCTGCATTATTCAAAACAAAACATAGGAAAGCTGCATTCTGTCACTATGCCAGACAGAGCTGCATAATTCAAAACAAAACATAGGAAAGCTGCATTCTGTCACCATGCCAGGCAGAGCTGCTTTATTCAAAACAAAACATAGGAAAGCTGCATTCTGTCACCATGCCAGGCAGAGCTGCATTATTCAAAACAAAACATAGGAAAGCTGCATTCTGTCACCATGCCAGGCAGAGCTGCTTTATTCAAAACAAAACATAGGAAAGCTGCATTCTGTCACCATGCCAGGCAGACCGGCTTTATTCAAAACAACACATAGGAAAGCTGCATTCTGTCACTATGCCAGACAGAGCTACATTATTCAAAACAAAACATAGGAAAGCTGCATTCTGTCACTATGCCAGACAAAGCTGCATTATTCAAAACAAAACACAGGAAAGATGCATTCTGTCACTATGCCAGACAGAGCTGCATTATTCAAAACAACACATAGGAAAGCTGCATTCTGTCACTATGCCAGGCAGAGCTGCTTTATTCAAAACAACACAGAGGAAAGCTGCATTCTGTCACGATGCCAGACAGAGCTGCTTTATTCAAAACAAAACACAGGAAAGCTGCATTCTGTCACTAAGCCAGGCAGACCTGCATTATTCACAACAACACATAGGAAACCTATATTATGTCACTACGTCAGGCAGAGCTGCATTATTCAAAACAAAACACAGGAAAGCTGCATTCTGTCACTATGCCAGGCAGACCTGCATTATTCAAAACAACACATAGGAAACCTGCATTCTGTCACTACGTCAGGCAGAGCTGCATTATTCAAAACAAAACACAGGAAACCTGCATTCTGTCACTATGCCAGGCAGACCTGCATTATTCAAAACAACACATAGGAAACCTGCATTCTGTCACTATGCCAGGCAGAGCGGCATTATTCAAAACAAAACACAGGAAAGATGCATTCTGTCACTATACCAGACAGAGCTGCATTATTCAAAACAACACATAGGAAAGCTGCATTCTGTCACTATGCCAGGCAGAGCTGCATTATTCAAAACAAAACACAGGAAAGATGCATTCTGTCTCTATACCAGACAGAGCTGCATTATTCAAAACAACACAAATGAAACCTGCATTCTGTCACTACATCAGGCAGAGCTGCATTATTCAAAACACATAGGAAACCTGCATTCTGTCACTATGCCAGGCAGAGCTGCATTATATAAAACAACACATAGGAAAGCTGCATTCTGTCACTATGCCAGGCAGAGCTGCATTATTCAAAACAACACATAGGAAAGCTGCATTCTGTCACTATGCCAGGCAGAGTTGCATTATTCAAAACAAAACACAGGAAAGATGCATTCTGTCACTATACCAGACAGAGCTGCATTATTCAAAACAAAACATTGGAAAGCTGCATTCTGTCACTATGCCAGGCAGAGCTGCATTATTCAAAACAACACAAAGGAAACCTGCATTCTGTCACTACATCAGGCAGAGCTGCATTATTCAAAACACATAGGAAACCTGCATTCTGTCCCTATGCCAGGCAGAGCTGCATTATTCAAAACAACACATAGGAAACCTGCATTCTGTCACTATGCCAGACAGAGCTGCATTATTCAAAACAAAACATAGGAAACCTGCATTCTGTCACTATGCCAGGCAGAGCTGCATTATTCAAAACAAAACATAGGAAAGCTGCATTCTGTCACTATGCCAGGCAGAGCTGCATTATTCAAAACAAAACATAGGAAAGCTGCATTCTGTCACTATGCCAGGCAGAGCTGCATTATTCAAAACAAAACAAAGGAAAGCTGCAATCTGTCACCATGCCAGGCAGACCGGCTTTATTCAAAACAACACATAGGAAAGCTGCATTCTGTCACTATGCCAGACAGAGCTGCATTATTCAAAACAAAACATAGGAAAGCTGCATTCTGTCACCATGCCAGGCAGAGCTGCTTTATTCAAAACAACACAGAGGAAAGCTGCATTCTGTCACTATGCCAGACAGAGCTGCATTATTAAAGACAACACATAGGAAACCTGCATTCTGTCACCATGCCAGGCAGAGCTGCTTTATTCAAAACAACACAGAGGAAAGCTGCATTCTGTCACGATGCCAGACAGAGCTGCTTTATTCAAAACAAAACACAGGAAAGCTGCATTCTGTCACTATGCCAGGCAGACCTGCATTATTCACAACAACACATAGGAAACCTATATTATGTCACTACGTCAGGCAGAGCTGCATTATTCAACACAAAACACAGGAAAGCTGCATTCTGTCACTATGCCAGGCAGAGCTGCATTATTCAAAACAACACATAGGAAACCTGCATTCTGTCACTACGTCAGGCAGAGCTGCATTATTCAAAACAAAACATAGGAAAGCTGCATTCTGTCACTATGTCAGGTAGAGCTGCATTATTCAAAACAAAACATAGGAAAGATGCATTCTGTCACTATACCAGACAGAGCTGCATTATTCAAAACAACACATAGGAAAGCTGCATTTTTTCACTTAACCAGACAGAGCTGCATTATTCAAAACAACACATAGGAAAGATGCATTCTTTCACTATGTCAGCTAGAGCTGCATTATTCAAAACAAAACATTGGAAAGCTGCATTCTGTCACTATGCCAGGCAGAGCTGCATTATTCAAAACAACACAAAGGAAACCTGCATTCTGTCACTACATCAGGCAGAGCTGCATTATTCAAAACACATAGGAAACCTGCATTCTGTCACTATGCCAGGCAGAGCTGCATTATTCAAAACAAAACATAGGAAAGCTGCATTCTGTCACTATGCCAGGCAGAGCTGCATTACTCAAAACAACACATAGGAAAGCTGCATTCTGTCACTATGCCAGGCAGAGCTGCATTATTCAAAACAACACATAGGAAAGCTGCATTCTGTCACGATGCCAGGCAGAGCTGCATTATTCAAAACAACACATAGGAAAGCTGCATTCTGTCACTATGCCAGGCAGAGCTGCATTATTCAAAACAAAACACAGGAAAGATGCATTCTGTCACTCTGCCAGACAGAGCTGCATTATTCAAAACAACACATATGAAACCTGCATTCTGTCACTATGCCAGGCAGAGCTGCATTATTCAAAACAAAACATAGGAAAGCTGCAATCTGTCACTATGCCAGACAGAGCTGCATTATTCAAAACAACACATAGGAAAGCTGCATTCTGTCACGATGCCAGACAGAGCTGCATTATTCAAGACAAAACATAGGAAAGCTGCATTCTGTCACTATGCCAGGCAGAGCTGCATTATTCAAAACAAAACACAGGAAAGATGCATTCTGTCACTCTGCCAGACAGAGCTGCATTATTCAAAACAAAACATAGGAAAGCTGCATTCTGTCACTATGCCAGGCAGAGCTGCATTATTCAAAACAAAACACAGGAAAGATGCATTCTGTCACTATGCCAGACAGAGCTGCATTATTCAAAACAACACATAGGAAAGCTGCATTCTGTCACGATGCCAGACAGAGCTGCATTATTCAAGACAAAACATAGGAAAGCTGCAATCTGTCACTATGCCAGACAGAGCTGCATTATTCAAAACAAAACATAGGAAAGCTGCATTCTGTCACTATGCCAGACAGAGCTGCATTATTCAAAACAAAACATAGGAAACCTGCATTCTGTCTCTATGCCAGGCAGAGCTGCATTATTCAAAACAAAACATAGGAAAGCTGCAATCTGTCTCTATGCCAGGCAGAGCTGCATTATTCAAAACAACACATAGGAAACCTGCATTCTGTCTCTAGGCCAGACAGAGCTGCTTTATTCAAACCAAAACACAGGAAACCTGCATTCTGTCACTAAGAAAGGTAGAGCTGCATTATTCAAAACAACACATAGGAAAGCTGCATTCTGTCACGATGCCAGACAGAGCTGCATTATTCAAGACAAAACATAGGAAAGCTGCAATCTGTCACTCGGCCAGACAGAGCTGCTTTATTCAAACCAAAACACAGGAAACCTGCATTCTGTCACTAAGAAAGGTAGAGCTGCATTATTCAAAACAACACATAGGAAAGCTGCATTCTGTCACTAGGCCAGACAGAGCTGCTTTATTCAAACCAAAACACAGGAAACCTGCATTCTGTCACTAAGAAAGGTAGAGCTGCATTATTCAAAACAAAACATAGGAAAGCTGCAATCTGTCACTATGCCAGAAAGAGCTGCATTATTCAAAACAAAACATAGGAAAGCTGCATTCTGTCACTATGCCAGGCAGAGCTGCATTATTGAAAACAAAACATAGGAAACCTGCATTCTGTCACTACGTCAGGCAGAGCTGCATTATTCAAAACAACACATAGGAAACCTGCATTCTGTCACTACGTGAGGCAGAGCTGCATCATTCAAAACAACACATAGGAAACCTGCATTCTGTCACTACATCAGGCAGAGCTGCATTATTCAAAACAAAACACAGGAAAGATGCATTCTGTCACTATGCCAGACAGAGCTGCATTATTCAAAACAACACATAGGAAAGCTGCATTCTGTCACGATGCCAGACAGAGCTGCATTATTCAAGACAAAACATAGGAAAGCTGCATTCTGTCACGATGCCAGACAGAGCTGCATTATTCAAAAAAAACACATAGGAAACCTGCATTCTGTCACTATGCCAGGCAGAGCTGCATTATTCAAAACAACACATAGGAAAGCTGCATTCTGTCACTATGCCTGGCAGAGCTGCATTATTCAAGACAAAACATAGGAAAGCTGCATTCTGTCACAATCAGGCAGAGCTGCATTATTCAAAACAACACATAGGAAACCTGCATTCTGTCACTACATCAGGCAGAGCTGCATTATTCAAAACAATACACAGGAAAGATGCATTCTGTCACTATGCCAGACAGAGCTGCATTATTCAAAACAAAACACAGGAAAGATGCATTCTGTCACTATGCCAGACCGAGCTGCATTATTCAAAACAACACATAGGAAAGCTGCATTCTGTCACAATGCCAGGCAGAGCTGCATTATTCAAAACAACACATAGGAAAGCTGCATTCTGTCACTACATCAGGCAGTGCTGCATTATTCAAAACAACACATAGGAAAGCTGCATTCTGTCACAATGCCAGGCAGAGCTGCATTATTCAAAACAACACATAGGAAAGTTGCATTCTGTCACGATGCAAGACAGAGCTGCATTATTCAAGACAAAACAAAGGAAAGCTGCATTCTGTCACTATGCCAGGCAGAGCTGCATTATTCAAAACAACACATAGGAAACCTGCATTCTGTCACAATGCCAGGCAGAGCTGCATTATTCAAAACAACACAGAGGAAAGTTGCATTCTGTCACTATGCCAGGCAGAGCTGCATTATTCAAAACAACACATAGGAAAGCTGCATTCTGTCACTACGTCAGGCAGAGCTGCATTATTCAAAACAACACATAGGAAAGCTGCATTCTGTCACAATGCCAGGCAGAGCTGCATTATTCAAAACACATAGGAAAGCTGCATTCTGTCACTATGCCAGGCAGAGCTGCATTATTCAAAACAAAACACAGGAAAGATGCATTCTGTCACTATGCCAGGCAGAGCTGCATTATTCAAAACAACACATAGGAAACCTGCATTCTGTCACAATGCCAGGCAGAGCTGCATTATTCAAAACAACACAGAGGAAAGTTGCATTCTGTCACTATGCCAGGCAGAGCTGCATTATTCAAAACAACACATAGGAAAGCTGCATTCTGTCACTACGTCAGGCAGAGCTGCATTATTCAAAACAACACATAGGAAAGCTGCATTCTGTCACAATGCCAGGCAGAGCTGCATTATTCAAAACACATAGGAAAGCTGCATTCTGTCACTATGCCAGGCAGAGCTGCATTATTCAAAACAAAACACAGGAAAGATGCATTCTGTCACTATGCCAGACAGAGCTGCATTATTCAAAACAACACATAGGAAAGCTGCATTCTGTCACTATGCAAGGCAGAGCTGCAATATTCAAAACAAAACACAGGAAACTTGCATTCTGTCACTATGCCAGGCAGAGCTGCATTATTCAAAACAACACATAGGAAACCTGCATTCTGTCACTATGCCAGGCAGAGCTGCTTTATTCAAAACAAAACATATAAAAGTTGCATTCTAACACTATGCCAGGCAGAGCTGCATTATTCAAAACACATAGGAAAGCAGCATTCTGTCACTATGCCAGACAGAGCTGCATTATTCAAAACAAAACACAGGAAACCTGCAATCTGTCACTATGCCAGGCAGAGCTGCATCATTCAAAACAAAACATAGGAAACCTGCATTCTGTCACTATGCCAGGCAGAGCTGCCCTATTCAAAACAAAACATAGGAAACCTGCATTCTGTCACTATGCCAGGCAGAGCTGCTTCATTCCAAACAAAACATCGGAAAGCTGCATTCTGTCACTACGTCAGGAAGAGCTGCATTATTCAAAACAAAACATAGGAAACCTGCATTCTGTCACTATGTCAGGCAGAGCTGCATTATTCAAAACAAAAACAGGAAAGCTGCATTCTGTCACTATGCCAGACAGAGCTGCTTTATTCAAAACAAAACATAGGAAAGCTGCATTCTGTCACTAGGCCAGACAGAGCTGCATTATTCAAAACAACACATAGGAAAGCTGCATTCTGTCACAATGCCAGGCAGAGCTGCATTATTCAAAACAACACAAAGGAAAGCTGCATTCTGTCACTACGTCAGGCAGTGCTGCATTATTCAAAAAAACACATAGGAAAGCTGCATTCTGTCACAATGCCAGGCAGAGCTGCATTATTCAAAACAACACATAGGAAAGTTGCATTCTGTCACGATGCCAGACAGAGCTGCATTATTCAAGACAAAACATAGGAAAGCTGCATTCTGTCACTATGCCAGGCAGAGCTGCATTATTCAAAACAACACATAGGAAACCTGCATTCTGTCACAATGCCAGGCAGAGCTGCATTATTCAAAACAACACATAGGAAAGTTGCATTCTGTCACTATGCCAGGCAGAGCTGCATTATTCAAAACAACACATAGGAAACCTGCATTCTGTCACAATGCCAGGCAGAGCTGCATTATTCAAAACAACACATAGGAAAGTTGCATTCTGTCACTATGCCAGGCAGAGCTGCATTATTCAAAACAACACATAGGAAAGTTGCATTCTGTCACTATGCCAGGCAGACCTGCATTATTCACAACAACACATAGGAAACCTAAATTATGTCACTACGTCAGGCAGAGCTGCATTATTCAAAACAAAACACAGGACAGCTGCATTCTGTCACTATGCCAGGCAGACCTGCATTATTCAAAACAACACATAGGAAACCTGCATTCTGTCACTACGTCAGGCAGAGCTGCATTATTCAAAACAAAACACAGGAAAGCTGCATTCTGTCACAATGCCAGGCAGACCTGCATTATTCAAAACAACACATAGGAAAGCTGCATTCTGTCACTATGCCAGGCAGAGCTGCATTATTCAAAACAAAACACAGGAAAGATGCATTCTGTCACTATACCAGACAGAGCTGCATTATTCAAAACAACACATAGGAAAGCTGCATTCTGTCACGATGCCAGGCAGAGCTGCATTATTCAAAACAACACATAGGAAAGCTGCATTCTGTCACTATGCCAGGCAGAGCTGCATTATTCAAAACAAAACACAGGAAAGATGCATTCTGTCACTCTGCCAGACAGAGCTGCATTATTCAAAACAACACATATGAAACCTGCATTCTGTCACTATGCCAGGCAGAGCTGCATTATTCAAAACAAAACATAGGAAAGCTGCAATCTGTCACTATGCCAGACAGAGCTGCATTATTCAAAACAACACATAGGAAAGCTGCATTCTGTCACGATGCCAGACAGAGCTGCATTATTCAAGACAAAACATAGGAAAGCTGCATTCTGTCACTATGCCAGGCAGAGCTGCATTATTCAAAACAAAACACAGGAAAGATGCATTCTGTCACTCTGCCAGACAGAGCTGCATTATTCAAAACAAAACATAGGAAAGCTGCATTCTGTCACTATGCCAGGCAGAGCTGCATTATTCAAAACAAAACACAGGAAAGATGCATTCTGTCACTATGCCAGACAGAGCTGCATTATTCAAAACAACACATAGGAAAGCTGCATTCTGTCACGATGCCAGACAGAGCTGCATTATTCAAGACAAAACATAGGAAAGCTGCAATCTGTCACTATGCCAGACAGAGCTGCATTATTCAAAACAAAACATAGGAAAGCTGCATTCTGTCACTATGCCAGACAGAGCTGCATTATTCAAAACAAAACATAGGAAACCTGCATTCTGTCTCTATGCCAGGCAGAGCTGCATTATTCAAAACAAAACATAGGAAAGCTGCAATCTGTCTCTATGCCAGGCAGAGCTGCATTATTCAAAACAACACATAGGAAACCTGCATTCTGTCTCTAGGCCAGACAGAGCTGCTTTATTCAAACCAAAACACAGGAAACCTGCATTCTGTCACTAAGAAAGGTAGAGCTGCATTATTCAAAACAACACATAGGAAAGCTGCATTCTGTCACGATGCCAGACAGAGCTGCATTATTCAAGACAAAACATAGGAAAGCTGCAATCTGTCACTCGGCCAGACAGAGCTGCTTTATTCAAACCAAAACACAGGAAACCTGCATTCTGTCACTAAGAAAGGTAGAGCTGCATTATTCAAAACAACACATAGGAAAGCTGCATTCTGTCACTAGGCCAGACAGAGCTGCTTTATTCAAACCAAAACACAGGAAACCTGCATTCTGTCACTAAGAAAGGTAGAGCTGCATTATTCAAAACAAAACATAGGAAAGCTGCAATCTGTCACTATGCCAGAAAGAGCTGCATTATTCAAAACAAAACATAGGAAAGCTGCATTCTGTCACTATGCCAGGCAGAGCTGCATTATTGAAAACAAAACATAGGAAACCTGCATTCTGTCACTACGTCAGGCAGAGCTGCATTATTCAAAACAACACATAGGAAACCTGCATTCTGTCACTACGTGAGGCAGAGCTGCATCATTCAAAACAACACATAGGAAACCTGCATTCTGTCACTACATCAGGCAGAGCTGCATTATTCAAAACAAAACACAGGAAAGATGCATTCTGTCACTATGCCAGACAGAGCTGCATTATTCAAAACAACACATAGGAAAGCTGCATTCTGTCACGATGCCAGACAGAGCTGCATTATTCAAGACAAAACATAGGAAAGCTGCATTCTGTCACGATGCCAGACAGAGCTGCATTATTCAAAAAAAACACATAGGAAACCTGCATTCTGTCACTATGCCAGGCAGAGCTGCATTATTCAAAACAACACATAGGAAAGCTGCATTCTGTCACTATGCCTGGCAGAGCTGCATTATTCAAGACAAAACATAGGAAAGCTGCATTCTGTCACAATCAGGCAGAGCTGCATTATTCAAAACAACACATAGGAAACCTGCATTCTGTCACTACATCAGGCAGAGCTGCATTATTCAAAACAATACACAGGAAAGATGCATTCTGTCACTATGCCAGACAGAGCTGCATTATTCAAAACAAAACACAGGAAAGATGCATTCTGTCACTATGCCAGACCGAGCTGCATTATTCAAAACAACACATAGGAAAGCTGCATTCTGTCACAATGCCAGGCAGAGCTGCATTATTCAAAACAACACATAGGAAAGCTGCATTCTGTCACTACATCAGGCAGTGCTGCATTATTCAAAACAACACATAGGAAAGCTGCATTCTGTCACAATGCCAGGCAGAGCTGCATTATTCAAAACAACACATAGGAAAGTTGCATTCTGTCACGATGCAAGACAGAGCTGCATTATTCAAGACAAAACAAAGGAAAGCTGCATTCTGTCACTATGCCAGGCAGAGCTGCATTATTCAAAACAACACATAGGAAACCTGCATTCTGTCACAATGCCAGGCAGAGCTGCATTATTCAAAACAACACAGAGGAAAGTTGCATTCTGTCACTATGCCAGGCAGAGCTGCATTATTCAAAACAACACATAGGAAAGCTGCATTCTGTCACTACGTCAGGCAGAGCTGCATTATTCAAAACAACACATAGGAAAGCTGCATTCTGTCACAATGCCAGGCAGAGCTGCATTATTCAAAACACATAGGAAAGCTGCATTCTGTCACTATGCCAGGCAGAGCTGCATTATTCAAAACAAAACACAGGAAAGATGCATTCTGTCACTATGCCAGGCAGAGCTGCATTATTCAAAACAACACATAGGAAACCTGCATTCTGTCACAATGCCAGGCAGAGCTGCATTATTCAAAACAACACAGAGGAAAGTTGCATTCTGTCACTATGCCAGGCAGAGCTGCATTATTCAAAACAACACATAGGAAAGCTGCATTCTGTCACTACGTCAGGCAGAGCTGCATTATTCAAAACAACACATAGGAAAGCTGCATTCTGTCACAATGCCAGGCAGAGCTGCATTATTCAAAACACATAGGAAAGCTGCATTCTGTCACTATGCCAGGCAGAGCTGCATTATTCAAAACAAAACACAGGAAAGATGCATTCTGTCACTATGCCAGACAGAGCTGCATTATTCAAAACAACACATAGGAAAGCTGCATTCTGTCACTATGCAAGGCAGAGCTGCAATATTCAAAACAAAACACAGGAAACTTGCATTCTGTCACTATGCCAGGCAGAGCTGCATTATTCAAAACAACACATAGGAAACCTGCATTCTGTCACTATGCCAGGCAGAGCTGCTTTATTCAAAACAAAACATATAAAAGTTGCATTCTAACACTATGCCAGGCAGAGCTGCATTATTCAAAACACATAGGAAAGCAGCATTCTGTCACTATGCCAGACAGAGCTGCATTATTCAAAACAAAACACAGGAAACCTGCAATCTGTCACTATGCCAGGCAGAGCTGCATCATTCAAAACAAAACATAGGAAACCTGCATTCTGTCACTATGCCAGGCAGAGCTGCCCTATTCAAAACAAAACATAGGAAACCTGCATTCTGTCACTATGCCAGGCAGAGCTGCTTCATTCCAAACAAAACATCGGAAAGCTGCATTCTGTCACTACGTCAGGAAGAGCTGCATTATTCAAAACAAAACATAGGAAACCTGCATTCTGTCACTATGTCAGGCAGAGCTGCATTATTCAAAACAAAAACAGGAAAGCTGCATTCTGTCACTATGCCAGACAGAGCTGCTTTATTCAAAACAAAACATAGGAAAGCTGCATTCTGTCACTAGGCCAGACAGAGCTGCATTATTCAAAACAACACATAGGAAAGCTGCATTCTGTCACAATGCCAGGCAGAGCTGCATTATTCAAAACAACACAAAGGAAAGCTGCATTCTGTCACTACGTCAGGCAGTGCTGCATTATTCAAAAAAACACATAGGAAAGCTGCATTCTGTCACAATGCCAGGCAGAGCTGCATTATTCAAAACAACACATAGGAAAGTTGCATTCTGTCACGATGCCAGACAGAGCTGCATTATTCAAGACAAAACATAGGAAAGCTGCATTCTGTCACTATGCCAGGCAGAGCTGCATTATTCAAAACAACACATAGGAAACCTGCATTCTGTCACAATGCCAGGCAGAGCTGCATTATTCAAAACAACACATAGGAAAGTTGCATTCTGTCACTATGCCAGGCAGAGCTGCATTATTCAAAACAACACATAGGAAACCTGCATTCTGTCACAATGCCAGGCAGAGCTGCATTATTCAAAACAACACATAGGAAAGTTGCATTCTGTCACTATGCCAGGCAGAGCTGCATTATTCAAAACAACACATAGGAAAGTTGCATTCTGTCACTATGCCAGGCAGACCTGCATTATTCACAACAACACATAGGAAACCTAAATTATGTCACTACGTCAGGCAGAGCTGCATTATTCAAAACAAAACACAGGACAGCTGCATTCTGTCACTATGCCAGGCAGACCTGCATTATTCAAAACAACACATAGGAAACCTGCATTCTGTCACTACGTCAGGCAGAGCTGCATTATTCAAAACAAAACACAGGAAAGCTGCATTCTGTCACAATGCCAGGCAGACCTGCATTATTCAAAACAACACATAGGAAAGCTGCATTCTGTCACTATGCCAGGCAGAGCTGCATTATTCAAAACAAAACACAGGAAAGATGCATTCTGTCACTATACCAGACAGAGCTGCATTATTCAAAACAACACATAGGAAAGCTGCATTCTGTCACTATGCCAGGCAGAGCTGCATTATTCAAAACAAAACACAGGAAAGATGCATTCTGTCACTATACCAGACAGAGCTGCATTATTCAAAACAACACATAGGAAAGCTGCATTCTGTCACTATGCCAGGCAGAGCTGCATTATTCAAAACAACACAAAGGAAACCTGCATTCTGTCACTATGCCAGGCAGAGCTGCATTATTCAAAACAACACATAGGAAAGCTGCATTCAGTCACTATGCCAGGCAGAGCTGCATTATTCAAAACAACACATAGGAAAGCTGCATTCTGTCACTATGCCAGGCAGAGCTGCATTATTCAAAACAACACATAGGAAAGCTGCATTCTGTCACTGTGCCAGGCAGAGCTGCATTATTCAAAACAACACATAGGAAAGCTGCAATCTGTCACTATGCCAGACAGAGCTGCTTTATTCAAAGCAAAACATAGGAAAGCTGCATTCTGTCACTATACCAGACAGAGCTGCATTATTCAAAACAACACATAGGAAAGCTGCATTCTGTCACAATGCCAGGCAGAGGTGCATTATTCAAAACAACACATAGGAAAGCTGCATTCTGTCACTATGCCAGGCAGAGCTGCATTATTCAAAGCAAAACATAGGAAACCTGCATTCTGTCACTATGCCAGGCAGAGCTGCATTATTCAAAACAAAACACAGGAAAGATGCATTCTGTCACTATGCCAGACAGAGCTGCATTATTCAAAACAACACATAGGAAAGCTGCATTCTGTCACGATGCCAGACAGAGCTGCATTATTCAAGACAAAACATAGGAAAGCTGCATTCTGTCACAATGCCAGGCAGAGCTGCATTATTCAAAACAACACAAAGGAAAGCTGCATTCTGTCACTACGTCAGGCAGTGCTGCATTATTCAAAAAAACACATAGGAAAGCTGCATTCTGTCACAATGCCAGGCAGAGCTGCATTATTCAAAACAACACATAGGAAAGTTGCATTCTGTCATGATGCCAGACAGAGCTGCATTATTCAAGACAAAACATAGGAAAGCTGCATTCTGTCACTATGCCAGGCAGAGCTGCATTATTCAAAACAACACATAGGAAACCTGCATTCTGTCACAATGCCAGGCAGAGCTGCATTATTCAAAACAACACATAGGAAATTTGCATTCTGTCACTATGCCAGGCAGAGCTGCATTATTCAAAACAACACATAGGAAACCTGCATTCTGTCACAATGCCAGGCAGAGCTGCATTATTCAAAACAACACATAGGAAAGTTGCATTCTGTCACTATGCCAAAAAGAGCTGCATTATTCAAAACAACACATAGGAAAGTTGCATTCTGTCACTATGCCAGACAGAGCTGCATTATTCAAAACAAAACATAGGAAAGCTGCATTCTGTCACTATGCCAGACAGAGCTGCATTATTCAAAACAACACATAGGAAAGTTGCATTCTGTCACTAAACCAGACAGAGCTGCATTATTCAAAACAACACATAGGAAAGCTGCATTCTGTCACTATGCCAGGCAGAGCTGCATTATTCAAAACAAAACAAAGGAAACCTGCATTCTGTCACTATGCCAGGCAGAGCTGCATTATTCAAAACAACACATAGGAAAGCTGCATTCTGTCACTATGCCAGGCAGAGCTGCATTATTCAAAACAACACATAGGAAAGCTGCATTCTGTCACTATGCCAGGCAGAGCTGCATTATTCAAAACAACACATAGGAAAGCTGCATTATTCAAAACAACACATAGGAAAGCTGCAATCTGTCACTATGCCAGACAGAGCTGCTTTATTCAAAGCAAAACATAGGAAAGCTGCATTCTGTCACTATACCAGACAGAGCTGCATTATTCAAAACAACACATAGGAAAATTGCATTCTGTCACTATGCCAGGCAGAGCTGCATTATTCAAAACAACACATAGGAAAGCTGCATTCTGTCACTATGCCAGGCAGAGCTGCATTATTCAAAGCAAAACATAGGAAACCTGCATTCTGTCACTATGCCAGGCAGAGCTGCATTATTCAAAACAAAACACAGGAAAGATGCATTCTGTCACTATGCCAGACAGAGCTGCATAATTCAAAACAACACATAGGAAAGCTGCATTCTGTCACGATGCCAGACAGAGCTGCATTATTCAAGACAAAACATAGGAAAGCTGCATTCTGTCACTATACCAGACAGAGCTGCCCTATTCAAAACAAACCACAGGAAAGCTGCATTCTGTCACTCGGCCAGACAGAGCTGCTTTATTCAAACCAAAACACAGGAAACCTGCATTCTGTCACAAAGAAAGGTAGAGCTGCATTATTCAAAACAAAACATAGGAAAGCTGCATTCTGTCACTATGCCAGGCAGAGCTGCATTACTCAAAATAACACAAAGGAAACCTGCATTCTGTCACTACGTCAGGCAGAGCTGCATTATTCAAAACAACACATAGGAAACCTGCATTCTGTCACAACGTCAGCCAGAGCTGCATTATTCAAAACAACACATAGGAAACCTGCATTCTGTCACTAAGATAGGTAGAGCTGCATTATTCAAAACAAAACACAGGAAAGATGCATTCTGTCACTATGCCAGGCAGACCTGCATTATTCAAAACAACACATAGGAAAGCTGCATTCTGTCACTATGTCAGCTAGAGCTGCATTATTCAAAACAAAACATTGGAAAGCTGCATTCTGTCACTATGCCAGGCAGAGCTGCATTATTCAAAACAACACAAAGGAAACCTGCATTCTGTCACTACATCAGGCAGAGCTGCATTATTCAAAACACATAGGAAACCTGCATTCTGTCACTATGCCAGGCAGAGCTGCATTATTCAAAACAACACATAGGAAAGCTGCATTCTGTCACTATGCCAGGCAGAGCTGCATTATTCAAAACAACACATAGGAAAGCTGCATTCTGTCACTATGCCAGGCAGAGCTGCATTATTCAAAACAACACATAGGAAAGCTGCAATCTGTCACTATGCCAGACAGAGCTGCTTTATTCAAAGCAAAACATAGGAAAGCTGCATTCTGTCACTATACCAGACAGAGCTGCATTATTCAAAACAACACATAGGAAAGCTGCATTCTGTCACTATGCCAGGCAGAGCTGCATTATTCAAAACAACACATAGGAAAGCTGCATTCTGTCACTATGCCAGGCAGAGCTGCATTATTCAAAGCAAAACATAGGAAACCTGCATTCTGTCACTATGCCAGGCAGAGCTGCCCTATTCAAAACAAACCACAGGAAAGCTGCATTCTGTCACTCGGCCAGACAGAGCTGCTTTATTTAAACCAAAACACAGGAAACCTGCATTCTGTCACAAAGAAAGGTAGAGCTGCATTATTCAAATCAAAACATAGGAAAGCTGCAATCTGTCACTATGCCAGATAGAGCTGCATTATTCAAAACAAAACATAGGAAAGCTGCATTCTGTCACTATGCCAGGCAGAGCTGCATTATTCAAAACAAAACATAGGAAACCTGCATTCTGTCACTAAGTGAGCCAGAGCTGCATCATTCAAAACAACACATAGGAAACCTGCATTCTGTCACTATGCCAGGCAGAGCTGCATTATTCAAAACAACACATAGGAAAGATGCATTCTGTCACTACATCAGGCAGAGCTGCATTATTCAAAACAAAACACAGGAAAGATGCATTCTGTCACTATGCCAGACAGAGCTGCATTATTCAAAACAACACATAGGAAAGCTGCATTCTGTCACGATGCCAGACAGAGCTGCATTATTCAAGACAAAACATAGGAAAGCTGCATTCTGTCACGATGCCAGACAGAGCTGCATTATTCAAAACAACACATAGGAAAGCTGCATTCTGTCACTATGCCTGGCAGAGCTGCATTATTCAAGACAAAACATAGGAAAGCTGCATTCTGTCACAATCAGGCAGAGCTGCATTATTCAAAACAACACATAGGAAAGCTGCATTCTGTCACAATGCCAGGCAGAGCTGCATTATTCAAAACAACACATAGGAAACCTGCATTCTGTCACTACATCAGGCAGAGCTGCATTATTCAAAACAAAACACAGGAAAGATGCATTCTGTCACTATGCCAGACAGAGCTGCATTATTCAAAACAACACATAGGAAAGCTGCATTCTGTCACAATGCCAGGCAGAGCTGCATTATTCAAAACAACACATAGGAAAGCTGCATTCTGTCACTACGTCAGGCAGTGCTGCATTATTCAAAACAACACATAGGAAAGCTGCATTCTGTCACAATGCCAGGCAGAGCTGCATTATTCAAAACAACACATAGGAAAGTTGCATTTGTCACTATGCCAGGCAGAGCTGCATTATTCAAAACAACACATAGGAAACCTGCATTCTGTCACAATGCCAGGCAGAGCTGCATTATTCAAAACAACACATAGGAAAGTTGCATTCTGTCACTATGCCAGGCAGAGCTGCATTATTCAAAACAACACATATGAAAGCTGCATTCTGTCACTACGTCAGGCAGAGCTGCATTATTCAAAACAACACATAGGAAAGCTGCATTCTGTCACTATGCCAGGCAGAGCTGCATTATTCAAAACAAAACACAGGAAAGATGCATTCTGTCACTATGCCAGACAGAGCTGCATAATTCAAAACAAAACATAGGAAAGCTGCATTCTGTCACCATGCCAGGCAGAGCTGCTTTATTCAAAACAAAACATAGGAAAGCTGCATTCTGTCACTATGCCAGGCAGAGCTGCATTATTCAAAACAAAACATAGGAATGCTGCATTCTGTCACCATGCCAGGCAGACCGGCTTTATTCCAAACAACACATAGGAAAGCTGCATTCTGTCACTATGCCAGACAGAGCTGCATTATTCAAAACAAAACATAGGAAAGCTGCATTCTGTCACTATGCCAGACAGAGCTGCATTATTCAAAACAAAACATAGGAAAGCTGCATTCTGTCACTATGCCAGACAGAGCTGCATTATTCAAAACAACACATAGGAATGCTGCAATCTGTCACTATGCCAGACAGAGCTGCATTATTCAAAACAAAACACAGGAAAGATGCATTCTGTCTCTATACCAGACAGAGCTGCATTATTCAAAACAAAACACAGGAAAGATGCATTCTGTCACTATGCCAGGCAGAGCTGCATTATTCAAATCAAAACACAGGAAAGATGCATTCTGTCTCTATACCAGACAGAGCTGCATTATTCAAAACAACACATAGGAAAGCTGCATTCTGTCACGATGCCAGACAGAGCTGCATTATTCAAGACAAAACATAGGAAAGCTGCATTCTGTCACGATGCCAGACAGAGCTGCATTATTCAAAACAACACATAGGAAAGCTGCATTCTGTCACTATGCCTGGCAGAGCTGCATTATTCAAGACAAAACATAGGAAAGCTGCATTCTGTCACAATCAGGCAGAGCTGCATTATTCAAAACAACACATAGGAAAGCTGCATTCTGTCACAATGCCAGGCAGAGCTGCATTATTCAAAACAACACATAGGAAACCTGCATTCTGTCACTACATCAGGCAGAGCTGCATTATTCAAAACAAAACACAGGAAAGATGCATTCTGTCACTATGCCAGACAGAGCTGCATTATTCAAAACAACACATAGGAAAGCTGCATTCTGTCACAATGCCAGGCAGAGCTGCATTATTCAAAACAACACATAGGAAAGCTGCATTCTGTCACTACGTCAGGCAGTGCTGCATTATTCAAAACAACACATAGGAAAGCTGCATTCTGTCACAATGCCAGGCAGAGCTGCATTATTCAAAACAACACATAGGAAAGTTGCATTTGTCACTATGCCAGGCAGAGCTGCATTATTCAAAACAACACATAGGAAACCTGCATTCTGTCACAATGCCAGGCAGAGCTGCATTATTCAAAACAACACATAGGAAAGTTGCATTCTGTCACTATGCCAGGCAGAGCTGCATTATTCAAAACAACACATATGAAAGCTGCATTCTGTCACTACGTCAGGCAGAGCTGCATTATTCAAAACAACACATAGGAAAGCTGCATTCTGTCACTATGCCAGGCAGAGCTGCATTATTCAAAACAAAACACAGGAAAGATGCATTCTGTCACTATGCCAGACAGAGCTGCATAATTCAAAACAAAACATAGGAAAGCTGCATTCTGTCACCATGCCAGGCAGAGCTGCTTTATTCAAAACAAAACATAGGAAAGCTGCATTCTGTCACTATGCCAGGCAGAGCTGCATTATTCAAAACAAAACATAGGAATGCTGCATTCTGTCACCATGCCAGGCAGACCGGCTTTATTCCAAACAACACATAGGAAAGCTGCATTCTGTCACTATGCCAGACAGAGCTGCATTATTCAAAACAAAACATAGGAAAGCTGCATTCTGTCACTATGCCAGACAGAGCTGCATTATTCAAAACAAAACATAGGAAAGCTGCATTCTGTCACTATGCCAGACAGAGCTGCATTATTCAAAACAACACATAGGAATGCTGCAATCTGTCACTATGCCAGACAGAGCTGCATTATTCAAAACAAAACACAGGAAAGATGCATTCTGTCTCTATACCAGACAGAGCTGCATTATTCAAAACAAAACACAGGAAAGATGCATTCTGTCACTATGCCAGGCAGAGCTGCATTATTCAAATCAAAACACAGGAAAGATGCATTCTGTCTCTATACCAGACAGAGCTGCATTATTCAAAACAACACATAGGAAAGCTGCATTCTGTCACTATGTCAGCTAGAGCTGCATTATTCAAAACAAAACATAGGACACCTGCATTCTGTCACTATGCCAGACAGAGCTGCATTATTCAAAACAACACATAGGAAACCTGCATTCTGTCACTATGCCAGACAGAGCTGCATTATTCAAAACAAAACATAGGAAACCTGCATTCTGTCACTATGCCAGACAGAGCTGCATTATTCAAAACAAAACAAAGGAAAGCTGCAATCTGTCACTATGCCAGACAGAACTGTATTATTCAAAACAAAACATAGGAAACCTGCATTCTGTCACTATGCCAGACATAGCTGCATTATTCAAAACAACACATAGGAAACCTGCATTCTGTCACTATGCCAGACATAGCTGCATTATTCAAAACAAAACGTAGGAAACCTGCATTCTGTCACTATGCCAGACATAGCTGCATTATTCAAAACAAAACATAGGAAACCTGCATTCTGTCACTATGCCAGACAGAGCTGCATTATTCAAAACAAAACAAAGGAAAGCTGCAATCTGTCACTATGCCAGACAGAACTGTATTATTCAAAACAAAACATAGGAAAGCTGCAATCTGTCACTATGCCAGGCAGAGCTGCATTATTCAAAACAACACATAGGAAACCTGCATTCTGTCACTATGCCAGACAGAGCTGCATTATTCAAAACAAAACAAAGGAAAGCTGCAATCTGTCACTAAGCCAGACAGAACTGAATTATTCAAAACAAAACATAGGAAACCTGCATTCTGTCACTATGCCAGACATAGCTGCATTATTCAAAACAACACATAGGAATGCTGCAATCTGTCACTATGCCAGACAAAGCTGCATTATTCAAAACAAAACAAAGGAAAGCTGCAATCTGTCAGTATGCCAGACAGAACTGAATTATTCAAAACAAAACATAGGAAACCTGCATTCTGTCACTATGCCAGACACAGCTGCATTATTCAAAACAACACATAGGAAACCTGCATTCTGTCACTATGCCAGACACAGCTGCATTATTCAAAACAACACAAAGGAAACCTGCATTCTGTCACAATGCCAGACAGAGCTGCATTATTCAAAACAACACATAGGAAACCTGCATTCTGTCACTATGCCAGACAGAGCTGCATTATTCAAAACAACACATAGGAAAGCTGCATTCTGTCACTATGCCAGACACAGCTGCATTATTCAAAACAACACATAGGAAACCTGCATTCTGTCACTATGCCAGACAGAGCTGCATTATTCAAAACAACACATAGGAAACCTGCATTCTGTCACTATGCCAGGCAGAGCTGCATTATTCAAAACAATACATAGGAAACCTGCATTCTGTCACTATGCCAGGCAGAGCTGCATTATTCAAAACAATACATAGGAAACCTGCATTCTGTCACTATGCCAGACAGAACTGTATTATTCAAAACAAAACAGAGGAAACCTGCATTCTGTCACTATGCCAGGCAGAGCTGCATTATTCAAAACAAAACATAGGAAAGCTGCATTCTGTCACTATGCCAGGCAGTGCTGCATTATTCAAAACACATAGGAAACCTGCATTCTGTCACTATGCCAGGCAGAGCTGCATTATTCAAAACAACCCAAGGAAAGCTGCATTCTGTCACTATGCCAGGCAGAGCTGCATAATTCAAAACAAAACATAGGAAAGCTGCATTCTGTCACCATGCCAGGCAGAGCTGCTTTATTCAAAACAAAACATAGGAAACCTGCATTCTGTCACTATGCCAGACAGAGCTGCATTATTCAAAACAAAACATAGGAAAGCTGCATTCTGTCACCATGCCAGGCAGAGCTGCATTATTCAAAACAAAACATAGGAAAGCTGCATTCTGTCACCATGCCAGACAGAGCTGCATTATTCAAAACAAAACATAGGAAAGCTGCATTCTGTCACCATGCCAGGCAGAGCTGCATTATTCAAAACAAAACATAGGAAAGCTGCATTCTGTCACCATGCCAGGCAGAGCTGCATTATTCAAAACAAAACATAGGAAAGCTGCATTCTGTCACCATGCCAGACAGAGCTGCATTATTCAAAACAAAACATAGGAAAGCTGCATTCTGTCACCATGCCAGGCAGAGCTGCATTATTCAAAACAAAACATAGGAAACCTGCATTCTGTCACCATGCCAGGCAGAGCTGCATTATTCAAAACAACACATAGGAAAGCTGCATTCTGTCACTATGCCAGACAGAGCTGCATTATTCAAGACAAAACATAGGAAACCTGCATTCTGTCACCATGCCAGGCAGAGCTGCTTTATTCAAAACAAAACATAGGAAAGCTGCATTCTGTCACTATGCCAGACAGAGCTGCATTATTCAAAACAACACATAGGAAAGCTGCATTCTGTCACTATGCCAGACAGAGCTGCATTATTCAAAACAACACATAGGAAAGCTGCATTCTGTCACTATGCCAGACAGAGCTGCATTATTCAAGACAAAACATAGGAAACCTGCATTCTGTCACCATGCCAGGCAGAGCTGCTTTATTCAAAACAACACAGAGGAAAGCTGCATTCTGTCACGATGCCAGACAGAGCTGCTTTATTCAAAACAAAACACAGGAAAGCTGCATTCTGTCACTATGCCAGGCAGACCTGCATTATTCACAACAACACATAGGAAACCTATATTATGTCACTACGTCAGGCAGAGCTGCATTATTCAAAACAAAACATAGGAAAGCTGCATTCTGTCACTATGCCAGGCAGTGCTGCATTATTCAAAACACATAGGAAACCTGCATTCTGTCACTATGCCAGGCAGAGCTGCATTATTCAAAACAACACATAGGAAAGCTGCATTCTGTCACTATGCCAGGCAGAGCTGCATTATTCAAAACAAAACATAGGAAAGCTGCATTCTGTCACCATGCCAGGCAGACCGGCTTTATTCAAAACAACACATTGGAAAGCTGCATTCTGTCACTATGCCAGACAGAGCTGCATAATTCAAAACAAAACATAGGAAAGCTGCATTCTGTCACCATGCCAGGCAGAGCTGCTTTATTCAAAACAAAACATAGGAAACCTGCATTCTGTCACTATGCCAGACAGAGCTGCATTATTCAAAACAAAACATAGGAAAGCTGCATTCTGTCACCATGCCAGGCAGAGCTGCATTATTCAAAACAAAACATAGGAAAGCTGCATTCTGTCACCATGCCAGACAGAGCTGCATTATTCAAAACAAAACATAGGAAAGCTGCATTCTGTCACCATGCCAGGCAGAGCTGCATTATTCAAAACAAAACATAGGAAAGCTGCATTCTGTCACCATGCCAGGCAGAGCTGCATTATTCAAAACAAAACATAGGAAAGCTGCATTCTGTCACCATGCCAGACAGAGCTGCATTATTCAAAACAAAACATAGGAAAGCTGCATTCTGTCACCATGCCAGGCAGAGCTGCATTATTCAAAACAAAACATAGGAAACCTGCATTCTGTCACCATGCCAGGCAGAGCTGCATTATTCAAAACAACACATAGGAAAGCTGCATTCTGTCACTATGCCAGACAGAGCTGCATTATTCAAGACAAAACATAGGAAACCTGCATTCTGTCACCATGCCAGGCAGAGCTGCTTTATTCAAAACAAAACATAGGAAAGCTGCATTCTGTCACTATGCCAGACAGAGCTGCATTATTCAAAACAACACATAGGAAAGCTGCATTCTGTCACTATGCCAGACAGAGCTGCATTATTCAAAACAACACATAGGAAAGCTGCATTCTGTCACTATGCCAGACAGAGCTGCATTATTCAAGACAAAACATAGGAAACCTGCATTCTGTCACCATGCCAGGCAGAGCTGCTTTATTCAAAACAACACAGAGGAAAGCTGCATTCTGTCACGATGCCAGACAGAGCTGCTTTATTCAAAACAAAACACAGGAAAGCTGCATTCTGTCACTATGCCAGGCAGACCTGCATTATTCACAACAACACATAGGAAACCTATATTATGTCACTACGTCAGGCAGAGCTGCATTATTCAAAACAAAACACAGGAAAGCTGCATTCTGTCACTATGCCAGGCAGACCTGCATTATTCAAAACAACAAATAGGAAAGCTGCATTCTGTCACTATGCCAGGCAGAGCTGCATTATTCAAAACAAAACACAGGAAAGATGCATTCTGTCACTATGCCAGGCAGAGCTGCATTATTCAAAACAACACATAGGAAAGCTGCATTCTGTCACTATGCCAGGCAGAGCTGCATTATTCAAAACAAAACACAGGAAAGATGCATTCTGTCTCTATACCAGACAGAGCTGCATTATTCAAAACAACACATAGGAAAGCTGCATTCTGTCACTATGTCAGCTAGAGCTGCATTATTCAAAACAAAACATTGGAAAGCTGCATTCTGTCACTATGCCAGGCAGAGCTGCATTATTCAAAACAACACAAAGGAAACCTGCATTCTGTCACTACATCAGGCAGAGCTGCATTATTCAAAACACATAGGAAACCTGCATTCTGTCACTATGCCAGGCAGAGCTGCATTATATAAAACAACACATAGGAAAGCTGCATTCTGTCACTATGCCAGGCAGAGCTGCATTATTCAAAACAAAACACAGGAAAGATGCATTCTGTCTCTATACCAGACAGAGCTGCATTATTCAAAACAAAACATAGGAAAGCTGCATTCTGTCACTATGTCAGCTAGAGCTGCATTATTCTAAACAAAACATAGGAAAGCTGCATTCTGTCACTATGCCAGGCAGAGCTGCATTATTCAAAACAAAACATAGGAAAGCTGCATTCTGTCACTATGCCAGGCAGAGCTGCATTATTCAAAACAACACATAGGAAACCTGCATTCTGTCACTATGCCAGACAGAGCTGCATTATTCAAAACAAAACATAGGAAAGCTGCATTCTGTCACTATGCCAGACAGAGCTGCATTATTCAAAACAAAACATAGGAAACCTGCATTCTGTCACTATGCCAGACAGAGCTGCATTATTCAAAACAAAACATAGGAAAGCTGCATTCTGTCACTATGCCAGACAGAGCTGCATTATTCAAAACAACACATAGGAAACCTGCATTCTGTCACTATGCCAGACAGAGCTGCATTATTCAAAACAACACATAGGAAACCTGCATTCTGTCACTATGCCAGACAGAGCTGCATTATTCAAAACAAAACATAGGAAAGCTGCATTCTGTCACTATGCCAGACAGAGCTGCATTATTCAAAACAAAACAGTGACAGAATGCAGGTTTCCTATGCCAGAAAGAGCTGCATTATTCAAAACAAAACAAAGGAAAGCTGCAATCTGTCACTATGCCAGACAGAACTGTATTATTCAAAACAAAACAGAGGAAACCTGCATTCTGTCACTATGCCAGGCAGAGCTGCATTATTCAAAACAAAACATAGGAAAGCTGCATTCTGTCACTATGCCAGGCAGTGCTGCATTATTCAAAACACATAGGAAACCTGCATTCTGTCACTATGCCAGGCAGAGCTGCATTATTCAAAACAACACATAGGAAAGCTGCATTCTGTCACTATGCCAGGCAGAGCTGCATTATTCAAAACAAAACATAGGAAAGCTGCATTCTGTCACCATGCCAGGCAGACCGGCTTTATTCAAAACAACACATAGGAAAGCTGCATTCTGTCACTATGCCAGACAGAGCTGCATAATTCAAAACAAAACATAGGAAAGCTGCATTCTGTCACCATGCCAGGCAGAGCTGCTTTATTCAAAACAAAACATAGGAAAGCTGCATTCTGTCACTATGCCAGGCAGAGCTGCTTTATTCAAAACAAAACATAGGAAAGCTGCATTCTGTCACCATGCCAGGCAGAGCTGCTTTATTCAAAACAAAACATAGGAAAGCTGCATTCTGTCACCATGCCAGGCAGACCGGCTTTATTCAAAACAACACATAGGAAAGCTGCATTCTGTCACTATGCCAGACAGAGCTACATTATTCAAAACAAAACATAGGAAAGCTGCATTCTGTCACTATGCCAGACAAAGCTGCTTTATTCTAAACAACACATAGGAAAGCTGCATTCTGTCACAATGCCAGGCAGAGCTGCATTATTCAAAACAAAACACAGGAAAGATGCATTCTGTCACTATGCCAGACAGAGCTGCATTATTCAAAACAACACATAGGAAAGCTGCATTCTGTCACTATGCCAGACAGAGCTGCATTATTCAAGACAAAACATAGGAAACCTGCATTCTGTCACCATGCCAGGCAGAGCTGCTTTATTCAAAACAACACAGAGGAAAGCTGCATTCTGTCACGATGCCAGACAGAGCTGCTTTATTCAAAACAAAACACAGGAAAGCTGCATTCTGTCACTATGCCAGGCAGACCTGAATTATTCACAACAACACATAGGAAACCTATATTATGTCACTACGTCAGGCAGAGCTGCATTATTCAAAACAAAACACAGGAAAGCTGCATTCTGTTACTATGCCAGGCAGACCTGCATTATTCAAAACAACACATAGGAAACCTGCATTCTGTCACTACGTCAGGCAGAGCTGCATTATTCAAAAGAAAACACAGGAAAGCTGCATTCTGTTACTATGCCAGGCAGAGCTGCATTATTCAAAACAACACATAGGAAAGCTGCATTCTGTCACTATGCCAGGCAGAGCGGCATTATTCAAAACAAAACACAGGAAAGATGCATTCTGTCACTATACCAGACAGAGCTGCATTATTCAAAACAACACATAGGAAAGCTGCATTCTGTCACTATGCCAGGCAGAGCTGCATTATTCAAAACAAAACACAGGAAAGATGCATTCTGTCACTATGTCAGCTAGAGCTGCATTATTCAAAACAACACAAAGGAAACCTGCATTCTGTCACTACATCAGGCAGAGCTGCATTATTCAAAACAACACATAGGAAACCTGCATTCTGTCACTACGTCAGGCAGAGCTGCATTATTCAAAACAAAACACAGGAAAGCTGCATTCTGTCACTATGCCAGGCAGACCTGCATTATTCAAAACAAAACACAGGAAAGCTGCATTCTGTCACTATGCCAGGCAGAGCTGCATTATTCAAAACAAAACACAGGAAAGATGCATTCTGTCACTATACCAGACAGAGCTGCATTATTCAAAACAACACATAGGAAAGCTGCATTCTGTCACTAAACCAGACAGAGCTGCATTATTCAAAACAACACATAGGAAAGCTGCATTCTTTCACTATGTCAGCTAGAGCTGCATTATTCAAAACAAAACATTGGAAAGCTGCATTCTGTCACTATGCCAGGCAGAGCTGCATTATTCAAAACACATAGGAAACCTGCATTCTGTCACTATGCCAGGCAGAGCTGCATTATTCAAAACAAAACATAGGAAAGCTGCATTCTGTCACTATGCCAGGCAGAGCTGCATTACTCAAAACAACACATAGGAAAGCTGCATTCTGTCACTATGCCAGGCAGAGCTGCATTATTCAAAACAACACATAGGAAAGCTGCATTCTGTCACGATGCCAGGCAGAGCTGCATTATTCAAAACAACACATAGGAAAGCTGCATTCTGTCACTATGCCAGGCAGAGCTGCATTATTCAAAACAAAACACAGGAAAGATGCATTCTGTCACTCTGCCAGACAGAGCTGCATTATTCAAAACAACACATATGAAACCTGCATTCTGTCACTATGCCAGGCAGAGCTGCATTATTCAAAACAAAACATAGGAAAGCTGCAATCTCTCACTATGCCAGACAGAGCTGCATTATTCAAAACAAAACATAGGAAAGCTGCATTCTGTCACTATGCCAGGCAGAGCTGCATTATTCAAAACAAAACACAAAGAAGATGCATTCTGTCACTATGCCAGACAGAGCTGCATTATTCAAAACAACACATAGGAAAGCTGCATTCTGTCACGATGCCAGACAGAGCTGCATTATTCAAGACAAAACATAGGAAAGCTGCAATCTGTCACTATGCCAGACAGAGCTGCATTATTCAAAACAAAACATAGGAAAGCTGCATTCTGTCACTATGCCAGACAGAGCTGCATTATTCAAAACAAAACATAGGAAAGCTGCATTCTGTAACGATGCCAGACAGAGCTGCTTTATTCAAACCAAAACACAGGAAACCTGCATTCTGTCACTAAGAAAGGTAGAGCTGCATTATTCAAAACAACACATAGGAAAGCTGCATTCTGTCACTAGGCCAGACAGAGCTGCTTTATTCAAACCAAAACACAGGAAACCTGCATTCTGTCACTAAGAAAGGTAGAGCTGCATTATTCAAAACAAAACATAGGAAAGCTGCAATCTGTCACTATGCCAGAAAGAGCTGCATTATTCAAAACAAAACATAGGAAAGCTGCATTCTGTCACTATGCCAGGCAGAGCTGCATTATTCAAAACAAAACATAGGAAACCTGCATTCTGTCACTATGCCAGAAAGAGCTGCATTATTCAAAACAAAACATAGGAAAGCTGCATTCTGTCACTATGCCAGGCAGAGCTGCATTATTCAAAACAAAACATAGGAAACCTGCATTCTGTCACTACGTCAGGCAGAGCTGCATTATTCAAAACAACACATAGGAAACCTGAATTCTGTCACTACGTCAGGCAGAGCTGCATTATTCAAAACAAAACATCGGAAAGCTGCATTCTGTCACCATGCCAGGCAGAGCTGCATTATTCAAAACAAAACATAGTAAAGCTGCATTCTGTCATTATGTCAGGCAGAGCTGCATTATTCAAAACAACACATAGGAAAGCTGCATTCTGTCACGATGCCAGACAGAGCTGCATTATTCAAGACAAAACATAGGAAAGCTGCATTCTGTCACGATGCCAGACAGAGCTGCATTATTCAAAAAAAACACATAGGAAACCTGCATTCTGTCACAATGCCAGGCAGAGCTGCATTATTCAAAACAACACATAGGAAAGCTGCATTCTGTCACTATGCCTGGCAGAGCTGCATTATTCAAGACAAAACATAGGAAAGCTGCATTCTGTCACAATCAGGCAGAGCTGCATTATTCAAAACAACACATAGGAAACCTGCATTCTGTCACTTCATCAGGCAGAGCTGCATTATTCAAAACAAAACACAGGAAAGATGCATTCTGTCACTATGCCAGACAGAGCTGCATTATTCAAAACAAAACACAGGAAAGATGCATTCTGTCACTATGCCAGACCGAGTTGCATTATTCAAAACAACACATAGGAAAGCTGCATTCTGTCACAATGCCAGGCAGAGCTGCATTATTCAAAACAACACATAGGAAAGCTGCATTCTGTCACGACATCAGGCAGTGCTGCATTATTCAAAACAACACATAGGAAAGCTGCATTCTGTCACAATGCCAGGCAGAGCTGCATTATTCAAAACAACACATAGGAAAGTTGCATTCTGTCACGATGCCAGACAGAGCTGCATTATTCAAGACAAAACAAAGGAAAGCTGCATTCTGTCACTATGCCAGGCAGAGCTGCATTATTCAAAACAACACATAGGAAACCTGCATTCTGTCACTATGCCAGACAGAGCTGCATTATTCAAAACAACACATAGGAAACCTGCATTCTGTCACTATGCCAGGCAGAGCTGCATTATTCAAAACAACACATAGGAAACCTGCATTCTGTCACTATGCCAGGCAGAGCTGCATTATTCAAAACAACACATAGGAAAGCTGCATTCTGTCACTACGTCAGGCAGAGCTGCATTATTCAAAACAACACATAGGAAAGCTGCATTCTGTCACAATGCCAGGCAGAGCTGCATTATTCAAAACACATAGGAAAGCTGCATTCTGTCACTATGCCAGGCAGAGCTGCATTATTCAAAACAAAACACAGGAAAGATGCATTCTGTCACTATGCCAGACAGAGCTGCATTATTCAAAACAACACATAGGAAAGCTGCATTCTGTCACTATGCCAGGCAGAGCTGCATTATTCAAAACAAAACACAGGAAACTTGCATTCTGTCACTATGCCAGGCAGAGCTGCATTATTCAAAACAACACATAGGAAACCTGCATTCTGTCACTATGCCAGGCAGAGCTGCTTTATTCAAAACAAAACATAGGAAAGTTGCATTCTAACACTATGCCAGGCAGAGCTGCATTATTCAAAACACATAGGAAAGCAGCATTCTGTCACTATGCCAGACAGAGCTGCATTATTCAAAACAAAACACAGGAAACCTGCAATCTGTCACTATGCCAGGCAGAGCTGCATCATTCAAAACAAAACATAGGAAACCTGCATTCTGTCACTATGCCAGGCAGAGCTGCCCTATTCAAAACAAAACATAGGAAACCTGCATTCTGTCACTATGCCAGGCAGAGCTGCTTCATTCCAAACAAAACATCGGAAAGCTGCATTCTGTCACTACGTCAGGAAGTGCTGCATTATTCAAAACAAAACATAGGAAACCTGCATTCTGTCACTATGCCAGGCAGAGCTGCATTATTCAAAACAAAAACAGGAAAGCTGCATTCTGTCACTATGCCAGACAGAGCTGCTTTATTCAAAACAAAACATAGGAAAGCTGCATTCTGTCACTATGCCAGACAGAGCTGCTTCATTCAAAACAAAACATAGGAAAGCTGCATTCTGTCACTATGCCAGACAGAGCTGCTTCATTCAAAACAAAACATAGGAAACCTGCATTCTGTCACTATGCCAGGCAGAGCTGCATTATTCAAAACAAAACACAGGAAACCTGCAATCTGTCACTATGCCAGGCAGAGCTGCATCATTCAAAACAAAACATAGGAAAGCTGCATTCTGTCACTATGCCAGACAGAGCTGCATTATTCAAAACAACGCATAGGAAAGCTGCATTCTGTCACTACATCAGGCAGAGCTGCATTATTCAAAACAAAACATAGGAAAGCTGCATTCTGTCACTAGGCCAGACAGAGCTGCTTTATTTAAAACAAAACATTGGAAAGCTGCATTCTGTCACTATGCCAGACAGAGCTGCATCATTCAAAACAACACATAGGAAACCTGCATTCTGTCACTATGCCAGGCAAAGCTGCTTTATTCAAAATAACTCATAGGAAAGCTGCATTCTGTCACTATGCCAGGCAGAGCTGCCCTACTCAAAACAACACATAGGAAAGCTGCATTCTGTCACTATGCCAGACAGAGCTGCATTATTCAAAACAAAACATAGGAAAACTGCATTCTGTCACTATGCCAGGCAGAGCTGCTTTATTCAAAACAAAACATAGGAAAGCTGCATTCTGTCACTATGCCAGACAGAGCTGCTTTATTCAAAACAAAACACAGGAAACCTGCATTCTGTCACTAAGATAGGTAGAGCTGCATTATTCAAAACAAAACATAGGAAAGCTGCAATCTGTCACTATGCCAGATAGAGCTGCATTATTCAAAACAAAACAGAGGAAAGCTGCATTCTGTCACTTTGCCAGGCAGAGCTGCATTATTCAAAACAACACAAAGGAAACCTGCATTCTGTCACTACGTCAGGCAGAGCTGCATTATTCAAAACAACACATAGGAAACCTGCATTCTGTCACTATGTCAGGCAGAGCTGCATTATTCAAAACAAAACACAGGAAAGATGCATTCTGTCACTATGCCAGACAGAGCTGCATCATTCAAAACAACACATAGGAAAGCTGCATTCTGTCACGATGCCAGACAGAGCTGCATTATTCAAGACAAAACAGGAAAGCTGCATTCTGTCACGATGCCTGGCAGAGCTGCATTATTCAAAACAACACATTGGAAAGCTGCATTCTGTCACAATGCCAGACAGAGCTGCATTATTCAAGACAAAACAGGAAAGCTGCATTCTGTCACGATGCCTGGCAGAGCTGCATTATTCAAAACAACACATTGGAAAGCTGCATTCTGTCACAATGCCAGGCAGAGCTGCATTATTCAAAACAAAACACAGGAAAGATGCATTCTGTCACTATGCCAGACAGAGCTGCATTATTCGAAACAAAACACAGGAAAGCTGCATTCTGTCACGATGCCAGACAGAGCTGCATTATTCAAGACAAAACAGGAAAGCTGCATTCTGTCACGATGCCTGGCAGAGCTGCATTATTCAAAACAACACATTGGAAAGCTGCATTCTGTCACAATGCCAGGCAGAGCTGCATTATTCAAAACAAAACACAGGAAAGATGCATTCTGTCACTATGCCAGACAGAGCTGCATTATTCAAAACAACACATAGGAAACCTGCATTCTGTCACTACATCAGGCAGAGCTGCATTATTCAAAACAAAACACAGGAAAGATGCATTTTGTCACTATGCCAGACAGAGCTGCATTTTTCAAAACAACACATAGGAAAGCTGCATTCTGTCACAATGCCAGGCAGAGCTGCATTATTCAAAACAACACAAAGGAAAGCTGCATTCTGTCACTACGTCAGGCAGTGCTGCATTATTCAAAAAAACACATAGGAAAGCTGCATTCTGTCACAATGCCAGGCAGAGCTGCATTTTTCAAAACAACACATAGGAAAGTTGCATTCTGTCACGATGCCAGACAGAGCTGCATTATTCAAGACAAAACAAAGGAAAGCTGCATTCTGTCACTATGCCAGGCAGAGCTGCATTATTCAAAACAACACATAGGAAACCTGCATTCTGTCACTATGCCAGACAGAGCTGCATTATTCAAGACAAAACAAAGGAAAGCTGCATTCTGTCACTATGCCAGGCAGAGCTGCATTATTCAAAACAACACATAGGAAACCTGCATTCTGTCACTATGCCAGGCAGAGCTGCATTATTCAAAACAACACATAGGAAACCTGCATTCTGTCACTATGCCAGGCAGAGCTGCATTATTCAAAACAACACATAGGAAAGCTGCATTCTGTCACTACGTCAGGCAGAGCTGCATTAATTCAAAACAACACATAGGAAAGCTGCATTCTGTCACAATGCCAGGCAGAGCTGCATTATTCAAAACACATAGGAAAGCTGCATTCTGTCACTATGCCAGGCAGAGCTGCATTATTCAAAACAAAACACAGGAAAGATGCATTCTGTCACTATGCCAGACAGAGCTGCATTATTCAAAACAACACATAGGAAAGCTGCATTCTGTCACTATGCCAGGCAGAGCTGCATTATTCAAAACAAAACACAGGAAACTTGCATTCTGTCACTATGCCAGGCAGAGCTGCATTATTCAAAACAACACATAGGAAACCTGCATTCTGTCACTATGCCAGGCAGAGCTGCTTTATTCAAAACAAAACATAGGAAAGTTGCATTCTAACACTATGCCAGGCAGAGCTGCATTATTCAAAACACATAGGAAAGCAGCATTCTGTCACTATGCCAGACAGAGCTGCATTATTCAAAACAAAACACAGGAAACCTGCAATCTGTCACTATGCCAGGCAGAGCTGCATCATTCAAAACAAAACATAGGAAACCTGCATTCTGTCACTATGCCAGGCAGAGCTGCCCTATTCAAAACAAAACATAGGAAACCTGCATTCTGTCACTATGCCAGGCAGAGCTGCTTCATTCCAAACAAAACATCGGAAAGCTGCATTCTGTCACTACGTCAGGAAGTGCTGCATTATTCAAAACAAAACATAGGAAACCTGCATTCTGTCACTATGCCAGGCAGAGCTGCATTATTCAAAACAAAAACAGGAAAGCTGCATTCTGTCACTATGCCAGACAGAGCTGCTTTATTCAAAACAAAACATAGGAAAGCTGCATTCTGTCACTAGGCCAGACAGAGCTGCTTTATTTAAAACAAAACATAGGAAAGCTGCATTCTGTCACTATGCCAGACAGAGCTGCTTCATTCAAAACAAAACATAGGAAAGCTGCATTCTGTCACTATGCCAGACAGAGCTGCTTCATTCAAAACAAAACATAGGAAACCTGCATTCTGTCACTATGCCAGGCAGAGCTGCATTATTCAAAACAAAACACAGGAAACCTGCAATCTGTCACTATGCCAGGCAGAGCTGCATCATTCAAAACAAAACATAGGAAAGCTGCATTCTGTCACTATGCCAGACAGAGCTGCATTATTCAAAACAACGCATAGGAAAGCTGCATTCTGTCACTACATCAGGCAGAGCTGCATTATTCAAAACAAAACATAGGAAAGCTGCATTCTGTCACTAGGCCAGACAGAGCTGCTTTATTTAAAACAAAACATTGGAAAGCTGCATTCTGTCACTATGCCAGACAGAGCTGCATCATTCAAAACAACACATAGGAAACCTGCATTCTGTCACTATGCCAGGCAAAGCTGCTTTATTCAAAATAACTCATAGGAAAGCTGCATTCTGTCACTATGCCAGGCAGAGCTGCCCTACTCAAAACAACACATAGGAAAGCTGCATTCTGTCACTATGCCAGACAGAGCTGCATTATTCAAAACAAAACATAGGAAAACTGCATTCTGTCACTATGCCAGGCAGAGCTGCTTTATTCAAAACAAAACATAGGAAAGCTGCATTCTGTCACTATGCCAGACAGAGCTGCTTTATTCAAAACAAAACACAGGAAACCTGCATTCTGTCACTAAGATAGGTAGAGCTGCATTATTCAAAACAAAACATAGGAAAGCTGCAATCTGTCACTATGCCAGATAGAGCTGCATTATTCAAAACAAAACAGAGGAAAGCTGCATTCTGTCACTTTGCCAGGCAGAGCTGCATTATTCAAAACAACACAAAGGAAACCTGCATTCTGTCACTACGTCAGGCAGAGCTGCATTATTCAAAACAACACATAGGAAACCTGCATTCTGTCACTATGTCAGGCAGAGCTGCATTATTCAAAACAAAACACAGGAAAGATGCATTCTGTCACTATGCCAGACAGAGCTGCATCATTCAAAACAACACATAGGAAAGCTGCATTCTGTCACGATGCCAGACAGAGCTGCATTATTCAAGACAAAACAGGAAAGCTGCATTCTGTCACGATGCCTGGCAGAGCTGCATTATTCAAAACAACACATTGGAAAGCTGCATTCTGTCACAATGCCAGACAGAGCTGCATTATTCAAGACAAAACAGGAAAGCTGCATTCTGTCACGATGCCTGGCAGAGCTGCATTATTCAAAACAACACATTGGAAAGCTGCATTCTGTCACAATGCCAGGCAGAGCTGCATTATTCAAAACAAAACACAGGAAAGATGCATTCTGTCACTATGCCAGACAGAGCTGCATTATTCGAAACAAAACACAGGAAAGCTGCATTCTGTCACGATGCCAGACAGAGCTGCATTATTCAAGACAAAACAGGAAAGCTGCATTCTGTCACGATGCCTGGCAGAGCTGCATTATTCAAAACAACACATTGGAAAGCTGCATTCTGTCACAATGCCAGGCAGAGCTGCATTATTCAAAACAAAACACAGGAAAGATGCATTCTGTCACTATGCCAGACAGAGCTGCATTATTCAAAACAACACATAGGAAACCTGCATTCTGTCACTACATCAGGCAGAGCTGCATTATTCAAAACAAAACACAGGAAAGATGCATTTTGTCACTATGCCAGACAGAGCTGCATTTTTCAAAACAACACATAGGAAAGCTGCATTCTGTCACAATGCCAGGCAGAGCTGCATTATTCAAAACAACACAAAGGAAAGCTGCATTCTGTCACTACGTCAGGCAGTGCTGCATTATTCAAAAAAACACATAGGAAAGCTGCATTCTGTCACAATGCCAGGCAGAGCTGCATTATTCAAAACAACACAAAGGAAACCTGCATTCTGTCACTACATCAGGCAGAGCTGCATTATTCAAAACACATAGGAAACCTGCATTCTGTCACTATGCCAGGCAGAGCTGCATTATTCAAAACAACACATAGGAAAGCTGCATTCTGTCACTATACCAGACAGAGCTGCATTATTCAAAACAACACATAGGAAAGCTGCATTCTGTCACTATGCCAGGCAGAGCTGCATTATTCAAAACAAAACACAGGAAAGATGCATTCTGTCACTATACCAGACAGAGCTGCATTATTCAAAACAACACAAAGGAAACCTGCATTCTGTCACTACATCAGGCAGAGCTGCATTATTCAAAACACATAGGAAACCTGCATTCTGTCACTATGCCAGGCAGAGCTGCATTATTCAAAACAACACATAGGAAAGCTGCATTCTGTCACTATGCCAGGCAGAGCTGCATTATTCAAAACAAAACACAGGAAAGATGCATTCTGTCACTATACCAGACAGAGCTGCATTATTCAAAACAACACATAGGAAAGCTGCATTCTGTCACTATGCCAGGCAGAGCTGCATTATTCAAAACAAAACACAGGAAAGCTGCATTCTGTCACAATGCCAGGCAGACCTGCATTATTCAAAACAACACATAGGAAAGCTGCATTCTGTCACTATGCCAGGCAGAGCTGCATTATTCAAAACAAAACACAGGAAAGATGCATTCTGTCACTATACCAGACAGAGCTGCATTATTCAAAACAACACATAGGAAAGCTGCATTCTGTCACTATGCCAGGCAGAGCTGCATTATTCAAAACAAAACACAGGAAAGATGCATTCTGTCACTATACCAGACAGAGCTGCATTATTCAAAACAACACATAGGAAAGCTGCATTCTGTCACTATGCCAGGCAGAGCTGCATTATTCAAAACAAAACACAGGAAAGATGCATTCTGTCACTATGCCAGGCAGAGCTGCATTATTCAAAACAACACATAGGAAAGCTGCATTCTGTCACTATGCCAGGCAGAGCTGCATTATTCAAAACAACACATAGGAAAGCTGCATTCTGTCACTATGCCAGGCAGAGCTGCATTATTCAAAACAAAACACAGGAAAGATGCATTCTGTCACTATGCCAGGCAGAGCTGCATTATTCAAAACAACACATAGGAAAGCTGCATTCTGTCACTATGCCAGGCAGAGCTGCATTATTCAAAACAACACATAGGAAAGCTGCATTCTGTCACTATGCCAGGCAGAGCTGCATTATTCAAAACAACACATAGGAAAGCTGCATTCTGTCACTATGCCAGGCAGAGCTGCATTATTCAAAGCAAAACATAGGAAACCTGCATTCTGTCACTATGCCAGGCAGAGCTGCATTATTCAAAACAAAACACAGGACAGATGCATTCTGTCACTATGCCAGACAGAGCTGCATTATTCAAAACAACACATAGGAAAGCTGCATTCTGTCACGATGCCAGACAGAGCTGCATTATTCAAGACAAAACATAGGAAAGCTGCATTCTGTCACAATGCCAGGCAGAGCTGCATTATTCAAAACAACACAAAGGAAAGCTGCATTCTGTCACTACGTCAGGCAGTGCTGCATTATTCAAAAAAACACATAGGAAAGCTGCATTCTGTCACAATGCCAGGCAGAGCTGCATTATTCAAAACGACACATAGGAAAGTTGCATTCTGTCACAACGTCAGCCAGAGCTGCATTATTCAAAACAAAACACAGGAAAGCTGCATTCTGTCACAATGCCAGGCAGACCTGCATTATTCAAAACAACACATAGGAAAGCTGCATTCTGTCACTATGCCAGGCAGAGCTGCATTATTCAAAACAAAACACAGGAAAGATGCATTCTGTCACTATACCAGACAGAGCTGCATTATTCAAAACAACACATAGGAAAGCTGCATTCTGTCACTATGCCAGGCAGAGCTGCATTATTCAAAACAAAACACAGGAAAGATGCATTCTGTCACTATACCAGACAGAGCTGCATTATTCAAAACAACACATAGGAAAGCTGCATTCTGTCACTATGCCAGGCAGAGCTGCATTATTCAAAACAAAACACAGGAAAGATGCATTCTGTCACTATGCCAGGCAGAGCTGCATTATTCAAAACAACACATAGGAAAGCTGCATTCTGTCACTATGCCAGGCAGAGCTGCATTATTCAAAACAACACATAGGAAAGCTGCATTCTGTCACTATGCCAGGCAGAGCTGCATTATTCAAAACAACACATAGGGAAGCTGCAATCTGTCACTATGCCAGACAGAGCTGCTTTATTCAAAGCAAAACATAGGAAAGCTGCATTCTGTCACTATACCAGACAGAGCTGCATTATTCAAAACAACACATAGGAAAGCTGCATTCTGTCACTATGCCAGGCAGAGCTGCATTATTCAAAACAACACATAGGAAAGCTGCATTCTGTCACTATGCCAGGCAGAGCTGCATTATTCAAAGCAAAACATAGGAAACCTGCATTCTGTCACTATGCCAGGCAGAGCTGCATTATTCAAAACAAAACACAGGAAAGATGCATTCTGTCACTATGCCAGACAGAGCTGCATTATTCAAAACAACACATAGGAAAGCTGCATTCTGTCACGATGCCAGACAGAGCTGCATTATTCAAGACAAAACATAGGAAAGCTGCATTCTGTCACAATGCCAGGCAGAGCTGCATTATTCAAAACAACACAAAGGAAAGCTGCATTCTGTCACTACGTCAGGCAGTGCTGCATTATTCAAAAAAACACATAGGAAAGCTGCATTCTGTCACAATGCCAGGCAGAGCTGCATTATTCAAAACGACACATAGGAAAGTTGCATTCTGTCACAACGTCAGCCAGAGCTGCATTATTCAAAACAACACATAGGAAACCTGCATTCTGTCACTAAGATAGGTAGAGCTGCATTATTCAAGACAAAACATAGGAAAGCTGCATTCTGTCACTATGCCAGGCAGAGCTGCATTATTCAAAACAACACATAGGAAACCTGCATTCTGTCACAACGTCAGCCAGAGCTGCATTATTCAAAACAACACATAGGAAACCTGCATTCTGTCACTAAGATAGGTAGAGCTGCATTATTCAAAACAAAACACAGGAAAGATGCATTCTGTCACTATGCCAGGCAGACCTGCATTATTCAAAACAACACATAGGAAACCTGCATTCTGTCACTACGTCAGGCAGAGCTGCATTATTCAAAACAAAACACAGGAAAGCTGCATTCTGTCACTATGCCAGGCAGACCTGCATTATTCAAAACAACACATAGGAAAGCTGCATTCTGTCACTATGCCAGGCAGAGCTGCATTATTCAAAACAAAACACAGGAAAGATGCATTCTGTCACTATACCAGACAGAGCTGCATTATTCAAAACAACACATAGGAAAGCTGCATTCTGTCACTATGCCAGGCAGAGCTGCATTATTCAAAACAAAACACAGGAAAGATGCATTCTGTCACTATACCAGACAGAGCTGCATTATTCAAAACAACACAAAGGAAACCTGCATTCTGTCACTACATCAGGCAGAGCTGCATTATTCAAAACACATAGGAAACCTGCATTCTGTCACTATGCCAGGCAGAGCTGCATTATTCAAAACAACACATAGGAAAGCTGCATTCTGTCACTATGCCAGGCAGAGCTGCATTATTCAAAACAACACATAGGAAAGCTGCATTCTGTCACTATGCCAGGCAGAGCTGCATTATTCAAAACAAAACATAGGAAAGCTGCATTCTGTCACTATGCCAGGCAGAGCTGCATTATTCAAAACAACACATAGGAAAGCTGCAATCTGTCACTATGCCAGACAGAGCTGCTTTATTCAAAGCAAAACATAGGAAAGCTGCATTCTGTCACTATACCAGACAGAGCTGCATTATTCAAAACAACACATAGGAAAGCTGCATTCTGTCACTATGCCAGGCAGAGCTGCATTATTCAAAACAACACATAGGAAAGCTGCATTCTGTCACTATGCCAGGCAGAGCTGCATTATTCAAAGCAAAACATAGGAAACCTGCATTCTGTCACTATGCCAGGCAGAGCTGCATTATTCAAAACAAAACACAGGAAAGATGCATTCTGTCACTATGCCAGACAGAGCTGCATTATTCAAAACAACACATAGGAAAGCTGCATTCTGTCACGATGCCAGACAGAGCTGCATTATTCAAGACAAAACATAGGAAAGCTGCATTCTGTCACTATACCAGACAGAGCTGCATTATTCAAAACAACACATAGGAAAGCTGCATTCTGTCACTATGCCAGGCAGAGCTGCCCTATTCAAAACAAACCACAGGAAAGCTGCATTCTGTCACTCGGCCAGACAGAGCTGCTTTATTCAAACCAAAACACAGGAAACCTGCATTCTGTCACAAAGAAAGGTAGAGCTGCATTATTCAAATCAAAACATAGGAAAGCTGCAATCTGTCACTATGCCAGATAGAGCTGCATTATTCAAAACAAAACATAGGAAAGCTGCATTCTGTCACTATGCCAGGCAGAGCTGCATTATTCAAAACAAAACATAGGAAACCTGCATTCTGTCACTACGTGAGGCAGAGCTGCATCATTCAAAACAACACATAGGAAACCTGCATTCTGTCACTATGCCAGGCAGAGCTGCATTATTCAAAACAACACATAGGAAAGCTGCATTCTGTCACTACATCAGGCAGAGCTGCATTATTCAAAACAAAACACAGGAAAGATGCATTCTGTCACTATGCCAGACAGAGCTGCATTATTCAAAACAACACATAGGAAAGCTGCATTCTGTCACGATGCCAGACAGAGCTGCATTATTCAAGACAAAACATAGGAAAGCTGCATTCTGTCACGATGCCAGACAGAGCTGCATTATTCAAAACAACACATAGGAAACCTGCATTCTGTCACAATGCCAGGCAGAGCTGCATTATTCAAAACAACACATAGGAAAGCTGCATTCTGTCACTATGCCTGGCAGAGCTGCATTATTCAAGACAAAACATAGGAAAGCTGCATTCTGTCACAATCAGGCAGAGCTGCATTATTCAAAACAACACATAGGAAAGCTGCATTCTGTCACAATGCCAGGCAGAGCTGCATTATTCAAAACAACACATAGGAAAGCTGCATTCTGTCACTACGTCAGGCAGTGCTGCATTATTCAAAACAACACATAGGAAAGCTGCATTCTGTCACAATGCCAGGCAGAGCTGCATTATTCAAAACAACACATAGGAAAGCTGCATTCTGTCACTATGCCAGGCAGAGCTGCATTATTCAAAACAAAACATAGGAAAGCTGCATTCTGTCACTATGCCAGGCAGAGCTGCATTATTCAAAACAAAACATAGGAAAGCTGCATTCTGTCACTACGTCAGGCAGAGCTGCTTTATTCAAAACAACACATAGGAAACCTGCATTCTGTCACTGTCAGGCAGAGCTGCGTTATTCTAAACAAAACATAGGAAAGCTGCATTCTGTCACTATGCCAGACAGAGCTGCATTATTCAAAACAACACATTGGAAAGCTGCATTCTGTCACTATGCCAGACAGAGCTGCATTATTCAAAACAACACATAGGAAAGCTGCATTCTGTCACAATGCCAGGCAGAGCTGCATTATTCAAAACAACACATAGGAAAGCTGCATTCTGTCACTATGCCAGGCAGAGCTGCATTATTCAAAACAAAACATAGGAAACCTGCATTCTGTCACAATGCCAGGCAGAGCTGCATTATTCAAAACAACACATAGGAAACCTGCATTCTGTCACTACATCAGGCAGAGCTGCATTATTCAAAACAAAACACAGGAAAGATGCATTCTGTCACTATGCCAGACAGAGCTGCATTATTCAAAACAACACATAGGAAAGCTGCATTCTGTCACAATGCCAGGCAGAGCTGCATTATTCAAAACAACACATAGGAAAGCTGCATTCTGTCACTACGTCAGGCAGTGCTGCATTATTCAAAACAACACATAGGAAAGCTGCATTCTGTCACTTTGCCAGACAGAGCTTCATTATTTAAAACAACACATTGGAAAGTTGCATTCTGTCACTATGCCAGACAGAGCTGCATTATTCAAGACAAAACACAGGAAACCTGCATTCTGTCACTATGCCAGGCAGAGCTGCATTATTCAAAACAAAACATAGGAAAGCTGCATTCTGTCACAATGCCAGGCAGAGCTGCATTATTCAAAACAACACATAGGAAACCTGCATTCTTTCACTACGTCAGGCAGAGCTGCAGTACTCAAAACAAAACATAGGAAAGCTGCATTCTGCACTATGTCAGGTAGAGCTGCATTATTCAAGACAAAACATAGGAAAGCTGCATTCTGTCACCATGCCAGGCAGAGCTGCTTTATTCAAAACAAAACATAGTAAACCTGCATTCTGTCACTATGCCAGACAGAGCTGCATTATTCAAAACAAAACATAGGAAACCTGCATTCTGTCACTATGCCAGGCAGAGCTGCTTCATTCAAAACAAAACATAGGAAAGCTGCATTCTGTCACTATGCCAGGCAGAGCTGCATTATTCAAAACAAAACATAGGAAAGATGCATTCTGTCACTTTGCCAGACAGAGCTGCATTATTCAAAACAACACATAGGAAAGCTGCATTCTGTCACTATAACAGGCAGAGCTGCATTATTCAAAACAAAACATAGGAAAGCTGCATTCTGTCACTATGCCAGGCAGAGCTTCATTATTCAAAACATAACATAGGAAACCTGCATTCTGTCACTGTCAGGCAGAGCTGCATTATTCAAAACAAAACATAGGAAAGCTGCATTCTGTCACTATGCCAGACAGAGCTGCATTATTCAAGACAAAACATAGGAAACCTGCATTCTGTCACTATGCCTGGCAGGGCTGCATTATTCAAAACAAAACACAGGAAAGGTGCATTCTGTCACTATGCCAGACAGAGCTGCCCTATCCAAAACAAAACATTGGAAAGCTGCATTCTGTCACTATGCCAGACAGAGCTGCATTATTCAAGACAAAACATAGGAAACCTGCATTCTGTCACTATGCCTGGCAGGGCTGCATTATTCAAAACAAAACACAGGAAAGGTGCATTCTGTCACTATGCCAGACAGAGCTGCCCTATCCAAAACAAAACATAGGAAAGCTGCATTCTGTCACTATGCCAGGCAGAGCTGCATTATTCAAAACAAAACATAGGAAAGCTGCATTCTGTCAAAATGCCAGGCAGAGCTGCATTATTCAAAACAACACATAGGAAACCTGCATTCTTTCACTAAGCCAGGCAGAGCTGCAGTACTCAAAATAAAACATAGGAAACCTGCATTCTGTCACTGTCAGGCAGAGCTGCATTATTCAAAACAAAACATAGGAAAGCTGCATTCTGCACTATGTCAGGTAGAGCTGCATTATTCAAAACAAAACATAGGAAAGCTGCATTCTGTCACTATGCCAGGCAGAGCTGCATTATTCAAAACAACACATAGGAAACCTGAATTCTGTCACTACGTCAGGCAGAGCTGCATTATTCAAAACAAAACATCGGAAAGCTGCAATCTGTCACTATGCCAGATAGAGCTGCATTATTCAAAACAAAACATAGGAAACCTGAATTCTGTCACTACGTCAGGCAGAGCTGCATTATTCAAAACAAAACATCGGAAAGCTGCAATCTGTCACTATGCCAGATAGAGCTGCATTATTCAAAACAAAACATAGGAAAGCTGCATTCTGTCACTATGCCAGGCAGAGCTGCATTATTCAAAACACATAGGAAACCTGCATTCTGTCACTACGTCAGGCAGAGCTGCATTATTCAAAACAAAACATAGGAAAGCTGCAATCTGTCACTATGCCAGATAGAGCTGCATTATTCAAAACAAAACATAGGAAAGCTGCATTCTGTCACTATGCCAGGCAGAGCTGCATTATTCAAAACAACACATAGGAAACCTGAATTCTGTCACTACGTCAGGCAGAGCTGCATTATTCAAAACAAAACATCGGAAAGCTGCAATCTGTCACTATGCCAGATAGAGCTGCATGATTCAAAACAAAACATAGGAAAGCTGCATTTTGTCACTACGTCAGGCAGTGCTGCATTATTCAAAACAACACATAGGAAAGCTGCATTCTGTCACTATGCCAGGCAGAGCTGCATTATTCAAAACAAAACATAGTAAAGCTGCATTCTGTCACTATGCCAGGCAGAGCTGCTTTATTCAAAACAAAACATAGGAAACCTGCATTCTGTCACTATGCCAGGCAGAGCTGCATTATTCAAAACAAAACATAGGAAAGCTGCATTCTGTCACTATGCCAGACAGAGCTGCATTATTCAAAACAAAACATAGGAAAGCTGCAATCTGTCACTATGCCAGACAGAGCTGCATTATTCAAAACAAAACATAGGAAAGCTGCATTCTGTCACTATGCCAGGCAGAGCTGCCCGAATCAAAACAAAACATAGGAAAGCTGCAATCTGTCACTATGCCAGGCAGAGCTGCATTATTGAAAACAAAACAGAGGAAAGCTGCAATCTGTCACTAAGCCAGGCAGAGCTGCTTTATTCAAAACAAAACATAGGGAAGCTGCATTCTGTCACTATGCCAGGCAGAGCTGCCCTAATCAAAACAAAACATAGGAAAGCTGCAATCTGTCACTATGCCAGGCAGAGCTGCATTATTGAAAACAAAACAGAGGAAAGCTGCAATCTGTCACTATGCCAGGCAGAGCTGCATTATTGAAAACAAAACATAGGAAAGCTGCATTCTGTCACTATGTCAGGCAGAGCTGCATTATTCAAAACAACACATAGGGAAGCTGCATTCTGTCACTATGCCAGGCAGAGCTGCCCTAATCAAAACAAAACATAGGATAGCTGCAATCTGTCACTATGCCAGGCAGAGCTGCATTATTGAAAACAAAACAGAGGAAAGCTGCATTCTGTCACGATGCCAGACAGAGCTGCTTTATTCAAAACAAAACACAGGAAAGCTGCATTCTGTCACTATGCCAGGCAGACCTGCATTATTCACAACAACACATAGGAAACCTATATTATGTCACTACGTCAGGCAGAGCTGCATTATTCAAAACAAAACACAGGAAAGCTGCATTCTGTCACTATGCCAGGCAGACCTGCATTATTCAAAACAACACATAGGAAACCTGCATTCTGTCACTACGTCAGGCAGAGCTGCATTATTCAAAACAAAACACAGGAAAGCTGCATTCTGTCACTATGCCAGGCAGACCTGCATTATTCAAAACAAAACACAGGAAAGCTGCATTCTGTCACTATGCCAGGCAGAGCTGCATTATTCAAAACAAAACACAGGAAAGATGCATTCTGTCACGATACCAGACAGAGCTGCATTATTCAAAACAACACATAGGAAAGCTGCATTCTGTCACTAAACCAGACAGAGCTGCATTATTCAAAACAACACATAGGAAAGCTGCATTCTGTCACTATGCCAGGCAGAGCTGCATTATTCAAAACAACACAAAGGAAACCTGCATTCTTTCACTATGTCAGCTAGAGCTGCATTATTCAAAACAAAACATTGGAAAGCTGCATTCTGTCACTATGCCAGGCAGAGCTGCATTATTCAAAACAACACAAAGGAAACCTGCATTCTGTCACTACATCAGGCAGAGCTTCATTATTCAAAACACATAGGAAACCTGCATTCTGTCACTATGCCAGGCAGAGCTGCATTATTCAAAACAAAACATAGGAAAGCTGCATTCTGTCACTATGCCAGGCAGAGCTGCATTACTCAAAACAACACATAGGAAAGCTGCATTCTGTCACTATGCCAGGCAGAGCTGCATTATTCAAAACAACACATAGGAAAGCTGCATTCTGTCACGATGCCAGGCAGAGCTGCATTATTCAAAACAACACATAGGAAAGCTGCATTCTGTCACTATGCCAGGCAGAGCTGCATTATTCAAAACAAAACACAGGAAAGATGCATTCTGTCACTCTGCCAGACAGAGCTGCATTATTCAAAACAACACATATGAAACCTGCATTCTGTCACTATGCCAGGCAGAGCTGCATTATTCAAAACAAAACATAGGAAAGCTGCAATCTGTCACTATGCCAGACAGAGCTGCATTATTCAAAACAAAACATAGGAAAGCTGCATTCTGTCACTATGCCAGGCAGAGCTGCATTATTCAAAACAAAACACAGGAAAGATGCATTCTGTCACTATGCCAGACAGAGCTGCATTATTCAAAACAACACATAGGAAGACTGCATTCTGTCACGATGCCAGACAGAGCTGCATTATTCAAGACAAAACATAGGAAAGCTGCAATCTGTCACTATGCCAGACAGAGCTGCATTATTCAAAACAAAACATAGGAAAGCTGCATTCTGTCACTATGCCAGACAGAGCTGCATTATTCAAAACAAAACATAGGAAAGCTGCATTCTGTAACGATGCCAGACAGAGCTGCATTATTCAAGACAAAACATAGGAAAGCTGCAATCTGTCACTAGGCCAGACAGAGCTGCTTTATTCAAACCAAAACACAGGAAACCTGCATTCTGTCACTAAGAAAGGTAGAGCTGCATTATTCAAAACAACACATAGGAAAGCTGCATTCTGTCACTAGGCCAGACAGAGCTGCTTTATTCAAACCAAAACACAGGAAACCTGCATTCTGTCACTAAGAAAGGTAGAGCTGCCCTAATCAAAACAAAACATAGGAAAGCTGCATTCTGTTACTATGCCAGACAGAGCTGCATTATTCAAAACAAAACATAGGAAAGCTGCATTCTGTCACTATGCCAGGCAGAGCTGCATTATTCAAAACAAAACATAGGAAACCTGCATTCTGTCACTATGCCAGAAAGAGCTGCATTATTCAAAACAAAACATAGGAAACCTGCATTCTGTCACTACGTCAGGCAGAGCTGCATTATTCAAAACAACACATAGGAAACCTGCATTCTGTCACTACGTGAGGCAGAGCTGCATCATTCAAAACAACACATAGGAAACCTGCATTCTGTCACTACATCAGGCAGAGCTGCATTATTCAAAACAAAACACAGGAAAGATGCATTCTGTCACTATGCCAGACAGAGCTGCATTATTCAAAACAACACATAGGAAAGCTGCATTCTGTCACGATGCCAGACAGAGCTGCATTATTCAAGACAAAACATAGGAAAGCTGCATTCTGTCACGATGCCAGACAGAGCTGCATTATTCAAAAAAAACACATAGGAAACCTGCATTCTGTCACAATGCCAGGCAGAGCTGCATTATTCAAAACAACACATAGGAAAGCTGCATTCTGTCACTATGCCTGGCAGAGCTGCATTATTCAAGACAAAACATAGGAAAGCTGCATTCTGTCACAATCAGGCAGAGCTGCATTTTTCAAAACAACACATAGGAAACCTGCATTCTGTCACTACATCAGGCAGAGCTGCATTATTCAAAACAAAACACAGGAAAGATGCATTCTGTCACTATGCCAGACAGAGCTGCATTATTCAAAACAAAACACAGGAAAGATGCATTCTGTCACTATGCCAGACCGAGCTGCATTATTCAAAACAACACATAGGAAAGCTGCATTCTGTCACAATGCCAGGCAGAGCTGCATTATTCAAAACAACACATAGGAAAGCTGCATTCTGTCACGACATCAGGCAGTGCTGCATTATTCAAAACAACACATAGGAAAGCTGCATTCTGTCACAATGCCAGGCAGAGCTGCATTATTCAAAACAACACATAGGAAAGTTGCATTCTGTCGCGATGCCAGACAGAGCTGCATTATTCAAAACAACACATAGGAAACCTGCATTCTGTCACTATGCCAGGCAGAGCTGCATTATTCAAAACAACACATAGGAAACCTGCATTCTGTCACTATGCCAGACAGAGCTGCATTATTCAAAACAACACATAGGAAACCTGCATTCTGTCACTATGCCAGGCAGAGCTGCATTATTCAAAACAACACATAGGAAACCTGCATTCTGTCACTATGCCAGGCAGAGCTGCATTATTCAAAACAACACATAGGAAAGCTGCATTCTGTCACTACGTCAGGCAGAGCTGCATTATTCAAAACAACACATAGGAAAGCTGCATTCTGTCACAATGCCAGGCAGAGCTGCATTATTCAAAACACATAGGAAAGCTGCATTCTGTCACTATGCCAGGCAGAGCTGCATTATTCAAAACAAAACACAGGAAAGATGCATTCTGTCACTATGCCAGACAGAGCTGCATTATTCAAAACAACACATAGGAAAGCTGCATTCTGTCACTATGCCAGGCAGAGCTGCATTATTCAAAACAAAACACAGGAAACTTGCATTCTGTCACTATGCCAGGCAGAGCTGCATTATTCAAAACAACACATAGGAAACCTGCATTCTGTCACTATGCCAGGCAGAGCTGCTTTATTCAAAACAAAACATAGGAAAGTTGCATTCTAACACTATGCCAGGCAGAGCTGCATTATTCAAAACACATAGGAAAGCAGCATTCTGTCACTATGCCAGACAGAGCTGCATTATTCAAAACAAAACACAGGAAACCTGCAATCTGTCACTATGCCAGGCAGAGCTGCATCATTCAAAACAAAACATAGGAAACCTGCATTCTGTCACTATGCCAGGCAGAGCTGCCCTATTCAAAACAAAACATAGGAAACCTGCATTCTGTCACTATGCCAGGCAGAGCTGCTTCATTCCAAACAAAACATCGGAAAGCTGCATTCTGTCACTACGTCAGGAAGAGCTGCATTATTCAAAACAAAACATAGGAAACCTGCATTCTGTCACTATGTCAGGCAGAGCTGCATTATTCAAAACAAAAACAGGAAAGCTGCATTCTGTCACTATGCCAGACAGAGCTGCTTTATTCAAAACAAAACATAGGAAAGCTGCATTCTGTCACTAGGCCAGACAGAGCTGCTTTATTTAAAACAAAACATAGGAAAGCTGCATTCTGTCACTATGCCAGACAGAGCTGCTTCATTCAAAACAAAACATAGGAAAGCTGCATTCTGTCACTATGCCAGGCAGAGCTGCATTATTCAAAACAAAACACAGGAAACCTGCAATCTGTCACTATGCCAGGCAGAGCTGCATCATTCAAAACAAAACATAGGAAAGCTGCATTCTGTCACTATGCCAGACAGAGCTGCATTATTCAAAACAACACATAGGAAAGCTGTATTCTGTCACAATGCCAGGCAGAGCTGCATTATTCAAAACAACACATAGGAAAGCTGCATTCTGTCACTACATCAGGCAGAGCTGCATTATTCAAAACAAAACATAGGAAAGCTGCATTCTGTCACTAGGCCAGACAGAGCTGCTTTATTTAAAACAAAACATAGGAAAGCTGCATTCTGTCACTATGCCAGACAGAGCTGCATCATTCAAAACAACACATAGGAAACCTGCATTCTGTCACTATGCCAGGCAAAGCTGCTTTATTCATAATAACTCATAGGAAAGCTGCATTCTGTCACTATGCCAGGCAGAGCTGCCCTACTCAAAACAACACATAGGAAAGCTGCATTCTGTCACTATGCCAGGCAGAGCTGCCCTACTCAAAACAACACATAGGAAACCTGCATTCTGTCACTATGCCAGACAGAGCTGCATTATTCAAAACAAAACATAGGAAAACTGCATTCTGTCACTATGCCAGGCAGAGCTGCTTTATTCAAAACAAAACATAGGAAAGCTGCATTCTGTCACTATGCCAGACAGAGCTGCTTTATTCAAAACAAAACACAGGAAACCTGCATTCTGTCACTAAGATAGGTAGAGCTGCATTATTCAAAACAAAACATAGGAAAGCTGCAATCTGTCACTATGCCAGATAGAGCTGCATTATTCAAAACAAAACATAGGAAAGCTGCATTCTGTCACTTTGCCAGGCAGAGCTGCATTATTCAAAACAACACAAAGGAAACCTGCATTCTGTCACTACGTCAGGCAGAGCTGCATTATTCAAAACAACACATAGGAAACCTGCATTCTGTCACTATGTCAGGCAGAGCTGCATTATTCAAAACAAAACACAGGAAAGATGCATTCTGTCACTATGCCAGACAGAGCTGCATCATTCAAAACAACACATAGGAAAGCTGCATTCTGTCACGATGCCAGACAGAGCTGCATTATTCAAGACAAAACAGGAAAGCTGCATTCTGTCACGATGCCTGGCAGAGCTGCATTATTCAAAACAACACATTGGAAAGCTGCATTCTGTCACAATGCCAGGCAGAGCTGCATTATTCAAAACAACACATAGGAAACCTGCATTCTGTCACAATGCCAGGCAGAGCTGCATTATTCAAAACAACACATAGGAAAGATGCATTCTGTCACTATGCCAGACAGAGCTGCATTATTCAAAACAACACATAGGAAACCTGCATTCTGTCACTACATCAGGCAGAGCTGCATTATTCAAAACAAAACACAGGAAAGATGCATTTTGTCACTATGCCAGACAGAGCTGCATTTTTCAAAACAACACATAGGAAAGCTGCATTCTGTCACAATGCCAGGCAGAGCTGCATTATTCAAAACAACACAAAGGAAAGCTGCATTCTGTCACTACGTCAGGCAGTGCTGCATTATTCAAAAAAACACATAGGAAAGCTGCATTCTGTCACAATGCCAGGCAGAGCTGCATTATTCAAAACAACACATAGGAAAGTTGCATTCTGTCACGATGCCAGACAGAGCTGCATTATTCAAGACAAAACATAGGAAAGCTGCATTCTGTCACTATGCCAGGCAGAGCTGCATTATTCAAAACAACACATAGGAAACCTGCATTCTGTCACAATGCCAGGCAGAGCTGCATTATTCAAAACAACACATAGGAAAGTTGCATTCTGTCACTATGCCAGGCAGAGCTGCATTATTCAAAACAACACATAGGAAAGTTGCATTCTGTCACTATGCCAGGCAGACCTGCATTATTCACAACAACACATAGGAAACCTAAATTATGTCACTACGTCAGGCAGAGCTGCATTATTCAAAACAAAACACAGGACAGCTGCATTCTGTCACTATGCCAGGCAAACCTGCATTATTCAAAACAACACATAGGAAACCTGCATTCTGTCACTACGTCAGGCAGAGCTGCATTATTCAAAACAAAACACAGGAAAGCTGCATTCTGTCACAATGCCAGGCAGACCTGCATTATTCAAAACAACACATAGGAAAGCTGCATTCTGTCACTATGCCAGGCAGAGCTGCATTATTCAAAACAAAACACAGGAAAGATGCATTCTGTCACTATACCAGACAGAGCTGCATTATTCAAAACAACACATAGGAAAGCTGCATTCTGTCACTATGCCAGGCAGAGCTGCATTATTCAAAAAAAAACACAGGAAAGATGCATTCTGTCACTATACCAGAGAGAGCTGCATTATTCAAAACAACACATAGGAAAGCTGCATTCTGTCACTATGCCAGGCAGAGCTGCATTATTCAAAACAAAACACAGGAAAGATGCATTCTGTCACTATGCCAGGCAGAGCTGCATTATTCAAAACAACACATAGGAAACCTGCATTCTGTCACTATGCCAGGCAAAGCTGCATTATTCAAAACAACACATAGGAAAGCTGCATTCTGTCACTATGCCAGGCAGAGCTGCATTATTCAAAACAACACATAGGAAAGCTGCATTCTGTCACTATACCAGACAGAGCTGCATTATTCAAAACAACACATAGGAAAGCTGCATTCTGTCACTATGCCAGGCAGAGCTGCATTATTCAAAACAACACATAGGAAAGCTGCATTCTGTCACTATGCCAGGCAGAGCTGCATTATTCAAAGCAAAACATAGGAAACCTGCATTCTGTCACTATGCCAGGCAGAGCTGCATTATTCAAAACAAAACACAGGAAAGATGCATTCTGTCACTATGCCAGACAGAGCTGCATTATTCAAAACAACATATAGGAAAGCTGCATTCTGTCACGATGCCAGACAGAGCTGCATTATTCAAGACAAAACATAGGAAAGCTGCATTCTGTCACAATGCCAGGCAGAGCTGCATTATTCAAAACAACACAAAGGAAAGCTGCATTCTGTCACTACGTCAGGCAGTGCTGCATTATTCAAAAAAACACATAGGAAAGCTGCATTCTGTCACAATGCCAGGCAGAGCTGCATTATTCAAAACGACACATAGGAAAGTTGCATTCTGTCATGATGCCAGACAGAGCTGCATTATTCAAGACAAAACATAGGAAAGCTGCATTCTGTCACTATGCCAGGCAGAGCTGCATTATTCAAAACAACACATAGGAAACCTGCATTCTGTCACAACGTCAGCCAGAGCTGCATTATTCAAAACAACACATAGGAAACCTGCATTCTGTCACTAAGATAGGTAGAGCTGCATTATTCAAAACAAAACACAGGAAAGATGCATTCTGTCACTATGCCAGGCAGACCTGCATTATTCAAAACAACACATAGGAAACCTGCATTCTGTCACTACGTCAGGCAGAGCTGCATTATTCAAAACAAAACACAGGAAAGCTGCATTCTGTCACTATGCCAGGCAGACCTGCATTATTCAAAACAACACATAGGAAAGCTGCATTCTGTCACTATGCCAGGCAGAGCTGCATTATTCAAAACAAAACACAGGAAAGATGCATTCTGTCACTATACCAGACAGAGCTGCATTATTCAAAACAACACATAGGAAAGCTGCATTCTGTCACTATGCCAGGCAGAGCTGCATTATTCAAAACAAAACACAGGAAAGATGCATTCTGTCACTATACCAGACAGAGCTGCATTATTCAAAACAACACAAAGGAAACCTGCATTCTGTCACTACATCAGGCAGAGCTGCATTATTCAAAACACATAGGAAACCTGCATTCTGTCACTATGCCAGGCAGAGCTGCATTATTCAAAACAACACATAGGAAAGCTGCATTCTGTCACTATGCCAGGCAGAGCTGCATTATTCAAAACAACACATAGGAAAGCTGCATTCTGTCACTATGCCAGGCAGAGCTGCATTATTCAAAACAACACATAGGAAAGCTGCATTCTGTCACTATGCCAGGCAGAGCTGCATTATTCAAAACAACACATAGGAAAGCTGCAATCTGTCACTATGCCAGACAGAGCTGCTTTATTCAAAGCAAAACATAGGAAAGCTGCTTTCTGTCACTATACCAGACAGAGCTGCATTATTCAAAACAACACATAGGAAAGCTGCATTCTGTCACTATGCCAGGCAGAGCTGCATTATTCAAAACAACACATAGGAAAGCTGCATTCTGTCACTATGCCAGGCAGAGCTGCATTATTCAAAGCAAAACATAGGAAACCTGCATTCTGTCACTATGCCAGGCAGAGCTGCATTATTCAAAACAAAACACAGGAAAGATGCATTCTGTCACTATGCCAGACAGAGCTGCATTATTCAAAACAACACATAGGAAAGCTGCATTCTGTCACGATGCCAGACAGAGCTGCATTATTCAAGACAAAACATAGGAAAGCTGCATTCTGTCACTATACCAGACAGAGCTGCATTATTCAAAACAACACATAGGAAAGCTGCATTCTGTCACTATGCCAGGCAGAGCTGCCCTATTCAAAACAAACCACAGGAAAGCTGCATTCTGTCACTCGGCCAGACAGAGCTGCTTTATTCAAACCAAAACACAGGAAACCTGCATTCTGTCACAAAGAAAGGTAGAGCTGCATTATTCAAATCAAAACATAGGAAAGCTGCAATCTGTCACTATGCCAGATAGAGCTGCATTATTCAAAACAAAACATAGGAAAGCTGCATTCTGTCACTATGCCAGGCAGAGCTGCATTATTCAAAACAAAACATAGGAAACCTGCATTCTGTCACTACGTGAGGCAGAGCTGCATCATTCAAAACAACACATAGGAAACCTGCATTCTGTCACTATGCCAGGCAGAGCTGCATTATTCAAAACAACACATAGGAAAGCTGCATTCTGTCACTACATCAGGCAGAGATGCATTATTCAAAACAAAACACAGGAAAGATGCATTCTGTCACTATGCCAGACAGAGCTGCATTATTCAAAACAACACATAGGAAAGCTGCATTCTGTCACGATGCCAGACAGAGCTGCATTATTCAAGACAAAACATAGGAAAGCTGCATTCTGTCACGATGCCAGACAGAGCTGCATTATTCAAAACAACACATAGGAAACCTGCATTCTGTCACAATGCCAGGCAGAGCTGCATTATTCAAAACAACACATAGGAAAGCTGCATTCTGTCACTATGCCTGGCAGAGCTGCATTATTCAAGACAAAACATAGGAAAGCTGCATTCTGTCACAATCAGGCAGAGCTGCATTATTCAAAACAACACATAGGAAAGCTGCATTCTGTCACAATGCCAGGCAGAGCTGCATTATTCAAAACAACACATAGGAAACCTGCATTCTGTCACTACATCAGGCAGAGCTGCATTATTCAAAACAAAACACAGGAAAGATGCATTCTGTCACTATGCCAGACAGAGCTGCATTATTCAAAACAACACATAGGAAAGCTGCATTCTGTCACAATGCCAGGCAGAGCTGCATTATTCAAAACAACACATAGGAAAGCTGCATTCTGTCACTACGTCAGGCAGTGCTGCATTATTCAAAACAACACATAGGAAACCTGCATTCTGTCACTATGCCAGACAGAGCTGCATTATTCAAAACAACACATAGGAAACCTGCATTCTGTCACTATGCCAGGCAGAGTGGCTTTATTCAAAACAAAACATAAGGAAACAGCATTCTGTCACTATGCCAGGCAGAGCTGCATTATTCAAAACAAAACATAGGAAAGCTGCATTCGGTCACCATGCCAGGCAGAGCTGCTTTATTCAAAACAACACAAAGGAAACCTGCATTCTGTCACTATGCCAGGCAGAGCTGCATTATTCAAAACAAAACATAGGAAACCTGCATTCTGTCACTATGCCAGGCAGAGCTGCATTATTCAAAACAAAACACAGGAAACCTGCATTCTGTCACTATGCCAGACAGAGCTGCCCTATCCAAAACAAAACATAGGAAAGCTGCATTCTGTCACTATGCCAGGCAGAGCTGCATTATTCAAAACAAAACATAGGAAAGCTGTATTCTGTCACAATGCCAGGCAGAGCTGCATTATTCAAAACAACACATAGGAAACCTGCATTCTGTCACTACGTCAGGCAGAGCTGCAGTATTCAAAACAAAACATAGGAAAGCTGCATTCTGCACTATGTCAGGTAGAGCTGCATTATTCAAGACAAAACATAGGAAAGCTGCATTCTGTCACCATGCCAGGCAGAGCTGCTTTATTCAAAACAAAACATAGTAAAGCTGCATTCTGTCACTATGCCAGATAGAGCTGCATGATTCAAAACAAAACATAGGAGAGCTGCATTCTGTCACTATGCCAGACAGAGCTGCATTATTCAAAACAACACATAGGAAAGCTGCATTCTGTCACTATGCCAGGCAGAGCTGCATTATTCAAAACAAAACATAGGAAAGCTGCATTCTGTCACTATGCCAGGCAGAGCTGCATTATTCAAAACAAAACATAGGAAAGCTGCATTCTGTCACTATGCCAGGCAGAGCTGCATTATTCAAAACAAAACATAGGAAAGCTGCATTCTGTCACTACGTCAGGCAGAGTTGCATTATTCAAAACAAAACATAGTAAAGCTGCATTCTGTCACTATGCCAGACAGAGCTGCATTATTCAAGACAAAACATAGGAAACCTGCATTCTGTCACTATGCCTGGCAGGGCTGCATTATTCAAAACAAAACACAGGAAAGGTGCATTCTGTCACTATGCCAGACAGAGCTGCCCTATCCAAAACAACACATTGGAAAGCTGCATTCTGTCACTATGCCAGACAGAGCTGCATTATTCAAAATAAAACATAGGAAACCTGCATTCTGTCACTATGCCAGGCAGAGCTGCATTATTCAAAACAACACATAGGAAAGCTGCATTCTGTCACTATGCCAGGCAGAGCTGCCCTATTCAAAACAAACATAGGAAAGCTGCATTCTGTCACTATGCCAGGCAGAGCTGCATTATTCAAAACAAAACATAGGAAACCTGCATTCTGTCACAATGCCAGGCAGAGCTGCATTATTCAAAACAACACATAGGAAACCTGCATTCTGTCACTATGTCAGGTAGAGCTGCATTATTCAAAACAAAACATAGGAAAGCAGCATTCTGTCACTATGCCAGGCAGAGCTGCATTATTCAAAACAACACATAGGAAACCTGAATTCTGTCACTACGTCAGGCAGAGCTGCATTATTCAAAACAAAACATAGGAAAGCTGCATTCTGTCACTATGCCAGGCAGAGCTGCATTATTCAAAACACATAGGAAACCTGCATTCTGTCACTACGTCAGGCAGAGCTGCATTATTCAAAACAAAACATAGGAAAGCTGCAATCTGTCACTATGCCAGATAGAGCTGCATTATTCAAAACAAAACATAGGAAATCTGCATTCTGTCAATATGCCAGGCAGAGCTGCATTATTCAAAACACATTGGAAACCTGCATTCTGTCACTACGTCAGGCAGAGCTGCATTATTCAAAACAAAACATAGGAAAGCTGCAATCTGTCACTATGCCAGATAGAGCTGCATTATTCAAAACAAAACATAGGAAAGCTGCATTCTGTCACTATGCCAGGCAGAGCTGCATTATTCAAAACAACACATAGGAAACCTGAATTCTGTCACTACGTCAGGCAGAGCTGCATTATTCAAAACAAAACATCGGAAAGCTGCAATCTGTCACTATGCCAGATAGAGCTGCATTATTCAAAACAAAACATAGGAAAGCTGCATTTTGTCACTATGTCAGGCAGAGCTGATTTATTTAAAACAACACATAGGAAAGCTGCATTCTGTCACTATGCCAGGCAGAGCTGCTTTATTCAAAACAACACATAGGAAAGCTCCATTCTGTCACTATGCCAGGCAGAGCTGCATTATTCAAAACAAAACATAGGAAAGCTGCATTCTGTCACGATGCCAGATAGAGCTGCATTATTCAAAACAAAACATAGGAAAGCTGCATTCTGTCACTATGCCAGGCAGAGCTGCATTATTCAAAACAAAACATAGTAAAGCTGCATTCTGTCACTATGCCAGACAGAGCTGCATTATTCAAAACAAAACATAGGAAAGCTGCATTCTGTCACTATGCCAGGCAGAGCTGCCCGAATCAAAACAAAACATAGGAAAGCTGCAATCTGTCACTATGCCAGGCAGAGCTGCATTATTGAAAACAAAAAAGAGGAAAGCTGCAATCTGTCACTAAGCCAGGCAGAGCTGCATTATTGAAAACAAAACATAGGAAAGCTGCATTCTGTCACTATGCCAGGCAGAGCTGCATTATTGAAAACAAAACAGAGGAAAGCTGCAATCTGTCACTATGCCAGGCAGAGCTGCATTATTCAAAACAACACATAGGAAAGCTGCATTCTGTCACAATGCCAGGCAGAGCTGCATTATTCAAAACAACACATAGGAAAGCTGCATTCTGTCACTACGTCAGGCAGTGCTGCATTATTCAAAACAACACATAGGAAAGCTGCATTCTGTCACAATGCCAGGCAGAGCTGCATTATTCAAAACAACACATAGGAAAGCTGCATTCTGTCACTATGCCAGGCAGAGCTGCATTATTCAAAACAAAACATAGGAAACTGCATTCTGTCACTATGCCAGGCAGAGCTGCATTATTCAAAACAAAACATAGGAAAGCTGCATTCGGTCACTACGTCAGGCAGAGCTGCTTTATTCAAAACAACACATAGGAAACCTGCATTCTGTCACTATGCCAGGCAGAGCTGCATTATTCAAAACAAAACATAGGAAACCTGCATTCTGTCACTATGCCAGGCAGAGCTGCATTATTCAAGACAAAACACAGGAAACCTGCATTCTGTCACTATGCCAGACAGAGCTGCCCTATCCAAAACAAAACATAGGAAAGCTGCATTCTGTCACTATGCCAGGCAGAGCTGCATTATTCAAAACAAAACATAGGAAAGCTGCATTCTGTCACAATGCCAGGCAGAGCTGCATTATTCAAAACAACACATAGGAAACCTGCATTCTTTCACTACGTCAGGCAGAGCTGCAGTACTCAAAACAAAACATAGGAAAGCTGCATTCTGCACTATGTCAGGTAGAGCTGCATTATTCAAGACAAAACATAGGAAAGCTGCATTCTGTCACCATGCCAGGCAGAGCTGCTTTATTCAAAACAAAACATAGTAAAGCTGCATTCTGTCACTATGCCAGATAGAGCTGCATGATTCAAAACAAAACATAGGAGAGCTGCATTCTGTCACTATGCCAGACAGAGCTGCATTATTCAAAACAACACATAGGAAAGCTGCATTCTGTCACTATGCCAGGCAGAGCTGCATTATTCAAAACAAAACATAGGAAAGCTGCATTCTGTCACTATGCCAGGCAGAGCTGCATTATTCAAAACAAAACATAGGAAAGCTGCATTCTGTCACTATGCCAGGCAGAGCTGCATTATTCAAAACAAAACATAGGAAAGCTGCATTCTGTCACTACGTCAGGCAGAGCTGCATTATTCAAAACAAAACATAGGAAAGCTGCATTCTGTCACTATGCCAGACAGAGCTGCATTATTCAAGACAAAACATAGGAAACCTGCATTCTGTCACTATGCCTGGCAGGGCTGCATTATTCAAAACAAAACACAGGAAAGGTGCATTCTGTCACTATGCCAGACAGAGCTGCCCTATCCAAAACAACACATTGGAAAGCTGCATTCTGTCACTATGCCAGACAGAGCTGCATTATTCAAGACAAAACATAGGAAACCTGCATTCTGTCACTATGCCTGGCAGGGCTGCATTATTCAAAACAAAACACAGGAAAGGTGCATTCTGTCACTATGCCAGACAGAGCTGCCCTATCCAAAACAAAACATAGGAAAGCTGCATTCTGTCACTATGCCAGGCAGAGCTGCATTATTCAAAACAAAACATAGGAAAGCTGCATTCTGTCACAATGCCAGGCAGAGCTGCATTATTCAAAACAACACATAGGAAACCTGCATTCTGCACTATGTCAGGTAGAGCTGCATTATTCAAGACAAAACATAGGAAAGCTGCATTCTGTCACTATGCCAGGCAGAGCTGCATTATTCAAAACAACACATAGGAAACCTGAATTCTGTCACTACGTCAGGCAGAGCTGCATTATTCAAAACAAAACATCGGAAAGCTGCAATCTGTCAATATGCCAGGCAGAGCTGCATTATTCAAAACACATTGGAAACCTGCATTCTGTCACTACGTCAGGCAGAGCTGCATTATTCAAAACAAAACATAGGAAAGCTGCATTCTGTCACTATGTCAGGTAGAGCTGCATTATTCAAAACAAAACATAGGAGAGCAGCATTCTGTCACTATGCCAGACAGAGGTGCGTTATTCAAAACACATAGGAAACCTGCATTCTGTCACTACGTCAGGCAGAGCTGCATTATTCAAAACAAAACATAGGAAAGCTGCAATCTGTCACTATGCCAGATAGAGCTGCATTATTCAAAACAAAACATAGGAAAGCTGCATTCTGTCACTATGCCAGGCAGAGCTGCATTATTCAAAACAACACATAGGAAACCTGAATTCTGTCACTACGTCAGGCAGAGCTGCATTATTCAAAACAAAACATCGGAAAGCTGCAATCTGTCACTATGCCAGATAGAGCTGCATTATTCAAAACAAAACATAGGAAAGCTGCATTTTGTCACTATGTCAGGCAGAGCTGATTTATTTAAAACAACACATAGGAAAGCTGCATTCTGTCACTATGCCAGGCAGAGCTGCTTTATTCAAAACAACACATAGGAAAGCTCCATTCTGTCACTATGCCAGGCAGAGCTGCATTATTCAAAACAAAACATAGGAAAGCTGCATTCTGTCACGATGCCAGATAGAGCTGCATTATTCAAAACAAAACATAGGAAAGCTGCATTCTGTCACTATGCCAGGCAGAGCTGCATTATTCAAAACAAAACATAGTAAAGCTGCATTCTGTCACTATGCCAGACAGAGCTGCATTATTCAAAACAAAACATAGGAAAGCTGCATTCTGTCACTATGCCAGGCAGAGCTGCCCGAATCAAAACAAAACATAGGAAAGCTGCAATCTGTCACTATGCCAGGCAGAGCTGCATTATTGAAAACAAAAAAGAGGAAAGCTGCAATCTGTCACTAAGCCAGGCAGAGCTGCATTATTGAAAACAAAACATAGGAAAGCTGCATTCTGTCACTATGCCAGGCAGAGCTGCATTATTGAAAACAAAACAGAGGAAAGCTGCAATCTGTCACTATGCCAGGCAGAGCTGCATTATTGAAAACAAAACATAGGAAAGCTGCATTCTGTCACTATGTCAGGCAGAGCTGCATTATTCAAAACAACACATAGGGAAGCTGCATTCTGTCACTATGTCAGGCAGAGCTGCATTATTCAAAACAACACATAGGGAAGCTGCATTCTGTCACTATGTCAGGCAGAGCTGCATTATTCAAAACAACACATAGGGAAGCTGCAATCTGTCACTATGTCAGGCAGAGCTGCATTATTCAAAACAACACATAGGAAAGCTGCAATCTGTCACTAAGCCAGGCAGAGCTGCATTATTCAAAACAAAACATAGGAAAGCTGCATTCTGTCACTATGTCAGGCAGAGCTGCATTATTCAAAACAAAACATAGGAAAGCTGCATTCTGTCACTATGTCAGGCAGAGCTGCATTATTCAAAACAAAACATAGGAAAGCTGCAATCTGTCACTATGTCAGGCAGAGCTGCTTTATTCAAAACAAAACATAGGAAAGCTGCATTCTGTCACTATGCCAGGCAGAGCTGCATTATTCAAAACAAAACATAGGAAAGCTGCAATCTGTCACTATGTCAGGCAGAGCTGCTTTATTCAAAACAAAACATAGGAAAGCTGCAATCTGTCACTATGCCAGGCAGAGCTGCATTATTCAAAACAAAACATAGGAAACCTGCATTCTGTCACTATGCCAGACAGAGCTGCATTATTCAAAACAAAACATAGGAAAGCTGCATTCTGTCACTATGCCAGACAGAGCTGCATTATTCAAAACAAAACACAGGAAACCTGCATTCTGTCACTAAGATAGGTAGAGCTGCATTATTCAAAACAAAACATAGGAAAGCTGCAATCTGTCACTATGCCAGGCAGAGCTGCATTATTCAAAACAAAACATAGGAAAGCTGCATTCTGTCACTATGTCAGGCAGAGCTGCATTATTCAAAACAAAACATAGGAAAGCTGCAATCTGTCACTATGTCAGGCAGAGCTGCTTTATTCAAAACAAAACACAGGAAACCTGCATTCTGTCACTAAGATAGGTAGAGCTGCATTATTCAAAACAAAACATAGGAAAGCTGCAATCTGTCACTATGCCAGGCAGAGCTGCATTATTCAAAACAAAACATAGGAAAGCTGCATTCTGTCACTATGCCAGGCAGAGCTGCATTATTCAAAACAAAACATAGGAAAGCTGCATTCTGTCACTATGCCAGGCAGAGCTGCATTATTCAAAACAAAACATAGGAAAGCTGCATTCTGTCACTATGCCAGACAGAGCTGCATTATTCAAAACAACACATTGGAAAGCTGCATTTTGTCACTATGTCAGGCAGAGCTGCATTATTCAAAACAAAACATAGGAAAGCTGCATTCTGTCACTATGCCAGGCAGAGCTGCATTATTCAAAACAAAACATAGGAAACCTGCATTCTGTCACTATGCCAGATAGAGCTGCATTATTCAAAACAAAACATAGGAAAGCTGCATTCTGTCACTATGCCAGGCAGAGCTGCATTATTCAAAACAAAACATAGGAAAGCTGCATTCTGTCACTATGCCAGGCAGAGCTGCCCTAATCAAAACAAAACATAGGAAACCTGCATTCTGTCACTATGCCAGGCAGAGCTGCATTATTCAAAACAAAACATAGGAAAGCTGCATTCTGTCACTATGCCAGGCAGAGCTGCATTATTGAAAACAAAACAGAGGAAACCTGCAATCTGTCACTATGCCAGGCAGAGCTGCATTATTCAAAACAAAACATAGGAAAGCTGCATTCTGTCACTAAGCCAGGCAGAGCTGCATTATTCAAAACAACACATAGCAAACCTGCATTCTGTCACTATGCCAGGCAGAGCTGCATTATTCAAAACAAAACATAGGAAAGCTGCATTCTGTCACTAAGCCAGGCAGAGCTGCATTATTCAAGACAAAACATAGGAAAGCTGCATTCTGTCACTATGCCAGATAGAGCTGCATTATTCAAAACAAAACATAGGAAACCTGCATTCTCTCACTATGCCAGGCAGAGCTGCTTTATTAAAAACAAAACATAGGAAACCTGCATTCTGTCACTATGCCAGGCAGAGCTGCATTATTCAAAACAAAACATAGGAAAGCTGCATTCTGTCACTATGCCAGATAGAGGTGCATTATTCAAAACAAAACATAGGAAACCTGCATTCTGTCACTATGTCAGGCAGAGCTGCCCTATTCAAAACAAAACATAGGAAAGCTGCATTCTGTCACTATGTCAGGCAGAGCTGCATTATTCGAAACAAAACATAGGAAACCTGCATTCTGTCACTACGTCAGGCAGAGCTGCATCATTCAAAACAACACATAGGAAACCTGCATTCTGTCACTATGCCAGGCAGAGCTGCTTTATTCAAAACAAAACATAGGAAACCTGCATTCTGTCACTATGCCAGGCAGAGCTGCATTATTCAAAACAAAACATAGGAAACCTGCATTCTGTCACTGTCAGGCAGAGCTGCATTATTCTAAACAAAACATAGGAAAGCTGCATTCTGTCACTATGCCAGACAGAGCTGCATTATTCAAGACAAAACATAGGAAACCTGCATTCTGTCACTATGCCTGGCAGGGCTGCATTATTCAAAACAAAACACAGGAAAGGTGCATTCTGTCACTATGCCAGACAGAGCTGCTGTAAGAGAGAAGCCAGGAGATAACATGGACAGTGCCTGTTGCCCTCTGTTCTTAACATAGTGGCATAATAAAGGCATAAAAACCTATACTTCCACCTCAGCTGGCCTCGTCTCCAGTCAGGCATGGCTAGGAACAGTGGGGCAGTAAAAGTTATCAGGGTCCAAACATCCTCTACAGATGCACCCCCAATTCTACCACTGAGATAAAGGGGCCTGAAACGAAACACTTCAACATGGGTGATTGAGCGCATCAAAGATGGGGAAGGGAGCGCATGGCTTGGTTGCTGCAAGGAATTCCTCTCACAGCAGGGTGTGACCTGTGCTCTCTGCCCTATTAGTGCCATAGTGACCTCTTCTGGTCACACTGTCACCGCACCTTTTTATTCATCACTGTAACTGTTCTGATTTAAGAGTTTCAATTTACACAAAACCCACTGTTACACTGTTTTTAATTGCCCTCATATCATCACTGAATTACTGTATTATACCTGGGGTAATAGTGATGTGAATCTCATGGGGAATGGATCTGTTGGGAAGGAAATTCATAATAATTACATCATTATAATTCTGTATGTAACCGTGTTTCGTATGCATCTCTTCAGCTAAATTCAAGGAGTTGAATGAGTTGTATTTCATATCCACGATATTTCAAGAATACATAGTTTCTGTTCCCCAGCAATGATTTGTCCTTAACCAGAGGTATCTCTTGAGGTATTTACACTCATCTCTCCCCCTTTGCCGAAGCGCTTTGGGACCCCTCCCTGAGGTCGGTCTCTAAGGGTCCTGGCACTGATCTAAGAACTTTTATTATCTCCTTTGAATAATAGATGTTTTCTTATTTCCTCCGGAGGGGGAAGTCTAAATTCCGATTTGGGCCATCTGTGCGGCCTGATCAAAGGCGCCACCAACCTTAAATCTGAGAGAGACGACCTAGTCTGGGAAGATCGTATCCGACTTCCCATACATTGGTCCGTGCATATTCTTCTTTTAATGGTTGCGTAATTCGGACTTCTGCACGACCATTTGTATGTAGCCTTTTCGCCAGGTATGACTTTTCTCTCATTTTCTAAACTGTGTGTAACTTGTAATTGGGTTATGTTGATTTGTTCGATTTAAGCTCTTGCCTACCTGGTGAATAAACTATTGTGATTTCTTTAAACTTGAATGGCTCATAACTATTGTACCTTCTTTTTAAGCTACGTCACGCCGGATGACCTAGGGGTATGCTCAACTAAGGACTGACTGATCAGCGGCTTTAGGATGAGCATCGGTTTTAATCAAGTTAGATAGGCAGCCAGGATCTACCACCATAAGGATTCATGTTTGCCGACTCTGGGAGTTTTAGCCTGAAGAAGACCCATGGACGAAAAGTCGGTTATTTGTTAAAATTCCTATGAAAGAGTCCATGGGCGGATTGAATCTGGGTTCGCTATAATTCAAGCCAAAAGATGCTGTTATAGTGCTGACTGACTTTTAATCCTCTGGTATTACCGACGAACCTAAGCAACCGAAATAGTACTAAAAACCCGGGGGTATATATTTTAGTGACGCAGGCTTGCATTTATGAGTCCGGGGATAACCTCCCCGAAGTCCACGCAGGTGTTCCCTAAATTATAATTCTAATTTGGAGTCAGATATTTAAACGAGGATATAACTACATCTTGTATTCTAAATTTATTATGGAGTCAGATTTGAAGCGAGAGTAACATTGTAATCGTTATGCTTAGTTTGCTTAAATCACTGATAAATCTGACGTTTTCAGTTGCTGCGTGGGTCCCAATGTGCACCTGGGATTATTCGCAGCACGACATTAAGTTAGATGATTCCGTGATTTCGGCATAGCCCCGTTTTCGAACGGAGAACTATTGAGAACACCTCAGGGAAGTCTCAAACTGGGTCCAAGGCGGGACACAGGCATAAAAGATTTAATTGACACGTTCCATTGCCTCATAACAGCTGGATCTACACGCGTAAACCTTCGCCCCTGGCTCCTCCGTCGTTGGTCGAGCTGTGTGGGGTTTTACACTGCATTATTCAAGACAAAACATAGGGAACCTGCATTCTGTCACTATGCCAGACAGAGCTGCATTATTCAAGACAAAACATAGGGAACCTGCATTCTGTCACTTTGCCTGGCAGGGCTGCATTATTCAAAACAAAACACAGGAAAGGTGCATTCTGTCACTATGCCAGGCAGAGCTGCTTTATTCAAAACAAAACATAGGAAACCTGCATTCTGTCACTATGCCTGATAGAGCTGCATTATTCAAAACAACACATAGGAAAGCTGCATTCTGTCACGATGCCAGGCAGAGCTGCATTATTCAAGACAACACATAGGAAAGCTGCATTCTGTCACTATGCCAGGCAGAGCTGCCCTATTCAAAACAAAACATAGGAAAGCTGCAATCTGTCACTATGCCAGGCAGAGCTGCTTTATTCAAAACAAAACATAGGAAACCTGCATTCTGTCACTATGCCTGATAGAGCTCCTTTATTCAAAACAAAACATAGGAAAGCTGCATTCTGTCACTATGCCAGGCAGAGCTGCATTATTCAAAACAACACATAGGAAACCTGCATTCTTTCACTACGTCAGGCAGAGCTGCAGTATTCAAAACAAAACATAGGAAAGCTGCATTCTGCACTATGTCAGGTAGAGCTGCATTATTCAAGACAAAACATAGGAAAGCTGCATTCTGTCACTATGCCAGGCAGAGCTGCATTATTCAAAACAAAACATAGGAAAGCTGCAATCTGTCACTAAGCCAGGCAGAGCTGCATTATTCAAAACAAAACATAGGAAAGCTGCAATCTGTCACTATGCCAGGCAGAGCTGCATTATTCAAAACAAAACATAGGAAAGCTGCAATCTGTCACTATGCCAGGCAGAGCTGCATTATTCAAAACAAAACATAGGAAAGCTGCAATCTGTCACTATGCCAGGCAGAGCTGCATTATTCAAAACAAAACATAGGAAAGCTGCAATCTGTCACTATGCCAGGCAGAGCTGCATTATTCAAAACAAAACATCGGAAAGCTGCAATCTGTCACTATGCCAGATAGAGCTGCATTATTCAAAACAAAACATAGGAAACCTGCATTCTGTCACTATGCCAGGCAGAGCTGCTTTATTCAAAACAAAACATAGGAAAGCTGCAATCTGTCACTATGTCAGGCAGAGCTGCTTTATTCAAAACAAAACATAGGAAAGCTGCATTCTGTCACTATGCCAGGCAGAGCTGCATTATTCAAAACAAAACATAGGAAAGCTGCATTCTGTCACTATGCCAGGCAGAGCTGCATTATTCAAAACAAAACATCGGAAAGCTGCAATCTGTCACTATGCCAGATAGAGCTGCATTATTCAAAACAAAACATAGGAAAGCTGCATTCCGTCACTATGCCAGGCAGAGCTGCATTATTCAAAACAAAACATCGGAAAGCTGCAATCTGTCACTATGCCAGATAGAGCTGCATTATTCAAAACAAAACATAGGAAAGCTGCATTCTGTCACTATGCCAGGCAGAGCGGCATTATTCAAAACAAAACATCGGAAAGCTGCAATCTGTCACTATGCCAGATAGAGCTGCATTATTCAAAACAAAACATAGGAAAGCTGCATTCTGTCACTATGCCAGGCAGAGCTGCTTTATTCAAAACAAAACATAGGAAAGCTGCAATCTGACACTATGTCAGGCAGAGCTGCTTTATTCAAAACAAAACATAGGAAAGCTGCATTCTGTCACTATGCCAGGCAGAGCTGCTTTATTCAAAACAAAACATAGGAAAGCTGCATTCTGTCACTATGTCAGGCAGAGCTGCTATATTCAAAACAAAACATAGTAAAGCTGCATTCTGTCACTATGCCAGACAGAGCTGCATTATTCAAAACAAAACATAGGAAAGCTGCAATCTGTCACTATGCCAGGCAGAGCTGCATTATTGAAAACAAAACATAGGAAAGCTGCATTCTGTCACTATGCCAGATCGAGCTGCATTATTCAAAACAAAACATAGGAAAGCTGCAATCTGTCACTATGCCAGGCAGAGCTGCATTATTGAAAACAAAACATAGGAAAGCTGCATTCTGTCACTATGCCAGGCAGAGCTGCCCTAATCAAAACAAAACATAGGAAAGCTGCAATCTGTCACTATGCCAGGCAGAGCTGCATTATTGAAAACAAAACATAGGAAAGCTGCATTCTGTCACTATGCCAGGCAGAGCCGCATTATTCAAAACAACACATAGGAAAGCTGCATTCTGTCACTATGCCAGGCAGAGCTGCCCTAATCAAAACAAAACATAGGAAAGCTGCATTCCGTTACTATGCCAGAGAGAGCTGCATTATTCAAAACAAAACATAGGAAAGCTGCAATCTGTCACTATGCCAGGCAGAGCTGCATTATTGAAAACAAAACATAGGAAAGCTGCATTCTGTCACTATGCCAGGCAAAGCTGCATTATTGAAAACAAAACATAGGAAAGCTGCATTCTGTCACTATGCCAGGCAAAGCTGCATTATTGAAAACAAAACATAGGAAAGCTGCATTCTGTCACTATGCCAGGCAGAGCTGCCCTAATCAAAACAAAACATAGGAAAGCTGCATTCTGTCACTATGCCAGGCAGAGCTGCATTATTCAAAACAAAACATAGGAAACCTGCATTCTGTCACTACGTCAGTCAGAGCTGGATTATTCAAAACAAAACATAGGAAAGCTGCAATCTGTCACTAAGCCAGGCAGAGCTGCATTATTCAAGACAAAACATAGGAAACCTGCATTCTGTCACTACGTCAGATAGAGCTGCATTATTCAAAACAAAACATAGGAAAGCTGCATTCTGTCACTATGCCAGATAGAGGTGCATTATTCAAAACAAAACATAGGAAACCTGCATTCTGTCACTATGTCAGGCAGAGCTGCTTTATTAAAAACAAAACATAGGAAAGCAGCAATCTGTCACTATGCCAGACAGAGCTGCATTATTCAAAACAAAACATAGGAAACCTGCATTCAGTCACTATGCCAGACAGAGCTGCATTATTCAAAACAAAACATAGGAAAGCTGCAATCTGTCACTATGCCAGGCAGAGCTGCATTATTCAAAACAAAACATAGGAAAGCTGCATTCTGTCACTATGCCAGGCAGAGCTGCTTTATTCAAAACAACACATAGGAAACCTGCATTCTGTCACTATGCCAGATAGAGCTGCATTATTCAAAACAAAACATAGTGACAGAATGCAGGTTTCCTATGTCAGGCAGAGCTGCATTATTCAAAACAAAACATAGGAAAGCTGCAATCTGTCACTATGTCAGGCAGAGCTGCATTATTCAAAACAACACATAGGAAACCTGCATTCTGTCACTATTCCAGGCAGAGCTGCATTATTCAAAACAACACATAGGAAAGCTGCATTCAGTCACTATGCCAGACAGAGCTGCATTATTCAAAACAAAACATAGGAAACCTGCATTCTGTCACTATGCCTGATAGAGCTGCATTATTCAAAACAACACATAGGAAACCTGCATTCTGTCACGATGCCAGACAGAGCTGCTTAATTAAAAACAAAACATAGGAAACCTGCATTCAGTCACTATGCCAGACAGAGCTGCTTAATTAAAAACAAAACATAGGAAACCTGCATTCAGTCACTATGCCAGACAGAGCTGCATTATTCAAAACAAAACATAGGAAACCTGCATTCAGTCACTATGCCAGACAGAGCTGCTTTATTCAAAACAAAACATAGGAAACCTGCATTCAGTCACTATGCCAGACAGAGCTGCTTAATTAAAAACAAAACATAGGAAACCTGCATTCAGTCACTATGCCAGACAGAGCTGCTTTATTCAAAACAAAACATAGGAAACCTGCATTCAGTCACTATGCCAGACAGAGCTGCTTAATTAAAAACAAAACATAGGAAACCTGCATTCAGTCACTATGCCAGACAGAGCTGCTTAATTAAAAACAAAACATAGGAAACCTGCATTCAGTCACTATGCCAGACAGAGCTGCTTTATTCAAAACAAAACATAGGAAACCTGCATTCAGTCACTATGCCAGACAGAGCTGCATTATTCAAAACAAAACATAGGAAACCTGCATTCAGTCACTATGCCAGACAGAGCTGCAATATTCAAAACAAAACATAGGAAACCTGCATTCTGTCACTATGCCAGACAGAGCTGCATTATTCAAAACAAAACATAGGAAACCTGCATTCTGTCACTATGCCAGACAGAGCTGCATTATTCAAAACAAAACATAGGAAACCTGCATTCTGTCACTATGCCAGACAGAGCTGCATTATTCAAAACAAAACATAGGAAACCTGCATTCAGTCACTATGCCAGACAGAGCTGCAATATTCAAAACAAAACATAGGAAACCTGCATTCTGTCACTATGCCAGACAGAGCTGCATTATTCAAAACAAAACATAGGAAACCTGCATTCTGTCACTATGCCAGACAGAGCTGCATTATTCAAGACAAAACATAGGAAACCTGCATTCTGTCACTATGCCAGACAGAGCTGCATTATTCAAAACAAAACATAGGAAACCTGCATTCTGTCACTATGTCAGGCAGAGCTGCATTATTCAAAACAAAACATAGGAAATATGCATTCTGTCACTATGGCAGATAGAGCTGCATTATTCAAAACAAAACATAGGAAACCTGCCTTCTGTCACTATGCCAGATAGAGCTGCTTTATTCAAAACAAAACATAGGAAACCTGCATTCAGTCACTATGCCAGGCAGAGCTGCTTAATTAAAAACAAAACATAGGAAACCTGCATTCAGTCACTATGCCAGGCAGAGCTGCATTATTCAAAACAAAACATAGGAAACCTGCATTCAGTCACTATGCCAGACAGAGCTGCAATATTCAAAACAAAACATAGGAAACCTGCATTCTGTCACTATGCCAGACAGAGCTGCATTATTCAAAACAAAACATAGGAAACCTGCATTCTGTCACTATGCCAGACAGAGCTGCATTATTCAAAACAAAACATAGGAAACCTGCATTCTGTCACTATGTCAGGCAGAGCTGCATTATTCAAAACAAAACATAGGAAATATGCATTCTGTCACTATGCCAGATAGAGCTGCATTATTCAAAACAAAACATAGGAAACCTGCCTTCTGTCACTATGCCAGATAGAGCTGCTTTATTCAAAACAAAACATAGGAAACCTGCATTCAGTCACTATGCCAGACAGAGCTGCATTATTCAAAACAAAACATAGGAAACCTGCCTTCTGTCATTATGCCAGATAGAGCTGCATTATTCAAAACAAAACATAGGAAACCTGCATTCTGTCACTATGTCAGGCAGAGCTGCATTATTCAAAACAAAACATAGGAAACCTGCATTCTGTCACTATGCCAGACAGAGCTGCATTATTCAAAACAAAACATAGGAAACCTGCATTCTGTCACTATGTCAGGCAGAGCTGCATTATTCAAAACAAAACATAGGAAACCTGCCTTCTGTCATTATGCCAGATAGAGCTGCATTATTCAAAACAAAACATAGGAAACCTGCATTCTGTCACTATGCCAGGCAGAGCTGCATTATTCAAAACAAAACATAGGAAACCTGCATTCTGTCACTATGCCAGATAGAGCTGCATTATTCAAAACAAAACATAGGAAACCTGCATTCTGTCACTATGCCAGATAGAGCTGCATTATTCAAAACAAAACATAGGAAAGCTGCATTCTGTCACTATGCCAGATAGAGCTGCATTATTCAAAACAAAACATAGGAAACCTGCATTCTGTCACTATGTCAGGCAGAGCTGCATTATTCAAAACAAAACATAGGAAACCTGCCTTCTGTCACTATGCCAGATAGAGCTGCATTATTCAAAACAAAACATAGGAAACCTGCCTTCTGTCACTATGCCAGATAGAGCTGCATTATTCAAAACAAAACATAGGAAAGATGCATTCTGTCACTATGCCAGATAGAGCTGCATTATTCAAAACAAAACATAGGAAACCTGCATTCTGTCACTATGCCAGACAGAGCTGCATAATTCAAAACAAAACATAGGAAAGATGCATTCTGTCACTATGCCAGATAGAGCTGCATTATTCAAAACAAAACATAGGAAAGATGCATTCTGTCACTATGCCAGATAGAGCTGCATTATTCAAAACAAAACATAGGAAACCTGCATTCAGTCACTATGCCAGACAGAGCTGCATTATTCAAAACAAAACATAGGAAACCTGCATTCTGTCACTATGTCATGCAGAGCTGCTTTATTCAAAACAAAACATAGGAAACCTGCATTCTGTCTCTATGCCAGATAGAGCTGCTTTATTCAAAACAACACATAGGAAACCTGCATTCTGTCACTATGCCAGATAGAGCTGCTTTATTCAAAACAACACATAGGAAACCTGCATTCTGTCACTATGTCAGGCAGAGCTGCTTTATTCAAAACAAAACATAGGAAACCTGCATTCTGTCACTATGTCAGGCAGAGCTGCTTTATTCAAAACAAAACATAGGAAAGCTGCATTCTGTCACTATGCCAGGCAGAGCTGCTTTATTCAAAACAAAACATAGGAAACCTGCATTCTGTCACTGTCAGGCAGAGCTGCATTATACAAAACAACACATAGGAAACCTGCATTCTGTCACTATGCCAGATAGAGCTGCATTATTCAAAACAAAACATAGGAAACCTGCATTCTGTCACTATGTCAGGCAGAGCTGCTTTATTCAAAACAAAACATAGGAAAGCTGCATTCTGTCACTATGCCAGATAGAGCTGCATTATTCAAAACAAAACATAGGAAAGCTGCAATCTGTCACTATGCCAGGCAGAGCTGCATTATTCAAAACAAAACATAGGAAAGCTGCATTCTGTCACTATGCCAGATAGAGCTGCATTATTCAAAACAAAACATAGGAAACCTGCATTCTGTCACTATGTCAGGCAGAGCTGCTTTATTCAAAACAAAACATAGGAAACCTGCCTTCTGTCACTTTGCCAGATAGAGCTGCTTTATTCAAAACAACACATAGGAAACCTGCATTCTGTCATTATGCCAGATAGAGCTGCATTATTCAAAACAACACATAGGAAACCTGCCTTCTGTCACTATGCCAGATAGAGCTGCATTATTCAAAACAAAACATAGGAAACCTGCATTCTGTCACTATGCCAGATAGAGCTGCATTATTCAAAACAACACATAGGAAACCTGCATTCTGTCACTATGCCAGATAGAGCTGCATTATTCAAAACAACACATAGGAAACCTGCATTCTGTCACTATGTCAGGCAGAGCTGCTTTATTCAAAACAAAACATAGGAAACCTGCCTTCTGTCACTATGCCAGATAGAGCTGCATTATTCAAAACAAAACATAGTGACAGAATGCAGGTTTCCTATGTCAGGCAGAGCTGCATTATTCAAAACAAAACATAGGAAACCTGCATTCTGTCACTATGTCAGGCAGAGCTGCATTATTCAAAACAAAACATAGGAAACCTGCATTCTGTCACTATGCCAGACAGAGCTGCATTATTCAAAACAAAAGATAGGAAACCTGCCTTCTGTCACTATGCCAGATAGAGCTGCATTATTCAAAACAAAACATCGGAAACCTGCATTCTGTCACGATGCCAGGCAGAGCTGCTTTATTCTAAACAAAACAAAGGAAAGCTGCATTCTGTCACTATGCCAGATAGAGCTGCATTATTCAAAACAAAACATAGGAAACCTGCATTCTGTCACTATGCCAGGCAGAGCTGCATTATTCAAAACAAAACATAGGAAAGCTGCATTCTGTCACTATGCCAGGCAGAGCTGCATTATTCAAAACAAAACAAAGGAAAGCTGCATTCTGTCACTATGCCAGGCAGAGCTGCTTTATTCAAAACAAAACATAGGAAAGATGCATTCTGTCACTATGCCAGGCAGAGCTGCATTATTCAATACAAAACATAGGAAAGCTGCTTTCTGTCACTATGTCAGGCAGAGCTGCATTATTCAAAACAAAACATAGGAAACCTGCATTCTGTCACTATGTCAGGCAGAGCTGCATTATTCAAAACAAAACATAGGAAAGATGCATTCTGTCACTATGCCAGATAGAGCTGCATTATTCAAAACAAAACATAGGAAACCTGCCTTCTGTCACTATGTCAGGCAGAGCTGCATTATTCAAGACAAAACATAGGAAAGGAGCATTCTGTCACTATGCCAGATAGAGCTGCATTATTCAAAACAAAACATAGGAAACCTGCATTCTGTCACTATGCCAGACAGAGCTGCATTATTCAAAACAAAACATAGGAAACCTGCATTCTGTCACTATGCCAGACAGAGCTGCATTATTCAAAACAAAACATAGGAAAGCTGCATTCTGTCACTATGCCAGGCAGAGCTGCTTTATTCAAAACAAAACATAGGAAACCTGCATTCTGTCACTATGTCAGGCAGAGCTGCATTATTCAAAACAAAACATAGGAAACCTGCATTCTGTCACTATGTCAGGCAAAGCTGCTTCATTCAAAACAAAACATAGGAAAGCTGCATTCTGTCACTATGCCAGATAGAGCTGCATTATTCAAAACAAAACATAGGAAACCTGCATTCTGTCACTATGCCAGATAGAGCTGCATGATTCAAAACAAAACATAGTGACAGAATGCAGGTTTCCTATGTCAGGCAGAGCTGCATTATTCAAAACAAAACATAGGAAACCTGCATTCTGTCACTATGTCAGGCAGAGCTGCTTTATTCAAAACAAAACATAGGAAACCTGCCTTCTGTCACTATGCCAGATAGAGCTGCATTATTCAAAACAAAACATAGTGACAGAATGCAGGTTTCCTATGTCAGGCAGAGCTGCATTATTCAAAACAAAACATAGGAAACCTGCATTCTGTCACTATGTCAGGCAGAGCTGCATTATTCAAAACAAAACATAGGAAAGCTGCATTCTGTCACTATGCCAGACAGAGCTGCATTATTCAAAACAAAAGATAGGAAACCTGCCTTCTGTCACTATGCCAGATAGAGCTGCATTATTCAAAACAAAACATCGGAAACCTGCATTCTGTCACGATGCCAGGCAGAGCTGCTTTATTCTAAACAAAACAAAGGAAAGCTGCATTCTGTCACTATGCCAGATAGAGCTGCATTATTCAAAACAAAACATAGGAAACCTGCATTCTGTCACTATGCCAGGCAGAGCTGCATTATTCAAAACAAAACATAGGAAAGCTGCATTCTGTCACTATGCCAGGCAGAGCTGCATTATTCAAAACAAAACAAAGGAAAGCTGCATTCTGTCACTATGCCAGGCAGAGCTGCTTTATTCAAAACAAAACATAGGAAAGATGCATTCTGTCACTATGCCAGGCAGAGCTGCATTATTCAATACAAAACATAGGAAAGCTGCTTTCTGTCACTATGTCAGGCAGAGCTGCATTATTCAAAACAACACATAGGAAACCTGCATTCTGTCACTATGCCAGATAGAGCTGCATTATTCAAAACAACACATAGGAAACCTGCATTCTGTCACTATGTCAGGCAGAGCTGCTTTATTCAAAACAAAACATAGGAAACCTGCCTTCTGTCACTATGCCAGATAGAGCTGCATTATTCAAAACAAAACATAGTGACAGAATGCAGGTTTCCTATGTCAGGCAGAGCTGCATTATTCAAAACAAAACATAGGAAACCTGCATTCTGTCACTATGTCAGGCAGAGCTGCATTATTCAAAACAAAACATAGGAAAGCTGCATTCTGTCACTATGCCAGACAGAGCTGCATTATTCAAAACAAAAGATAGGAAACCTGCCTTCTGTCACTATGCCAGATAGAGCTGCATTATTCAAAACAAAACATCGGAAACCTGCATTCTGTCACGATGCCAGGCAGAGCTGCTTTATTCTAAACAAAACAAAGGAAAGCTGCATTCTGTCACTATGCCAGATAGAGCTGCATTATTCAAAACAAAACATAGGAAACCTGCATTCTGTCACTATGCCAGGCAGAGCTTCATTATTCAAAACAAAACATAGGAAAGCTGCATTCTGTCACTATGCCAGGCAGAGCTGCATTATTCAAAACAAAACAAAGGAAAGCTGCATTCTGTCACTATGCCAGGCAGAGCTGCTTTATTCAAAACAAAACATAGGAAAGATGCATTCTGTCACTATGCCAGGCAGAGCTGCATTATTCAATACAAAACATAGGAAAGCTGCTTTCTGTCACTATGTCAGGCAGAGCTGCATTATTCAAAACAAAACATAGGAAACCTGCATTCTGTCACTATGTCAGGCAGAGCTGCATTATTCAAAACAAAACATAGGAAAGATGCATTCTGTCACTATGCCAGATAGAGCTGCATTATTCAAAACAAAACATAGGAAACCTGCCTTCTGTCACTATGTCAGGCAGAGCTGCATTATTCAAAACAAAACATAGGAAAGATGCATTCTGTCACTATGCCAGATAGAGCTGCATTATTCAAAACAAAACATAGGAAACCTGCATTCTGTCACTATGCCAGACAGAGCTGCATAATTCAAAACAAAACATAGGAAACCTGCATTCTGTCACTATGCCAGACAGAGCTGCATTATTCAAAACAAAACATAGGAAAGCTGCATTCTGTCACTATGCCAGGCAGAGCTGCTTTATTCAAAACAAAACATAGGAAACCTGCATTCTGTCACTATGTCAGGCAGAGCTGCATTATTCAAAACAAAACATAGGAAACCTGCATTCTGTCACTATGTCAGGCAAAGCTGCTTCATTCAAAACAAAACATAGGAAAGCTGCATTCTGTCACTATGCCAGATAGAGCTGCATTATTCAAAACAAAACATAGGAAACCTGCATTCTGTCACTATGCCAGATAGAGCTGCATTATTCAAAACAAAACATAGTGACAGAATGCAGGTTTCCTATGTCAGGCAGAGCTGCATTATTCAAAACAAAACATAGGAAACCTGCATTCTGTCACTATGTCAGGCAGAGCTGCTTTATTCAAAACAAAACATAGGAAACCTGCCTTCTGTCACTATGCCAGATAGAGCTGCATTATTCAAAACAAAACATAGTGACAGAATGCAGGTTTCCTATGTCAGGCAGAGCTGCATTATTCAAAACAAAACATAGGAAACCTGCATTCTGTCACTATGTCAGGCAGAGCTGCATTATTCAAAACAAAACATAGGAAAGCTGCATTCTGTCACTATGCCAGACAGAGCTGCATTATTCAAAACAAAAGATAGGAAACCTGCCTTCTGTCACTATGCCAGATAGAGCTGCATTATTCAAAACAAAACATCGGAAACCTGCATTCTGTCACGATGCCAGGCAGAGCTGCTTTATTCAAAACAAAACATCGGAAACCTGCATTCTGTCACGATGCCAGGCAGAGCTGCTTTATTCTAAACAAAACATAGGAAACCTGCATTCTGTCACTATGCCAGGCAGAGCTGCATTATTCAAAACAAAACATAGGAAAGCTGCATTCTGTCACTATGCCAGGCAGAGCTCCATTATTCAAAACAAAACAAAGGAAAGCTGCATTCTGTCACTATGCCAGGCAGAGCTGCTTTATTCAAAACAAAACATAGGAAAGATGCATTCTGTCACTATGCCAGGCAGAGCTGCATTATTCAATACAAAACATAGGAAAGCTGCTTTCTGTCACTATGTCAGGCAGAGCTGCATTATTCAAAACAAAACATAGGAAACCTGCATTCTGTCACTATGTCAGGCAGAGCTGCATTATACAAAACAAAACATAGGAAAGATGCATTCTGTCACTATGCCAGATAGAGCTGCATTATTCAAAACAAAACATAGGAAACCTGCCTTCTGTCACTATGTCAGGCAGAGCTGCATTATTCAAAACAAAACATAGGAAAGATGCATTCTGTCACTATGCCAGATAGAGCTGCATTATTCAAAACAAAACATAGGAAAGCTGCATTCTGTCACTATGCCAGGCAGAGCTGCTTTATTCAAAACAAAACATAGGAAAGCTGCATTCTGTCACTATGCCAGGCAGAGCTGCTTTATTCAAAACAAAACATAGGAAACCTGCATTCTGTCACTATGTCAGGCAGAGCTGCATTATTCAAAACAAAACATAGGAAACCTGCATTCTGTCACTATGTCAGGCAAAGCTGCTTCATTCAAAACAAAACATAGGAAAGCTGCATTCTGTCACTATGCCAGATAGAGCTGCATTATTCAAAACAAAACATAGGAAACCTGCATTCTGTCACTATGCCAGATAGAGCTGCATGATTCAAAACAAAACATAGTGACAGAATGCAGGTTTCCTATGTCAGGCAGAGCTGCATTATTCAAAACAAAACATAGGAAACCTGCATTCTGTCACTGTCAGGCAGAGCTGCATTATTCAAAACAAAACATAGGAAACCTGCATTCTGTCACTATGCCAGACAGAGCTGCATTATTCAAGACAAGACATAGGAATCCTGCATTCTGTCACTATGCCTGGCAGGGCTGCATTATTCAAAACAAAACACAGGAAAGGTGCATTCTGTCACTATGCCAGACAGAGCTGCTGTAAGAGAGAAGCCAGGAGATAAAATGGACAGTGCCTGTTGCCCTCTGTTCTTAACATAGTGGCATAATAAAGGCATAAAAACCTATACTTCCACCTCAGCTGGCCTCGTCTCCAGTCAGGCATGGCTAGGAACAGTGGGGCAGTAAAAGTTATCAGGGTCCAAACATCCTCTACAGATGCACCCCCAATTCTACCACTGAGATAAAGGGGCCTGAAACGAAACACTTCAACATGGGTGATTGAGCGCATCAAAGATGGGGAAGGGAGCGCATGGCTTGGTTGCTGCAAGGAATTCCTCTCACAGCAGGGTGTGACCTGTGCTCTCTGCCCTATTAGTGCCATAGTGACCTCTTCTGGTCACACTGTCACCGCACCTTTTTATTCATCACTGTAACTGTTCTGATTTAAGAGTTTCAATTTACACAAAACCCAGTTACACTGTTTTTAATTGCCCTCTTATCATCACTGAATTACTGTATTATACCTGGGGTAATAGTGATGTGAATCTCATGGGGAATGGGTCTGTTGGGAAGGAAATTCATAATAATTACATCATTATAATTCTGTATGTAACCGTGTTTGGTATGCATCTCTTCAGCTAAATTCAAGGAGTTGAATGAGTTGTATTTCATATCCACGATATTTCAAGAATACATAGTTTCTGTTCCCCAGCAATGATTTGTCCTTAACCAGAGGTATCTCTTGAGGTATTTACACTCATCTCTCCCCCTTTGCCGAAGCGCTTTGGGACCCCTCCCTGAGGTCGGTCTCTAAGGGTCCTGGCACTGATCTAAGAACTTTTATTATCTCCTTTCAATAATAGATGTTTTCTTATTTCCTCCGGAGGGGGAAGTCTAAATTCCGATTTGGGCCATCTGTGCGGCCTGATCAAAGGCGCCACCAACCTTAAATCTGAGAGAGACGACCTAGTCTGGGAAGATCGTATCCGACTTCCCATACATTGGTCCGTGCATATTCTTCTTTTAATGGTTGCGTAATTCGGACTTCTGCACGACCATTTGTATGTAGCCTTTTCGCCAGGTATGACTTTTCTCTCATTTTCTAAACTGTGTGTAACTTGTAATTGGGTTATGTTGATTTGTTCGATTTAAGCTCTTGCCTACCTGGTGAATAAACTATTGTGATTTCTTTAAACTTGAATGGCTCATAACTATTGTACCTTCTTTTTAAGCTACGTCACGCCGGATGACCTAGGGGTATGCTCAACTAAGGACTGACTGATCAGCGGCTTTAAGATGAGCATCGGTTTTAATCAAGTTAGATAGGCAGCCAGGATCTACCACCATAAGGATTCATGTTTGCCGACTCTGGGAGTTTTAGCCTGAAGAAGACCCATGGACGAAAAGTCGGTTATTTGTTAAAATTCCTATGAAAGAGTCCATGGGCGGATTGAATCTGGGTTCGCTATAATTCAAGCCAAAAGATGCTGTTATAGTGCTGACTGACTTTTAATCCTCTGGTATTACCGACGAACCTAAGCAACCGAAATAGTACTAAAAACCCGGGGGTATATATTTTAGTGACGCAGGCTTGCATTTATGAGTCCGGGGATAACCTCCCCGAAGTCCACGCAGGTGTTCCCTAAATTATAATTCTAATTTGGAGTCAGATATTTAAACAAGGATATAACTACATCTTGTATTCTAAATTTATTATGGAGTCAGATTTGAAGCGAGAGTAACATTGTAATCGTTATGCTTAGTTTGCTTAAATCACTGATAAATCTGACGTTTTCAGTTGCTGCGTGGGTCCCAATGTGCACCAGGGATTATTCGCAGCACGACATTAAGTTAGATGATTCCGTGATTGGACAGCTTTGGCCTATATTATAAGGAATCGTTGATTCGAATTCACAATATTGGTGTATCGCTTTCGTGGAGTAATGAGCAGCTTCTCCATTGGTATGAAACGGAGGGACAAAAGTTGTTGGAAAAGCGCCCGTTCCGTAAATTACCGGCGGTAATGGTATATTTGTTGCGTCGGAACGATAAGAGTTCACTTGCTGCAAATGAGCGGGTCTTAACTAATACTGGTGAGTTGGAAAAGTCGCGATCGGAGGAACTACGGCGATTGCGGGCTGAAGTAGAGGCCTTCGCTTATGATAAGCGGAGCTGGGCCAGCCAGCATGCTGCCTTTCAGAAGCGAATTGCCGAGCTCGAGCAGGAGCTCTCTAGAAATCAGGAGTATGTGCGGGCCTTAGAAGTTTGTTGTGGCAAAGTTGGGCTTCCCGTGGCGGCTATCCGACAAGCGGGATCCGTTGATACTAGTGGCGTAGCATCGGACGAGAGTGATGAGGAAATTCTCGCCGTTTGTAATTCGTCTAATCGAAAAGCGTCCTCGGCCGGAGAGGCTCTGGCGACTCCGAGTGGGTCGACAGAGCCTCCCCTGGCTACTGGGACTAGGTCGTATTATCGCCCGAGTGAGCCTGGTAAACCCTGGCAGCGTAGTCCAGTGGCAACGCGCCAGCGAACCGGTACAGCAATTCGTAATTCTTTTAAAGTCGCTGTTTTAAAAACGGTTACCAATGCCGATGGCGAAGTCACTGTCATTAGTCGTCCTCTTACATGTGAGGAGTGTGTGAGACACAGAGAGGTGGTTGGGCTGATGCCACGGCGGGGTCCATTCCAGCCTTATTGGGATAATTTGATGTTGCAGGCGTCCGTTTACAATTTAGAGTTACGGGACGTGTGGCAGGTAGCCTTGCTCACGATTCCCGGGGAGTTAAGATCTCAATTGTCGGACGAGTTAAGAACTGGAACAATCATGATTAAGGATGAGGACGAGAATGATGGAGATGTGTATGATCGGTTAAAAGAGGCGTTATTGCGTTTGCGGGGACCGACACATGCTGCTTGGCATAAAATACTCGACATTAAACAGGCTCAGAAAGAGACTTTCGAATCGTTTGCCCAGCGAATGTGGGTTATGTTCAAGGAGCACTCGGGGGTCGAGAACGCTACTCGCGATCAGGAGGTGTTACTGCAACTCCTTAAAAACAATGCTGGCCCACATATCCAGCAAGCGTTGGCCAACGGGGCCGACCCACCAGAAAATACCTACCGGTCCCTGGTGGAATGGGCTTCTAAAATCGAAGCCCGTGTGTCAAAGCAGAACAAGTTATGCGCCATTGCCACTACCCAGTGGGAAGCCGAAGGGAAAAGTGGAGCTAGCGCTAAAGGGCCAGTAAATAGCGAGCAGTGGGAATGTCCTTTTTGTAGTCGAAAGAAGCACACTTTAAATCAGTGTTGGGTATTGCGGGATTCACTAGGCCTCCCGAGGCAGTCTTCTAATAGCGTACTCCGCGATTTGCGGGCTAAACAGAAGGCCGGTGAGCCGATTTCGCTGGGTAAAAATTCGAAACCCACTAACGATAGGAACCCTTATCAAGCTCTTCAGGCGGCTCTGGCGGCGCTTGCGGCTAACAGGGAAAATTATCTATAGGGGTGCGTGGCCTCCCTTGCTGTTGGAAGCGTTATCACTAGTGTTAATCGTATTAAAATAAGGGCTAATCTTGGAGGCCGATTAGTTGATGTTTTAATCGATACTGGTGCTTCCTGCTCCTGTACAGACGTTCCTTTACCGTTGACAAAGAAGACCATACAAATTCAAGGAATAGGCGAGACTGTCATGTTGGCTACTCGCACCCGGCCTGTCCGGCTAGATCTGGGGGTTGCGGTGCTCGAGGAGCCCTTATGGTTCCTGCCGGGTAATGGAGAGGGTACTGTTTTGGGAATGGACATTATGGGGAAATATGGCTTTGTTATTCATTGTTTTGAGAAGCAAATAGCATTCAAAACGAAGAGGGCCATATAACTGCCCTCCTGGAAACCGCCTTATGTCCATTTCCGCAACAGATCCCCTCCAGCAATTTCTTATCGCATATTTTAGCTGACGTTGAGCTGGGTGTAGTTCTTGTGTAGTCTGCGCGTCAGTAAACTAGGGTAGGGCAGGCCCCACAAACCTGCGTCGGCTTGATCCACCTAGGGGGCCATGGGAATTTCTTCAGTTAGAATTCACTGGTCCACTTCCCAGTGCGAGAGGGGGGTGTCGCTATTGTCTTGTGATTGTCGATACATTTTCCAAGTGGGTTGAAGCGATACCCTCAAGCAGCAACACCATAACAACAGTTGCACAAGTACTGGCGAACCACATCATTCCGCTCTGGGGGGGCCAATGCAAATTGAATCTGACCAAGGGTCCCATTACACCGGCCAAATTACACAACTACTTTGTAAAATGCTTCGGATCTAACAGTCATTTCATGTGCCCTACAGGCCTCAAAGCTTGGGATGGTACGAAGGGTTAATTGCACCATCAAGGAGGGGATTGCTGAGCTAATTGCACATCATCAAAACAAATGGACAGAGGCGCTGCCCAAAGTCCTGACTATTCTGCATGCAATCCCTTACCGAGCTATAGGCCTTGATCCATATGAATTTATGACTGGGAGAATTTTGAAGCTGCCAATTGATCCAGAGGTCTCTCCTACAGATCTGGGACCTCTGATTATAGTGAAACAACAAGGGGTATTGGAGCAGCTCCAGAAGCGGCTCAAAGTACTTCACCCCCAGGCGGCATTAAAACAACAGCAGGCCGACCTGCGCAATGATGCTCTATTTAACCCCACCTCCGAAATTAAGTTTGCAGACGGCAATATGGTCATGATATGAGTCTTTGTAAAAACAAGATGCTTTCGCTCCTCGGTGGCGCGTGCATCTGAAGTCAAGGCTGTTTGCCACAGCTGCATAACCGTCACCATCCGAGGAAAGCTTAAGTGGTACCATATGAGCCAATGCAAACTATTCCGAGGGGTGGGGGAGACAATTAAACTTGTGCTTCTTCTTGTGTATCAAGGGTATCAGTAGTCTTGTACACCAGCTGCAGTTGCCGTTTGCGACACCGGAGAGGAGAAGCACCCCAGTGAACGGTTATCCATCGCCATGGGCTGGTTGTGAATAATGTCTTGCGTGTCCTGTATGCCCATCCCAACTGGCAGATAGGACCCCACACCAGCCCCACCGGCAACTTTCTCATCATATTCTTGTCGAATTTATATCATCTATTGACATTCTTACACCAGAAAGCTCTTAATAGTGCCAGTAAATTTCTAGTTAAAGTAATGTGTACACTTATAACATCTCTGCATGGCTATAGCCACAGCTTGATGATTAACCTCTGACCGTTCACGCAAATTTATCAGAGCAATTTTAAATCATATTCTTTAACTCAATTTCATTCCCAATTCAGCGAAAATCTTAACTTCCGTTCCTCAATCAATATGGGTTGAAATCAGAAGGCCACTGATTTCTAACAACCCCACAATAACCATCTCCTAGTCATACAGGCGTCTTGGGCGAAAACGCGGGCGTTTCTCACCCTCTGCCATCCAGCATCCAATCAGATCCGTACCATCGAGCGTGGATTAGTCTGCAAAACATCGGTTACTGGATCTTTTACTCATGCTAGAAGGAGTATTTCTAGGTGTAGGTGTATATATGTATATATATTTGTAATTATCTGTCCTTTCCTTCTTTTGCTTTCCTTCTTAAAGCAGACACTGCAGTCTCTAGGCTCATGAGTTTTATAAGATTCTTGCCGTGAACTTTTGATGCTGCCGCGTTCTCTCTCTCTGTTTATTTCAGATGCTGAACCATCTTGGGAGTGGCAGTCCGAGCAAGGACGACAACTTCGGCCAACTGGAGCAGGGGGACACCGGACCGGATCGGCGCTGACATCTGCTGAGCATCAGGACCGTGAAATCTTCGCTGCGTCGGGCTGACTCGGACACCGTGGGACAACAATATCACTGTTCACCACTGCCGAATCACAAATCGCGGAAGGCATTATCGCTCCAGTAAAATCGGAGGATAGGTGGAGAATTTTCCCCCACTATTGAATAATTAGCGGGGTTTTTCGCTCCACCCTGTGATATCGGAGTGGACCTTGTGGACTATTTACATTTTCCAAATGACTGTCTTTTTCAAGTACCCCAGAATAACTCTGTAAGGACTTTTAATTGCTGGTACCAGCCAATACTTCATCCGTCAAACCTCTTGGCCAACTCTGTATCCCTAAGCTGCTGTCTCTATGACCCCTCAGAAGTATGATCTCAGCTGTCTCCCTTGGGGTCAGAGGGGGGAATGTAAGAGAGAAGCCAGGAGATAACATGGACAGTGCCTGTTGCCCTCTGTTCTTAACATAGTGGCATAATAAAGGCATAAAAACCTATACTTCCACCTCAGCTGGCCTCGTCTCCAGTCAGGCATGGCTAGGAACAGTGGGGCAGTAAAAGTTATCAGGGTCCAAACATCCTCTACAGATGCACCCCCAATTCTACCACTGAGATAAAGGGGCCTGAAACGAAACACTTCAACATGGGTGATTGAGCGCATCAAAGATGGGGAAGGGAGCGCATGGCTTGGTTGCTGCAAGGAATTCCTCTCACAGCAGGGTGTGACCTGTGCTCTCTGCCCTATTAGTGCCATAGTGACCTCTTCTGGTCACACTGTCACCGCCCCTTTTCATTTTATCACTGTAACTGTTCTGATTTAAGAGTTTCAATTTACACAAAACCCAGTTACACTGTTTTTAATTGCCCTCTTATCATCACTGAATTACTGTATTATACCTGGGGTAATAGCGATGTGAATCTCATGGGGAATGGGTCTGTTGGGAAGGAAATTCATAATAATTACATCATTATAATTCTGTATGTAACCGTGTTTGGTATGCATCTCTTCAGCTAAATTCAAGGAGTTGAATGAGTTGTATTTCATATCCACTATATTTCAAGAACACACAGTTTCTGTTCCCCAGCAATGATTTGTCCTTAACCAGAGGTATCTCTTGAGGTATTTACACTCATCTCTCCCCCTTTGCCGAAGCGCTTTGGGACCCCTCCCTGAGGTCGGTCTCTAAGGGTCCTGGCACTGATCTAAGAACTTTTATTATCTCCTTTCAATAATAGATGTTTTCTTATTTCCTCCGGAGGGGGAAGTCTAAATTCCGATTTGGGCCATCTGTGCGGCCTGATCAAAGGCGCCACCAACCTTAAATCTGAGAGAGACGACCTAGTCTGGGAAGATCGTATCCGACTTCCCATACATTGGTCCGTGCATATTCTTCTTTTAATGGTTGCGTAATTCGGACTTCTGCACGACCATTTGTATGTAGCCTTTTCGCCAGGTATGACTTTTCTCTCATTTTCTAAACTGTGTGTAACTTGTAATTGGGTTATGTTGATTTGTTCGATTTAAGCTCTTGCCTACCTGGTGAATAAACTATTGTGATTTCTTTAAACTTGAATGGCTCATAACTATTGTACCTTCTTTTTAAGCTACGTCACGCCGGATGACCTAGGGGTATGCTCAACTAAGGACTGACTGATCAGCGGCTTTAAGATGAGCATCGGTTTTAATCAAGTTAGATAGGCAGCCAGGATCTACCACCATAAGGATTCATGTTTGCCGACTCTGGGAGTTTTAGCCTGAAGAAGACCCATGGACGAAAAGTCGGTTATTTGTTAAAATTCCTATGAAAGAGTCCATGGGCGGATTGAATCTGGGTTCGCTATAATTCAAGCCAAAAGATGCTGTTATAGTGCTGACTGACTTTTAATCCTCTGGTATTACCGACGAACCTAAGCAACCGAAATAGTACTAAAAACCCGGGGGTATATATTTTAGTGACGCAGGCTTGCATTTATGAGTCCGGGGATAACCTCCCCGAAGTCCACGCAGGTGTTCCCTAAATTATAATTCTAATTTGGAGTCAGATATTTAAACAAGGATATAACTACATCTTGTATTCTAAATTTATTATGGAGTCAGATTTGAAGCGAGAGTAACATTGTAATCGTTATGCTTAGTTTGCTTAAATCACTGATAAATCTGACGTTTTCAGTTGCTGCGTGGGTCCCAATGTGCACCAGGGATTATTCGCAGCACGACATTAAGTTAGATGATTCCGTGATTGGACAGCTTTGGCCTATATTATAAGGAATCGTTGATTCGAATTCACAATATTGGTGTATCGCTTTCGTGGAGTAATGAGCAGCTTCTCCATTGGTATGAAACGGAGGGACAAAAGTTGTTGGAAAAGCGCCCGTTCCGTAAATTACCGGCGGTAATGGTATATTTGTTGCGTCGGAACGATAAGAGTTCACTTGCTGCAAATGAGCGGGTCTTAACTAATACTGGTGAGTTGGAAAAGTCGCGATCGGAGGAACTACGGCGATTGCGGGCTGAAGTAGAGGCCTTCGCTTATGATAAGCGGAGCTGGGCCAGCCAGCATGCTGCCTTTCAGAAGCGAATTGCCGAGCTCGAGCAGGAGCTCTCTAGAAATCAGGAGTATGTGCGGGCCTTAGAAGTTTGTTGTGGCAAAGTTGGGCTTCCCGTGGCGGCTATCCGACAAGCGGGATCCGTTGATACTAGTGGCGTAGCATCGGACGAGAGTGATGAGGAAATTCTCGCCGTTTGTAATTCGTCTAATCGAAAAGCGTCCTCGGCCGGAGAGGCTCTGGCGACTCCGAGTGGGTCGACAGAGCCTCCCCTGGCTACTGGGACTAGGTCGTATTATCGCCCGAGTGAGCCTGGTAAACCCTGGCAGCGTAGTCCAGTGGCAACGCGCCAGCGAACCGGTACAGCAATTCGTAATTCTTTTAAAGTCGCTGTTTTAAAAACGGTTACCAATGCCGATGGCGAAGTCACTGTCATTAGTCGTCCTCTTACATGTGAGGAGTGTGTGAGACACAGAGAGGTGGTTGGGCTGATGCCACGGCGGGGTCCATTCCAGCCTTATTGGGATAATTTGATGTTGCAGGCGTCCGTTTACAATTTAGAGTTACGGGACGTGTGGCAGGTAGCCTTGCTCACGATTCCCGGGGAGTTAAGATCTCAATTGTCGGACGAGTTAAGAACTGGAACAATCATGATTAAGGATGAGGACGAGAATGATGGAGATGTGTATGATCGGTTAAAAGAGGCGTTATTGCGTTTGCGGGGACCGACACATGCTGCTTGGCATAAAATACTCGACATTAAACAGGCTCAGAAAGAGACTTTCGAATCGTTTGCCCAGCGAATGTGGGTTATGTTCAAGGAGCACTCGGGGGTCGAGAACGCTACTCGCGATCAGGAGGTGTTACTGCAACTCCTTAAAAACAATGCTGGCCCACATATCCAGCAAGCGTTGGCCAACGGGGCCGAACCACCAGAAAATACCTACCGGTCTCTGGTGGAATGGGCTTCTAAAATCGAAGCCCGTGTGTCAAAGCAGAACAAGTTATGCGCCATTGCCACTACCCAGTGGGTAGCCGAAGGGAAAAGTGGAGCTAGCGCTAAAGGGCCAGTAAATAGCGAGCAGTGGGAATGTCCTTTTTGTAGTCGAAAGAACCACACTTTAAATCAGTGTTGGGTATTGCGGGATTCACTAGGCCTCCCGAGGCAGTCTTCTAATAGCGTACTTCGCGATTTGCGGGCTAAACAGAAGGCTGGTGAGCCGATTTCGCTGGGTAAAAATTCGAAACCCACTAACGATAGGAACCCTTATCAAGCTCTTCAGGCGGCTCTGGCGGCGCTTGCGGCTGACAGGGAAAATTATCTATAGGGGTGCGTGGCCTCCCTTGCTGTTGGAAGCGTTATCACTAGTGTTAATCGTATTAAAATAAGGGCTAATCTTGGAGGCCGATTAGTTGATGTTTTAATCGATACTGGTGCTTCCTGCTCCTGTACAGACGTTCCTTTACCGTTGACAAAGAAGACCATACAAATTCAAGGAATAGGCGAGACTGCCATGTTGGCTACTCGCACCCGGCCTGTCCGGCTAGATCTGGGGGTTGCGGTGCTCGAGGAGCCCTTATGGTTCCTGCCGGGTAATGGAGAGGGTACTGTTTTGGGAATGGACATTATGGGGAAATATGGCTTTGTTATTCATTGTTTTGAGAAGCAAATAGCATTCAAAACGAAGAGGGCCATATAACTGCCCTCCTGGAAACCGCCTTATGTCCATTTCCGCAACAGATCCCCTCCAGCAATTTCTTATCGCATATTTTAGCTGACGTTGAGCTGGGTGTAGTTCTTGTGTAGTCTGCGCGTCAGTAAACTAGGGTAGGGCAGGCCCCACAAACCTGCGTCGGCTTGATCCACCTAGGGGGCCATGGGAATTTCTTCAGTTAGAATTCACTGGTCCACTTCCCAGTGCGAGAGGGGGGTGTCGCTATTGTCTTGTGATTGTCGATACATTTTCCAAGTGGGTTGAAGCGATACCCTCAAGCAGCAACACCATAACAACAGTTGCACAAGTACTGGCGAACCACATCATTCCGCTCTGGGGGGGCCAATGCAAATTGAATCTGACCAAGGGTCCCATTACACCGGCCAAATTACACAACTACTTTGTAAAATGCTTCGGATCTAACAGTCATTTCATGTGCCCTACAGGCCTCAAAGCTTGGGATGGTACGAAGGGTTAATTGCACCATCAAGGAGGGGATTGCTGAGCTAATTGCACATCATCAAAACAAATGGACAGAGGCGCTGCCCAAAGTCCTGACTATTCTGCATGCAATCCCTTACCGAGCTATAGGCCTTGATCCATATGAATTTATGACTGGGAGAATTTTGAAGCTGCCAATTGATCCAGAGGTCTCTCCTACAGATCTGGGACCTCTGATTATAGTGAAACAACAAGGGGTATTGGAGCAGCTCCAGAAGCGGCTCAAAGTACTTCACCCCCAGGCGGCATTAAAACAACAGCAGGCCGACCTGCGCAATGATGCTCTATTTAACCCCACCTCCGAAATTAAGTTTGCAGACGGCAATATGGTCATGATATGAGTCTTTGTAAAAACAAGATGCTTTCGCTCCTCGGTGGCGCGTGCATCTGAAGTCAAGGCTGTTTGCCACAGCTGCATAACCGTCACCATCCGAGGAAAGCTTAAGTGGTACCATATGAGCCAATGCAAACTATTCCGAGGGGTGGGGGAGACAATTAAACTTGTGCTTCTTCTTGTGTATCAAGGGTATCAGTAGTCTTGTACACCAGCTGCAGTTGCCGTTTGCGACACCGGAGAGGAGAAGCACCCCAGTGAACGGTTATCCATCGCCATGGGCTGGTTGTGAATAATGTCTTGCGTGTCCTGTATGCCCATCCCAACTGGCAGATAGGACCCCACACCAGCCCCACCGACAACTTTCTCATCATATTCTTGTCGAATTTATATCATCTATTGACATTCTTACACCAGAAAGCTCTTAATAGTGCCAGTAAATTTCTAGTTAAAGTAATGTGTACACTTATAACATCTCTGCATGGCTATAGCCACAGCTTGATGATTAACCTCTGACCGTTCACGCAAATTTATCAGAGCAATTTTAAATCATATTCTTTAACTCAATTTCATTCCCAATTCAGCGAAAATCTTAACTTCCGTTCCTCAATCAATATGGGTTGAAATCAGAAGGCCACTGATTTCTAACAACCCCACAATAACCATCTCCTAGTCATACAGGCGTCTTGGGCGAAAACGCGGGCGTTTCTCACCCTCTGCCATCCAGCATCCAATCAGATCCGTACCATCGAGCGTGGATTAGTCTGCAAAACATCGGTTACTGGATCTTTTACTCATGCTAGAAGGAGTATTTCTAGGTGTAGGTGTATATATGTATATATATTTGTAATTATCTGTCCTTTCCTTCTTTTGCTTTCCTTCTTAAAGCAGACACTGCAGTCTCTAGGCTCATGAGTTTTATAAGATTCTTGCCGTGAACTTTTGATGCTGCCGCGTTCTCTCTCTCTGTTTATTTCAGATGCTGAACCATCTTGGGAGTGGCAGTCCGAGCAAGGACGACAACTTCGGCCAACTGGAGCAGGGGGACACCGGACCGGATCGGCGCTGACATCTGCTGAGCATCAGGACCGTGAAATCTTCGCTGCGTCGGGCTGACTCGGACACCGTGGGACAACAATATCACTGTTCACCACTGCCGAATCACAAATCGCGGAAGGCATTATCGCTCCAGTAAAATCGGAGGATAGGTGGAGAATTTTCCCCCACTATTGAATAATTAGCGGGGTTTTTCGCTCCACCCTGTGATATCGGAGTGGACCTTGTGGACTATTTACATTTTCCAAATGACTGTCTTTTTCAAGTACCCCAGAATAACTCTGTAAGGACTTTTAATTGCTGGTACCAGCCAATACTTCATCCGTCAAACCTCTTGGCCAACTCTGTATCCCTAAGCTGCTGTCTCTATGACCCCTCAGAAGTATGATCTCAGCTGTCTCCCTTGGGGTCAGAGGGGGGAATGTAAGAGAGAAGCCAGGAGATAACATGGACAGTGCCTGTTGCCCTCTGTTCTTAACATAGTGGCATAATAAAGGCATAAAAACCTATACTTCCACCTCAGCTGGCCTCGTCTCCAGTCAGGCATGGCTAGGAACAGTGGGGCAGTAAAAGTTATCAGGGTCCAAACATCCTCTACAGATGCACCCCCAATTCTACCACTGAGATAAAGGGGCCTGAAACGAAACACTTCAACATGGGTGATTGAGCGCATCAAAGATGGGGAAGGGAGCGCATGGCTTGGTTGCTGCAAGGAATTCCTCTCACAGCAGGGTGTGACCTGTGCTCTCTGCCCTATTAGTGCCATAGTGACCTCTTCTGGTCACACTGTCACCGCCCCTTTTCATTTTATCACTGTAACTGTTCTGATTTAAGAGTTTCAATTTACACAAAACCCAGTTACACTGTTTTTAATTGCCCTCTTATCATCACTGAATTACTGTATTATACCTGGGGTAATAGCGATGTGAATCTCATGGGGAATGGGTCTGTTGGGAAGGAAATTCATAATAATTACATCATTATAATTCTGTATGTAACCGTGTTTGGTATGCATCTCTTCAGCTAAATTCAAGGAGTTGAATGAGTTGTATTTCATATCCACTATATTTCAAGAACACACAGTTTCTGTTCCCCAGCAATGATTTGTCCTTAACCAGAGGTATCTCTTGAGGTATTTACACTCATCTCTCCCCCTTTGCCGAAGCGCTTTGGGACCCCTCCCTGAGGTCGGTCTCTAAGGGTCCTGGCACTGATCTAAGAACTTTTATTATCTCCTTTCAATAATAGATGTTTTCTTATTTCCTCCGGAGGGGGAAGTCTAAATTCCGATTTGGGCCATCTGTGCGGCCTGATCAAAGGCGCCACCAACCTTAAATCTGAGAGAGACGACCTAGTCTGGGAAGATCGTATCCGACTTCCCATACATTGGTCCGTGCATATTCTTCTTTTAATGGTTGGGTAATTCGGACTTCTGCACGACCATTTGTATGTAGCCTTTTCGCCAGGTATGACTTTTCTCTCATTTTCTAAACTGTGTGTAACTTGTAATTGGGTTATGTTGATTTGTTCGATTTAAGCTCTTGCCTACCTGGTGAATAAACTATTGTGATTTCTTTAAACTTGAATGGCTCATAACTATTGTACCTTCTTTTTAAGCTACGTCACGCCGGATGACCTAGGGGTATGCTCAACTAAGGACTGACTGATCAGCGGCTTTAAGATGAGCATCGGTTTTAATCAAGTTAGATAGGCAGCCAGGATCTACCACCATAAGGATTCATGTTTGCCGACTCTGGGAGTTTTAGCCTGAAGAAGACCCATGGACGAAAAGTCGGTTATTTGTTAAAATTCCTATGAAAGAGTCCATGGGCGGATTGAATCTGGGTTCGCTATAATTCAAGCCAAAAGATGCTGTTATAGTGCTGACTGACTTTTAATCCTCTGGTATTACCGACGAACCTAAGCAACCGAAATAGTACTAAAAACCCGGGGGTATATATTTTAGTGACGCAGGCTTGCATTTATGAGTCCGGGGATAACCTCCCCGAAGTCCACGCAGGTGTTCCCTAAATTATAATTCTAATTTGGAGTCAGATATTTAAACGAGGATATAACTACATCTTGTATTCTAAATTTATTATGGAGTCAGATTTGAAGCGAGAGTAACATTGTAATCGTTATGCTTAGTTTGCTTAAATCACTGATAAATCTGACGTTTTCAGTTGCTGCGTGGGTCCCAACGTGCACCTGGGATTATTCGCAGCACGACATTAAGTTAGATGATTCCGTGATTTCGGCATAGCCCCGTTTTCGAACGGAGAACTATTGAGAACACCTCAGGTAAGTCTCAAACTGGGTCCAAGGCGGGACACAGGCATAAAAGATTTAATTGACACGTTCCATTGCCTCATAACAGCTGGATCTACACGCGTAAACCTTCGCCCCTGGCTCCTCCGTCGTTGGTCGAGCTGTGTGGGGTTTTACACTGCATTATTCAAGACAAAACATAGGAAACCTGCATTCTGTCACTATGCCTGGCAGGGCTGCATTATTCAAAACAAAACACAGGAAAGGTGCATTCTGTCACTATGCCAGGCAGAGCTGCTTTATTCAAAACAAAACATTGGAAACCTGCATTCTGTCACTATGCCTGATAGAGCTGCATTATTCAAAACAACACATAGGAAACCTGCATTCTGTCACTATGCCAGGCAGAGCTGCATTATTCAAAACAACACATAGGAAAGCTGCATTCTGTCACTATGCCAGGCAGAGCTGCCCTATTCAAAACAAACATAGGAAAGCTGCATTCTGTCACTATGCCAGGCAGAGCTGCATTATTCAAAACAAAACATAGGAAAGCTGCAATCTGTCACTATGCCTGATAGAGCTCCTTTATTCAAAACAAAACACAGGAAAGGTGCATTCTGTCACTATGCCAGGCAGAGCTGCTTTATTCAAAACAAAACATTGGAAACCTGCATTCTGTCACTATGCCTGATAGAGCTGCATTATTCAAAACAACACATAGGAAACCTGCATTCTGTCACTATGCCAGGCAGAGCTGCATTATTCAAAACAACACATAGGAAAGCTGCATTCTGTCACTATGCCAGGCAGAGCTGCCCTATTCAAAACAAAACATAGGAAAGCTGCAATCTGTCACTATGCCAGGCAGAGCTGCTTTATTCAAAACAAAACATAGGAAAGCTGCAATCTGTCACTATGCCTGATAGAGCTCCTTTATTCAAAACAAAACATAGGAAAGCTGCATTCTGTCACTATGCCAGGCAGAGCTGCATTATTCAAAACAACACATAGGAAAGCTGCATTCTGTCACTATGCCAGGCAGAGCTGCATTATTCAAAACAAAACATAGGAAACCTGCAATCTGTCACTACGTCAGGCAGAGCTGCAGTATTCAAAACAAAACATAGGAAAGCTGCATTCTGCACTATGTCAGGTAGAGCTGCATTATTCAAAACAAAACATAGGAAACCTGCAATCTGTCACTACGTCAGGCAGAGCTGCAGTATTCAAAACAAAACATAGGAGAGCAGCATATCGTCACTATGCCAGGCAGAGCGGCATTATTCAAAACAAAACATCGGAAAGCTGCAATCTGTCACTATGCCAGATTGAGCTGCATTATTCAAAACAAAACATAGGAAAGCTGCATTCTGTCACTATGCCAGGCAGAGCTGCTTTATTCAAAACAAAACATAGGAAACCTGCAATCTGTCACTATGCCAGATAGAGCTGCATTATTCAAAACAAAACATAGGAAAGCTGCATTCTGTCACTATGCCAGATAGAGCTGCATTATTCAAAACAAAACATAGGAAAGCTGCATTCTGTCTCTATGTCAGGCAGAGCTGCTTTATTCAAAACAAAACGTAGGAAACCTGCATTCTGTCACTATGTCAGGCAGAGCTGCATTATTCAAAACAAAACATAGGAAAGCTGCATTCTGTCACTATGCCAGATAGAGCTGCATTATTCAAAACAAAACATAGGAAAGCTGCATTCTGTCACTATGCCAGGCAGAGCTGCTTTATTCAAAACAACACATAGGAAACCTGCATTCTGTCACTATGCCAGGCAGAGCTGCATTATTCAAAACAAAACATAGGAAAGCTGCATTCTGTCACTATGCCAGATAGAGCTGCATTATTCAAAACAAAACATAGGAAAGCTGCATTCTGTCACTATGCCAGATAGAGCTGCATTATTCAAAACAAAACATAGGAAAGCTGCATTCTGTCACTATGCCAGGCAGAGCTGCTTTATTCAAAACAAAACATAGGAAACCTGCATTCTGTCACTATGTCAGGCAGAGCTGCTTTATTCAAAACAAAACATAGGAAACCTGCATTCTGTCACTATGCCAGATAGAGCTGCATTATTCAAAACAAAACATAGTGACAGAATGCAGGTTTCCTATGTCAGGCAGAGCTGCAGTATTCAAAACAAAACATAGGAAACCTGCATTCTGTCACTATGCCAGATAGAGCTGCATTATTCAAAACAAAACATAGGAAACCTGCATTCTGTCACTATGCCAGATAGAGCTGCATTATTCAAAACAAAACATAGGAAACCTGCATTCTGTCACTATGCCAGGCAGAGCTGCATTATTCAAAACAAAACATAGGAAACCTGCATTCTGTCACTATGCCAGGCAGAGCTGCTTTATTCTAAACAAAACATAGGAAACCTGCATTCTGTCACTATGCCAGATAGAGCTGCATTATTCAAAACAAAACATAGGAAACCTGCATTCTGTCACTATGCCAGGCAGAGCTGCATTATTCAAAACAAAACATAGGAAACCTGCATTCTGTCATGATGCCAGGCAGAGCTGCTTTATTCTAAACAAAACATAGGAAACCTACATTCTGTCACTATGCCAGACAGAGCTGCATTATTCAAAACTACACATAGGAAACCTGCATTCTGTCACTATGCCAGGCAGAGCTGCATTATTCATAACAAAACATAGGAAAGCTGCATTCTGTCACTATGCCAGACAGAGCTGCATTATTCAAAACAAAACATAGGAAACCTGCATTCTGTCACTATGCCAGGCAGAGCTGCATTATTCAAAACAAAACATAGGAAACCTGCATTCTGTCACTATGCCAGACAGAGCTGCATTATTCAAAACAAAACATAGGAAACCTGCATTCTGTCACTATGCCAGACAGAGCTGCTTTATTCAAAACAAAACATAGGAAACCTGCATTCTGTCACTATGCCAGACAGAGCTGCATTATTCAAAACAACACATAGGAAACCTGCATTCTGTCACTATGCCAGACAGAGCTGCATTATTCAAAACAACACATAGGAAACCTGCATTCTGTCACTATGCCAGACAGAGCTGCATTATTAAAAAAAAAAAACATAAGAAAGCTGGAATCTGTCACTATACCAGGCAGAGCTGCATTATTCAAAACAAAATATAGTTAAGCTGCATTCTGTCACTATGCCAGGCAGGGGTGCGTTTCCCGAAATGACAGATGCTAACTTGCATAGTTGGACCGATTGACTGTAAATGGACGAACTATGTAAGTTGCTAACTTAGATAGCAACTAAGCTTTTTGGAAACGCACCCCAGAGCTGCATTATTCAAAACAAAACATAGGAAAGCTGCATTCTGTCACTATGCCAGGCAGAGCGGCTTTATTCAACACAACACATAGGAAACCTGCATTCTGTCACTATGCCAGACAGAGCTGCATTATTCAAAACAACACAGTGTTGTGATTTACGAAATGAACCAAGTGCGACAACCAGTAGAATGCAAAAAGGAGGCTTTATTTCTGAAGGGGGAAACCCCCCCAACAGAGCTGGCAACGATACAAAGTCCACAATCCAAAAACAGTATCCAATGGGCGTAATCCAGAATCGTAACCAGGGCACCAATAACAAAGTTCGTGGTCAGACAAAAAGGGTTTGGTACACAGGCGTACGTTTGGAGGAGAAACAAACTCATAAGCCAAAGACAGTCCGAATCCAAAACCAGGGCAGTAATCACAAAATCAAGGTCGGGCAGAAAAATGGTCAAAATTCACAGATGCAACAATATCCAAAAAGGGCAAACCAAAAACAATAGTCGGGCAATCCAGTCAGAAAGATAAACACTGAGATATCGAGGCGAGAAACGTAGCACAAGAAAACTAGGGAGAACGATCTGACAAGAGTGAGAACCAAACAGACATCTTATATACACATCCAGGATAACACATGACCAGGGAGAACAGGTGCAATCAGTGGTAACAATGATCAGGGAGAGACACATGAGGGATAAACTAATTACATGAATTAGGCTGTAGCCAAAACACAGACAGGGATCACAAGACAAACCTAAGTACAAAACAACAGCTCTGGTTAAGGAGTGCTAAAGTGCCAAGATAAAAGAAAAGGAAAGCACAAAGTATAAGTGGAAATCCACAGAAACTTGCAGCAGAGATAATTAGGGATAGGCAAGGAGGCGGAGACTAGAATAGGGCGACAGCTGAGAGATCATTAGTCAATTAGTAAGTGCAGCTATACAATCCCAAGTGCTTGTTCGTAAGTTAGTCCAAATATACAAGGTTAGTGTGGATTAGTATTGAGCAAAAACAATAAACAGTTAGTATGTGTTAGTAAGACAGAAAAAGAGAGAGGAAGGAAGAACACGAGATAATGAAAGAAGATTGAAACCCAGAAACCAATAAATCACCCGAATGAGTGTCACACAAGACAAGGGACCGTGAGCAAAGATACACACCTGACAAGACAGGGGAGACAAAGTGCAAAGCATGAAAATGAAAACATGGCTTGGAAACTAAATGATCTAAACATGAAAAATAATAAACAGGAAATCTAAATTACCAACACACAAAACACAATCCTAAGAATAGTCAGACAGAGCAGTGGTCACTAAACACAGAAATACTAAACATGGCTAGGCCAGGCACAGAACTTAACATGACAAGCAGAATCCAGAATCCCAACAGAACCCCCCTCCCAACGAACGCCTCCTGGCGTTCAACCTGAAGGTCGTGGATGAGAAGCGTGATAGTCCTTAATCAATTCTTTGTCCAGAATGTGCCTAGCTGGCACCCAACTGCGATGTTCCGGTCCGTAGCCCTCCCAGTCGACGAGGTATTGTAATCCTCTGCCTCGTCGACGAGAGTCCAGGAGGGAACGGACCGTATAGGCTTCGCCTCCGTCGATGATCCGGGCGGGTGGTGGGGGATCAGGTCCAGATGACAGGTGGTGGGTTATAGCAGGTTTGATTTGTGACACATGGAAAGTGGGGTGTATACGTCGCATAGACAGGGGGAGACGGAGGCGAATGGCAGTGGGGCTCAGGACCCTTTCAATGGTAAAAGGGCCCAGGTATTTGGGGAAAAGCTTACCCCCGTTACCTCTGAGGGGGATGTCCCTTGAAGACAGCCAGACCCGCTGCCCAGGTCGGTACGTAGGAGCCGCAGTGCGTCTCTTGTCGGCCTGCTCCTTCATCTAGGCGACTGACCTGAGCAGGGCCTGGCGGGTGGTATTCCAGGTGCGTCTGCACCTACGGACGAATTCGCGGGCAGAGGGGACAGCTACTTCCTCCTCCTGAGACGGGAACAAAGGGGGCTGGTAACCCAGGCAGGCTTTGAATGGGGAGACGCCGGAGGCAGCAGAGGTGTGGCTATTCAAAGCGTATTCCACCCACGGCAACTGATAGCTCCAGGAGGAGGGGTTCCTAATACAGAGACATCTTAGCACACTTTCCACACACTGGTTAGCTCGCTCGGTCTGGCCATTAGTTTGGGGATGGAATCCTGATGATAAACTAACTGAGGTGCCTAGTGCTTTAAAAAATGATTTCCAAAAGAGTGCAGTGAACTGGGGGCCGCCATCTGAAGTGATGTCGGTAGGTATTCCGTGGAGTCTAATAACATGTTGAATGACAAGGTTGGCAGTGTCTTGAGCAGAAGGAAGTTTAGTGAGGGGGACTAAGTGAACTGCTTTGGAGAATCTGTCAACTATGGTGAAAATGGTGGTGTGGTGATTGGAAGGGGGAAGGCCTGTGATAAAATCTAGTGCTATGTGGGACCAAGGACGATGTGGTGTAGGAAGGGGCTGAAGCAAACCTTGGGGGGGTTGTGTGAAACTTTAGCCTGGGCACAGACCGAGCAAGCAGCAACAAAGCCCTGAACATCTTGGGTCATTTCTGGCCACCAGAATCTTTGAAGAATGAAGCTTCTGGTTCTACGAACCCCTGGATGGCAGGCTAACCTGGATGAATGCCCCCATTCCAGGGGCGCAGGGCAGCTGGAACATAGAGGCAGTTAGTGGGACATGCACTGGGGGTAGCAGCATTGGCTTGGGCGTTCTTGACCTCCCTCTCAATGTCTAGATAAAGGGCATTAATAAATGCTTCCTTAGGAAGGATGGTGTCCTGGCATAGTTCCTCCTCCTTAATCTCAAAACAGCGTGAGAGGGCATCAGGCTTGATATTTTTACTTCCTGGTCTGTAGGCAATGTGAAAGTTAAATCGAGAAAAGAATAATGCCCACCTGGCTTGTCGAGGGTTGAGTCTTTAAGCAGTCTGCAGGTACTCCAAGTTCTTATGGTCAGTCCAGACAATGAAGGGTACCTTGGAGCCCTCCAACTATTGCCTCCATTCCTCCAAGGCCAGCTTCACTGCCAACAGTTCTCGATTGCCGATGTCGTAGTTTCTTTCAGCGGAACTGAGGCGGCGAGAGAAAAAGGCACATGGGTGGATCTTGCCATCCTTCGTGGACCTCTGGGACAGGATGGCTCCGGCTCCAATATTAGAGGCGTCCACTTCCACAATAAACTGGAGCTCTGGATTAGGAATAGTGAGAATTGGTGCAGAGGTAAATCGAGCCTTTAAATCACGAAAAGTGTCTTCAGCCTTTTCGGACTAAAAAAATCTGGACTTAGAGGAGGTAAGAGCAGAGAGAGGAGAGGCAACAGTGCTATAGTTCCTGATGAACCGACGATAGAAATTAGCAAAGCCCAAAAATCGTTGGAGCGACTTACGGTCTTCTGGTCTGGGCCAATTGGTGACAGCTTCCACCTTTAATGGGTCCATACGGATGGTGCCCGGAGAGATGATGTAGCCCAAAAAGGTAGTGGTCTCAACAAAAAACTCACATTTCTCGGCTTTCACAAAAAGGCGATTCTCCAGGAGACGGCGGAGCACTTGGCGTACATGTGTGACATGGGCCTCCTGGGACTCTGAAAAAATCAAAATATCATCGAGATATACAAACACAAACTTATTTATCATATCTCTCAGAACATCGTTCACTAGACTCTGGAACACCCCCCCTGCGCTCTATATTCTTGAAGTCAGATTTAGTTACTGGACAGGTAAAGGTGGGACTTATGTCAAGTCTACCTTTAAAGGGTGTTTTTCTGTTGCTAGGCAATGACCTGGCTGGGGGCAAAGTAGTTCCCCCTGTACATCTTACTTCACAGCCGAGCACTGAAGATGGGGATGAGGACCCATCTCTGTATCCTTCTGGCGCAGACTCGTGCTATGGCCAAGAAGGCTAAAGAAGAAGATGATGTGGTGCCGTCCAGTACATTGAATAGTCAGGACTCAGGTGGTTCGCCTCATGACTCTGATTGGCCTGCTATGGTTTCTCCGTTTGAGAACTTATCAGGCACTTTTATCAGTTCATTGTTCAGCCAGCCAGATAGGTTTGGTGATTCTGATGTGTCTGGAGACTTGTCTCTGTCCAGAAAGCGGTTAATTGAGGAGCAAACTAATGATCCTGAAATTTGTGCACTAAAGAGGAGAGCCCTTCCTGATAAAGAAATAGACGCAGTTCCAGTTGGGTATTATCTCAAGGATGGTGTGTTGATGCGGAAGTGGCGCCCTCCTGATATCCCTGCCAATGCAGATTGGGCAGTGGTCAGGCAAATTGTTGTTCCGAAGGTCTACAGGAATGAGATCTTAACAATGGCTCATAGTTTACCTTTAGGAGGTCATCTTGGTGTTAACAAGACTGTTGATAAGATCATGAAACACTTCTTTTGGTCTGGGCTTCGGAAAGACGTTTCCAACTTTTGCAAAACCTGTCACACTTGTCAGGTAGTTGGAAAACACCAGTTAGACCCACCTGTAGCTCCATTGCAGCCTATCCCAGCATTTGGGGAGCCATTCTCTAAGGTCATTGTTGATTGTGTTAGTCCATTACCCAAGACTAGATCTGGAAATCAGTACTTGTTGACAATCATGTGTGCATCTACCAGATTCCCCGAAGCCACACCTCTACGTAACATCAAGGCAACTGCAATCTCGAAGGCTTTGATAAAGTTCTTCACATTGTTTGGCCTTCCCAGGGAAATTCAGTCAGACCAAGGTAGCAATTTCACTTCTGGTTTGTTTCAGCAGGTTGTGTATGAACTAGGTGCAAAGCAGATTCTTTCTAGTGCCTATCATCCAGAAAGTCAGGGTGCCTTAGAGCGGTTTCATTCCACTCTCAAGACAATGATGAGGACTTATTGTTATGACCATGAGAAAGACTGGGATGAAGGTGTTCATTTGCTGTTGTTTGCAGCTAGAGAAGCAGTGCAGGAGTCTACTGGATTCAGTCCATTTGAGCTAGTGTTTGGTCATGAAGTGAGAGGACCTTTGCTATTATTGAGTGAACAATGGCAAGAGAAAGAGCCGCATATCAGTCTGTTAGACTATGTTAGCAAGTTCAAGGAAAGATTGCGTGCAGCTTGTGACCTTGCCAAAGAGAACTTGAAATCAAGTCAGGGAAAAATGAAAACTTGGTATGATCATAAAGCTAGAAGCCGTGAGTTTAAACCAGGAGATAAGGTCCTTGTGTTGCTTCCCTTGCAGTCCAATCCATTGCAGGCAAGATTTCATGGTTCTTATGAAATTCTGACAAAACTCAATGATCTCAATTACATTGTGAAGACTTCAGATAGGAGAAAACCAAAACAATTGTGTCACATTAACATGCTGAAGCCTTATCATGACAGAAATGCTAGGGTTGCAGCTGTCACTTCAGATTCTCCAATGGCCGAGATTTGTGAAGATGAGGGGGAGTTTCAAGATGATGAACCTAGAATTAAAGCTGAAGTTCTTTCATGTAAATTGTCAAATTCTGAAGTGTTGCAAAATCTTGATGTAAAACTCCAGCACTTAGAACCCTCACAGAGAGATCAGTTTGAGAGGTTGATCAAGAAATATGAGGATCCTCATGTTCCAAAGAGAGTTTCTATAGCCTCTCATGATGTAGATGTTGGTGATGCCAAACCAATAAAACAGCATCCATACCAGATGAATCCTGAAAAGAGAAAGATTGCTGAGAAAGAGGTTGAGTACATGTTAAAACATGATATATCAGACCCTCCAACTCAGATTGGAGTTCACCGTGTGCTAGTTCCAAAACCTGATGGAAGTACTAGATTCTGTACAGATTATCGCAAAGTCAATGCTGTAACTAGAACTGATGTGTTTCCAATACCTAGGATTGATGATTGTATTGATAGTGTAGGGCAAGCAAAGTTTCTGACCAAGATTGATTTATTGAAGGGTTATTAGTGTGTGCCTTTAACTGAGAGGGCCAAGAGCATCTCTGCTTTTGCCACACCATCTGGATGGTACCAGTATGAAATCCTACCCTTTGGCATGAAAAATGCCCCAGCCACGTTCCAAAGGATGATACAGTCTACAATCGCCGGATTGCCACACACGGGTGCGTACATCGACGACCTGATCACGTGGAGTGACTCCTGGGAAGAACATCTAAAAGATGTAGAGACGTTGTTCCAGCGCCTGACCCAGGCTAACCTGACTGTTAACCTGAGCAAGAGTGACTTTGGTTGTGCTACTGTCACCTATCTTGGCTACGTCATAGGCCAGGGTAAGGTGGCACCCATAAATGCTAAAGTCCAAGCCATCATGGACTTTCCAGTTCCTGACAACAAAAAAGCTTTGCGCCGCTTCCTTGGAATGATCGGGTACTACCGCAAGTTCTGCAAGAACTTTGCTGAGATTGCTCTCAGTCTAACTAACCAACTGAAAAAAGGCGTAAAGTTCACTTGGGATGATGCATGCCAGAGAGCCTTCGATTGCCTGAAGTCTCTGCTGTGTCACTTCCCCGTGCTCAAATCTCCTGACTTCAACAAACCGTTCTCCATCGCGGTCGATGCTAGCGACCAAGCTTGTGGATCTGTGCTCCTACAGAGAAGTGACTCTGATGACATTGAGCATCCCGTGGCATACTTCTCCAGGAAGTTCAATCGCCACCAAAGGAACTATTCCACAATAGAGAAGGAACTGTTGGCTCTCGTCCTTTCTTTACAACACTTTGATGTTTATGTTTGTACAGGGGAAAAGCCAATGATTGTGTACACTGACCACAATCCGTTAATGTTTTTGAGTAAGATGAAAAACAAGAATCGGAGATTGTTGAATTGGAGTTTGATTTTACAGGAGTTTGACTTGGAAATTAAGCATGTGAAGGGTACAGACAATGTAATTGCTGATTGCTTATCCCGTGTTTGAATGTGTATATATATATCATGTGTTTGAATATTGTATGATATGTATATATAGACAAGTGTTCACTTAACCATTTTGTATTGAAAAGAAAAATTTTGCCTTCATGAGTCAAAATTTTTCCCTTTTGGAATTGAGGTGTAGTGTGAATATGGGCCACAAGATGGCAGTATTTACCTTTTTTTTGTTAAGCTCAGACTGGAGTCATGTTTAGACATGTCCTGGACATGTCTGGGGCAAGTCTCAGAAAATTAAAAAAAAGAGGTCTAAATGTGGGTGGGGTCTGCAAAAGAGTATATAAGGAAAAGAATTGAGACAGTGAAGTAGTAGGAGAAATTGCAAGAAGATGACCAGACCAGCCATTCTGTTCAAGACCTGTGACGCTTCTTTTGTGGATTTCTTTGCCTGTGTTTGAGCATTTTCATCATCCAGGACATCACCAAGCCACCCCCACGAAAAGGGATTGTAAATATTTATGTTTTGTACATAATTCAATCTTGGTCTTTAGGTAAGTTAGTTGTTAGGGTGTTTGTTAATTAAATGTGTTGAGGTTTTTAAAACTGTGTCTGTCATCTCTTGCTGTTGCTGTTGTGTTATAAATGTAATAACAAATTGGGGCCATAACAGCTGAAACTGTGTCTATACGCTCTATCATGAAAACTCCCTTCTTTGTAGTTTTCAGCTCAGAACGTGAATCTGAGCGCGTTTCTGGCTTGGGAATTGCTTCATATCACTGTACAATGCCTATGTGTTATGTTTTGGTCCAAAGACTTGTATGGCCATCGGGAAGTGAATATGAGCTTTGGAAGTGAAGATAAGCACTTTTATAAAAACTTTCTTTTTTTTAGTTCTGCTTCTGAAAAATGTTTATTTTATGTGTATCTCAATGGGGAATTGACAAACGTGGGTTAAATGTCACTATATGACTGAAGTGGAGTGAATTTGCTCCTATCTCTGTAAGGAAGCGAGCTAGAGCGCTGAAACTGTGGCTATACGCTCTTTCATGAAAACACGCTTCTTTGAGGTTTTCAGCTCAGAACGCGAATCTGAGCGCGTTTCTAGCTAGGGAATTGCTTCATATCACTGTACAATGCCTATGTGTCATCTTTTGGTCCAATGTGCTTGTATGGCCATTGGGAAGTGAATTTGAGCTTTGGAAGTGAAGATAAGCACTTTTATAAAAATTTTCTTTTTTTAAGTCCTGCTTTTCAAAAATGTTCATTCTTTGTTTTACTCAGTGGGAAATTGACGATCATGAGTGAGAAGTAACAAGAAGATTGAATTGGAATGGATTTGCAGCTATCTCTGTCAGGAAGCGAGCTAGGGTGCTGAAGCTGTGGCTATACGCTCTATCATGAAAACTCCCTTCTTTGTAGTTTTCAGCTCAGAACGTGAATCTGAGCGCGTTTCTGGCGAGGGAATTGCTTCATATCACTGTACAATGCCTATGTGTTATGTATTGGTCCAAAGACTTGTATGGCCATTGGGAAGTGAATATGAGCTTTGGAAGTGAAGATAAGCACTTTTATAAAAACTTTCTTTTTTTTAGTTCTGCTTCTGAAAAATGTTTATTTTATGTGTAACTCAATGGGGAATTGACAAACGTGGGTGAAATGTGACTATATGACTAAAGTGGAGTGAATTTGCTCCTATCTCTAAGGAAGCGAGCTAGAGCGCTGAAACTGTGGCTATACGCTCTTTCATGAAAACACGCTTCTTTGAGGTTTTCAGCTCAGAACGTGAATCTGAGCGCGTTTCTGGCTTGGGAATTGCTTCATATCACTGTACAATTCCTATGTGTTATGAATTGGTCCAATGTGCTTGTATGGCCATTGGAAAGTGAATAAGAGCTTCGGAAGTGAAAATAGGCTCTTTTATAAAAACTTTCCTTTTTTTTAGTTCTGCTTCTGAAAAATGTTTATTCGATGTGTAACACAATGGGGAATTGACAAACGTGGGTGAAATGTCACTATATGACTGAAGTGGAGTGAATTTGCTCCTATCTCTGTAAGGAAGCGAGCTAGAGCGCTGAAACTGTGCCTAGACGCTCTTTCATGAAAACTCGCTTCTTCGAGGTTTTCAGCTCAGAACGCGAATCTGAGCGCCTTTCTAGCTAGGGAATTGCTTCATATCACTGTACAATGCCTATGTGTTATGAATTGGTCCAATGTGCTTGTATGGCCATTGGGAAGTGAATTTGAGCTTCGGAATTGAAAATAGGCACTTTTATAAAAACTTTCCTTATTTTAGTTCTGCTTCTGAAAAATGTTCATTCGATGTGTAACTCAATGGGGAATTGACAAACGTGGGTGAAATGTCATTATATGACTGAAGTGGAGTGAATTTGCTCCTATCTCTGTAAGGAAGCGAGCTAGAGCGCTGAAACTGTGCCTAGACGCTCTTTCATGAAAACTCGCTTCTTCGAGGTTTTCAGCTCAGAACGCGAATCTGAGCGCGTTTCTGGCTTTGGAATTGCTTCATATCACTGTACAATGCCTATGTGTTATTAATTGGTCCAATGTGCTTGTATGGCCATTGGAAAGTGAATAAGAGCTTCGGAAGTGAAAATAGGCACTTTGATAAAAACTTTCTTTTTTTTAGTTCTGTTTCTTAAAAATTTTTAATCTATGTGTAACTCAGTGGGGAATTGACAATCGTGGGTGAAATGTCACTATATGACTGAAGTGGAGTGAATTTGTTGCTATCTCTGTAAGGAAGCGAGCTAGAGCGCTGAAACTGTGCCTATACGCTCGATCATGAAAACTCCCTTCTTTGAAGTTTTCAGCTCAGAACGTGAATCTGAGCGCGTTTCTGGCGAGGGAATTGCTTCATATCACTGTACAATGCCTATGTGTTATGTATTGGTCCAAAGACTTGTATGGCCATTGGGAAGTGAATATGAGCTTTGGAAGTGAAGATAAGCACTTTTATAAAAACTTTCTTTTTTTTAGTTCTGCTTCTGAAAAATGTTTATTTTATGTGTAACTCAATAGGGAATTGACAAACGTGGGTGAAATGTCACTATATGACTAAAGTGGATTGAATTTGCTCCCATCTCTAAGGAAGCGAGCTAGAGCGCTGAAACTGTGCCTATACGCTCTTTCATGAAAACACGCTTCTTTGAGGTTTTCAGCACAGAACGTGAATCTGAGCGCGTTTCTGGCTTGGGAATTGCTTCATATCACTGTACAATGCCTATGTGTTATGAATTGGTCCAATGTGCTTGTATGGCCATTGGAAAGTGAATTTGAGCTTCGGATGTGAAAATAGGCACTTTTATGAAAACTTTCTTTTTTTTAGTTTTGCTTCTTAAAAATTTTCAATCTATGTGTAACTTAGTGGGGAATTGAAAAAACGTGGGTGAAATGTCACTATATGACTGAAGTGGAGTGAATTTGCTCCTATCTCTAAGGAAGCGAGCTAGAGCGCTGAAACTGTGGCTATACGCTCTTTCATGAAAACACGCTGCTCTGAGGTTTTCAGCTCAGAACGTGAATCTGAGCACGTTTCTGGCTAGGAAATTGCTTCATATCACTGTACAATTCCTATTTGTTATCTTTTGGTCCAATGTGCTTGTATGGCCATTGGGAAGTGAATTTGAGCTTCGGAATTGAAAATAGGCACTTTTATAAAAACTTTCCTTTTTTTTAGTTCTGCTTCTGAAAAATGTTTATTTTATGTGTAACTCAATGGGGAATTGACAAACGTGGGTGAAATGTCACTATATGACTAAAGTGGAGTGAATTTGCTCCTATCTCTAAGGAAGCGAGCTAGAGCGCTGAAACTGTGGCTATACGCTCTTTCATGAAAACACGCTGCTTTGAGGTTTTCAGCTCAGAACGTGAATCTGAGCGCGTTTCTGGCTTGGGAATTGCTTCATATCACTGTACAATGCCTATGTGTTATGAATTGGTCCAATGTGCTTGTATGGCCATTGGGAAGTGAATTTGAGCTTCGGAATTGAAAATAGGCACTTTTATAAAAACTTTCCTTTTTTTAGTTCTGCTTCTGAAAAATGTTTATTCGATGTGTAACTCAATGGGGAATTGACAAACGTGGGTGAAATGTCATTATATGACTGGAGAGTGAATTTGCTGCAATCTCTGTAAGGAAGCGAGCTAGAGCGCTGAAACTGTGGCTATAAGCTCTTTCATGAAAACACACTTCTTTGAGGTTTTCAGCTCAGAACGCGAATCTGAGCGCGTTTCTAGCTAGGGAATTGCTTCATATCACTGTACAATGCCTATGTGTTATGAATTGGTCCAATGTGCTTGTATGGCCATTGGAAAGTGAATAAGAGCTTCGTAAGTGAAAATAGGCACTTTTATAAAAACTTTCTTTTTTTTAGTTCTGCATCTTAAAAATTTTCAATCTATGTGTAACTCAGTGGGGAATTGACAAACGTGGGTGAAATGTCACTATATGACTGAAGTGGAGTGAATTTGTTGCTATCTCTGTGAGGAAGCGAGCTAGAGCGCTGAAACTGTGCCTATACGCTCTTTCATGAAAACACGCTTTTTTGAGGTTTTCAGCTCAGAACGTGAATCTGAGAGCGTTTCTGGCTAGGAAATTGCTTTATATCCCTGTACAATTCCTATGTGTTATCTTTTGGTCCAATGTGCTTGTTTGGCCATTGGGAAGTGAATTTGAACTTTGGAAGTGAAGATAAGCACTTTTATAAAAATTTTCTTTTTTTAAGTCCTGCTTTTCAGAAATGTTCATTCTTTGTTTTACTCAGTGGGAAATTGACGATCATGAGTGAGAAGTAACAAGAAGATTGAATTGGAATGGATTTGCAGCTATCTCTGTCAGGAAGCGAGCTAGGGCGCTGAAGCTGTGGCTATACGCTTTATCATGAAAACTCCCTTCTTTGTAGTTTTCAGCTCAGAACGTGAATCTGAGCGCGTTTCTGGCGAGGGAATTGCTTCATATCACTGTACAATGCCTATGTGTTATGTATTGGTCCAAAGACTTGTATGGCCATTGGGAAGTGAATATGATCTTTGGAAGTGAAGATAAGCACTTTTATAAAAACTTTTTTTTTTAGTTCTGCTTCTGAAAAATGTTTATTTTATGTGTAACTCAATGGGGAATTGACAAACGTGGGTGAAATGTCACTATATGACTGAAGTGGAGTGAATTTGCTCCTATCTCTGTAAGGAAGCGAGCTAGAGTGCTGAAATTGTGGCGAAACGCTCTTTCATGAAAACACGCTTCTTTGAGGTCGTCAGCTCAGAACGTGAATCTGAGCGCGTTTCTGGCTAGGAAATTGCTTCATATCACTGTACAATTTCTGTGTGTTATCTTTTGGTCCAATTCGCTTGTATGGCCATTGGGAAGTGAATTTGAGCTTCGGAATTGAAAATAGGCACTTCAGTCAGGACAACTCACGTTTCAATGAAATAGAACAATTTATTCATGGATATGAGCATTACATTGTATTTTGGCGGCAGTTCTGCTCTGGAGGAATAATCTACTTAGGCACAGCAAACATACAAACATAGTCAGGAACAGAAATCAAAATCCCCCCGATGTGAGCAGAACCAAACAGGTGGAGGCTGGGGTGGAGGCGGCAAGCAAAAACTAAACAGCATGTTGCATAGCATGAAGCGTCATTGCGAACAGCAGCGGAAGCAAGTGAGCTTGACGTCTTTCAAATAGACCGCTGCATGACCTCGTGATGTGCATCCTCCAATTGTTCGCCTGCTGGTGCTGACGTGCTGGTAGCTTACCAGGCTGCTGTCAGCTGACGTAGCTCTTCTCGAGTTTCCTGCCTGAACTAGTTACACTCATTTCAGTCAGGACAACTCACGTTTCAATGAAATAGAACAATTTATTCATGGATATGAGCATTACATTGTATTTTGGCGGCAGTTCTGCTCTGGAGGAATAATCTACTTAGGCACAGCAAACATACAAACATAGTCAGGAACAGAAATCAAAATCCCCCAAAACAGCAACCACCGCCACGTGGCTAAACCATGTATACAGTGGAGCACCCACTGCCTCCTGAATGACCATGAAATCCATAGAGATATCCAGGGTCAAAACATTGACTACTAAAGGCTGCCAAGTATTTAGTGTAGTTTTACGATCATCAATGCAGATAACCTGGATCAAGAATGGACATATGATCATTAATGTACATTACCTCACCATGTGTAGCCTGGTTCCACTGCGGGGACCCGTTAGGCTCGTTTCCTCGAGAACACACCGCTTGGTGCCCTCACATCTGTACTTGCGGGCAGGGCCTCACTGTTAGTCTGGATGCTTGGCCAGATCCTCTAGAGAATAGGCGCATGCCGCTCCCTCTAGTGCACGTCTGCAACCCCTACAGATGCGGTAGGCAAGATGAAGCATCATCTTGGTCCTGAGAAAACACTCTACCTAGTGAGAAAAACTATGTGTACAGCCGGAGCACCCACTGCCTCCTGGATAAGCAGGAAGTCCATAGAGATATCCAGGGTCAAACATTGGCTGCTAAAGGCTGCCCAGCCTTTAGCGCACGTCTGCTGCCACCGATGCAGATTACCTGGATCAAAATGGACATTCTACCATTAAAATACAAGACCTCCCATGTGTTGCCTGGTTCCACTGCGGGGACCCGTTAGGCACGTTCTCCAAGGAACACACCGCTTGGTGCCCTCACATCTGTACTTGCGGGCAGGGCCTCACTGTTAGTCTGGATGCTTGGCCAGATCCTCTAGAGAATAGGCGCACGCCGCTCCCTCTAGTGCACGTCTGCAACCCTTACAGATGTGGGAGGCAAGATGAACATCATCTTGGTCCTGAAGAACATTCTACCTAGTGAGAAAAACTATGTGTACAGCCGGAGCACCCACTGCCTCCTGGACAACCAGGAAGTCCATAGAGATATCCGGGGTCAAACATTGGCTGCTAAAGGCTGCCCAGCCTTTAGCGCACGTCTGCTACCACCAATGCAGATTGCCTGGATCAAGTATGGACATTCTACCATTAAGTATGGCCAGCCAACCACCTGCGCAAGCAATTTATTATTTTTAATTCAATTCAAATTTTTCTATTCAATTATTTGTATAGCGCTTTTCACAGTCTATCACAAAGACGCTTTATGTTGAGCGATTAAATAAATGAAAGGGCAGTGCCCAACCTAATCCCCACTAGAGCAAAATGAGGCAAAAAACTCCCAATAGGGAGAAAAATCCTCAAACAGTGGTGAGAAAAAACTCCCCAGTGGGAAGAAATCTCAGGAGGAACCTGGCTATAGTGGGGGAGCCCATCCTCCGCGGGCTAGCTAATTAAAGCAATAACAGAATAAAATGGCATCAAAACAGTGGTGTCTAGCTCCAGGAAGTGGGATGTCGAGGATGGAGCTGAACTGGGTCCGGGCCAGATTAGGACAGCAGCACAGCAGCAACTTCAGCTCAGATGGTCCAGGACTCCGTAGTGGAGGGAAAGATCCTCAGAAAGAGACACAGAGGAAAAAAGGGGGTGAGGCACTGGATGAAACTTACTGCATAAAATAGAAATACTGTCCTGTCTCAAGTGCTAAGTAAGAATTTAGGAACAATTTGTGATAAACAGTCAACACCCCTCCATCCGCTTGTTGCATTATAATTCTACTAGAAAGAAACCATCAAGTACCTTTAATCCTAGGTTTAAGAGCAAGTAATGATTCATCATACTTCAAAACCCCCAAAACCACGAAGATTCATGAGGACAATTCTGGTCCTGAAAGGCCGGTGGGTAATGAAGGTTGTATTTCTTCCAATTTCAATGACTAATTGAATAAAAGGGGTTATATATAAAAACAAATTTGCTCATGCAGTAGAGAGAATGTTTCACATAGGGCGCCAAGTTTTTATTTATTCATTCTTTTTTCTTTTTTTTGGGGGGGGGTCGATCTTGTGAAATTAGAGATGCCGCAGAAACTTCAGATTTTAAAAAGTGCTTTTGCCAATAAGGCAATTAACTAATTAAAGGCCAGAAAGGGAGCAAAAACTGGGACAGATATGGCCCTCATTCCCCAAACTCTAAAATACGAGTATTCTCTCTTTAAGATAGTCAATCCGAGCGGAATGTGATGTACTATGATTATGTATGCACATTAATTTGGTGCAATTTCAAGCAGTAATCCAAACCTAGCACATTAACATCACCTAGGCATTTTCAGGGATTTCTAGCACCCAAAGGAACCTTGATATTAGGTCTGGTCTGAGGCATGATGAAAAAGTCAAAGCTACCAGCAGCATCATTTTACAGACCCTGCATGTTCACAGCTTTGAGTTCATGCGTGTCACGCGCTTAAATTTGTAAGGAGATAACAGAGTAGGCCTGGTGGTTTTAATATGACATACTAACATGTCATCTAATTCTTAAAATTCAGAAGATGAAGCCGAAGCTTCAGAATCAGACCAACATTCAACAGAACATAATTCCAGCCATCTTTTTCATCTTATCATCTTTAACGGTGCTTTCTTTGAGTTAGTTTCTTCTTCTGTATTGAAGTGTTGATTTTAATTATTATGATATGAGCTCTTCGTCCTCCATGAGGTGCTGTTTAAGTAGTGCTGCGTCGGGTCCTGCCATGAGGTCGAAAACGGAGGAATAGCGGAGTTACGCCGTTTAGAAGGAACACCGAGGACGCACCATGGGGCGCATGCGATGTCCCGTGTCTGTAGCAGCCGGACTTCAGCCGTATTAATGGAAACAGCTTAATGCTCTGGTACTGAACAACCATAGACGGAAACGACCATTCATGCTCAGTTGGGTCTTAGGCGCATTTACAATGGACAAAACATTACTCGACTCGATAAATCATGTATGCATTCGACTGTTAAAAAATAAATGCGGACTAATTTTGCATACAATTGAAGCAATGACTTGGTGTTTTTTTTTTTTTTTTTTAATAAATCAGTTGGCCAGAAAGATTGTAGAATTGAGGTAACAGGAATTCTTCGCGCCGCGTAGTCGTATGAGTGAGTATTCATAAGGTTTCCACCCGTTACTTGTTAACAATAACAGCAATCCGGGCAGTAGTCAATATTGTTGCCCATATATCCTGTTAATGTTTGCTGTCAAACATCCATCTGCAACAATAAATCACCACGACGCAAACCACTTTCTGACATTATGTTCACTGATGATCATCCGAACATCACGATATAACCACACCAATTCAACAGGCATAAAAGCATGGAATTTAGCGATTTTCAGGTCCCTGACGTGGCCCGCAAACTACAGCCCGAGCGCGACTGCCATACCATTCAAGTTCGCAAATTAAGAATTAAATCCTAGTACAAAACGCTTCACAGAAAAACTAGGGCTATGAATAAAAAGTACCATCTTCTCTGTGAGGCAAAGCAAACACTAGGTCAGCTCACGATTCATGAATCTTGAAGGAAAAGATCGCATAAGTATCCATGCACTGCCCTCGTGCTATTAAAGTCCAGTGTTTGTATTTTATTAATTTATTTAATTTATGAGAGACAGGGACATGCTTAGCAACTAAAAGGAACAGATTTATATCCACAATTAAGCGGCCTTCAGTCAACAATGTAGCACATGAAGCAGAATTAATCGCAAAATTTAAAATTACCTGCATATTTGGATTCCAGGGTTGCACAGAAGCTGCCGATGTGGTAAACGGACCCCGTCGGTTTGGAGAAATTGGCGTTCCGCGTCTAGACAGGAACCAGGTCTCCAACTGAATCAGTCCATAGACCGTCATTTTGACTTGTAGGAGGAACCTCACTTGAATCAAAATTATCTTGGGTTTTCGATTTGAAAATAGCGTTTGAGGGGTGTTTACGCGCACTTTACCAGTCGCAACTCTAACAAGATAAAATATGATTGCAGCAGTAGGCTAATTCAATTTCATCAGGCGCCCATTAATCCTGGAACACAGAGAATACACGCCAAAAGCCAAGAAGAAGCACAGGCAACAACATATTGTAAATTTAGCAGAAAGAGAATAGCTGCATAATAACCAAAAAAGACAGCAAAAGCAATCTGCGTAGCGAGGGACTGCTGCAAGCGCCAGTATAAACATCAAGCAAAAACCAAACAGCATGTTGCATAGCATGAAGCGTCATTGCGAACAGCAGCGGAAGCAAGTGAGCTTCACGTCTTTCAAATAGACCGCTGCATGACCTCGTGATGTGCATCCTCCAATTGTTCGCCTGCTGGTGCTGACGTGCTGGTAGCTTACCAGGCTGCTGTCAGCTGACGTAGCTCTTCTCGAGTTTCCTGCCTGAACTAGTTACACTCATTTTTATAAAGACTTTCCTTTTCCTTTCCAAGGAAATTGCTTCATATCACTGTACAATTTCTGTGTGTTATCTTTTGGTCCAATGTGCTTGTATGGCCATTGGGAAGTGAATTTGAGCTTCGGAATTGAAAATAGGCACTTTTATAAAAACTTTCCTTTTTTTTAAGTTCTGCCTCTGAAAAATGTTTATTCGATGTGTAACTCAATGGGGAATTGACAAACGTGGGTGAAATGTCACTATATGACTGAAGTGGAGTGAATTTGCTTCTATGTCTGTAAGGAAGCGAGCTAGAGCGCTGAAACTGTGGCTATACGCTCTTTCATGAAAACACGCTACTTTGAGGTTTTCAGCTCAGAACGTGAATCTGAGCGCGTTTCTGGCTTGGGAAATGCTTCATATCACTGTAAAATGCCAATGTGTTATGAATTGGTCCAATGTGCTTGTATGGCCATTGGAAAGTGAAGAAGAGCTTCGGAAGTGAAAATAGGCACTTTTATAAAAACTTTGCTTTTTTTAGTTTTGCTTCTTAAAAATTGTCAATCTATGTGTAACTCAGGGGGGAATTGACAAACGTGGGTGAAATGTCACTATATGACTGAAGTGGAGTGAATTTGCTCCTATCTCTGTAAGGAAGCGAGCGAGAGCGCTGAAGCTGTGGCTATACGCTCTTTCATGAAAACAGCTTCTTTGAGGTTTTCAGCTCAGAACGTGAATCTGAGCGCGATTTTGGCAAGGAAATTGCTTCATATCACTGTACAATGCCTATGTGTTATGAATTGGTCCAATGTGCTTGTATGGCCATTGGGAAGTGAATTTGAGCTTCGGAATTGAAAATAGGCACTTTTATAAAAACTTTTTTTTTTTTTAGTTCTGCCTCTGAAAAATGTTTATTCGATGTGTAACTCAATGGGAAATTGACAAACGTGGGTGAAATGTCATTATATGACTGAAGTGGAGTGAATTTGATGCTATCCCTGTTAGGAAGCGAGCTAGAGCGCTGAAACTGTGGCTATAAGCTCTTTCACGAAAACACGCTTCTTTAAGGTTTTCAGCTCAGAACGTGAATCTGAGCGCGTTTCTGGCTAGGAAATTGCTTCATATCACTCTACATTTCCTATTTGTTTTCTTTTGGTCCAATGTGCTTGTACGGCCATTGGGAAGTGAATTTGAGCTTAAGAATTGAAAATAGGCACTTTTATAAAAACTTTCCTTTTTTTAGTTCTGCTTCTGAAAAATGTTTATTCGATGTGTAACTCAATGGGGAATTGACAAACGTGGGTGAAATGTCACTATATGACTAAAGTGGAGTGAATTTGCTCCTATCTCTAAGGAAGCGAGCTAGAGCGCTGAAACTGTGGCTATAAGCTCTTTCATGAAAACACGCTTCTTTGAGGTTTTCAGCTCAGAACGGGAATCTGAGTGCGTTTCTAGCTTGGGAATTGCTTCATATCACTGTACAATGCCTATGTGTTATGAATTGGTCCAATGTGCTTGGATGGCCATTGGAAAGTGAATAAGAGCTTCGGAAGTGAAAATAGGCACTTTTATAAAAACTTTCTTTTTTTTAGTTCTGCTTCTTAAAAATTTTCAATCTATGTGTAACTCACTGGGGAATTGAGAAACGTGGGTGAAATGTCACTATATGACTGAAGTGGAGTGAATTTGTTTCTATTGTTATGGCCCCAATTTGTAATTAGATTTACAACGCAACAGCAACAGCAACAGCAAGGGATGACAGACACAGTTTTAACAACTAAAACACATTTAATTAACAACAAAGACAATAATGACTAAACAACTAAGACCAAGATTGATTACAAAACATAAATATTTACAATCCCTTTTCGTGGGGGGGTGGCATGGTGATGTCCTGGATAATGAAAATGCTCAAACACAGGCAAAGAAATCCACAAAGGAAACGTCACAGGTCTTGAACAGACTGACAGGTCTGGTCATCTTCTTGCAATTTCTCCTACTACTTTACTGTCTCAATTCTTTTCCTTATATACTCTTTTGCAGACCCCACCCACATTTAGACCTCTTTTTTTTAATTTTCTGAGACTTGCCCCAGACATGTCCAGGACATGTCTAAACATGACTCCAGTCTGAGCTTAACAAAAAAAGGTAAATACTGCCATCTAGTGGCCTATATTTACATTACACCTCCATTCCAAAAGGGAAAAATTTTGACTCATAAAGGCAAAATTTTTCTTTTCAATACAAAATGGTTAAGTGAACACTTGTCTATATATACATATCATAAAATATTCAAACACATGATATATATATATACATTCAAACACGGGATAAGCAATCCGCAATTACATTGTCTGTACCCTTCACATGCTTAATTTCCAAGTCAAACTCCTGTAAAATCAAACTCCAATTCAACAATCTCCGATTCTTGTTTTTCATCTTACTCAAAAACATTAACGGATTGTGGTCAGTGTACACAATCATTGGCTTTTGTCCTGTACAAACATAAACCTCAAAGTGTTGTAAAGAAAGGACCAGAGCCAACAGTTCCTTCTCTATTGTGGAATAGTTCCTTTGGTGGCGATTGAACTTCCTGGAGAAGTATGCCACGGGATGCTCAATGTCATCAGAGTCACTTCTCTGTAGGAGCACAGATCCACAAGCTTGGTCGCTAGCATCGACCGCGATGGAGAACGGTTTGTTGAAGTCAGGAGATTTGAGCACGGGGAAGTGACACAGCAGAGACTTCAGGTGATCGAAGGCTCTCTGGCATGCATCATCCCAGGTGAACTTTACACCTTTCTTCAGTTGGTTAGTTAGACTGAGAGCAATCTCAGCAAAGTTCTTGCAGAACTTGCGGTAGTATCCGATCATTTCATGGAAGCGGCGCAAAGCTTTTTTGTTGTCAGGAACTGGAAAGTCCATGATGGCTTGGACTTTAGCATTTATGGGTGCCACCTTACCCTAGCCTATGACGTAGCCAAGATAGGTGACAGTAGCACAACCAAAGTCACTCTTGCTCAGGTTAACAGTCAGGTTAGCCTGGGTCAGGCGCTGGAACAACGTCTCTACATCTTTTAGATGTTCTTCCCAGGAGTCACTCCATGTGATCAGGTCATCGATGTACGCACCCGTGTGTGGCGACCCGGCGATTGTAGACTGTATAATCCTTTGGAACGTGGCTGGGGCATTTTTCATGCCAAAGGGTAGGATTTCATACTGGTACCATCCAGATGGTGTGGCAAAAGCAGAGATGCTCTTGGCCCTCTCAGTTAAAGGCACACACCAATAACCCTTCAATAAATCAATCTTGGTCAGAAACTTTGCTTGCCCTACACTATCAATACAATCATCAATCCTAGGTATTGGAAACACATCAGTTCTAGTTACAGCATTGACTTTGCAATAATCTGTACAGAATCTAGTACTTCCATCAGGTTTTGGAACTAGCACACAGGGTGAACTCCAATCGGAGTTTGAGGGTCTGATAATATCATGTTTTAACATGTACTCAACCTCTTTCTCAGCAATCTTTCTCTTTTCAGGATTCATCTGGTATGGATGCTGTTTTATTGGTTTGGCATCACCAACATCTACATCATGAGAGGCTATAGTAACTCTCTTTGGAACATCAGGAAACAAATCCTCATATTTCTTGATCAACCTCTCAAACTGATCTTTCTGTGAGGGTTCTAAGTGCTGGAGTTTTACATCAAGATTTTGCAACACTTCAGAATTTGACAATTTACATGAAAGAACTTCAGCTTTAATTCTAGGTTCATCATCTTGAAACTCCCCCTCATCTTCACAAATCTCGGCTATAGGAGAATCTGAAGTGGCAGCTGCAACCCTAGCATTTCTGTCATGATAAGGCTTCAGCATGTTAATATGACACAATTGTTTTGGTTTTCTCCTATCTGGAGTCTTCACAATGTAATTGAGATCATTGAGTTTTGTCAGAATTTCATAAGGACCATGAAATCTAGCCTGCAATGGATTGGACTGCAAGGGAAACAACACAAGGACCTTTTCTCCTGGTTTAAACTCACGGCTTCTAGCCTTATGATCATACCAAGTTTTCATTTTTCCCTGACTTGATTTCAAGTTGTCTTTGGCAAGGTCACAAGCTGCACGCAATCTTTCCTTGAACTTGCTAACATAGTCTAACAGACTGATATGCGGCTCTTTCTCTTGCCATTGTTCACTCAATAATAGCAAAGGTCCTCTCACTTCATGACCAAACACTAGCTCAAATGGACTGAATCCAGTCGACTCCTGCACTGCTTCTCTAGCTGCAAACAACAGCAAATGAACCCCTTCATCCCAGTCTTTCTCGTGGTCTTAACCTGCTTAAACAATCCTGAAGTGAAATTGCTACCCTGGTCTGACTGAATTTCCCTGGGAAGGCCAAACAACGTGAAGAACTTTATCAAAGCCTTCGAGATTGCGGTTGCCTTGATGTTACGTAGAGGTATGGCTTCGGGGAATCTGGTAGATGCACACATGATTGTCAACAAGTACTGATTTCCAGATCTAGTCTTGGGTAATGGACCAACACAATCAACAATGACCCTCGAGAATGGCTCCCCAAATGCTGGGATAGGCTGCAATGGAGCTACAGGTGGGTCTAACTGGTGTTTTCCAACTACCTGACAAGTGTGACAGGTTTTGCAAAAGTTGGAAACGTCTTTCCGAAGCCCAGGCCAAAAGAAGTGTTTCATGATCTTATCAACAGTCTTGTTAACACCAAGATGACCTCCTAAAGGTAAACTATGAGCCATTGTTAAGATCTCATTCCTATAGACCTTCGGAACAACAATTTGCCTGACCACTGCCCAATCTGCATTGGCAGGGATATCAGGAGGGCGCCACTTCCGCATCAACACACCATCCTTGAGATAATACCCAACTGGAACTGCGTCTATCTCTTTATCAGGAAGGGCTCTCCTCTTTAGTACACAAATTTCAGGATCATTAGTTTGCTCCTCAATCAACCGCTTTCTGGACAGAGAAGTCTCCAGACACATCAGAATCACCAGACCCATCCGGCTGGCTGAATAGAGAACTGATAAAAGTATCTGATAAGTCCTCAAACGGAGAAACCATAGTAGGCCAATCAGAGTCATGAGGCGAACCACCTGAGTCCTGACTATTCAATGTGCTGGATGGCACCACAACATCTTCTTCTTTAGCCTTCTTGGCCATAGCACGAGTCACTGCGCAAGAAGGATACAGAGATGGGTCCTCATCCCCATCTTCAGTGCTCGGCTGTGAAGTAAGATGTACAGGGGGAACTACTTTGCCCCCAGCCAGGTCATTGCCTAGCAACAGAGAAACACCCTTTATAGGTAGACTTGACATAAGTCCCACCTTTACCTGTCCTGTGACTAAATCTGACTTCAAGAATATAGAGCGCAGGGGTACAGATACAGTCCTCCCTTCAATACCTTGTACAAGTATGAAATCCCCTGAAGCGGTCTCATCACGTAACTCCAAGGAGTCCATCAACAAAAGTGACTGAGAAGCTCCGGTATCCCTTAGGATATATATGGGGACAGGAGTAGTATGCTCATTCAGAGCCACAAATCCCTCTGACACAAATGGAAGAAATTCCTCCCTCACGAAGTCAGCTGTATCAGGCTTTTTAGCCCCACAAGAAGCAGGCAATTTAGCAGATTGGTTATCTACTACAGGGGTTTCTAACCTTGTTTTCACAAAGGCATTTGGTTTGGTATCCTTTTCTTTTTCTTTCTTAGCTTTAAGGAACCAACAGTTAGTTGTAACATGACCAGATTTCTTGCAATAACTGCAAACTAGACCACTTTTGTCTCTGTCAGCTTTCACACTTTGATCAGACCTGTTACTGGATTTCTGAGCACCATCACCAGATTTGTCTTTGTCTTTGGGTGAGGAATCTTGGGTATCACCATAACCCTTTTTCTGAAATTGGGACCATCTATTATTACTGCTAGACTGAAATTTGGACTTATGTGTGAGAACAAATTCATCTGCAAATTTGGCAGCTGATTGCAAATTCAGTGCTTGCTTCTCATTAAGGTAGGTCTTAACATCATCTTTAACACAGTTCTTGAATTCTTCAACTAACACCATCTCTTTTAGTGAGTTGAAATCATCCTTGATCTCCATAGAAGTACACCAGCGCTCAAAGCAAACCTGCTTTTCATTAGCAAATTCAACATAAGTCTGATTTTCAGATTTCTTCAGACCTCTGAATTTCTGTCGGTAAGCCTCTGGAACCAACTCATAAGCTCTCAAAATAACCTTTTTGACAACCTCATAATCAGAGGAATCATCTGCAGACAAAGCTGAATAGGCTTGTTGCGCTTTACCCTTGAGGGCAGTTTGCAACATCAGAGGCCAGTGTTCCTTTGGCCACTGGCAACTCTTTGCTACCCTTTCAAAACACTGGAAATAGTTGTCAACGTCCTTTTCCGAAAATGGAGGCACCAGTTTTACCTCCTGACTGGCACAAAATTTATTTTTTGTTTCCATTTTAATTTTTAGTTGCTCCATTTGGAGTCTTTCTTCTCTATCGAATTCTTCTAATTCAAAATCTCTCTGTCTCTGTCTCTCTCTTTCTGCTCTTTCCTCTTTCTTTCTCTCAAATTCTTTGTTTTTCTCTTTCCTCCCTTTCTTTTTCTCTTTCCTCCCTCTCTATTTTCTCTCCTCTTGCTAATTTTTCTAACTCAAACTGCCTTTGTTTTTCTTTTTCTTCCCTCTCAAATTCTCTTTGCTTTTCTTTTTCCTCCCTTTCTTTTTCTCTTTCCTCCCTTTCAATCTCTAGCATTTTTAATTTAAGTTCCATTTCTATATTTGGATTTTCCACTGGAAACTGTTCCAGATCTCCGGGTGCAAACACATTTTCATCAATGTAATATTCAACTATCTCTCGAGCCAGTCTTGCTTTTCGCATGGCTGGTTTAACCTCTGTCAGCTCTAAATGTCTGCAAATTTCAAGCAGTTCTGTCTTCTTAAAAGACTTCAAAACCCCTACGGTTGGTGATGCCAAGAAATCATCCATTGCTGTTGTCAATATATATGTATTCAATTAAAAAAAAATCAATTTTACAATTTGAAATGTTAGATTTTCAATAAATTACTCACAAAATGGTCTATCCCAGACCTTGAGCCCCCAATTTGTTATGGCCCCAATTTGTAATTAGATTTACAACGCAACAGCAACAGCAACAGCAAGGGATGACAGACACAGTTTTAACAACTAAAACACATTTAATTAACAACAAAGACAATAATGACTAAACAACTAAGACCAAGATTGATTACAAAACAAATATTTACAATCCCTTTTCGTGGGGGGGTGGCTTGGTGATGTCCTGGATAATGAAAATGCTCAAACACAGGCAAAGAAATCCACAAAAGAAACGTCACAGGTCTTGAACAGACTGACAGGTCTGGTCATCTTCTTGCAATTTCTCCTACTACTTTACTGTCTCAATTCTTTTCCTTATATACTCTTTTGCAGACCCCACCCACATTTAGACCTCTTTTTTTTAATTTTCTGAGACTTGCCCCAGACATGTCCAGGACATGTCTAAACATGACTCCAGTCTGAGCTTAACAAAAAAAGGTAAATACTGCCATCTAGTGGCCTATATTCACATTACACTATCTCTGTGAAAAAGCGAGCTAGAGCGCTGAAACTGTGACTATACGCTCTTTCATGAAAACCCGCTTCTTTGAGGTTTTCAGCTCAGAACGAGAGTCTGAGCGTGTTTCTGGCTAGGGAATTGCTTCATATCACTGTACAATGCCTATGTGTTATGAATTGGTCCAATGTGCTTGTATGGCCATTGGGAAGTGAATTTGAGCTTCGGAATTGAAAATAGGCACTTTGATAAAAACTTTCCTTTTTTTTAAGTTCTGCCTCTGAAAAATGTTTATTCGATGTGTAACTCAATGGGGAATTGACAAACGTGGGTGAAATGTCACTATATGACTGAAGTGGAGTGAATTTGCTCCTATCTCTGTTAGGAAGCGAGCTAGATCGCTGAAACTGTGGCTATACGCTCTTTCATGAAAACACGCTTATTTGAGGTTTTCAGCTCAGAACGTGAATCTGAGCGCGTTTCTAGCAAGGGAATTGCTACATATGACTGTAGAATGCCTATGTGTCATCTTTTGGTCCAATGTGCTTGTATGGCCATTGGGAAGTGAATTTGAGCTTTGGAAGTGAAGATAAGCACTTTTAAAAAAATTTTCTTTTTTTAAGTCCTGCTTTTCAAAAATGTTCATTCTTTGTTTTACTCAGTGGGAAATTGACGATCATGAGTGAGAAGTGACAAGAAGATTGAATTGGAATGGATTTGCAGCTATCTCTGTCAGGAAGCGAGCTAGGGCGCTGAAGCTGTGGCTATACGCTCTATCATGAAAACTCCCTTCTTTGAAGTTTTCAGCTCAGAACGTGAATCTGAGTGCGTTTCTGGCGAGGGAATTGCTACATATGACTGTAGAATGCCTATGTGTCATCTTTTGGTCCAATGTGCTTGTATGGCCATTGGGAAGTGAATATGAGCTTTGGAAGTGAATAAAAGCACTTTTATAAAAACTTTCTTTTTTTTAGTTCTGCTTCTGAAAAATGTTTATTTTATGTGTAACTCAATGGGGAATTGACAAACGTGGGTGAAATGTCACTATATGACTAAAGTGGATTGAATTTGCTCCTATCTCTGTAAGGAAGCGAGCTAGATGGCTGAAACTGTGGCTATACGCTCTTTCATGAAAACACGCTGCTCTGAGGTTTTCAGCTCAGAACGTGAATCTTAGCGCGTTTCTGGCTTGGGAATTGCTTCATATCACTGTACAATGCCTATGTGTTCTGAATTGGTCCAATGTCCTTGTATGGCCATTGGAAAGTGAATAAGAGCTTCGGAAGTGAAAATAGGCACTTTGATAAAAATTTTCTTTTTTTTAGTTTTGCTTCTCAAAAATTTTCAATCTATGTGTAACTCAGTGGGGAATTGACAAACGTGGGTGAAATGTCACTATATGACTAAAGTGGATTGAATTTGCTCCCATCTCTGTTAGGAAGCGAGCTAGAGCGCTAAAACGGTGGCTATACGCTCTTTCATGAAAACACGCTTCTTTGAGGTTTTCAGGTCAGAACGTGAATCTGAGCGCGTTTCTGGCTAGGAAATTGCTTCATATGACTGTACAATTCCTTTGTGTTATCTTTTGGTCCAATGTGCTTGTATGGCCATTGGAAAGTGAATAAGAGCTTCGGAAGTGAAAATAGGCACTTTTATAAAAATTTTCTTTTTTTTAGTTTTGCTTCTCAAAAATTTTCAATCTATGTGTAACTCAGTGGGGAATTGACAAACGTGGGTGAAATGTCACTATATGACTAAAGTGGATTGAATTTGCTCCCATCTCTGTTAGGAAGCGAGCTAGAGCGCTAAAACGGTGGCTATACGCTCTTTCATGAAAACACGCTTCTTTGAGGTTTTCAGGTCAGAACGTGAATCTGAGCGCGTTTCTGGCTAGGAAATTGCTTCATATGACTGTACAATTCCTTTGTGTTATCTTTTGGTCCAATGTGCTTGTATGGCAATTGGGAAGTGAATTTAAGCTTCGGAACTGAAAATAGGCACTTTTATAAAAATTTTCCTTTTTTTTAGTTCTGCTTCTGAAAAATGTTTATTTTTTGTGTAACTCAATGGAGAATTGACAAACGTGGGTGAAAAGTCACTATATGACTGAAGTGGAGTGAATTTGCTCCTATCTCTGTAAGGAAGCGAGCTAGAGCGCTGAAACTGTGGCTATACGCTCTTTCATGAAAACACGCTTCTTTGAGGTTTTCAGCTCAGAACGTGAATCTGAGCGCGTTTTTGGCTGGGAAATTGCTTCATATCACTGTACAATTCCTATGTGTTATCTTTTGGTCCAATGTGCTTGAATGGCCATTGGGAAGTGAATTTGAGCTTCAGAATTGAAAATAGGCACTTTTTTAAAAACTTTCCTTTTTTTTTAGTTCTGCTTCTGAAAAATGTTTATTTTATGTGTAACTCAATGGGGAATTGACAAACGTGGGTTAAATGTGACTATATGACTAAAGTGGATTGAATATGCTCCTATCTCTGTGAGGAAGCGAGCTAGAGCGCTGAAACTGTGGCTATTCGCTCTTTCATGAAAACACGCTGCTCTGAGGTTTTCAGCTCAGAACGTGAATCTGAGCGCGTTTCTAGCCAGGGAATTGCTTCATATCACTGTTGAATGCCTATGTGTTATGAATTGGTCCAATGTCCTTGTATGGCCATTGGAAAGTGAATAACAGCTTCGGAAGTGAAAATAGGCACTTTTATAAAAATTTTCTTTTTTTTAGTTTTGCTTCTTAAAAATTTTCAATCTATGTGTAACTCAGTGGGGAATTGACAAACATAAGTGAAAAGTCACTATTTGACTGAATTGGAGTGAATTTGTTGCTATCTCTGTGAGGAAGCAAGCAAGAGCGCTGAAACTGTGCCTATATGCTCTTTCATGAAAACTCGCTTTTTTGAGGTCTTCAGCTCAGACCGAGAGTCTTAGCGTGTTTCTGGCTAGGGAATTGCTTCATATCACTGTACAATGCCTATGTGTTATGAATTGGTCCAATGTGCTTCCATGGCCATTGGAAAGTGAAGAAGAGCTTCGGAAGTGAAAATAGGCACTTTTATAAAAACTTTCTTTTTTTTAGTTCTGCTTCTTAAAAATTTTCATTCTATGTGTAACTCAGTGGGGAATTGACAAACGTGGGTGAAATGTCACTATATGACTAAAGTGGAGTGAATTTGCTCCTATCTCTGTGAGGAAGCGAGCTAGATGGCTGAAACTGTGGCTATACGCTCTTTCATGAAAACACGCTGCTCTGAGGTTTTCAGCTCAGAACGTGAATCTGAGCGCGTTTCTGGCTTGGGAATTGCTTCATATCACTGTACAATGCCTATGTGTTCTGAATTGGTCCAATGTCCTTGTATGGCCATTGGAAAGTGAATAAGAGCTTCGGAAGTTAAAATAGGCACTTTTATAAAAACTTTCTTTTTTTTAGTTCTGCTTCTTAAAAATTTTCATTCTATGTGTAACTCAGTGGGGAATTGACAAACGTGGGTGAAATGTCACTATATGACTAAAGTGGAGTGAATTTGCTCCTATCTCTGTGAGGAAGCGAGCTAGAGCGCTTAAACTGTGCCGAAATGCTCTTTCATGAAAACTCGCTTTTTTGAGGTCTTCAGCTCAGACCGAGAGTCTTAGCGTGTTTCTGGCTAGGGAATTGCTTCATATCACTGTAAAATGCCTATGTGTTATGAATTGGTCCAATGTGCTTGTATGGCCATTGGAAAGTGAATTAGAGCTTCGGAAGTGAAAAATAGGCACTTTTATAAAAACTTTCTTTTTTTTAGTTCTGCTTCTTAAAAATTTTCAATCTATGTGTAACTCACTGGGGAATTGAGAAACGTGGGTGAAATGTCACTATATGACGGAAGTGGAGTGAATTTGCTCCTATCTCTGTAAGGAAGCGATCTAGAGCGCTGAAACTGTGGCTATACGCTCTTTCATGAAAACACGCTTCTTTGAGGTTTTCAGCTCAGAACGTGAATCTGAGCGCGTTTCTGGCCAGGAAATTGCTTCATATGACTGTACAATTCCTATTTGTTATCTTTTGGTCCAATGTGCTTGTTTGGCCATTGGGAAGTGAATTTGAGCTTCAGAATTGAAAATAGGCACTTTTATAAAAACTTTCCTTTTTTTTAGTTCTGCTTCTGAAAAATGTTTATTTTATGTGTAACTCAATGGGGAATTGACAAACGTGGGTGAAATGTCACTATATGACTAAAGTGGATTGAATTTGCTCCTATCTCTGTAAGGAAGCGAGCTAGATGGCTGAAACTGTGGCTATACGCTCTTTCATGAAAACACGCTGCTTTGAGGTTTTCAGCTCAGAACGTAAATTTGAGCGCGTTTCTGGCTTGGGAATTGCTTCATATCACTGTACAATGCCTATGTGTTCTGAATTGGTCCAATGTGCTTGTATGGCCATTGGAAAGTGAATAAGAGCTTCGGAAGTGAAAATAGGCACTTTTATAAAAACTTTCTTTTTTTTAGTTCTGCTTCTTAAAAATTTTCAATCTATGTGTAACTCAGTGGGGAATTGACAAACGTGGGTGAAATGTCCCTATATGACTGAAGTGGAGTGAATTTGCTCCTATCTCTGTTAGGAAGCGAGCTAGAGCGCTAAAACGGTGGCTATACGCTCTTTCATGAAAACACGCTTCCTTGAGGTTTTCAGGTCAGAACGTGAATCTGAGCGCGTTTCTGGCAAGGAAATTGCTTCATATGACTGTACAATTCCTATTTGTTATCTTTTGGTCCAATGTGCTTGTATGGCAATTGGGAAGTGAATTTGAGCTTCGGAATTGAAAATAGGCACTTTTATAAAAATTTTCCTTTTTTTTAGTTCTGCTTCTGAGAAATGTTTATTTTATGTGTAACTCAATGGGGAATTGACAAACGTGGGTGAAATGTCACTATATGACTGAATTGGAGTGAATTTGTTGCTATCTCTGTGAGGAAGCAAGCTAGAGCGCTGAAACTGTGCCGATACGCTCTTTCATGAAAACCTCAAAGAAGCTTGTTTTCAGCTCAGAACGTGAATCTGAGCGCGTTTCTGGCTAGGAAATTGCTTTATATCACTGTACAATTCCTATGTGTTATCTTTTGGTCCAATGTGCTTGTATGGCCATTGGGAAGTGAATATGAGCTTTGGAAGTGAAGATAAGCACTTTTATAAAAACTTTCTTTTTTTTAGTTCTGCTTCCCAAAAATGTTCATTCTCTGTGTAACTCAGCGGAAAATTGACAAACATAAGTGAAAAGTCACTATGTGACTGAATTGGAGTGAATTTATTTCTATCTCTGTGAGGAAGCAAGCTAGAGCGCTGAAACTGTGGCTATACGCTCTTTCATGAAAACACGCTGCTCTGAGGTTTACAGCTCAGAACGTGAATCTGAGCGCATTTCTGGCTTGGGAATTGCTTCATATCACTGTACAATGCCTATGTGTTATGAATTGGTCCAATGTGCTTGTATGGCCATTGGGAGTGAATTTGAGCTTCGGAAGTGAAAATAGGAACTTTCATAAAAACTTTCCTTTATTTAGTTTTTCTTCTTAAAAATTTTCAATCTATGTGTAACTCAGTGGGGAATTGACAAACGTGGGTGCAATGTCACTATATGACTGAGGTGGAGTGAATTTGCTCCTATCTCTGTGAGGAAGCGAGCTAGAGTGCTGAAACTGTGGCTATACGCTCTTTAATGAAAACACGCTTCTTTGAGGTTTTCAGCTCAGAACGTGAATCTGAGCGTGTTTCTGGCTAGGAAATTGGTTCATATCACTGTACAATGCCTATGTGTTATCTTTTGGTCGAATGTGCTTGGATGGCCATTGGAAAGTGAATAAGAGCTTTGGAAGTGAAAATAGGCACTTTTATAAAAACTTTCCTTTTTTTTTAGTTCTGCTTCTGAAAAATGTTTATTTTATGTGTAACTCAATGGGGAATTGACAAACGTGGGTCAAATGTCACTATATGACTGAATTGGAGTGAATTTGTTGCTATGTCTGTGAGGAAGCAAGCTAGAGCGCTGAAACTGTGCCAATACGCTCTTTCATGAAAACTCGCTTCTTTGAGGTTTTCAGCTCAGAACGTGAATATAAGCGCGTTTCTAGCCAGGGAATTGCTTCATATCACTGTAGAATGCCTATGTGTTATCTTTTGGTCCAATGTGAATGTATGGCCATTGGGAAGTGAATATGAGCTTTTGAAGTGAAGAAAAGCACTTTTATAAAAACTTTCATTTTTTTAGTTCTGCTTCCCAAAAATGTTCATTCTCTGTGTAACTCAGCGGAAAATTGACAAACATAAGTGAAAAGTCACTATTTGACTGAATTGGAGTGAATTTGTTGCTATTTCTGTGAGGAAGCAAGCAAGAGCGCTGAAACTGTGCCTATACGCTCTTAAATGAAAACTCGCTTTTTTGAGGTCTTCAGCTCAGAACGAGAATCTGAGCGCGTTTCTGGCTCGGGAATTGCTTCATATCACTGTACAATGCCTATGTGTTATGTATCAGTCCACAGACTTGTTTGGCCATTGGGAAGTGAATATGAGCTTTGGAAGTGAAGATAAGCACTTTTATAAAAACTTTCTTTTTTTTAGTTTTGCTTTTTAAAAATTATCAATCTATGTGTAACTCAGTGGGGAATTGACAAACGTGGGTGAAATGTCACTATATGACTGAAGTGGAGTGAATTTGCTCCTATCTCTGTAAGGAAGCGAGCTAGAGCGCTGAAACTGTGGCTATACGCTCTTTCATGAAAACACGCTTCTTTGAGGTTCTCAGCTCAGAACGTGAATCTGAGCGCGTTTCTGGCTCGGAAATTGCTTCATATCACTGTACAATTCCTATGTGTTATCTTTTGGTCCAATGTGCTTGTATGGCCATAGGGAAGTGAATTGGAGCTTTGGAAGTGAAGATAAGCACTTTTATTAAAACTTTCTGTTTTTTAATTCTGCTTCTCAAAAATGTTCATTCTCTGTGTAACTCAGCGGAAAATTGACAAACATAAGTGAAAAGTCACTATTTGACTGAATTGGAGTGAATTTGTTGCTATCTCTGTGAGGAAGCAAGCAAGAGCGCTGAAACTGTGCCTATACGCTCTTTCATGAAAACACGCTTTTTTGAGGTCTTCAGCTCAGAACGAGAATCTGAGCGCGTTTCTGGCTCGGGAATTGCTTCATATCACTGTACAATGCCTATGTGTTATCTTTTGGTCCAATGTGCTTATATGGCCATTGGAAAGTGAATAAGAGCTTCGGAAGTGAAAATAGGCACTTTTATAAAAACTTTCTTTTTTTTAGTTTTGCTTCTCAAAAATTTTCAATCTATGTGTAACTCAGTGGGGAATTGACAAACGTGTGTGAAATGTCACTATATGACAAGTGGAGTGAATTTGTTGCTATCTCTGTGAGGAAGCGAGCTAGAGCGCTGAAACTGTGCCCATACGCTCTTTCATGAAAACACGCTGCTCTGAGGTTTTCAGCTCCGAACGTGAATCTGAGCGCGTTTCTGGCTTGGGAATTGCTTCATATCACTGTAGAATGCCTATGTGTTATGAATTGGTCCAATGTGCTTGTATGGCCATTGGAAAGTGAATAAGAGCTTCGGAAGTGAAAATAGGCACTTTTATAAAAACTTTCTTTTTTTTAGTTCTGCTCCTTAAAAATGTTCAATCTATGTGTAACTCAATGGGGAATTGACAAACGTGGGTGAAATGTCACTATATGACTGAAGTGGAGTGAATTTGCTCCTATCTCTGTGAGGAAGCGAGCTAGAGTGCTGAAACTGTGGCTATACGCTCTTTAATGAAAACACGCTTCTTTGAGGTTTTCAGCTCAGAACGTGAATCTGAGCGTGTTTCTGGCTAGGAAATTGGTTCATATCACTGTACAATGCCTATGTGTTATCTTTTGGTCCAATGTGCTTGTATGGCCATTGGGAAGTGAATTTGAGCTTCGGAATTGAAAATAGGCACTTTTATAAAAAGTTTCCTTTTTTTTTAGTTCTGCTTCTGAAAAATGTTTATTTTATGTGTAACTCAGTGGGGAATTGACAAACGTGGGTCAAATGTCACTATATGACTAAAGTGGATTGAATTTGCTCCTATCTCTGTGAGGAAGCGAGCTAGAGTGCTGAAACTGTGGCTATACGCTCTTTCATGAAAACACGCTTCTTTGAGGCTTTCAGCTCAGAACGTGAATCTGAGCGCGTTTTTGGCGAGGAAATTGGTTCCTATCACTGTACAATTTCTACGTGTTATCTTTTGGTCGAATGTGCTTGGATGGCCATTGGAAAGTGAATAAGAGCTTTGGAAGTGAAAATAGGCACTTTTATAAAAACTTTCCTTTTTTTTTAGTTCTGCTTCTGAAAAATGTTTATTTTATGTGTAACTCAATGGGGAATTGACAAACGTGGGTCAAATGTCACTATATGACTGAATTGGAGTGAATTTGTTGCTATGTCTGTGAGGAAGCAAGCTAGAGCGCTGAAACTGTGCCAATACGCTCTTTCATGAAAACTCGCTTCTTTGAGGTTTTCAGCTCAGAACGTGAATATAAGCGCGTTTCTAGCCAGGGAATTGCTTCATATCACTGTACAATTCCTATGTGTTATCTTTTGGTCCAATGTGCTTGTATGGCCATTGGGAAGTGAATTTGAGCTTCAGAATTGAAAATAGGCACTTTTATAAAAACTTTCTTTTTTTTTAGTTCTGCTTCTGAAAAATGTTTATTTTATGTGTAACTCAATGGGGAATTGACAAACGTGGGTCAAATGTCACTATATGACTAAAGTGGAGTGAATTTGCTCCTATCTCTGTAAGGAAGCGAGCTAGAGTGCTGAAACTGTGGCTATACGCTCTTTCATGAAAACACGCTTCTTTGAGGCTTTCAGCTCAGAACGTGAATCTGAGCGCGTTTTTGGCGAGGAAATTGGTTCATATCACTGTACAATTTCTACGTGTTATCTTTTGGTCCAATGTGCTTGTATGGCCATTGGGAAGTGAATATGAGCTTTGGAAGTGAAGATAAGCACTTTTATAAAAACTTTCTTTTTTTACTCCTGCTTTTCAAAAATGTTCATTCTCTGTGTAACTCAGCGGAAAATTGACAAACATAAGTGAAAAGTCACTATTTGACTGATTAGGAGTGAATTTGTTACTATCTCTGTGAGGAAGCAAGCGAGAGCGCTGAAACTGTGCCAATACGCTCTTTCATGAAAACTCGCTTTTTTGAGGATTTCAGCTCAGAACGAGAATCTGAGCGCGTTTCTGGCCAGGGAATTGCTTCATATCACTGTAGAATGCCTATGTGTTATCTTTTGGTCCAATGTGAATGTATGGCCATTGGGAAGTGAATATGAGCTTTTGAAGTGAAGAAAAGCACTTTTATAAAAACTTTCATTTTTTTAGTTCTGCTTCCCAAAAATGTTCATTCTCTGTGTAACTCAGCGGAAAATTGACAAACATAAGTGAAAAGTCACTATTTGACTGAATTGGAGTGAATTTGTTGCTATCTCTGTGAGGAAGCAAGCAAGAGCGCTGAAACTGTGCCTATACGCTCTTTCATGAAAACTCGCTTTTTTGAGGATTTCAGCTCAGAACGAGAATCTGAGCGCGTTTCTGGCTCGGGAATTGCTTCATATCACTGTACAATGCCTATGTGTTATGAATTGGTCCAATGTGCTTATATGGCCATTGGAAAGTGAATATGAGCTTTGGAAGTGAAAATAGGCACTTTTAGAAAAACTTTCTTTTTTTTAGTTCTGCTTCTGAAAAATGTTTATTTTATGTGTAACTCAATGGGGAATTGACAAACGTGGGTGAAATGTCACTATATGACCTAAGTGGAGTGTATTTGCTCCAATCTCTGTGAGGAAGCGAGCTAGAGCGCTGAAACTGTGGCTAAACGCTTTTTCATTAAAACACGCTTCTTTGAGGTTTTCAGCTCAGAACGTGAATCTGAGCGCGTGTCTGGCTAGGAAATTGCTTCATATTACTGTACAATTCCTATGTGTTATGTTTTGGTCCAAAGACTTGTATGGCCATTGGGAAGTGAATATGAGCTTCGGAATTGAAAATAGGCACTTTTATAAAAACTTTCCTTTTTTTTAGTAATGCTTCTGAAAAATGTTTATTTTATGTGTAACTCAATGGGGAATTGACAAACGTGGGTGAAATGTCTCTATATGACTAAAGTGGATTGAATTTGCTCCTATCTCTGTAAGGAAGCGAGCTAGAGCGCTGAAACTGTGGCTATACTCTCTTTCATGAAAACACGCTTCTTTGAGGTTTTCAGCTCAGAACGTGAATCTGAGCGCGTTTCTGGCTAGGAAATTGCTTCATATCACTGTACAATTCCTATGTGTTATCTTTTGGTCCAATGTGCTTGTATGGCCATTGGGAAGTGAACTTGAGCTTCAGAATTGAAAATAGGCACTTGAAACAAAACTTTCCTTTTTTTTTGTTCTGCTTCTGAAAAATGTTTATTTTATGTGTAACTCAATGGGGAATTGACAAACGTGGGTGAAATGTCACTATATGACTGAATTGGAGTGAATTTGTTCCTATCTCTGTAAGGAAGCGAGCTAGAGCGCTGAAACTGTGGCTATACGCTCTTTCATGAAAACACGCTTCTCTAAAGTTTTCAGCTCAGAACGTGAATCTGAGCACGTTTCTGGCTTGGGAAATGCTTCATATCACTGTACAATGCCTATGTGTTATGAATTGGTCCAATGTGCTTGTATGGCCATTGGAAAGTGAATAAGAGCTTCAGAAGTGAAAATAGGCACTTCGAGAAAAACTTTCTTTTTTTTAGGTTTGCTTCTCAAAAATTTTCAATCTATGTGTAACTCAGTGGGGAATTGACAAACGTGGGTGAAATGTCACTATATGACTGAAGTGGAGTGAATTTGCTCCTATCTCTGTAAGGAAGCGAGCTAGAGCGCTGAAACTGTGGCTATACGCTCTTTCATGAAAACACGCTTCTTTGAGGTTTTCAGCTCAGAACGTGAATCTGAGCGCTTTTCTGGCTAGGAAATTGCTTCATATCACTGTACAATTCCTATGTGTTATCTTTTGATCCAATGTGCTTGTATGGCCATTGGGAAGTGAATTTGAGCTTCAGAATTGAAAATAGGCACTTTTATAAAAACTTTCCTTTTTTTTTTAGTTCTGCTTCTGAAAAATGTTTATTTTATGTGTAACTCAATGGGGAATTGACAAACGTGGGTGAAATGTCACTTTATGACTAAAGTGGATTGAATTTGCTCCTATCTCTGTGAGGAAGCGAGCTAGAGCGCTGAAACTGTGGCTATACGCTCTTTCATGAAAACCTCAAAGAAGCGTGTTTTCAGCTCAGAACGGGAATCTTAGCGCGTTTCTGGCTAGGAAATTGCTTCATATCACTGTACAATTCCTATGTGTTATCTTTTGTTCCAATGTGCTAGTATGGCCATTGGGAAGTGAATTTGAGCTTAAGAATTGAAAATAGGCACTTATATAAAAACTTTCCTTTTTTTAGTTCTGCTTCTGAAAAATGTTTATTTTATGTGTAACTCAATGGGGAATTGACAAACGTGGGTGAAATGTCACTATATGACTGAATTGGAGTGAATTTGTTGCTATCTCTGTGAGGAAGCGAGCTAGAGCGCTGAAACTGTGGCTATACGCTCTTTCATGAAAACACGCTGCTCTGAGGTTTTCAGCTCAGAACATGAATCTGAGCGCGTTTCTGGCTTGGGAATTGCTTCATATCACTGTACAATGCCTATGTGTTATGAACTGGTCCAATGTTCTTGTATGGCCATTGGAAAGTGAATAAGAGCTTCGGAAGTGAAAATAGGCACTTTTATAAAAACTTTTTTTTTTTTAGTATTGCTTCTTAAAAATTTTCAATCTATGTGTTACTCAGTGGGGAATTGACAAACGTGGGTGAAATGTCACTATATGACTGAAGTGGAGTGAATTTGCTCCTATCTCTGTAAGGAAGCGAGCTAGAGCGCTGAAACTGTAGCTATACGCTCTTTCATGAAAACATGCTTCTTTGAGGTTTTCAGCTCAGAACGTGAATCTGAGCGCGTGTCTGGCTAGGAAATTGCTTCATATCACTGTACAATTCCTATGTGTTATCTTTTGGTCCAATGTGCTTGTATGGCCATTGGGAAGTGAACTTGAGCTTCAGAATTGAAAATAGGCACTTGAAACAAAACTTTCCTTTTTTTTAGTTCTGCTTCTGAAAAATGTTTATTTTATGAGTAACTCAATGGGGAATTGACAAACGTGGGTGAAATGTCACTTTCTGACTGAAGTGGAATGAATTTGTTCCTATCTCTGTAAGGAAGCGAGCGAGAGCGCTGAAACTGTGGCTATACGCTCTTTCATGAAAACACGCTGCTCTGAGGTTTTCAGCTCAGAACGTGAATCTGAGCGCGTTTCTGGCTTGGGAATTGCTTCAAATCACTGTCCAATGCCTATGTGTTATGAATTGGTCCAATGTGCTTGTATGGCCATTGGAAAGTGAATAAGAGCTTCGGAAGTGAAAATAGGCACTTTTATAAAAACTTTCTTTTTTTTAATTCTGCTTTTAAAAATGTTCATTCTCTCTGTAACTCAGCGGAAAATTGACAAACATAAGTGAAAAGTCACTATTTGACTGAATTGGAGTGAATTTGGTCCTATCTCTGTGAGGAAGCAAGCTAGAGCGCTGAAACTGTGCCGATTCGCTCTTTCATGAAAACTCGCTTTTTTGAGTTCTTCAGCTCAGAACGAGAGTCTGAGCGTGTTTCTGGCTAGGGAATTGCTTCATATCACTGTACAATTCCTATGTGTTATCTTTTGGTCCAATGTGCTTGTATGGCCATTGGAAAGTGAATAAGAGCTTCGGAAGTGAAAATAGGCACTTTTATAAAAACTTTTTTTTTTTTAGCATTGCTTCTTAAAAATTTTCAATCTATGTGTAACTCAGTGGGGAATTGACAAACGTGGGTGAAATGTCACTATATGACTCAAGTGGAGTGAATTTGCTCCTATCTCTGTAAGGAAGCGAGCTAGAGCGCTGAAACTGTGGCTATACGCTCTTTCATGAAAACACGCTTCTTCGAGGTTTTCAGCTCAGAACGTGAATCCCAGCGCGTTTCTGGCTTGGGAATTGCTTCATATCACTGTACAATTCCTATGTGTTATCTTTTGGTCCAATGTGCTTGTATGGCCATTGGGAAGTGAATTTTAGCTTCAGAATTGAAAATAAGCACTTTTATAAAAACTTTTTTTTTTTTAGTATTGCATCTTAAAAATTTTCAATCTATGTGTAACTCAGTGGGGAATTGACAAACGTGGGTGAAATGTCACTATATGACTGAAGTGGAGTGAATTTGTTGCTATCTCTGTGAGGAAGCGAGCTAGAGCGCTGAAACTGTGGCTATACGCTCTTTCATGAAAACACGCTGCTCTGAGGTTTTCAGCTCAGAACATGAATCTGAGCGCGTTTCTGGCTTGGGAATTGCTTCATATCACTGTACAATGCCTATGTGTTATGAATTGGTCCAATGTGCTTGTATGGCCATTGGAAAGTGAATAAGAGCTTCGAAAGTGAAAATAGGCACTTTTATAAAAACTTTTTTTTTTTTAGTATTGCTTCTTAAAAATTTTCAATCTATGTGTAACTCAATGGGGAATTGACAAACGTGGGTGAAATGTCACTATATGACTGAATTGGAGTGAATTTGTTGCTATCTCTGTGAGGAAGCGAGCTAGAGCGCTGAAACTGTGGCTATACGCTCTTTCATGAAAACACGCTTCTTTGAGGTTTTCAGCTCAGAACGTGAATCTCAGCGCGATTCTGGCTTGGGAATTGCTTCATATCACTGTACAATTCCTATGTGTTATCTTTTGGTCCAATGTGCTTGTATGGCCATTGGGAAGTGAATTTGAGCTTCAGAATTGAAAATAAGCACTTTTATAAAAACTTTCCTTTTTTTAGTTCTGCTTCTGAAAAATGTTTATTTTATGTGTAACTCAATTGGGAATTGACAAACGTGGGTGAAATGTCACTATATGACTGAATTCGAGTGAATTTGTTGCTATCTCTGTGAGGAAGCGAGCTAGAGCGCTGAAACTGTGCCTATACGCTCTTTCATGAAAACTTCGTTTTTTGAGTTCTTCAGCTCAGAACGAGAGTCTGAGCGTGTTTCTGGCTAGGGAATTGCTTCATATCACTGTACAATGCCTATGTGTTATGAATTGGTCCAATGTGCTTGTATGGCCATTGGGAAGTGAATTTGAGCTTCAGAATTGAAAATAAGCACTTTTATAAAAACTCTCCTTTTTTAGTTCTGCTTCTGAAAAATGTTTATTTTATGTGTAACTCAATGGGGAATTGACAAACGTGGATGAAATGTGACTATATGACTGGAGTGGAGTGAATTTGTTCCTATCTCTGTAAGGAAGCGAGCTAGAGCGCTGAAACTGTGGCTATACGCTCCCTCATGAAAACACGCTGCTCTGAGGTTTTCAGCTCAGAACGTGAATCTGAGCGTGTTTCTGGCTAGGGAATTGCTTCATATCACTGTACAATGCCTATGTGTTATGAATTGGTCCAATGTGCTTGTATGGCCATTGGGAAGTGAATTTGAGCTTCAGAATTGAAAATAAGCACTTTTATAAAAACTCTCCTTTTTTAGTTCTGCTTCTGAAAAATGTTTATTTTATGTGTAACTCAATGGGGAATTGACAAACGTGGGTGAAATGTCACTATATGACTGAATTGGAGTGAATTTGTTGCTATCTCTGTGAGGAAGCGAGCTAGAGCGCTGAAACTGTGGCTATACGCTCTTTCATGAAAACACGCTGCTCTGAGGTTTTCAGCTCAGAACATGAATCTGAGCGTGTTTCTGGCTAGGGAATTGCTTCATATCACTGTACAATGCCTATGTGTTATGAATTGGTCCAATGTGCTTGTATGGCCATTGGGAAGTGAATTTGAGCTTCAGAATTGAAAATAAGCACTTTTATGAAAACTTTTTTTTTTTTAGTATTGCATCTTAAAAATTTTCAATCTATGTGTAACTCAGTGGGGAATTGACAAACGTGGGTGAAATGTCAGTATATGACTGAAGTGGAGTGAATTAGTTGCTATCTCTGTGAGGAAGCGAGCTAGAGCGCTGAAACTGTGGCTATACGCTCTTTCATGAAAACACGCTTCTTTGAGGTTTTCAGCTCAGAACGTGAATCTGAGCGCGTGTCTGGCTCGGAAATTGCTTCATATCACTGTACAATTCCTATGTGTTATCTTTTGGTCCAATGTGCTTGTATGGCCATTGGGAAGTGAACTTGAGCTTCAGAATTGAAAATAGGCACTTGAAACAAAACTTTCCTTTTTTTTAGTTCTGCTTCTGAAAAATGTTTATTTTATGTGTAACTCAATGGGGAATTGACAAACGTGGGTGAAATGTCACTATATGACTGAAGTGGAGTGAATTTGTTCCAATCTCTGTAAGGAAGCGAGCTTGAGGGCTGAAACTGTGCCTATACGCTCTTTCATGAAAACTCGCTTTTTTGAGTTCTTCAGCTCAGAACGAGAGTCTGAGCGTGTTTCTGGCTAGGGAATTGCTTCATATCACTGTACAATGCCTATGTGTTATGAATTGGTCCAATGTGCTTGTATGGCCATTGGGAAGTGAATTTGAGCTTCAGAATTGAAAATAAGCACTTTTATAAAAACTTTCCTTTTTTTAGTTCTGCTTCTGAAAAATGTTTATTTTATGTGTAACTCAATGGGGAATTGACAAACGTCGGTGAAATGTCACTATATGACTGAATTGGAGTGAATTTGTTGCTATCTCCGTGAGGAAGCGAGCTAGAGCGCTGAAACTGTGGCGATACGCTCTTTCATGAAAACACGCTGCTCTGAGGTTTTCAGCTCAGAACATGAATCTGAGCGCGTTTCTGGCTTGGGAACTGCTTCATATCACTGTACAATGCCTATGTGTTATGAATTGGTCCAATGTGCTTGTATAACCATTGGAAAGTGAATAAGAGCTTCGGAAATGAAAATAGGCACTTTTATAAAAACTTTTTTTTTTTTAGTATTGCTTCTTAAAAGTTTTCTATCTATGTGTAACTCAGTGGGGAATTGACAAATGTGGGTGAAATGTCACTATATGACTGAAGTGGAGTGAATTTGCTCCTATCTCTGTAAGGAAGCGAGCTAGAGCGCTGAAACTGTGGCTATACGCTCTTTCATGAAAACACGCTTCTTTGAGGTTTTCAGCTCAGAACGTGAATCTCAGCGCGTTTCTGGCTTGGGAATTGCTTCATATCACTGTACAATTCCTATGTGTTATCTTTTGGTCCAATGTGCTTGTATGGCCATTGGGAAGTGAATTTGAGCTTCAGAATTGAAAATAGGCACTTTTATAAAAACTTTCCTTTTTTTAGTTCTGATTCTGAAAAATGTTTATTTTATGTGTAACTCAATGGGGGATTGACAAACGTGGGTGAAATGTCACTATATGACTGAATTGGAGTGAATTTGTTGCTATCTCTGTGAGGAAGCGAGCTAGAGCGCTGAAACTGTGGCTATACGCTCTTTCATGAAAACACGCTGCTCTGAGGTTTTCAGCTCAGAACGTGAATCTGAGCGCGTTTCTGGCTTGGGAATTGCTTCATATCACTGTACAATGCCTATGTGTTATGAATTGGTCCAATGTGCTTGTATGGCCATTGGAAAGTGAATAAGAGCTTCGGAAGTGAAAATAGGCACTTTTATAAAAACTTTTTTTTTTTAGTATTGCTTCTTAAAAATTTTCAATCTATGTGTAACTCAGTGGGGAATTGACAAACGTGGGTGAAATGTCACTATATGACTGAAGTGGAGTGAATTTGTTCCTATCTCTGTAAGGAAGCGAGCTAGAGCGCTGAAACTGTGGCTATACGCTCTTTCATGAAAACACGCTGCTCTGAGGTTTTCAGCTCAGAACGTGAATCTGAGGGCGTTTCTGGCTTGGGAATTGCTTCAAATCACTGTCCAATGCCTATGTGTTATGAATTGGTCCAATGTGCTTGTATGGCCATTGGAAAGTGAATAAGAGCTTCGGAAGTGAAAATAGGCACTTTTATAAAAACTTTCTTTTTTTTAATTCTGCTTTTCAAAAATGTTCATTCTCTCTGTAACTCAGCGGAAAATTGACAAACATTAGTGAAAAGTCACTATTTGACTGAATTGGAGTGAATTTGTTACTATCTCTGTGAGGAAGCAAGCTAGAGCGCTGAAACTGTGCCTATACGCTTTTTCATGAAAACTCGCTTTTTTGAGTTCTTCAGCTCAGAACGAGAGTCTGAGCGTGTTTCTGGCTAGGGAATTGCTTCATATCACTGTACAATTCCTATGTGTTATCTTTTTGTCCAATGTGCTTGTATGGCCATTGGGAAGTGAATTTGAGCTTCAGAATTGAAAACAGGCACTTTTATAAAAACTTTCCTTTTTTTAGTTCTGCTTCTGAAAAATGTTTATTTTATGTGTAACTCAATGGGGAATTGACAAACGTGGGTGAAATGTCACTATATGACTGAATTCGAGTGAATTTGTTGCTATCTCTGTGAGGAAGCGAGCTAGAGCGCTGAAACTGTGGCTATACGCTCTTTCATGAAAACTTCGTTTTTTGAGTTCTTCAGCTCAGAACGAGAGTCTGAGCGTGTTTCTGGCTAGGGAATTGCTTCATATCACTGTACAATGCCTATGTGTTATGAATTGGTCCAATGTGCTTGTATGGCCATTGGGAAGTGAATTTAAGCTTCAGAATTGAAAATAAGCACTTTTATAAAAACTTTCTTTTTTTTAGTTTTGCTTCTTAAAAATTTTCAATCTATGTGTAACTCAGTGGGGAACTGACAAACGTGGGTGAAATGTCACTATATGACTGAAGTGGAGTGAATTTGCTCCTATCTCTGTAAGGAAGCGAGCTAGAGCGCTGAAACTGTGGCTATACGCTCTTTCATGAAAACAAGCTTCTTTGAGGTTTTCAGCTCAGAACGTGAATCTGAGCGCGTGTCTGGCTAGGAAATTGCTTCATATCACTGTACAATTCCTATGTGTTATCTTTTTGTCCAATGTGCTTGTATGGCCATTGGGAAGTGAATTTGAGCTTCGGAAGTGAAAATAGGCACTTTTATGAAAACTTTCTTTTTTTTAGTTTTGCTTCTTAAAAATTTTCAATCTATGTGTAACTCAGTGGGGAATTGACAAACGTGGGTGAAATGTCACTATATGACTGAAGTGGAGTGAATTTGCTCCTATCTCTGTAAGGAAGCGAGCTAGAGCGCTGAAACTGTGGCTATACGCTCTTTCATGAAAACACGCTTCTTTGAGGTTTTCAGCTCAGAACGTGAATCTGAGCGAGTGTCTGGCTAGGAAATTGCTTCAGATCACTGTACAATTCCTATGTGTTATTTATTGGTCCAATGTGCTTGTATGGCCATTGGGAAGTGAATTTGAGCTTCAGAATTGAAAATAGGCACTTTTATAAAAACTTTCTTTTTTTTAGTTCTGCTTCTGAAAAATGTTTATTTTATGTGTAACTCAATGGGGAATTGACAAACGTGGGTGAAATGTCACTATATGACTGAATTGGAGTGAATTTGCTCATATCTCTGTAAGGAAGCGAGATAGAGCGCTGAAACTGTGGCTATACGCTCTTTCATGAAAACACGCTTCTTTGAGGTTTTCAGCTCAGAACGTGAATCTCAGCGCGTTTCTGGCTTGGGAATTGCTTCATATCACTGTACAATTCCTTTGTGTTATCTTTTGGTCCAATGTGCTTGTATGGCCATTGGGAAGTGAATTTGAGCTTCAGAATTGAAAATAAGCACTTTTATAAAAACTTTCCTTTTTTTAGTTCTGCTTCTGAAAAATGTTTATTTTATGTGTAACTCAATGGGGAATCGACAAACGTGGGTGAAATGTCACTATATGACTGAATTGGAGTGAATTTGTTGCTATCTCTGTGAGGAAGCGAGCTAGAGCGCTGAAACTGTGGCTATACGCTCTTTCATGAAAACACGCTGCTCTGAGGTTTTCAGCTCAGAACGTGAATCTGAGCGCGTGTCTGGCTTGGGAATTGCTTCAAATCACTGTCCAATGCCTATGTGTTATGAATTGGTCCAATGTGCTTGTATGGCCTTTGGAAAGTGAATAAGAGCTTCGGAAGTGAAAATAGGCACTTTTATAAAAACTTTCTTTTTTTTAATTCTGCTTTTCAAAAATGTTCATTCTCTCTGTAACTCAGCGGAAAATTGACAAACATTAGTGAAAAGTCACTATTTGACTGAATTGGAGTGAATTTGTTACTATCTCTGTGAGGAAGCAAGCTAGAGCGCTGAAACTGTGCCTATACGCTTTTTCATGAAAACTCGCTTTTTTGAGTTCTTCAGCTCAGAACGGGAGTCTGAGCGTGTTTCTGGCTAGGGAATTGCTTCATATCACTGTACAATTCCTATGTGTTATCTTTTGGTCCAATGTGCTTGTATGGCCATTGGGAAGTGAATTTGAGCTTCAGAATTGAAAACAGGCACTTTTATAAAAACTTTCCTTTTTTTAGTTCTGCTTCTGAAAAATGTTTATTTTATGTGTAACTCAATGGGGAATTGACAAACGTGGGTGAAATGTCACTATATGACTGAATTCGAGTGAATTTGTTGCTATCTCTGTGAGGAAGCGAGCTAGAGCGCTGAAACTGTGCCTATACGCTCTTTCATGAAAACTTCGTTTTTTGAGTTCTTCAGCTCAGATCGAGAGTCTGAGCGTGTTTCTGGTTAGGGAATTGCTTCATATCACTGTACAATGCCTATGTGTTATGAATTGGTCCAATGTGCTTGTATGGCCATTGGGAAGTGAATTTGAGCTTCAGAATTGAAAATAAGCACTTTTATAAAAACTTTCTTTTTTTTAGTTTTGCTTCTTAAAAATTTTCAATCTATGTGTAACTCAGTGGGGAACTGACAAACGTGGGTGAAATGTCACTATATGACTGAAGTGGAGTGAATTTGCTCCTATCTCTGAAAGGAAGCGAGCTAGAGCGCTGAAACTGTGGCTATACGCTCTTTCATGAAAACAAGCTTCTTTGAGGTTTTCAGCTCAGAACGTGAATCTGAGCGCGTGTCTGGCTAGGAAATTGCTTCATATCACTGTACAATTCCTATGTGTTATCTTTTTGTCCAATGTGCTTGTATGGCCATTGGGAAGTGAATTTGAGCTTCGGAAGTGAAAATAGGCACTTTTATGAAAACTTTCTTTTTTTTAGTTTTGCTTCTTAAAAATTTTCAATCTATGTGTAACTCAGTGGGGAATTGACAAACGTGGGTGAAATGTCACTATATGACTGAAGTGGAGTGAATTTGCTCCTATCTCTGTAAGGAAGCGAGCTAGAGCGCTGAAACTGTGGCTATACGCTCTTTCATGAAAACACGCTTCTTTGAGGTTTTCAGCTCAGAATGTGAATCTGAGCGAGTGTCTGGCTAGGAAATTGCTTCAGATCACTGTACAATTCCTATGTGTTATTTATTGGTCCAATGTGCTTGTATGGCCATTGGGAAGTGAATTTGAGCTTCAGAATTGAAAATAGGCACTTTTATAAAAACTTTCTTTTTTTTAGTTCTGCTTCTGAAAAATGTTTATTTTATGTGTAACTCAATGGGGAATTGACAAACGTGGGTGAAATGTCACTATATGACTGAATTGGAGTGAATTTGCTCATATCTCTGTAAGGAAGCCAGATAGAGCGCTGAAACTGTGGCTATACGCTCTTTCATGAAAACACGCTGCTCTGAGGTTTTCAGCTCAGAACGTGAATCTGAGCACGTTTCTGGCTTGGGAATTGCTTCATATCACTGTACAATTCCTATGTGTTATCTTTTGGTCCAATGTGCTTGTATGGCCATTGGAAAGTGAATAAGAGCTTCGGAAGTGAAAATAGGCACTTTTATAAAAACTTTCTTTTTTTTAGTTTTGCTTCTTAAAAATTTTCAATCTATGTGTAACTCAGTGGGGAATTGACAAACGTGGGTGAAATGTCACTATATGACTTAATTGGAGTGAATTTGCTCCTATCTCTGGAAGGAAGCGAGCTAGAGCGCTGAAACTGTGGCTATACGCTCTTTCATGAAAACACGCTGCTCTGAGGTTTTCAGCTCAGAACATGAATCTGAGCGCGTTTCTGGCTTGGGAATTGCTTCATATCACTGTACAATGCCTATGTGTTATGAATTGGTCCAATGTGCTTGTATGGCCATTGGAAAGTGAATAAGAGCTTCTGAAGTGAAAATAGGCACTTTTATAAAAACTTTTTTTTTTTTTAGTATTGCTTCTTAAAAATTTTCAATCTATGTGTAACTCAGTGGGGAATTGACAAACGTGGGTGAAATGTCACTATATGACTGAAGTGGAGTGAATTTGCTCCTATCTCTGTAAGGAGCGAGCTAGAGCGCTGAAACTGTGGCTATCTGCTCTTTCATGAAAACACGCTTCTTTGAGGTTTTCAGCTCAGAACGTGAATCTGAGCGCGTGTCTGGCTAGGAAATTGCTTCATATCACTGTCCAATTCCTATGTGTTATCTTTTGGTCCAATGTGCTTGTATGGCCATTGGGAAGTGAACTTGAGCTTCAGAATTGAAAATAGGCACTTGAAACAAAACTTTCCTTTTTTTTAGTTCTGCTTCTGAAAAATGTTTATTTTATGTGTAACTCAATGGGGAATTGACAAACGTGGGTGAAATGTCACTATATGACTGAAGTGGAGTGAATTTGTTCCAATCTCTGTAAGGAAGCAAGCTAGAGCGCTGAAACTGTGCCTATACGCTCTTTCATGAAAACTCGCTTTTTTGAGTTCTTCAGCTCAGAACGAGAGTCTGAGCGTGTTTCTGGCTAGGGAATTGCTTCATATCACTGTACAATGCCTATGTGTTATGAATTGGTCCAATGTGCTTGTATGGCCATTGGGAAGTGAATTTGAGCTTCAGATTTGAAAATAAGCACTTTTATAAAAACTGTTTTTTTTTTAGTATTGCATCTTAAAAATTTTCAATCTATGTGTAACTCAGTGGGGAATTGACAAACGTGGGTGAAATCTCACTATATGACTGAAGTGGAGTGAATTTGCTCCTATCTCTGTAAGGAAGCGAGCTAGAGCGCTGAAACTGTGGCTATACGCTCTTTCATGAAAACACGCTGCTCTGAGGTTTTCAGCTCAGAACATGAATCTGAGCGCGTTTCTGGCTTGGGAATTGCTTCATATCACTGTACAATGCCTATGTGTTATGAATTGGTCCAATGTGCTTGTATGGCCATTGGAAAGTGAATAAGAGCTTCGGAAGTGAAAATAGGCACTTTTATAAAAACTTTCTTTTTTTTAATTCTGCTTTTCAGAAATGTTCATTCTCTCTGTAACTCAGCTGAAAATTGACAAACATAAGTGAAAAGTCACTATTTGACTGAATTGGAGTGAATTTGTTACTATCTCTGTGAGGAAGCAAGCTAGAGCGCTGAAACTGTGCCTATATGCTCTTTCATGAAAACTCGCTTTTTTGAGTTCTTCAGCTCAGAACGAGAGTCTGAGCGTGTTTCTGGCTAGGGAATTGCTTCATATCACTGTACAATGCCTATGTGTTATGAATTGGTCCAATGTGCTTGTATGGCCATTGGGAAGTGAATTTGAGCTTCAGAATTGAAAATAAGCACTTTTATAAAAACTTTCCTTTTTTTAGTTCTGCTTCTGAAAAATGTTTATTTTATGTGTAACTCAATGGGGAATTGACAAACGTCGGTGAAATGTCACTATATGACTGAATTGGAGTGAATTTGTTGCTATCTCCGTGAGGAAGCGAGCTAGAGCGCTGAAACTGTGGCGATACGCTCTTTCATGAAAACATGCTGCTCTGAGGTTTTCAGCTCAGAACATGAATCTGAGCGCGTTTCTGGCTTGGGAATTGCTTCATATCACTGTACAATGCCTATGTGTTATGAATTGGTCCAATGTGCTTGTATAACCATTGGAAAGTGAATAAGAGCTTCGGAAATGAAAATAGGCACTTTTATAAAAACTTTTTTTTTTTTAGTATTGCTTCTTAAAAATTTTCTATCTATGTGTAACTCAGTGGGGAATTGACAAACGTGGGTGAAATGTCACTATATGACTGAAGTGGAGTGAATTTGCTCCTATCTCTGTAAGGAAGCGAGCTAGAGCGCTGAAACTGTGGCTATACGCTCTTTCATGAAAACACGCTTCTTTGAGGTTTTCAGCTCAGAACGTGAATCTCAGCGCGTTTCTGGCTTGGGAATTGCTTCATATCACTGTACAATTCCTATGTGTTATCTTTTGGTCCAATGTGCTTGTATGGCCATTGGGAAGTGAATTTGAGCTTCAGAATTGAAAATAGGCACTTTTATAAAAACTTTCCTTTTTTTAGTTCTGCTTCTGAAAAATGTTTATTTTATGTGTAACTCAATGGGGAATTGACAAACGTGGGTGAAATGTCACTATATGACTGAATTGGAGTGAATTTGTTGCTATCTCCGTGAGGAAGCGAGCTAGAGCGCTGAAACTGTGGCAATACGCTCTTTCATGAAAACACGCTGCTCTGAGGTTTTCAGCTCAGAACGTGAATCTGAGCGCGTTTCTGGCTTGGGAATTGCTTCATATCACTGTACAATGCCTATGTGTTATGAATTGGTCCAATGTGCTTGTATGGCCATTGGAAAGTGAATAAGAGCTTCGGAAGTGAAAATAGGCACTTTGATAAAAACTTTTTTTTTTTAGTATTGCTTCTTAAAAATTTTCAATCTATGTGTAACTCAGTGGGGAATTGACAAACGTGGGTGAAATGTCACTATATGACTGAAGTGGAGTGAATTTGTTCCTATCTCTGTAAGGAAGCGAGCTAGAGCGCTGAAACTGTGGCTATACGCTCTTTCATGAAAACACGCTGCTCTGAGGTTTTCAGCTCAGAACATGAATCTGAGCGCGTTTCTGGCTTGGGAATTGCTTCAAATCACTGTCCAATGCCTATGTGTTATGAATTGGTCCAATATGCTTGTATGGCCATTGGAAAGTGAATAAGAGCTTCGGAAGTGAAAATAGGCACTTTTATAAAAACTTTTTTTTTTTTAGTATTGCATCTTAAAAATTTTCAATCTATGTGTAACTCAGTGGGGAATTGACAAACGTGGGTGAAATGTCACTATATGACTGAAGTGGAGTGAATTTGCTCCTATCTCTGTAAGGAAGCGAGCTAGAGCGCTGAAACTGTGGCTATTCGCTCTTTCATGAAAACACGCTTCTTTGAGGTTTTCAGCTCAGAACGTGAATCTCAGCGCGTTTCTGGCTTGGGAATTGCTTCATATCACTGTACAATTCCTATGTGTTATCTTTTGGTCCAATGTGCTTGTATGGCCATTGGGAAGTGAATTTGAGCTTCAGAATTGAAAATAAGCACTTTTATAAAAACTTTCCTTTTTTTAGTTCTGCTTCTGAAAAATGTTTATTTTATGTGTAACTCAATGGGGAATTGACAAACGTGGGTGAAATGTCACTATATGACTGAAGTGGAGTGAATTTGTTGCTATCTCCGTGAGGAAGCGAGCTAGAGCGCTGAAACTGTGCCTATACGCTCTTTCATGAAAACTCGCTTTTTTGAGTTCTTCAGCTCAGAACGAGAGTCTGAGCGTGTTTCTGGCTAGGGAATTGCTTCATATCACTGTACAATGCCTATGTGTTATGAATTGGTCCAATGTGCTTGTATGGCCATTGGGAAGTGAATTTGAGTTTCAGAATTGAAAATAAGCACTTTTATAAAAACTTTCTTTTTTTTAATTCTGCTTTTCAAAAATGTTCATTCTCTCTGTAACTCAGCGGAAAATTGACAAACATAAGTGAAAAGTCACTATTTGACTGAATTGGAGTGAATTTGTTACTATCTCTGTGAGGAAGCAAGCTAGAGCGCTGAAACTGTGCCTATACGCTCTTTCATGAAAACTCGCCTTTTTGAGTTCTTCAGCTCAGAACGAGAGTCTGAGTGTGTTTCTGGCGAGGGAATTGCTTCATATCACTGTACAATTCCTATGTGTTATCTTTTGGTCCAATGTGCTTGTATGGCCATTGGGAAGTGAACTTGAGCTTCAGAATTGAAAATAGGCACTTGAAACAAAACTTTCCTTTTTTTTTGTTCTGCTTCTGAAAAATGTTTATTTTATGTTTAACTCAATGGGGAATTGACAAACGTGGGTGAAATGTCACTATATGACTGAAGTGGAGTGAATTTGCTCCTATCTCTGTAAGGAAGCGAGCTAGAGCGCTGAAACTGTGGCTATACGCTCTTTCATGAAAACACGCTTCTTTGAGGTTTTCAGCTCAGAACGTGAATCTCAGCGCGTTTCTGGCTTGGGAATTGCTTCATATCACTGTACAATTCCTATGTGTTATCTTTTGGTCCAATGTGCTTGTTTGGCCATTGGGAAGTGAATTTGAGCTTCAGAATTGAAAATAAGCACTTTTATAAAAACTTTCCTTTTTTTAGTTCTGCTTCTAAAAAATGTTTATTTTATGTGTAACTCAATGGGGAATTGAAAAACGTGGGTGAAATGTCACTATATGACTGAATTGGAGTGAATTTGTTGCTATCTCTGTGAGGAAGCGAGCTAGAGCGCTGAAACTGTGCCGATACGCTCTTTCATGAAAACTCACTTTTTTGAGTTCTTCAGCTCAGAAAGAGAGTCTGAGCGTGTTTCTGGCTAGGGAATTGCTTCATATCACTGTACAATGCCTATGTGTTATGAATTGGTCCAATGTGCTTGTATGGCCATTGGGAAGTGAATTTGAGCTTCAGAATTGAAAATAAGCACTTTTATAAAAACTTTTTTTTTTTAGTATTGCATCTTAAAAATTTTCAATCTATGTGTAACTCAGTGGGGAATTGACAAACGTGGGTGAAATGTCACTATATGACTGAAGTGGAGTGAATTTGTTGCTATCTCTGTAAGGAAGCGAGCTAGAGCGCTGAAACTGTGGCTATACGCTCTTTCATGAAAACACGCTTCTTTGAGGTTTTCAGCTCAGAACGTGAATCTGAGCGCGTGTCTGGCTAGGAAATTGCTTCATATCACTGTACAATTCCTATGTGTTATCTTTTGGTCCAATGTGCTTGTATGGCCATTGGGAAGTGAACTTGAGCTTCAGAATTGAAAATAGGCACTTGAAACAAAACTTTCCTTTTTTTTAGTTCTGCTTCTGAAAAATGTTTATTTTATGTGTAACTCAATGGGGAATTGACAAACGTGGGTGAAATGTCACTATATGACTGAAGTGGAGTGAATTTGTTCCTATCTCTGTAAGGAAGCGAGCTAGAGCGCTGAAACTGTGGCTATACGCTCTTTCATGAAAACACGCTTCTTTGAGGTTTTCAGCTCAGAACGTGAATCTGAGCGCGTTTCTGGCTTGGGAATTGCTTCAAATCACTGTCCAATGCCTATGTGTTATGAATTGGTCCAATGTGCTTGTATGGCCATTGGAAAGTGAATCAGAGCTTCGGAAGTGAAAATAGGCACTTTTATAAAAACTTTCTTTTTTTTAATTCTGCTTTTCAAAAATGTTCATTCTCTCTGTAACTCAGCGGAAAATTGACAAACATAAGTGAAAAGTCACTATTTGACTGAATTGGAGTGAATTTGCTCCTATCTCTGTGAGGAAGCGAGCTAGAGCGCTGAAACTGTGGCTATACGCTCTTTCATGAAAACTTCGTTTTTTGAGTTCTTCAGCTCAGAACGAGAGTCTGAGCGTGTTTCTGGCTAGGGAATTGCTTCATATCACTGTACAATGCCTATGTGTTATGAATTGGTCCAATGTGCTTGTATGGCCATTGGGAAGTGAATTTGAGCTTCAGAATTGAAAATAAGCACTTTTATAAAAACTTTACTTTTTTTAGTTCTGCTTCTGAAAAATGTTTATTTTATGTGTAACTCAATGGATAATTGACAAACGTGGGTGAAATGTCACTATATGACTGAATTGGAGTGAATTTGTTGCTATCTCTGTGAGGAAGCGAGCTAGAGCGCTGAAACTGTGGCTATACGCTCTTTCATGAAAACTCGCTGCTCTGAGGTTTTCAGCTCAGAACATGAATCTGAGCGCGTTTCTGGCTTGGGAATTGCTTCATATCACTGTACAATACCTATGTGTTATGAATTGGTCCAATGTGCTTGTATGGCCATTGGAAAGTGAATAAGAGCTTCGGAAGTGAAAATAGGCACTTTTATAAAAACTTTTTTTTTTTTAGTATTGCATCTTAAAAATTTTCAATCTATGTGTAACTCAGTGGGGAATTGACAAACATGGGTGAAATGTCACTATATGACTGAAGTGGAGTGAATTTGCTCCTATCTCTGTAAGGAAGCGAGCTAGAGCGCTGAAACTGTGGATATACGCTCTTTCATGAAAACACGCTTCTTTGAGGTTTTCAGCTCAGAACGTGAATCTGAGCGCGTGTCTGGCTAGGAAATTGCTTTATATCACTGTCCAATTCCTTTGTGTTATCTTTTGGTCCAATGTGCTTGTATGGCCATTGGGAAGTGAACTTGAGCTACAGAATTGAAAATAGGCACTTGAAACAAAACTTTCCTTTTTTTTAGTTCTGCTTCTGAAAAATGTTTATTTTATGTGTAACTCAATGGGGAATTGACAAACGTGGGTGAAATGTCACTATATGACTGAATTGGAGTGAATTTGTTGCTATCTCTGTAAGGAAGCGAGCTAGAGCGCTGAAACTGTGGCTATACGCTCTTTCATGAAAACACGCTTCTTTGAGGTTTTCAGCTCAGAACGTGAATCTGAGCGCGTTTCTGGCTTGGGAATTGCTTCAAATCACTGTCCAATGCCTATGTGTTATGAATTGGTCCAATGTGCTTGTATGGCCATTGGAAAGTGAATCAGAGCTTCGGAAGTGAAAATAGGCACTTTTATAAAAACTTTCTTTTTTTTAATTCTGCTTTTCAAAAATGTTAATTCTCTCTGTAACTCAGCGGAAAATTGACAAACATAAGTGAAAAGTCACTATTTGACTGAATTGGAGTGAATTTGTTACTATCTCTGTGAGGAAGCGAGCTAGAGCGCTGAAACTGTGCCTATACGCTCTTTCATGAAAACTTCGTTTTTTGAGTTCTTCAGCTCAGAACGAGAGTCTGAGCGTGTTTCTGGCTAGGGAATTGCTTCATATCACTGTACAATGCCTATGTGTTATGAATTGGTCCAATGTGCTTGTATGGCCATTGGGAAGTGAATTTGAGCTTCAGAATTGAAAATAAGCACTTTTATAAAAACTTTACTTTTTTTAGTTCTGCTTCTGAAAAATGTTTATTTTATGTGTAACTCAATGGATAATTGACAAACGTGGGTGAAATGTCACTATATGACTGAATTGGAGTGAATTTGTTGCTATCTCTGTGAGGAAGCGAGCTAGAGCGCTGAAACTGTGGCTATACGCTCTTTCATGAAAACACGCTGCTCTGAGGTTTTCAGCTCAGAACATGAATCTGAGCGCGTTTCTGGCTTGGGAATTGCTTCATATCACTGTACAATACCTATGTGTTATGAATTGGTCCAATGTGCTTGTATGGCCATTGGAAAGTGAATAAGAGCTTCGGAAGTGAAAATAGGCACTTTTATAAAAACTTTTTTTTTTTTAGTATTGCATCTTAAAAATTTTCAATCTATGTGTAACTCAGTGGGGAATTGACAAACATGGGTGAAATGTCACTATATGACTGAAGTGGAGTGAATTTGCTCCTATCTCTGTAAGGAAGCGAGCTAGAGCGCTGAAACTGTGGATATACGCTCTTTCATGAAAACACGCTTCTTTGAGGTTTTCAGCTCAGAACGTGAATCTGAGCGCGTGTCTGGCTAGGAAATTGCTTTATATCACTGTCCAATTCCTTTGTGTTATCTTTTGGTCCAATGTGCTTGTATGGCCATTGGGAAGTGAACTTGAGCTTCAGAATTGAAAATAGGCACTTGAAACAAAACTTTCCTTTTTTTTAGTTCTGCTTCTGAAAAATGTTTATTTTATGTGTAACTCAATGGGGAATTGACAAACGTGGGTGAAATGTCACTATATGACTGAATTGGAGTGAATTTGTTGCTATCTCTGTGAGGAAGCGAGCTAGAGCGCTGAAACTGTGGCTATACGCTCTTTCATGAAAACTCGCTGCTCTGAGGTTTTCAGCTCAGAACATGAATCTGAGCGCGTTTCTGGCTTGGGAATTGCTTCATATCACTGTACAATGCCTATGTGTTATGAATTGGTCCAATGTGCTTGTATGGCCATTGGAAAGTGAATAAGAGCTTCGGAAGTGAAAATAGGCACTTTTATAAAAACTTATTTTTTTTTAGTATTGCATCTTAAAAATTTTCAGTCCATGTGTAACTCAGTGGGGAATTGACAAACGTGGGTGAAATGTCACTATATGACTGAAGTGGAGTGAATTTGCTCCTATCTCTGTAAGGAAGCGAGCTAGAGCGCTGAAACTGTGGATATACGCTCTTTCATGAAAACACGCTTCTTTGAGGTTTTCAGCTCAGAACGTGAATCTGAGCGCGTGTCTGGCTCGGAAATTGCTTCATATCACTGTACAATTCCTATGTGTTATCTTTTGGTCCAATGTGCTTGTATGGCCATTGGGAAGTGAACTTGAGCTTCAGAATTGAAAATAGGCACTTGAAACAAAACTTTCCTTTTTTTTAGTTCTGCTTCTGAAAAATGTTTATTTTATGTGTAACTCAATGGGGAATTGACAAACGTGGGTGAAATGTCACTATATGACTGAAGTGGAATGAATTTATTCCTATCTCTGTAAGGAAGCGAGCTAGAGCGCTGAAACTGTGGCTATACGCTCTCTCATGAAAACACGCTGCTCTGAGGTTTTCAGCTCAGAACGTGAATCTGAGCGCGTTTCTGGCTTGGGAATTGCTTCAAATCACTGTACAATGCCTATGTGTTATGAATTGGTCCAATGTGCTTGCATGGCCTTTGGAAAGTGAATAAGAGCTTCGGAAGTGAAAATAGGCACTTTAATAAAACTTTCTTTTTTTTAATTCTGCTTTTCAAAAATGTTCATTCTCTTTGTAACTCAGCGGAAAATTGACAAACATAAGTGAAAAGTCACTATTTGACTGAATTGGAGTGAATTTGTTACTATCTCTGTGAGGAAGCAAGCTAGAGCGCTGAAACTGTGCCTATACGCTCTTTCATGAAAACTCGCTTTTTTGAGTTCTTCAGCTCAGAACGAGAGTCTGAGCATGTTTCTGGCTAGGGAATTGCTTCATATCACTGTACAATGCCTATGTGTTATGAATTGGTCCAATGTGCTTGTATGGCCTTTGGGAAGTGAATTTGAGCTTCAGAATTGAAAATAAGCACTTTTATAAAAACTTTCCTTTTTTTAGTTCTGCTTCTGAAAAATGTTTATTTTATGTGTAACTCAATGGGGAATTGACAAACGTGGGTGAAATGTCACTATATGACTGAATTGGAGTGAATTTGTTGCTATCTCTGTGAGGAAGCGAGCTAGAGCGCTGAAACTGTGGCTATACGCTCTTTCATGAAAACACGCTGCTCTGAGGTTTTCAGCTCAGAACATGAATCTGAGCCCGTTTCTGGCTTTGGAATTGCTTCATATCACTGTACAATGCCTATGTGTTATGAATTGGTCCAATGTGCTTGTATGGCCATTGGAAAGTGAATAAGAGCTTCGGAAGTGAAAATAGGCACTTTTATAAAAACTTTTTTTTTTTTAGTATTGCTTTCTAAAAATTTTCAATCTATGTGTAACTCAGTGGGGAATTGACAAACGTGGGTGAAATGTCACTATATGACTGAAGTGGAGTGAATTTGCTCCTATCTCTGTAAGGAAGCGAGCTAGAGCGCTGAAACTGTGGCTATACGCTCTTTCATGAAAACACGCTTCATTGAGGTTTTCAGCTCAGAACGTGAATCTCAGCGCGTTTCTGGCTTCGGAATTGCTTCATATCACTGTACAATTCCTATGTGTTATCTTTTGGTCCAATGTGCTTGTATGGCCATTGGGAAGTGAATTTGAGCTTCAGAATTGAAAATAAGCACTTTTATAAAAACTTTCCTTTTTTTAGTTCTGCTTCTGAAAAATGTTTATTTTATGTGTAACTCAATGGGGAATTGACGAACGTGGGTGAAATGTCACTATATGACTGAATTGGAGTGAATTTGTTGCTATCTCTGTGAGGAAGCGAGCTAGAGCGCTGAAACTGTGGCTATACGCTCTTTCATGAAAACACGCTGCTCTGAGGTTTTCAGCTCAGAACATGAATCTGAGCGCGTTTCTGGCTTGGGAATTGCTTCATATCACTGTACAATGCCTATGTGTTATGAATTGGTCCAATGTGCTTGTATGGCCATTGGAAAGTGAACTTGAGCTTCAGAATTGAAAATAGGCACTTTTATAAAAACTTTCTTTTTTTTAATTCTGCTTTTCAAAAATGTTCATTCTCTCTGTAACTCAGCGGAAAATTGACAAACATAAGTGAAAAGTCACTATTTGACTGAATTGGAGTGAATTTGTTACTATCTCTGTGAGGAAGCAAGCTAGAGCGCTGAAACTGTGCCTATACGCTCTTTCATGAAAACTCGCTTTTTTGAGTTCTTCAGCTCAGAACGAGAGTCTGAGCGTGTTTCTGGCTAGGGAATTGCTTCATATCACTGTACAATGCCTATGTGTTATGAATTGGTCCAATGTGCTTGTATGGCCATTGGGAAGTGAATTTGAGCTTCAGAATTGAAAATAAGCACTTTTATAAAAACTTTCCTTTTTTTAGTTCTGCTTCTGAAAAATGTTTATTTTATGTGTAACTCAATGGATAATTGACAAACGTGGGTGAAATGTCACTATATGACTGAATTGGAGTGAATTTGTTGCTATCTCTGTGAGGAAGCGAGCTAGAGCGCTGAAACTGTGGCTATACGCTCTCTCATGAAAACACGCTGCTCTGAGGTTTTCAGCTCAGAACATGAATCTGAGCGTGTTTCTGGCTTGGGAATTGCTTCAAATCACTGTACAATGCCTATGTGTTATGAATTGGTCCAATGTGCTTGCATGGCCTTTGGAAAGTGAATAAGAGCTTCGGAAGTGAAAATAGGCACTTTTATAAAAACTTTTTTTTTTTTAGCATTGCCTCTTAAAAATTTTCAATCTATGTGTAACTCAGTGGGGAATTGACAAACGTGGGTGAAATGTCACTATATGACTGAAGTGGAGTGAATTTGCTCCTATCTCTGTAAGGAAGCGAGCTAGAGCGCTGAAACTGTGGCTATACGCTCTCTCATGAAAACACGCTTCTTTGAGGTTTTCAGCTCAGAACGTGAATCTCAGCGCGTTTCTGGCTTGGGAATTGCTTCATATCACTGTACAATTCTTATGTGTTATCTTTTGGTCCAATGTGCTTGTTTGGCCATTGGGAAGTGAATTTGAGCTTCAGAATTGAAAATAAGCACTTTTATAAAAACTTTCCTTTTTTTAGTTCTGCTTCTAAAAAATGTTTATTTTATGTGTAACTCAATGGGGAATTGAAAAACGTGGGTGAAATGTCACTATATGACTGAATTGGAGTGAATTTGTTGCTATCTCTGTGAGGAAGCGAGCTAGAGCGCTGAAACTGTGCCTATACGCTCTTTCATGAAAACTCACTTTTTTGAGTTCTTCAGCTCAGAACGAGAGTCTGAGCGTGTTTCTGGCTAGGGAATTGCTTCATATCACTGTACAATGCCTATGTGTTATGAATTGGTCCAATGTGCTTGTATGGCCATTGGGAAGTGAATTTGAGCTTCAGAATTGAAAATAAGCACTTTTATAAAAACTTTTTTTTTTTAGTATTGCATCTTAAAAATTTTCAATCTATGTGTAACTCAGTGGGGAATTGACAAACGTGGGTGAAATGTCACTATATGACTGAAGTGGAGTGAATTTGTTGCTATCTCTGTAAGGAAGCGAGCTAGAGCGCTGAAACTGTGGCTATACGCTCTTTCATGAAAACACGCTTCTTTGAGGTTTTCAGCTCAGAACGTGAATCTGAGCGCGTGTCTGGCTAGGAAATTGCTTCATATCACTGTACAATTCCTATGTGTTATCTTTTGGTCCAATGTGCTTGTATGGCCATTGGGAAGTGAACTTGAGCTTCAGAATTGAAAATAGGCACTTGAAACAAAACTTTCCTTTTTTTTAGTTCTGCTTCTGAAAAATGTTTATTTTATGTGTAACTCAATGGGGAATTGACAAACGTGGGTGAAATGTCACTATATGACTGAAGTGGAGTGAATTTGTTCCTATCTCTGTAAGGAAGCGAGCTAGAGCGCTGAAACTGTGGCTATACGCTCTTTCATGAAAACACGCTGCTCTGAGGTTTTTAGCTCAGAACGTGAATCTGAGCGCGTTTCTGGCTTGGGAATTGCTTCAAATCACTGTCCAATGCCTATGTGTTATGAATTGGTCCAATGTGCTTGTATGGCCATTGGAAAGTGAATCAGAGCTTCGGAAGTGAAAATAGGCACTTTTATAAAAACTTTCTTTTTTTTAATTCTGCTTTTCAAAAATGTTCATTCTCTCTGTAACTCAGCGGAAAATTGACAAACATAAGTGAAAAGTCACTATTTGACTGAATTGGAGTGAATTTGCTCCTATCTCTGTGAGGAAGCGAGCTAGAGCGCTGAAACTGTGCCTATACGCTCTTTCATGAAAACTTCGTTTTTTGAGTTCTTCAGCTCAGAACGAGAGTCTGAGCGTGTTTCTGGCTAGGGAATTGCTTCATAACACTGTACAATGCCTATGTGTTATGAATTGGTCCAATGTGCTTGTATGGCCATTGGGAAGTGAATTTGAGCTTCAGAATTGAAAATAAGCACTTTTATAAAAACTTTCCTTTTTTTAGTTCTGCTTCTGAAAAATGTTTATTTTATGTGTAACTCAATGGATAATTGACAAACGTGGGTGAAATGTCACTATATGACTGAATTGGAGTGAATTTGTTGCTATCTCTGTGAGGAAGCGAGCTAGAGCGCTGAAACTGTGGCTATACGCTCTTTCATGAAAACTCGCTGCTCTGAGGTTTTCAGCTCAGAACATGAATCTGAGCGCGTTTCTGGCTTGGGAATTGCTTCATATCACTGTACAATACCTATGTGTTATGAATTGGTCCAATGTGCTTGTATGGCCATTGGAAAGTGAATAAGAGCTTCGGAAGTGAAAATAGGCACTTTTATAAAAACTTTTTTTTTTTTAGTATTGCATCTTAAAAATTTTCAATCTATGTGTAACTCAGTGGGGAATTGACAAACGTGGGTGAAAGGTCACTATATGACTGAAGTGGAGTGAATTTGCTCCTATCTCTGTAAGGAAGCGAGCTAGAGCGCTGAAACTGTGGATATACGCTCTTTCATGAAAACACGCTTCTTTGAGGTTTTCAGCTCAGAACGTGAATCTGAGCGCGTGTCTGGCTCGGAAATTGCTTCATATCACTGTACAATTCCTATGTGTTATCTTTTGGTCCAATGTGCTTGTATGGCCATTGGGAAGTGAACTTGAGCTTCAGAATTGAAAATAGGCACTTGAAACAAAACTTTCCTTTTTTTTAGTTCTGCTTCTGAAAAATGTTTATTTTATGTGTAACTCAATGGGGAATTGACAAACGTGGGTGAAATGTCACTATATGACTGAAGTGGAGTGAATTTGTTCCTATCTCTGTAAGGAAGCGAGCTAGAGCGCTGAAACTGTGGCTATACGCTCTCTCATGAAAACACGCTGCTCTGAGGTTTTCAGCTCAGAACATGAATCTGAGCGTGTTTCTGGCTTGGGAATTGCTTCAAATCACTGTACAATGCCTATGTGTTATGAATTGGTCCAATGTGCTTGCATGGCCTTTGGAAAGTGAATAAGAGCTTCGGAAGTGAAAATAGGCACTTTTATAAAAACTTTCTTTTTTTTAATTCTGCTTTTCAAAAATGTTCATTCTCTTTGTAACTCAGCGGAAAATTGACAAACATAAGTGAAAAGTCACTATTTGACTGAATTGGAGTGAATTTGTTACTATCTCTGTGAGGAAGCAAGCTAGAGCGCTGACACTGTGCCTATACGCTCTTTCATGAAAACTCGCTTTTTTGAGTTCTTCAGCTCAGAACGAGAGTCTGAGCGTGTTTCTGGCTAGGGAATTGCTTCATATCACTGTACAATGCCTATGTGTTATGAATTGGTCCAATGTGCTTGTATGGCCATTGGGAAGTGAATTTGAGCTTCAGAATTGAAAATAAGCACTTTTATAAAAACTTTCCTTTTTTTAGTTCTGCTTATGAAAAATGTTTATTTTATGTGTAACTCAATGGATAATTGACAAACGTGGGTGAAATGTCACTATATGACTGAATTGGAGTGAATTTGTTGCTATCTCTGTGAGGAAGCGAGCTAGAGCGCTGAAACTGTGGCTATACGCTCTTTCATGAAAACTCGCTGCTCTGAGGTTTTCAGCTCAGAACATGAATCTGAGCGCGTTTCTGGCTTGGGAATTGCTTCATATCACTGTACAATGCCTATGTGTTATGAATTGGTCCAATGTGCTTGTATGGCCATTGGAAAGTGAATAAGAGCTTCGGAAGTGAAAATAGGCACTTTTATAAAAACTTTTTTTTTTTTAGTATTGCATCTTAAAAATTTTCAATCTATGTGTAACTCAGTGGGGAATTGACAAACGTGGGTGAAATGTCACTATATGACTGAAGTGGAGTGAATTTGCTCCTATCTCTGTAAGGAAGCGAGCTAGAGCGCTGAAACTGTGGCTATACGCTCTTTCATGAAAACACGCTTCTTTGAGGTTTTCAACTCAGAACGTGAATCTGAGCGCGTGTCTGGCTAGGAAATTGCTTCATATCACTGTACAATTCCTATGTGTTATCTTTTGGTCCAATGTGCTTGTATGGCCATTGGGAAGTGAACTTGAGCTTCAGAATTGAAAATAGGCACTTGAAACAAAACTTTCCTTTTTTTTAGTTCTGCTTCTGAAAAATGTTTATTTTATATGTAACTCAATGGGGAATTGACAAACGTGTGTGAAATGTCACTATATGACTGAAGTGGAGTGAATTTGTTCCTATCTCTGTAAGGAAGCGAGCTAGAGCGCTGAAACTGTGGCTATACGCTCTTTCATGAAAACACGCTGCTCTGAGGTTTTCAGCTCAGAACGTGAATCTGAGCGCGTTTCTGGCTTGGGAATTGCTTCAAATCACTGTACAATGCCTATGTGTTATGAATTGGTCCAATGTGCTTGTATGGCCATTGGAAAGTGAATAAGAGCTTCGGAAGTGAAAATAGGCACTTTTATAAAAACTTTTTTTTTTTTAGTATTGCTTCTTAAAAATTTTCAATCTATGTGTAACTCAGTGGGGAATTGACAAACGTGGGTGAAATGTCACTATATGACTGAAGTGGAGTGAATTTGCTCCTATCTCTGTAAGGAAGCGAGCTAGAGCGCTGAAACTGTGGCTATACGCTCTTTCATGAAAACACGCTTCTTTGAGGTTTTCAGCTCAGAACGTGAATCTCAGCGCGTTTCTGGCTTGGGAATTGCTTCATATCACTGTACAATTCCTATGTGTTATCTTTTGGCCCAATGTGCTTGTATGGCCATTGGGAAGTGAATTTGAGCTTCAGAATTGAAAATAAGCACTTTTATAAAAACTTTCCTTTTTTTAGTTCTGCTTCTGAAAAATGTTTATTTTATGTGTAACTCAATGGGGAATTGACAAACGTGGGTGAAATGTCACTATATGACTGAATTGGAGTGAATTTGTTGCTATCTCTGTGAGGAAGCGAGCTAGAGCGCTGAAACTGTGGCTATACGCTCTTTCATGAAAACACGCTGCTCTGAGGTTTTCAGCTCAGAACATGAATCTGAGCGCGTTTCTGGCTTGGGAATTGCTTCATATCACTGTACAATGCCTATGTGTTATGAATTGGTCCAATGTGCTTGTATGGCCATTGGAAAGTGAATAAGAGCTTCGGAAGTGAAAATAGGCACTTTTATAAAAACTTTTTTTTTTTTAGTATTGCTTCTTAAAAATTTTCAATCTATGTGTAACTCAGTGGGGAATTGACAAACGTGGGTGAAATGTCACTATATGACTGAAGTGGAGTGAATTTGCTCCTATCTCTGTAAGGAAGCGAGCTAGAGCGCTGAAACTGGCTATACGCTCTTTCATGAAAACACGCTTCTTTGAGGTTTTCAGCTCAGAACGTGAATCTCAGCGCGTTTCTGGCTTGGGAATTGCTTCATATCACTGTACAATTCCTATGTGTTATCTTTTGGTCCAATGTGCTTGTATGGCCATTGGGAAGTGAATTTGAGCTTCAGAATTGAAAATAAGCACTTTTATAAAAACTTTCCTTTTTTTAGTTCTGCTTCTGAAAAATGTTTATTTTATGTGTAACTCAATGGGGAATTGACAAACGTGGGTGAAATGTCACTATATGACTGAATTGGAGTGAATTTGTTGCTATCTCTGTGAGGAAGCGAGCTAGAGCGCTGAAACTGTGGCTATACGCTCTTTCATGAAAACACGCTGCTCTGAGGTTTTCAGCTCAGAACAAGAATCTGAGCGCGTTTCTGGCTTGGGAATTGCTTCATATCACTGTACAATGCCTATGTGTTATGAATTGGTCCAATGTGCTTGTATGGCCATTGGAAAGTGAACTTGAGCTTCAGAATTGAAAATAGGCACTTTTATAAAAACTTTCTTTTTTTTAATTCTGCTTTTCAAAAATGTTCATTCTCTCTGTAACTCAGCGGAAAATTGACAAACATAAGTGAAAAGTCACTATTTGACTGAATTGGAGTGAATTTGTTACTATCTCTGTGAGGAAGCAAGCTAGAGCGCTGAAACTGTGCCTATACGCTCTTTCATGAAAACTCGCTTTTTTGAGTTCTTCAGCTCAGAACGAGAGTCTGAGCGTGTTTCTGGCTAGGGAATTGCTTCATATCACTGTACAATGCCTATGTGTTATGAATTGGTCCAATGTGCTTGTATGGCCATTGGGAAGTGAATTTGAGCTTCAGAATTGAAAATAAGCACTTTTATAAAAACTTTCCTTTTTTTAGTTCTGCTTCTGAAAAATGTTTATTTTATGTGTAACTCAATGGGGAATTGACAAACGTGGGTGAAATGTCACTATATTACTGAATTGGAGTGAATTTGTTGCTATCTCGATGAGGAAGCGAGCTAGAGCGCTGAAACTGTGGCTATACGCTCTTTCATGAAAACACGCTGCTCTGAGGTTTTCAGCTCAGAACATGAATCTGAGCGCGTTTCTGGCTTGGGAATTGCTTCATATCACTGTACAATGCCTATGTGTTATGAATTGGTCCAATGTGCTTGTATGGCCATTGGAAAGTGAATAAGAGCTTCGGAAGTGAAAATAGGCACTTTTATAAAAACTTTTTTTTTTTTAGTATTGCTTCTTAAAAATTTTCAATCTATGTGTAACTCAGTGGGGAATTGACAAACGTGGGTGAAATGTCACTATATGACTGAAGTGGAGTGAATTTGCTCCTATCTCTGTAAGGAAGCGAGCTAGAGCGCTGAAACTGTGGCTATACGCTCTTTCATGAAAACACGCTTCTTTGAGGTTTTCAACTCAGAACGTGAATCTGAGCGCGTGTCTGGCTCGTAAATTGCTTCATATCACTGTACAATTCCTATGTGTTATCTTTTGGTCCAATGTGCTTGTATGGCCATTGGGAAGTGAACTTGAGCTTCAGAATTGAAAATAGGCACTTGAAACAAAACTTTCCTTTTTTTTAGTTCTGCTTCTGAAAAATGTTTATTTTATATGTAACTCAATGGGGAATTGACAAACGTGTGTGAAATGTCACTATATGACTGAAGTGGAGTGAATTTGTTCCTATCTCTGTAAGGAAGCGAGCTAGAGCGCTGAAACTGTGGCTATACGCTCTTTCATGAAAACACGCTGCTCTGAGGTTTTCAGCTCAGAACGTGAATCTGTGCGCGTTTCTGGCTTGGGAATTGCTTCAAATCACTGTACAATGCCTATGTGTTATGAATTGGTCCAATGTGCTTGTATGGCCATTGGAAAGTGAATAAGAGCTTTGGAAGTGAAAATAGGCACTTTTATAAAAACTTTTTTTTTTTTAGTATTGCTTCTTAAAAATTTTCAATCTATGTGTAACTCAGTGGGGAATTGACAAACGTGGGTGAAATGTCACTATATGACTGAAGTGGAGTGAATTTGCTCCTATCTCTGTAAGGAAGCGAGCTAGAGCGCTGAAACTGTGGCTATACGCTCTTTCATGAAAACACGCTTCTTTGAGGTTTTCAGCTCAGAACGTGAATCTCAGCGCGTTTCTGGCTTGGGAATTGCTTCATATCACTGTACAATTCCTATGTGTTATCTTTTGGTCCAATGTGCTTGTATGGCCATTGGGAAGTGAATTTGAGCTTCAGAATTGAAAATAAGCACTTTTATAAAAACTTTCCTTTTTTTAGTTCTGCTTCTGAAAAATGTTTATTTTATGTGTAACTCAATGGGGAATTGACAAACGTGGGTGAAATGTCACTATATGACTGAATTGGAGTGAATTTGTTGCTATCTCTGTGAGGAAGCGAGCTAGAGCGCTGAAACTGTGGCTATACGCTCTTTCATGAAAACACGCTGCTCTGAGGTTTTCAGCTCAGAACATGAATCTGAGCGCGTTTCTGGCTTGGGAATTGCTTCATATCACTGTACAATGCCTATGTGTTATGAATTGGTCCAATGTGCTTGTATGGCCATTGGAAAGTGAATAAGAGCTTCAGAAGTGAAAATAGGCACTTTTATAAAAACTTTTTTTTTTTAGTATTGCTTCTTAAAAATTTTCAATCTATGTGTAACTCAGTGGGGAATTGACAAACGTGGGTGAAATGTCACTATATGACTGAAGTGGAGTGAATTTGCTCCTATCTCTGTGAGGAAGCGAGCTAGAGCGCTGAAACTGTGGCTATACGCTCTTTCATGAAAACACGCTTCTTTGAGGTTTTCAGCTCAGAACGTGAATCTCAGCGCGTTTCTGGCTTGGGAATTGCTTCATATCACTGTACAATTCCTATGTGTTATCTTTTGGTCCAATGTGCTTGTATGGCCATTGGGAAGTGAATTTGAGCTTCAGAATTGAAAATAAGCACTTTTATAAAAACTTTCCTTTTTTTAGTTCTGCTTCTGAAAAATGTTTATTTTATGTGTAACTCAATGGGGAATTGACAAACGTGGGTGAAATGTCACTATATGACTGAATTGGAGTGAATTTGTTGCTATCTCTGTGAGGAAGCGAGCTAGAGCGCTGAAACTGTGGCTATACGCTCTTTCATGAAAACACGCTGCTCTGAGGTTTTCAGCTCAGAACAAGAATCTGAGCGCGTTTCTGGCTTGGGAATTGCTTCATATCACTGTACAATGCCTATGTGTTATGAATTGGTCCAATGTGCTTGTATGGCCATTGGAAAGTGAACTTGAGCTTCAGAATTGAAAATAGGCACTTTTATAAAAACTTTCTTTTTTTTAATTCTGCTTTTCAAAAATGTTCATTCTCTCTGTAACTCAGCGGAAAATTGACAAACATAAGTGAAAAGTCACTATTTGACTGAATTGGAGTGAATTTGTTACTATCTCTGTGAGGAAGCAAGCTAGAGCGCTGAAACTGTGCCTATACGCTCTTTCATGAAAACTCGCTTTTTTGAGTTCTTCAGCTCAGAACGAGAGTCTGAGCGTGTTTCTGGCTAGGGAATTGCTTCATATCACTGTACAATGCCTATGTGTTATGAATTGGTCCAATGTGCTTGTATGGCCATTGGGAAGTGAATTTGAGCTTCGGAATTGAAAATAAGCACTTTTATAAAAACTTTCCTTTTTTTAGTTCTGCTTCTGAAAAATGTTTATTTTATGTGTAACTCAATGGGGAATTGACAAACGTGGGTGAAATGTCACTATATGACTGAATTGGAGTGAATTTGTTGCTATCTCTGTGAGGAAGCGAGCTAGAGCGCTGAAACTGTGGCTATACGCTCTTTCATGAAAACACGCTGCTCTGAGGTTTTCAGCTCAGAACATGAATCTGAGCGCGTTTCTGGCTTGGGGATTGCTTCATATCACTGTACAATGCCTATGTGTTATGAATTGGTCCAATGTGCTTGTATGGCCATTGGAAAGTGAATAAGAGCTTCGGAAGTGAAAATAGGCACTTTTATAAAAACTTTTTTTTTTTTAGTATTGCTTCTTAAAAATTTTCAATCTATGTGTAACTCAGTGGGGAATTGACAAACGTGGGTGAAATGTCACTATATGACTGAAGTGGAGTGAATTTGCTCCTATCTCTGTAAGGAAGCGAGCTAGAGCGCTGAAACTGTGGCTATACGCTCTTTCATGAAAACACGCTTCTTTGAGGTTTTCAGCTCAGAACGTGAATCTGAGCGCGTGTCTGGCTCGGAAATTGCTTCATATCACTGTACAATTCCTATGTGTTATCTTTTGGTCCAATGTGCTTGTATGGCCATTGGGAAGTGAACTTGAGCTTCAGAATTGAAAATAGGCACTTGAAACAAAACTTTCCTTTTTTTTAGTTCTGCTTCTGAAAAATGTTTATTTTATATGTAACTCAATGGGGAATTGACAAACGTGGGTGAAATGTCACTATATGACTGAAGTGGAGTGAATTTGTTCCTATCTCTGTAAGGAAGCGAGCTAGAGCGCTGAAACTGTGGCTATACGCTCTTTCATGAAAACACGCTGCTCTCAGGTTTTCAGCTCAGAACGTGAATCTGAGCGCGTTTCTGGCTTGGGAATTGCTTCAAATCACTGTACAATGCCTATGTGTTATGAATTGGTCCAATGTGCTTGTATGGCCATTGGAAAGTGAATAAGAGCTTTGGAAGTGAAAATAGGCACTTTTATAAAAACTTTCTTTTTTTTAATTCTGCTTTTCAAAAATGTTCATTCTCTCTGTAACTCAGCGGAAAATTGACAAACATAAGTGAAAAGTCACTATTTGACTGAATTGGAGTGAATTTGTTACTATCTCTGTGAGGAAGCAAGCTAGAGCGCTGAAACTGTGCCTATACGCTCTTTCATGAAAACTCGCTTTTTTGAGTTCTTCAGCTCAGAACGAGAGTCTGAGCGTGTTTCTGGCTAGGGAATTGCTTCATATCACTGTACAATGCCTATGTGTTATGAATTGGTCCAATGTGCTTGTATGGCCATTGGGAAGTGAATTTGAGCTTCAGAATTGAAAATAAGCACTTTTATAAAAACTTTCCTTTTTTTAGTTCTGCTTCTGAAAAATGTTTATTTTATGTGTAACTCAATGGGGAATTGACAAACGTGGGTGAAAAGTCACTATATGACTGAATTGGAGTGAATTTGTTGCTATCTCTGTGAGGAAGCAAGCTAGAGCGCTGAAACTGTGGCTATACGCTCTTTCATGAAAACACGCTGCTCTGAGGTTTTCAGCTCAGAACATGAATCTGAGCGCGTTTCTGGCTTGGGAATTGCTTCATATCACTGTACAATGCCTATGTGTTATGAATTGGTCCAATGTGCTTGTATGGCCATTGGAAAGTGAATAAGAGCTTCGGAAGTGAAAATAGGCACTTTTATAAAAACCTTTTTTTTTTAGTATTGCTTCTCAAAAATTTTCAATCTATGTGTAACTCAGTGGGGAATTGACAAACGTGGGTGAAATGTCACTATATGACTGAAGTGGAGTGAATTTGCTCCTATCTCTGTAAGGAAGCGAGCTAGAGCGCTGAAACTGTGGCTATACGCTCTTTCATGAAAACACGCTTCTTTGAGGTTTTCAGCTCAGAACGTGAATCTCAGCGCGTTTCTGGCTTGGGAATTGCTTCATATCACTGTACAATTCCTATGTGTTATCTTTTGGTCCAATGTGCTTGTATGGCCATTGGGAAGTGAATTTGAGCTTCAGAATTGAAAATAAGCACTTTTATAAAAACTTTCCTTTTTTTAGTTCTGCTTCTGAAAAATGTTTATTTTATGTGTAACTCAATGGGGAATTGACAAACGTGGGTGAAATGTCACTATATGACTGAATTGGAGTGAATTTGTTGCTATCTCTGTGAGGAAGCGAGCTAGAGCGCTGAAACTGTGGCTATACGCTCTTTCATGAAAACACGCTGCTCTGAGGTTTTCAGCTCAGAACATGAATCTGAGCGCGTTTCTGGCTTGGGAATTGCTTCATATCACTGTACAATGCCTATGTGTTATCAATTGGTCCAATGTGCTTGTATGGCCATTGGAAAGTGAATAAGAGCTTCGGAAGTGAAAATAGGCACTTTTATAAAAACTTTTTTTTTTTTAGTATTGCTTCTTAAAAATTTTCAATCTATGTGTAACTCAGTGGGGAATTGACAAACGTGGGTGAAATGTCACTATATGACTGAAGTGGAGTGAATTTGCTCCTATCTCTGTAAGGAAGCGAGCTAGAGCGCTGAAACTGTGGCTATACGCTCTTTCATGAAAACACGCTTCTTGGAGGTTTTCAGCTCAGAACGTGAATCTCAGCGCGTTTCTGGCTTGGGAATTGCTTCATATCACTGTACAATTCCTATGTGTTATCTTTTGGTCCAATGTGCTTGTATGGCCATTGGGAAGTGAATTTGAGCTTCAGAATTGAAAATAAGCACTTTTATAAAAACTTTCCTTTTTTTAGTTCTGCTTCTGAAAAATGTTTATTTTATGTGTAACTCAATGGGGAATTGACAAACGTGGGTGAAATATCACTATATGACTGAATTGGAGTGAATTTGTTGCTATCTCTGTGAGGAAGCGAGCTAGAGCGCTGAAACTGTGGCTATACGCTCTTTCATGAAAACACGCTGCTCTGAGGTTTTCAGCTCAGAACATGAATCTGAGCGCGTTTCTGGCTTTGGAATTGCTTCATATCACTGTACAATGCCTATGTGTTATGAATTGGTCCAATGTGCTTGTATGGCCATTGGAAAGTGAATAAGAGCTTCGGAAGTGAAAATAGGCACTTTTATAAAAACTTTTTTTTTTTTAGTATTGCTTCTTAAAAATTTTCAATCTATGTGTAACTCAGTGGGGAATTGACAAACGTGGGTGAAATGTCACTATATGACTGAAGTGGAGTGAATTTGCTCCTATCTCTGTAAGGAAGCGAGCTAGAGCGCTGAAACTGTGGCTATACGCTCTTTCATGAAAACACGCTTCTTTGAGGTTTTCAGCTCAGAACGTGAATCTCAGCGCGTTTCTGGCTTGGGAATTGCTTCATATCACTGTACAATTCCTATGTGTTATCTTTTGGTCCAATGTGCTTGTATGGCCATTGGGAAGTGAATTTGAGCTTCAGAATTGAAAATAGGCACTTTTATAAAAACTTTCCTTTTTTTAGTTCTGCTTCTGAAAAATGTTTATTTTATGTGTAACTCAATGGGGAATTGACAAACGTGGGTGAAATGTCACTATATGACTGAATTGGAGTGAATTTGTTGCTATCTCTGTGAGGAAGCGAGCTAGAGCGCTGAAACTGTGGCTATACGCTCTTTCATGAAAACACGCTGCTCTGAGGTTTTCAGCTCAGAACATGAATCTGAGCGCGTTTCTGGCTTGGGAATTGCTTCATATCACTGTACAATGCCTATGTGTTATGAATTGGTCCAATGTGCTTGTATGGCCATTGGAAAGTGAACTTGAGCTTCAGAATTGAAAATAGGCACTTTTATAAAAACTTTCTTTTTTTTAATTCTGCTTTTCAAAAATGTTCATTCTCTCTGTAACTCAGCGGAAAATTGACAAACATAAGTGAAAAGTCACTATTTGACTGAATTGGAGTGAATTTGTTACTATCTCTGTGAGGAAGCAAGCTAGAGCGCTGAAACTGTGCCTATACGCTCTTTCATGAAAACTCGCTTTTTTGAGTTCTTCAGCTCAGAACGAGAGTCTGAGCGTGTTTCTGGCTAGGGAATTGCTTCATATCACTGTACAATGCCTATGTGTTATGAATTGGTCCAATGTGCTTGTATGGCCATTGGGAAGTGAATTTGAGCTTCAGAATTGAAACTAAGCACTTTTATAAAAACTTTCCTTTTTTTAGTTCTGCTTCTGAAAAATGTTTATTTTATGTGTAACTCAATGGGGAATTGACAAACGTGGGTGAAATGTCACTATATGACTGAATTGGAGTGAATTTGTTGCTATCTCTGTGAGGAAGCGAGCTAGAGCGCTGAAACTGTGGCTATACGCTCTTTCATGAAAACACGCTGCTCTGAGGTTTTCAGCTCAGAACATGAATCTGAGCGCGTTTCTGGCTTGGGAATTGCTTCATATCACTGTACAATGCCTATGTGTTATGAATTGGTCCAATGTGCTTGTATGGCCATTGGAAAGTGAATTTGAGCTTCAGAATTGAAAATAGGCACTTTTAAAAAAACTTTTTTTTTTTTAGTATTGCTTCTTAAAAATTTTCAATCTATGTGTAACTCAGTGGGGAATTGACAAACGTGGGTGAAATGTCACTATATGACTGAAGTGGAGTGAATTTGCTCCTATCTCTGTAAGGAAGCGAGCTAGAGCGCTGAAACTGTGGCTATACGCTCTTTCATGAAAACACGCTTCTTTGAGGTTTTCAGCTCAGAACGTGAATCTCAGCGCGTTTCTGGCTTGGGAATTGCTTCATATCACTGTACAATTCCTATGTGTTATCTTTTGGTCCAATGTGCTTGTATGGCCATTGGGAAGTGAATTTGAGCTTCAGAATTGAAAATAGGCACTTTTATAAAAACTTTCCTTTTTTTAGTTCTGCTTCTGAAAAATGTTTATTTTATGTGTAACTCAATGGGGAATTGACAAACGTGGGTGAAATGTCACTATATGACTGAATTGGAGTGAATTTGTTGCTATCTCTGTGAGGAAGCGAGCTAGAGCGCTGAAACTGTGGCTATACGCTCTTTCATGAAAACACGCTGCTCTGAGGTTTTCAGCTCAGAACAAGAATCTGAGCGCGTTTCTGGCTTGGGAATTGCTTCATATCACTGTACAATGCCTATGTGTTATGAATTGGTCCAATGTGCTTGTATGGCCATTGGAAAGTGAATAAGAGCTTCGGAAGTGAAAATAGGCACTTTTATAAAAACTTTTTTTTTTTAGTATTGCTTCTTAAAAATTTTCAATCTATGTGTAACTCAGTGGGGAATTGACAAACGTGGGTGAAATGTCACTATATGACTGAAGTGGAGTGAATTTGCTCCTATCTCTGTAAGGAAGCGAGCTAGAGCGCTGAAACTGGGGCTATCCGCTCTTTCATGAAAACACGCCTCTTTGAGGTTTTCAGCTCAGAACGTGAATCTGAGCGCGTGTCTGGCTAGGAAATTGCTTCATATCACTGTACAATTCCTATGTGTTATCTTTTGGTCCAATGTGCTTGTATGGCCATTGGGAAGTGAACTTGAGCTTCAGAATTGAAAATAGGCACTTGAAACAAAACTTTCCTTTTTTTTAGTTCTGCTTCTGAAAAATGTTTATTTTATATGTATCTCAATGGGGAATTGACAAACGTGGGTGAAATGTCACTATATGACTGAAGTGGAGTGAATTTGTTCCTATCTCTGTAAGGAAGGGAGCTAGAGCGCTGAAACTGTGCCTTTACGCTCTTTCATGAAAACTCGCTTTTTTGAGTTCTTCAGCTCAGAACGAGAGTCTGAGTGTGTTTCTGGCTAGGGAATTGCTTCATATCACTGTACAATGCCTATGTGTTATGAATTGGTCCAATGTGCTTGTATGGCCATTGGGAAGTGAATTTGAGCTTCAGAATTGAAAATAAGCACTTTTATAAAAACTTTTTTTTTTTTAGTATTGCTTCTTAAAAATTTTCAATCTATGTGTAACTCAGTGGGGAATTGACAAACGTGGGTGAAATGTCACTATATGACTGAAGTGGAGTGAATTTGCTCCTATCTCTGTAAGGAAGCGAGCTAGAGCGCTGAAACTGTGGCTATACGCTCTTTCATGAAAACACGCTTCTTTGAGGTTTTCAGCTCAGAACGTGAATCTCAGCGCGTTTCTGGCTTGGGAATTGCTTCATATCACTGTACAATTCCTATGTGTTATCTTTTGGTCCAATGTGCTTGTATGGCCATTGGGAAGTGAATTTGAGCTTCAGAATTGAAAATAAGCACTTTTATAAAAACTTTCCTTTTTTTAGTTCTGCTTCTGAAAAATGTTTATTTTATGTGTAACTCAATGGGGAATTGACAAACGTGGGTGAAATGTCACTATATGACTGAATTGGAGTGAATTTGTTGCTATCTCTGTGAGGAAGCGAGCTAGAGCGCTGAAACTGTGGCTATACGCTCTTTCATGAAAACACGCTGCTCTGAGGTTTTCAGCTCAGAACAAGAATCTGAGCGCGTTTCTGGCTTGGGAATTGCTTCATATCACTGTACAATGCCTATGTGTTATGAATTGGTCCAATGTGCTTGTATGGCCATTGGAAAGTGAATAAGAGCTTCGGAAGTGAAAATAGGCACTTTTATAAAAACTTTTTTTTTTTTAGTATTGCTTCTTAAAAATTTTCAATCTATGTGTAACTCAGTGGGGAATTGACAAACGTGGGTGAAATGTCACTATTGACTGAAGTGGAGTGAATTTGCTCCTATCTCTGTAAGGAAGCGAGCTAGAGCGCTGAAACTGTGCCTTTACGCTCTTTCATGAAAACTCGCTTTTTTGAGTTCTTCAGCTCAGAACGAGAGTCTGAGTGTGTTTCTGGCTAGGGAATTGCTTCATATCACTGTACAATGCCTATGTGTTATGAATTGGTCCAATGTGCTTGTATGGCCATTGGGAAGTGAATTTGAGCTTCAGAATTGAAAATAAGCACTTTTATAAAAACTTTTTTTTTTTTAGTATAGCATCTTAAAAATTTTCAATCTATGTGTAACTCAGTGGGGAATTGACAAACGTGGGTGAAATGTCACTATATGACTGAAGTGGAGTGAATTTGTTGCTATCTCTGTGAGGAAGCGAGCTAGAGCGCTGAAACTGTGGCTATTCGCTCTTTCATGAAAAACACGTTGCTCTGAGGTTTTCAGCTCAGAACATGAATCTGAGCGCGTTTCTGGCTTGGGAATTGCTTCATATCACTGTACAATGCCTATGTGTTATGAATTGGTCCAATGTGCTTGTATGGCCATTGGGAAGTGAATTTGAGCTTCAGAATTGAAAATAAGCACTTTTATAAAAACTTTCCTTTTTTTAGTTCTGCTTCTGAAAAATGTTTATTTTATGTGTAACTCAATGGGGAATTGACAAACGTGGGTGAAATGTCACTATATGACTGAATTGGAGTGAATTTGTTGCTATCTCTGTGAGGAAGCGAGCTAGAGCGCTGAAACTGTGGCTATACGCTCTTTCATGAAAACACGCTGCTCTGAGGTTTTCAGCTCAGAACATGAATCTGAGCGCGTTTCTGGCTTGGGAATTGCTTCATATCACTGTACAATGCCTATGTGTTATGAATTGGTCCAATGTGCTTGTATGGCCATTGAATAGTGAATAAGAGCTTCGGAAGTGAAAATAGGCACTTTTATAAAAACTTTTTTTTTTTTAGTATTGCTTCTTAAAAATTTTCAATCTATGTGTAACTCAGTGGGGAATTGACAAACGTGGGTGAAATGTCACTATATGACTGAAGTGGAGTGAATTTTCTCCTATCTCTGTAAGGAAGCGAGCTAGAGCGCTGAAACTGTGGATATACGCTCTTTCATGAAAACACGCTTCTTTGAGGTTTTCAGCTCAGAACGTGAATCTGAGCGCGTGTCTGGCTAGGAAATTGCTTCATATCACTGTACAATTCCTATGTGTTATCTTTTGGTCCAATGTGCTTGTATGGCCATTGGGTAGTGAACTTGAGCTTCAGAATTGAAAATAGGCACTTGAAACAAAACTTTCCTTTTTTTTAGTTCTGCTTCTGAAAAATGTTTATTTTATATGTATCTCAATGGGGAATTGACAAACGTGGGTGAAATGTCACTATATGACTGAAGTGGAGTGAATTTGTTCCTATCTCTGTAAGGAAGGGAGCTAGAGTGCTGAAACTGTGCCTATACGCTCTTTCATGAAAACTCGCTTTTTTGAGTTCTTCAGCTCAGAACGAGAGTCTGAGCGTGTTTCTGGCTTGGGAATTGCTTCAAATCACTGTACAATGCCTGTGTGTTATGAATTGGTCCAATGTGCTTGTATGGCCATTGGGAAGTGAATTTGAGCTTCAGAATTGAAAATAAGCACTTTTATAAAAACTTTTTTTTTTTTAGTATAGCATCTTAAAAATTTTCAATCTATGTGTAACTCAGTGGGGAATTGACAAACGTGGGTGAAATGTCACTATATGACTGAAGTGGAGTGAATTTGTTGCTATCTCTGTGAGGAAGCGAGGTAGAGCGCTGATACTGTGGCTATACGCTCTTTCATGAAAACACGTTGCTCTGAGGTTTTCAGCTCAGAACATGAATCTGAGCGCGTTTCTGGCTTGGGAATTGCTTCATATCACTGTACAATGCCTATGTGTTATGAATTGGTCCAATGTGTTTGTATGGCCATTGGAAAGTGAATAAGAGCTTCGGAAGTGAAAATAGGCACTTTTATAAAAACTTTCTTTTTTTAATTCTGCTTTTCAAAAATGTTCATTCTCTCTGTAACTCAGCGGAAAATTGACAAACATAAGTGAAAAGTCACTATTTGACTGAATTGGAGTGAATTTGTTACTATCTCTGTGAGGAAGCAAGCTAGAGCGCTGAAACTGTGCTTCTACGCTCTTTCATGAAAACTCGCTTTTTTGAGTTCTTCAGCTCAGAACGAGAGTCTGAGCGTGTTTCTGGCTAGGGAATTGCTTCATATCACTGTACAATGCCTATGTGTTATGAATTGGTCCAATGTGCTTGTATGGCCATTGGGAAGTGAATTTGAGCTTCAGAATTGAAAATAAGCACTTTTATAATAACTTTCCTTTTTTTAGTTCTGCTTCTGAAAAATGTTTATTTTATGTGTAACTCAATGGGGAATTGACAAACGTGGGTGAAATGTCACTATATGACTGAATTGGAGTGAATTTGTTGCTATCTCTGTGAGGAAGCGAGCTAGAGCGCTGAAACTGTGGCTATACGCTCTTTCATGAAAACACGCTGCTCTGAGGTTTTCAGCTCAGAACATGAATCTGAGCGCGTTTCTGGCTTGGGAATTGCTTCATATCACTGTACAATGCCTATGTGTTATGAATTGGTCCAATGTGCTTGTATGGCCATTGAATAGTGAATAAGAGCTTCGGAAGTGAAAATAGGCACTTTTATAAAAACTTTTTTTTTTTTAGTATTGCTTCTTAAAAATTTTCAATCTATGTGTAACTCAGTGGGGAATTGACAAACGTGGGTGAAATGTCACTATATGACTGAAGTGGAGTGAATTTTCTCCTATCTCTGTAAGGAAGCGAGCTAGAGCGCTGAAACTGTGGATATACGCTCTTTCATGAAAACACGCTTCTTTGAGGTTTTCAGCTCAGAACGTGAATCTGAGCGCGTGTCTGGCTTGGGAATTGCTTCATATCACTGTACAATTCCTATGTGTTATCTTTTGGTCCAATGTGCTTGTATGGCCATTGGGAAGTGAACTTGAGCTTCAGAATTGAAAATAGGCACTTGAAACAAAACTTTCCTTTTTTTTAGTTCTGCTTCTGAAAAATGTTTATTTTATATGTATCTCAATGGGGAATTGACAAACGTGGGTGAAATGTCACTATATGACTGAAGTGGAGTGAATTTGTTCCTATCTCTGTAAGGAAGGGAGCTAGAGCGCTGAAACTGTGGCTATACGCTCTTTCATGAAAACACGCTTTTTTGAGTTCTTCAGCTCAGAACGAGAGTCTGAGCGTGTTTCTGGCTTGGGAATTGCTTCAAATCACTGTACAATGCCTATGTGTTATGAATTGGTCCAATGTGCTTGTATGGCCATTGGGAAGTGAATTTGAGCTTCAGAATTGAAAATAAGCACTTTTATAAAAACTTTTTTTTTTTTAGTATAGCATCTTAAAAATTTTCAATCTATGTGTAACTCAGTGGGGAATTGACAAACGTGGGTGAAATGTCACTATATGACTGAAGTGGAGTGAATTTGTTGCTATCTCTGTGAGGAAGCGAGGTAGAGCGCTGATACTGTGGCTATACGCTCTTTCATGAAAACACGTTGCTCTGAGGTTTTCAGCTCAGAACATGAATCTGAGCGTGTTTCTGGCTTGGGAATTGCTTCAAATCACTGTACAATGCCTATGTGTTATGAATTGGTCCAATGTGCTTGTATGGCCATTGGGAAGTGAATTTGAGCTTCAGAATTGAAAATAAGCACTTTTATAAAAACTTTCCTTTTTTTAGTTCTGCTTCTGAAAAATGTTTATTTTATGTGTAACTCAATGGGGAATTGACAAACGTGGGTGAAATGTCACTATATGACTGAATTGAAGTGAATTTGTTGCTATCTCTGTGAGGAAGCGAGCTAGAGCGCTGAAACTGTGGCTATACGCTCTTTCATGAAAACACGCTGCTCTGAGGTTTTCAGCTCAGAACATGAATCTGAGCGCGTTTCTGGATTGGGAATTGCTTCATATCACTGTACAATGCCTATGTGTTATCAATTGGTCCAATGTGCTTGTATGGCCATTGGAAAGTGAATAAGAGCTTCGGAAGTGAAAATAGGCACTTTTATAAAAACTTTTTTTTTTTTAGTATTGCTTCTTAAAAATTTTCAATCTATGTGTAACTCAGTGGGGAATTGACAAACGTGGGTGAAATGTCACTATATGACTGAAGTGGAGTGAATTTGTTCCTATCTCTGTAAGGAAGGGAGCTAGAGCGCTGAAACTTTGGCTATACGCTCTTTCATGAAAACACGCTGCTCTGAGGTTTTCAGCTCAGAACGTGAATCTGAGCGCGTTTCTGGCTTGGGAATTGCTTCAAATCACTGTACAATGCCTATGTGTTATGAATTGGTCCAATGTGCTTGTATGGCCATTGGAAAGTGAATAAGAGCTTTGGAAGTGAAAATAGGCACTTTTATAAAAACTTTCTTTTTTTTAATTCTGCTTTTCAAAAATGTTCATTCTCTCTGTAACTCTGCGGAAAATTGACAAACATAAGTGAAATGTCACTATTTGACTGAATTGGAGTGAATTTGTTACTATCTCTGTGAGGAAGCAAGCTAGAGCGCTGAAACTGTGCCTATACGCTCTTTCATGAAAACTCGCTTTTTTGAGTTCTTCAGCTCAGAACGAGAGTCTGAGCGTGTTTCTGGCTAGGGAATTGCTTCATATCACTGTACAATGCCTATGTGTTATGAATTGGTCCAATGTGCTTGTATGGCCATTGGGAAGTGAATTTGAGCTTCAGAATTGAAAATAAGCACTTTTATAAAAACTTTTTTTTTTTTAGTATAGCATCTTAAAAATTTTCAATCTATGTGTAACTCAGTGGGGAATTGACAAACGTGGGTGAAATGTCACTATATGACTGAAGTGGAGTGAATTTGTTGCTATCTCTGTGAGGAAGCGAGCTAGAGCGCTGATATTGTGGCTATACGCTCTTTCATGAAAACACGTTGCTCTGAGGTTTTCAGCTCAGAACATGAATCTGAGCGCGTTTCTGGCTTGGGAATTGCTTCATATCACTGTACAATGCCTATGTGTTATGAATTGGTCCAATGTGTTTGTATGGCCATTGGAAAGTGAATAAGAGCTTCGGAAGTTAAAATAGGCACTTTTATAAAAACTTTCTTTTTTTAATTCTGCTTTTCAAAAATGTTCATTCTCTCTGTAACTCAGCGGAAAATTGACAAACATAAGTGAAAAGTCACTATTTGACTGAATTGGAGTGAATTTGTTACTATCTCTGTGAGGAAGCAAGCTAGAGCGCTGAAACTGTGCTTCTACGCTCTTTCATGAAAACTCGCTTTTTTGAGTTCTTCAGCTCAGAACGAGAGTCTGAGCGTGTTTCTGGCTAGGGAATTGCTTCATATCACTGTACAATGCCTATGTGTTATGAATTGGTCCAATGTGCTTGTATGGCCATTGGGAAGTGAATTTGAGCTTCAGAATTGAAAATAAGCACTTTTATAAAAACTTTCCTTTTTTTAGTTCTGCTTCTGAAAAATGTTTATTTTATGTGTAACTCAATGGGGAATTGACAAACGTGGGTGAAATGTCACTATATGACTGAATTGGAGTGAATTTGTTGCTATCTCTGTGAGGAAGCGAGCTAGAGCGCTGAAACTGTGGCTATACGCTCTTTCATGAAAACACGCTGCTCTGAGATTTTCAGCTCAGAACATGAATCTGAGCGCGTGTCTGGCTAGGAAATTGCTTCATATCACTGTACAATTCCTATGTGTTATCTTTTGGTCCAATGTGCTTGTATGGCCATTGGGAAGTGAACTTGAGCTTCAGAATTGAAAATAGGCACTTGAAACAAAACTTTCCTTTTTTTTAGTTCTGCTTCTGAAAAATGTTTATTTTATATGTATCTCAATGGGGAATTGACAAACGTGGGTGAAATGTCACTATATGACTGAAGTGGAGTGAATTTGTTCCTATCTCTGTAAGGAAGGGAGCTAGAGCGCTGAAACTGTGGCTATACGCTCTTTCATGAAAACACGCTGCTCTGAGGTTTTCAGCTCAGAACGTGAATCTGAGCGCGTTTCTGGCTTGGGAATTGCTTCAAATCACTGTACAATGCCTATGTGTTATGAATTGGTCCAATGTGCTTGTATGGCCATTGGAAAGTGAATAAGAGCTTTGGAAGTGAAAATAGGCACTTTTATAAAAACTTTCTTTTTTTAATTCTGCTTTTCAAAAATGTTCATTCTCTCTGTAACTCAGCGGAAAATTGACAAGCATAAGTGAAAAGTCACTATTTGACTGAATTGGAGTGAATTTGTTACTATCTCTGTGAGGAAGCAAGCTAGAGCGCTGAAACTGTGCCTATACGCTCTTTCATGAAAACTCGCTTTTTTGAGTTCTTCAGCTCAGAACGAGAGTCTGAGCGTGTTTCTGGCTAGGGAATTGCTTCATATCACTATACAATGCCTATGTGTTATGAATTGGTCCAATGTGCTTGTATGGCCATTGGGAAGTGAATTTGAGCTTCAGAATTGAAAATAAGCACTTTTATAAAAACTTTTTTTTTTTTAGTATAGCATCTTAAAAATTTTCAATCTATGTGTAACTCAGTGGGGAATTGACAAACGTGGGTGAAATGTCACTATATGACTGAAGTGGAGTGAATTTGTTGCTATCTCTGTGAGGAAGCGAGGTAGAGCGCTGATACTGTGGCTATACGCTCTTTCATGAAAACACGTTGCTCTGAGGTTTTCAGCTCAGAACATGAATCTGAGCGCGTTTCTGGCTTGGGAATTGCTTCATATCACTGTACAATGCCTATGTGTTATGAATTGGTCCAATGTGTTTGTATGGCCATTGGAAAGTGAATAAGAGCTTCGGAAGTGAAAATAGGCACTTTTATAAAAACTTTCTTTTTTTAATTCTGCTTTTCAAAAATGTTCATTCTCTCTGTAACTCAGCGGAAAATTGACAAACATAAGTGAAAAGTCACTATTTGACTGAATTGGAGTGAATTTGTTACTATCTCTGTGAGGAAGCAAGCTAGAGCGCTGAAACTGTGCTTCTACGCTCTTTCATGAAAACTCGCTTTTTTGAGTTCTTCAGCTCAGAACGAGAGTCTGAGCGTGTTTCTGGCTAGGGAATTGCTTCATATCACTGTACAATGCCTATGTGTTATGAATTGGTCCAATGTGCTTGTATGGCCATTGGGAAGTGAATTTGAGCTTCAGAATTGAAAATAAGCACTTTTATAAAAACTTTCCTTTTTTTAGTTCTGCTTCTGAAAAATGTTTATTTTATGTGTAACTTAATGGGGAATTGACAAACGTGGGTGAAATGTCACTATATGACTGAATTGAAGTGAATTTGTTGCTATCTCTGTGAGGAAGCGAGCTAGAGCGCTGAAACTGTGGCTATACGCTCTTTCATGAAAACACGCTGCTCTGAGGTTTTCAGCTCAGAACATGAATCTGAGCGCGTTTCTGGCTTGGGAATTGCTTCATATCACTGTACAATAACTATGTGTTATCAATTGGTCCAATGTGCTTGTATGGCCATTGGAAAGTGAATAAGAGCTTCGGAAGTGAAAATAGGCACTTTTATAAAAACTTTTTTTTTTTTAGTATTGCTTCTTAAAAATTTTCAATCTATGTGTAACTCAGTGGGGAATTGACAAACGTGGGTGAAATGTCACTATATGACTGAAGTGGAGTGAATTTGCTCCTATCTCTGTAAGGAAGCGAGCTAGAGCGCTGAAACTGTGGCTATACGCTTTTTCATGAAAACACGCTTCTTTGAGGTTTTCAGCTCAGAACGTGAATCTCAGCGCGTTTCTGGCTTGGGAATTGCTTCATATCACTGTACAATTCCTATGTGTTATCTTTTGGTCCAATGTGCTTGTATGGCCATTGGGAAGTGAATTTGAGCTTCAGAATTGAAAATAGGCACTTTTATAAAAACTTTCCTTTTTTTAGTTCTGCTTCTGAAAAATGTTTATTTTATGTGTAACTCAATGGGGAATTGACAAACGTGGGTGAAATGTCACTATATGACTGAATTGGAGTGAATTTGTTCCTATCTCTGTAAGGAAGCGAGCTAGAGCGCTGAAACTGTGGCTATACGCTCTTTCATGAAAACACGCTTCTTTGAGGTTTTCAGCTCAGAACGTGAATCTGAGCGCGTGTCTGGCTAGGAAATTGCTTCATATCACTGTACAATTCCTCTGTGTTATCTTTTGGTCCAATGTGCTTGTATGGCCATTGGGAAGTGAATTTGAGCTTCAGAATTGAAAATAGGCACTTGAAACAAAACTTTCCTTTTTTTAGTTCTGCTTCTGAAAAATGTTTATTTTATGTGTAACTCAATGGGGAATTGACAAACGTGGGTGAAATGTCACTCCATGACTGAAGTGGAGTGAATTTGTTCCTATCTCTGTAAGGAAGCGAGCTAGAGCGCTGAAACTGTGGCTATACGCTCTTTCATGAAAACACGCTGCTCTGAGGTTTTCAGCTCAGAACGTGAATCTGAGCGCGTTTCTGGCTTGGGAATTGCTTCAAATCACTGTACAATGCCTATGTGTTATGAATTGGTCCAATGTGCTTGTATGGCCATTGGAAAGTGAATAAGAGCTTCGGAAGTGAAAATAGGCACTTTCATAAAAACTTTCTTTTTTTTAATTCTGCTTTTCAAAAATGTTCATTCTCTCTGTAACTCAGCGGAAAATTGACAAACATAAGTGAAAAGTCACTATTTGACTGAATTGGAGTGAATTTGTTCCTATCTCTGTGAGGAAGCAAGCTAGAGCGCTGAAACTGTGCCTATACGCTCTTTCATGAAAACTCGCTTTTTTGAGTTCTTCAGCTCAGAACGAGAGTCTGAGCGTGTTTCTGGCTAGGGAATTGCTTCATATCACTGTACAATGCCTATGTGTTATGAATTGGTCCAATGTGCTTGTATGGCCATTGGGAAGTGAATTTGAGCTTCAGAATTGAAAATAAGCACTTTTATAAAAACTTTTTTTTTTTTAGTATTGCATCTTAAAAATTTTCAATCTATGTGTAACTCAGTGGGAAATTGACAAACGTGGGTGAAATGTCACTATATGACTGAAGTGGAGTGAATTTGCTCCTATCTCTGTAAGGAAGCGAGCTAGAGCGCTGAAACTGTGGCTATACGCTCTTTCATGAAAACACGCTGCTCTGAGGTTTTCAGCTCAGAACATGAATCTGAGCGCGTTTCTGGCTTGGGAATTGCTTCATATCACTGTACAATGCCTATGTGTTATGAATTGGTCCAATGTGCTTGTATGGCCATTGGAAAGTGAATAAGAGCTTCGGAAGTGAAAATAGGCACTTTTATAAAAACTTTCTTTTTTTTAATTCTGCTTTTCAAAAATGTTCATTCTCTCTGTAACTCAGCGGAAAATTGACAAACATAAGTGAAAAGTCACTATTTGACTGAATTGGAGTGAATTTGTTACTATCTCTGTGAGGAAGCAAGCTAGAGCGCTGAAACTGTGCCTATACGCTCTTTCATGAAAACTCGCTTTTTTGAGTTCTTCAGCTCAGAACGAGAGTCTGAGCGTGTTTCTGGCTAGGGAATTGCTTCATATCACTGTACAATGCCTATGTGTTATGAATTGGTCCAATGTGCTTGTATGGCCATTGGGAAGTGAATTTGAGCTTCAGAATTGAAAATAAGCACTTTTATAAAAACTTTCCTTTTTTTAGTTCTGCTTCTGAAAAATGTTTATTTTATGTGTAACTCAATGGGGAATTGACAAACGTGGGTGAAATGTCACTATATGACTGAATTGGAGTGAATTTGTTGCTATCTCTGTGAGGAAGCGAGCTAGAGCGCTGAAACTGTGGCTATACGCTCTTTCATGAAAACACGCTGCTCTGAGGTTTTCAGCTCAGAACATGAATCTGAGCGCGTTTCTGGCTTGGGAATTGCTTCATATCACTGTACAATGCCTATGTGTTATGAATTGGTCCAATGTGCTTGTATGGCCATTGGAAAGTGAATAAGAGCTTCGTAAGTGAAAATAGGCACTTTTATAAAAACTTTTTTTTTTTTAGTATTGCTTCTTAAAAATTTTCAATCTATGTGTAACTCAGTGGGGAATTGACAAACGTGGGTGAAATGTCACTATATGACTGAAGTGGAGTGAATTTGCTCCTATCTCTGTAAGGAAGCGAGCTAGAGCGCTGAAACTGTGGCTATACGCTCTTTCATGAAAACACGCTTCTTTGAGGTTTTCAGCTCAGAACGTGAATCTCAGCGCGTTTCTGGTTTGGGAATTGCTTCATATCACTGTACAATTCCTATGTGTTATCTTTTGGTCCAATGTGCTTGTATGGCCATTGGGAAGTGAATTTGAGCTTCAGAATTGAAAATAAGCACTTTTATAAAAACTTTCCTTTTTTAGTTCTGCTTCTGAAAAATGTTTATTTTATGTGTAACTCAATGGGGAATTGACAAACGTGGGTGAAATATCACTATATGACTGAATTGGAGTGAATTTCTTGCTATCTCTGTGAGGAAGCGAGCTAGAGCGCTGAAACTGTGGCTATACGCTCTTTCATGAAAACACGCTGCTCTGAGGTTTTCAGCTCAGAACAGGAATCTGAGCGCGTTTCTGGCTTGGGAATTGCTTCATATCACTGTACAATGCCTATGTGTTATCAATTGGTCCAATGTGCTTGTATGGCCATTGGAAAGTGAATAAGAGCTTCGGAAGTGAAAATAGGCACTTTTATAAAAACTTTTTTTTTTTTAGTATTGCTTCTTAAAAATTTTCAATCTATGTGTAACTCAGTGGGGAATTGACAAACGTGGGTGAAATGTCACTATATGACTGAAGTGGAGTGAATTTGCTCCTATCTCTGTAAGGAAGCGAGCTAGAGCGCTGAAACTGTGGCTATACGCTCTTTCATGAAAACACGCTTCTTTGAGGTTTTCAGCTCAGAACGTGAATCTGAGCGCGTGTCTGGCTAGGAAATTGCTTCATATCACTGTACAATTCCTATGTGTTATCTTTTGGTCCAATGTGCTTGTATGGCCATTGGGAAGTGAATTTGAGCTTCAGAATTGAAAATAGGCACTTGAAACAAAACTTTCCTTTTTTTAGTTCTGCTTCTGAAAAATGTTTATTTTATGTGTAACTCAATGGGGAATTGACAAACGTGGGTGAAATGTCACTACATGACTGAAGTGGAGTGAATGTGTTCCTATCTCTGTAAGGAAGCGAGCTAGAGCGCTGAAACTGTGGCTATACGCTCTTTCATGAAAACACGCTGCTCTGAGGTTTTCAGCTCAGAACGTGAATCTGAGCGTGTTTCTGGCTTGGGAATTGCTTCATATCACTGTACAATGCCTATGTGTTATGAATTGGTCCAATGTGCTTGTATGGCCATTGGAAAGTGAATAAGAGCTTCGGAAGTGAAAATAGGCACTTTTATAAAAACTTCCTTTTTTTTAATTCTGCTTTTCAAAAATGTTCATTCTCTCTGTAACTCAGCGGAAAATTGACAAACATAAGTGAAAAGTCACTATTTGACTGAATTGGAGTGAATTTGTTACTATCTCTGTGAGGAAGCAAGCTAGAGCGCTGAAACTGTGCCTATACGCTCTTTCATGAAAACTCGCTTTTTTGAGTTCTTCAGCTCAGAACGTGAATCTGAGCGTGTTTCTGGCTTGGGAATTGCTTCATATCACTGTACAATGCCTATGTGTTATGAATTGGTCCAATGTGCTTGTATGGCCATTGGAAAGTGAATAAGAGCTTCGGAAGTGAAAATAGGCACTTTTATAAAAACTTCCTTTTTTTTAATTCTGCTTTTCAAAAATGTTCATTCTCTCTGTAACTCAGCGGAAAATTGACAAACATAAGTGAAAAGTCACTATTTGACTGAATTGGAGTGAATTTGTTACTATCTCTGTGAGGAAGCAAGCTAGAGCGCTGAAACTGTGCCTATACGCTCTTTCATGAAAACACGCCTTTTTGAGTTCTTCAGCTCAGAACGAGAGTCTGAGTGTGTTTCTGGCGAGGGAATTGCTTCATATCACTGTACAATGCCTATGTGTTATCTTTTGGTCCAATGTGCTTGTATGGCCATTGGGAAGTGAACTTGAGCTTCAGAATTGAAAATAGGCACTTGAAACAAAACTTTCCTTTTTTTTTGTTCTGCTTCTGAAAAATGTTTATTTTATGTGTAACTCAATAGGGAATTGACAAACGTGGGTGAAATGTCACTATATGACTGAAGTGGAGTGAATTTGTTCCTATCTCTGTGAGGAAGCGAGCTAGAGCGCTGAAACTGTGGCTATACGCTCTTTCATGAAAACTCGCTTTTTTGAGTTCTTCAGCTCAGAACGAGAGTCTGAGCGTGTTTCTGGCTAGGGAATTGCTTCATATCACTGTACAATGCCTATGTGTTATGAATTCGTCCAATGTGCTTGTATGGCCATTGGGAAGTGAATTTGAGCTTCAGAATTGAAAATAAGCACTTTTATAAAAACTTTCCTTTTTTTAGTTCTGCTTCCGAAAAATGTTTATTTTATGTGTAACTCAATGGGAAATTGACAAACGTGGGTGAAATGTCACTATATGACTGAATTGGAGTGAATTTGTTGCTATCTCTGTGAGGAAGCGAGCTAGAGCGCTGAAACTGTGGCTATACGCTCTTTCATGAAAACACGCTGCTCTGAGGTTTTCAGCTCAGAACATGAATCTGAGCGCGTTTCTGGCTTGGGAATTGCTTCATATCACTGTACAATGCCTATGTGTTATGAATTGGTCCAATGTGCTTGTATGGCCATTGGAAAGTGAATAAGAGCTTCGGAAGTGAAAATAGGCACTTTTATAAAAACTTTTTTTTTTTTAGTATTGCTTCTTAAAAATTTTCAATCTATGTGTAACTCAGTGGGGAATTGACAAACGTGGGTGAAATGTCACTATATGACTGAAGTGGAGTGAATTTGTTCCTATCTCTGTAAGGAAGCGAACTAGAGCGCTGAAACTGTGGATATACGCTCTTTCATGAAAACACGCTGCTCTGAGGTTTTCAGCTCAGAACGTGAATCTGAGCGCGTTTCTGGCTTGGGAATTGCTTCAAATCACTGTCCAATGCCTATGTGTTATGAATTGGTCCAATGTGCTTGTATGGCCATTGGAAAGTGAATAAGAGCTTCGGAAGTGAAAATAGGCACTTTTATAAAAACTTTCTTTTTTTTAATTCTGCTTTTCAAAAATGTTCATTCTCTCTGTAACTCAGCGGAAAATTGACAAACATAAGTGAAAAGTCACTATTTGACTGAATTGGAGTGAATTTGTTACTATCACTGTGAGGAAGCAAGCTAGAGCGCTGAAACTGTGCCTATACGCTCTTTCATGAAAACTTGCTTTTTTGAGTTCTTCAGCTCAGAACGAGAGTCTGAGCGTGTTTCTGGCTAGGGAATTGCTTCATATCACTGTACAATGCCTATGTGTTTTGAATTGGTCCAATGTGCTTGTATGGCCATTGGGAAGTGAATTTGAGCTTCAGAATTGAAAATAGGCACTTTTATAAAAACTTTTTTTTTTTTAGCATTGCATCTTAAAAATTTTCAATCTATGTGTAACTCAGTGGGGAATTGACAAACGTGGGTGAAATGTCACTATATGACTGAAGTGGAGTGAATTTGTTCCTATCTCTGTAAGGAAGCGAGCTAGAGCGCTGAAACTGTGGCTATACGCTCTTTCATGAAAACACGCTGCTCTGAGGTTTTCAGCTCAGAACATGAATCTGAGCGCGTTTCTGGCTTGGGAATTGCTTCATATCACTGTACAATGCCTATGTGTTATGAATTGGTCCAATGTGCTTGTATGGCCATTGGAAAGTGAATAAGAGCTTCGGAAGTGAAAATAGGCACTTTTATAAAAACTTTTTTTTTTTTAGTATTGCTTCTTAAAAATTTTCAATCTATGTGTAACTCAGTGGGGAATTGACAAACGTGGGTGAAATGTCACTATATGACTGAAGTGGAGTGAATTTGTTCCTATCTCTGTAAGGAAGCGAGCTAGAGCGCTGAAACTGTGGATATACGCTCTTTCATGAAAACACGCTGCTCTGAGGTTTTCAGCTCAGAACGTGAATCTGAGCGCGTTTCTGGCTTGGGAATTGCTTCAAATCACTGTCCAATGCCTATGTGTTATGAATTGGTCCAATGTGCTTGTATGGCCATTGGAAAGTGAATAAGAGCTTCGGAAGTGAAAATAGGCACTTTTATAAAAACTTTCTTTTTTTTAATTCTGCTTTTCAAAAATGTTCATTCTCTCTGTAACTCAGCGGAAAATTGACAAACATAAGTGAAAAGTCACTATTTGACTGAATTGGAGTGAATTTGTTACTATCACTGTGAGGAAGCAAGCTAGAGCGCTGAAACTGTGCCTATACGCTCTTTCATGAAAACTTGCTTTTTTGAGTTCTTCAGCTCAGAACGAGAGTCTGAGCGTGTTTCTGGCTAGGGAATTGCTTCATATCACTGTACAATTCCTATGTGTCATCTTTTGGTCCAATGTGCTTGTATGGCCATTGGGAAGTGAATTTGAGCTTCAGAATTGAAAATAGGCACTTTTATAAAAACTTTCCTTTTTTTAGTTCTGCTTCTTAAAAATTTTCAATCTATGTGTAACTCAGTGGGGAATTGACAAACGTGGGTGAAATGTCACTATATGACTGAAGTGGAGTGAATTTGCTCCTATCTCTGTAAGGAAGCGAGCTAGAGCCCTGAAACTGTGGCTATACGCTCTTTCATGAAACACGCTTCTTTGAGGTTTTCAGCTCAGAACGTGAATCTGAGCGCGTGTCTGGCTAGGAAATTGCTTCATATCACTGTACAATTCCTATGTGTTATCTTTTGGTCCAATGTGCTTGTATGGCCATTGGGAAGTGAACTTGAGCTTCAGAATTGAAAATAGGCACTTGAAACAAAACTTTCCTTTTTTTTAGTTCTGCTTCTGAAAAATGTTTATTTTATGTGTAACTCAATGGGGAATTGACAAACGTGGGTGAAATGTCACTATATGACTGAAGTGGAGTGAATTTGCTCCTATCTCCATAAGGAAGCGAGCTAGAGCGCTGAAACTGTGGCTATACGCTCTTTCATGAAAACACGCTTTTTTGAGTTCTTCAGCTCAGAACGAGAGTCTGAGCGTGTTTCTGGCAAGGGAATTGCTTCATATCACTGTACAATGCCTATGTGTTATGAATTGGTCCAATGTGCTTGTATGGCCATTGGGAAGTGAATTTGAGCTTCGGAAGTGAAAATAGGCACTTTTATGAAAACTTTCTTTTTTTTAGTTTTGCTTCTTAAAAATTTTCAATCTATGTGTAACTCAGTGGGGAATTGACAAACGTGGGTGAAATGTCACTATATGACTGAAGTGGAGTGAATTTGCTCCTATCTCTGTAAGGAAGCGAGCTAGAGCGCTGAAACTGTGGCTATACGCTCTTTCATGAAAACACGCTTCTTTGAGGTTTTCAGCTCAGAACGTGAATCTGAGCGAGTGTCTGGCTAGGAAATTGCTTCAGATCACTGTACAATTCCTATGTGTTATCTTTTGGTCCAATGTGCTTGTATGGCCATTGGGAAGTGAATTTGAGCTTCAGAATTGAAAATAGGCACTTTTATAAAAATTTACTTTTTTTTCGTTCTGCTTCTGAAAAATGTTTATTTTATGTGTAACTCAATGGGGAATTGACAAACGTGGGTGAAATGTCACTATATGACTGAATTGGAGTGAATTTGCTCATATCTCTGTAAGGAAGCGAGATAGAGCGCTGAAACTGTGGCTATACGCTCTTTCATGAAAACACGCTGCTCTGAGGTTTTCAGCTCAGAACGTGAATCTGAGCGCGTTTCTGGCTTGGGAATTGCTTCATATCACTGTACAATTCCTATGTGTTATCTTTTGGTCCAATGTGCTTGTATGGCCAGTAGAAAGTGAATTAGAGCTTCGGAAGTGAAAATAGGCACTTTTATAAAAACTTTCTTTTTTTTAGTTTTGCTTCTTAAAAATTTTCAATCTATGTGTAACTCAGTGGGGAATTGACAAACGTGGGTGAAATGTCACTATATGACTGAATTGGAGTGAATTTGTTGCTATCTCTGTGAGGAAGCGAGCTAGAGCGCTGAAACTGTGGCTATACGCTCTTTCATGAAAACACGCTGCTCTGAGGTTTTCAGCTCAGAACATGAATCTGAGCGCGTTTCTGGCTTGGGAATTGCTTCATATCACTGTACAATGCCTATGTGTTATGAATTGGTCCAATGTGCTTGTATGGCCATTGGAAAGTGAATAAGAGCTTCGGAAGTGAAAATAGGCACTTTTATAAAAACTTTTTTTTTTTTTAGTATTGCTTCTGAAAAATTTTCAATCTATGTGTAACTCAGTGGGGAATTGACAAACGTGGGTGAAATGTCCCTATATGACTGAAGTGGAGTGAATTTGTTCCTATCTCTGTAAGGAAGCGAGCTAGAGCGCTGAAACTGTGCCGATACGCTCTTTCATGAAAACTCGCTTTTTTGAGTTCTTCAGCTCAGAACGAGAGTCTGAGCGCGTTTCTGGCTTGGGAATTGCTTCATATCACTGTACAATGCCTATGTGTTATGAATTGGTCCAATGTGCTTGTATGGCCATTGGGAAGTGAATTTGAGCTTCAGAATTGAAAATAAGCACTTTTATAAAAACTTTTTTTTTTTTAGTATTGCATCTTAAAAATTTTCAAACTATGTGTAACTCAGTGGGGAATTGACAAACGTGGGTGAAATGTCACTATATGACTGAAGTGGAGTGAATTTGTTCCTATCTCTGTAAGGAAGCGAGCTAGAGCGCTGAAACTGTGGCTATACGCTCTTTCATGAAAACACGCTGCTCTGAGGTTTTCAGCTCAGAACGTGAATCTGAGCGCATTTCTGGCTTGGGAATTGCTTCAAATCACTGTCCAATGCCTATGTGTTATGAATTGGTCCAATGTGCTTGTATGGCCATTGGAAAGTGAATAAGAGCTTCGGAAGTGAAAATAGGCACTTTTATAAAAACTTTCTTTTTTTTAATTCTGCTTTTCAAAAATGTTCATTCTCTGTAACTCAGCGGAAAATTGGCAAACATAAGTGAAAAGTCACTATTTGACTGAATTGGAGTGAATTTGTTACTATCTCTGTGAGGAAGCAAGCTAGGGCGCTGAAACTGTGCCTATACGCTCTTTCATGAAAACTCGCTTTTTTGAGTTCTTCAGCTCAGAACGAGAGTCTGAGTGTGTTTCTGGCTAGGGAATTGCTTCATATCACTGTACAATTCCTATGTGTTATCTTTTGGTCCAATGTGCTTGTATGGCCATTGGGAAGTGAATTTGAGCTTCGGAAGTGAAAATAGGCACTTTTATAAAAACTTTTTTTTTTTAGTATTGCTTCTTAAAAATTTTCAATCTATGTGTAACTCAGTGGGGAATTGACAAACGTGGGTGAAATGTCACTATATGACTGAATTGGAGTGAATTTGTTGCTATCTCTGTGAGGAAGCGAGCTAGAGCGCTGAAACTGTGGCTATACGCTCTTTCATGAAAACACGCTTCTGAAAGGTTTTCAGCTCAGAACGTGAATCTCAGCGCGTTTCTGGCTTGGGAATTGCTTCATATCACTGTACAATTCCTATGTGTTATCTTTTGGTCCAATGTGCTTGTATGGCCATTGGGAAGTGAACTTGAGCTTCAGAATTGAAAATAGGCACTTGAAACAAAACTTTCCTTTTTTTTAGTTCTGCTTCTGAAAAATGTTTATTTTATGTGTAACTCAATGGGGAATTGACAAACATGGGTGAAATGTCACTATATGACTGAATTGGAGTGAATTTGTGAAAACTCGCTTTTTTGAGTTCTTCAGCTCAGAACGAGAGTCTGAGCGTGTTTCTGGCTAGGGAATTGCTTCATATCACTGTACAATGCCTATGTGTTATGAATTGGTCCAATGTGCTTGTATGGCCATTGGGAAGTGAATTTGAGCTTCAGAATTGAAAATAAGCAATTTTATAAAAACTTTTTTTTTTTTAGTATTGCATCTTAAAAATTTTCAATCTATGTGTAACTCAGTGGGGAATTGACAAACGTGGGTGAAATGTCACTATATGACTGAATTGGAGTGAATTTGTTGCTATCTCTGTGAGGAAGCGAGCTAGAGCGCTGAAACTGTGGCTATACGCTCTTTCATGAAAACACGCTGCTCTGAGGTTTTCAGCTCAGAACATGAATCTGAGCGCGTTTCTGGCTTGGGAATTGCTTCATATCACTGTACAATGCCTATGTGTTATGAATTGGTCCAATGTGCTTGTATGGCCATTGGAAAGTGAATAAGAGCTTCGGAAGTGAAAATAGGCACTTTTATAAAAACTTTTTTTTTTTTAGTATTGCATCTTCAAAATTTTCAATCTATGTGTAACTCAGTGGGGAATTGACTAACATGGGTGAAATGTCACTATATGACTGAAGTGGAGTGAATTTTTTCCTATCTCTGTATGGAAGCGAGCTAGAGCGCTGAAACTGTGGATATACGCTCTTTCATGAAAACACGCTTCTTTGAGGTTTTCAGCTCAGAACGTGAATCTGAGCGCGTGTCTGGCTAGGAAATTGCTTCATATCACTGTACAATTCCTATGTGTTATCTTTTGGTCCAATGTGCTTGTATGGCCATTGGGAAGTGAACTTGAGCTTCAGAATTGAAAATAAGCACTTGAAACAAAACTTTCCATTTTTTTAGTTCTGCTTCTGAAAAATGTTTATTTTATGTGTAACTCAATGGGGAATTGACAAACGTGGGTGAAATGTCACTATATGACTGAAGTGGAGTGAATTTGTTCCTATCTCTGTAAGGAAGCGAGCTAGAGCGCTGAAACTGTGGCTATACGCTCTTTCATGAAAACACGCTGCTCTGAGGTTTTCAGCTCAGAACGTGAATCTGAGCGCATTTCTGGCTTGGGAATTGCTTCAAATCACTGTCCAATGCCTATGTGTTATGAATTGGTCCAATGTGCTTGTATGGCCATTGGAAAGTGAATAAGAGCTTCGGAAGTGAAAATAGGCACTTTTATAAAAACTTTCTTTTTTTTAATTCTGCTTTTCAAAAATGTTCATTCTCTGTAACTCAGCGGAAAATTGACAAACATAAGTGAAAAGTCACTATTTGACTGAATTGGAGTGAATTTGTTACTATCTCTGTGAGGAAGCAAGCTAGGGCGCTGAAACTGTGCCTATACGCTCTTTCATGAAAACTCGCTTTTTTGAGTTCTTCAGCTCAGAACGAGAGTCTGAGTGTGTTTCTGGCTAGGGAATTGCTTCATATCACTGTACAATTCCTATGTGTTATCTTTTGGTCCAATGTGCTTGAATGGCCATTGGGAAGTGAATTTGAGCTTCGGAAGTGAAAATAGGCACTTTTATAAAAACTTTTTTTTTTTAGTATTGCTTCTTAAAAATTTTCAATCTATGTGTAACTCAGTGGGGAATTGACAAACGTGGGTGAAATGTCACTATATGACTGAATTGGAGTGAATTTGTTGCTATCTCTGTGAGGAAGCGAGCTAGAGCGCTGAAACTGTGGCTATACGCTCTTTCATGAAAACACGCTTCTTAAAGGTTTTCAGCTCAGAACGTGAATCTCAGCGCGTTTCTGGCTTGGGAATTGCTTCATCTCACTGTACAATTCCTATGTGTTATCTTTTGGTCCAATGTGCTTGTATGGCCATTGGGAAGTGAACTTGAGCTTCAGAAATGAAAATAGGCACTTGAAACAAAACTTTCCTTTTTTTTAGTTCTGCTTCTGAAAAATGTTTATTTTATGTGTAACTCAATGGGGAATTGACAAACGTGGGTGAAATGTCACTATATGACTGAATTGGAGTGAATTTGTGAAAACTCGCTTTTTTGAGTTCTTCAGCTCAGAACGAGAGTCTGAGCGTGTTTCTGGCTAGGGAATTGCTTCATATCACTGTACAATGCCTATGTGTTATGAATTGGTCCAATGTGCTTGTAGGGCCATTGGGAAGTGAATTTGAGCTTCAGAATTGAAAATAAGCACTTTTATAAAAACTTTTTTTTTTTTAGTATTGCATCTTAAAAATTTTCAATCTATGTGTAACTCAGTGGGGAATTGACAAACGTGGGTGAAATGTCACTATATGACTGAAGTGGAGTGAATTTGTTGCTATCTCTGTGAGGAAGCGAGCTAGAGCGCTGAAACTGTGGCTATACGCTCTTTCATGAAAACACGCTGCTCTGAGGTTTTCAGCTCAGAACATGAATCTGAGCGCGTTTCTGGCTTGGGAATTGCTTCATATCACTGTACAATGCCTATGTGTTATGAATTGGTCCAATGTGCTTGTATGGCCATTGGAAAGTGAATAAGAGCTTCGGAAGTGAAAATAGGCACTTTTATAAAAACTTTTTTTTTTTTAGTATAGCATCTTAAAAATTTTCAATCTATGTGTAACTCAGTGGGGAATTGACAAACATGGGTGAAATGTCACTATATGACTGAAGTGGAGTGAATTTTCTCCTATCTCTGTAAGGAAGCGAGCTAGAGCGCTGAAACTGTGGATATACACTCTTTCATGAAAACACGCTTCTTTGAGGTTTTCAGCTCAGAACGTGAATCTGAGCGCGTGTCTGGCTAGGAAATTGCTTCATATCACTGTACAATTCCTACGTGTTATCTTTTGGTCCAATGTGCTTGTATGGCCATTGGGAAGTGAACTTGAGCTTCAGAATTGAAAATAAGCACTTGAAACAAAACTTTCCATTTTTTTAGTTCTGCTTCTGAAAAATGTTTATTTTATGTGTAACTCAATGGGGAATTGACAAACGTGGGTGAAATGTCACTATATGACTGAAGTGGAGTGAATTTGTTCCTATCTCTGTAAGGAAGCGAGCTAGAGCGCTGAAACTGTGGCTATACGCTCTTTCATGAAAACACGCTGCTCTGAGGTTTTCAGCTCAGAACGTGAATCTGAACGCGTTTCTGGCTTGGGAATTGCTTCAAATCACTGTCCAATGCCTATGTGTTATGAATTGGTCCAATGTGCTTGTATGGCCATTGGAAAGTGAATAAGAGCTTCGGAAGTGAAAATAGGCACTTTTATAAAAACTTTCTTTTTTTTAATTCTGCTTTTCAAAAATGTTCATTCTCTGTAACTCAGCGGAAAATTGACAAACATAAGTGAAAAGTCACTATTTGACTGAATTGGAGTGAATTTGTTACTATCTCTGTGAGGAAGCAAGCTAGGGCGCTGAAACTGTGCCTATACGCTCTTTCATGAAAACTCGCTTTTTTGAGTTCTTCAGCTCAAAACGAGAGTCTGAGTGTGTTTCTGGCTAGGGAATTGCTTCATATCACTGTACAATTCCTATGTGTTATCTTTTGGTCCAATGTGCTTGTATGGCCATTGGAAAGTGAATAAGAGCTTCGGAAGTGAAAATAGGCACTTTTATAAAAACTTTTTTTTTTTTTTAGTATTGCTTCTTAAAAATTTTCAATCTATGTGTAACTCAGTGGGGATTTGACAAACGTGGGTGAAATGTCACTATATGACTGAAGTGGAGTGAATTTGCTCCTATCTCTGTAAGGAAGCGAGCTAGAGCGCTGAAACTGTGGCTATACGCTCTTTCATGAAAACACGCTTCTTTAAGGTTTTCAGCTCAGAACGTGAATCTCAGCGCGTTTCTGGCTTGGGAATTGCTTCATAACACTGTAAGATTCCTATGTGTTATCTTTTGGTCCAATGTGCTTGTTTGGCCATTGGGAAGTGAATTTGAGCTTCAGAATTGAAAATAGGCACTTTTATAAAAACTTTTTTTTTTTTAGTATTGCGTCTTAAAAATTTTCAATCTATGTGTAACTCAGTGGGGAATTGACAAACGTGGATGAAATGTCACTATATGACTGAAGTGGAGTGAATTTTCTCCTATCTCTGTAAGGAAGCGAGCTAGAGCGCTGAAACTGTGGATAAACGCTCTTTCATGAAAACACGCTTCTTTGAGGTTTTCAGCTCAGAACGTGAATCTGAGCGCGTGTCTGGCTAGGAAATTGCTTCATATCACTGTACAATTCCTATGTATTATCTTTTGGTCCAATGTGCTTGTATGGCCATTGGGAAGTGAACTTGAGCTTCAGAATTGAAAATAGGCACTTGAAACAAAACTTTCCTTTTTTTTAGTTCTGCTTCTGAAAAATGTTTATTTTATGAGTAACTCAATGGGAAATTGACAAACGTGGGTGAAATGTCACTATATGACTGAAGTGGAGTGAATTTGTTCCTATCTCTGTAAGGAAGCGAGCTAGAGCGCTGAAACTGTTGCTATACGCTCTTTCATGAAAACACGCTGCTCTGAGGTTTTCAGCTCAGAACGTGAATCTGAGCGCGTTTCTGGCTTGGGAATTGCTTCAAATCACTGTCCAATGCCTATGTGTTATGAATTGGTCCAATGTGCTTGTATCGCCATTGGAAAGTGAATAAGAGCTTCGGAAGTGAAAATAGGCACTTTTATAAAAACTTTCTTTTTTTTAATTCTGCTTTTCAAAAATGTTCATTCTCTCTGTAACTCAGCGGAAAATTGACAAACATAAGTGAAAAGTCACTATTTGACTGAATTGGAGTGAATTTGGTACTATCTCTGTGAGGAAGCAAGCTAGAGCGCTTAAACTGTGCCTATACGCTCTTTCATGAAAACTCGCTTTTTTGAGTTCTTCAGCTCAGAACGAGAGTCTGAGCGTGTTTCTGGCTAGGGAATTGCTTCATATCACTGTACAATTCCTATGTGTTATCTTTTGGTCCAATGTGCTTGTATGGCCATTGGAAAGTGAATAAGAGCTTCGGAAGTGAAAATAGGCACTTTTATAAAAACTTTTTTTTTTTAGTATTGCTTCTTAAAAATTTTCAATCTATGTGTAACTCAGTGGGGAATTGACAAACGTGGGTGAAATGTCACTATATGACTGAAGTGGAGTGAATTTGCTCCTATCTCTGTAAGGAAGCGAGCTAGAGCGCTGAAACTGTGGCTATACGCTCTTTCATGAAAACTCGCTTCTTTGAGGTTTTCAGCTCAGAACGTGAATCTCAGCGCGTTTCTGGCTTGGGAATTGCTTCATATCACTGTACAATTCCTATGTGTTATCTTTTGGTCCAATGTGCTTGTATGGCCATTGGGAAGTGAATTTGAGCTTCAGAATTGAAAATAAGCACTTTTATAAAAACTTTCCTTTTTTTAGTTCTGCTTCTGAAAAATGTTTATTTTATGTGTAACTCAATGGGGAATTGACAAACGTGGGTGAAATATCACTATATGACTGAATTGGAGTGAATTTGTTGCTATCTCTGTGAGGAAGCGAGCTAGAGCGCTGAAACTGTGGCTATACGCTCTTTCATGAAAACACGCTGCTCTGAGGTTTTCAGCTCAGAACATGAATCTGAGGGCGTTTCTGGCTTGGGAATTGCTTCATATCACTGTACAATGCCTATGTGTTATGAATTGGTCCAATGTGCTTGTATGGCCATTGGAAAGTGAATAAGAGCTTCGGAAGTGAAAATAGGCACTTTTATAAAAACTTTTTTTTTTTTTTAGTATTGCTTCTTAAAAATTTTCAATCTATGTGTAACTCAGTGGGGAATTGACAAACGTGGGTGAAATGTCACTATATGACTGAAGTGGAGTGAATTTGCTCCTATCTCTGTAAGGAAGCGAGCTAGAGCGCTGAAACTGTGGCTATACGCTCTTTCATGAAAACACGCTTCTTTAAGGTTTTCAGCTCAGAACGTGAATCTCAGCGCGTTTCTGGCTTGGGAATTGCTTCATATCACTGTAAGATTCCTATGTGTTATCTTTTGGTCCAATGTGCTTGTTTGGCCATTGGGAAGTGAATTTGAGCTTCAGAATTGAAAATAGGCACTTTTATAAAAACTTTTTTTTTTTTAGTATTGCGTCTTAAAAATTTTCAATCTATGTGTAACTCAGTGGGGAATTGACAAACGTGGATGAAATGTCACTATATGACTGAAGTGGAGTGAATTTTCTCCTATCTCTGTAAGGAAGCGAGCTAGAGCGCTGAAACTGGGGATATACGCTCTTTCATGAAAACACGCTTCTTTGAGGTTTTCAGCTCAGAACGTGAATCTGAGCGCGTGTCTGGCTAGGAAATTGCTTCATATCACTGTACAATTCCTATGTATTATCTTTTGGTCCAATGTGCTTGTATGGCCATTGGGAAGTGAACTTGAGCTTCAGAATTGAAAATAGGCACTTGAAACAAAACTTTCCTTTTTTTTAGTTCTGCTTCTGAAAAATGTTTATTTTATGAGTAACTCAATGGGGAATTGACAAACGTGGGTGAAATGTCACTTTCTGACTGAAGTGGAGTGAATTTGTTCCTATCTCTGTAAGGAAGCGAGCTAGAGCGCTGAAACTGTGGCTATACGCTCTTTCATGAAAACACGCTGCTCTGAGGTTTTCAGCTCAGAACGTGAATCTGAGCGCGTTTCTGGCTTGGGAATTGCTTCAAATCACTGTCCAATGCCTATGTGTTATGAATTGGTCCAATGTGCTTGTATCGCCATTGGAAAGTGAATAAGAGCTTCGGAAGTGAAAATAGGCACTTTTATAAAAACTTTTTTTTTTTTAGTATTGCATCTTAAAAATTTTCAATCTATGTGTAACTCAGTGGGGAATTGACTAACGTGGGTGAAATGTCACTATATGACTGAAGTGGAGTGAATTTTCTCCTATCTCTGTAAGGAAGCGAGCTAGAGCGCTGAAACTGTGGATATACGCTCTTTCATGAAAACACGCTTCTTTGAGGTTTTCAGCTCAGAACGTGAATCTGAGCGCGTGTCTGGCTAGGAAATTGCTTCATATCACTGTACAATTCCTATGTGTTATCTTTTGGTCCAATGTGCTTGTATGGCCATTGGGAAGTGAACTTGAGCTTCAGAATTGAAAATAAGCACTTGAAACAAAACTTTCCTTTTTTTTAGTTCTGCTTCTGAAAAATGTTTATTTTATGTGTAACTCAATGGGGAATTGACAAACGTGGGTGAAATGTCACTATATGACTGAAGTGGAGTGAATTTGTTCCTATCTCTGTAAGGAAGCGAGCTAGAGCGCTGAAACTGTGGCTATACGCTCTTTCATGAAAACACGCTGCTCTGAGGTTTTCAGCTCAGAACGTGAATCTCAGCGCGTTTCTGGCTTGGGAATTGCTTCAAATCACTGTCCAATGCCAATGTGTTATGAATTGGTCCAATGTGCTTGTATGGCCATTGGAAAGTGAATAAGAGCTTCGGAAGTGAAAATAGGCACTTTTATAAAAACTTTCTTTTTTTTAATTCTGCTTTTCAAAAATGTTCATTCTCTCTGTAACTCAGCGGAAAATTGACAAACATAAGTGAAAAGTCACTATTTGACTGAATTGGAGTGAATTTGTTACTATCTCTGTAAGGAAGCGAGCTAGAGCGCTGAAACTGTGGCTATACGCTCTTTCATGAAAACACGCTTCTTTAAGGTTTTCAGCTCAGAACGTGAATCTCAGCGCGTTTCTGGCTTGGGAATTGCTTCATATCACTGTACAATTCCTATGTGTTATCTTTTGGTCCAATGTGCTTGTTTGGCCATTGGGAAGTGAATTTGAGCTTCAGAATTGAAAATAAGCACTTTTATAAAAACTTTTTTTTTTTTAGTATTGCATCTTAAAAATTTTCAATCTATGTGTAACTCAGTGGGGAATTGACAAACGTGGGTGAAATGTCACTATATGACTGAAGTGGAGTGAATTTGCTCCTATCTCTGTAAGGAAGCGAGCTAGAGCGCTGAAACTGTGGCTATACGCTCTTTCATGAAAACACGCTTCTTTAAGGTTTTCAGCTCAGAACGTGAATCTCAGCGCGTTTCTGGCTTGGGAATTGCTTCATATCACTGTAAGATTCCTATGTGTTATCTTTTGGTCCAATGTGCTTGTTTGGCCATTGGGAAGTGAATTTGAGCTTCAGAATTGAAAATAGGCACTTTTATAAAAACTTTTTTTTTTTTAGTATTGCGTCTTAAAAATTTTCAATCTATGTCTAACTCAGTGGGGAATTGACAAACGTGGATGAAATGTCACTATATGACTGAAGTGGAGTGAATTTTCTCCTATCTCTGTAAGGAAGCGAGCTAGAGCGCTGAAACTGTGGATATACGCTCTTTCATGAAAACACGCTTCTTTGAGGTTTTCAGCTCAGAACGTGAATCTGAGCGCGTGTCTGGCTAGGAAATTGCTTCATATCACTGTACAATTCCTATGTATTATCTTTTGGTCCAATGTGCTTGTATGGCCATTGGGAAGTGAACTTGAGCTTCAGAATTGAAAATAGGCACTTGAAACAAAACTTTCCTTTTTTTTAGTTCTGCTTCTGAAAAATGTTTATTTTATGAGTAACTCAATGGGGAATTGACAAACGTGGGTGAAATGTCACTTTCTGACTGAAGTGGAGTGAATTTGTTCCTATCTCTGTAAGGAAGCGAGCTAGAGCGCTGAAACTGTGGCTATACGCTCTTTCATGAAAACACGCTGCTCTGAGGTTTTCAGCTCAGAACGTGAATCTGAGCGCGTTTCTGGCTTGGGAATTGCTTCAAATCACTGTCCAATGCCTATGTGTTATGAATTGGTCCAATGTGCTTGTATCGCCATTGGAAAGTGAATAAGAGCTTCGGAAGTGAAAATAGGCACTTTTATAAAAACTTTTTTTTTTTTAGTATTGCATCTTAAAAATTTTCAATCTATGTGTAACTCAGTGGGGAATTGACTAACGTGGGTGAAATGTCACTATATGACTGAAGTGGAGTGAATTTTCTCCTATCTCTGTAAGGAAGCGAGCTAGAGCGCTGAAACTGTGGATATACGCTCTTTCATGAAAACACGCTTCTTTGAGGTTTTCAGCTCAGAACGTGAATCTGAGCGCGTGTCTGGCTAGGAAATTGCTTCATATCACTGTACAATTCCTATGTGTTATCTTTTGGTCCAATGTGCTTGTATGGCCATTGGGAAGTGAACTTGAGCTTCAGAATTGAAAATAAGCACTTGAAACAAAACTTTCCTTTTTTTTAGTTCTGCTTCTGAAAAATGTTTATTTTATGTGTAACTCAATGGGGAATTGACAAACGTGGGTGAAATGTCACTATATGACTGAAGTGGAGTGAATTTGTTCCTATCTCTGTAAGGAAGCGAGCTAGAGCGCTGAAACTGTGGCTATACGCTCTTTCATGAAAACACGCTGCTCTGAGGTTTTCAGCTCAGAACGTGAATCTGAGCGCGTTTCTGGCTTGGGAATTGCTTCAAATCACTGTCCAATGCCTATGTGTTATGAATTGGTCCAATGTGCTTGTATGGCCATTGGAAAGTGAATAAGAGCTTCGGAAGTGAAAATAGGCACTTTTATAAAAACTTTCTTTTTTTTAATTCTGCTTTTCAAAAATGTTCATTCTCTCTGTAACTCAGCGGAAAATTGACAAACATAAGTGAAAAGTCACTATTTGACTGAATTGGAGTGAATTTGTTACTATCTCTGTAAGGAAGCGAGCTAGAGCGCTGAAACTGTGGCTATACGCTCTTTCATGAAAACACGCTTCTTTAAGGTTTTCAGCTCAGAACGTGAATCTCAGCGCGTTTCTGGCTTGGGAATTGCTTCATATCACTGTACAATTCCTATGTGTTATCTTTTGGTCCAATGTGCTTGTTTGGCCATTGGGAAGTGAATTTGAGCTTCAGAATTGAAAATAAGCACTTTTATAAAAACTTTTTTTTTTTTAGTATTGCATCTTAAAAATTTTCAATCTATGTGTAACTCAGTGGGGAATTGACAAACGTGGATGAAATGTCACTATATGACTGAAGTGGAGTGAATTTTCTCCTATCTCTGTAAGGAAGCGAGCCAGAGCGCTGAAACTGTGGCTTTACGCTCTTTCATGAAAACACGCTGCTCTGAGGTTTTCAGCTCAGAACGTGAATCTGAGCGCGTGTCTGGCTAGGAAATTGCTTCATATCACTGTACAATTCCTATGTATTATCTTTTGGTCCAATGTGCTTGTATGGCCATTGGGAAGTGAACTTGAGCTTCAGAATTGAAAATAGGCACTTGAAACAAAACTTTCCTTTTTTTTAGTTCTGCTTCTGAAAAATGTTTATTTTATGAGTAACTCAATGGGGAATTGACAAACGTGGGTGAAATGTCACTTTCTGACTGAAGTGGAGTGAATTTGTTCCTATCTCTGTAAGGAAGCGAGCTAGAGCGCTGAAACTGTGGCTATACGCTCTTTCATGAAAACACGCTGCTCTGAGGTTTTCAGCTCAGAACGTGAATCTGAGCGCGTTTCTGGCTTGGGAATTGCTTCAAATCACTGTCCAATGCCTATGTGTAATGAATTGGTCCAATGTGCTTGTATGGCCATTGGAAAGTGAATAAGAGCTTCGGAAGTGAAAATAGGCACTTTTATAAAAACTTTTTTTTTTTTAATTCTGCTTTTCAAAAATGTTCATTCTCTCTGTAACTCAGCGGAAAATTGACAAACATAAGTGAAAAGTCACTATTTGACTGAATTGGAGTGAATTTGGTACTATCTCTGTGAGGAAGCAAGCTAGAGCGCTGAAACTGTGCCGATACGCTCTTTCATGAAAACTCGCTTTTTTGAGTTCTTCAGCTCAGAACGAGAGTCTGAGCGTGTTTCTGGCTAGGGAATTGCTTCATATCACTGTACAATTCCTATGTGTTATCTTTTGGTCCAATGTGCTTGTATGGCCATTGGAAAGTGAATAAGAGCTTCGGAAGTGAAAATAGGCACTTTTATAAAAACTTTTTTTTTTTTAGTATTGCTTCTTAAAAATTTTCAATCTATGTGTAACTCAGTGGGGAATTGACAAACGTGGGTGAAATGTCACTATATGACTGAAGTGGAGTGAATTTGCTCCTATCTCTGTAAGGAAGCGAGCTAGAGCGCTGAAACTGTGGCTATACGCTCTTTCATGAAAACACGCTTCTTTGAGGTTTTCAGCTCAGAACGTGAATCTCAGCGCGTTTCTGGCTTGGGAATTGCTTCATATCACTGTACAATTCCTATGTGTTATCTTTTGGTCCAATGTGCTTGTATGGCCATTGGGAAGTGAATTTGAGCTTCAGAATTGAAAATAAGCACTTTTATAAAAACTTTCCTTTTTTTAGTTCTGCTTCTGAAAAATGTTTATTTTATGTGTAACTCAAAGGGGAATTGACAAACGTGGGTGAAATGTCGCTATATGACTGAATTGCAGTGAATTTGTTGCTATCTCTGTGAGGAAGCGAGCTAGAGCGCTGAAACTGTGGCTATACGCTCTTTCATGAAAACACGCTTCTTTGAGGTTTTCAGCTCAGAACGTGAATCTCAGCGCGTGTCTGGCTTGGGAATTGCTTCATATCACTGTACAATTCCTATGTGTTATCTTTTGGTCCAATGTGCTTGTATGGCCATTGGGAAGTGAATTTGAGCTTCAGAATTGAAAATAGGCACTTTTATAAAAACTTTCCTTTTTTTAGTTCTGCTTCTGAAAAATGTTTATTTTATGTGTAACTCAATGGGGAATTGACAAACGTGGGTGAAATGTCACTATATGACTGAATTCGAGTGAATTTGTTGCTATCTCTGTGAGGAAGCGAGCTAGAGCGCTGAAACTGTGCCTATACGCTCTTTCATGAAAACTTCGTTTTTTGAGTTCTTCAGCTCAGAACGAGAGTCTGAGCGTGTTTCTGGCTAGGGAATTGCTTCATATCACTGTACAATGCCTATGTGTTATGAATTGGTCCAATGTGCTTGTATGGCCATTGGGAAGTGAATTTGAGCTTCAGAATTGAAAATAAGCACTTTTATAAAAACTTTCCTTTTTTTAGTTCTGCTTCTGAAAAATGTTTATTTTATGTGTAACTCAATGGATAATTGACAAACGTGGGTGAAATGTCACTATATGACTGAATTGGAGTGAATTTGTTGCTATCTCTGTGAGGAAGCGAGCTAGAGCGCTGAAACTGTGGCTATACGCTCTTTCATGAAAACTCGCTGCTCTGAGGTTTTCAGCTCAGAACATGAATCTGAGCGCGTTTCTGGCTTGGGAATTGCTTCATATCACTGTACAATGCCTATGTGTTATGAATTGGTCCAATGTGCTTGTATGGCCATTGGAAAGTGAATAAGAGCTTCGGAAGTGAAAATAGGCACTTTTATAAAAACTTTTTTTTTTTTAGTATTGCATCTTAAAAATTTTCAATCTATGTGTAACTCAGTGGGGAATTGACAAACGTGGGTGAAATGTCACTATATGACTGAAGTGGAGTGAATTTGCTCCTATCTCTGTAAGGAAGCGAGCTAGAGCGCTGAAACTGTGGCTATACGCTCTTTCATGAAAACACGCTTCTTTGAGGTTTTCAGCTCAGAACGTGAATCTCAGCGCGTTTCTGGCTTGGGAATTGCTTCATATCACTGTACAATTCCTATGTGTTATCTTTTGGTCCAATGTGCTTGTATGGCCATTGGGAAGTGAATTTGAGCTTCAGAATTGAAAATAAGCACTTTTATAAAAACTTTCCTTTTTTTAGTTCTGCTTCTGAAAAATGTTTATTTTATGTGTAACTCAAAGGGGAATTGACAAACGTGGGTGAAATGTCGCTATATGACTGAATTGCAGTGAATTTGTTGCTATCTCTGTGAGGAAGCGAGCTAGAGCGCTGAAACTGTGGCTATACGCTCTTTCATGAAAACACGCTTCTTTGAGGTTTTCAGCTCAGAACGTGAATCTCAGCGCGTGTCTGGCTTGGGAATTGCTTCATATCACTGTACAATTCCTATGTGTTATCTTTTGGTCCAATGTGCTTGTATGGCCATTGGGAAGTGAATTTGAGCTTCAGAATTGAAAATAGGCACTTTTATAAAAACTTTCCTTTTTTTAGTTCTGCTTCTGAAAAATGTTTATTTTATGTGTAACTCAATGGGGAATTGACAAACGTGGGTGAAATGTCACTATATGACTGAATTCGAGTGAATTTGTTGCTATCTCTGTGAGGAAGCGAGCTAGAGCGCTGAAACTGTGCCTATACGCTCTTTCATGAAAACTTCGTTTTTTGAGTTCTTCAGCTCAGAACGAGAGTCTGAGCGTGTTTCTGGCTAGGGAATTGCTTCATATCACTGTACAATGCCTATGTGTTATGAATTGGTCCAATGTGCTTGTATGGCCATTGGGAAGTGAATTTGAGCTTCAGAATTGAAAATAAGCACTTTTATAAAAACTTTCCTTTTTTTAGTTCTGCTTCTGAAAAATGTTTATTTTATGTGTAACTCAATGGATAATTGACAAACGTGGGTGAAATGTCACTATATGACTGAATTGGAGTGAATTTGTTGCTATCTCTGTGAGGAAGCGAGCTAGAGCGCTGAAACTGTGGCTATACGCTCTTTCATGAAAACTCGCTGCTCTGAGGTTTTCAGCTCAGAACATGAATCTGAGCGCGTTTCTGGCTTGGGAATTGCTTCATATCACTGTACAATGCCTATGTGTTATGAATTGGTCCAATGTGCTTGTATGGCCATTGGAAAGTGAATAAGAGCTTCGGAAGTGAAAATAGGCACTTTTATAAAAACTTTTTTTTTTTTAGTATTGCATCTTAAAAATTTTCAATCTATGTGTAACTCAGTGGGGAATTGACAAACGTGGGTGAAATGTCACTATATGACTGAAGTGGAGTGAATTTGCTCCTATCTCTGTGAGGAAGCGAGCTAGAGCGCTGAAACTGGGGCTATACGCTCTTTCATGAAAACACGCTGCTCTGAGGTTTTCAGCTCAGAACATGAATCTGAGCGCGTTTCTGGCTTGGGAATTGCTTCATATCACTGTACAATGCCTATGTGTTATGAATTGGTCCAATGTGCTTGTATGGCTATTGGAAAGTGAATAAGAGCTTCGGAAGTGAAAATAGGCACTTTTATAAAAACTTTTTTTTTTTTAATTCTGCTTTTCAAAAATGTTCATTCTCTCTGTAACTCAGCGGAATATTGACAAACATAAGTGAAAAGTCACTATTTGACTGAATTGGAGTGAATTTGTTCCTATCTCTGTAAGGAAGCGAGCTAGAGCGCTGAAACTGTGGCTATACGCTCTCTCATGAAAACACGCTGCTCTGAGGTTTTCAGCTCAGAACGTGAATCTGAGCGCGTTTCTGGCTAAGGAATTGCTTCATATCACTGTACAATGCCTATGTGTTATGAATTGGTCCAATGTGCTTGTATGGCCATTGGGAAGTGAATTTGAGCTTCAGAATTGAAAATAAGCACTTTTATAAAAACTTTCCTTTTTTCAGTTCTGCTTCTGAAAAATGTTTATTTTATGTGTAACTCAATGGGGAATTGACAAACGTGGGTGAAATGTCACTATATGACTGAATTGGAGTGAATTTGTTGCTATCTCTGTGAGGAAGCGAGCTAGAGCGCTGAAACTGTGGCTATACGCTCTTTCATGAAAACACGCTGCTCTGAGGTTTTCAGCTCAGAACATGAATCTGAGCGTGTTTCTGGCTAGGGAATTGCTTCATATCACTGTACAATGCCTATGTGTTATGAATTGGTCCAATGTGCTTGTATGGCCATTGGGAAGTGAATTTGAGCTTCAGAATTGAAAATAGGCACTTGAAACAAAACTTTCCTTTTTTTTAGTTCTGCTTCTGAAAAATGTTTATTTTATGTGTAACTCAATGGGGAATTGACAAACGTGGGTGAAATGTCACTATATGACTGAAGTGGAGTGAATTTGTTCCTATCTCTGTAAGGAAGCGAGCTAGAGCGCTGAAACTGTGGCTATTCGCTCTTTCATGAAAACACGCTGCTCTGAGGTTTTCAGCTCAGAACGTGAATCTGAGCGCGTTTCTGGCTTGGGAATTGCTTCAAATCACTGTCCAATGCCTATGTGTTATGAATTGGTCCAATGTGCTTGTATGGCCATTGGAAAGTGAATAAGAGCTTCGGAAGTGAAAATAGGCACTTTTATAAAAACTTTCTTTTTTTTAATTCTGCTTTTCAAAAATGTTCATTCTCTCTGTAACTCAGCGGAAAATTGACAAACATAAGTGAAAAGTTACTATTTGACTGAATTGGAATGAATTTGTTACTATCTCTGTGAGGAAGCAAGCTAGAGCGCTGAAATTGTGCCTATACGCTCTTTCATGAAAACTCGCTTTTTTGAGTTCTTCAGCTCAGAACGAGAGTCTGAGTGTGTTTCTGGCTAGGGAATTGCTTCATATCACTGTACAATTCCTATGTGTTATCTTTTGGTCCAATGTGCTTGTATGGCCATTGGAAAGTGAATAAGAGCTTCGGAAGTGAAAATAGGCACTTTTATAAAAACTTTTTTTTTTTTAGTATTGCTTCTTAAAAATTTTCAATCTATGTGTAACTCAGTGGGGAATTGACAAACGTGGGTGAAATGTCACTATATGACTGAAGTGGAGTGAATTTGCTCCTATCTCTGTAAGGAAGCGAGCTAGAGCGCTGAAACTGTGGCTATACGCTCTTTCATGAAAACACGCTTCTTTAAGGTTTTCAGCTCAGAACGTGAATCTCAGCGCGTTTCTGGCTTGGGAATTGCTTCATATCACTGTACAATTCCTATGTGTTATCTTTTGGTCCAATGTGCTTTTTTGGCCATTGGGAAGTGAATTTGAGCTTCAGAATTGAAAATAAGCACTTTTATAAAAACTTTCCTTTTTTTAGTTCTGCTTCTGAAAAATGTTTATTTTATGTGTAACTCAATGGGGAATTGACAAACGTGGGTGAAATGTCACTATATGACTGAATTGGAGTGAATTTGTTGCTATCTTTGTGAGGAAGCGAGCTAGAGCGCTGAAACTGTGCCTATACGCTCTTTCATGAAAACTCGCTTTTTTGAGTTCTTCAGCTCAGAACGAGAGTCTGAGCGTGTTTCTGGCTAGGGAGTTGCTTCATATCACTGTACAATGCCTATGTGTTATGAATTGGTCCAATGTGCTTGTATGGCCATTGGGAAGTGAATTTGAGCTTCAGAATTGAAAATAAGCACTTTGATAAAAACTTTTTTTTTTGTAGTATTGCATCTTAAAAATTTTCAATCTATGTGTAACTCAGTGGGGAATTGACAAAAGTGGGTGAAATGTCACTATATGACTGAAGTGGAGTGAATTTGTTGCTATCTCTGTGAGGAAGCGAGCTAGAGCGCTGAAACTGTGGCTATACGCTCTTTCATGAAAACACGCTGCTCTGAGGTTTTCAGCTCAGAACATGAATCTGAGCGCGTTTCTGGCTTGGGAATTGCTTCATATCACTGTACAATGCCTATGTGTTATGAATTGGTCCAATGTGCTTGTATGGCCATTGGAAAGTGAATAAGAGCTTCGGAAGTGAAAATAGGCACTTTTATAAAAACTTTTTTTTTTTTAGTATTGCATCTTAAAAATTTTCAATCTATGTGTAACTCAGTGGGGAATTGACAAACGTGGGTGAAATGTCACTATATGACTGAAGTGGAGTGAATTTTCTCCTATCTCTGTAAGGAAGCGAGCTAGAGCGCTGAAACTGTGGATATACGCTCTTTCATGAAAACACGCTTCTTTGAGGTTTTCAGCTCAGAACGTGAATCTGAGCGCGTGTCTGGCTAGGAAATTGCTTCATATCACTGTACAATTCCTATGTATTATCTTTTGGTCCAATGTGCTTGTATGGCCATTGGGAAGTGAACTTGAGCTTCAGAATTGAAAATAGGCACTTGAAACAAAACTTTCCTTTTTTTTAGTTCTGCTTCTGAAAAATGTTTATTTTATGTGTAACTCAATGGGGAATTGACAAACGTGGGTGAAATGTCACTATATGACTGATTTGGAGTGAATTTGTTGCTATCTCTGTGAGGAAGCGAGATAGAGCGCTGAAACTGTGCATATACGCTCTTTCATGAAAACTTCGTTTTTTGAGTTCTTCAGCTCAGAACGAGAGTCTGAGCGTGTTTCTGGCTAGGGAATTGCTTCATATCACTGTACAATGCCTATGTGTTATGAATTGGTCCAATGTGCTTGTATGGCCATTGGGAAGTGAATTTGAGCTTCAGAATTGAAAATAAGCACTTTTATAAAAACTTTCCTTTTTTTAGTTCTGCTTCTGAAAAATGTTTATTTTATGTGTAACTCAATGGATAATTGACAAACGTGGGTGAAATGTCACTATATGACTGAATTGGAGTGAATTTGTTGCTATCTCTGTGAGGAAGCGAGCTAGAGCGCTGAAACTGTGGCTATACGCTCTTTCATGAAAACTCGCTGCTCTGAGGTTTTCAGCTCAGAACATGAATCTGAGCGCGTTTCTGGCTTGGGAATTGCTTCATATCACTGTACAATGCCTATGTGTTTTGAATTGGTCCAATGTGCTTGTATGGCCATTGGGAAGTGAATTTGAGCTTCAGAATTGAAAATAAGCACTTTTATAAAAACTTTTTTTTTTTAGTATTGCATATTAAAAATTTTCAATCTATGTGTAACTCAGTGGGGAATTGACAAACGTGGGTGAAATGTCACTATATGACTGAAGTGGAGTGAATTTGCTCCTATCTCTGTAAGGAAGCGAGCTAGAGCGCTGAAACTGTGGCTATACGCTCTCTCATGAAAACACGCTGCTCTGAGGTTTTCAGCTCAGAACGTGAATCTGAGCGCGTTTCTGGCTAGGGAATTGCTTCATATCACTGTACAATGCCTATGTGTTATGAATTGGTCCAATGTGCTTGTATGGCCATTGGGAAGTGAATTTGAGCTTCAGAATTGAAAATAAGCACTTTTATAAAAACTTTCCTTTTTTTAGTTCTGCTTCTGAAAAATGTTTATTTTATGTGTAACTCAATGGGGAATTGACAAACGTGGGTGAAATGTCACTATATGACTGAATTGGAGTGAATTTGTTGCTATCTCTGTGAGGAAGCGAGCTAGAGCGCTGAAACTGTGGCTATACGCTCTCTCATGAAAACACGCTGCTCTGAGGTTTTCAGCTCAGAACGTGAATCTGAGCGCGTTTCTGGCTAGGGAATTGCTTCATATCACTGTACAATGCCTATGTGTTATGAATTGGTCCAATGTGCTTGTATGGCCATTGGGAAGTGAACTTGAGCTTCAGAATTGAAAATAGGCACTTGAAACAAAACTTTCCTTTTTTTAGTTCTGCTTCTGAAAAATGTTTATTTTATGTGTAACTCAATGGGGAATTGACAAACGTGGGTGAAATGTCACTATATGACTGAATTGGAGTGAATTTGTTGCTATCTCTGTGAGGAAGCGAGCTAGAGCGCTGAAACTGTGGCTATACGCTCTCTCATGAAAACACGCTGCTCTGAGGTTTTCAGCTCAGAACGTGAATCTGAGCGCGTTTCTGGCTAGGGAATTGCTTCATATCACTGTACAATGCCTATGTGTTATGAATTGGTCCAATGTGCTTGTATGGCCATTGGGAAGTGAACTTGAGCTTCAGAATTGAAAATAGGCACTTGAAACAAAACTTTCCTTTTTTTAGTTCTGCTTCTGAAAAATGTTTATTTTATGTGTAACTCAATGGGGAATTGACAAACGTGGGTGAAATGTCACTATATGACTGAATTGGAGTGAATTTGTTGCTATCTCTGTGAGGAAGCGAGATAGAGCGCTGAAACTGTGGATATACGCTCTTTCATGAAAACACGCTTCTTTGAGGTTTTCAGCTCAGAACGTGAATCTGAGCGCGTGTCTGGCTCGGAAATTGCTTCATATCACTGTACAATTCCTATGTGTTATGAATTGGTCCACTGTGCTTGTATGGCCATTGGGAAGTGAACTTGAGCTTCAGAATTGAAAATAGGCACTTGAAACAAAACTTTCCTTTTTTTTAGTTCTGCTTCTGAAAAATGTTTATTTTATGTGTAACTCAATGGGGAATTGACAAACGTGGGTGAAATGTCACTATATGACTGAAGTGGAGTGAATTTGTTCCTATCTCTGTAAGGAAGCGAGCTAGAGCGCTGAAACTGTGGCTATACGCTCTCTCATGAAAACACGCTGCTCTGAGGTTTTCAGCTCAGAACGTGAATCTGAGCGCGTTTCTGGCTAGGGAATTGCTTCATATCACTGTACAATGCCTATGTGTTATGAATTGGTCCAATGTGCTTGTATGGCCATTGGGAAGTGAATTTGAGCTTCAGAATTGAAAATAAGCACTTTTATAAAAACTTTCCTTTTTTTAGTTCTGCTTCTGAAAAATGTTTATTTTATGTGTAACTCAATGGTATATTGACAAACGTGGGTGAAATGTCACTATATGACTGAAGTGGAGTGAATTTGTTGCTATCTCTGTGAGGAAGCGAGCTAGAGCGCTGAAACTGTGGCGATACGCTCTTTCATGAAAACACGCTGCTCTGAGGTTTTCAGCTCAGAACATGAATCTGAGCGCGTTTCTGGCTTGGGAATTGCTTCATATCACTGTACAATGCCTATGTGTTATGAATTGGTCCAATGTGCTTGTATGGCCATTGGAAAGTGAATAAGAGCTTCGGAAGTGAAAATAGGCACTTTTATAAAAACTTTTTTTTTTTAGTATTGCATCTTAAAAATTTTCAATCTATGTGTAACTCAGTGGGGAATTGACAAACGTGGGTGAAATGTCACTATATGACTGAAGTGGAGTGAATTTGTTGCTATCTCTGTGAGGAAGCGAGCTAGAGCGCTGAAACTGGGGCTATACGCTCTTTCATGAAAACACGCTGCTCTGAGTTTTCAGCTCAGAACGTGAATCTGAGCGCGTTTCTGGCTTGGGAATTGCTTCATATCACTGTACAATGCCTATGTGTTATGAATTGGTCCAATGTGCTTGTATGGCCATTGGGAAGTGAATTTGAGCTTCAGAATTGAAAATAAGCACTTTTATAAAAACTTTCCTTTTTTTAGTTCTGCTTCTGAAAAATGTTTATTTTATGTGTAACTCAATGGAGAATTGACAAACGTGGGTGAAATGTCACTATATGACTGAATTGGAGTGAATTTGTTGCTATCTCTGTGAGGAAGCGAGCTAGAGCGCTGAAACTGTGCCTATACGCTCTTTCATGAAAACTCGCTTTTTTGAGTTCTTCAGCTCAGAACGTGAATCTGAGCGCGTTTCTGGCTAGGGAATTGCTTCATATCACTGTACAATTCCTATGTGTTATCTTTTGGTCCAATGTGCATGTATGGCCATTGGAAAGTGAATAAGAGCTTCGGAAGCGAAAATAGGCACTTTTATAAAAACTTTTTTTTTTTTAGTATTGCATCTTAAAAATTTTCAATCTATGTGTAACTCAGTGGGGAATTGACAAAAGTGGGTGAAATGTCACTATATGACTGAAGTGGAGTGAATTTGTTGCTATCTCTGTGAGGAAGCGAGCTAGAGCGCTGAAACTGTGGTTATACGCTCTTTCATGAAAACACGCTGCTCTGAGGTTTTCAGCTCAGAACATGAATCTGAGCGCGTTTCTGGCTTGGGAATTGCTTCATATCACTGTACAATGCCTATGTGTTATGAATTGGTCCAATGTGCTTGTATGGCCATTGGAAAGTGAATAAGAGCTTCGGAAGTGAAAATAGGCACTTTTATAAAAACTTTTTTTTTTTTAGTATTGCATCTTAAAAATTTTCAATCTATGTGTAACTCAGTGGGGAATTGACAAACGTGGGTGAAATGTCACTATATGACTGAAGTGGAGTGAATTTTCTCCTATCTCTGTCAGGAAGCGAGCTAGAGCGCTGAAACTGTGGATATACGCTCTTTCATGAAAACACGCTTCTTTGAGGTTTTCAGCTCAGAACGTGAATCTGAGCGCGTGTCTGGCTCGGAAATTGCTTCATATCACTGTACAATTCCTATGTATTATCTTTTGGTCCAATGTGCTTGTATGGCCATTGGGAAGTGAATTTGAGCTTCAGAATTGAAAATAAGCACTTTTATAAAAACTTTCCTTTTTTTAGTTCTGCTTCTGAAAAATGTTTATTTTATGTGTAACTCAATGGGGAATTGACAAACGTGGGTGAAATGTCACGATATGACTGAATTGGAGTGAATTTGTTGCTATCTCTGTGAGGAAGCGAGCTAGAGCGCTGAAACTGTGGCTATACGCTCTTTCATGAAAACACGCTGCTCTGAGGTTTTCAGCTCAGAACATGAATCTGAGCGTGTTTCTGGCTAGGGAATTGCTTCATATCACTGTACAATGCCTATGTGTTATGAATTGGTCCAATGTGCTTGTATGGCCATTGGGAAGTGAATTTGAGCTTCAGAATTGAAAATAGGCACTTGAAACAAAACTTTCCTTTTTTTTAGTTCTGCTTCTGAAAAATGTTTATTTTATGTGTAACTCAATGGGGAATTGACAAACGTGGGTGAAATGTCACTATATGACTGAAGTGGAGTGAATTTGTTCCTATCTCTGTCAGGAAGCGAGCTAGAGCGCTGAAACTGTGGCTATTCGCTCTTTCATGAAAACACGCTGCTCTGAGGTTTTCAGCTCAGAACGTGAATCTGAGCGCGTTTCTGGCTTGGGAATTGCTTCAAATCACTGTCCAATGCCTATGTGTTATGAATTGGTCCAATGTGCTTGTATGGCCATTGGAAAGTGAATAAGAGCTTCGGAAGTGAAAATAGGCACTTTTATAAAAACTTTCTTTTTTTTAATTCTGCTTTTCAAAAATGTTCATTCTCTCTGTAACTCAGCGGAAAATTGACAAACATAAGTGAAAAGTTACTATTTGACTGAATTGGAGTGAATTTGTTACTATCTCTGTGAGGAAGCAAGCTAGAGCGCTGAAACTGTGCCTATACGCTCTTTCATGAAAACTCGCTTTTTTGAGTTCTTCAGCTCAGAACGAGAGTCTGAGTGTGTTTCTGGCTAGGGAATTGCTTCATATCACTGTACAATTCCTATGTGTTATCTTTTGGTCCAATGTGCTTGTATGGCCATTGGAAAGTGAATAAGAGCTTCGGAAGTGAAAATAGGCACTTTTATAAAAACTTTTTTTTTTTTAGTATTGCTTCTTAAAAATTTTCAATCTATGTGTAACTCAGTGGGGAATTGACAAACGTGGGTGAAATGTCACTATATGACTGAAGTGGAGTGAATTTGCTCCTATCTCTGTAAGGAAGCGAGCTAGAGCGCTGAAACTGTGGATATACGCTCTTTCATGAAAACACGCTTCTTTAAGGTTTTCAGCTCAGAACGTGAATCTGAGCGCGTTTCTGGCTTGGGAATTGCTTCATATCACTGTACAATTCCTATGTGTTATCTTTTGGTCCAATGTGCTTGTTTGGCCATTGGGAAGTGAATTTGAGCTTCAGAATTGAAAATAAGCACTTTTATAAAAACTTTCCTTTTTTTAGTTCTGCTTCTGAAAAATGTTTATTTTATGTGTAACTCAATGGGGAATTGACAAACGTGGGTGAAATGTCACTATATGACTGAATTGGAGTGAATTTGTTGCTATCTCTGTGAGGAAGCGAGCTTGAGCGCTGAAACTGTGCCTATACGCTCTTTCATGAAAACTCGCTTTTTTGAGTTCTTCAGCTCAGAACGAGAGTCTGAGCGTGTTTCTGGCTAGGGAATTGCTTCATATCACTGTACAATGCCTATGTGTTATGAATTGGTCCAATGTGCTTGTATGGCCATTGGGAAGTGAATTTGAGCTTCAGAATTGAAAATAAGCACTTTTATAAAAACTTTTTTTTTTTAGTATTGCATCTTAAAAAATTTTCAATCTATGTGTAACTCAGTGGGGAATTGACAAAAGTGGGTGAAATGTCACTATATGACTGAAGTGGAGTGAATTTGTTGCTATCTCTGTGAGGAAGCGAGCTAGAGCGCTGAAACTGTGGTTATACGCTCTTTCATGAAAACACGCTGCTCTGAGGTTTTCAGCTCAGAACATGAATCTGAGCGCGTTTCTGGCTTGGGAATTGCTTCATATCACTGTACAATGCCTATGTGTTATGAATTGGTCCAATGTGCTTGTATGGCCATTGGAAAGTGAATAAGAGCTTCGGAAGTGAAAATAGGCACTTTTATAAAAACTTTTTTTTTTTAGTATTGCATCTTAAAAATTTTCAATCTATGTGTAACTCAATGGGGAATTGACAAACGTGGGTGAAATGTCACTATATGAATGAAGTGGAGTGAATTTTCTCCTATCTCTGTCAGGAAGCGAGCTAGAGCGCTGAAACTGTGGATATACGCTCTTTTATGAAAACACGCTTCTTTGAGGTTTTCAGCTCAGAACGTGAATCTGAGCGCGTGTCTGGCTAGGAAATTGCTTCATATCACTGTACAATTCCTATGTATTATCTTTTTGTCCAATGTGCTTGTATGGCCATTGGGAAGTGAACTTGAGCTTCAGAATTGAAAATAGGCACTTGAAACAAAACTTTCCTTTTTTTTAGTTCTGCTTCTGAAAAATGTTTATTTTATGTGTAACTCAATGGGGAATTGACAAACGTGGGTGAAATGTCACTATATGACTGAATTGGAGTGAATTTGTTGCTATCTCTGTGAGGAAGCGAGCTAGAGCGCTGAAACTGTGCCTATACGCTCTTTCATGAAAACTCACTTTTTTGAGTTCTTCAGCTCAGAACGAGAGTCTGAGCATGTTTCTGGCTTGGGAATTGCTTCATATCACTGTACAATGCCTATGTGTTATGAATTGGTCCAATGTGCTTGTATGGCCATTGGGAAGTGAATTTGAGCTTCAGAATTGAAAATAAGCACTTTTATAAAAACTTTTTTTTTTTTAGTATTGCATCTTAAAAATTTTCAATCTATGTGTAACTCAGTGGGGAATTGACAAACGTGGGTGAAATGTCACTATATGACTGAAGTGGAGTGAATTTGTTCCTATCTCTGTAAGGAAGCGAGCTAGAGCGCTGAAACTGTGGCTATACGCTCTTTCATGAAAACACGCTGCTCTGAGGTTTTCAGCTCAGAACGTGAATCTGAGCGTGTGTCTGGCTAGGAAATTGCTTCATATCACTGTACAATTCCTATGTGTTATCTTTTGGTCCAATGTGCTTGTATGGCCATTGGGAAGTGAATTTGAGCTTCAGAATTGAAAATAGGCACTTGAAACAAAACTTTCCTTTTTTTTAGTTCTGCTTCTGAAAAATGTTTATTTTATGTGTAACTCAATGGGGAATTGACAAACTTGGGTGAAATGTCACTATATGACTGAAGTGGAGTGAATTTGTTCCTATCTCTGTAAGGAAGCGAGCTAGAGCGCTGAAACTGTGGCTATACGCTCTTTCATGAAAACACGCTGCTCTGAGGTTTTCAGCTCAGAACGTGAATCTGAGCGCGTTTCTGGCTTGGGAATTGCTTCAAATCACTGTCCAATGCCTATGTGTTATGAATTGGTCCAATGTGCTTGTATGGCCATTGGAAAGTGAATAAGAGCTTCGGAAGTGAAAATAGGCACTTTTATAAAAACTTTCTTTTTTTTAATTCTGCTTTTCAAAAATGTTCATTCTCTCTGTAACTCAGCGGAAAATTGACAAACATAAGTGAAAAGTCACTATTTGACTGAATTGGAGTGAATTTGTTACTATCTCTGTGAGGAAGCAAGCTAGAGCGCTGAAACTGTGCCTATACGCTCTTTCATGAAAACTCGCTTTTTTGAGTTCTTCAGCTCAGAATGAGAGTCTGAGCGTGTTTCTGGCTAGGGAATTGCTTCATATCACTGTACAATTCCTATGTGTTATCTTTTGGTCCAATGTGCTTGTATGGCCATTGGGAAGTGAATTTGAGCTTCAGAATTGAAAATAGGCACTTTTATAAAAACTTTTTTTTTTTAGTATTGCTTCTTAAAAATTTTCAATCTATGTGTAACTCAGTGGGGAATTGACAAACGTGGGTGAAATGTCACTATATGACTGAAGTGGAGTGAATTTGCTCCTATCTCTGTAAGGAAGCGAGCTAGAGCGCTGAAACTGTGGATATACGCTCTTTCATGAAAACACGCTTCTTTAAGGTTTTCAGCTCAGAACGTGAATCTGAGCGCGTTTCTGGCTTGGGAATTGCTTCATATCACTGTACAATTCCTATGTGTTATCTTTTGGTCCAATGTGCTTGTTTGGCCATTGGGAAGTGAATTTGAGCTTCAGAATTGAAAATAAGCACTTTTATAAAAACTTTCCTTTTTTTAGTTCTGCTTCTGAAAAATGTTTATTTTATGTGTAACTCAATGGGGAATTGACAAACGTGGGTGAAATGTCACTATATGACTGAATTGGAGTGAATTTGTTGCTATCTCTGTGAGGAAGCGAGCTTGAGCGCTGAAACTGTGCCTATACGCTCTTTCATGAAAACTCGCTTTTTTGAGTTCTTCAGCTCAGAACGAGAGTCTGAGCGTGTTTCTGGCTAGGGAATTGCTTCATATCACTGTACAATGCCTATGTGTTATGAATTGGTCCAATGTGCTTGTATGGCCATTGGGAAGTGAATTTGAGCTTCAGAATTGAAAATAAGCACTTTTATAAAAACTTTTTTTTTTTAGTATTGCATCTTAAAAATTTTCAATCTATGTGTAACTCAGTGGGGAATTGACAAAAGTGGGTGAAATGTCACTATATGACTGAAGTGGAGTGAATTTGTTGCTATCTCTGTGAGGAAGCGAGCTAGAGCGCTGAAACTGTGGTTATACGCTCTTTCATGAAAACACGCTGCTCTGAGGTTTTCAGCTCAGAACATGAATCTGAGCGCGTTTCTGGCTTGGGAATTGCTTCATATCACTGTACAATGCCTATGTGTTATGAATTGGTCCAATGTGCTTGTATGGCCATTGGAAAGTGAATAAGAGCTTCGGAAGTGAAAATAGGCACTTTTATAAAAACTTTTTTTTTTTAGTATTGCATCTTAAAAATTTTCAATCTATGTGTAACTCAGTGGGGAATTGACAAACGTGGGTGAAATGTCACTATATGACTGAAGTGGAGTGAATTTGCTCCTATCTCTGTCAGGAAGCGAGCTAGAGCGCTGAAACTGTGGATATACGCTCTTTCATGAAAACACGCTTCTTTGAGGTTTTCAGCTCAGAACGTGAATCTGAGCGCGTGTCTGGCTAGGAAATTGCTTCATATCACTGTACAATTCCTATGTATTATCTTTTTGTCCAATGTGCTTGTATGGCCATTGGGAAGTGAACTTGAGCTTCAGAATTGAAAATAGGCACTTGAAACAAAACTTTCCTTTTTTTTAGTTCTGCTTCTGAAAAATGTTTATTTTATGTGTAACTCAATGGGGAATTGACAAACGTGGGTGAAATGTCACTATATGACTGAATTGGAGTGAATTTGTTGCTATCTCTGTGAGGAAGCGAGCTAGAGCGCTGAAACTGTGCCTATACGCTCTTTCATGAAAACTCACTTTTTTGAGTTCTTCAGCTCAGAACGAGAGTCTGAGCATGTTTCTGGCTTGGGAATTGCTTCATATCACTGTACAATGCCTATGTGTTATGAATTGGTCCAATGTGCTTGTATGGCCATTGGGAAGTGAATTTGAGCTTCAGAATTGAAAATAAGCACTTTTATAAAAACTTTTTTTTTTTTAGTATTGCATCTTAAAAATTTTCAATCTATGTGTAACTCAGTGGGGAATTGACAAACGTGGGTGAAATGTCACTATATGACTGAAGTGGAGTGAATTTGTTCCTATCTCTGTAAGGAAGCGAGCTAGAGCGCTGAAACTGTGGCTATACGCTCTTTCATGAAAACACGCTGCTCTGAGGTTTTCAGCTCAGAACGTGAATCTGAGCGCGTTTCTGGCTTGGGAATTGCTTCAAATCACTGTCCAATGCCTATGTGTTATGAATTGGTCCAATGTGCTTGTATGGCCATTGGAAAGTGAATAAGACCTTCGGAAGTGAAAATAGGCACTTTTATAAAAACTTTCTTTTTTTTAATTCTGCTTTTCAAAAATGTTCATTCTCTCTGTAACTCAGCGGAAAATTGACAAACATAAGTGAAAAGTCACTATTTGACTGAATTGGAGTGAATTTGTTACTATCTCTGTGAGGAAGCAAGCTAGAGCGCTGAAACTGTGCCTTTACCCTCTTTCATGAAAACTCGCTTTTTTGAGTTCTTCAGCTCAGAACGAGAGTCTGAGCGTGTTTCTGGCTAGGGAATTGCTTCATATCACTGTACAATTCCTATGTGTTATCTTTTGGTCCAATGTGCTTGTATGGCCATTGGGAAGTGAATTTGAGCTTCAGAATTGAAAATAGGCACTTTTATAAAAACTTTCCTTTTTTTAGTTCTGCTTCTGAAAAATGTTTATTTTATGTGTAACTCAATGGGGAATTGACAAACGTGGGTGAAATGTCACTATATCACTGAATTCGAGTGAATTTGTTGCTATCTCTGTGAGGAAGCGAGCTAGAGCGCTGAAACTGTGCCTATACGCTCTTTCATGAAAACTTCGTTTTTTGAGTTCTTCAGCTCAGAACGAGAGTCTGAGCGTGTTTCTGGCTAGGGAATTGCTTCATATCACTGTACAATGCCTATGTGTTATGAATTGGTCCAATGTGCTTGTATGGCCATTGGGAAGTGAATTTGAGCTTCAGAATTGAAAATAAGCACTTTTATAAAAACTTTTTTTTTTTTAGTATTGCATCTTAAAAATTTTCAATCTATGTGTAACTCAGTGGGGAATTGACAAACGTGGGTGAAATGTCACTATATGACTGAAGTGGAGTGAATTTTCTCCTATCTCTGTAAGGAAGCGAGCTAGAGCGCTGAAACTGTGGCTATACGCTCTTTCATGAAAACACGCTGCTCTGAGGTTTTCAGCTCAGAACGTGAATCTGAGCGCGTTTCTGGCTTGGGAATTGCTTCAAATCACTGTCCAATGCCTATGTGTTATGAATTGGTCCAATGTGCTTGTATGGCCATTGGAAAGTGAATAAGAGCTTCGGAAGTGAAAATAGGCACTTTTATAAAAACTTTCTTTTTTTTAATTCTGCTTTTCAAAAATGTTCATTCTCTCTGTAACTCAGCGGAAAATTGACAAACATAAGTGAAAAGTCACTATTTGACTGAATTGGAGTGAATTTGTTACTATCTCTGTGAGGAAGCAAGCTAGAGCGCTGAAACTGTGCCTATACGCTCTTTCATGAAAACTCGCTTTTTTGAGTTCTTCCGCTCAGAACGAGAGTCTGAGCGTGTTTCTGGCTAGGGAATTGCTTCATATCACTGTACAATTCCTATGTGTTATCTTTCGGTCCAATGTGCTTGTATGGCCATTGGGAAGTGAATTTGAGCTTCAGAATTGAAAATAGGCACTTTTATAAAAACTTTCCTTTATTTAGTTCTGCTTCTGAAAAATGTTTATTTTATGTGTAACTCAATGGGGAATTGACAAACATGGGTGAAATGTCACTATATGACTGAATTCGAGTGAATTTGTTGCTATCTCTGTGAGGAAGCGAGCTAGAGCGCTGAAACTGTGCCTATACACTCTTTCATGAAAACTTCGTTTTTTGAGTTCTTAAGCTCAGAACGAGAGTCTGAGCGTGTTTCTGGCGAGGGAATTGCTTCATATCACTGTACAATGCCTATGTGTTATGAATTGGTCCAATGTGCTTGTATGGCCATTGGGAAGTGAATTTGAGCTTCAGAATTGAAAATAAGCACTTTTATAAAAACTTTCCTTTTTTTTGTTCTGCTTCTGAAAAATGTTTATTTTATGTGTAACTCAATGGATAATTGACAAACGTGGGTGAAATGTCACTATATGACTGAATTGGAGTGAATTTGTTGCTATCTCTGTGAGGAAGCGAGCTAGAGCGCTGAAACTGTGGCTATACGCTCTTTCATGAAAACTCGCTGCTCTGAGGTTTTCAGCTCAGAACATGAATCTGAGCGCGTTTCTGGCTTGGGAATTGCTTCATATCACTGTACAATGCCTATGTGTTATGAATTGGTCCAATGTGCTTGTATGGCCATTGGGAAGTGAATTTGAGCTTCAGAATTGAAAATAAGCACTTTTATAAAAACTTTTTTTTTTTTAGTATTGCATCTTAAAAATTTTCAATCTATATGTAACTCAGTGGGGAATTGACAAACGTGGGTGAAATGTCACTATATGACTGAAGTGGAGTGAATTTGCTCCTATCTCTGTAAGGAAGCGAGCTAGAGCGCTGAAACTGTGGATATACGCTCTTTCATGAAAACACGCTTCTTTGAGGTTTTCAGCTCAGAACGTGAATCTGAGCGCGTGTCTGGCTCAGAAATTGCTTCATATCACTGTACAATTCCTATGTGTTATCTTTTGGTCCAATGTGCTTGTATGGCCATTGGGAAGTGAACTTGAGCTTCAGAATTGAAAATAGGCACTTGAAACAAAACTTTCCTTTTTTTTAGTTCTGCTTCTGAAAAATGTTTATTTTATGTGTAACTCAATGGGGAATTGACAAACGTGGGTGAAATGTCACTATATGACTGAAGTGGAGTGAATTTGTTCCTATCTCTGTTAGGAAGCGAGCTAGAGCGCTGAAACTGTGGCTATACGCTCTCTCATGAAAACACGCTGCTCTGAGGTTTTCAGCTCAGAACGTGAATCTGAGCGCGTTTCTGGCTAGGGAATTGCTTCATATCACTGTACAATGCCTATGTGTTATGAATTGGTCCAATGTGCTTGTATGGCCATTGGGAAGTGAATTTGAGCTTCAGAATTGAAAATAAGCACTTTTATAAAAACTTTCCTTTTTTTAGTTCTGCTTCTGAAAAATGTTTATTTTATGTGTAACTCAATGGGGAATTGACAAACGTGGGTGAAATGTCACTATATGACTGAAGTGGAGTGAATTTGTTCCTATCTCTGTAAGGAAGCGAGCTAGAGCGCTGAAACTGTGGCTATACGCTCTTTCATGAAAACACGCTGCTCTGAGGTTTTCAGCTCAGAACGTGAATCTGAGCGCGTTTCTGGCTTGGGAATTGCTTCAAATCACTGTCCAATGCCTATGTGTTATGAATTGGTCCAATGTGCTTGTATGGCCATTGGAAAGTGAATAAGAGCTTCGGAAGTGAAAATAGGCACTTTTATAAAAACTTTCTTTTTTTTAATTCTGCTTTTCAAAAATGTTCATTCTCTCTGTAACTCAGCGGAAAATTGACAAACATAAGTGAAAAGTCACTATTTGACTGAATTGGAGTGAATTTGTTACTATCTCTGTGAGGAAGCAAGCTAGAGCGCTGAAACTGTGCCTATACGCTCTTTCATGAAAACTCGCTTTTTTGAGTTCTTCCGCTCAGAACGAGAGTCTGAGCGTGTTTCTGGCTAGGGAATTGCTTCATATCACTGTACAATTCCTATGTGTTATCTTTTGGTCCAATGTGCTTGTATGGCCATTGGGAAGTGAATTTGAGCTTCAGAATTGAAAATAGGCACTTTTATAAAAACTTTCCTTTTTTTAGTTCTGCTTCTGAAAAATGTTTATTTTATGTGTAACTCAATGGGGAATTGACAAACGTGGGTGAAATGTCACTATATGACTGAATTCGAGTGAATTTGTTGCTATCTCTGTGAGGAAGCGAGCTAGAGCGCTGAAACTGTGCCTATACACTCTTTCATGAAAACTTCGTTTTTTGAGTTCTTAAGCTCAGAACGAGAGTCTGAGCGTGTTTCTGGCGAGGGAATTGCTTCATATCACTGTACAATGCCTATGTGTTATGAATTGGTCCAATGTGCTTGTATGGCCATTGGAAAGTGAATAAGAGCTTCGGAAGTGAAAATAGGCACTTTTATAAAAACTTTTTTTTTTTAGTATTGCATCTTAAAAATTTTCAATCTATGTGTAACTCAGTGGGGAATTGACAAACGTGGGTGAAATGTCACTATATGACTGAAGTGGAGTGAATTTGCTCCTATCTCTGTCAGGAAGCGAGCTAGAGCGCTGAAACTGTGGATATACGCTCTTTCATGAAAACACGCTTCTTTGAGGTTTTCAGCTCAGAACGTGAATCTGAGCGCGTGTCTGGCTCGGAAATTGCTTCATATCACTGTACAATTCCTATGTGTTATCTTTTGGTCCAATGTGCTTGTATGGCCATTGGGAAGTGAACTTGAGCTTCAGAATTGAAAATAGGCACTTGAAACAAAACTTTCCTTTTTTTTAGTTCTGCTTCTGAAAAATGTTTATTTTATGTGTAACTCAATGGGGAATTGACAAACGTGGGTGAAATGTCACTATATGACTGAAGTGGAGTGAATTTGTTCCTATCTCTGTTAGGAAGCGAGCTAGAGCGCTGAAACTGTGGCTATACGCTCTCTCATGAAAACACGCTGCTCTGAGGTTTTCAGCTCAGAACGTGAATCTGAGCGCGTTTCTGGCTAGGGAATTGCTTCATATCACTGTACAATGCCTATGTGTTATGAATTGGTCCAATGTGCTTGTATGGCCATTGGGAAGTGAATTTGAGCTTCAGAATTGAAAATAAGCACTTTTATAAAAACTTTCCTTTTTTTAGTTCTGCTTCTGAAAAATGTTTATTTTATGTGTAACTCAATGGGGAATTGACAAACGTGGGTGAAATGTCACTATATGACTGAATTGGAGTGAATTTGTTGCTATCTCTGTGAGGAAGCGAGCTCGAGCGCTGAAACTGTGGCTATACGCTCTTTCATGAAAACACGCTGCTCTGAGGTTTTCAGCTCAGAACATGAATCTGAGGGTGTTTCTGGCTAGGGAATTGCTTCATATCACTGTACAATGCCTATGTGTTATGAATTGGTCCAATGTGCTTGTATGGCCATTGGGAAGTGAATTTGAGCATCAGAATTGAAAATAAGCACTTTTATAAAAACTTTTTTTTTTTTAGTATTGCATCTTAAAAATTTTCAATCTATATGTAACTCAGTGGGGAATTGACAAACGTGGGTGAAATGTCACTATATGACTGAAGTGGAGTGAATTTGTTGCTATCTCTGTGAGGAAGCGAGCTAGAGCGCTGAAACTGGGGCTATACGCTCTTTCATGAAAACACGCTGCTCTGAGGTTTTCAGCTCAGAACATGAATCTGAGCGCGTTTCTGGCTTGGGAATTGCTTCATATCACTGTACAATGCCTATGTGTTATGAATTGGTCCAATGTGCTTGTATGGCCATTGGAAAGTGAATAAGAGCTTCGGAAGTGAAAATAGGCACTTTTATAAAAACTTTTTTTTTTTTAGTATTGCATCTTAAAAATTTTCAATCTATGTGTAACTCAGTGGGGAATTGACTAACGTGGGTGAAATGTCACTATATGACTGAAGTGGAGTGAATTTGTTGCTATCTCTGTAAGGAAGCGAGCTAGAGCGCTGAAACTGTGGATATACGCTCTTTCATGAAAACACGCTTCTTTGAGGTTTTCAGCTCAGAACGTGAATCTGAGCGCGTTTCTGGCTAGGAAATTGCTTCATATCACTGTACAATGCCTATGTGTTATGAATTGGTCCAATGTGCTTGTATGGCCATTGGAAAGTGAATAAGAGCTTCGGAAGTGAAAATAGGCACTTTTATATAAACTTTCTTTTTTTTAATTCTGCTTTTCAAAAATGTTCATTCTCTCTGTAACTCAGCGGAAAATTGACAAACATAAGTGAAAAGTCACTATTTGACTGAATTGGAGTGAATTTGTTCCTATCTCTGTAAGGAAGCGAGCTAGAGCGCTGAAACTGTGGCTATACGCTCTCTCATGAAAACACGCTGCTCTGAGGTTTTCAGCTCAGAACGTGAATCTGAGCGCGTTTCTGGCTAGGGAATTGCTTCATATCACTGTACAATGCCTATGTGTTATGAATTGGTCCAATGTGCTTGTAGTATGGCCATTGGGAAGTGAATTTGAGCTTCAGAATTGAAAATAAGCACTTTTATAAAAACTTTCCTTTTTTTAGTTCTGCTTCTGAAAAATGTTTATTTTATGTGTAACTCAATGGGGAATTGACAAACGTGGGTGAAATGTCACTATATGACTGAATTGGAGTGAATTTGTTGCTATCTCTGTGAGGAAGCGAGCTAGAGCGCTGAAACTGTGGCTATACGCTCTTTCATGAAAACACGCTGCTCTGAGGTTTTCAGCTCAGAACATGAATCTGAGCGTGTTTCTGGCTAGGGAATTGCTTCATATCACTGTACAATGCCTATGTGTTATGAATTGGTCCAATGTGCTTGTATGGCCATTGGGAAGTGAATTTGAGCTTCAGAATTGAAAATAGGCACTTGAAACAAAACTTTCCTTTTTTTTAGTTCTGCTTCTGAAAAATGTTTATTTTATGTGTAACTCAATGGGGAATTGACAAACGTGGGTGAAATGTCACTATATGACTGAAGTGGAGTGAATTTGTTCCTATCTCTGTAAGGAAGCGAGCTAGAGCGCTGAAACTGTGGCTATTCGCTCTTTCATGAAAACACGCTGCTCTGAGGTTTTCAGCTCAGAACGTGAATCTGAGCGCGTTTCTGGCTTGGGAATTGCTTCAAATCACTGTCCAATGCCTATGTGTTCTGAATTGGTCCAATGTGCTTGTATGGCCATTGGAAAGTGAATAAGAGCTTCGGAAGTGAAAATAGGCACTTTTATAAAAACTTTCTTTTTTTTAATTCTGCTTTTCAAAAATGTTCATTCTCTCTGTAACTCAGCGGAAAATTGACAAACATAAGTGAAAAGTTACTATTTGACTGAATTGGAGTGAATTTGTTACTATCTCTGTGAGGAAGCAAGCTAGAGCGCTGAAACTGTGCCTATACGCTCTTTCATGAAAACTCGCTTTTTTGAGTTCTTCAGCTCAGAACGAGAGTCTGAGTGTGTTTCTGGCTAGGGAATTGCTTCATATCACTGTACAATTCCTATGTGTTATCTTTTGGTCCAATGTGCTTGTATGGCCATTGGAAAGTGAATAAGAGCTTCGGAAGTGAAAATAGGCACTTTTATAAAAACTTTTTTTTTTTTAGTATTGCTTCTTAAAAATTTTCAATCTATGTGTAACTCAGTGGGGAATTGACAAACGTGGGTGAAATGTCACTATATGACTGAAGTGGAGTGAATTTGCTCCTATCTCTGTAAGGAAGCGAGCTAGAGCGCTGAAACTGTGTCTATACGCTCTTTCATGAAAACACGCTTCTTTAAGGTTTTCAGCTCAGAACGTGAATCTCAGCGCGTTTCTGGCTTGGGAATTGCTTCATATCACTGTACAATTCCTATGTGTTATCTTTTGGTCCAATGTGCTTGTTTGGCCATTGGGAAGTGAATTTGAGCTTCAGAATTGAAAATAAGCACTTTTATAAAAACTTTCCTTTTTTTAGTTCTGCTTCTGAAAAATGTTTATTTTATGTGTAACTCAATGGGGAATTGACAAACGTGGGTGAAATGTCACTATATGACTGAATTGGAGTGAATTTGTTGCTATCTCTGTGAGGAAGCGAGCTAGAGCGCTGAAACTGTGCCTATACGCTCTTTCATGAAAACTCGCTTTTTTGAGTTCTTCAGCTCAGAACTAGAGTCTGAGCGTGTTTCTGGCTAGGGAATTGCTTCATATCACTGTACAATGCCTATGTGTTATGAATTGGTCCAATGTGCTTGTATGGCCATTGGGAAGTGAATTTGAGCTTCAGAATTGAAAATAAGCACTTTTATAAAAACTTTTTTTTTTTTAGTATTGCATCTTAAAAATTTTCAATCGATGTGTAACTCAGTGGGGAATTGACAAAAGTGGGTGAAATGTCACTATATGACTGAAGTGGAGTGAATTTGTTGCTATCTCTGTGAGGAAGCGAGCTAGAGCGCTGAAACTGTGGCTATACGCTCTTTCATGAAAACACGCTGCTCTGAGGTTTTCAGCTCAGAACATGAATCTGAGCGCGTTTCTGGCTTGGGAATTGCTTCATATCACTGTACAATGCCTATGTGTTATGAATTGGTCCAATGTGCTGGTATGGCCATTGGAAAGTGAATAAGAGCTTCGGAAGTGAAAATAGGCACTTTTGTAAAAACTTTTTTTTTTTAGTATTGCATCTTAAAAATTTTCAATCTATGTGTAACTCAGGGGGGAATTGACAAACGTGGGTGAAATGTCACTATATGACTGAAGTGGAGTGAATTTTCTCCTATCTCTGTAAGGAAGCGAGCTAGAGCGCTGAAACTGTGGATATACGCTCTTTCATGAAAACACGCTTCTTTGAGGTTTTCAGCTCAGAACGTGAATCTGAGCGCGTGTCTGGCTAGGAAATTGCTTCATATCACTGTACAATTCCTATGTATTATCTTTTGGTCCAATGTGCTTGTATGGCCATTGGGAAGTGAACTTGAGCTTCAGAATTGAAAATAGGCACTTGAAACATAACTTTCCTTTTTTTTAGTTCTGCTTCTGAAAAATGTTTATTTTATGTGTAACTCAATGGGGAATTGACAAACGTGGGTGAAATGTCACTATATGACTGAATTGGAGTGAATTTGTTGCGATCTCTGTGAGGAAGCGAGCTAGAGCGCTGAAACTGTGCCTATACGCTCTTTCATGAAAACTCGCTTTTTTGAGTTCTTCAGCTCAGAACGAGAGTCTGAGCATGTTTCTGGCTAGGGAATTGCTTCATATCACTGTACAATGCCTATGTGTTATGAATTGGTCCAATGTGCTTGTATGGCCATTGGGAAGTGAATTTGAGCTTCAGAATTGAAAATAAGCACTTTTATAAAAACTTTCCTTTTTTTAGTACTGCTTCTGAAAAATGTTTATTTTATGTGTAACTCAATGGGGAATTGACAAACGTGGGTGAAATGTCACTATATGACTGAATTGGAGTGAATTTGTTGCTATCTCTGTGAGGAAGCGAGCTAGAGCGCTGAAACTGTGGCTATACGCTCTTTCATGAAAACACGCTGCTCTGAGGTTTTCAGCTCAGAACATGAATCTGAGCGTGTTTCTGGCTAGGGAATTGCTTCATATCACTGTACAATGCCTATGTGTTATGAATTGCTCCAATGTGCTTGTATGGCCATTGGGAAGTGAATTTGAGTTTCAGAATTGAAAATAGGCACTTGAAACAAAACTTTCCTTTTTTTTAGTTCTGCTTCTGAAAAATGTTTATTTTATGTGTAACTCAATGGGGAATTGACAAACGTGGGTGAAATGTCACTATATGACTGAAGTGGAGTGAATTTGCTCCTATCTCTGTAAGGAAGCGAGCTAGAGCGCTGAAACTGTGGCTATTCGCTCTTTCATGAAAACACGCTGCTCTGAGGTTTTCAGCTCAGAACGTGAATCTGAGCGCGTTTCTGGCTTGGGAATTGCTTCAAATCACTGTCCAATGCCTATGTGTTATGAATTGGTCCAATGTGCTTGTTTGGCCATTGGAAAGTGAATAAGAGCTTCGGAAGTGAAAATAGGCACTTTTATAAAAACTTTCTTTTTTTTAATTCTGCTTTTCAAAAATGTTCATTCTCTCTGTAACTCAGCGGAAAATTGACAAACATAAGTGAAAAGTTACTATTTGACTGAATTGGAGTGAATTTGTTACTATCTCTGTGAGGAAGCAAGCTAGAGCGCTGAAACTGTGCCTATACGCTCTTTCATGAAAACTCGCTTTTTTGAGTTCTTCAGCTCAGAACGAGAGTCTGAGTGTGTTTCTGGCTAGGGAATTGCTTCATATCACTGTACAATTCCTATGTGTTATCTTTTGGTCCAATGTGCTTGTATGGCCATTGGAAAGTGAATAAGAGCTTCGGAAGTGAAAATAGGCACTTTTATAAAAACTTTTTTTTTTTTAGTATTGCTTCTTAAAAATTTTCAATCTATGTGTAACTCAGTGGGGAATTGACAAACGTGGGTGAAATGTCACTATATGACTGAAGTGGAGTGAATTTGCTCCTATCTCTGTAAGGAAGCGAGCTAGAGCGCTGAAACTGTGGCTTTACGCTCTTTCATGAAAACACGCTTCTTGAAGGTTTTCAGCTCAGAACGTGAATCTCAGCGCGTTTCTGGCTTGGGAATTGCTTCATATCACTGTACAATTCCTATGTGTTATCTTTTGGTCCAATGTGCTTGTTTGGCCATTGGGAAGTGAATTTGAGCTTCAGAATTGAAAATAAGCACTTTTATAAAAACTTTCCTTTTTTTAGTTCTGCTTCTGAAAAATGTTTATTTTATGTGTAACTCAATGGGGAATTGACAAACGTGGGTGAAATGTCACTATATGACTGAATTGGAGTGAATTTGTTGCTATCTCTGTGAGGAAGCGAGCTAGAGCGCTGAAACTGTGGCTATACGCTCTTTCATGAAAACACGCTGCTCTGAGGTTTTCAGCTCAGAACATGAATCTGAGCGCGTTTCTGGCTTGGGAATTGCTTCATATCACTGTACAATGCCTATGTGTTATGAATTGGTCCAATGTGCTTGTATGGCCATTGGAAAGTGAATAAGAGCTTCGGAAGTGAAAATAGGCACTTTTATAAAAACTTTTTTTTTTTTAGTATTGCATCTTAAAAATTTTCAATCTATGTGTAACTCAGTGGGGAATTGACAAACGTGGGTGAAATGTCACTATATGACTGAAGTGGAGTGAATTTTCTCCTATCTCTGTAAGGAAGCGAGCTAGAGCGCTGAAACTGTGGATATACGCTCTTTCATTAAAACACGCTTCTTTGAGGTTTTCAGCTCAGAACGTGAATCTGAGCGCGTGTCTGGCTAGGAAATTGCTTCATATCACTGTACAATTCCTATGTGTTATCTTTTGGTCCAATGTGCTTGTATGGCCATTGGGAAGTGAACTTGAGCTTCAGAATTGAAAATAGGCACTTGAAACAAAACTTTCCTTTTTTTTAGTTCTGCTTCTGAAAAATGTTTATTTTATGTGTAACTCAATGGGGAATTGACAAACGTGGGTGAAATGTCACTATATGACTAAAGTGGAGTGAATTTGTTCCTATCTCTGTAAGGAAGCGAGCTAGAGCGCTGAAACTGTGGCTATACGCTCTTTCATGAAAACACGCTGCTCTGAGGTTTTCAGCTCAGAACCTGAATCTGAGCGCGTTTCTGGCTTGGGAATTGCTTCAAATCACTGTACAATTCCTATGTGTTATCTTTTGGTCCAATGTGCTTGTATGGCCATTGGGAAGTGAATTTGAGCTTCAGAATTGAAAATAGGCACTTTTATAAAAACTTTCCTTTTTTAAGTTCTGCTTCTGAAAAATGTTTATTTTATGTGTAACTCAATGGGGAATTGACAAACGTGGGTGAAATGTCACTATATGACTGAATTGGAGTGAATTTGTTGCTATCTCTGTGAGGAAGCGAGCTAGTGCGCTGAAACTGTGGCTATACGCTCTTTCATGAAAACTCGCTGCTCTGAGGTTTTCAGCTCAGAACATGAATCTGAGCGCGTTTCTGGCTTGGGAATTGCTTCATATCACTGTACAATGCCTATGTGTTATGAATTGGTCCAATGTGCTTGTATGGCCTTTGGGAAGTGAATTTGAGCTTCAGAATTGAAAATAAGCACTTTTATAAAAACTTTTTTTTTTTTAGTATTGCATCTTAAAAATTTTCAATCTATGTGTAACTCAGTGGGGAATTGACAAACGTGGGTGAAATGTCACTATATGACTGAAGTGGAGTGAATTTGTTGCTATCTCTGTGAGGAAGCGAGCTAGAGCGCTGAAACTGTGGCTATACGCTCTTTCATGAAAACACGCTGCTCTGAGGTTTTCAGCTCAGAACATGAATCTGAGCGCGTTTCTGGCTTGGGAATTGCTTCAAATCACTGTCCAATGCCTATGTGTTATGAATTGGTCCAATGTGCTTGTATGGCCACTGGAAAGTGAATAAGAGCTTCGGAAGTGAAAATAGGCACTTTCATAAAAACTTTCTTTTTTTAATTCTGCTTTTCAAAAATGTTCATTCTCTCTGTAACTCAGCGGAAAATTGACAAACATAAGTGAAAAGTCACTATTTGACTGAATTGGAGTGAATTTGTTACTATCTCTGTGAGGAAGCAAGCTAGAGCGCTGAAACTGTGCCTATACGCTCTTTCATGAAAACTCGCTTTTTTGAGTTCTTCAGCTCAGAACGAGGGTCTGAGCGTGTTTCTGGCTAGGGAATTGCTTCATATCACTGTACAATTCCTATGTGTTATCTTTTGGTCCAATGTGCTTGTATGGCCATTGGAAAGTGAATAAGAGCTTCGGAAGTGAAAATAGGCACTTTTATAAAAACTTTTTTTTTTTTAGTATTGCTTCTTAAAAATTTTCAATCTATGTGTAACTCAGTGGGGAATTGACAAACGTGGGTGAAATGTCACTATATGACTGAAGTGGAGTGAATTTGTTCCTATCTCTGTAAGGAAGCGAGCTAGAGCGCTGAAACTGTGGCTATACGCTCTTTCATGAAAACACGCTGCTCTGAGGTTTTCAGCTCAGAACATGAATCTGAGCGTGTTTCTGGCTAGGGAATTGCTTCATATCACTGTACAATGCCTATGTGTTATGAATTGGTCCAATGTGCTTGTATGGCCATTGGGAAGTGAATTTGAGCTTCAGAATTGAAAATAAGCACTTTTATAAAAACTTTTTTTTTTTTAGTATTGCATCTTAAAAATTTTCAATCTATGTGTAACTCAGTGGGGAATTGACAAACGTGGGTGAAATGTCACTATATGACTGAAGTGGAGTGAATTTGTTGCTATCTCTGTAAGGAAGCGAGCTAGAGCGCTGAAACTGTGGCTATACGCTCTTTCATGAAAACACGCTGCTCTGAGGTTTTCAGCTCAGAACATGAATCTGAGCGTGTTTCTGGCTAGGGAATTGCTTCATATCACTGTACAATGCCTATGTGTTATGAATTGGTCCAATGTGCTTGTATGGCCATTGGGAAGTGAATTTGAGCTTCAGAATTGAAAATAAGCACTTTTATAAAAACTTTTTTTTTTTTAGTATTGCATCTTAAAAATTTTCAATCTATGTGTAACTCAGTGGGGAATTGACAAACGTGGGTGAAATGTCACTATATGACTGAAGTGGAGTGAATTTGTTCCTATCTCTGTGAGGAAGCGAGCTAGAGCGCTGAAACTGTGGCTATACGCTCTTTCATGAAAACACGCTGCTCTGAGGTTTTCAGCTCAGAACATGAATCTGAGCGCGTTTCTGGCTTGGGAATTGCTTCATATCACTGTACAATGCCTATGTGTTATGAATTGGTCCAATGTGCTTGTATGGCCATTGGAAAGTGAATAAGAGCTTCGGGAGTGAAAATAGGCACTTTTATAAAAACTTTTTTTTTTTTAGTATTGCATCTTAAAAATTTTCAATCTATGTGTAACTCAGTGGGGAATTGACAAACGTGGGTGAAATGTCACTATTGACTGAAGTGGAGTGAATTTGCTCCTATCTCTGTAAGGAAGCGAGCTAGAGCGCTGAAACTGTGGCTATACGCTCTTTCATGAAAACACGCTTCTTTGAGGTTTTCAGCTCAGAACGTGAATCTCAGCGCGTTTCTGGCTTGGGAATTGCTTCATATCACTGTACAATTCCTATGTGTTATCTTTTGGTCCAATGTGCTTGTTTGGCCATTGGGAAGTGAATTTGAGCTTCAGAATTGAAAATAAGCACTTTTATAAAAACTTTCCTTTTTTTAGTTCTGCTTCTGAAAAATGTTTATTTTATGTGTAACTCAATGGGGAATTGACAAACGTGGGTGAAATGTCACTATATGACTGAATTGGAGTGAATTTGTTGCTATCTCTGTGAGGAAGCGAGCTAGAGCGCTGAAACTGTGCCTATACGCTCTTTCATGAAAACTCGCTTTTTTGAGTTCTTCAGCTCAGAACGAGAGTCTGAGCATGTTTCTGGCTAGGGAATTGCTTCATATCACTGTACAATGCCTATGTGTTATGAATTGGTCCAATGTGCTTGTATGGCCATTGGGAAGTGAATTTGAGCTTCAGAATTGAAAATAAGCACTTTTATAAAAACTTTTTTTTTTTTAGTATTGCATCTTAAAAATTTTCAATCTATGTGTAACTCAGTGGGGAATTGACAAACGTGGGTGAAATGTCACTATATGACTGAAGTGGAGTGAATTTGTTCCTATCTCTGTAAGGAAGCGAGCTAGAGCGCTGAAACTGTGGCTATACGCTCTCTCATGAAAACACGCTGCTCTGAGGTTTTCAGCTCAGAACATGAATCTGAGCGCGTTTCTGGCTTGGGAATTGCTTCAAATCACTGTACAATGCCTATGTGTTATGAATTGGTCCAATGTGCTTGCATGGCCTTTGGAAAGTGAATAAGAGCTTCGGAAGTGAAAATAGGCACTTTTATAAAAACTTTCTTTTTTTTAATTCTGCTTTTCAAAAATGTTCATTCTCTCTGTAACTCAGCGGAAAATTGACAAACATAAGTGAAAAGTCACTATTTGACTGAATTGGAGTGAATTTGTTACTATCTCTGTGAGGAAGCAAGCTAGAGCGCTGAAACTGTGCCAATACGCTCTTTCATGAAAACTCGCTTTTTTGAGTTCTTCAGCTCAGAACGAGAGTCTGAGCGTGTTTCTGGCTAGGGAATTGCTTCATATCACTGTACAATGCCTATGTGTTATGAATTGGTCCAATGTGCTTGTATGGCCATTGGGAAGTGAATTTGAGCTTCAGAATTGAAAATAAGCACTTTTATAAAAACTTTCCTTTTTTTAGTTCTGCTTCTGAAAAATGTTTATTTTATGTGTAACTCAATGGGGAATTGACAAACGTGGGTGAAATGTCACTATATGACTGAATTGGAGTGAATTTGTTGCTATCTCTGTGAGGAAGCGAGCTAGAGCGCTGAAACTGTGGCTATACGCTCTTTCATGAAAACACGCTGCTCTGAGGTTTTCAGCTCAGAACATGAATCTGAGCGTGTTTCTGGCTAGGGAATTGCTTCATATCACTGTACAATGCCTATGTGTTATGAATTGGTCCAATGTGCTTGTATGGCCATTGGGAAGTGAATTTGAGCTTCAGAATTGAAAATAAGCACTTTTATAAAAACTTTTTTTTTTTTAGTATTGCATCTTAAAAATTTTCAATCTATGTGTAACTCAGTGGGGAATTGACAAACGTGGGTGAAATGTCACTATATGACTGAAGTGGAGTGAATTTGTTGCTATCTCTGTGAGGAAGCGAGCTAGAGCGCTGAAACTGTGGCTATACGCTCTTTCATGAAAACACGCTGCTCTGAGGTTTTCAGCTCAGAACATGAATCTGAGCGCGTTTCTGGCTTGGGAATTGCTTCATATCACTGTACAATGCCTATGTGTTATGAATTGGTCCAATGTGCTTGTATGGCCATTGGAAAGTGAATAAGAGCTTCGGAAGTGAAAATAGGCACTTTTATAAAAACTTTTTTTTTTTTAGTATTGCATCTTAAAAATTTTCAATCTATGTGTAACTCAGTGGGGAATTGACAAACGTGGGTGAAATGTCACTATATGACTGAAGTGGAGTGAATTTTCTCCTATCTCTGTAAGGAAGCGAGCTAGAGAGCTGAAACTGTGGATATACGCTCTTTCATGAAAACACGCTTCTTTGAGGTTTTCAGCTCAGAACGTGAATCTGAGCGCCTGTCTGGCTAGGAAATTGCTTCATATCACTGTACAATTCCTATGTGTTATCTTTTGGTCCAATGTGCTTGTATGGCCATTGGGAAGTGAACTTGAGCTTCAGAATTGAAAATAGGCACTTGAAACAAAACTTTCCTTTTTTTTAGGTCTGCTTCTGAAAAATGTTTATTTTATGTGTAATTCAATGGGGAATTGACAAACGTGGGTGAAATGTCACTATATGACTGAAGTGGAGTGAATTTGTTCCTATCTCTGTAAGGAAGCGAGCTAGAGCGCTGAAACTGTGGCTATACGCTCTTTCATGAAAACACGCTGCTCTGAGGTTTTCAGCTCAGAACGTGAATCTGAGCGCGTTTCTGGCTTGGGAATTGCTTCAAATCACTGTCCAATGCCTATGTGTTATGAATTGGTCCAATGTGCTTGTATGGCCATTGGAAAGTGAATAAGAGCTTCGGAAGTGAAAATAGGCACTTTTATAAAAACTTTCTTTTTTTTAATTCTGCTTTTCAAAAATGTTCATTCTCTCTGTAACTCAGCGGAAAATTGACAAACATAAGTGAAAAGTCACTATTTGACTGAATTGGAGTGAATTTGTTACTATCTCTGTGAGGAAGCAAGCTAGAGCGCTGAAACTGTGCCTATACGCTATTTCATGAAAACTCGCTTTTTTGAGTTCTTCAGCTCAGAACGATAGTCTGAGCGTGTTTCTGGCTAGGGAATTGCTTCATATCACTGTACAATTCCTATGTGTTATCTTTTGGTCCAATGTGCTTGTATGGCCATTGGGAAGTGAATTTGAGCTTCAGAATTGAAAATAGGCACTTTTATTAAAAACTTTCCTTTTTTTAGTTCTGCTTCTGAAAAATGTTTATTTTATGTATAACTCAATGGGGAATTGACAAACGTGGGTGAAATGTCACTATATGACTGAATTCGAGTGAATTTGTTGCTATCTCTGTGAGGAAGCGAGCTAGAGCGCTGAAACTGTGCCTATACGCTCTTTCATGAAAACTTCGTTTTTTGAGTTCTTCAGCTCAGAACGAGAGTCTGAGCGTGTTTCTGGCTAGGAAATTGCTTCATATCACTGTACAATGCCTATGTGTTATGAATTGGTCCAATGTGCTTGTATGGCCATTGGGAAGTGAATTTGAGCTTCAGAATTGAAAATAAGCACTTTTATAAAAACTTTCCTTTTTTTAGTTCTGCTTCTGAAAAATGTTTATTTTATGTGTAACTCAATGGGGAATTGACAAACGTGGGTGAAATGTCACTATATGACTGAATTGGAGTGAATTTGTTGCTATCTCTGTGAGGAAGCGAGCTAGAGCGCTGAAACTGTGGCTATACGCTCTTTCATGAAAACTCGCTGCTCTGAGGTTTTCAGCTCAGAACATGAATCTGAGCGCGTTTCTGGCTTGGGAATTGCTTCATATCACTGTACAATGCCTGTGTGTTATGAATTGGTCCAATGTGCTTGTATGGCCATTGGGAAGTGAATTTGAGCTTCAGAATTGAAAATAAGCACTTTTATAAAAACTTTTTTTTTTTTAGTATTGCATCTTAAAAATTTTCAATCTATGTGTAACTCAGTGGGGAATTGACAAACGTGGATGAAATGTCACTATATGACTGAAGTGGAGTGAATTTGTTGCTATCTCTGTGAGGAAGCGAGCTAGAGCGCTGAAACTGTGGCTATACGCTCTTTCATGAAAACACGCTGCTCTGAGGTTTTCAGCTCAGAACATGAATCTGAGCGTGTTTCTGGCTTGGGGATTGCTTCATATCACTGTACAATGCCTATGTGTTATGAATTGGTCCAATGTGCTTGCATGGCCTTTGGAAAGTGAATAAGAGCTTCGGAAGTGAAAATAGGCACTTTTATAAAAACTTTCTTTTTTTTAATTCTGCTTTTCAAAAATGTTCATTCTCTCTGTAACTCAGCGGAAAATTGACAAACATAAGTGAAAAGTCACTATTTGACTGAATTGGAGTGAATTTGTTACTATCTCTGTGAGGAAGCAAGCTAGAGCGCTGAAACTGTGCCAATACGCTCTTTCATGAAAACTCGCTTTTTTGAGTTCTTCAGCTCAGAACGAGAGTCTGAGCGTGTTTCTGGCTAGGGAATTGCTTCATATCACTGTACAATGCCTATGTGTTATGAATTGGTCCAATGTGCTTGTATGGCCATTGGGAAGTGAATTTGAGCTTCAGAATTGAAAATAAGCACTTTTATAAAAACTTTCCTTTTTTTAGTTCTGCTTCTGAAAAATGTTTATTTTATGTGTAACTCAATGGGGAATTGACAAACGTGGGTGAAATGTCACTATATGACTGAATTGGAGTGAATTTGTTGCTATCTCTGTGAGGAAGCGAGCTAGAGCGCTGAAACTGTGGCTATACGCTCTTTCATGAAAACACGCTGCTCTGAGGTATTCAGCTCAGAACATGAATCTGAGCGTGTTTCTGGCTAGGGAATTGCTTCATATCACTGTACAATGCCTATGTGTTATGAATTGGTCCAATGTGCTTGTATGGCCATTGGGAAGTGAATTTGAGCTTCAGAATTGAAAATAAGCACTTTTATAAAAACTTTTTTTTTTTTAGTATTGCATCTTAAAAATTTTCAATCTATGTGTAACTCAGTGGGGAATTGACAAACGTGGGTGAAATGTCACTATATGACTGAAGTGGAGTGAATTTTCTCCTATCTCTGTAAGGAAGCGAGCTAGAGAGCTGAAACTGTGGATATACGCTCTTTCATGAAAACACGCTTCTTTGAGGTTTTCAGCTCAGAACGTGAATCTGAGCGCCTGTCTGGCTAGGAAATTGCTTCATATCACTGTACAATTCCTATGTGTTATCTTTTGGTCCAATGTGCTTGTATGGCCATTGGGAAGTGAACTTGAGCTTCAGAATTGAAAATAGGCACTTGAAACAAAACTTTCCTTTTTTTTAGTTCTGCTTCTGAAAAATGTTTATTTTATGTGTAATTCAATGGGGAATTGACAAACGTGGGTGAAATGTCACTATATGACTGAAGTGGAGTGAATTTGTTCCTATCTCTGTAAGGAAGCGAGCTAGAGCGCTGAAACTGTGGCTATACGCTCTTTCATGAAAACACGCTGCTCTGAGGTTTTCAGCTCAGAACGTGAATCTGAGCGCGTTTCTGGCTTGGGAATTGCTTCAAATCACTGTCCAATGCCTATGTGTTATGAATTGGTCCAATGTGCTTGTATGGCCATTGGAAAGTGAATAAGAGCTTCGGAAGTGAAAATAGGCACTTTTATAAAAACTTTCTTTTTTTTAATTCTGCTTTTCAAAAATGTTCATTCTCTCTGTAACTCAGCGGAAAATTGACAAACATAAGTGAAAAGTCACTATTTGACTGAATTGGAGTGAATTTGTTACTATCTCTGTGAGGAAGCAAGCTAGAGCGCTGAAACTGTGCCTATACGCTATTTCATGAAAACTCGCTTTTTTGAGTTCTTCAGCTCAGAACGATAGTCTGAGCGTGTTTCTGGCTAGGGAATTGCTTCATATCACTGTACAATTCCTATGTGTTATCTTTTGGTCCAATGTGCTTGTATGGCCATTGGGAAGTGAATTTGAGCTTCAGAATTGAAAATAGGCACTTTTATTAAAAACTTTCCTTTTTTTAGTTCTGCTTCTGAAAAATGTTTATTTTATGTATAACTCAATGGGGAATTGACAAACGTGGGTGAAATGTCACTATATGACTGAATTCGAGTGAATTTGTTGCTATCTCTGTGAGGAAGCGAGCTAGAGCGCTGAAACTGTGCCTATACGCTCTTTCATGAAAACTTCGTTTTTTGAGTTCTTCAGCTCAGAACGAGAGTCTGAGCGTGTTTCTGGCTAGGAAATTGCTTCATATCACTGTACAATGCCTATGTGTTATGAATTGGTCCAATGTGCTTGTATGGCCATTGGGAAGTGAATTTGAGCTTCAGAATTGAAAATAAGCACTTTTATAAAAACTTTCCTTTTTTTAGTTCTGCTTCTGAAAAATGTTTATTTTATGTGTAACTCAATGGGGAATTGACAAACGTGGGTGAAATGTCACTATATGACTGAAGTGGAGTGAATTTGTTGCTATCTCTGTGAGGAAGCGAGCTAGAGCGCTGAAACTGTGGCTATACGCTCTTTCATGAAAACACGCTGCTCTGAGGTTTTCAGCTCAGAACATGAATCTGAGCGCGTTTCTGGCTTGGGAATTGCTTCATATCACTGTACAATGCCTATGTGTTATCTTTTGGTCCAATGTGCTTGTATGGCCATTGGAAAGTGAATAAGAGCTTCGGAAGTGAAAATAGGCACTTTTATCAAAACTTTTTTTTTTTTAGTATTGCATCTTAAAAATTTTCAATCTATGTGTAACTCAGTGGGGAATTGACAAACGTGGGTGAAATGTCACTATATGACTGAAGTGGAGTGAATTTTCTCCTATCTCTGTAAGGAAGCGAGCTAGAGTGCTGAAACTGTGGCTATACGCTCTTTCATGAAAACACGCTTCTTTGAGGTTTTCAGCTCAGAACGTGAATCTGAGCGCGTGTCTGGCTAGGAAATTGCTTCATATCACTGTACAATTCCTATGTGTTATCTTTTGGTCCAATGTGCTTGTATGGCCATTGGGAAGTGAACTTGAGCTTCAGAATTGAAAATAGGCACTTGAAACAAAACTTTCCTTTTTTTTAGTTCTGCTTCTGAAAAATGTTTATTTTATGTGTAACTCAATGGGGAATTGACAAACGTGGGTGAAATGTCACTATATGACTGAAGTGGAGTGAATTTGTTCCTATCTCTGTAAGGAAGCGAGCTAGAGCGCTGAAACTGTGGCTATACGCTCTTTCATGAAAACACGCTGCTCTGAGGTTTTCAGCTCAGAACGTGAATCTGAGCGCGTTTCTGGCTTGGGAATTGCTTCAAATCACTGTCCAATGCCTATGTGTTATGAATTGGTCCAATGTGCTTGTATGGCCATTGGAAAGTGAATAAGAGCTTCGGAAGTGAAAATAGGCACTTTTATAAAAACTTTCTTTTTTTTAATTCTGCTTTTCAAAAATGTTCATTCTCTCTGTAACTCAGCGGAAAATTGACAAACATAAGTGAAAAGTCACTATTTGACTGAATTGGAGTGAATTTGTTACTATCTCTGTGAGGAAGCAAGCTAGAGCGCTGAAACTGTGCCTATACGCTCTTTCATGAAAACTCGCTTTTTTGAGTTCTTCAGCTCAGAACGAGAGTCTGAGCATGTTTCTGGCTAGGGAATTGCTTCATATAACTGTACAATTCCTATGTGTTATCTTTTGGTCCAATGTGCTTGTATGGCCATTGGGAAGTGAATTTGAGCTTCAGAATTGAAAATAGGCACTTTTATAAAAACTTTCCTTTTTTTAGTTCTGCTTCTGAAAAATGTTTATCTTATGTGTAACTCAATGGGGAATTGACAAACGTGGGTGAAATGTCACTATATGACTGAATTGGAGTGAATTTGTTGCTATCTCTGTGAGGAAGCGAGCTAGAGCGCTGAAACTGTGGCTATACGCTCTTTCATGAAAACACGCTGCTCTGAGGTTTTCAGCTCAGAACATGAATCTGAGCGCGTTTCTGGCTTGGGAATTGCTTCATATCACTGTACAATGCCTATGTGTTATGAATTGGTCCAATGTGCTTGTATGGCCATTGGAAAGTGAATAAGAGCTTCGGAAGTGAAAATAGGCACTTTTATAAAAACTTTCTTTTTTTTAATTCTGCTTTTCAAAAATGTTCATTCTCTCTGTAACTCAGCGGAAAATTGACAAACATAAGTGAAAAGTCACTATTTGACTGAATTGGAGTGAATTTGTTACTATCTCTGTGAGGAAGCAAGCTAGAGCGCTGAAACTGTGCCTATACGCTCTTTCATGAAAACTCGCTTTTTTGAGTTCTTCAGCTCAGAACGAGAGTCTGAGCGTGTTTCTGGCTAGGGAATTGCTTCATATCACTGTACAATGCCTATGTGTTATGAATTGGTCCAATGTGCTTGTATGGCCATTGGGAAGTGAATTTGAGCTTCAGAATTGAAAATAAGCACTTTTATAAAAACTTTACTTTTTTTAGTTCTGCTTCTGAAAAATGTTTATTTTATGTGTAACTCAATGGGGAATTGACAAACGTGGGTGAAATGTCACGATATGACTGAATTGGAGTGAATTTGTTGCTATCTCTGTGAGGAAGCGAGCTAGAGCGCTGAAACTGTGGCTAAACGCTCTTTCATGAAAACTCGCTGCTCTGAGGTTTTCAGCTCAGAACATGAATCTGAGCGCGTTTCTGGCTTGGGAATTGCTTCATATCACTGTACAATGCCTATGTGTTATGAATTGGTCCAATGTGCTTGTATGGCCATTGGAAAGTGAATAAGAGCTTCGGAAGTGAAAATAGGCACTTTTATAAAAACTTTTTTTTTTTTAGTATTGCATCTTAAAAATTTTCAATCTATGTGTAACTCAGTGGGGAATTGACAAACGTGGGTGAAATGTCACTATATGACTGAAGTGGAGTGAATTTGCTCCTATCTCTGTAAGGAAGCGAGCTAGAGCGCTGAAACTGTGGCTATACGCTCTTTCATGAAAACACGCTTCTTTGAGGTTTTCAGCTCAGAACGTGAATCTGAGCGCGTGTCTGGCTCGGAAATTGCTTCATATCACTGTACAATTCCTATGTGTTATCTTTTGGTCCAATGTGCTTGTATGGCCATTGGGAAGTGAACTTGAGCTTCAGAATTGAAAATAGGCACTTGAAACAAAACTTTCCTTTTTTTTAGTTCTGCTTCTGAAAAATGTTTATTTTATGTGTAACTCAATGGGGAATTGACAAACGTGGGTGAAATGTCACTATATGACTGAATTGGAGTGAATTTGTTCCTATCTCTGTAAGGAAGCGAGCTAGAGCGCTGAAACTGTGGCTATACGCTCTTTCATGAAAACACGCTGCTCTGAGGTTTTCAGCTCAGAACGTGAATCTGAGCGCGTTTCTGGCTTGGGAATTGCTTCAAATCACTGTACAATGCCTATGTGTTATGAATTGGTCCAATGTGCTTGCATGGCCTTTGGAAAGTGAATAAGAGCTTCGGAAGTGAAAATAGGCACTTTTATAAAAACTTTCTTTTTTTTAATTCTGCTTTTCAAAAATGTTCATTCTCTCTGTAACTCAGCGGAAAATTGACAAACATAAGTGAAATGTCACTATATGACTGAATTGGAGTGAATTTGTTACTATCTCTGTGAGGAAGCAAGCTAGAGTGCTGAAACTGTGGCTATACGCTCTTTCATGAAAACACGCTTCTTTGAGGTTTTCAGCTCAGAACGTGAATCTGAGCGCGTGTCTGGCTAGGAAATTGCTTCATATCACTGTACAATTCCTATGTGTTATCTTTTGGTCCAATGTGCTTGTATGGCCATTGGGAAGTGAATTTGAGCTTCAGAATTGAAAATAGGCACTTTTATAAAAACTTTCCTTTTTTTAGTTCTGATTCTGAAAAATGTTTATTTTATGTGTAACTCAATGGGGGATTGACAAACGTGGGTGAAATGTCACTATATGACTGAATTGGAGTGAATTTGTTGCTATCTCTGTGAGGAAGCGAGCTAGAGCGCTGAAACTGTGGCTATACGCTCTTTCATGAAAACACGCTGCTCTGAGGTTTTCAGCTCAGAACGTGAATCTGAGCGCGTTTCTGGCTTGGGAATTGCTTCATATCACTGTACAATGCCTATGTGTTATGAATTGGTCCAATGTGCTTGTATGGCCATTGGAAAGTGAATAAGAGCTTCGGAAGTGAAAATAGGCACTTTTCTCAAAACTTTTTTTTTTTTTAGTATTGCTTCTTAAAAATTTTCAATCTATGTGTAACTCAGTGGGGAATTGACAAACGTGGGTGAAATGTCACTATATGACTGAAGTGGAGTGAATTTGCTCCTATCTCTGTAAGGAAGCGAGCTAGAGCGCTGAAACTGTGGCTATACGCTCTTTCATGAAAACACGCTTCTTTGAGGTTTTCAGCTCAGAACGTGAATCTGAGCGCGTGTCTGGCTAGGAAATTGCTTCATATCACTGTACAATTCCTATGTGTTATCTTTTGGTCCAATGTGCTTGTATGGCCATTGGGAAGTGAACTTGAGCTTCAGAATTGAAAATTGGCACTTGAAACAAAACTTTCCTTTTTTTTAGTTCTGCTTCTGAAAAATGTTCATTCTCTCTGTAACTCAGCGGAAAATTGACAAACATAAGTGAAAAGTCACTATTTGACTGAATTGGAGTGAATTTGTTACTATCTCTGTGAGGAAGCAAGCTAGAGCGCTGAAACTGTGCCTATACGCTCTTTCATGAAAACTCGCTTTTTTGAGTTCTTCAGCTCAGAACGAGAGTCTGAGCGTGTTTCTGGCTAGGGAATTGCTTCATATCACTGTACAATGCCTATGTGTTATGAATTGGTCCAATGTGCTTGTATGGCCATTGGGAAGTGAATTTGAGCTTCAGAATTGAAAATAAGCACTTTTATAAAAACTTTCCTTTTTTTAGTTCTGCTTCTGAAAAATGTTTATTTTATGTGTAACTCAATGGGGAATTGACAAACGTGGGTGAAATGTCACTATATGACTGAAGTGGATTGAATTTGCTCCTATCTCTGTAAGGAAGCGAGCTAGAGCGCTGGAACTGTAGCTATACGCTCTTTCATGAAAACACGCTTCTTTGAGGTTTTCAGCTCAGAACGTGAATCTGAGCGCGTGTCTCGCTAGGAAATTGCTTCATATCACTGTACAATTCCTATGTGTTATCTTTTGGTCCAATGTGCTTGTATGGCCATTGGGAAGTGAATAAGAGCTTCAGAATTGAAAATAGGCACTTGAAACAAAACTTTCCTTTTTTTTAGTTCTGCTTCTGAAAAATGTTTATTTTATGAGTAACTCAATGGGGAATTGACAAACGTGGGTGAAATGTCACTTTCTGACTGAAGTGGAGTGAATTTGTTCCTATCTCTGTAAGGAAGCGAGCGAGAGCGCTGAAACTGTGGCTATACGCTCTTTCATGAAAACACGCTGCTCTGAGGTTTTCAGCTCAGAACGTGAATCTGAGCGCGTTTCTGGCTTGGGAATTGCTTCAAATCACTGTCCAATGCCTATGTGTTATGAATTGGTCCAATGTGCTTGTATGGCCATTGGAAAGTGAATAAGAGCTTCGGAAGTGAAAATAGGCACTTTTATAAAAACTTTCTTTTTTTTAATTCTGCTTTTCAAAAATGTTCATTCTCTCTGTAACTCAGCGGAAAATTGACAAACATAAGTGAAAAGTCACTATTTGACTGAATTGGAGTGAATTTGGTCCTATCTCTGTGAGGAAGCAAGCTAGAGCGCTGAAACTGTGCCGATACGCTCTTTCATGAAAACTCGCTTTTTTGAGTTCTTCAGCTCAGAACGAGAGTCTGAGCGTGTTTCTGGCTAGGGAATTGCTTCATATCACTGTACAATTCCTATGTGTTATCTTTTGGTCCAATGTGCTTGTATGGCCATTGGAAAGTGAATAAGAGCTTCGGAAGTGAAAATAGGCACTTTTATAAAAACTTTTTTTTTTTTAGCATTGCTTCTTAAAAATTTTCAATCTATGTGTAACTCAGTGGGGAATTGACAAACGTGGGTGAAATGTCACTATATGACTGAAGTGGAGTGAATTTGCTCCTATCTCTGTAAGGAAGCGAGCTAGAGCGCTGAAACTGTGGCTATACGCTCTTTCATGAAAACACGCTTCTTTGAGGTTTTCAGCTCAGAACGTGAATCCCAGCGCGTTTCTGGCTTGGGAATTGCTTCATATCACTGTACAATTCCTATGTGTTATCTTTTGGTCCAATGTGCTTGTATGGCCATTGGGAAGTGAATTTGAGCTTCAGAATTGAAAATAAGCACTTTTATAAAAACTTTTTTTTTTTTTAGTATTGCATCTTAAAAATTTTCAATCTATGTGTAACTCAGTGGGGAATTGACAAACGTGGGTGAAATGTCACTATATGACTGAAGTGGAGTGAATTTGTTGCTATCTCTGTGAGGAAGCGAGCTAGAGCGCTGAAACTGTGGCTATACGCTCTTTCATGAAAACACGCTGCTCTGAGGTTTTCAGCTCAGAACATGAATCTGAGCGCGTTTCTGGCTTGGGAATTGCTTCATATCACTGTACAATGCCTATGTGTTATGAATTGGTCCAATGTGCTTGTATGGCCATTGGAAAGTGAATAAGAGCTTCGAAAGTGAAAATAGGCACTTTTATAAAAACTTTTTTTTTTTTAGTATTGCTTCTTAAAAATTTCAATCTATGTGTAACTCAATGGGGAATTGACAAACGTGGGTGAAATGTCACTATATGACTGAATTGGAGTGAATTTGTTGCTATCTCTGTGAGGAAGCGAGCTAGAGCGCTGAAACTGTGGCTATACGCTCTTTCATGAAAACACGCTTCTTTGAGGTTTTCAGCTCAGAACGTGAATCTCAGCGCGTTTCTGGCTTGGGAATTGCTTCATATCACTGCACAATTTTTATGTGTTATCTTTTGGTCCAATGTGCTTGTATGGCCATTGGGAAGTGAATTTGAGCTTCAGAATTGAAAATAAGCACTTTTATAAAAACTTTCCTTTTTTTAGTTCTGCTTCTGAAAAATGTTTATTTTATGTGTAACTCAATGGGGAATTGACAAACGTGGGTGAAATGTCACTATATGACTGAATTCGAGTGAATTTGTTGCTATCTCTGTGAGGAAGCGAGCTAGAGCGCTGAAACTGTGCCTATACGCTCTTTCATGAAAACTTCGTTTTTTGAGTTCTTCAGCTCAGAACGAGAGTCTGAGCGCGTTTCTGGCTAGGGAATTGCTTCATATCACTGTACAATGCCTATGTGTTATGAATTGGTCCAATGTGCTTGTATGGCCATTGGGAAGTGAATTTGAGCTTCAGAATTGAAAATAAGCACTTTTATAAAAACTCTCCTTTATTTAGTTCTGCTTCTGAAAAATGTTTATTTTATGTGTAACTCAATGGGGAATTGACAAACGTGGGTGAAATGTCACTATATGACTGAATTGGAGTGAATTTGTTGCTATCTCTGTGAGGAAGCGAGCTAGAGCGCTGAAACTGTGGCTATACGCTCTTTCATGAAAACACGCTGCTCTGAGGTTTTCAGCTCAGAACATGAATCTGAGCGCGTTTCTGGCTAGGGAATTGCTTCATATCACTGTACAATGCCTATGTGTTATGAATTGGTCCAATGTGCTTGTATGGCCATTGGGAAGTGAATTTGAGCTTCAGAATTGAAAATAAGCACTTTTATAAAAACTTTTTTTTTTTTAGTATTGCATCTTAAAAATTTTCAATCTATGTGTAACTCAGTGGGGAATTGACAAACGTGGGTGAAATGTCAGTATATGACTGAAGTGGAGTGAATTTGTTGCTATCTCTGTGAGGAAGCGAGCTAGAGCGCTGAAACTGTGGCTATACGCTCTTTCATGAAAACACGCTTCTTTGAGGTTTTCAGCTCAGAACGTGAATCTGAGCGCGTGTCTGGCTCGGAAATTGCTTCATATCACTGTACAATTCCTATGTGTTATCTTTTGGTCCAATGTGCTTGTATGGCCATTGGGAAGTGAACTTGAGCTTCAGAATTGAAAATAGGCACTTGAAACAAAACTTTCCTTTTTTTTAGTTCTGCTTCTGAAAAATGTTTATTTTATGTGTAACTCAATGGGGAATTGACAAACGTGGGTGAAATGTCACTTTCTGACTGAAGTGGAGTGAATTTGTTCCTATCTCTGTTAGGAAGCGAGCTAGAGCGCTGAAACTGTGGCTATACGCTCTTTCATGAAAACACGCTGCTCTGAGGTTTTCAGCTCAGAACGTGAATCTGAGCGCGTTTCTGGCTTGGGAATTGCTTCAAATCACTGTCCAATGCCTATGTGTTATGAATTGGTCCAATGTGTTTGTATGGCCACTGGAAAGTGAATAAGAGCTTCGGAAGTGAAAATAGGCACTTTTATAAAAACTTTCTTTTTTTTAATTCTGCTTTTCAAAAATGTTCATTCTCTCTGTAACTCAGCGGAAAATTGACAAACATAAGTGAAAAGTCACTATTTGACTGAATTGGAGTGAATTTGTTACTATCTCGGTGAGGAAGCAAGCTAGAGCGCTGAAACTGTGCCTATACGCTCTTTCATGAAAACTCGCTTTTTTGAGTTCTTCAGCTCAGAACGAGAGTCTGAGCGTGTTTCTGGCAAGGGAATTGCTTCATATCACTGTACAATGCCTATGTGTTATGAATTGGTCCAATGTGCTTGTATGGCCATTGGGAAGTGAATTTGAGCTTCAGAATTGAAAATAAGCACCTTTATAAAAACTTTCCTTTTTTTAGTTCTGCTTCTGAAAAATGTTTATTTTATGTGTAACTCAATGGGGAATTGACAAACGTGGGTGAAATGTCACTATATGACTGAAGTGGAGTGAATTTGCTCCTATCTCTGTAAGGAAGCGAGCTAGAGCGCTGAAACTGTGGCTATACGCTCTTTCATGAAAACACGCTGCTCTGAGGTTTTCAGCTCAGAACATGAATCTGAGCGCGTTTCTGGCTTGGGAATTGCTTCATATCACTGTACAATGCCTATGTGTTATGAATTGGTCCAATGTGCTTGTATGGCCATTGGAAAGTGAATAAGAGCTTCGGAAGTGAAAATAGGCACTTTTATAAAAACTTTTTTTTTTTTAGTTTTGCATCTTAAAAATTTTCAATCTATGTGTAACTCAGTGGGGAATTGACAAACGTGGGTGAAATGTCACTATATGACTGAAGTGGAGTGAATTTTCTCCTATCTCTGTAAGGAAGCGAGCTAGAGCGCTGAAACTGTGGATATACGCTCTTTCATGAAAACACGCTTCTTTGAGGTTTTCAGCTCAGAACGTGAATCTGAGCGCGTGTCTGGCTTGGAAATTGCTTCATATCACTGTACAATTCCTATGTATTTTCTTTTGGTCCAATGTGCTTGTATGGCCATTGGGAAGTGAACTTGAGCTTCAGAATTGAAAATAGGCACTTGAAACAAAACTTTCCTTTTTTTTAGTTCTGCTTCTGAAAAATGTTTATTTTATGTGTAACTCAATGGGGAATTGACAAACGTGGGTGAAATGTCACTATATGACTGAAGTGGAGTGAATTTGTTCCTATCTCTGTAAGGAAGCGAGCTAGAGCGCTGAAACTGTGGCTATACGCTCTTTCATGAAAACACGCTGCTCTGAGGTTTTCAGCTCAGAACGTGAATCTGAGCGCGTTTCTGGCTTGGGAATTGCTTCAAATCACTGTACAATGCTTATGTGTTATGAATTGGTCCAATGTGCTTGCATGGCCTTTGGAAAGTGAATAAGAGCTTCGGAAGTGAAAATAGGCACTTTTATAAAAACTTTCTTTTTTTTAATTCTGCTTTTCAAAAATGTTCATTCTCTCTGTAACTCAGCGGAAAATTGACAAACATAAGTGAAAAGTCACTATTTGACTGAATTGGAGTGAATTTGTTACTATCTCTGTGAGGAAGCAAGCTAGAGCGCTGAAACTGTGCCAATACGCTCTTTCATGAAAACTCGCTTTTTTGAGTTCTTCAGCTCAGAAAGAGAGTCTGAGCGTGTTTCTGGCTAGGGAATTGCTTCATATCACTGTACAATTCCTATGTGTTATCTTTTGGTCCAATGTGCTTGTATGGCCATTGGGAAGTGAATTTGAGCTTCAGAATTGAAAATAGGCACTTTTATAAAAACTTTTTTTTTTTTAGTATTGCTTCTTAAAAATTTTCAATCTATGTGTAACTCAGTGGGGAATTGACAAACGTGGGTGAAATGTCACTATATGACTGAAGTGGAGTGAATTTGTTGCTATCTCTGTGAGGAAGCAAGCTAGAGCGCTGAAACTGTGCCGATACGCTCTTTCATGAAAACTCGCTTTTTTGAGTTCTTCAGCTCAGAACGAGAGTCTGAGCATGTTTCTGGCTAGGGAATTGCTTCATATCACTGTACAATGCCTATGTGTTATGAATTGGTCCAATGTGCTTGTATGGCCATTGGGAAGTGAATTTAAGCTTCAGAATTGAAAATAAGCACTTTTATAAAAACTTTTTTTTTTTTAGTATTGCATCTTAAAAATTTTCAATCTATGTGTAACTCAGTGGGGGATTGACAAACGTGGGTGAAATGTCACTATATGACTGAAGTGGAGTGAATTTGTTCCTATCTCTGTAAGGAAGCGAGCTAGAGCGCTGAAACTGTGGCTATACGCTCTCTCATGAAAACACGCTGCTCTGAGGTTTTCAGCTCAGAACGTGAATCTGAGCGCGTTTCTGGCTTGGGAATTGCTTCAAATCACTGTACAATGCCTATGTGTTATGAATTGGTCCAATGTGCTTGCATGGCCTTTGGAAAGTGAATAAGAGCTTCGGAAGTGAAAATAGGCACTTTTATAAAAACTTTCTTTTCTTTAATTCTGCTTTTCAAAAATGTTCATTCTCTCTGTAACTCAGCGGGAAATTGACAAACATAAGTGAAAAGGCACTATTTGACTGAATTGGAGTGAATTTGTTACTATCTCTGTGAGGAAGCAAGCTAGAGCGCTGAAACTGTGCCTATACGCTCTTTCATGAAAACTCGCTTTTTTGAGTTCTTCAGCTCAGAACGAGAGTCTGAGCGTGTTTCTGGCAAGGGAATTGCTTCATATCACTGTACAATGCCTATGTGTTATGAATTGGTCCAATGTGCTTGTATGGCCATTGGGAAGTGAATTTGAGCTTCAGAATTGAAAATAGGCACTTTTATAAAAACTTTCCTTTTTTTAGTTCTGCTTCTGAAAAATGTTTATTTTATGTGTAACTCAATGGGGAATTGACAAACGTGGGTGAAATGTCACTATATGACTGAAGTGGAGTGAATTTGTTGCGATCTCTGTGAGGAAGCGAGCTAGAGCGCTGAAACTGTGCCTATACGCTCTTTCATGAAAACTTCGTTTTTTGAGTTCTTCAGCTCAGAACGAGAGTCTGAGTGTGTTTCTGGCTAGGGAATTGCTTCATATCACTGTACAATGCCTATGTGTTATGAATTGGTCCAATTTGCTTGTATGGCCATTGGGAAGTGAATTTGAGCTTCAGAATTGAAAATAAGCACTTTTATAAAAACTTTCCTTTTTTTAGTTCTGCTTCTGAAAAATGTTTATTTTATGTGTAACTCAATGGATAATTGACAAACGTGGGTGAAATGTCACTATATGACTGAATTGGAGTGAATTTGTTGCTATCTCTGTGAGGAAGCGAGCTAGAGCGCTGAAACTGTGGCTATACGCTCTTTCATGAAAACACGCTTCTTTGAGGTTTTCAGCTCAGAACGTGAATCTGAGCGCGTGTCTGGCTCGGAAATTGCTTCATATCACTGTACAATTCCTTTGTGTTATCTTTTGGTCCAATGTGCTTGTATGGCCATTGGGAAGTAAACTTGAGCTTCAGAATTGAAAATAGGCACTTGAAACAAAACTTTCCTTTTTTTTAGTTCTGCTTCTGAAAAATGTTTATTTTATGTGTAACTCAATGGGGAATTGACAAACGTGGGTGAAATGTCACTATATGACTGAAGTGGAGTGGATTTGCTCCTATCTCTGTGAGGAAGCGAGCTAGAGCGCTGAAACTGTGGCTATACGCTCTTTCATGAAAACTCGCTTTTTTGAGTTCTTCAGCTCAGAACGAGAGTCTGAGCGTGTTTCTGGCTAGGGAATTGCTTCATATCACTGTACAATGCCTATGTGTTATGAATTGGTCCAATGTGCTTGTATGGCCATTGGGAAGTGAATTTGAGCTTCAGAAGTGAAAATAAGCACTTTTATAAAAACTTTCTTTTTTTTAATTCTGCTTTTCAAAAATGTTCATTCTCTCTGTAACTCAGCGGAAAATTGACAAACATAAGTGAAAAGTCACTATTTGACTGAATTGGAGTGAATTTGTTACTATCTCTGTGAGGAAGCAAGCTAGAGCGCTGAAACTGTGCCTATACGCTCTTTCATGAAAACTCGCTTTTTTGAGTTCTTCAGCTCAGAACGAGAGTCTGAGCGTGTTTCTGGCTAGGGAATTGCTTCATATCACTGTACAATGCCTATGTGTTATGAATTGGTCCAATGTGCTTGTATGGCCATTGGGAAGTGAATTTGAGCTTCAGAATTGAAAATAAGCACTTTTATAAAAACTTTCCTTTTTTTAGTTCTGCTTCTGAAAAATGTTTATTTTATGTGTAACTCAATGGGGAATTGACAAACGTGGGTGAAATGTCACTATATGACTGAATTGGAGTGAATTTGTTGCTATCTCTGTGAGGAAGCGAGCTAGAGCGCTGAAACTGTGGCTATTCGCTCTTTCATGAAAACACGCTGCTCTGAGGTTTTCAGCTCAGAACATGAATCTGAGCGTGTTTTTGGCTAGGGAATTGCTTCATATCACTGTACAATGCCTATGTGTTATGAATTGATCCAATGTGCTTGTATGGCCATTGGGAAGTGAATTTGAGCTTCAGAATTGAAAATAGGCACTTGAAACAAAACTTTCCTTTTTTTTAGTTCTGCTTCTGAAAAATGTTTATTTTATGTGTAACTCAATGGGGAATTGACAAACGTGGGTGAAATGTCACTATATGACTGAAGTGGCGTGAATTTGTTCCTATCTCTGTAAGGAAGCGAGCTAGAGCGCTGAAACTGTGGCTATACGCTCTTTCATGAAAACACGCTGCTCTGAGGTTTTCAGCTCAGAACGTGAATCTGAGCGCGTTTCTGGCTTGGGAATTGCTTCAAATCACTGTCCAATGCCTATGTGTTATGAATTGGTCCAATGTGCTTGTATGGCCATTGGAAAGTGAATAAGACCTTCGGAAGTGAAAATAGGCACTTTTATAAAAACTTTCTTTTTTTTAATTCTGCTTTTCAAAAATGTTCATTCTCTCTGTAACTCAGCGGAAAATTGACAAACATAAGTGAAAAGTCACTATTTGACTGAATTGGAGTGAATTTGTTACTATCTCTGTGAGGAAGCAAGCTAGAGCGCTGAAACTGTGCCTATACGCTCTTTCATGAAAACTCGCTTTTTTGAGTTCTTCAGCTCAGAACGAGAGTCTGAGCGTGTTTCTGGCTAGGGAATTGCTTCATATCACTGTACAATTCCTATGTGTTATCTTTTGGTCCAATGTGCTTGTATGGCCATTGGGAAGTGAATTTGAGCTTCAGAATTGAAAATAGGCACTTTTATAAAAACTTTCCTTTTTTTAGTTCTGATTCTGAAAAATGTTTATTTTATGTGTAACTCAATGGGGAATTGACAAACGTGGGTGAAATGTCACTATATGACTGAATTGGAGTGAATTTGTTGCTATCTCTGTGAGGAAGCGAGCTAGAGCGCTGAAACTGTGGCTATACGCTCTTTCATGAAAACTCGCTGCTCTGAGGTTTTCAGCTCAGAACATGAATCTGAGCGCGTTTCTGGCTTGGGAATTGCTTCATATCACTGTACAATGCCTATGTGTTATGAATTGGTCCAATGTGCTTGTATGGCCTTTGGGAAGTGAATTTGAGCTTCAGAATTGAAAATAAGCACTTTTATAAAAACTTTTTTTTTTTTAGTATTGCATCTTAAAAATTTTCAATCTATGTGTAACTCAGTGGGGAATTGACAAACGTGGGTGAAATGTCACTATATGACTGAAGTGGAGTGAATTTGTTGCTATCTCTGTGAGGAAGCGAGCTAGAGCGCTGAAACTGTGGCTATACGCTCTTTCATGAAAACACGCTGCTCTGAGGTTTTCAGCTCAGAACATGAATCTGAGCGCGTTTCTGGCTTGGGAATTGCTTCAAATCACTGTCCAATGCCTATGTGTTATGAATTGGTCCAATGTGCTTGTATGGCCACTGGAAAGTGAATAAGAGCTTCGGAAGTGAAAATAGGCACTTTTATAAAAACTTTTTTTTTTTTAGTATTGCATCTTAAAAATTTTCAATCTATGTGTAACTCAGCGGAAAATTGACAAACATAAGTGAAAAGTCACTATTTGACTGAATTGGAGTGAATTTGTTACTATCTCTGTGAGGAAGCAAGCTAGAGCGCTGAAACTGTGCCTATACGCTCTTTCATGAAAACTCGCTTTTTTGAGTTCTTCAGCTCAGAACGAGGGTCTGAGCGTGTTTCTGGCTAGGGAATTGCTTCATATCACTGTACAATTCCTATGTGTTATCTTTTGGTCCAATGTGCTTGTATGGCCATTGGAAAGTGAATAAGAGCTTCGGAAGTGAAAATAGGCACTTTTATAAAAACTTTTTTTTTTTAGTATTGCTTCTTAAAAATTTTCAATCTATGTGTAACTCAGTGGGGAATTGACAAACGTGGGTGAAATGTCACTATTGACTGAAGTGGAGTGAATTTGCTCCTATCTCTGTAAGGAAGCGAGCTAGAGCGCTGAAACTGTGGCTATACGCTCTTTCATGAAAACACGCTTCTTTGAGGTTTTCAGCTCAGAACGTGAATCTCAGCGCGTTTCTGGCTTGGGAATTGCTTCATATCACTGTACAATTCCTATGTGTTATCTTTTGGTCCAATGTGCTTGTTTGGCCATTGGGAAGTGAATTTGAGCTTCAGAATTGAAAATAAGCACTTTTATAAAAACTTTCCTTTTTTTAGTTCTGCTTCTGAAAAATGTTTATTTTATGTGTAACTCAATGGGGAATTGACAAACGTGGGTGAAATGTCACTATATGACTGAATTGGAGTGAATTTGTTGCTATCTCTGTGAGGAAGCGAGCTAGAGTGCTGAAACTGTGCCTATACGCTCTTTCATGAAAACTCGCTTTTTTGAGTTCTTCAGCTCAGAACGAGAGTCTGAGCATGTTTCTGGCTAGGGAATTGCTTCATATCACTGTACAATGCCTATGTGTTATGAATTGGTCCAATGTGCTTGTATGGCCATTGGGAAGTGAATTTGAGCTTCAGAATTGAAAATAAGCACTTTTATAAAAACTTTTTTTTTTTAGTATTGCATCTTAAAAATTTTCAATCTATGTGTAACTCAGTGGGGAATTGACAAACGTGGGTGAAATGTCACTATATGACTGAAGTGGAGTGAATTTGTTCCTATCTCTGTAAGGAAGCGAGCTAGAGCGCTGAAACTGTGGCTATACGCTCTCTCATGAAAACACGCTGCTCTGAGGTTTTCAGCTCAGAACATGAATCTGAGCGCGTTTCTGGCTTTGGAATTGCTTCAAATCACTGTACAATGCCTATGTGTTATGAATTGGTCCAATGTGCTTGCATGGCCTTTGGAAAGTGAATAAGAGCTTCGGAAGTGAAAATAGGCACTTTTATAAAAACTTTCTTTTTTTTAATTCTGCTTTTCAAAAATGTTCATTCTCTCTGTAACTCAGCGGAAAATTGACAAACATAAGTGAAAAGTCACTATTTGACTGAATTGGAGTGAATTTGTTACTATCTCTGTGAGGAAGCGAGCTAGAGCGCTGAAACTGTGCCTATACGCTCTTTCATGAAAACTCGCTTTTTTGAGTTCTTCAGCTCAGAACGAGAGTCTGAGCGTGTTTCTGGCTAGGGAATTGCTTCATATCAATGTACAATGCCTATGTGTTATGAATTGGTCCAATGTGCTTGTATGGCCATTGGGAAGTGAATTTGAGCTTCAGAATTGAAAATAAGCACTTTTATAAAAACTTTTTTTTTTAGTATTGCTTCTTAAAAATGTTTATTTTATGTGTGACTCAATGGGGAATTGACAAACGTGGGTGAAATGTCACTATATGACTGAATTGGAGTGAATTTGTTGCTATCTCTGTGAGGAAGCGAGCTAGAGCGCTGAAACTGTGGCTATACGCTCTTTCATGAAAACACGCTGCTCTGAGGTTTTCAGCTCAGAACATGAATCTGAGCGTGTTTCTGGCTAGGGAATTGCTTCATATCACTGTACAATGCCTATGTGTTATGAATTGGTCCAATGTGCTTGTATGGCCATTGGGAAGTGAATTTGAGCTTCAGAATTGAAAATAAGCACTTTTATAAAAACTTTTTTTTTTTTAGTATTGCATCTTAAAAATTTTCAATCTATGTGTAACTCAGTGGGGAATTGACAAACGTGGGTGAAATGTCACTATATGACTGAAGTGGAGTGAATTTGTTGCTATCTCTGTGAGGAAGCGAGCTAGAGCGCTGAAACTGTGGCTATACGCTCTTTCATGAAAACACGCTGCTCTGAGGTTTTCAGCTCAGAACATGAATCTGAGCGCGTTTCTGGCTTGGGAATTGCTTCATATCACTGTACAATGCCTATGTGTTATGAATTGGTCCAATGTGCTTGTATGGCCATTGGAAAGTGAATAAGAGCTTCGGAAGTGAAAATAGGCACTTTTATAAAAACTTTTTTTTTTTTAGTATTGCATCTTAAAAATTTTCAATCTATGTGTAACTCAGTGGGGAATTGACAAACGTGGGTGAAATGTCACTATATGACTGAAGTGGAGTGAATTTTCTCCTATCTCTGTAAGGAAGCGAGCTAGAGCGCTGAAACTGTGGATATACGCTCTTTCATGAAAACACGCTTCTTTGAGGTTTTCAGCTCAGAACGTGAATCTGAGCGCGTGTCTGGCTAGGAAATTGCTTCATATCACTGTACAATTCCTATGTGTTATCTTTTGGTCCAATGTGCTTGTATGGCCATTGGGAAGTGAACTTGAGCTTCAGAATTGAAAATAGGCACTTGAAACAAAACTTTCCTTTTTTTTAGTTCTGCTTCTGAAAAATGTTTATTTTATGTGTAATTCAATGGGGAATTGACAAACGTGGGTGAAATGTCACTATATGACTGAAGTGGAGTGAATTTGTTCCGATCTCTGTAAGGAAGCGAGCTAGAGCGCTGAAACTGTGGCTATACGCTCTTTCATGAAAACACGCTGCTCTGAGGTTTTCAGCTCAGAACGTGAATCTTAGCGCGTTTCTGGCTTGGGAATTGCTTCAAATCACTGTCCAATGCCTATGTGTTATGAATTGGTCCAATGTGCTTGTATGGCCATTGGAAAGTGAATAAGAGCTTCGGAAGTGAAAATAGGCACTTTTATAAAAACTTTCTTTTTTTTAATTCTGCTTTTCAAAAATGTTCATTCTCTCTGTAACTCAGCGGAAAATTGACAAACATAAGTGAAAAGTCACTATTTGACTGAATTGGAGTGAATTTGTTATTATCTCTGTGAGGAAGCAAGCTAGAGCGCTGAAACTGTGCCTATACGCTCTTTCATGAAAACTCGCTTTTTTGAGTTCTTCAGCTCAGAACGAGAGTCTGAGCATGTTTCTGGCTAGGGAATTGCTTCATATAACTGTACAATTCCTAGGTGTTATCTTTTGGTCCAATGTGCTTGTATGGCCATTGGGAAGTGAATTTGAGCTTCAGAATTGAAAATAGGCACTTTTATAAAAACTTTCCTTTTTTTAGTTCTGCTTCTGAAAAATGTTTATTTTATGTGTAACTCAATGGGGAATTGACAAACGTGGGTGAAATGTCACTATATGACTGAATTCGAGTGAATTTGTTGCTATCTCTGTGAGGAAGCGAGCTAGAGCGCTGAAACTGTGCCTATACGCTCTTTCATGAAAACTACGTTTTTTGAGTTCTTCAGCTCAGAACGAGAGTCTGAGCGTGTTTCTGGCTAGGGAATTGCTTCATATCACTGTACAATGCCTATGTGTTATGAATTGGTCCAATGTGCTTGTATGGCCATTGGGAAGTGAATTTGAGCTTCAGAATTGAAAATAAGCACTTTTATAAAAACTTTCCTTTTTTTATTTCTGCTTCTGAAAAATGTTTATTTTATGTGTAACTCAATGGATAATTGACAAACGTGGGTGAAATGTCACTATATGACTGAATTGGAGTGAATTTGTTGCTATCTCTGTGAGGAAGCGAGCTAGAGCGCTGAAACTGTGGCTATACGCTCTTTCATGAAAACACGCTTCTTTGAGGTTTTCAGCTCAGAACGTGAATCTGAGCGCGTGTCTGGCTCGGAAATTGCTGCATATCACTGTACAATTCCTATGTGTTATCTTTTGGTCCAATGTGCTTGTATGGCCATTGGGAAGTGAACTTGAGCTTCAGAATTGAAAATAGGCACTTGAAACAAAACTTTCCTTTTTTTTAGTTCTGCTTCTGAAAAATGTTTATTTTATGTGTAATTCAATGGGGAATTGACAAACGTGGGTGAAATGTCACTATATGACTGAAGTGGAGTGAATTTGTTCCTATCTCTGTAAGGAAGCGAGCTAGAGCGCTGAAACTGTGGATATACGCTCTTTCATGAAAACACGCTTCTTTGAGGTTTTCAGCTCAGAACGTGAATCTGAGCGCGTGTCTGGCTAGGAAATTGCTTCATATCACTGTACAATTCCTATGTGTTATCTTTTGGTCCAATGTGCTTGTATGGCCATTGGGAAGTGAACTTGAGCTTCAGAATTGAAAATAGGCACTTGAAACAAAACTTTCCTTTTTTTTAGTTCTGCTTCTGAAAAATGTTTATTTTATGTGTAATTCAATGGGGAATTGACAAACGTGGGTGAAATGTCACTATATGACTGAAGTGGAGTGAATTTGCTCCTATCTCTGTAAGGAAGCGAGCTAGAGCGCTGAAACTGTGGCTATACGCTCTTTCATGAAAACACGCTGCTCTGAGGTTTTCAGCTCAGAACGTGAATCTGAGCGCGTTTCTGGCTTGGGAATTGCTTCAAATCACTGTCCAATGCCTATGTGTTATGAATTGGTCCAATGTGCTTGTATGGCCATTGGAAAGTGAATAAGAGCTTCGGAAGTGAAAATAGGCACTTTTATAAAAACTTTCTTTTTTTTAATTCTGCTTTTCAAAAATGTTCATTCTCTCTGTAACTCAGCGGAAAATTGACAAACATAAGTGAAAAGTCACTATTTGACTGAATTGGAGTGAATTTGTTACTATCTCTGTGAGGAAGCAAGTTAGAGCGCTGAAACTGTGCCTATACGCTCTTTCATGAAAACTCGCTTTTTTGAGTTCTTCAGCTCAGAACGATAGTCTGAGCGTGTTTCTGGCTAGGGAATTGCTTCATATCACTGTACAATTCCTATGTGTTATCTTTTGGTCCAATGTGCTTGTATGGCCATTGGGAAGTGAATTTGAGCTTCAGAATTGAAAATAGGCACTTTTATTAAAAACTTTCCTTTTTTTAGTTCTGCTTCTGAAAAATGTTTATTTTATGTGTAACTCAATGGGGAATTGACAAACGTGGGTGAAATGTCACTATATGACTGAATTCGAGTGAATTTGTTGCTATCTCTGTGAGGAAGCGAGCTAGAGCGCTGAAACTGTGCCTATACGCTCTTTCATGAAAACTTCGTTTTTTGAGTTCTTCAGCTCAGAACGAGAGTCTGAGCGTGTTTCTGGCTAGGAAATTGCTTCATATCACTGTACAATGCCTATGTGTTATGAATTGGTCCAATGTGCTTGTATGGCCATTGGGAAGTGAATTTGAGCTTCAGAATTGAAAATAAGCACTTTTATAAAAACTTTCCTTTTTTTAGTTCTGCTTCTGAAAAATGTTTATTTTATGTGTAACTCAATGGGGAATTGACAAACGTGGGTGAAATGTCACTATATGACTGAAGTGGAGTGAATTTGTTGCTATCTCTGTGAGGAAGCGAGCTAGAGCGCTGAAACTGTGGCTATACGCTCTTTCATGAAAACTCGCTGCTCTGAGGTTTTCAGCTCAGAACATGAATCTGAGCGCGTTTCTGGCTTGGGAATTGCTTCATATCACTGTACAATGCCTGTGTGTTATGAATTGGTCCAATGTGCTTGTATGGCCATTGGGAAGTGAATTTGAGCTTCAGAATTGAAAATAAGCACTTTTATAAAAACTTTTTTTTTTTTAGTATTGCATCTTAAAAATTTTCAATCTATGTGTAACTCAGTGGGGAATTGACAAACGTGGGTGAAATGTCACTATATGACTGAAGTGGAGTGAATTTGTTGCTATCTCTGTGAGGAAGCGAGCTAGAGCGCTGAAACTGTGGCTATACGCTCTTTCATGAAAACACGCTGCTCTGAGGTTTTCAGCTCAGAACATGAATCTGAGCGCGTTTCTGGCTTGGGAATTGCTTCATATCACTGTACAATGCCTATGTGTTATGAATTGGTCCAATGTGCTTGTATGGCCATTGGAAAGTGAATAAGAGCTTCGGAAGTGAAAATAGGCACTTTTATAAAAACTTTTTTTTTTTTAGTATTGCATCTTAAAAATTTTCAATCTATGTGTAACTCAGTGGGGAATTGACAAACGTGGGTGAAATGTCACTATATGACTGAAGTGGAGTGAATTTTCTCCTATCTCTGTAAGGAAGCGAGCTAGAGCGCTGAAACTGTGGATATACGCTCTTTCATGAAAACACGCTTCTTTGAGGTTTTCAGCTCAGAACGTGAATCTGAGCGCGTGTCTGGCTAGGAAATTGCTTCATATCACTGTACAATTCCTATGTGTTATCTTTTGGTCCAATGTGCTTGTATGGCCATTGGGAAGTGAACTTGAGCTTCAGAATTGAAAATAGGCACTTGAAACAAAACTTTCCTTTTTTTTAGTTCTGCTTCTGAAAAATGTTTATTTTATGTGTAACTCAATGGGGAATTGACAAACGTGGGTGAAATGTCACTATATGACTGAAGTGGAGTGAATTTGTTCCTATCTCTGTAAGGAAGCGAGCTAGAGCGCTGAAACTGTGGCTATACGCTCTTTCATGAAAACACGCTGCTCTGAGGTTTTCAGCTCAGAACGTGAATCTGAGCGCGTTTCTGGCTTGGGAATTGCTTCAAATCACTGTCCAATGCCTATGTGTTATGAATTGGTCCAATGTGCTTGTATGGCCATTGGAAAGTGAATAAGAGCTTCGGAAGTGAAAATAGGCACTTTTATAAAAACTTTCTTTTTTTTAATTCTGCTTTTCAAAAATGTTCATTCTCTCTGTAACTCAGCGGAAAATTGACAAACATAAGTGAAAAGTCACTATTTGACTGAATTGGAGTGAATTTGTTACTATCTCTGTGAGGAAGCAAGCTAGAGCGCTGAAACTGTGCCTATACGCTCTTTCATGAAAACTCGCTTTTTTGAGTTCTTCAGCTCAGAACGAGAGTCTGAGCATGTTTCTGGCTAGGGAATTGCTTCATATAACTGTACAATTCCTATAAGTTATCTTTTGGTCCAATGTGCTTGTATGGCCATTGGGAAGTGAATTTGAGCTTCAGAATTGAAAATAGGCACTTTTATAAAAACTTTCCTTTTTTTAGTTCTGCTTCTGAAAAATGTTTATTTTATGTGTAACTCAATGGGGAATTGACAAACGTGGGTGAAATGTCACTATATGACTGAATTCGAGTGAATTTGTTGCTATCTCTGTGAGGAAGCGAGCTAGAGCGCTGAAACTGTGCCTATACGCTCTTTCATGAAAACTTCGTTTTTTGAGTTCTTCAGCTCAGAACGAGAGTCTGAGCGTGTTTCTGGCTAGGGAATTGCTTCATATCACTGTACAATGCCTTTGTGTTATGAATTGGTCCAATGTGCTTGTATGGCCATTGGGAAGTGAATTTGAGCTTCAGAATTGAAAATAAGCACTTTTATAAAAACTTTCCTTTTTTTAGTTCTGCTTCTGAAAAATGTTTATTTTATGTGTAACTCAATGGATAATTGACAAACGTGGGTGAAATGTCACTATATGACTGAAGTGGAGTGAATTTGTTGCTATCTCTGTGAGGAAGCGAGCTAGAGCGCTGAAACTGTGGCTATACGCTCTTTCATGAAAACACGCTTCTTTGAGGTTTTCAGCTCAGAACGTGAATCTGAGCGCGTGTCTGGCTCGGAAATTGCTTCATATCACTGTACAATTCCTATGTGTTATCTTTTGGTCCAATGTGCTTGTATGGCCATTGGGAAGTGAACTTGAGCTTCAGAATTGAAAATAGGCACTTGAAACAAAACTTTCCTTTTTTTTAGTTCTGCTTCTGAAAAATGTTTATTTTATGTGTAACTCAATGGGGAATTGACAAACGTGGGTGAAATGTCACTATATACTGAAGTGGAGTGAATTTGTTCCTATCTCTGTAAGGAAGCGAGCTAGAGCGCTGAAACTGTGGCTATACGCTCTCTCATGAAAACACGCTGCTCTGAGGTTTTCAGCTCAGAACGTGAATCTGAGCGCGTTTCTGGCTTGGGAATTGCTTCAAATCACTGTACAATGCCTATGTGTTATGAATTGGTCCAATGTGCTTGCATGGCCTTTGGAAAGTGAATAAGAGCTTCGGAAGTGAAAATAGGCACTTTTATAAAAACTTTCTTTTTTTTAATTCTGCTTTTCAAAAATGTTCATTCTCTCTGTAACTCAGCGGAAAATTGACAAACATAAGTGAAAAGTCACTATTTGACTGAATTGGAGTGAATTTGTTACTATCTCTGTGAGGAAGCAAGCTAGAGCGCTGAAACTGTGCCTATACGCTCTTTCATGAAAACTCGCTTTTTTGAGTTCTTCAGCTCAGAACGAGAGTCTGAGCGTGTTTCTGGCTAGGGAATTGCTTCATATCACTGTACAATGCCTATGTGTTATGAATTGGTCCAATGTGCTTGTATGGCCATTGGGAAGTGAATTTGAGCTTCAGAATTGAAAATAAGCACTTTTATAAAAACTTTACTTTTTTTAGTTCTGCTTCTGAAAAATGTTTATTTTATGTGTAACTCAATGGGGAATTGACAAACGTGGGTGAAATGTCACGATATGACTGAATTGGAGTGAATTTGTTGCTATCTCTGTGAGGAAGCGAGCTAGAGCGCTGAAACTGTGGCTAAACGCTCTTTCATGAAAACTCGCTGCTCTGAGGTTTTCAGCTCAGAACATGAATCTGAGCGCGTTTCTGGCTTGGGAATTGCTTCATATCACTGTACAATGCCTATGTGTTATGAATTGGTCCAATGTGCTTGTATGGCCATTGGAAAGTGAATAAGAGCTTCGGAAGTGAAAATAGGCACTTTTATAAAAACTTTTTTTTTTTTAGTATTGCATCTTAAAAATTTTCAATCTATGTGTAACTCAGTGGGGAATTGACAAACGTGGGTGAAATGTCACTATATGACTGAAGTGGAGTGAATTTGCTCCTATCTCTGTAAGGAAGCGAGCTAGAGCGCTGAAACTGTGGCTATACGCTCTTTCATGAAAACACGCTTCTTTGAGGTTTTCAGCTCAGAACGTGAATCTGAGCGCGTGTCTGGCTCGGAAATTGCTTCATATCACTGTACAATTCCTATGTGTTATCTTTTGGTCCAATGTGCTTGTATGGCCATTGGGAAGTGAACTTGAGCTTCAGAATTGAAAATAGGCACTTGAAACAAAACTTTCCTTTTTTTTAGTTCTGCTTCTGAAAAATGTTTATTTTATGTGTAACTCAATGGGGAATTGACAAACGTGGGTGAAATGTCACTATATGACTGAAGTGGAGTGAATTTGTTCCTATCTCTGTAAGGAAGCGAGCTAGAGCGCTGAAACTGTGGCTATACGCTCTTTCATGAAAACACGCTGCTCTGAGGTTTTCAGCTCAGAACGTGAATCTGAGCGCGTTTCTGGCTTGGGAATTGCTTCAAATCACTGTACAATGCCTATGTGTTATGAATTGGTCCAATGTGCTTGCATGGCCTTTGGAAAGTGAATAAGAGCTTCGGAAGTGAAAATAGGCACTTTTATAAAAACTTTCTTTTTTTTAATTCTGCTTTTCAAAAATGTTCATTCTCTCTGTAACTCAGCGGAAAATTGACAAACATAAGTGAAATGTCACTATATGACTGAATTGGAGTGAATTTGTTACTATCTCTGTGAGGAAGCGAGCTAGAGCGCTGAAACTGTGGATATACGCTCTTTCATGAAAACACGCTTCTTTGAGGTTTTCAGCTCAGAACGTGAATCTGAGCGCGTGTCTGGCTAGGAAATTGCTTCATATCACTGTACAATTCCTATGTGTTATCATTTGGTCCAATGTGCTTGTATGGCCATTGGGAAGTGAATTTGAGCTTCAGAATTGAAAATAAGCACTTTTATAAAAACTTTCCTTTTTTTAGTTCTGCTTCTGAAAAATGTTTATTTTATGTGTAACTCAATGGGGAATTGACAAACGTGGGTGAAATGTCACTATATGACTGAATTGGAGTGAATTTGTTGCTATCTCTGTGAGGAAGCGAGCTAGAGCGCTGAAACTGTGGCTATACGCTCTTTCATGAAAACACGCTGCTCTGAGGTTTTCAGCTCAGAACATGAATCTGAGCGTGTTTCTGGCTTGGGAATTGCTTCATATCACTGTACAATGCCTATGTGTTATGAATTGGTCCAATGTGCTTCCATGGCCATTGGAAAGTGAAGAAGAGCTTCGGAAGTGAAAATAGGCACTTTTATAAAAACTTCCTTTTATTTAGATTTGTTTCTTAAAAATTTTCAATCTATGTGAAACTCAGTGGGGAATTGACAAACGTGGGTGAAATGTCACTATATGACTGAAGTGGAGTGAATTTGCTCCTATCTCTGTAACGAAGCGAGCAAGAGCGCTGAAACTGTGGCTATAAGCTCTTTCCTGAAAACACGCTTCTTTGAGGTTTTCAGCTCAGAACGTGAATCTGAGCACGTTTCTAGCCAGGGAATTGCTTCATATCACTGTAGAATGCCTATGTGTTATCTTTTGGTCCAATGTGCTTGTATGGCCATTGGGAAGTGAATCAGAGCTTCGGAAGTGAAGATAAGCACTTTTATTAAAACTTTCTTTTTTTTAGTTCTGCTTCCCAAAAATGTTCATTCTCTGAGTAACTCAGCGGAAAATTGACAAACATAAGTGAAAAGTCACTAGTTGACTGAATTGGAGTGAATTTCTTGCTATCTCTGTGAGGAAGCAAGCTAGAGCGCTGAAACTCTGCCTATACACTCTTTCATGAAAACTCGCTTCTTTGAGGTTTTCAGCTCAGAACGGGAATCTGAGCGCGTTTCTAGCCAGGGAATTGCTTCATATCACTGTAGAATGCCTATGTGTTATCTTTTGGTCCAATGTGCTTGTATGGCCATTGGAAAGTGAATAAGAGCTTTGGAAGTGAAAATAGGCACTTTTATAAAAAGTTCCTTTTTTTTAGTTTTGCTTCTTAAAAATTTTCAATCTATCTGTAACTCAGTGGGGAATTGACAAACGTGGGTGAAATGTCACTATATGACTAATGTGGATTGAATTTGTTGCTATCTCTGTGAGGAAGCGAGCTAGAGCGCTGAAACTGTGGCGAAACGCTCTTTCATGAAAACACGCTGCTCTGAGGTTTTCAGCTCAGAACGTGAATCTGAGCGTGTTTCTGGCTTGGGAATTGCTTCATATCACTGTACAATGCCTATGTGTTATGAATTGGTCCAATGTGCTTGTATGGCCATTGGGAAGTGAATTTGAGCTTCAGAATTGAAAATAGGCACTTTTATAAAAACTTTCCTTTTTTTTTAGTTCTGCTTCTGAAAAATGTTTATTTTATGTGTAACTCAATGGGGAATTGACAAACGTGGGTGAAATGTCACTATATGACTGAATTGGAGTGAATTTGTTGCTATCTCTGTGAGGAAGCGAGCTAGAGCGCTGAAACTGTGCCTATACGCTCTTTCATGAAAACTCGCTTCTTTGAGGTTTTCAGCTCAGAACTAGGGTCTGAGCGTGTTTCTGGCTTAGGAATTGCTTCATATCACTGCACAATGCCTATGTGTTATAAATTGGTGTGCTTGTATGGCCATTGGAAAGTGAATAAGAGCTTCGGAAGTGAAAATAGGCACTTTTATAAAAACTTTCTTTTTTTTAGTTTTGCTTCTTAAAAATTTTCAATCTATGTGTAAGTCAGTGGGGAATTGACAAACTTGGGTGAAATGTCACTATATGACTGAAGTGCAGTGAATTTGCTCCTATCTCTGTAAGGAAGCGAGCTAGAGTGCTGAAACTGTGGCGAAACGCTCTTTCATGAAAACACGCTTCTTTGAGGTTTTCAGCTCAGAACGTGAATCTGAGCGCGTTTCTGGCTAGGAAATTGCTTCATATCACTGTACAATTTCTGTGTGTTATATTTTGGTCCAATGTGCTAGTATGGCCATTGGGAAGTGAATTTGAGCTGAAGAATTGAAAATAGGCACTTTTATAAAAACTTTCCTTTTTTTTAGTTCTGCTTCTGAAAAACGTTTATTCGATGTGTGACTCAATGGGGAATTGACAAACGTGGGTGAAATGTCACTATATGACTGAAGTGAAGTGAATTTGCTCCTATCTCTGTGAGGAAGCGAGCTAGAGCGCTGAACCTGTGCCTATACGCTCTTTCATGAAAACACGCTGCTCTGAGGTTTTCAGCTCAGAACGCAAATCTGAGCGCATTTCTAGCTAGGGAATTGCTTTATATCACTGTACAATGCCTATGTGTCATCTTTTGCTCCAATGTGCTTGTATGGCCGTTGGGAAGTGAATTTGAGCTTTGGAAGTGAAGATAAGCACTTTCATAAAAACTTTCTTTTTTTTAGTTCTGCTTCTCAAAAATGTTCATTCTCTGTGTAACTCAGCAGAAAATTTACAAACATAAGTGAAACGTCACTATTTGACTGAATTGGAGTGAATTTGTTTCTATCTCAAAGGAAGCGAGCTAGAGCGCTGAAACAGTGCCTATACGCTCTTTCATGAAAACTCGCTTCTTTGAGGTTTTCAGCTCAGAACTAGAGTCTGAGCGTGTTTCGGGCTAGGGAATTGCTTTATATCACTGCACAATGCCTATGTGTTATGAATTGGTCCAATGGGCTTGTATGGCCATTGGAAAGTGAACTTGAGCTTCAGTATTGAAAATAGGCACTTTTATAAAAACTTTCCTTTTTTTTAGTTCTGCTTCTGAAAAATGTTTATTTTATGTGTAACTCAATGGGGAATTGACAAACGTGGGTGAAATGTCACTATATGACTGAATTGGAGTGAATTTGTTGCTATCTCTGTGAGGAAGCGAGCTAGAGCGCTGAAACTGTGGCTATACGCTCTTTCATGAAAACACGCTGCTCTGAGGTTTTCAGCTCAGAACGTGAATCTGAGCGCGTTTCTGGCTTGGGAATTGCTTCATATCACTGTACAATGCCTATGTGTTATGAATTGGTCCAATGTGCTTGTATGGCCATTGGAAAGTGAATAAGAGCTTCGGAAGTGAAAATAGGCACTTTTATAAAAACTTTTTTTTTTTAATTCTGCTTCTCAAAAATGTTCATTCTCTCTGTAACTCAGCGGAAAATTGACAAACATAAGTGAAAAGTCACTATTTGACTGAATTTGTTACTATCTCTGTGAGGAAGCAAGCTAGAGCGCTGAAACTGTGCCTATACGCTCTTTCATGAAAACTCGCTTTTTTGAGGTCTTCAGCTCAGAAGGAGAGTCTGAACGTGTTTCTGGCTTGGGAATTGCTTCATATCACTGTACAATGCCTATGTGTTATGAATTGGTCCAATGTGCTTCCATGGCCATTGGCAAGTGAAGAAGAGCTTCGGAAGTGAAAATAGGCACTTTTATGAAAACTTTCTTTTTTTTAGTTTTGCTTCTTAAAAATTTTCAATCTATGTGTAACTCAGTGGGGAATTGACAAACGTGGGTGAAAAGTCACTATATGACTTAATTGGAGTGAATTTGCTCCTATCTCTGTAAGGAAGCGAGCTAGAGTGCTGAAACTGTGGCTATACGCTCTTTCATGAAAACACGCTGCTCTGAGGTTTTCAGCTCAGAACGTGAATCTGAGCGCGTTTCTGGCTTGGGAATTGCTTCATATCACTGTACAATGCCTATGTGTTATGAATTGGTCCAATGTGCTTGTATGGCCATTGGAAAGTGAATAAGAGCTTCGGAAGTGAAAATAGGCACTTTTATAAAAACTTTCTTTTTTTTAATTCTGCTTCTCAAAAATATTCATTCTCTCTGTAACTCAGCGGAAAATTGACAAACATGAGTGAAAAGTCACTATTTGACTGAATTTGTTACTATCTCTGTGAGGAAGCAAGCTAGAGCGCTGAAACTGTGCCAATACGCTCTTTCATGAAAACTCGCTTTTTTGAGGTCTTCAGCTCAGAACGAGAGTCTGAGCGTGTTTCTGGCTAGGGAATTGCTTCATATCACTGTACAATGCCTATGTGTTATGAATTGGTCCAATGTGCTTCCATGGCCATTGGAAAGTGAAGAAGAGCTTCGGAAGTGAAAATAGGCACTTTTATGAAAACTTTCTTTTTTTTAGTTTTGCTTCTTAAAAATTTTCAATCTATGTGTAACTCAGTGGGGAATTGACAAACGTGGGTGAAAAGTCACTATATGACTGAATTGGAGTGAATTTGCTCCTATCTCTGTAAGGAAGCGAGCTAGAGCGCTGAAACTGTGGCTATACGCTCTTTCATGAAAACACGCTTCTTTGAGTTCTTCAGCTCAGAACGAGAGTCTGAGTGTGTTTCTGGCTAGGAAAGTGCTTCATATCACTGTACAATTCCTATGTGTTATCTTTTGGTCCAATGTGCTTGTATGGCCATTGGGAAGTGAATTTGAGCTTCAGAATTGAAAATAGGCACTTTTATAAAAACTTTCCTTTTTTTAGTTCTGCTTCTGAAAAATGTTTATTTTATGTGTAACTCAATGGGGAATTGACAAACGTGGGTGAAATGTCACTATATGACTGAATTGGAGTGAATTTGTTCCTATCTCTGTAAGGAAGCGAGCTAGAGCGCTGAAACTGTGGCTATACGCTCTTTCATGAAAACACGCTTCTTTGAGGTTTTCAGCTCAGAACGTGAATCTGAGCGCGTGTCTGGCTAGGAAATTGCTTCATATCACTGTACAATTCCTCTGTGTTATCTTTTGGTCCAATGTGCTTGTATGGCCATTGGGAAGTGAATTTGAGCTTCAGAATTGAAAATAGGCACTTTTATAAAAACTTTCTTTTTTTTTAGTTCTGCTTCTGAAAAATGTTTATTTTATGTGTAACTCAATGGGGAATTGACAAACGTGGGTGAAATGTCACTATATGACTGAATTGGAGTGAATTTGTTGCTATCTCTGTGAGGAAGCGAGCTAGAGCGCTGAAACTGTGGCTATACGCTCTTTCATGAAAACACGCTGCTCTGAGGTTTTCAGCTCAGAACGTGAATCTGAGCGCGTTTCTGGCTTGGGAATTGCTTCATATCACTGTACAATGCCTATGTGTTATGAATTGGTCCAATGTGCTTGTATGGCCATTGGAAAGTGAATAAGAGCTTCGGAAGTGAAAAAAGGCACTTTTAGAAAAACTTTCTTTTTTTTAGTTTTGCTTCTTAAAAATTTTCAATCTATGTGTAAGTCAGTGGGGAATTGACAAACGTCAGGGAAATGTCACTATATGACTGAAGTGCAGTGAATTTGCTCCTATCTCTGTGAGGAAGCGAGCTAGAGCGCTGAAACTGTGGCTATACGCTCTTTCATGAAAACACGCTGCTCTGAGGTTTTCAGCTCAGAACGTGAATCTGAGCGCGTTTCTGGCTTGGGAATTGCTTCATATCACTGTACAATGCCTATGTGTTATGAATTGGTCCAATGTGCTTGTATGGCCATTGGAAAGTGAATAAGAGCTTCGGAAGTGAAAATAGGCACTTTTATAAAAACTTTCTTTTTTTTAATTCTGCTTCTCAAAAATGTCCTTTCTCTCTGTAACTCAGCGGAAAATTGACAAACATAAGTGAAAAGTCACTATTTGACTGAATTGGAGTGAATTTGTTACTATCTCTGTGAGGAAGCAAGCTAGAGCGCTGAAACAGTGCCTATACGCTCTTTCATGAAAACTCGCTTTTTTGAGGTCTTCAGCTCAGAACGAGAGTCTGAGCGTGTTTCTGGCTAGGGAATTGGTTCATATCACTGTACAATGCCTATGTGTTATGAATTGGTCCAATGTGCTTCCATGGCCATTGGAAAGTGAAGAAGAGCTTCGGAAGTGAAAATAGGCACTTTTATGAAAACTTTCTTTTTTTAGTTTTTCTTCTTAAAAATTTTCAATCTATGTGTAACTCAGTGGGGAATTGACAAACGTGGGTGAAATGTCACTATATGACTGAGGTGGAGTGAATTTGCTCCTATCTCTGTAAGGAAGCGAGCTAGAGCGCTGAAACTGTGGCTATACGCTCTTTCATGAAAACACGCTGCTCTGAGGTTTTCAGCTCAGAACGTGAATCTGAGCGCGTTTCTGGCTTGGGAATTGCTTCATATCACTGTACAATGCCTATGTGTTATGAATTGGTCCAATGTGCTTGTATGGCCATTGGAAAGTGAATAAGAGCTTCGGAAGTGAAAATAGGCACTTTTATAAAAACTTTCTTTTTTTTAGTTTTGCTTCTTAAAAATTTTCAATCTATGTGTAACTCAGTGGGGAATTGACAAACGTGGGTGAAATGTCACTATATGACTGAAGTGGAGTGAATTTGCTCCTATCTCTGTAAGGAAGCGAGCTAGAGCGCTGAAACTGTGGCTATACGCTCTTTCATGAAAACACGCTTCTTTGAGGTTTTCAGCTCAGAACGTGAATCTGAGCGCGTGTCTGGCTAGGAAATTGCTTCATATCACTGTACAATTCCTATGTGTTATCTTTTGGTCCAATGTGCTTGTATGGCCATTGGGAAGTGAATTTGAGCTTCAGAATTGAAAATAGGCACTTTTATAAAAACTTTCCTTTTTTTTAGTTCTGCTTCTGAAAAATGTTTATTTTATGTGTAACTCAATGGGGAATTGACAAACGTGGGTGAAATGTCACTATATGACTGAATTGGAGTGAATTTGTTCCTATCTCTGTAAGGAAGCGAGCTAGAGCGCTGAAACTGTGGCTATACGCTCTTTCATGAAAACACGCTGCGCTGAGGTTTTCAGCTCAGAACGTGAATCTGAGCGCGTTTCTGGCTAGGAAATTGCTTCATATCACTGTACAATGCCTACGTGTTATGAATTGGTCCAATGTGCTTGTATGGCCATTGGAAAGTGAATAAGAGCTTCGGAAGTGAAAATAGGCACTTTTATAAAAACTTTCTTTTTTTTAATTCTGCTTCTCAAAAATGTTCATTCTCTCTGTAACTCAGCGGAAAATTGACAAACATAAGTGAAAAGTCACTATTTGACTGAATTGGAGTGAATTTGTTACTATCTCTGTGAGGAAGCAAGCTAGAGCGCTGAAACTGTGCCTATACGCTCTTTCATGAAAACTCGCTTTTTTGAGTTCTTCAGCTCAGAACGAGAGTCTGAGCGTGTTTCTGGCTAGGGAATTGCTTCATATCACTGTACAATGCCTATGTGTTATGAATTGGTCCAAAGTGCTTGTATGGCCATTGGAAAGTGAAGAAGAGCTTCGGAAGTGAAAATAGGCACTTTTATAAAAACTTTCTTTTTTTTAGTTTTGCTTCTTAAAAATTTTCATTCTATGTGTAACTCAGTGGGGAATTGACAAACGTGGGTGAAATGACACTATATGACTGAATTGGACTGAATTTGTTGCTATCTCTGTGAGGAAGCGAGCTAGAGCGCTGAAACTGTGGCTATACGCTCTTTCATGAAAACACGCTGCTTTGAGGTTTTCAGCTCAGAACGTGAATCTGAGCGCGTTTCTGGCTTAGGAATTGCTTCATATCACTGTACAATGCCTATGTGTTATGAATTGGTCCAAAGTGCTTGTATGGCCATTGGAAAGTGAAGAAGAGCTTCGGAAGTGAAAATAGGCACTTTTATAAAAACTTTCTTTTTTTTAGTTTTGCTTCTTAAAAATTTTCAATCTATGTGTAACTCAGTGGGGAATTGACAAACGTGGGTGAAATGTCACTATATGACTGAAGTGGAGTGAATTTGCTCCTATCTCTGTAAGGAAGCGAGCTAGAGCGCTGAAACTGTGGCTATACGCTCTTTCATGAAAACACGCTGCTCTGAGGTTTTCAGCTCAGAACGTGAATCTGAGCGCGTTTCTGGCTTGGGAATTGCTTCATATCACTGTACAATGCCTATGTGTTATGAATTGGTCCAATGTGCTTGTATGGCCATTGGAAAGTGAATAAGAGCTTCGGAAGTGAAAAAAGGCACTTTTATAAAAACTTTCTTTTTTTTAGTTTTGCTTTTTAAAAATTTTCAATCTATGTGTAAGTCAGTGGGGAATTGACAAACGTCAGGGAAATGTCACTATATGACTGAAGTGCAGTGAATTTGCTCCTATCTCTGTGAGGAAGCGAGCTAGAGCGCTGAAACTGTGGCTATACGCTCTTTCATGAAAACACGCTTCTTTGAGGTTTTCAGCTCAGAACGTGAATCTGAGCGCGTTTCTGGCTTGGGAATTGCTTCATATCACTGTACAATTCCTATGTGTTATGAATTGGTCCAATGTGCTTGTATGGCCATTGGAAAGTGAAAAAGAGCTTCGGAAGTGAAAATAGGCACTTTTATAAAAACTTTCTTTTTTTTAGTTTTGCTTCTTAAAAATTTTCAATCTATGCGTAACTCAGTGGGGAATTGACAAACGTGGGTGAAATGTCACTATGTGACTGAAGTGGAGTGAATTTGCTCCTATCTCTGTAAGGAAGCGAGCTAGAGCGCTAAAACTGTGGCGATACGCTCTTTCATGAAAACACGCTTCTTTGAGGTTTTCAGCTCAGAACGTGAATCTGAGCGCGTGTCTGGCTAGGAAATTGCTTCATATCACTGCACAATTCCTATGTGTTATCTTTTGGTCCAATGTGCTTGTATGGCCATTGGGAAGTGAATTTGAGCTTCAGAATTGAAAATAGGCACTTTTATAAAAACTTTCTTTTTTTAGTTTTGCTTCTTAAAAATTTTCAATCTACGTGTAAGTCAGTGGGGAATTGACAAACGTGGGTGAAATGTCACTATATGACTGAATTGGAGTGAATTTGCTCCTATCTCTGTAAGGAAGCGAGCTAGAGCGTTGAAACTGTGGCTATACTCTCTTTCATGAAAACACGCTTCTTTGAGGTTTTCAGCTCAGAACGTGAATCTGAGCGCGTGTCTGGCCTGGGAATTGCTTCATATCACTGTACAATGCCTATGTGTTATGAATTGGTCCAATGTGCTTGTATGGCCATTGGAAAGTGAATAAGAGCTTCGGAAGTGAAAAAAGGCACTTTTATAAAAACTTTCTTTTTTTAGTTTTGCTTCTTAAAAATTTTCAATCTACGTGTAAGTCAGTGGGGAATTGACAAACGTGGGTGAAATGTCACTATATGACTGAATTGGAGTGAATTTGTTGCTTTCTCTGTGAGGAAGCGAGCTAGAGCGCTGAAACTGTGGCTATACGCTCTTTCATGAAAACACGCTGCTCTGAGGTTTTCAGCTCAGAACGTGAATCTGAGCGCGTTTCTGGCCTGGGAATTGCTTCAGATCACTGTACAATGCCTATGTGTTATGAATTGGTCCAATGTGCTTGTATGGCCATTGGAAAGTGAATAAGAGCTTCGGAAGTGAAAAAAGGCACTTTTATAAAAACTTTCTTTTTTTAGTTTTGCTTCTTAAAAATTTTCAATCTATGTGTAAGTCAGTGGGGAATTGACAAACGTGGGTGAAATGTCACTATATGACTGAATTGGAGTGAATTTGTTGCTATCTCTGTGAGGAAGCGAGCTAGAGCGCTGAAACTGTGGCTATACGCTCTTTCATGAAAACATGCTGCTCTGAGGTTTTCAGCTCAGAACGTGAATCTTAGCGCGTTTCTGGCTTGGGAATTGCTTCATATCACTGTACAATGCCTATGTGTTATGAATTGGTCCAATGTGCTTGTATGGCCATTGGAAAGTGAATAAGAGCTTCGGAAGTGAAAAAAAGGCACTTTTATAGAAACTTTCTTTTTTTTAATTCTGCTTCTCAAAAATGTTCTTTCTCTTTGTAACTCAGCGGAAAATTGACAAGCATAAGTGAAAAGTCAGTATTTGACTGAATTGGAGTGAATTTGTTACTATCTCTGTGAGTAAGCAAGCTAGAGCGCTGAAACTGTGCCTATACGCTCTTTCATGAAAACTCGCTTTTTTGAGGTCTTCAGCTCAGAATGAGAGTCTGAGCGTGTTTCTGGCTAGGATTGGTTCATATCACTGTACAATGCCTATGTGTTATGAATTGGTCCAATGTGCTTCCATGGCCATTGGAAAGTGAAGAAGAGCTTCGGAAGTGAAAATAGGCACTTTTATGAAAACTTTCTTTTTTTTAGTTTTTCTTCTTAAAAATTTTCAATCTATGTGTAACTCAGTGGGGAATTGACAAACGTGGGTGAAATGTCACTATATGACTGAAGTGGAGTGAATTTGCTCCTATCTCTGTAAGGAAGCGAGCTAGAGCGCTGAAACTGTGGCTATACGCTCTTTCATGAAAACACGCTTCTTTGAGGTTTTCAGCTCAGAACGTGAATCTGAGCGCGTTTCTGGCTAGGAAAGTGCTTCATATCACTGTACAATTCCTATGTGTTATCTTTTGGTCCAATGTGCTTGTATGGCCATTGGGAAGTGAATTTGAGCTTCAGAATTGAAAATAGGCACTTTTATAAAAACTTTCCTTTTTTTAGTTCTGCTTCTGAAAAATGTTTATTTTATGTGTAACTCACTGGGGAATTGACAAACGTGGGTGAAATGTCACTATATGACTGAAGTGGAGTGAATTTGCTCCTATCTCTGTGAGGAAGCGAGCTAGAGCGCTGAAACTGTGGCTATACGCTCTTTCATGAAAACACGCTGCTCTGAGGTTTTCAGCTCAGAACGTGAATCTGAGCGCGTTTCTGGCTTGGGAATTGCTTCATATCACTGTACAATGCCTATGTGTTATGAATTGGTCCAATGTGCTTCCATGGCCATTGGAAAGTGAATAAGAGCTTCGGAAGTGAAAATAGGCACTTTTATAAAAACTTTCTTTTTTTTAATTCTGCTTCTCAAAAATGTTCATTCTCTCTGTAACTCAGCGGAAAATTGACAAACATAAGTGAAAAGTTACTATTTGACTGAATTGGAGTGAATTTGTTACTATCTCTGTGAGGAAGCAAGCTAGAGCGCTGAAACTGTGGCTATACGCTCTTTCATGAAAACACGCTGCTCTGAGGTTTTCAGCTCAGAACGTGAATCTTAGCGCGTTTCTGGCTTGGGAATTGCTTCATATCACTGTACAATGCCTATGTGTTATGAATTGGTCCAATGTGCTTGTATGGCCATTGGAAAGTGAATAAGAGCTTCGGAAGTGAAAAAAAGGCACTTTTATAAAAACTTTCTTTTTTTTAATTCTGCTTCTCAAAAATGTTCTTTCTCTCTGTAACTCAGCGGAAAATTGACAAACATAAGTGAAAAGTCACTATTTGACTGAATTGGAGTGAATTTGTTACTATCTCTGTGAGTAAGCAAGCTAGAGCGCTGAAACTGTGCCTATACGCTCTTTCATGAAAACTCGCTTTTTTGAGGTCTTCAGCTCAGAATGAGAGTCTGAGCGTGTTTCTGGCTAGGATTGGTTCATATCACTGTACAATGCCTATGTGTTATGAATTGGTCCAATGTGCTTCCATGGCCATTGGAAAGTGAAGAAGAGCTTCGGAAGTGAAAATAGGCACTTTTATGAAAACTTTCTTTTTTTTAGTTTTTCTTCTTAAAAATTTTCAATCTATGTGTAACTCAGTGGGGAATTGACAAACGTGGGTGAAATGTCACTATATGACTGAGGTGGAGTGAATTTGCTCCTATCTCTGTAAGGAAGCGAGCTAGAGCGCTGAAACTGTGGCTATACGCTCTTTCATGAAAACACGCTTCTTTGAGGTTTTCAGCTCAGAACGTGAATCTGAGCGCGTTTCTGGCTAGGAAATTGCTTCATATCACTGTACAATTCCTATGTGTTATCTTTTGGTCCAATGTGCTTGTATGGCCATTGGGAAGTGAATTTGAGCTTCAGAATTGAAAATAGGCACTTTTATAAAAACTTTCCTTTTTTTAGTTCTGCTTCTGAAAAATGTTTATTTTATGTGTAACTCAATGGGGAATTGACAAACGTGGGTGAAATGTCACTATATGACTGAATTGGAGTGAATTTGTTGCTATCTCTGTGAGGAAGCGAGCTAGAGCGCTGAAACTGTGGCTATACGCTCTTTCATGAAAACACGCTGCTCTGAGGTTTTCAGCTCAGAACGTGAATCTGAGTGCGTTTCTGGCTTGGGAATTGCTTCATATCACTGTACAATGCCTATGTGTTATGAATTGGTCCAATGTGCTTGTATGGCCATTGGAAAGTGAATAAGAGCTTCGGAAGTGAAAATAGGCACTTTTATAAAAACTTTCTTTTTTTTAGTTTTGCTTCTTAAAAATTTTCAATCTATGTGTAACTCAGTGGGGAATTGACAATCGTGGGTGAAATGTCACTATGTGACTGAAGTGGAGTGAATTTGCTCCTATCTCTGTAAGGAAGCGAGCAAGAGCGCTGAAACTGTGGATATACGCTCTTTCATGAAAACACGCTTCTTTGAGGTTTTCAGCTCAGAACGTGAATCTGAGCGCGTGTCTGGCTAGGAAATTGCTTCATATCACTGTACAATCCCTATGTGTTATCTTTTGGTCCAATGTGCTTGTATGGCCATTGGGAAGTGTATTTGAGCTTCAGAATTGAAAATAGGCACTTTTATAAAAACTTTCTTTTTTTTAATTCTGCTTCTCAAAAATGTTCTTTCTCTCTGTAACTCAGCGGAAAATTGACAAACATAAGTGAAAAGTCACTATTTGACTGAATTGGAGTGAATTTGTTGCTATCTCTGTGAGGAAGCGAGCTAGAGCGCTGAAACTGTGGCTATACGCTCTTTCATGAAAACACGCTGCTCTGAGGTTTTCAGCTCAGAACGTGAATCTGAGCGCGTTTCTGGCCTGGGAATGGCTTCATATCACTGTACAATGCCTATGTGTTATGAATTGCTCCAATGTGCTTGTATGGCCATTGGAAAGTGAATAAGAGCTTCGGAAGTGAAAATAGGCACTTTTATAAAAACTTTCCTTTTTTTAGTTCTGCTTCTGAAAAATGTTTATTTTATGTGTAACTCAATGGGGAATTGACAAACGTGGGTGAAATGTCACTTTATGACTGAGGTGGAGTGAATTTTCTCCTATCTCTGTAAGGAAGCGAGCTAGAGCGCTGAAACTGTGGCGATACGCTCTTTCATGAAAACACGCTTCTTTGAGGTTTTCAGCTCAGAACGTGAATCTGAGCGCGTTTCTGGCTAGGAAATTGCTTCATATCACTGTACAATCCCTATGTGTTATCTTTTGGTCCAATGTGCTTGTATGGCCATTGGGAAGTGAATTTGAGCTTCAGAATTGAAAATAGGCACTTTTATAAAAACTTTCCTTTTTTTAGTTCTGCTTCTGAAAAATGTTTATTTTATGTGTAACTCAATGGGGAATTGACAAACGTGGGTGAAATGTCACTATATGTCTGAATTGGAGTGAATTTGTTGCTATCTCTGTGAGGAAGCGAGCTAGAGCGCTGAAACTGTGGCTATACGCTCTTTCATGAAAACACGCTGCTCTGAGGTTTTCAGCTCAGAACGTGAATCTGAGCGCGTTTCTGGCTTGGGAATTGCTTCATATCACTGTACAATGCCTGTGTGTTATGAATTGGTCCAATGTGCTTGTATGGCCATTGGAAAGTGCATAAGAGCTTCGGAAGTGAAAATAGGCACTTTTATAAAAACTTTCTTTTTTTTAGTTTTGCTTCTAAAAAATTTTCATTCTCTCTGTAACTCAGCGGAAAATTGACAAACATAAGTGAAAAGTCTCTATTAGACTGAATTGGAGTGAATTTGTTACTATCTCTGTGAGTAAGCAAGCTAGAGCGCTGAAACTGTGGCTATACGCTCTTTCATGAAAACTCGCTTTTTTGAGGTCTTCAGCTCAGAACGAGAGTCTGAGCGTGTTTCTGGCTAGGGAATTGGTTCATATCACTGTACAATGCCTATGTGTTATGAATTGGTCCAATGTGCTTCCATGGCCATTGGAAAGTGAAGAAGAGCTTCGGAAGTGAAAATAGGCACTTTTATGAAAACTTTCTTTTATTTTGTTTTTCTTCTTAAAAATTTTCAATCTATGTGTAACTCAGTGGGGAATTGACAAACGTGGGTGAAATGTCACTATATGACTGAGGTGGAGTGAATTTGCTCCTATCTCTGTAAGGAAGCGAGCTAGAGCGCTGAAACTGTGGCTATACGCTCTTTCATGAAAACACGCTTCTTTGAGGTTTTCAGCTCAGAACGTGAATCTGAGCGCGTTTCAGGCTAGGAAATTGCTTCATATCACTGTACAATCCCTATGTGTTATCTTTTGGTCCAATGTGCTTGTATGGCCATTGGGAAGTGAAATTGAGCTTCAGAATTGAAAATAGGCACTTTTATAAAAACTTTCCTTTTTTTAGTTCTGCTTCTGAAAAATGTTTATTTTATGTGTAACTCAATGGGGAATTGACAAACGTGGGGGAAATGTCACTATATGACTGAAGTGAAGTGAATTTACTCCTATCTCTGTGAGGAAGCGAGCTAGAGTGCTGAAACTGTGGCTATACGCTCTTTCATGAAAACACGCTTCTTTGAGGTTTTCAGCTCAGAACGTGAATCTGAGCGCGTGTCTGGCTAGGAAATTGCTTCATATCACTGCACAATTCCTATGTGTTATCTTTTGGTCCAATGTGCTTGTATGGCCATTGGGAAGTGAATGTGAGCTTCAGAATTGAAAATAGGCACTTTTATAAAAACTTTCTTTTTTTATTTTTGCTTTCTAAAAATTTTCAATCTATATGTAAGTCAGTGTGGAATTGACAAACGTCAGGGAAATGTCACTATATGACTGAAGTGCAGTGAATTTGCTCCTATCTCTGTGAGGAAGCGAGCTAGAGTGCTGAAACTGTGGCGATACGCTCTTTCATGAAAACACGCTTCTTTGAGGTTTTCAGCTCAGAACGTGAATCTGAGCGCGTTTCTGGCTTGGGAATTGCTTCATATCACTGTACAATTCCTATGTGTTATGAATTGGTCCAATGTGCTTGTATGGCCATTGGAAAGTGAATAAGAGCTTCGGAAGTGAAAATAGGCACTTTTATAAAAACTTTCTTTTTTTTAGTTTTGCTTCTTAAAAATTTTCAATCTATGTGTAACTCAGTGGGGAATAGACAAACGTGGGTGAAATGTCACTATATGACTGAAGTGGAGTGAATTTGCTCCTATCTGTGTAAGGAAGCGAGCTAGAGCGCTGAAACTGTGGCTATACGCTCTTTCATGAAAACACGCTACTTTGAGGTTTTCAGCTCAGAACGTGAATCTGAGCGCGTTTCTGGCTAGGATATTGGTTCATATCACTGTACAATGCCTATGTGTTATGAATTGGTCCAATGTGCTTCCATGGCCATTGGAAAGTGAAGAAGAGCTCCGGAAGTGAAAATAGGCACTTTTATAAAAACTTTCTTTTTTTTAATTCTGCTTCTCAAAAATGTTCATTCTCTCTGTAACTCAGCGGAAAATTGACAAACATAAGTGAAAAGTCACTATTTCACTGAATTGGAGTGAATTTGTTACTATCTCTGTGAGTAAGCAAGCTACAGCGCTGAAACTGTGCTTATACGCTCTTTCATGAAAACTCGCTTTTTTGAGGTCTTCAGCTCAGAACGAGAGTCTGAGCGCGTTTCTGGCTTGGGAATTGCTTCATATCACTGTACAATGCCTATGTGTTATGAATTGGTCCAAAGTGCTTGTATGGCCATTGGAAAGTGAATAAGAGCTTCGGAAGTGAAAATAGGCACTTTTATAAAAACTTTCTTTTTTTTAGTTTTGCTTCTTAAAAATTTTCAATCTATGTGTAACTCAGTGGGGAATTGACAAACGTGGGTGAAATGTCACTATATGACTGAAGTGGAGTGAATTTGCTCCTATCTGTGAAAGGAAGCGAGCTAGAGCGCTGAAACTGTGGCTATACGCTCTTTCATGAAAACACGCTTCTTTGAGGTTTTCAGCTCAGAACGTGAATCTGAGCGCGTGTCTGGCTAGGAAATTGCTTCATATCACTGTACAATGCCTATGTGTTATGAATTGGTCCAATGTGTTTGTATGGCCATTGGAAAGTGAATAAGAGCTTCGGAAGTGAAAATAGGCACTTTTATAAAAACTTTCTTTTTTTTAATTCTGCTTCTCAAAAATGTTCATTCTCTCTGTAACTCAGTGGAAAATTGACAAACATAAGTGAAAAGTCACTATTTGACTGAATTGGAGTGAATTTGTAACTATCTCTGTGAGGAAGCAAGCTAGAGCGCTGAAACTGTGCCTATACGCTCTTTCATGAAAACTCGCTTTTTTGAGTTCTTCAGCTGAGAACGTGAATCTGAGCGCGTTTCTGGCTTGGGAATTGCTTCAAATCACTGTACAATTCCTATGTGTTATGAATTGGTCCAATGTGCTTGTATGGCCATTGGGAAGTGAATTTGAGCTTCAGAATTGAAAATAGGCACTTTTATAAAAACTTTCCTTTTTTTAGTTCTGCTTCTGAAAAATGTTTATTTCATGTGTAACTCAATGGGGAATTGACAAACGTGGGTGAAATGTCACTATATGACTGAATTGGAGTGAATTAGCTCATATCTCTGTAAGGAAGCGAGCTAGAGCGCAGAAACTGTGGCTATACGCTCTTTCTTGAAAACACGCTGCTCTGAGGTTTTCAGCTCAGAACGTGAATCTGAGCGCGTTTCTGGCTTGGGAATTGCTTCATATCACTGTACAATGCCTATGTGTTATGAATTGGTCCAAAGTGCTTGTATGGCCATTGGAAAGTGAATAAGAGCTTCGGAAGTTAAAATAGGCACTTTTATAAAAACTTTCTTTTTTTTAGTTTTGCTTCTTAAAAATTTTCAATCTATGTGTAACTCAGTGGGGAATTGCAAACGTGGGTGAAATGTCACTATATGACTGAATTGGAGTGAATTTGTTGCTATCTCTGTGAGGAAGCGAGCTAGAGCGCTGAAACTGTGGCTATACGCTCTTTCATGAAAACACGCTGCTCTGAGGTTTTCAGCTCAGAACGTGAATCTGAGCGCGTTTCTGGCTTGGGAATTGCTTCATATCACTGTACAATGCCTATGTGTTATGAATTGGTCCAATGTGCTTGTATGGCCATTGGAAAGTGAATAAGAGCTTCGGAAGTGAAAATAGGCACTTTTATAAAAACTTTCTTTTTTTTAGTTTTGCTTCTTAAAAATTTTCAATCTATGTGTAACTCAGTGGGGAATTGACAAACGTGGGTGAAATGTCACTATATGACTGAAGTGGAGTGAATTTGCTCCTATCTCTGTAAGGAAGCGAGCTAGAGCGCTGAAACTGTGGCTATACGCTCTTTCATGAAAACACGCTGCTCTGAGGTTTTCAGCTCAGAACGTGAATCTGAGCGCGTTTCTGGCTTGGGAATTGCTTCATATCACTGTACAATTCCTATGTGTTATGAATTGGTCCAATGTGCTTGTATGGCCATTGGGAAGTGAATTTGAGCTTCAGAATTGAAAATAGGCACTTTTATAAAAACTTTCCTTTTTTTAGTTCTGCTTCTGAAAAATGTTTATTTCATGTGTAACTCAATGGGGAATTGACAAACGTGGGTGAAATGTCACTATATGACTGAATTGGAGTGAATTAGCTCATATCTCTGTAAGGAAGCGAGCTAGAGCGCAGAAACTGCGGCTATACGCTCTTTCTTGAAAACACGCTGCTCTGAGGTTTTCAGCTCAGAACGTGAATCTGAGCGCGTTTCTGGCTTGGGAATTGCTTCATATCACTGTACAATGCCTATGTGTTATGAATTGGTCCAAAGTGCTTGTATGGCCATTGGAAAGTGAATAAGAGCTTCGGAAGTTAAAATAGGCACTTTTATAAAAACTTTCTTTTTTTTAGTTTTGCTTCTTAAAAATTTTCAATCTATGTGTAACTCAGTGGGGAATTGACAAACGTGGGTGAAATGTCACTATATGACTGAATTGGAGTGAATTTGTTGCTATCTCTGTGAGGAAGCGAGCTAGAGCGCTGAAACTGTGGCTATACGCTCTTTCATGAAAACACGCTGCTCTGAGGTTTTCAGCTCAGAACGTGAATCTGAGCGCGTTTCTGGCTTGGGAATTGCTTCATATCACTGTACAATGCCTATGTGTTATGAATTGGTCCAATGTGCTTGTATGGCCATTGGAAAGTGAATAAGAGCTTCGGAAGTGAAAATAGGCACTTTTATAAAAACTTTCTTTTTTTTAGTTTTGCTTCTTAAAAATTTTCAATCTATGTGTAACTCAGTGGGGAATTGACAAACGTGGGTGAAATGTCACTATATGACTGAAGTGGAGTGAATTTGCTCCTATCTCTGTAAGGAAGCGAGCTAGAGCGCTGAAACTGTGGCTATACGCTCTTTCATGAAAACACGCTTCTTTGAGGTTTTCAGCTCAGAACGTGAATCTGAGCGCGTCTGGCTAGGAAATTGCTTCATATCACTGTACAATTCCTATGTGTTATCTTTTGATCCAATGTGCTTGTATGGCCATTGGGAAGTGAATTTGAGCTTCAGAATTGAAAATAGGCACTTTTATAAAAACTTTCCTTTTTTTAGTTCTGATTCTGAAAAATGTTTATTTTATGTGTAACTCAATGGGGGATTGACAAACGTGGGTGAAATGTCACTATATGACTGAATTGGAGTGAATTTGTTGCTATCTCTGTGAGGAAGCGAGCTAGAGCGCTGAAACTGTGGCTATACGCTCTTTCATGAAAACACGCTGCTCTGAGGTTTTCAGCTCAGAACGTGAATCTGAGCGCGTTTCAGGCTTGGGAATTGCTTCATACCACTGTACAATGCCTATGTGTTATGAATTGGTCCAATGTGCTTGTATGGCCATTGGAAAGTGAATAAGAGCTTCGGAAGTGAAAATAGGCACTTTTATAAAAACTTTCTTTTTTTTAGTTTTGCTTCTTAAAAATTTTCAATCTATGTGTAACTCAGTGGGGAATTGACAAACGTGGGTGTAAAGTCACTATATGACTTAATTGGAGTGAATTTGCTCCTATCTCTGTAAGGAAGCGAGCTAGAGTGCTGAAACTGTGGCTATACGCTTTTTCATGAAAACACGCGTCTTTGAGGTTTTCAGCTCAGAACGTGAATCTCAGCGCGTTTCTGGCTTGGGAATTGCTTCATATCACTGTACAATTCCTATGTGTTATCTTTTGGTCCAATGTGCTTGTATGGCCATTGGGAAGTGAATTTGAGCTTCAGAATTGAAAATAGGCACTTTTATAAAAACTTTCCTTTTTTAGTTCTGCTTCTGAAAAATGTTTATTTTATGTGTAACTCAATGGGGAATTGACAAACGTGGGTGAAATGTCACTATATGACTGAATTGGAGTGAATTAGCTCATATCTCTGAAAGGAAGCGAGCTAGAGCGCAGAGACTGTGGCTATACGCTCTTTCATGAAAACACGCTGCTCTGAGGTTTTCAGCTCAGAACGTGAATCTGAGTGCGTTTCTGGCTTGGGAATTGCTTCATATCAATGTACAATGCCAATGTGTTATGAATTGGTCCAATGTGCTTGTATGGCCATTGGAAAGTTGAATAAGAGCTTCGGAAGTGAAAATAGGCACTTTTATAAAAACTTTCCTTTTTTTAGTTCTGCTTCTGAAAAATGTTTATTTTATGTGTAACTCAATGGGGAATTGACAAACGTGGGTGAAATGTCACTATATGACTGAATTGGAGTGAATTTCTTATTATCTCTGTGAGGAAGCGAGCTAGAGCGCTGAAACTGTGGCTATACGCTCTTTCATGAAATCACGCTGCTCTGAGGTTTTCAGCTCAGAACGTGAATCTGAGCGCGTTTCTGGCTTGGGAATTGCTTCATATCACTGTACAATGCCTATGTGTTATGAATTGGTCCAATGTGCTTGTATGGCCATTGGAAAGTGAATAAGAGCTTCGGAAGTGAAAATAAGCACTTTTATAAAAACTTTCTTTTTTTTAGTTTTGCTTCTTAAAAATTTTCAATCTATGTGTAACTCAGTGGGGAATTGACAAACGTGGGTGAAATGTCACTATATGACTGAAGTGGAGTGAATTTGCTCCTATCTCTGTAAGGAAGCGAGCTAGAGCGCTGAAACTGTGGCTATACGCTCTTTCATGAAAACACGCTGCTCTGAGGTTTTCAGCTCAGAACGTGAATCTGAGCGCGTGTCTGGCTAGGAAATTGCTTTATATCACTGTCCAATTCCTATGTGTTATCTTTTGGTCCAATGTGCTTGTATGGCCATTGGGAAGTGAATTTGAGCTTCAGAAATGAAAATAGGCACTTTTACAAAAACTTTCCTTTTTTTTAGTTCTGCTTCTGAAAAATGTTTATTTTATGTGTAACTCAATGGGGAATTTACAAACGTGGGTGAAAAGTCACTATATGACTGAATTGGAGTGAATTTGTTGCTATCTCTGTGAGGAAGCGAGCTAGAGTGCTGAAACTGTGGCTATACGCTCTTTCATGAAAACACGCTTCTTTGAGGTTTTCAACTCAGAACGTGAATCTGAGCGCGTTTCTGGCTCGGAAATTGCTTCATATCACTGTACAATTCCTATGTGTTATCTTTTGGCCCAATGTGCTTGTATGGCCATTGGGAAGTGAATTTGAGCTTCAGAATTGAAAATAGGCACTTTTATAAAAACTTTCCTTTTTTTAGATCTGCTTCTGAAAAATGTTTATTTTATGTGTAACTCAATGGGGAATTGACAATCGTGGGTGAAATGTCACTATATGACTGAATTGGAGTGAATTTGTTGCTATCTCTGTGAGGAAGCGAGCTAGAGCGCTGAAACTGTGGCTATACGCTCTTTCATGAAAACACGCTGCTCTGAGGTTTTCAGCTCAGAACGTGAATCTGAGCGCGTTTCTGGCTTGGGAATTGCTTCATATCACTGTACAATGCCTATGTGTTATGAATTGGTCCAATGTGCTTGTATGGCCATTGGAAAGTGAATAAGAGTTTCGGAAGTGAAAATAGGCACTTTTATAAAAACTTTCTTTTTTTTAGTTTTGCTTTTTAAAAATTTTCAATCTATGTGTAACTCAGTGGGGAATTGACAAACGTGGGTGAAATGTCACTATATGACTGAAGTGGAGTGAATTTGCTCCTATCTCTGTAAGGAAGCGAGCTAGAGCGCTGAAACTGTGGCTATACGCTCTTTCATGAAAACACGCTTCTTTGAGGTTTTCAGCTCAGAACGTGAATCTGAGCGCGTGTCTGGCTAGGAAATTGCTTCATATCACTGTACAATTCCTATGTGTTATCTTTTGGTCCAATGTGCTTGTATGGCCATTGGGAAGTGAATTTGAGCTTCAGAATTGAAAATAGGCACTTTTTCAAAAACTTTCCTTTTTTTTAGTTCTGCTTCTTAAAAATGTTTATTTTATGTGTAACTCAATGGGGAATTTACAAACGTGGGTGAAATGTCACTATATGACTGAATTGGAGTGAATTTGTTGCTATCTCTGTGAGGAAGCGAGCTAGAGTGCTGAAACTGTGGCTATACGCTCTTTCATGAAAACACGCTTCTTTGAGGTTTTCAACTCAGAACGTGAATCTGAGCGCGTTTCTGGCTAGGAAATTGCTTCATATCACTGTACAATTCCTATGTGTTATCTTTTGGTCCAATGTGCTTGTATGGCCATTGGGAAGTGAATTTGAGCTTCAGAATTGAAAATAGGCACTTTTATAAAAACTTTTCTTTTTTTAGTTCTGCTTCTGAAAAATGTTTATTTTATGTGTAACTCAATGGGGAATTGAGAAACGTGGGTGAAATGTCACTATATGACTGAATTGGAGTGAATTTGTTGCTATCTCTGTGAGGAAGCGAGCTAGAGCGCTGAAACTGTGGCTATACGCTCTTTCATGAAAACACGCTGCTCTGAGGTTTTAAGCTCAGAACATGAATCTGAGCGCGTTTCTGGCTTGGGAATTGCTTCATATCACTGTACAATGCCTATGTGTTATGAATTGGTCCAATGTGCTTGTATGGCCATTGGAAAGTGAATAAGAGCTTCGGAAGTGAAAATAGGCACTTTTATAAAAACTTTCTTTTTTTTAGTTTTGCTTTTTAAAAATTTTCAATCTATGTGTAACTCAGTGGGGAATTGACAAACGTGGGTGAAATGTCACTATATGACTGAAGTGGAGTGAATTTGCTCCTATCTCTGTAAGGAAGCGAGCTAGAGCGCTGAAACTGTGGCTATACGCTCTTTCATGAAAACACGCTTCTTTGAGGTTTTCAGCTCAGAACGTGAATCTGAGCGCGTGTCTGGCTAGGAAATTGCTTCATATCACTGTACAATTCCTATGTGTTATCTTTTGGTCCAATGTGCTTGTATGGCCATTGGGAAGTGAATTTGAGCTTCAGAATTGAAAATAGGCACTTTTATAAAAACTTTCCTTTTTTTTAGTTCTGCTTCTGAAAAATGTTTATTTTATGTGTAACTCAATGGGGAATTTACAAACGTGGGTGAAATGTCACTATATGACTGAATTGGAGTGAATTTGTTGCTATCTCTGTGAGGAAGCGAGCTAGAGTGCTGAAACTGTGGCTATACGCTCTTTCATGAAAACACGCTTCTTTGAGGTTTTCAACTCAGAACGTGAATCTGAGCGCGTTTCTGGCTAGGAAATTGCTTCATATCACTGTACAATTCCTATGTGTTATCTTTTGGTCCAATGTGCTTGTATGGCCATTGGGAAGTGAATTTGAGCTTCAGAATTGAAAATAGGCACTTTTACAAAAACTTTCCTTTTTTTTAGTTCTGCTTCTGAAAAATGTTTATTTTATGTGTAACTCAATGGGGAATTTACAAACGTGGGTGAAATGTCACTATATGACTGAATTGGAGTGAATTTGTTGCTATCTCTGTGAGGAAGCGAGCTAGAGTGCTGAAACTGTGGCTATACGCTCTTTCATGAAAACACGCTTCTTTGAGGTTTTCAACTCAGAACGTGAATCTGAGCGCGTTTCTGGCTAGGAAATTGCTTCATATCACTGTACAATTCCTATGTGTTATCTTTTGGTCCAATGTGCTTGTATGGCCATTGGGAAGTGAATTTGAGCTTCAGAATTGAAAATAGGCACTTTTATAAAAACTTTCCTTTTTTTAGTTCTGCTTCTGAAAAATGTTTATTTTATGTGTGACTCAATGGGGAATTGACAAACGTGGGTGAAATGTCACTATATGACTGAATTGGAGTGAATTTGTTGCTATCTCTGTGAGGAAGCGAGCTAGAGCGCTGAAACTGTGGCTATACGCTCTTTCATGAAATCACGCTACTCTGAGGTTTTCAGCTCAGAACGTGAATCTGACAAGTTTCTGGCTTGGGAATTGCTTCATATCACTGTACAATGCCTATGTGTTATGAATTGGTCCAATGTGCTTGTATGGCCATTGGAAAGTGAATAAGAGCTTCGGAAGTGAAAATAGGCACTTTTATAAAAACTTTTTTTTAGTTTTGCTTCTTAAAAATTTTCAATTTATGTGTAACTCAGTGGGGAATTGACAAACGTGGGTGAAATGTCACTATATGACTGAAGTGGAGTGAATTTGCTCCTATCTCTGTAAGGAAGCGAGCTAGAGCGCTGAAACTGTGGCTATACGCTCTTTCATGAAAACACGCTTCTTTGAGGTTTTCAGCTCAGAACGTGAATCTGAGCGCGTTTCTGGCTAGGAAAGTGCTTCATATCACTGTACAATTCCTATGTGTTATCTTTTGGTCCAATGTGCTTGTATGGCCATTGGGAAGTGAATTTGAGCTTCAGAATTGAAAATAGGCACTTTTATAAAAACTTTCCTTTTTTTAGTTCTGCTTCTGAAAAATGTTTATTTTATGTGTAACTCAATGGGGAATTGACAAACGTGGGTGAAATGTCACTATATGACTGAATTGGAGTGAATTAGCTCATATCTCTGAAAGGAAGCGAGCTAGAGCGCTGAAACTGTGGCTATACGCTCTTTCATGAAAACACGCTTCTTTGAGGTTTTCAGCTCAGAACGTGAATCTGAGCGCGTTTCTGGCTAGGAAATTGCTTCATATCACTGTACAATTCCTATGTGTTATCTTTTGGTCCAATGTGCTTGTATGGCCATTGGGAAGTGAATTTGAGCTTCAGAATTGAAAATAGGCACTTTTATAAAAACTTTCCTTTTTTTAGTTCTGCTTCTGAAAAATGTTTATTTTATGTGTAACTCAATGGGGAATTGACAAACGTGGGTGAAATGTCACTATATGACTGAATTGGAGTGAATTTGTTCCTATCTCTGTAAGGAAGCGAGCTAGAGCGCTGAAACTGTGGCTATACGCTCTTTCATGAAAACACGCTGCTCTGAGGTTTTCAGCTCAGAACGTGAATCTGAGCGCGTTTCTGGCTTGGGAATTGCTTCATATCACTGTACAATGCCTATGTGTTATGAATTGGTCCAATGTGCTTGTATGGCCATTGGAAAGTGAATAAGAGCTTCGGAAGTGAAAATAGGCACTTTTATAAAAACTTTCTTTTTTTTAGTTTTGCTTCTTAAAAATTTTCAATCTATGTGTAACTCAGTGGGGAATTGACAAACGTGGGTGAAATGTCACTATATGACTGAAGTGGAGTGAATTTGCTCCTATCTCTGTAAGGAAGCGAGCTAGAGCGCTGAAACTGTGGCTATACGCTCTTTCATGAAAACACGCTTCTTTGAGGTTTTCAGCTCAGAACGTGAATCTGAGCGCTTTTCTGGCTAGGAAATTGCTTCATATCACTGTACAATTCCTATGTGTTATCTTTTGATCCAATGTGCTTGTATGGCCATTGGGAAGTGAATTTGAGCTTCAGAATTGAAAATAGGCACTTTTATAAAAACTTTCCTTTTTTTAGTTCTGATTCTGAAAAATGTTTATTTTATGTGTAACTCAATGGGGAATTGACAAACGTGGGTGAAATGTCACTATATGACTGAATTGGAGTGAATTAGCTCATATCTCTGTGAGGAAGCGAGCTAGAGCGCTGAAACTGTGGCTATACGCTCTTTCATGAAAACTCGCTTTTTTTAGTTCTTCAGCTCACAACGAGAGTCTGAGCGTGTTTCTGGCTTGGGAATTGCTTCATATCACTGTACAATGCCTATGTGTTATGAATTGGTCCAATGTGCTTGTATGGCCATTGGAAAGTGAATAAGAGCTTCGGAAGTGAAAATAGGCACTTTTATAAAAACTTTCTTTTTTTTAGTTTTGCTTCTTAAAAATTTTCAATCTATGTGTAACTCAGTGGCGAATTGACAAACGTGTGTGAAATGTCACTATATGACTGAAGTGGAGTGAATTTGCTCCTATCTCTGTAAGGAAGCGAGCTAGAGCGCTGAAACTGTGGCTATACGCTCTTTCATGAAAACACGCTTCTTTGAGGTTTTCAGCTCAGAACGTGAATCTGAGCGCGTTTCTGGCTAGGAAATTGCTTCATATCACTGTACAATTCCTATGTGTTATCTTTTGGTCCAATGTGCTTGTATGGCCATTGGGAAGTGAATTTGAGCTTCAGAATTGAAAATAGGCACTTTTATAAAAACTTTCCTTTTTTTAGTTCTGCTTCTGAAAAATGTTTATTTTATGTGTAACTCAATGGGGAATTTACAAACGTGGGTGAAATGTCACTATATGACTGAATTGGAGTGAATTTGTTGCTTTCTCTGTGAGGAAGCAAGCTAGAGCGCTGAAACTGTGCCTTTACGCTATTTCATGAAAACTCGCTTCTTTGAGGTTTTCAGCTCAGAACGAGAGTCTGAGCGTGTTTCTGGCTAGGGAATTGCTTCATATCACTGTACAATGCCTATGTGTTATGAATTGGTCCAATGTGCTTCCATGGCCATTGGAAAGTGAAGAAGAGCTTCGGAAGTGAAAATAGGCACTTTTATGAAAACTTTCTTTTTTTTAGTTTTTCTTTTTAAAAATTTTCAATCTATGTGTAACTCAGTGGGGAATTGACAAACGTGGGTGAAATGTCACTATATGACTGAGGTGGAGTGAATTTGCTCCTATCTCTGTAAGGAAGCGAGCTAGAGCGCTGAAACTGAGGCTATACGCTCTTTCATGAAAACACGCTGCTCTGAGATTTTCAGCTCAGAACGTGAATCTGAGCGCGTTTCTGGCTTGGGAATTGCTTCATATCACTGTACAATTCCTATGTGTTATCTTTTGGTCCAATGTGCTTGTATGGCCATTGGGAAGTGAATTTGAGCTTCAGAATTGAAAATAGGCACTTTTATAAAAACTTTCCTTTTTTTAGTTCTGCTTCTGAAAAATGTTTATTTTATGTGTAAATCAATGGGGAATTGACAAACGTGGGTGAAATGTCACTATATGACTGAATTGGAGTGAATTTGTTGCTATCTCTGTGAGGAAGCGAGCTAGAGCGCTGAAACTGTGGCTATACGCTCTTTCATGAAAACACGCTGCTCTGAGGTTTTCAGCTCAGAACGTGAATCTGAGCGCGTTTCTGGCTTGGGAATTGCTTCAAATCACTGTACAATGCCTATGTGTTATGAATTGGTCCAATGTGCTTGTATGGCCATTGGAAAGTGAATAAGAGCTTCGGAAGTGAAAATAGGCACTTTTATAAAAACTTTCTTTTTTTTAATTCTGCTTCTCAAAAATGTTCATTTTCTCTGTAACTCAGCGGAAAATTGACAAACATAAGTGAAAAGTCACTATTTGACTGAATTGGAGTCAATTTGTTACTATCTCTGAGGAAGCAAGCTAGAGCGCTGAAATTGTGCCTATACGCTCTTTCATGAAAACTCGCTTTTTTGAGTTCTTCAGCTCAGAACGAGAGTCTAAGCGTGTTTCTGGCGAGGGAATTGCTTCATATCACTGTACAATGCCTATGTGTTATGAATTGGTCCAAAGTGCTTCCATGGCCATTGGAAAGTGAAGAAGAGCTTCGGAAGTGAAAATAGGCACTCTTATGAAAACTTTCTTTTTTTTAGTTTTTCTTCTTAAAAATTTTCAATCAATGTGTAACTCAGTGGGGAATTGACAAACGTGGGTGAAATGTCACTATATGACTGAGGTGGAGTGAATTTGCTCCTATCTCTGTGAGGAAGCGAGCTAGAGCGCTGGAACTGTGGCGATACGCTCTTTCATGAAAACACGCTTCTTTGAGGTTTTCAGCTCAGAACGTGAATCTGAGCGCGTTTCTGGCAAGGAAATTTCTTCATATCACTGTACAATTCCTATGTGTTATCTTTTGGTCCAATGTGCTTGTATGGCCATTGGGAAGTGAATTTGAGCTTCAGAATTGAAAATAAGCACTTTTATAAAAACTTTCCTTTTTTTAGTTCTGCTTCTGAAAAATGTTTATTTTATGTGTAACTCAATGGGGAATTGACAAACGTGGGTGAAATGTCACTATATGACTGAATTGGAGTGAATTTGTTGCTATCTCTGTGAGGAAGCGAGCTAGAGCGCTGAAACTGTGGCGATACGCTCTTTCATGAAAACACGCTTCTTTGAGGTTTTCAGCTCAGAACGTGAATCTGAGCGCGTTTCTGGCAAGGAAATTTCTTCATATCACTGTACAATTCCTATGTGTTATCTTTTGGTCCAATGTGCTTGTATGGCCATTGGGAAGTGAATTTGAGCTTCAGAATTGAAAATAGGCACTTTTATAAAAACTTTCCTTTTTTTAGTTCTGCTTCTGAAAAATGTTTATTTTATGTGTAACTCAATGGGGAATTGACAAACGTGGGTGAAATGTCACTATATGACTGAATTGGAGTGAATTTGTTGCTATCTCTGTGAGGAAGCGAGCTAGAGCGCTGAAACTGTGGCTATACGCTCTTTCATGAAAACACGCTGCTCTGAGGTTATCAGCTGAGAACGTGAATCTGAGCGCATTTCTGGCTTGGGAATTGCTTCAAATCACTGTACAATGCCTATGTGTTATGAATTGGTCCAATGTGCTTGTATGGCCATTGGAAAGTGAATAAGAGCTTCGGAAGTGAAAATAGGCACTTTTATAAAAACTTTCTTTTTTTTAATTCTGCTTCTCAAAAATGTTCATTCTCTCTGTAACTCAGCGGAAAATTGACAAACATAAGTGAAAAGTCACTATTTGACTGAATTGGAGTCAATTTGTTACTATCTCTGAGGAAGCAAGCTAGAGCGCTGAAACTGTGCCTATACGCTCTTTCATGAAAACTCGCTTTTTTGAGTTCTTCAGCTCAGAACGAGAGTCTAAGCGTGTTTCTGGCTAGGGAATTGCTTCATATCACTGTACAATGCCTATGTGTTATGAATTGGTCCAATGTGCTTCCATGGCCATTGGAAAGTGAAGAAGAGCTTCGGAAGTGAAAATAGGCACTTTTATGAAAACTTTCTTTTTTTTAGTTTTTCTTCTTAAAAATTTTCAATCAATGTGTAACTCAGTGGGGAATTGACAAACGTGGGTGAAATGTCACTATATGACTGAGGTGGAGTGAATTTGCTCCTATCTCTGTAAGGAAGCGAGCTAGAGCGCTGAAACTGTGGTTATACGCTCTTTCATGAAAACACGCTTCTTTGAGGTTTTCAGCTCAGAACGTGAATCTGAGCGCGTTTCTGGCTAGGAAATTGCTTCATATCACTGTACAATTCCTATGTGTTATCTTTTGGTCCAATGTGCTTGTATGCTCATTGGGAAGTGAATTTGAGCTTCAGAATTGAAAATAAGCACTTTTATAAAAATTTCCTTTTTTTAGTTCTGCTTCTGAAAAATGTTTATTTTATGTGAAACTCAATGGGGAATTGACAAACGTGGGTGAAATGTCCCTATATGACTGAATTGGAGTGAATTAGCTCATACCTCTGTGAGGAAGCAAGCTAGAGTGCTGAAACTGTGGCTATACGCTCTTTCATGAAAACACGCTGCTCTGAGGTTTTCAGCTCAGAACGTGAATCTGAGCGCGTTTCTGGCTTGGGAATTGCTTCATATCAAAGTACAATGCCTATGTGTTATGAATTGGTCCAATGTGCTTGTATGGTTATTGGAAAGTGAAAAAGAGATTCGGAAGTGAAAATAGGCACTTTTATAAAAACTTTCTTTTTTTTAGTTTTGCTTCTTAAAACTTTTCAATCTATGTGTAACTCAGTGGGGAATTGACAAACGTGGGTGAAATGTCACTATATGACTGAAGTGGAGTGAATTTGCTCCTATCTCCATAAGGAAGCGAGCTAGAGCGCTGAAACTGTGGCTATACGCTCTTTCATGAAAACACGCTGCTCTGAGGTTTTCAGCTCAGAACGTGAATCTGAGCGCGTCTGGCTAGGAAATTGCTTCATATCACTGTCCAATTCCTATGTGTTATCTTTTGGTCCAATGTGCTTGTATGGCCATTGGGAAGTGAATTTGAGCTTCAGAATTGAAAATAGGCACTTTTTTAAAAACTTTCCTTTTTTTAGTTCTGCTTCTGAATAATGTTTATTTTTTGTGTAACTCAATGGGGAATTGACAAACGTGGGTGAAATGTCCCTATATGACTGAATTGGAGTGAATTTGTTGCTATCTCTGTGAGGAAGCGAGCTAGAGCGCTGAAACTGTGGCTATACGCTCTTTCATGAAAACACGCTTCTTTGAGGTTTTCAGCTCAGAACGTGAATCTCAGCGCGTTTCTGGCTTGGGAATTGCTTCATATCACTGTACAATGCCTTTGTGTTATGAATTGGTCCAATGTGCTTGTATGGCCATTGGAAAGTGAATAAGAGCTTCGGAAGTGAAAATAGGCACTTTTATAAAAACTCTATTTTTTTTAGTTTTGCTTCTTAAAAATTTTCAATCTATGTGTAACTCAGTGGGGAATTGACAAACGTGGGTGAAAAGTCACTATATGACTTAATTGGAGTGAATTTGCTCCTATCTCTGTAAGGAAGCGAGCTAGAGTGCTGAAACTGTGGCTATACGCTTTTTCATGAAAACACGCGTCTTTGAGGTTTTCAGCTCAGAACGTGAATCTCAGCGCGTTTCTGGCTTGGGAATTGCTTCATATCACTGTACAATGCCTATGTGTTATGAATTGGTCCAATGTGCTTGTATGGCCATTGGAAAGTGAATAAGAGCTTCGGAAGTGAAAATAGGCACTTTTATAAAAACTTTCTTTTTTTTCATTCTGCTTCTCAAAAATGTTCTTTCTCTCTGTAACTCAGCGGAAAATTGACAAACATAAGTGAAAAGTCACTATTTGACTGAATTGGAGTCAATTTGTTACTATCTCTGAGGAAGCAAGCTAGAGCGCTGAAACTGTGCCTATACGCTCTTTCATGAAAACTCGCTTTTTTGAGTTCTTCAGCTCAGAACGAGAGTCTAAGCGTGTTTCTGGCTAGGGAATTGCTTCATATCACTGTACAATGCCTATGTGTTATGAATTGGTCCAATGTGCTTCCATGGCCATTGGAAAGTGAAGAAGAGCTTCGGAAGTGAAAATAGGCACTTTTATGAAAACTTTCTTTTTTTTAGTTTTTCTTCTTAAAAATTTTCAATCAATGTGTAACTCAGTGGGGAATTGACAAACGTGGGTGAAATGTCACTATATGACTGAGGTGGAGTGAATTTGCTCCTATCTCTGTAAGGAAGCGAGCTAGAGCGCTGAAACTATGGCTATACGCTCTTTAATGAAAACAGGCTTCTTTGAGGTTTTCAGCTCAGAACGTGAATCTGAGCGCGTTTCTGGCTAGGAAATTGCTTCATATCACTGTACAATTCCTATGTGTTATCTTTTGGTCCAATGTGCTTGTATGGCCATTGGGAAGTGAATTTGAGCTTCAGAATTGAAAATAAGCACTTTTATAAAAACTTTCCTTTTTTTAGTTCTGCTTCTGAAAAATGTTTATTTTATGTGTAACTCAATGGGGAATTGACAAACGTGGGTGAAATGTCACTATATGACTGAATTGGAGTGAATTAGCTCATATCTCTGTAAGGAAGCGCTCTAGAGCGCTGAAACTGTGGCTATACGCTCTTTCATGAAAACACGCTGCTCTGAGGTTTTCAGCTCAGAACGTGAATCTGAGCGCGTTTCTGGCTTGGGAATTGCTTCATATCAAAGTACAATGCCTATGTGTTATGAATTGGTCCAATGTGCTTGTATGGCCATTGGAAAGTGAATAAGAGATTCGGAAGTGAAAATAGGCACTTTTATAAAAACTTTCTTTTTTTTAGTTTTGCTTCTTAAAACTTTTCAATCTATGTGTAACTCAGTGGGGAATTGACAAACATGGGTGAAATGTCACTATATGACTGAAGTGGAGTGAATTTGCTCCTATCTCCATAAGGAAGCGAGCTAGAGCGCTGAAACTGTGGCTATACGCTCTTTCATGAAAACACGCTGCTCTGAGGTTTTCAGCTCAGAACGTTAATCTGAGCGCGTCTGGCTAGGAAATTGCTTCATATCACTGTCCAATTCCTATGTGTTATCTTTTGGTCCAATGTGCTTGTATGGCCATTGGGAAGTGAATTTGAGCTTCAGAATTGAAAATAGGCACTTTTATAAAAACTTTCCTTTTCTTAGTTCTGCTTCTGAAAAATGTTTATTTTATGTGTAACTCAATGGGGAATTGACAAACGTGGGTGAAATGTCACTATATGACTGAATTGGAGTGAATTTGTTGCTATCTCTGTGAGTAAGCGAGCTAGAGCGCTGAAACTGTGGCTATACGCTCTTTCATGAAAACACGCTGCTCTGAGGTTTTCAGCTGAGAACGTGAATCTGAGCGCGTTTCTGGCTTGGGAATTGCTTCAAATCACTGTACAATGCCTATGTGTTATGAATTGGTCCAATGTGCTTGTATGGCCATTGGAAAGTGAATAAGAGCTTCGGAAGTGAAAATAGGCACTTTTCTAAAAACTTTCTTTTTTTTAATTCTGCTTCTCAAAAATGTTCATTCTCTCTGTAACTCAGCGGAAAATTGACAAACATAAGTGAAAAGTCACTATTTGACTGAATTGGAGTCAATTTGTTACTATCTCTGAGGAAGCAAGCTAGAGCGCTGAAACTGTGCCTATACGCTCTTTCATGAAAACTCGCTTTTTTGAGTTCTTCAGCTCAGAACGAGAGTCTAAGCGTGTTTCTGGCTCGGGAATTGCTTCATATCACTGTACAATTCCTATGTGTTATGAATTGGTCCAATGTGCTTCCATGGCCATTGGAAAGTGAAGAAGAGCTTCGGAAGTGAAAATAGGCACTTTTATAAAAACTTTTTTTTTTTTAGTATTGCTTCTTAAAAATTTTCAATCTATGTGTAACTCAATGGGGAATTGACAAACGTGGGTGAAATGTCACTATATGACTGAATTGGAGTGAATTTGTTCCTATCTCTGTAAGGAAGCGAGCTAGAGCGCTGAAACTGTGGCTATACGCTCTTTCATGAAAACACGCTTCTTTGAGGTTTTCAGCTCAGAACGTGAATCTGAGCGCTTTTCTGGCTAGGAAATTGCTTCATATCACTGTACAATTCCTATGTGTTATCTTTTGATCCAATGTGCTTGTATGGCCATTGGGAAGTGAATTTGAGCTTCAGAATTGAAAATAGGCACTTTTATAAAAACTTTCCTTTTTTTAGTTCTGATTCTGAAAAATGTTTATTTTATGTGTAACTCAATGGGGGATTGACAAACGTGGGTGAAATGTCACTATATGACTGAATTGGAGTGAATTTGTTGCTATCTCTGTGAGGAAGCGAGCTAGAGCGCTGAAACTGTGGCTATACGCTCTTTCATGAAAACACGCTTCTTTGAGGTTTTCAGCTCAGAACGTGAATCTGAGCGCGTTTCTGGCAAGGAAATTGCTTCATATCACTGTACAATTCCTAGGTGTTATATTTTGGTCCAATGTGCTTGTATGGCCATTGGGAAGTGAATTTGAGCTTCAGAATTGAAAATAGGCACTTTTATAAAAACTTTCCTTTTTTTAGTTCTGCTTCTGAATAATGTTTATTTTATGTGTAACTCAATGGGGAATTGACAAACGTGGGTGAAATGTCCCTATATGACTGAATTGGAGTGAATTTGTTGCTATCTCTGTGAGGAAGCGAGCTAGAGCGCTGAAACTGTGGCTATACGCTCTTTCATGAAAACACGCTTCTTTGAGGTTTTCAGCTCAGAACGTGAATCTCAGCGCGTTTCTGGCTTGGGAATTGCTTCATATCACTGTACAATGCCGATGTGTTATGAATCGGTCCAATGTGCTTGTATGGCCATTGGAAAGTGAATAAGAGCTTCGGAAGTGAAAATAGGCACTTTCATAAAAACTTTCTTTTTTTTAGTTTTGCTTCTTAAAAATTTTCAATCTATGTGTAACTCAGTGGGGAATTGACAAACGTGGGTGAAAAGTCACTATATGACTTAATTGGAGTGAATTTGCTCCTATCTCTGTCAGGAAGCAAGCTAGAGCGCTGAAACTGTGCCTATATGCTCTTTCATGAAAACTCGCTTTTTTGAGTTCTTCAGCTCAGAACGAGAGTCTGAGCGTGTTTCTGGCTAGGGAATTGCTTCATATCACTGTACAATGCCTATGTGTTATGAATTGGTCCAATGTGCTTCCATGGCCTTTGGAAAGTGAAGAAGAGCTTCGGAAGTGAAAATAGGCACTTTTAGGAAAACTTTCTTTTTTTTAGTTTTTCTTCTTAAAAATTTTCAATCTATGTGTAACTCAGTGGGGAATTGACAAACGTGGGTGAAATGTCACTATATGACTGAATTGGAGTGAATTTGTTGCTATCTCTGTGAGGAAGCGAGCTAGAGCGCTGAAACTGTGGCTATACGCTCTTTCATGAAAACACGCTTCTTTGAGGTTTTCAGCTCAGAACGTGAATCTGAGCGCTTTTCTGGCTAGGAAATTGCTTCATATCACTGTACAATTCCTATGTGTTATCTTTTGGTCCAATGTGCTTGTATGGCCATTGGGAAGTGAATTTGAGCTTCAGAATTGAAAATAGGCACTTTTATAAAAACTTTCCTTTTTTTAGTTCTGCTTCTGAAAAATGTTTATTTTATGTGTAACTCAATGGGGAATTGACAAACGTGGGTGAAATGTCACTATATGACTGAATTGGAGTGAATTTGTTGCTATCTCTGTGAGGAAGCGAGCTAGAGCGCTGAAACTGTGGCTATACGCTCTTTCATGAAAACACGCTGCTCTGAGGTTTTCAGCTCAGAACGTGAATCTGAGCGCGTTTCAGGCTTGGGAATTGCTTCATACCACTGTACAATGCCTATGTGTTATGAATTGGTCCAATGTGCTTGTATGGCCATTGGAAAGTGAATAAGAGCTTCGGAAGTGAAAATAGGCACTTTTATAAAAACTTTCTTTTTTTAGTTTTGCTTCTTAAAAATTTTCAATCTATGTGTAACTCAGTGGGGAATTGACAAACGTGGGTGAAAAGTCACTATATGACTTAATTGGAGTGAATTTGCTCCTATCTCTGTAAGGAAGCGAGCTAGAGTGCTGAAACTGTGGCTATACGCTTTTTCATGAAAACACGCGTCTTTGAGGTTTTCAGCTCAGAACGTGAATCTGAGCGCGTGTCTGGCTAGGAAATTGCTTCATATCACTGTACAATTCCTATGTGTTATCTTTTGGTCCAATGTGCTTGTATGGCCATTGGGAAGTGAATTTGAGCTTCAGAATTGAAAATAGGCACTTTTATAAAAACTTTCCTTTTTTTAGTTCTGCTTCTGAAAAATGTTTATTTTATGTGTAACTCAATGGGGAATTGACAAACGTGGGTGAAATGTCACTATATGACTGAATTGGAGTGAATTTGTTGCTATCTCTGTGAGGAAGCGAGCTAGAGCGCTGAAACTGTGGCTATACGCTCTTTCATGAAAACACGCTTCTTTGAGGTTTGCAGCTCAGAACGTGAATCTCAGCGCGTTTCTGGCTTGGGAATTGCTTCATATCACTGTACAATGCCGATGTGTTATGAATCGGTCCAATGTGCTTGTATGGCCATTGGAAAGTGAATAAGAGCTTCGGAAGTGAAAATAGGCACTTTCATAAAAACTTTCTTTTTTTTAGTTTTGCTTCTTAAAAATTTTCAATCTATGTGTAACTCAGTGGGGAATTGACAAACGTGGGTGAAAAGTCACTATATGACTTAATTGGAGTGAATTTGCTCCTATCTCTGTCAGGAAGCGAGCTAGAGCGCTGAAACTGTGGCTATACGCTCTTTCATGAAAACACGCTGCTCTGAGGTTTTCAGCTCAGAACGTGAATCTGAGCGCGTTTCTGGCTTGGGAATTGCTTCATATCACTGTCCAATTCCTATGTGTTATCTTTTTGTCCAATGTGCTTGCATGGCCATTGGGAAGTGAATTTGAGCTTCAGAATTGAAAATAGGCACTTTTATAAAAACTTTCCTTTTTTTTAGTTCTGCTTCTGAAAAATGTTTATTTTATGTGAAACTCAATGGGGAATTTACAAACGTGGGTGAAATGTCACTATATGACTGAATTGGAGTGAATTTGTTGCTTTCTCTGTGAGGAAGCGAGCTAGAGCGCTGAAACTGTGCCTCTACGCTCTTTCATGAAAACTCGCTTTTTTTAGTTCTTCAGCTCAGAAAGAGAGTCTGAGCGTGTTTCTGGCTAGGGAATTGCTTCATATCACTGTACAATGCCTATGTGTTATGAATTGGTCCAATGTGCTTCCATGGCCTTTGGAAAGTGAAGAAGAGCTTCGGAAGTGAAAATAGGCACTTTTATGAAAACTTTCTTTTTTTTAGTTTTTCTTCTTAAAAATTTTCAATCTATGTGTAACTCAGTGGGGAATTGACAAACGTGGGTGAAATGTCACTATATGACTGAGGTGGAGTGAATTTGCTCCTATCTCTGTAAGGAAGCGAGCTAGAGCGCTGAAACTGTGGCTATACGCTCTTTCATGAAAACACGCTGCTCTGAGGTTTTCAGCTGAGAAAGTGAATCTGAGCGCGTTTCTGGCTTGGGAATTGCTTCATATCACTGTACAATGCCTATGTGTTATCTTTTGGTCCAATGTGCTTGTATGGCCATTGGAAAGTGAATAAGAGCTTCGGAAGTGAAAATAGGCACTTTTATAAAAACTTTCTTTTTTTTAATTCTGCTTCTCAAAAATGTTCATTCTCTCTGTAACTCAGCGGAAAATTGACAAACATAAGTGAAAAGTCACTATTTGACTGAATTGGAGTGAATTTGTTACTATCTCTGTGAGGAAGCAAGCTAGAGCGCTGAAACTGTGCCTATATGCTCTTTCATGAAAACTCGCTTTTTTGAGTTCTTCAGCTCAGAACGAGAGTCTGAGCGTGTTTCTGGCTAGGGAATTGCTTCATATCACTGTACAATGCCTATGTGTTATGAATTGGTCCAATGTGCTTCCATGGCCTTTGGAAAGTGAAGAAGAGCTTCGGAAGTGAAAATAGGCACTTTTAGGAAAACTTTCTTTTTTTTAGTTTTTCTTCTTAAAAATTTTCAATCTATGTGTAACTCAGTGGGGAATTGACAAACGTGGGTGAAATGTCACTATATGACTGAATTGGAGTGAATTTGTTGCTATCTCTGTGAGGAAGCGAGCTAGAGCGCTGAAACTGTGGCTATACGCTCTTTCATGAAAACACGCTTCTTTGAGGTTTTCAGCTCAGAACGTGAATCTGAGCGCGTTTCTGGCTAGGAAATTGCTTCATATCACTGTACAATTCCTATGTGTTATATTTTGGTCCAATGTGCTTGTATGGCCATTGGGAAGTGAATTTGAGCTTCAGAATTGAAAATAGGCACTTTTATAAAAACTTTCCTTTTTTTAGTTCTGCTTCTGAATAATGTTTATTTTATATGTAACTCAATGGGGAATTGACAAACGTGGGTGAAATGTCCCTATATGACTGAATTGGAGTGAATTTGTTGCTATCTCTGTGAGGAAGCGAGCTAGAGCGCTGAAACTGTGGCTATACGCTCTTTCATGAAAACACGCTGCTCTGAGGTTTTCAGCTCAGAACGTGAATCTGAGCGCGTTTCTGGCTTGGGAATTGCTTCATATCACTGTACAATGCCTATGTGTTATGAATTGGTCCAATGTGCTTGTATGGCCATTGGAAAGTGAATAAGAGCTTCGGAAGTGAAAATAGGCACTTTTATAAAAACTTTCTTTTTTTTTAGTTTTGCTTCTTAAAAATTTTCAATCTATGTGTAACTCAGTGGGGAATTGACAAACGTGGGTGAAAAGTCACTATATGACTTAATTGGAGTGAATTTACTCCTATCTCTGTAAGGAAGCAAGCTAGAGTGCTGAAACTGTGGCTATACGCTCTTTCATGAAAACACGCTTCTTTGAGGTTTTCAGCTCAGAACGTGAATCTCAGCGCGTTTCTGGCTTGGGAATTGCTTCATATCACTGTACAATGCCTATGTGTTATGAATTGGTCCAATGTGCTTGTATGGCCATTGGAAAGTGAATAAGAGCTTCGGAAGTGAAAATAGGCACTTTTATAAAAACTTTATTTTTTTTAGTTTTGCTTCTTAAAAATTTTCAATCTATGTGTAACTCAGTGGGGAATTGAGAAACGTGGGTGAAATGTCACTATATGACTGAAGTGGAGTGAATTTGCTCCTCTCTCTGTAAGGAAGCGAGCTAGAGCGCTGAAACTGTGGATATACGCTCTTTCATGAAAACACGCTTCTTTGAGGTTTTCAGCTCAGAACGTGAATCTGAGCGCGTCTGGCTAGGAAATTGCTTCATATCACTGTACAATTCCTATGTGTTATCTTTTGGTCCAATGTGCTTGTATGGCCATTGGGAAGTGAATTTGAGCTTCAGAATTGAAAATAGGCACTTTTATAAAAACTTTCTTTTTTTTAGTTCTGCTTCTGAAAAATGTTTATTTTATGTGTAACTCAATGGGGAATTGACAAACGTGGGTGAAATGTCACTATATGACTGAATTGGAGTGAATTAGCTCATATCTCTGTAAGGAAGTGAGCTAGAGCGCTGAAACTGTGGTTATACGCTCTTTCATGAAAACACGCTGCTCTGAGGTTTTCAGCTCAGAACGTGAATCTGAGCGCGTTTCTGGCTTGGGAATTGCTTCATATCACTGTACAATGCCTATGTGTTATGAATTGGTCCAATGTGCTTGTATGGCCATTGGAAAGGGAATAAGAGCTTCGGAAGTGAAAATAGGCACTTTTATAAAAACTTTATTTTTTTTAGTTTTGCTTCTTAAAAATTTTCAATCTATGTGTAACTCAGTGGGGAATTGACAAACGTGGGTGAAATGTCACTATATGACTGAATTGGAGTGAATTTGTTGCTATCTCTGTGAGGAAGCGAGCTAGAGCGCTGAAACTGTGGCTATATGCTCTTTCATGAAAACACGCTGCTCTGAGGTTTTCAGCTCAGAACGTGAATCTGAGCGCGTCTGGCTAGGAAATTGCTTCATATCACTGTACAATGCCTATGTGTTATGAATTGGTCCAATGTGCTTGTATGGCCATTGGAAAGTGAATAAGAGCTTCGGAAGTGAAAATAGGCACTTTTATAAAAACTTTCTTTTTTTTAGTTTTGCTTCTTAAAAATTTTCAATCTATGTGTAACTCAGTGGGGAATTGACAAACGTGGGTGAAAAGTCACTATATGACTTAATTGGAGTGAATTTGCTCCTATCTCTGTAAGGAAGCGAGCTAGAGTGCTGAAACTGTGGCTATACGCTTTTTCATGAAAACACGCGTCTTTGAGGTTTTCAGCTCAGAACGTGAATCTCAGCGCGTTTCTGGCTTGGGAATTGCTTCATATCACTGTACAATGCCTATGTGTTATGAATTGGTCCAATGTGCTTGTATGGCCATTGGAAAGTGAATAAGAGCTTCGGAAGTGAAAATAGGCACTTTTATAAAAACTCTATTTTTTTTAGTTTTGCTTCTTAAAAATTTTCAATCTATGTGTAACTCAGTGGGGAATTGACAAACGTGGGTGAAATGTCACTATATGACTGAAGTGGAGTGAATTTACTCCTATCTCTGTAAGGAAGCGAGCTAGAGCGCTGAAACTGTGGCTATACGCTCTTTCATGAAAACACGCTTCTTTGAGGTTTTCAGCTCAGAACGTGAATCTGAGCGCGTGTCTGGCTAGGAAATTGCTTCATATCACTGTACAATTCCTATGTGTTATCTTTTGGTCCAATGTGCTTGTATGGCCATTGGGAAGTGAATTTGAGCTTCAGAATTGAAAATAGGCACTTTTATAAAAACTTTCTTTTTTTTAGTTCTGCTTCTGAAAAATGTTTATTTTATGTGTAACTCAATGGGGAATTGACAAACGTGGGTGAAATGTCACTATATGACTGAATTGGAGTGAATTAGCTCATATCTCTGTGAGGAAGCGAGCTAGAGCGCTGAAACTGTGGCTATACGCTTTTTCATGAAAACACGCTGCTCTGAGGTTTTCAGCTCAGAACGTGAATCTGAGCGCGTTTCTGGCTTGGGAATTGCTTCATATCACTGTACAATGCCTATGTGTTATGAATTGGTCCAATGTGCTTGTATGGCCATTGGAAAGTGAATAAGAGCTTCGGAAGTGAAAATAGGCACTTTTATAAAAACTTTCTTTTTTTTAGTTTTGCTTCTTAAAAATTTTCAATCTATGTGTAACTCAGTGGGGAATTGACAAACGTGGGTGAAATGTCACTATATGACTGAATTGGAGTGAATTTGTTGCTATCTCTGTGAGGAAGCGAGCTAGAGCGCTGAAACTGTGGCTATACGCTCTTTCATGAAAACACGCTGCTCTGAGGTTTTCAGCTCAGAACGTGAATCTGAGCGCGTTTCTGGCTTGGGAATTGCTTCAAATCACTGTACAATGCCTATGTGTTATGAATTGGTCCAATGTGCTTGTATGGCCATTCGAAAGTGAATAGGCGCTTCGGAAGTGAAAATAGGCACTTTTATAAAAACTTTCTTTTTTTTAATTCTGCTTCTCAAAAATGTTCATTCTCTCTGTAACTCAGCGGAAAATTGACAAACATAAGTGAAAAGTCACTAGTTGACTGAATTGGAGTGAATTTGTTACTATCTCTGTGAGGAAGCAAGCTAGAGTGCTGAAACTGTGCCTATACGGTCTTTCATGAAAACTCGCTTTTTTGAGTTCTTCAGCTCAGAACGAGAGTCTAAGCGTGTTTCTGGCTAGGGAATTGCTTCATATCACTGTACAATGCCTATGTGTTATGAATTGGTCCATTGTGCTTCCATGGCCATTGGAAAGTGAAGAAGAGCTTCGGAAGTGAAAATAGGCACTTTTATGAAAACTTTCTTTTTTTTAGTTTTTCTTCTGATAAATTTTCAATCTATGTGTAACTCAGTGGGGAATTGACAAACGTGGGTGAAATGTCACTATATGACTGAGGTGGAGTGAATTTGCTCCTATCTCTGTAAGGAAGCGAGCTAGAGCGCTGAAACTGTGGCTATACGCTTTTTCATGAAAACACGCGTCTTTGAGGTTTTCAGCTCAGAACGAGAGTCTGAGCGTGTTTCTGGCTAGGAAATTGCTTCATATCTTTGTACAATTCCTATGTGTTATCTTTTGGTCCAATGTGCTTGTATGGCCATTGGGAAGTGAATTTGAGCTTCAGAATTGAAAATAAGGACTTTTATAAAAACTTTCCTTTTTTTAGTTCTGCTTCTGAAAAATGTTTATTTTATGTGAAACTCAATGGGGAATTGACAAACGTGGGTGAAATGTCACTATATGACTGAATTGGAGTGAATATGTTGCTATCTCTGTGAGGAAGCGAGATAGAGCGCTGAAACTGTGGCTATACGCTCTTTCATGAAAACACGCTTCTTTGAGGTTTTCAGCTCAGAACGTGAATCTCAGCGCGTTTCTGGCTAGGGAATTGCTTCATATCACTGTACAATGCCTATGTGTTATGAATTGGTCCAATGTGCTTGTATGGCCATTGGAAAGTGAATAAGAGCTTCGGAAGTGAAAATAGGCACTTTTATAAAAACTTTCCTTTTTTTAGTTCTGCTTCTGAATAATGTTTATTTTATGTGTAACTCAATGGGGAATTGACAAACGTGGGTGAAATGTCCCTATATGACTGAATTGGAGTGAATTTGTTGCTATCTCTGTGAGGAAGCGAGCTAGAGCGCTGAACCTGTGGCTATACGCTCTTTTATGAAAACACGCTGCCCTGAGGTTTTCAGCAGAGAACGTGAATCTGAGCGCGTTTCTGGCTTGGGAATGGCTTCATATCACTGTACAATGCCTATGTGTTATGAATTGGTCCAATGTGCTTGTATGGCCATTGGAAAGTGAATAAGAGCTTCGGAAGTGAAAATAGGCACTTTTATAAAAACTTTCTTTTTTTTAGTTTTGCTTCTAAAAAATTTTCAATCTATGTGTAACTCAGTGGGGAATTGACAAACGTGGGTGAAATGTCACTATATGACTGAGGTGGAGTGAATTTGCTCCTATCTCTGTAAGGAAGCGAGCCAGAGCGCTGAAACTTTGGCTAAACGCTCTTTCATGAAAACACGCTTCTTTGAGGTTTTCAGGTCAGAACGTAAATCTGAGCGCGTGTCTGGCTTGGGAATTGCTTCATATCACTGTACAATTCCTATGTGTTATCTTTTGGTCCAATGTGCTTGTATGGCCATTGGAAAGTGAATTAGAGCTTCGGAAGTGAAAATAGGCACTTTTATAAAAACTTTCTTTTTTTTAGTTTTGCTTCTTAAAAATTTTCAATCTATGTGTAACTCAGTGGGGAATTGACAAACGTGGGTGAAATGTCACTATATGACTGAAGTGGAGTGAATTTGCTCCTATCTCTGTAAGGAAGCGAGCTAGAGCGCTGAAACTGTGGCTATACGCTCTTTCATGAAAACACGCTTCTTTGAGGTTTTCAGCTCAGAACGTGAATCTGAGCGCGTCTGGCTAGGAAATTGCTTCATATCACTGTACAATTCCTATGTGTTATCTTTTGGTCCAATGTGCTTGTATGGCCATTGGGAAGTGAATTTGAGCTTCAGAATTGAAAATAGGCACTTTTATAAAAACTTTCCTTTTTTTAGTTCTGCTTCTGAAAAATGTTTATTTTATGTGTAACTCAATGGGGAATTGACAAACGTGGGTGAAATGTCACTATATGACTGAATTGGAGTGAATTAGCTCATATCTCTGTAAGGAAGCGAGCTAGAGCGCTGAAACTGTGGCTATACGCTCTTTCATGAAAACACGCTGCTCTGAGGTTTTCAGCTCAGAACGTGAATCTCAGCGCGTTTCTGGCTTGGGAATTGCTTCATATCACTGTACAATGCCTAGGTGTTATGAATTGGTCCAATGTGCTTGTATGGCCATTGGAAAGTGAATAAGAGCTTCGGAAGTGAAAATAGGCACTTTCATAAAAACTTTATTTTTTTTAGTTTTGCTTCTTAAAAATTTTCAATCTATGTGTAACTCAGTGGGGAATTGACAAACGTGGGTGAAAAGTCACTATATGACTTAATTGGAGTGAATTTGTTGCTTTCTCTGTGAGGAAGCGAGCTAGAGCGCTGAAACTGTGGCTATACGCTCTTTCATGAAAACACGCTGCTCTGAGGTTTTCAGCTCAGAACGTGAATCTGAGCGCGTCTGGCTAGGAAATTGCTTCATATCACTGTACAATTCCTATGTGTTATCTTTTGGTCCAATGTGCTTGTATGGCCATTGGGAAGTGAATTTGAGCTTCAGAATTGAAAATAGGCACTTTTATAAAAACTTTCCTTTTTTTAGTTCTGATTCTGAAAAATGTTTATTTTATGTGTAACTCAGTGGGGAATTGACAAACGTGGGTGAAAAGTCACTATATGACTTAATTGGAGTGAATTTGCTCCTATCTCTGTAAGGAAGCGAGCTAGAGCGCTGAAACTGTGGCTATACGCTCTTTCATGAAAACACGCTTCTTTGAGGTTTTCAGCTCAGAACGTGAATCTCAGCGCGTTTCTGGCTTGGGAATTGCTTCATATCACTGTACAATGCCTATGTGTTATGAATTGGTCCAATGTGCTTGTATGGCCATTGGAAAGTGAATAAGAGCTTCGGAAGTGAAAATAGGCACTTTTATAAAAACTTTATTTTTTTTAGTTTTGCTTCTTAAAAATTTTCAATTTATGTGTAACTCAGTGGGGAATTGACAAACGTGGGTGAAATGTCACTATATGACTGAAGTGGAGTGAATTTGCTCCTATCTCTGTAAGGAAGCGAGCTAGAGCGCTGAAACTGTGGCTATACGCTCTTTCATGAAAACACGCTTCTTTGAGGTTTTCAGCTCAGAACGTGAATCTGAGCGCGTGTCTGGCTAGGAAATTGCTTCATATCACTGTACAATTCCTATGTGTTATCTTTTGGTCCAATGTGCTTGTATGGCCATTGGAAAGTGAATTAGAGCTTCGGAAGTGAAAATAGGCACTTTTATAAAAACTTTCTTTTTTTTAAGTTTTGCTTCTTAAAAATTTTCAATCTATGTGTAACTCAGTGGGGAATTGACAAACGTGGGTGAAATGTCACTATATGACTGAAGTGGAGTGAATTTGCTCCTATCTCTGTAAGGAAGCGAGCTAGAGCGCTGAAACTGTGGCTATACGCTCTTTCATGAAAACACGCTTCTTTGAGGTTTTCAGCTCAGAACGTGAATCTGAGCGCGTGTCTGGCTAGGAAATTGCTTCATATCACTGTACAATTCCTATGTGTTATCTTTTGGTCCAATGTGCTTGTATGGCCATTGGGAAGTGAATTTGAGCTTCAGAATTGAAAATAGGCACTTTTATAAAAACTTTCTTTTTTTTAGTTCTGCTTCTGAAAAATGTTTATTTTATGTGTAACTCAATGGGGAATTGACAAACGTGGGTGAAATGTCACTATATGACTGAATTGGAGTGAATTAGCTCATATCTCTGTGAGGAAGCGAGCTAGAGCGCTGAAACTGTGGCTATACGCTCTTTCATGAAAACACGCTGCTCTGAGGTTTTCAGCTCAGAACGTGAATCTCAGCGCGTTTCTGGCTTGGGAATTGCTTCATATCACTGTACAATGCCTATGTGTTATGAATTGGTCCAATGTGCTTGTATGGCCATTGGAAAGTGAATAAGAGCTTCGGAAGTGAAAATAGGCACTTTCATAAAAACTTTATTTTTTTTAGTTTTGCTTCTTAAAAATTTTCAATCTATGTGTAACTCAGTGGGGAATTGACAAACGTGGGTGAAAAGTCACTATATGACTTAATTGGAGTGAATTTGCTCCTATCTCTGTAAGGAAGCGAGCTAGAGTGCTGAAACTGTGGCTATACGCTCTTTCATGAAAACACGCTGCTCTGAGGTTTTCAGCTCAGAACGTGAATCTCAGCGCGTTTCTGGCTTGGGAATTGCTTCATATCACTGTACAATGCCTATGTGTTATGAATTGGTCCAATGTGCTTGTATGGCCATTGGAAAGTGAATAAGAGCTTCGGAAGTGAAAATAGGCACTTTTATAAAAACTTTATTTTTTTTAGTTTTGCTTCTTAAAAATTTTCAATCTATGTGTAACTCAGTGGGGAATTGACAAACGTGGGTGAAATGTCACTATATGACTGAAGTGGAGTGAATTTGCTCCTATCTCTGGAAGGAAGCGAGCTAGAGCGCTGAAACTGTGGCTCTACGCTCTTTCATGAAAACACGCTTCTTTGAGGTTTTCAGCTCAGAACGTGAATCTGAGCGCGTCTGGCTAGGAAATTGCTTCATATCACTGTACAATTGCTATGTGTTATCTTTTGGTCCAATGTGCTTGTATGGCCATTGGGAAGTGAATTTGAGCTTCAGAATTGAAAATAGGCACTTTTATAAAAACTTTCTTTTTTTTAGTTCTGCTTCTGAAAAATGTTTATTTTATGTGTAACTCAATGGGGAATTGACAAACGTGGGTGAAATGTCACTATATGACTGAATTGGAGTGAATTAGCTCATATCTCTGTAAGGAAGTGAGCTAGAGCGCTGAAACTGTGGCAATACGCTTTTTCATGAAAACACGCTGCTCTGAGGTTTTCAGCTCAGAACATGAATCTGAGCGCGTTTCTGGCTTGGGAATTGCTTCATATCACTGTACAATGCCTATGTGTTATGAATTGGTCCAATGTGCTTGTATGGCCATTGGAAAGTGAATAAGAGCTTCGGAAGTGAAAATAGGCACTTTTATAAAAACTTTCTTTTTTTTAGTTTTGCTTCTTAAAAATTTTCAATCTATGTGTAACTCAGTGGGGAATTGACAAACGTGGGTGAAATGTCACTATATGACTGAATTGGAGTGAATTTGTTGCTATCTCTGTGAGGAAGCGAGCTAGAGCGCTGAAACTGTGGCTATACGCTCTTTCATGAAAACACGCTGCTCTGAGGTTTTCAGCTCAGAACGTGAATCTGAGCGCGTTTCTGGCTTGGGAATTGCTTCAAATCACTGTACAATGCCTATGTGTTATGAATTGGTCCAATGTGCTTGTATGGCCATTCGAAAGTGAATAGGCGCTTCGGAAGTGAAAATAGGCACTTTTATAAAAACTTTCTTTTTTTTAATTCTGCTTCTCAAAAATGTTCATTCTCTCTGTAACTCAGCGGAAAATTGACAAACATAAGTGAAAAGTCACTAGTTGACTGAATTGGAGTGAATTTGTTACTATCTCTGTGAGGAAGCAAGCTAGAGTGCTGAAACTGTGCCTATACGGTCTTTCATGAAAACTCGCTTTTTTGAGTTCTTCAGCTCAGAACGAGAGTCTAAGCGTGTTTCTGGCTAGGGAATTGCTTCATATCACTGTACAATGCCTATGTGTTATGAATTGGTCCATTGTGCTTCCATGGCCATTGGAAAGTGAAGAAGAGCTTCGGAAGTGAAAATAGGCACTTTTATGAAAACTTTCTTTTTTTTAGTTTTTCTTCTGATAAATTTTCAATCTATGTGTAACTCAGTGGGGAATTGACAAACGTGGGTGAAATGTCACTATATGACTGAGGTGGAGTGAATTTGCTCCTATCTCTGTAAGGAAGCGAGCTAGAGCGCTGAAACTGTGGCTATACGCTTTTTCATGAAAACACGCGTCTTTGAGGTTTTCAGCTCAGAACGAGAGTCTGAGCGTGTTTCTGGCTAGGAAATTGCTTCATATCTTTGTACAATTCCTATGTGTTATCTTTTGGTCCAATGTGCTTGTATGGCCATTGGGAAGTGAATTTGAGCTTCAGAATTGAAAATAAGGACTTTTATAAAAACTTTCCTTTTTTTAGTTCTGCTTCTGAAAAATGTTTATTTTATGTGAAACTCAATGGGGAATTGACAAACGTGGGTGAAATGTCACTATATGACTGAATTGGAGTGAATATGTTGCTATCTCTGTGAGGAAGCGAGATAGAGCGCTGAAACTGTGGCTATACGCTCTTTCATGAAAACACGCTTCTTTGAGGTTTTCAGCTCAGAACGTGAATCTCAGCGCGTTTCTGGCTAGGGAATTGCTTCATATCACTGTACAATGCCTATGTGTTATGAATTGGTCCAATGTGCTTGTATGGCCATTGGAAAGTGAATAAGAGCTTCGGAAGTGAAAATAGGCACTTTTATAAAAACTTTCTTTTTTTTAGTTTTGCTTCTAAAAAATTTTCAATCTATGTGTAACTCAGTGGGGAATTGACAAACGTGGGTGAAATGTCACTATATGACTGAGGTGGAGTGAATTTGCTCCTATCTCTGTAAGGAAGCGAGCCAGAGCGCTGAAACTTTGGCTAAACGCTCTTTCATGAAAACACGCTTCTTTGAGGTTTTCAGGTCAGAACGTAAATCTGAGCGCGTGTCTGGCTTGGGAATTGCTTCATATCACTGTACAATTCCTATGTGTTATCTTTTGGTCCAATGTGCTTGTATGGCCATTGGAAAGTGAATTAGAGCTTCGGAAGTGAAAATAGGCACTTTTATAAAAACTTTCTTTTTTTTAGTTTTGCTTCTTAAAAATTTTCAATCTATGTGTAACTCAGTGGGGAATTGACAAACGTGGGTGAAATGTCACTATATGACTGAAGTGGAGTGAATTTGCTCCTATCTCTGTAAGGAAGCGAGCTAGAGCGCTGAAACTGTGGCTATACGCTCTTTCATGAAAACACGCTTCTTTGAGGTTTTCAGCTCAGAACGTGAATCTGAGCGCGTCTGGCTAGGAAATTGCTTCATATCACTGTACAATTCCTATGTGTTATCTTTTGGTCCAATGTGCTTGTATGGCCATTGGGAAGTGAATTTGAGCTTCAGAATTGAAAATAGGCACTTTTATAAAAACTTTCCTTTTTTTAGTTCTGCTTCTGAAAAATGTTTATTTTATGTGTAACTCAATGGGGAATTGACAAACGTGGGTGAAATGTCACTATATGACTGAATTGGAGTGAATTAGCTCATATCTCTGTAAGGAAGCGAGATAGAGCGCTGAAACTGTGGCTATACGCTCTTTCATGAAAACACGCTGCTCTGAGGTTTTCAGCTCAGAACGTGAATCTCAGCGCGTTTCTGGCTTGGGAATTGCTTCATATCACTGTACAATGCCTAGGTGTTATGAATTGGTCCAATGTGCTTGTATGGCCATTGGAAAGTGAATAAGAGCTTCGGAAGTGAAAATAGGCACTTTCATAAAAACTTTATTTTTTTTAGTTTTGCTTCTTAAAAATTTTCAATCTATGTGTAACTCAGTGGGGAATTGACAAACGTGGGTGAAAAGTCACTATATGACTTAATTGGAGTGAATTTGTTGCTTTCTCTGTGAGGAAGCGAGCTAGAGCGCTGAAACTGTGGCTATACGCTCTTTCATGAAAACACGCTGCTCTGAGGTTTTCAGCTCAGAACGTGAATCTGAGCGCGTCTGGCTAGGAAATTGCTTCATATCACTGTACAATTCCTATGTGTTATCTTTTGGTCCAATGTGCTTGTATGGCCATTGGGAAGTGAATTTGAGCTTCAGAATTGAAAATAGGCACTTTTATAAAAACTTTCCTTTTTTTAGTTCTGCTTCTGAAAAATGTTTATTTTATGTGTAACTCAATGGGGAATTGACAAACGTGGGTGAAATGTCACTATATGACTGAATTGGAGTGAATTTGCTCCTATCTCTGTAAGGAAGCGAGCTAGAGCGCTGAAACTGTGGCTATACGCTCTTTCATGAAAACACGCTTCTTTGAGGTTTTCAGCTCAGAACGTGAATCTCAGCGCGTTTCTGGCTTGGGAATTGCTTCATATCACTGTACAATGCCTCGGTGTTATGAATTGGTCCAATGTGCCTGTATGGCCATTGGAAAGTGAATAAGAGCTTCGGAAGTGAAAATAGGCACTTTTATAAAAACTTTATTTTTTTTAGTTTTGCTTCTTAAAAATTTTCAATTTATGTGTAACTCAGTGGGGAATTGACAAACGTGGGTGAAATGTCACTATATGACTGAAGTGGAGTGAATTTGCTCCTATCTCTGTAAGGAAGCGAGCTAGAGCGCTGAAACTGTGGCTATACGCTCTTTCATGAAAACACGCTTCTTTGAGGTTTTCAGATCAGAACGTGAATCTGAGCGCGTGTCTGGCTAGGAAATTGCTTCATATCACTGTACAATTCCTATGTGTTATCTTTTGGTCCAATGTGCTTGTATGGCCATTGGAAAGTGAATTAGAGCTTCGGAAGTGAAAATAGGCACTTTTATAAAAACTTTCTTTTTTTTAAGTTTTGCTTCTTAAAAATTTTCAATCTATGTGTAACTCAGTGGGGAATTGACAAACGTGGGTGAAATGTCACTATATGACTGAAGTGGAGTGAATTTGCTCCTATCTCTGTAAGGAAGCGAGCTAGAGCGCTGAAACTGTGGCTATACGCTCTTTCATGAAAACACGCTTCTTTGAGGTTTTCAGCTCAGAACGTGAATCTGAGCGCGTGTCTGGCTAGGAAATTGCTTCATATCACTGTACAATTCCTATGTGTTATCTTTTGGTCCAATGTGCTTGTATGGCCATTGGGAAGTGAATTTGAGCTTCAGAATTGAAAATAGGCACTTTTATAAAAACTTTCTTTTTTTTAGTTCTGCTTCTGAAAAATGTTTATTTTATGTGTAACTCAATGGGGAATTGACAAACGTGGGTGAAATGTCACTATATGACTGAATTGGAGTGAATTAGCTCATATCTCTGTGAGGAAGCGAGCTAGAGCGCTGAAACTGTGGCTATACGCTCTTTCATGAAAACACGCTGCTCTGAGGTTTTCAGCTCAGAACGTGAATCTCAGCGCGTTTCTGGCTTGGGAATTGCTTCATATCACTGTACAATGCCTATGTGTTATGAATTGGTCCAATGTGCTTGTATGGCCATTGGAAAGTGAATAAGAGCTTCGGAAGTGAAAATAGGCACTTTTATAAAAACTTTATTTTTTTTAGTTTTGCTTCTTAAAAATTTTCAATCTATGTGTAACTCAGTGGGGAATTGACAAACGTGGGTGAAAAGTCACTATATGACTTAATTGGAGTGAATTTGCTCCTATCTCTGTAAGGAAGCAAGCTAGAGTGCTGAAACTGTGGCTATACGCTCTTTCATGAAAACACGCTGCTCTGAGGTTTTCAGCTCAGAACGTGAATCTCAGCGCGTTTCTGGCTTGGGAATTGCTTCATATCACTGTACAATGCCTAGGTGTTATGAATTGGTCCAATGTGCTTGTATGGCCATTGGAAAGTGAATAAGAGCTTCGGAAGTGAAAATAGGCACTTTTATAAAAACTTTCTTTTTTTTAGTTTTGCTTCTAAAAAATTTTCAATCTATGTGTAACTCAGTGGGGAATTGACAAACGTGGGTGAAATGTCACTATATGACTGAGGTGGAGTGAATTTGCTCCTATCTCTGTAAGGAAGCGAGCCAGAGCGCTGAAACTTTGGCTAAACGCTCTTTCATGAAAACACGCTTCTTTGAGGTTTTCAGGTCAGAACGTAAATCTGAGCGCGTGTCTGGCTTGGGAATTGCTTCATATCACTGTACAATTCCTATGTGTTATCTTTTGGTCCAATGTGCTTGTATGGCCATTGGAAAGTGAATTAGAGCTTCGGAAGTGAAAATAGGCACTTTTATAAAAACTTTCTTTTTTTTAGTTTTGCTTCTTAAAAATTTTCAATCTATGTGTAACTCAGTGGGGAATTGACAAACGTGGGTGAAATGTCACTATATGACTGAAGTGGAGTGAATTTGCTCCTATCTCTGTAAGGAAGCGAGCTAGAGCGCTGAAACTGTGGCTATACGCTCTTTCATGAAAACACGCTTCTTTGAGGTTTTCAGCTCAGAACGTGAATCTGAGCGCGTCTGGCTAGGAAATTGCTTCATATCACTGTACAATTCCTATGTGTTATCTTTTGGTCCAATGTGCTTGTATGGCCATTGGGAAGTGAATTTGAGCTTCAGAATTGAAAATAGGCACTTTTATAAAAACTTTCCTTTTTTTAGTTCTGCTTCTGAAAAATGTTTATTTTATGTGTAACTCAATGGGGAATTGACAAACGTGGGTGAAATGTCACTATATGACTGAATTGGAGTGAATTAGCTCATATCTCTGTAAGGAAGCGAGATAGAGCGCTGAAACTGTGGCTATACGCTCTTTCATGAAAACACGCTGCTCTGAGGTTTTCAGCTCAGAACGTGAATCTCAGCGCGTTTCTGGCTTGGGAATTGCTTCATATCACTGTACAATGCCTAGGTGTTATGAATTGGTCCAATGTGCTTGTATGGCCATTGGAAAGTGAATAAGAGCTTCGGAAGTGAAAATAGGCACTTTCATAAAAACTTTATTTTTTTTAGTTTTGCTTCTTAAAAATTTTCAATCTATGTGTAACTCAGTGGGGAATTGACAAACGTGGGTGAAAAGTCACTATATGACTTAATTGGAGTGAATTTGTTGCTTTCTCTGTGAGGAAGCGAGCTAGAGCGCTGAAACTGTGGCTATACGCTCTTTCATGAAAACACGCTGCTCTGAGGTTTTCAGCTCAGAACGTGAATCTGAGCGCGTCTGGCTAGGAAATTGCTTCATATCACTGTACAATTCCTATGTGTTATCTTTTGGTCCAATGTGCTTGTATGGCCATTGGGAAGTGAATTTGAGCTTCAGAATTGAAAATAGGCACTTTTATAAAAACTTTCCTTTTTTTAGTTCTGCTTCTGAAAAATGTTTATTTTATGTGTAACTCAATGGGGAATTGACAAACGTGGGTGAAATGTCACTATATGACTGAATTGGAGTGAATTTGCTCCTATCTCTGTAAGGAAGCGAGCTAGAGCGCTGAAACTGTGGCTATACGCTCTTTCATGAAAACACGCTTCTTTGAGGTTTTCAGCTCAGAACGTGAATCTCAGCGCGTTTCTGGCTTGGGAATTGCTTCATATCACTGTACAATGCCTCGGTGTTATGAATTGGTCCAATGTGCCTGTATGGCCATTGGAAAGTGAATAAGAGCTTCGGAAGTGAAAATAGGCACTTTTATAAAAACTTTATTTTTTTTAGTTTTGCTTCTTAAAAATTTTCAATTTATGTGTAACTCAGTGGGGAATTGACAAACGTGGGTGAAATGTCACTATATGACTGAAGTGGAGTGAATTTGCTCCTATCTCTGTAAGGAAGCGAGCTAGAGCGCTGAAACTGTGGCTATACGCTCTTTCATGAAAACACGCTTCTTTGAGGTTTTCAGATCAGAACGTGAATCTGAGCGCGTGTCTGGCTAGGAAATTGCTTCATATCACTGTACAATTCCTATGTGTTATCTTTTGGTCCAATGTGCTTGTATGGCCATTGGAAAGTGAATTAGAGCTTCGGAAGTGAAAATAGGCACTTTTATAAAAACTTTCTTTTTTTTAAGTTTTGCTTCTTAAAAATTTTCAATCTATGTGTAACTCAGTGGGGAATTGACAAACGTGGGTGAAATGTCACTATATGACTGAAGTGGAGTGAATTTGCTCCTATCTCTGTAAGGAAGCGAGCTAGAGCGCTGAAACTGTGGCTATACGCTCTTTCATGAAAACACGCTTCTTTGAGGTTTTCAGCTCAGAACGTGAATCTGAGCGCGTGTCTGGCTAGGAAATTGCTTCATATCACTGTACAATTCCTATGTGTTATCTTTTGGTCCAATGTGCTTGTATGGCCATTGGGAAGTGAATTTGAGCTTCAGAATTGAAAATAGGCACTTTTATAAAAACTTTCTTTTTTTTAGTTCTGCTTCTGAAAAATGTTTATTTTATGTGTAACTCAATGGGGAATTGACAAACGTGGGTGAAATGTCACTATATGACTGAATTGGAGTGAATTAGCTCATATCTCTGTGAGGAAGCGAGCTAGAGCGCTGAAACTGTGGCTATACGCTCTTTCATGAAAACACGCTGCTCTGAGGTTTTCAGCTCAGAACGTGAATCTCAGCGCGTTTCTGGCTTGGGAATTGCTTCATATCACTGTACAATGCCTATGTGTTATGAATTGGTCCAATGTGCTTGTATGGCCATTGGAAAGTGAATAAGAGCTTCGGAAGTGAAAATAGGCACTTTTATAAAAACTTTATTTTTTTTAGTTTTGCTTCTTAAAAATTTTCAATCTATGTGTAACTCAGTGGGGAATTGACAAACGTGGGTGAAAAGTCACTATATGACTTAATTGGAGTGAATTTGCTCCTATCTCTGTAAGGAAGCGAGCTAGAGTGCTGAAACTGTGGCTATACGCTTTTTCATGAAAACACGCTGCTCTGAGGTTTTCAGCTCAGAACGTGAATCTCAGCGCGTTTCTGGCTTGGGAATTGCTTCATATCACTGTACAATGCCTAGGTGTTATGAATTGGTCCAATGTGCCTGTATGGCCATTGGAAAGTGAATAAGAGCTTCATAAGTGAAAATAGGCACTTTTATAAAAACTTTATTTTTTTTAGTTTTGCTTCTTAAAAATTTTCAATCTATGTGTAACTCAGTGGGGAATTGACAAACGTGGGTGAAATGTCACTATATGACTGAAGTGGAGTGAATTTGCTCCTATCTCTGTAAGGAAGCGAGCTAGAGCGCTGAAACTGTGGCTATACGCTCTTTCATGAAAACACGCTTCTTTGAGGTTTTCAGCTCAGAACGTGAATCTGAGCGCGTGTCTGGCTAGGAAATTGCTTCATATCACTGTACAATTCCTATGTGTTATCTTTTGGTCCAATGTGCTTGTATGGCCATTGGAAAGTGAATAAGAGCTTCGGAAGTGAAAATAGGCACTTTTATAAAAACTTTTTTTTAGTTTTGCTTCTTAAAAATTTTCAATTTATGTGTAACTCAGTGGGGAATTGACAAACGTGGGTGAAATGTCACTATATGACTGAAGTGGAGTGAATTTGCTCCTATCTCTGTAAGGAAGCGAGCTAGAGCGCTGAAACTGTGGCTATACGCTCTTTCATGAAAACACGCTTTTTTTAGTTCTTCAGCTCAGAACGAGAGTCTGAGCGTGTTTCTGGCTAGGGAATTGCTTCATATCACTGTACAATGCCTATGTGTTATGAATTGGTCCAATGTATCTTCCATGGCCATTGGAAAGTGAAGAAGAGCTTCGGAAGTGAAAATAGGCACTTTTATGAAAACTTTCTTTTTTTTAGTTTTTCTCCTTAAAAATTTTCAATCTATATGTAACTCAGTGGGGAATTGACAAAGTGGGTGAAATGTCACTATATGACTGAAGTGGAGTGAATTTGCTCCTATCTCTGTAAGGAAGCGAGCTAGAGCGCTGAAACTGTGGCTATACGCTTTTTCATGAAAACACGCTTCTTTGAGGTTTTCAGCTCAGAACGTGAATCTCAGCGCGTTTCTGGCTTGGGAATTGCTTCATATCACTGTACAATGCCTATGTGTTATGAATTGGTCCAATGTGCTTGTATGGCCATTGGAAAGTGAATAAGAGCTTCGGAAGTGAAAATAGGCACTTTTATAAAAACTTTATTTTTTTTAGTTTTGCTTCTTAAAAATTTTCAATTTATGTGTAACTCAGTGGGGAATTGACAAACGTGGGTGAAATGTCACTATATGACTGAAGTGGAGTGAATTTGCTCCTATCTCTGTAAGGAAGCGAGCTAGAGCGCTGAAACTGTGGCTATACGCTCTTTCATGAAAACACGCTTCTTTGAGGTTTTCAGCTCAGAACGTGAATCTGAGCGCGTCTGGCTAGGAAATTGCTTCATATCACTGTACAATTCCTATGTGTTATCTTTTGGTCCAATGTGCTTGTATGGCCATTGGGAAGTGAATTTGAGCTTCAGAATTGAAAATAGGCACTTTTATAAAAACTTTCTTTTTTTTAGTTCTGCTTCTGAAAAATGTTTATTTTATGTGTAACTCAATGGGGAATTGACAAACGTGGGTGAAATGTCACTATATGACTGAATTGGAGTGAATTAGCTCATATCTCTGTGAGGAAGCGAGCTAGAGCGCTGAAACTGTGGCTATACGCTCTTTCATGAAAACACGCTGCTCTGAGGTTTTCAGCTCAGAACGTGAATCTGAGCGCGTTTCTGGCTTGGGAATTGCTTCATATCACTGTACAATGCCTATGTGTTATGAATTGGTCCAATGTGCTTGTATGGCCATTGGAAAGTGAATAAGAGCTTCGGAAGTGAAAATAGGCACTTTTATAAAAACTTTCTTTTTTTTAGTTTTGCTTCTTAAAAATTTTCAATCTATGTGTAACTCAGTGGGGAATTGACAAACGTGGGTGAAATGTCACTATATGACTGAATTGGAGTGAATTTGTTGCTATCTCTGTGAGGAAGCGAGCTAGAGCGCTGAAACTGTGGCTATACGCTCTTTCATGAAAACACGCTGCTCTGAGGTTTTCAGCTCAGAACGTGAATCTGAGCGCGTTTCTGGCTTGGGAATTGCTTCATATCACTGTACAATGCCTATGTGTTATGAATTGGTCCAATGTGCTTGTATGGCCATTGGAAAGTGAATAAGAGCTTCGGAAGTGAAAATAGGCACTTTTATAAAAACTTTCTTTTTTTTAGTTTTGCTTCTTAAAAATTTTCAATCTATGTGTAACTCAGTGGGGAATTGACAAACGTGGGTGAAATGTCACTATATGACTGAATTGGAGTGAATTTGTTGCTATCTCTGTGAGGAAGCGAGCTAGAGCGCTGAAACTGTGGCTATACGCTCTTTCATGAAAACACGCTGCTCTGAGGTTTTCAGCTCAGAACGTGAATCTGAGCGCGTCTGGCTAGGAAATTGCTTCATATCACTGTACAATTCCTATGTGTTATCTTTTGGTCCAATGTGCTTGTATGGCCATTGGGAAGTGAATTTGAGCTTCAGAATTGAAAATAGGCACTTTTATAAAAACTTTCTTTTTTTTAGTTCTGCTTCTGAAAAATGTTTATTTTATGTGTAACTCAATGGGGAATTGACAAACGTGGGTGAAATGTCACTATATGACTGAATTGGAGTGAATTAGCTCATATCTCTGTGAGGAAGCGAGCTAGAGCGCTGAAACTGTGGCTATACGCTCTTTCATGAAAACACGCTGCTCTGAGGTTTTCAGCTCAGAACGTGAATCTCAGCGCGTTTCTGGCTTGGGAATTGCTTCATATCACTGTACAATGCCTATGTGTTATGAATTGGTCCAATGTGCTTGTATGGCCATTGGAAAGTGAATAAGAGCTTCGGAAGTGAAAATAGGCACTTTTATAAAAACTTTATTTTTTTTAGTTTTGCTTCTTAAAAATTTTCAATCTATGTGTAACTCAGTGGGGAATTGACAAACGTGGGTGAAAAGTCACTATATGACTTAATTGGAGTGAATTTGCTCCTATCTCTGTAAGGAAGCGAGCTAGAGTGCTGAAACTGTGGCTATACGCTTTTTCATGAAAACACGCGTCTTTGAGGTTTTCAGCTCAGAACGTGAATCTCAGCGCGTTTCTGGCTTGGGAATTGCTTCATATCACTGTACAATGCCTATGTGTTATGAATTGGTCCAATGTGCTTGTATGGCCATTGGAAAGTGAATAAGAGCTTCGGAAGTGAAAATAGGCACTTTTATAAAAACTCTATTTTTTTTAGTTTTGCTTCTTAAAAATTTTCAATCTATGTGTAACTCAGTGGGGAATTGACAAACGTGGGTGAAATGTCACTATATGACTGAAGTGGAGTGAATTTACTCCTATCTCTGTAAGGAAGCGAGCTAGAGCGCTGAAACTGTGGCTATACGCTCTTTCATGAAAACACGCTTCTTTGAGGTTTTCAGCTCAGAACGTGAATCTGAGCGCGTGTCTGGCTAGGAAATTGCTTCATATCACTGTACAATTCCTATGTGTTATCTTTTGGTCCAATGTGCTTGTATGGCCATTGGGAAGTGAATTTGAGCTTCAGAATTGAAAATAGGCACTTTTATAAAAACTTTCTTTTTTTTAGTTTTGCTTCTTAAAAATTTACAATTTATGTGTAACTCAGTGGGGAATTGACAAACGTGGGTGAAATGTCACTATGACTGAATTGGAGTGAATTAGCTCATATCTCTGTGAGGAAGCGAGCTAGAGCGCTGAAACTGTGGCTATACGCTCTTTCATGAAAACTCGCTTTTTTTAGTTCTTCAGCTCAGAACGAGAGTCTGAGCGTGTTTCTGGCTAGGGAATTGCTTCATATCACTGTCCAATTCCTATGTGTTATCTTTTGGTCCAATGTGCTTGTATGGCCATTGGGAAGTGAATTTGAGCTTCAGAATTGAAAATAGGCACTTTTATAAAAACTTTCCTTTTTTTTAGTTCTGCTTGTGAAAAATGTTTATTTTATGTGTAACTCAATGGGGAATTTACAAACGTGGGTGAAATGTCACTATATGACTGAATTGGAGTGAATTTGTTGCTTTCTCTGTGAGGAAGCAAGCTAGAGCGCTGAAACTGTGCCTATACGCTCTTTCATGAAAACTCGCTTTTTTTAGTTCTTCTGCTCAGAACGAGAGTCTGAGCGTGTTTCTGTCTAAGGAATTGCTTCATATCACTGTACAATGCCTATGTGTTATGAATTGGTCCAATGTGCTTCCATGGCCATTGGAAAGTGAAGAAGAGCTTCGGAAGTGAAAATAGGCACTTTTATGAAAACTTTCTTTTTTTTAGTTTTTCTTCTTTAAAATTTTCAATCTATATGTAACTCAGTGGGGAATTGACAAAGTGGGTGAAATGTCACTATATGACTGAAGTGGAGTGAATTTGCTCCTATCTCTGTAAGGAAGCGAGCTAGAGTGCTGAAACTGTGGCTATACGCTCTTTCATGAAAACACGCTGCTCTGAGGTTTTCAGCTCAGAACGTGAATCTGAGCGCGTTTCTGGCTTGGGAATTGCTTCAAATCACTGTACAATGCCTATGTGTTATGAATTGGTCCAATGCGCTTGTATGGCCATTCAAAAGTGAATAAGCGCTTCGGAAGTGAAAATAGGCACTTTTATAAAAACTTTCTTTTTTTTAATTCTGCTTCTCAAAAATGTTCATTCTCTCTGTAACTCAGCGGAAAATTGACAAACATAAGTGAAAAGTCACTAGTTGACTGAATTGGAGTGAATTTGTTACTATCTCTGTGAGGAAGCGAGCTAGAGCGCTGAAACTGTGCCTATACGGTCTTTCATGAAAACTCGCTTTTTTGAGTTCTTCAGCTCAGAACGAGAGTCTAAGCATGTTTCTGGCTAGGGAATTGCTTCATATCACTGTACAATGCCTATGTGTTATGAAATGGTCCAATGTGCTTCCATGGTCATTGGAAAGTGAAGAAGAGCTTCGGAAGTGAAAATAGGCACTTTTAGGAAAACTTTCTTTTTTTTAGTTTTTCTTCTTAAAAATTTTCAATCTATGTGTAACTCAGTGGGGAATTGACAAACGTGGGTGAAATGTCACTATATGACTGAATTGGAGTGAATTTGTTGCTATCTCTGTGAGGAAGCGAGCTAGAGCGCTGAAACTGTGGCTATACGCTCTTTCATGAAAACACGCTTCTTTGAGGTTTTCAGCTCAGAACAAGAGTCTGAGCGTGTTTCTGGCTAGGAAATTGCTTCATATCACTGTACAATTCCTATGTGTTATATTTTGGTCCAATGTGCTTGTATGGCCATTGGGAAGTGAATTTGAGCTTCAGAATTGAAAATAGGCACTTTTATAAAAACTTTCCTTTTTTTAGTTCTGCTTCTGAATAATGTTTATTTTATGTGTAACTCAATGGGGAATTGACAAACGTGGGTGAAATGTCCCTATACGACTGAATTGGAGTGAATTTGTTGCTATCTCTGTGAGGAAGCGAGCTAGAGCGCTGAAACTGTGGCTATACGCTCTTTCATGAAAACACGCTGCTCTGAGGTTTTCAGCTCAGAACGTGAATCTGAGCGCGTTTCTGGCTTGGGAATTGCTTCATATCACTGTACAATGCCTATGTGTTATGAATTGGTCCAATGTGCTTGTATGGCCATTGGAAAGTGAATAAGAGCTTCGGAAGTGAAAATAGGCACTTGTATAAAAACTTTCTTTTTTTTTGTTTTGCTTCTTAAAAATTTTCAATCTATGTGTAACTCAGTGGGGAATTGACAAACGTGGGTGAAATTTCACTATATGACTGAAGTGGAGTGAATTTGCTCCTATCTCTGTAAGGAAGCGAGCTAGAGCGCTGAAACTGTGGCTATACGCTCTTTCATGAAAACACGCTTCTTTGAGGTTTTCAGCTCAGAACATGAATCTGAGCGCGTCTGGCTAGGAAATTGCTTCATATCACTGTACAATTCCTATGTGTTATCTTTTGGTCCAATGTGCTTGTATGGCCATTGGGAAGTGAATTTGAGCTTCAGAATTGAAAATAGGCAGTTTTATAAAAACTTTCCTTTTTTTAGTTCTGCTTCTGAAAAATGTTTATTTTATGTGTAACTCAATGGGGAATTGACAAACGTGGGTGAAATGTCACTATATGACTGAATTGGTGTGAATATGTTGCTATCTCTGTGAGGAAGCGAGTTAGAGCGCTGAAACTGTGGCTATACGCTCTTTCATGAAAACACGCTTCTTTGAGGTTTTCAGCTCAGAACGTGAATCTCAGCGCGTTTCTGGCTTGGGAATTGCTTCATATCACTGTACAATGCCTATGTGTTATGAATTGGTCCAATGTGCTTGTATGGCCATTGGAAAGTGAATAAGAGCTTCGAAAGTGAAAATAGGCACTTTTATAAAAACTTTCCTTTTTTTAGTTCTGCTTCTGAAAAATGTTTATTTTATGTGAAACTCAATGGGGAATTGACAAACGTGGGTGAAATGTCACTATATGACTGAATTGGAGTGAATTTGTTGCTATCTCTGTGAGGAAGCGAGCTAGAGCGCTGAAACTGTGGCTATATGCTCTTTCATGAAAACACGCTTCTTTGAGGTTTTCAGCTCAGAACGTGAATCTGAGCGCGTGTCTGGCTCGGAAATTGCTTCATATCACTGTACAATTCCTATGTGTTATATTTTGGTCCAATGTGCTTGTATGGCCATTGGGAAGTGAATTTGAGCTTCAGAATTGAAAATAGGCACTTTTATAAAAACTTTCCTTTTTTTCGTTCTGCATCTGAAAAATGTTTATTTTATGTGTAACTCAATGGGGAATTGACAAACGTGGGTGAAATGTCACTATATGACTGAATTGGAGTGAATTAGCTCATATCTCTGTGAGGAAGCGAGCTAGAGCGCTGAAACTGTGGCTATACGCTCTTTCATGAAAACACGCTGCTCTGAGGTTTTCAGCTCAGAACGTGAATCTGAGCGCGTTTCTGGCTTGGGAATTGCTTCATATCACTGTACAATGCCTATGTGTTATGAATTGGTCCAATGTGCTTGTATGGCCATTGGAAAGTGAATAAGAGCTTCGGAAGTGAAAATAGGCACTTTTATAAAAACTTTCTTTTTTTTAGTTTTGCTTCTTAAAAATTTTCAATCTATGTGTAACTCAGTGGGGAATTGACAAACGTGGGTGAAAAGTCACTATATGACTTAATTGGAGTGAATTTGCTCCTATCTCTGTAAGGAAGCGAGCTAGAGTGCTGAAACTGTGGCTATACGCTTTTTCATGAAAACACGCGTCTTTGAGGTTTTCAGCTCAGAACGTGAATCTGAGCGCGTTTCTGGCTTGGGAATTGCTTCATATCACTGTACAATGCCTATGTGTTATGAATTGGTCCAATGTGCTTGTATGGCCATTGGAAAGGGAATAAGAGCTTCGGAAGTGAAAATAGGCACTTTTATAAAAACTTTCTTTTTTTTAGTTTTGCTTCTTAAAAATTTTCAATCTATGTGTAACTCAGTGGGGAATTGACAAACGTGGGTGAAATGTCACTATATGACTGAATTGGAGTGAATTTGTTGCTATCTCTGTGAGGAAGCGAGCTAGAGCGCTGAAACTGTGGCTATACGCTCTTTCATGAAAACACGCTTCTTTGAGGTTTTCAGCTCAGAACGTGAATCTCAGCGCGTTTCTGGCTTGGGAATTGCTTCATATCACTGTACAATTCCTATGTGTTATCTTTTGGTCCAATGTGCTTGCATGGCCATTGGAAAGTGAATAAGAGCTTCGGAAGTGAAAATAGGCACTTCTAAAAAAACTTTATTTTTTTTAGTTTTGCTTCTTAAAAATTTTCAATCTATGTGTAACTCAGTGGGGAATTGACAAACGTGGGTGAAATGTCACTATATGACTGAAGTGGAGTGAATTTGCTCCTATCTCTGTAAGGAAGCGAGCTAGAGCGCTGAAACTGTGGCTATACGCTCTTTCATGAAAACACGCTTCTTTGAGGTTTTCAGCTCAGAACGTGAATCTCAGCGCGTTTCTGGCTTGGGAATTGCTTCATATCACTGTACAATGCCTATGTGTTATCTTTTGGTCCAATGTGCTTGTATGGCCATTGGGAAGTGAATTTGAGCTTCAGAATTGAAAATAGGCACTTTTATAAAAACTTTCCTTTTTTTAGTTCTGCTTCTGAAAAATGTTTATTTTATGTGTAACTCAATGGGGAATTGACAAACGTGGGTGAAATGTCACTATATGACTGAGGTGGAGTGAATTTGCTCCTATCTCTGTAAGGAAGCGAGCTAGAGCGCTGAAACTGTGGCTATACGCTCTTTCATGAAAACACGCTTCTTTGAGGTTTTCAGCTCAGAACGTGAATCTGAGCGCGTTTCTGGCTTGGGAATTGCTTCATATCACTGTACAATGCCTATGTGTTATGAATTGGTCCAATGTGCTTGTATGGCCATTGGGAAGTGAATTTGAGCTTCAGAATCGAAAATAAGCACTTTTATAAAAACTTTCCTTTTTTTAGTTCTGCTTCTGAAAAATGTTTATTTTATGTGAAACTCAATGGGGAATTGACAAACGTGGGTGAAATGTCACTATATGACTGAATTGGAGTGAATATGTTGCTATCTCTGTGAGGAAGCGAGATAGAGCGCTGAAACTGTGGCTATACGCTCTTTCATGAAAACACGCTTCTTTGAGGTTTTCAGCTCAGAACGTGAATCTCAGCGCGTTTCTGGCTTGGGAATTGCTTCATATCACTGTACAATGCCTATGTGTTATGAATTGGTCCAATGTGCTTGCATGGCCATTGGAAAGTGAATAAGAGCTTCGGAAGTGAAAATAGGCACTTCTAAAAAAACTTTATTTTTTTTTGTTTTGCTTCTTAAAAATTTTCAATCTATGTGTAACTCAGTGGGGAATTGACAAACGTGGGTGAAATGTCACTATATGACTGAATTGGAGAGAATTTGTTGCTATCTCTGTGAGGAAGCGAGCTAGAGCGCTAAAACTGTGGCTATACGCTCTTTCATGAAAACACGCTGCTCTGAGGTTTTCAGCTCAGAACGTGAATCTGAGCGCGTTTCTGGCTTGGGAATTGCTTCATATCACTGTACAATGCCTATGTGTTATGTATTGGTCCAATGTGCTTGTATGGCCATTGGTAAGTGAATAAGAGCTTCGGAAGTGAAAATAGGCACTTTTATAAAAACTTTATTTTTTTTAGTTTTGCTTCTTAAAAATTTTCAATCTATGTGTAACTCAGTGGGGAATTGACAAACGTGGGTGAAATGTCACTATATGACCGAAGTGGAGTGAATTTGCTCCTATCTCTGTAAGGAAGCGAGCTAGAGCGCTGAAACTGTGGCTATACGCTCTTTCATGAAAACACGCTTCTTTGAGGTTTTCAGCTCAGAACGTGAATCTGAGCGCGTCTGGCTAGGAAATGGCTTCATATCACTCTACAATTCCTATGTGTTATCTTTTGGTCCAATGTGCTTGTATGGCCATTGGGAAGTGAATTTGAGCTTCAGAATTGAAAATAAGCACTTTTATAAAAACTTTCCTTTTTTTCGTTCTGCTTCTGAAAAATGTTTATTTTATGTGTAACTCAATGGGGAATTGACAAACGTGGGTGAAATGTCACTATATGACTGAATTGGAGTGAATATGTTGCTATCTCTGTGAGGAAGCGAGATAAAGCGCTGAAACTGTGGCTATACGCTCTTTCATGAAAACACGCTGCTCTGAGGTTTTCAGCTCAGAACGTGAATCTCAGCGCGTTTCTGGCTTGGGAATTGCTTCATATCACTGTACAATGCCTATGTGTTATGAATTGGTCCAATGTGCTTGCATGGCCATTGGAAAGTGAATAAGAGCTTCGGAAGTGAAAATAGGCACTTCTAAAAAAACTTAATTTTTTTTTGTTTTGCTTCTTAAAAATTTTCAATCTATGTGTAACTCAGTGGGGAATTGACAAACGTGGGTGAAATGTCACTATATGACTGAATTGGAGTGAATTTGTTGCTATCTCTGTGAGGAAGCGAGCTAGAGCGCTGAAACTGTGGCTATACGCTCTTTCATGAAAACGCGCTGCTCTGAGGTTTTCAGCTCAGAACGTGAATCTGAGCGCGTGTCTGGCTAGGAAATTGCTTCATATCACTGTACAATTCCTATGTGTTATCTTTTGGTCCAATGTGCTTGTATGGCCATTGGGAAGTGAATTTGAGCTTCAGAATTGAAAATAGGCACTTTTATAAAAACTTTCCTTTTTTTTAGTTCTGCTTCTGAAAAATGTTTATTTTATGTGTACCTCAATGGGGAATTTACAAACGTGGGTGAAATGTCACTATATGACTGAATTGGAGTGAATTTGTTCCTATCTCTGTGAGGAAGCGAGCTAGAGCGCTGAAACTGTGGCTATACGCTCTTTCATGAAAACACGCTGCTCTGAGGTTTTCAGCTCAGAACGTGAATCTGAGCGTTTCTGGCTTGGGAATTGCTTCAAATCACTGTACAATGCCTATGTGTTATGAATTGGACCAATGTGCTTGTATGGCCATTGGAAAGTGAATAAGCGCTTTGGAAGTGAAAATAGGCACTTTTATAAAAACTTTCTTTTTTTTAATTCTGCTTCTCAAAAATGTTCATTCTCTCTGTAACTCAGCGGAAAATTGACAAACATAAGTGAAAAGTCACTAGTTGACTGAATTGGAGTGAATTTGTTCCTATCTCTGTGAGGAAGCAAGCTAGAGCGCTGAAACTGTGCCTATACGCTCTTTCATGAAAACTCGCTTTTTTGAGTTCTTCAGCTCAAAACGAGAGTCTAAGCGTGTTTCTGGCTAGGGAATTGCTTCATATCACTGTACAATGCCTATGTGTTATGAATTGGTCCAATGTGCTTCCATGGCCATTGGAAAGTGAATAAGAGCTTCGGAAGTGAAAATAGGCACTTTTATAAAAACTTTCTTTTTTTTAGTTTTGCTTCTTAAACATTTTCAATCTATGTGTAACTCAGTGGGGAATTGACAAACGTGGGTGAAATGTCACTATATGACTGAAGTGGAGTGAATTTGCTCCTATCTCTGTAAGGAAGCGAGCTAGAGCGCTGAAACTGTGGCTATACGCTCTTTCATGAAAACACGCTTCTTTGAGGTTTTCAGCTCAGAACGTGAATCTGAGCGCGTGTCTGGCTAGGAAATTGCTTCATATCACTGTACAATTCCTATGTGTTATCTTTTGGTCCAATGTGCTTGTATGGCCATTGGGAAGTGAATTTGAGCTTCAGAATTGAAAATAGGCACTTTTATAAAAACTTTCCTTTTTTTAGTTCTGCTTCTGAAAAATGTTTATTTTATGTGTAACTCAATGGGGAATTGACAAACGTGGGTGAAATGTCACTAAATGACTGAATTGGAGTGAATTAGCTCATATCTCTGTAAGGAAGCGAGCTAGAGCGCTGAAACTGTGGCTATACGCTCTTTCATGAAAACACGCTGCTCTGAGGTTTTCAGCTCAGAACGTGAATCTGAGCGCGTTTCTGGCTTAAGAATTGCTTCATATCACTGTACAATGCCTATGTGTTATGAATTGGTCCAATGTGCTTGTATGGCCATTGGAAATGGAATTAGAGCTTCGGAAGTGAAAATAGGCACTTTTATAAAAACTTTCTTTTTTTTAGTTTTGCTTCTTAAAAATTTTCAATCTATGTGTAACTCAGTGGGGAATTGACAAACGTGGGTGAAATGTCACTATATGACTGAATTGGAGTGAATTTGTTGCTATCTCTGTGAGGAAGCGAGCTAGAGCGCTGAAACTGTGGCTATACGCTCTTTCATGAAAACACGCTGCTCTGAAGTTTTCAGCTCAGAACGTGAATCTGAGCGTGTGTCTGGCTAGGAAATTGCTTCATATCACTGTACAATTCCTATGTGTTATCTTTTGGTCCAATGTGCTTGTATGGCCATTGGGAAGTGAATTTGAGCTTCAGAATTGAAAATAGGCACTTTTATAAAAACTTTCCTTTTTTTAGTTCTGATTCTGAAAAATGTTTATTTTATGTGTAACTCAATGGGGGATTGACAAACGTGGGTGAAATGTCACTATATGACTGAATTGGAGTGAATTTGTTGCTATCTCTGTGAGGAAGCGAGCTAGAGCGCTGAAACTGTGGCTATACGCTCTTTCATGAAAACACGCTTCTTTGAGGTTTGCAGCTCAGAACGTGAATCTGAGCGCGTTTCTGGCTTGGGAATTGCTTCATATCACTGTACAATGCCTATGTGTTATGAATTGGTCCAATGTGCTTGTATGGCCATTGGAAAGTGAATAAGAGCTTCGGAAGTGAAAATAGGCACTTTTATAAAAACTTTCTTTTTTTTAGTTTTGCTTCTTAAAAATTTTCAATCTATGTGTAACTCAGTGGGGAATTGACAAACGTGGGTGAAAAGTCACTATATGACTTAATTGGAGTGAATTTGCTCCTATCTCTGTAAGGAAGCGAGCTAGAGTGCTGAAACTGTGGCTATACGCTTTTTCATGAAAACACGCGTCTTTGAGGTTTTCAGCTCAGAACGTGAATCTCAGCGCGTTTCTGGCTTGGGAATTGCTTCATATCACTGTACAATGCCTATGTGTTATGAATTGGTCCAATGTGCTTGTATGGCCATTGGAAAGTGAATAAGAGCTTCGGAAGTGAAAATAGGCACTTTTATAAAAACTCTATTTTTTTTAGTTTTGCTTCTTAAAAATTTTCAATCTATGTGTAACTCAGTGGGGAATTGACAAACGTGGGTGAAATGTCACTATATGACTGAAGTGGAGTGAATTTACTCCTATCTCTGTAAGGAAGCGAGCTAGAGCGCTGAAACTGTGGCTATACGCTCTTTCATGAAAACACGCTTCTTTGAGGTTTTCAGCTCAGAACGTGAATCTGAGCGCGTGTCTGGCTAGGAAATTGCTTCATATCACTGTACAATTCCTATGTGTTATCTTTTGGTCCAATGTGCTTGTATGGCCATTGGGAAGTGAATTTGAGCTTCAGAATTGAAAATAGGCACTTTTATAAAAACTTTCTTTTTTTTAGTTCTGCTTCTGAAAAATGTTTATTTTATGTGTAACTCAATGGGGAATTGACAAACGTGGGTGAAATGTCACTATGACTGAATTGGAGTGAATTAGCTCATATCTCTGTGAGGAAGCGAGCTAGAGCGCTGAAACTGTGGCTATACGCTCTTTCATGAAAACACGCTGCTCTGAGGTTTTCAGCTCAGAACGTGAATCTGAGCGCGTTTCTGGCTTGGGAATTGCTTCATATCACTGTACAATGCCTATGTGTTATGAATTGGTCCAATGTGCTTGTATGGCCATTGGAAAGGGAATTAGAGCTTCGGAAGTGAAAATAGGCACTTTTATAAAAACTTTATTTTTTTTAGTTTTGCTTCTTAAAAATTTTCAATTTATGTGTAACTCAGTGGGGAATTGACAAACGTGGGTGAAATGTCACTATATGACTGAATTGGAGTGAATTTGTTGCTATCTCTGTGAGGAAGCGAGCTAGAGCGCTGAAACTGTGGCTATACGCTCTTTCATGAAAACACGCTGCTCTGAGGTTTTCAGCTCAGAACGTGAATCTGAGCGCGTCTGGCTAGGAAATTGCTTCATATCACTGTACAATTCCTATGTGTTATCTTTTGGTCCAATGCGCTTGTATGGCCATTGGGAAGTGAATTTGAGCTTCAGAATTGAAAATAGGCACTTTTATAAAAACTCCTTTTTTTAGTTCTGCTTCTGAAAAATGTTTATTTTATGTGAAACTCAATGGGGAATTGACAAACTGGGTGAAATGTCACTATATGACTGAATTGGAGTGAATATGTTGCTATCTCTGTGAGGAAGCGAGATAGAGCGCTGAAACTGTGGCTATACGCTCTTTCATGAAAACACGCTGCTCTGAGGTTTTCAGCTCAGAACGTGAATCTGAGCGCGTTTCTGGCTTGGGAATTGCTTCATATCACTGTACAATGCCTATGTGTTATGAATTGGTCCAATGTGCTTGTATGGCCATTGGAAAGTGAATAAGAGCTTCAAAAGTGAAAATAGGCACTTTTAAAAAAACTTTATTTTTTTTTGTTTTGCTTCTTAAAAATTTTCAATCTATGTGTAACTCAGTGGGGAATTGACAAACGTGGGTGAAATGTCACTATATGACTGAATTGGAGTGAATTTGTTGCTATCTCTGTGAGGAAGCGAGATAGAGCGCTGAAACTGTGGCTATACGCTCTTTCATGAAAACACGCTGCTCTGAGGTTTTCAGCTCAGAACGTGAATCTGAGCGTGTTTCTGGCTTGGGAATTGCTTCAAATCACTGTACAATGCCTATGTGTTATGAATTGGTCCAATGTGCTTGTATGGCCATTGGAAAGTGAATAAGCGCTTCGGAAGTGAAAATAGGCACTTTTATAAAAACTTTCTTTTTTTCAATTCTGCTTCTCAAAAATTTTCATTCTCTCTGTAACTCAGCGGAAAATTGACAAACATAAGTGAAAAGTCACTATTTGACTGAATTGGAGTGAATTTGTTACTATCTCTGTGAGGAAGCAAGCTAGAGCGCTGAAACTGTGCCTATCCGCTCTTTCATAAAAACTCGCTTTTTTGAGTTCTTCAGCTCAGAACGAGAGTCTAAGCGTGTTTCTGGCTAGGGAATTGCTTCATATCACTGTACAATGCCTATGTGTTATGAATTGGTCCAATGTGCTTCCATGGCCATTGGAAAGTGAAGAAGAGCTTCGGAAGTGAAAATAGGCACTTTTATGAAAGCTTTCTTTTTTTTAGTTTTTCTTCTTAAAAATAATCAATCTATGTGTAACTCAGTGGGGAATTGACAAACGTGGGTGAAATGTCACTATATGACTGAGGTGGAGTGAATTTGCTCCTATCTCTGTAAGGAAGCGAGCTAGAGCGCTGAAACTGTGGCTATACGCTCTTTAATGAAAACACGCTTCTTTGAGGTTTTCAGCTCAGAACGTGAATCTGAGCGCGTTTCTGGCTAGGAAATTGCTTCATATCACTGTACAATTCCTATGTGTTATCTTTTGGTCCAATGTGCTTGTATGGCCATTGGGAAGTGAATTTGAGCTTCAGAATTGAAAATAGGCACTTTTATAAAACTTTCCTTTTTTTAGTTCTGCTTCTGAAAAATGTTTATTTTATGTGAAACTCAATGGGGAATTGACAAACGTGGGTGAAATGTCACTATATGACTGAATTGGAGTGAATTTGTTGCTATCTCTGTGAGGAAGCGAGCTAGAGCGCTGAAACTGTGGCTATACGCTCTTTCATGAAAACACGCTTCTTTGAGGTTTTCAGCTCAGAACGTGAATCTCAGCGCGTTTCTGGCTTGGGAATTGCTTCATATCACTGTACAATGCCTATGTTTTATGAATTGGTCCAATGTGCTTGTATGGCCATTGGAAAGTGAATAAGAGCTTCGGAAGTGAAAATAGGCACTTTTAAAAAAACTTTATTTTTTTTTGTTTTGCTTCTTAAAAATTTTCAATCTATGTGTAACTCAGTGGGGAATTGCACTATATGACTGAGGTGGAGTGAATTTGCTCCTATCTCTGTAAGGAAGCGAGCTAGAGCGCTGAAACTGTGGCTATACGCTCTTTAATGAAAACACGCTTCTTTGAGGTTTTCAGCTCAGAACGTGAATCTGAGCGCGTTTCTGGCTAGGAAATTGCTTCATATCACTGTACAATTCCTATGTGTTATCTTTTGGTCCAATGTGCTTGTATGGCCATTGGGAAGTGAATTTGAGCTTCAGAATTGAAAATAAGCACTTTTATAAAAACTTTCCTTTTTTTAGTTCTGCTTCTGAAAAATGTTTATTTTATGTGAAACTCAATGGGGAATTGACAAACGTGGGTGAAATGTCACTATATGACTGAATTGGAGTGAATATGTTGCTATCTCTGTGAGGAAGCGAGATAGAGCGCTGAAACTGTGGCTATACGCTCTTTCATGAAAACACGCTTCTTTGAGGTTTTCAGCTCAGAACGTGAATCTCAGCGCGTTTCTGGCTTGGGAATTGCTTCATATCACTGTACAATGCCTATGTGTTATGAATTGGTCCAATGTGCTTGTATGGCCATTGGAAAGTGAATAAGAGCTTCGGAAGTGAAAATAGGCACTTTTAAAAAAACTTTATTTTTTTTTGTTTTGCTTCTTAAAAATTTTCATTCTATGTGTAACTCAGTGGGGAATTGACAAACGTGGGAGAAATGTCACTATATGACTGAATTGGAGTGAATTTGTTGCTATCTCTGTGAGGAAGCGAGCTAGATCGCTGAAACTGTGGCTATACGCTCTTTCATGAAAACACGCTGCTCTGAGGTTTTCAGCTCCGAACGTGAATCTGAGCGCGTTTCTGGCTTGGGAATTGCTTCAAATCACTGTACAATGCCTATGTGTTATGAATTGGTCCAATGTGATTGTATGGCCATTGGAAAGTGAATAAGCGCTTCGGAAGTGAAAATAGGCACTTTTATAAAAACTTTCTTTTTTTAAATTCTGCTTCAAAAAAATTTTCATTCTCTCTGTATCTCAGCGGAAAATTGACAAACATAAGTGAAAAGTCACGATTTGACTGAATTGGAGTGAATTTGTTACTATCTCTGTGAGGAAGCAAGCTAGAGCGCTGAAACTGTGCCTATACGCTCTTTCATGACAACTCGCTTTTTTGAGTTCTTCAGCTCAGAACGAGAGTCTAAGCGTGTTTCTGGCTAGGGAATTGCTTCATATCACTGTACAATGCCTATGTGTTATGAATTGGTCCAATGTGCTTCCATGGCCATTGGAAAGTGAAGAAGAGCTTCGGAAGTGAAAATAGGCACTTTTATGAAAACTTTCTTTTTTTTAGTTTTTCTTCTTAAAAATTTTCAATCTATGTGTAACTCAGTGGGGAATTGACAAACGTGGGTGAAATGTCACTATATGACTGAGGTGGAGTGAATTTGCTCCTATCTCTGTAAGGAAGCGAGCTAGAGCGCTGAAACTGTGGCTATACGCTCTTTAATGAAAACACGCTTCTTTGAGGTTTTCAGCTCAGAACGTGAATCTGAGCGCGTTTCTGGCTAGGAAATTGCTTCATATCACTGTACAATTCCTATGTGTTATCTTTTGGTCCAATGTGCTTGTTTGGCCATTGGGAAGTGAATTTGAGCTTCAGAATTGAAAATAAGCACTTTTATAAAAACTTTCCTTTTTTTAGTTCTGCTTCTGAAAAATGTTTATTTTATGTGAAACTCAATGGGGAATTGACAAACGTGGGTGAAATGTCACTATATGACTGAATTGGAGTGAATTTGTTGCTATCTCTGTGAGGAAGCGAGCTAGAGCGCTGAAACTGTGGCTATACGCTCTTTCATGAAAACACGCTTCTTTGAGGTTTTCAGCTCAGAACGTGAATCTCAGCGCGTTTCTGGCTTGGGAATTGCTTCATATCACTGTACAATGCCTATGTGTTATGAATTGGTCCAATGTGCTTGTATGGCCATTGGAAAGTGAATAAGAGCTTCGGAAGTGAAAATAGGCACTTTTAAAAAAACTTTATTTTTTTTTGTTTTGCTTCTTAAAAATTTTCAATCCATGTGTAACTCAGTGGGGAATTGACAAACGTGGGTGAAATGTCACTATATGACTGAAGTGGAGTGAATTTGCCCCTATCTCTGTAAGGAAGCGAGCTAGAGCGCTGAAACTGTGGCTATACGCTCTTTAATGAAAACACGCTTCTTTGAGGTTTTCAGCTCAGAACGTGAATCTGAGCGCGTTTCTGGCTAGGAAATTGCTTCATATCACTGTGCAATTCCTATGTGTTATATTTTGGTCCAATGCGCTTGTATGGCCATTGGGAAGTGAATTTGAGCTTCAGAATTGAAAATAGGCACTTTTATAAAAACTTTATTTTTTTTTGTTTTGCTTCTTAAAAATTTTCAATCCATGTGTAACTCAGTGGGGAATTGACAAACGTGGGTGAAATGTCACTATATGACTGAATTGGAGTGAATTTTTGCTATCTCTGTGAGGAAGCGAGCTAGAGCGCTGAAACTGTGGCTTTACGCTCTTTCATGAAAACACGCTGCTCTGAGGTTTTCAGCTCAGAACGTGAATCTGAGCGCGTTTCTGGCTTGGGAATTGCTTCAAATCACTGTACAATGCCTATGTGTTATGAATTGGTCCAATGTGCTTGTATGGCCATTGGAAAGTGAATAAGCGCTTCGGAAGTGAAAATAGGCACTTTTATAAAAACTTTCTTTTTTTTAATTCTGCTTCTCAAAATTTTTCATTCTCTCTGTAACTCAGCGGAAAATTGACAAACATAAGTGAAAAGTCACTATTTGACTGAATTGGAGTGAATTTGTTACTATCTCTGTGAGGAAGCAAGCTAGAGCGCTGAAACTGTGCCTATACGCTCTTTCATGAAAACTCGCTTTTTTGAGTTCTTCAGCTCAGAACGAGAGTCTAAGCGTGTTTCTGGCTAGGGAATTGCTTCATATCACTGTACAATGCCTATGTGTTATGAATTGGTCCAATGTGCTTCCATGGCCATTGGAAAGTGAAGAAGAGCTTCGGAAGTGAAAATAGGCACTTTTATGAAAACTTTCTTTTTTTAGTTTTTCTTCTTAAAAATTTTCAATCTATGTGTAACTCAGTGGGGAATTGACAAACGTGGGTGAAATGTCACTATATGACTGAGGTGGAGTGAATTTGCTCCTATCTCTGTAAGGAAGCGAGCTAGAGCGCTGAAACTGTGGCTATATGCTCTTTAATGAAAACACGCTTCTTTGAGGTTTTCAGCTCAGAACGTGAATCTGAGCGCGTTTCTGGCTAGGAAATTGCTTCATATCACTGTACAATGCCTATGTGTTATGAATTGGTCCAATGTGCTTGTATGGCCATTGGGAAGTGAATTTGAGCTTCAGAATTGAAAATAAGCACTTTTATAAAAACTTTCCTTTTTTTAGTTCTGCTTCTGAAAAATGTTTATTTTATCTGTAACTCAATGGGGAATTGACAAACGTGGGTGAAATGTCACTATATGACTGAATTGGAGTGGATTTGTTGCTATCTCTGTGAGGAAGCGAGCTAGAGCGCTGAAACTGTGGCTATACGCTCTTTCATGAAAACACGCTGCTCTGAGGTTTTCAGCTCAGAACGTGAATCTGAGCGCGTTTCTGGCTTGGGAATTGCTTCATATCACTGTACAATGCCTATGTGTTATGAATTGGTCCAATGTGCTTGTATGGCCATTGGAAAGTGAATAAGAGCTTCGGAAGTGAAAATAGGCACTTTTAAAAAAACTTTATTTTTTTTGTTTTGCTTCTTAAAAATTTTCAATCTATGTGTAACTCAGTGGGGAATTGACAAACGTGGGTGAAATGTCACTATATGACTGAAGTGGAGTGAATTTGCTCCTATCTCTGTAAGGAAGCGAGCTAGAGCGCTGAAACTGTGCCTATACGCTCTTTCATGAAAACTCGCTTTTTTGAGTTCTTCAGCTCAGAACGAGAGTCTAAGCGTGTTTCTGGCTAGGGAATTGCTTCATATCACTGTACAATGCCTATGTGTTATGAATTGGTCCAATGTGCTTCCATGGCCATTGGAAAGTGAATAAGAGCTTCGGAAGTGAAAATAGGCACTTTTATAAAAACTTTCTTTTTTTTAGTTTTTCTTCTTAAAAATTTTCAATCTATGTGTAACTCAGTGGGGAATTGACAAACGTGGGTGAAATGTCACTATATGACTGAGGTGGAGTGAATTTGCTCCTATCTCTGTAAGGAAGCGAGCTAGAGCGCTGAAACTGTGGCTATACGCTCTTTCATGAAAACACGCTTCTTTGAGGTTTTCAGCTCAGAACATGAATCTGAGCGCGTTTCTGGCTAGGAAATTGCTTCATATCACTGTACAATTCCTATGTGTTATCTTTTGGTCCAATGTGCTTGTATGGCCATTGGGAAGTGAATTTGAGCTTCAGAATTGAAAATAGGCAGTTTTATAAAAACTTTCCTTTTTTTAGTTCTGCTTCTGAAAAATGTTTATTTTATGTGTAACTCAATGGGGAATTGACAAACGTGGGTGAAATGTCACTATATGACTGAGGTGGAGTGAATTTGCTCCTATCTCTGTCAGGAAGCGAGCTAGAGCGCTGAAACTGTGGCTATACGCTCTTTAATGAAAACACGCTTCTTTGAGGTTTTCAGCTCAGAACTTGAATCTGAGCGCGTTTCTGGCTAGGAAATTGCTTCATATCACTGTACAATTCCTATGTGTTATCTTTTGGTCCAATGTGCTTGTATGGCCATTGGGAAGTGAATTTGAGCTTCAGAATTGAAAATAAGCACTTTTATAAAAACTTTCCTTTATTTAGTTCTGCTTCTGAAAAATGTTTATTTTATGTGAAACTCAATGGGGAATTGACAAACGTGGGTGAAATGTCACTATATGACTGAATTGGAGTGAATTTGTTGCTATCTCTGTGAGGAAGCGAGCTAGAGCGCTGAAACTGTGGCTATACGCTCTTTCATGAAAACTCGCTTCTTTGAGGTTTTCAGCTCAGAACGTGAATCTCAGCGCGTTTCAGGCTTGGGAATTGCTTCATATCACTGTACAATGCCTATGTGTTATGAATTGGTCCAATGTGCTTGTATGGCCATTGGAAAGTGAATAAGAGCTTCGGAAGTGAAAATAGGCACTTTTAAAAAAACTTTTTTTTTTTTTGTTTTGCTTCTTAAAAATTTTCAATCTATGTGTAACTCAGTGGGGAATTGACAAACGTGGGTGAAATGTCACTATATGACTGAATTGGAGTGAATTTGTTGCTATCTCTGTGAGGAAGCGAGCTAGAGCGCTGAAACTGTGGCTATACGCTCTTTCATGAAAACACGCTGCTCTGAGGTTTTCAGCTCAGAACGTGAATCTGAGCGCGTTTCTGGCTAGGAAATTGCTTCATATCACTGTGCAATTCCTATGTGTTATATTTTGGTCCAATGCGCTTGTATGGCCATTGGGAAGTGAATTTGAGCTTCAGAATTGAAAATAGGCACTTTTATAAAAACTTTCCTTTTTTTAGTTCTGATTCTGAAAAATGTTTATTTTATGTGTAACTCAATGGGGGATTGACAAACGTGGGTGAAATGTCACTATATGACTGAATTGGAGTGAATTTGTTGCTATCTCTGTGAGGAAGCGAGCTAGAGCGCTGAAACTGTGGCTATACGCTCTTTCATGAAAACACGCTGCTCTGAGGTTTTCAGCTCAGAACGTGAATCTGAGCGCGTTACTGGCTTGGGAATTGCTTCAAATCACTGTACAATGCCTATGTGTTATGAATTGGTCCAATGTGCTTGTATGGCCATTGGAAAGTGAATAAGCGCTTCGGAAGTGAAAATAGGCACTTTTATAAAAACTTTCTTTTTTTTAATTCTGCTTCTCAAAAATTTTCATTCTCTCTGTAACTCAGCGGAAAATTGACAAACATAAGTGAAAAGTCACTATTTGACTGAATTGGAGTGAATTTGTTACTATCTCTGTGAGGAAGCAAGCTAGAGCGCTGAAACTGTGCCTATACGCTCTTTCATGAAAACTCGCTTTTTTGAGTTCTTCAGCTCAGAACGAGAGTCTAAGCGTGTTTCTGGCTAGGGAATTGCTTCATATCACTGTACAATGCCTATGTGTTATGAATTGGTCCAATGTGCTTCCATGGCCATTGGAAAGTGAAGAAGAGCTTCGGAAGTGAAAAAAGGGACTTTTATGAAAACTTTCTTTTTTTTAGTTTTTCTTCTTAAAAATTTTCAATCTATGTGTAACTCAGTGGGGAATTGACAAACGTGGGTGAAATGTCACTATATGACTGAGGTGGAGTGAATTTGCTCCTATGACTGTAAGGAAGCGAGCTAGAGCGCTGAAACTGTGGCTATACACTCTTTAATGAAAACACGCTTCTTTGAGGTTTTCAGCTCAGAACGTGAATCTGAGCGCGTTTCTGGCTAGGAAATTGCTTCATATCACTGTACAATTCCTATGTGTTATCTTTTGATCCAATGTGCTTGTATGGCCATTGGGAAGTGAATTTGAGCTTCAGAATTGAAAATAGGCACTTTTATAAAAACTTTCCTTTTTTTAGTTCTGCTTCTGAAAAATGTTTATTTTATGTGTAACTCAATGGGGAATTGACAAACGTGGGTGAAATGTCACTATATGACTGAATTGGAGTGAATTTCTTGCTATCTCTGTGAGGAAGCGAGCTAGAGCGCTGAAACTGTGGCTATACGCTCTTTCATGAAAACACGCTGCTCTGAGGTTTTCAGCTCAGAACGTGAATCTGAGCGCGTTTCTGGCTTGGGAATTGCTTCATATCACTGTACAATGCCTATGTGTTATGAATTGGTCCAATGTGCTTGTATGGCCATTGGAAAGTGAATAAGAGCTTCGGAAGTGAAAATAGGCACTTTTAAAAAAACTTTATTTTTTTTGTTTTGCTTCTTAAAAATTTTCAATCTATGTGTAACTCAGTGGGGAATTGACAAACGTGGGTGAAATGTCACTGTATGACTGAAGTGGAGTATATTTGCTCCTATCTCTGTAAGGAAGCGAGCTAGAGCGCTGAAACTGTGGCTATACGCTCTTTCATGAAAACACGCTGCTCTGAGGTTTTCAGCTCAGAACGTGAATCTGAGCGCGTTACTGGCTTGGGAATTGCTTCAAATCACTGTACAATGCCTATGTGTTATGAATTGGTCCAATGTGCTTGTATGGCCATTGGAAAGTGAATAAGCGCTTCGGAAGTGAAAATAGGCACTTTTATAAAAACTTTCTTTTTTTTAATTCTGCTTCTCAAAAATGTTCATTCTCTCTGTAACTCAGCGGAAAATTGACAAACATAAGTGAAAAGTCACTAGTTGACTGAATTGGAGTGAATTTGTTACTATCTCTGTGAGGAAGCAAGCAAGAGCGCTGAAACTGTGCCTATACGCTCTTTCATGAAAACTCGCTTTTTTGAGTTCTTCAGCTCAGAACGAGAGTCTAAGCGTGTTTCTGGCTAGGGAATTGCTTCATATCACTGTACAATGCCTTTGTGTTATGAATTGGTCCAATGTGCTTCCATGGCCATTGGAAAGTGAAGAAGAGCTTCGGAAGTGAAAATAGGCACTTTTATGAAAACTTTCTTTTTTTAGTTTTTCTTCTTAAAAATTTTCAATCTATGTGTAACTCAGTGGGGAATTGACAAACGTGGGTGAAATGTCACTATATGACTGAGGTGGAGTGAATTTGCTCCTATCTCTGTAAGGAAGCGAGCTAGAGCGCTGAAACTGTGGCTATACGCTCTTTAATGAAAACACGCTTCTTTGAGGTTTTCAGCTCAGAACGTGAATCTGAGCGCGTTTCTGGCTAGGAAATTGCTTCATATCACTGTACAATTCCTATGTGTTATCTTTTGGTCCAATGTGCTTGTATGGCCATTGGGAAGTGAATTTGAGCTTCAGAATTGAAAATAAGCACTTTTATAAAAACTTTCCTTTTTTTAGTTCTGCTTCTGAAAAATGTTTATTTTTTGTGAAACTCAATGGGGAATTGACAAACGTGGGTGAAATGTCACTATCTGACTGAATTGGAGTGAATATGTTGCTATCTCTGTGAGGAAGCGAGATAGAGCGCTGGAACTGTGGCTATACGCTCTTTCATGAAAACACGCTTCTTTGAGGTTTTCAGCTCAGAACGTGAATCTCAGCGCGTTTCTGGCTTGGGAATTGCTTCATATCACTGTACAATGCCTATGTGTTATGAATTGGTCCAATGTGCTTGTATGGCCATTGGAAAGTGAATAAGAGCTTCGGAAGTGAAAATAGGCACTTTTATAAAAACTTTCTTTTTTTTAATTCTGCTTCTCAAAAATTTTCATTCTCTCTGTAACTCAGCGGAAAATTGACAAACATAAGTGAAAAGTCACTATTTGACTGAATTGGAGTGAATTTGTTACTATCTCTGTGAGGAAGCAAGCTAGAGCGCTGAAACTGTGCCTATACGCTCTTTCATGAAAACTCGCTTTTTTGAGTTCTTCAGCTCAGAACGAGAGTCTGAGCGTGTTTCTGGCTAGGGAATTGCTTCATATCACTGTACAATGCCTATGTGTTATGAATTGGTCCAATGTGCTTGTATGGCCATTGGAAAGTGAAGAAGAGCTTCGGAAGTGAAAATAGGCACTTTTATGAAAACTTTCTTTTTTTTAGTTTTGCTTCTTAAAAATTTTCAATCTATGTGTAACTCAGTGGGGAATTGACAAACGTGGGTGAAATGTCACTATATGACTGAGGTGGAGTGAATTTGCTCCTATCTCTGTAAGGAAGCGAGCTAGAGCGCTGAAACTGTGGCTATACGCTCTTTCATGAAAACACGCTTCTTTGAGGTTTTCAGCTCAGAACGTGAATCTGAGCGCGTTTCTGGCTAGGAAATTGCTTCATATCACTGTGCAATTCCTATGTGTTATATTTTGGTCCAATGCGCTTGTATGGCCATTGGGAAGTGAATTTGAGCTTCAGAATTGAAAATAGGCACTTTTATAAAAACTTTCCTTTTTTTAGTTCTGCTTCTGAAAAATGTTTATTTTATGTGTAACTCAAAGGGGAATTGACATACGTGGGTGAAATGTCACTATATGACTGAATTGGAGTGAATTTGTTGCTATCTCTGTGAGGAAGCGAGCTAGAGCGCTGAAACTGTGCCTGTACTCTCTTTCATGAAAACTCGCTTCTTTGAGGTTTTCAGCTCAGAACGTGAATCTCAGCGCGTTTCTGGCTTGGGAATTGCTTCATATCACTGTACAATGCCTATGTGTTATGAATTGGTCCAATGTGCTTGTATGGCCATTGGAAAGTGAATAAGAGCTTCGGAAGTGAAAATAGGCACTTTTAAAAAAACTTTATTTTTTTTTGTTTTGCTTCTTAAAAATTTTCAATCTATGTGTAACTCAGTGGGGAATTGACAAACGTGGGTGAAATGTCACTATATGACTGAATTGGAGTGAATTTGTTGCTATCTCTGTGAGGAAGCGAGCTAGAGCGCTGAAACTGTGGATATACGCTCTTTCATGAAAACACGCTGCTCTGAGGTTTTCAGCTCAGAACGTGAATCTGAGCGCGTTTCTGGCTAGGAAATTGCTTCATATCACTGTACAATTCCTATGTGTTATCTTTTGGTCCAATGTGCTTGTATGGCCATTGGAAAGTGAATAAGCGCTTCGGAAGTGAAAATAGGCACTTTTATAAAAACTTTCTTTTTTTTAATTCTGCTTCTCAAAAATTTTCATTCTCTCTGTAACTCAGCGGAAAATTGACAAACATAAGTGAAAAGTCACTATTTGACTGAATTGGAGTGAATTTGTCACTATCTCTGTGAGGAAGCAAGCTAGAGCGCTGAAACTGTGCCTATACGCTCTTTCATGAAAATTCGCTTTTTTGAGTTCTTCAGCTCAGAACGAGAGTCTAAGCGTGTTTCTGGCTAGGGAATTGCTTCATATCACTGTACAATGCCTATGTGTTATGAATTGGTCCAATGTGCTTCCATGGCCATTGGAAAGTGAAGAAGAGCTTCGGAAGTGAAAATAGGCACTTTTATGAAAACTTTCTTTTTTTTAGTTTTTCTTCTTAAAAATTTTCAATCTATGTGTAACTCAGTGGGGAATTGACAAACGTGGGTGAAATGTCACTATATGACTGAGGTGGAGTGAATTTGCTCCTATCTCTGTAAGGAAGCGAGCTAGAGTGCTGAAACTGTGGCTATACGCTCTTTCATGAAAACACGCTGCTCTGAGGTTTTCAGCTCAGAACGTGAATCTGAGCGCGTTTCTGGCTAGGAAATTGCTTCATATCACTGTACAATTCCTATGTGTTATCTTTTGGTCCAATGTGCTTGTATGGCCATTGGGAAGTGAATTTGAGCTTCAGAATTGAAAATAAGCACTTTTATAAAAACTTTCCTTTTTTTAGTTCTGCTTCTGAAAAATGTTTATTTTATGTGAAACTCAATGGGGAATTGACAAACGTGGGTGAAATGTCACTATATGACTGAATTGGAGTGAATTTGTTGCTATCTCTGTGAGGAAGCGAGCTAGAGCGCTGAAACTGTGGCTATACGCTTTTTCATGAAAACACGCTTCTTTGAGGTTTTCAGCTCAGAACGTGAATCTCAGCGCGTTTCTGGCTTGGGAATTGCTTCATATCACTGTACAATGCCTATGTGTTATGAATTGGTCCAATGTGCTTGTATGGCCATTGGAAAGTGAATAAGAGCTTCGGAAGTGAAAATAGGCACTTTTATAAAAACTTTATTTTTTTTTGTTTTGCTTCTTAAAAATTTTCAATCTATGTGTAACTCAGTGGGGAATTGACAAACGTGGGTGAAATGTCACTATATGACTGAAGTGGAGTGAATTTGCTCCTATCTCTGTAAGGAAGCGAGCTAGAGCGCTGAAACTGTGGCTATACGCTCTTTCATGAAAACACGCTTCTTTGAGGTTTTCAGCTCAGAACGTGAATCTGAGCGCGTTTCTGGCTAGGAAATTGCTTCATATCACTGTGCAATTCCTATGTGTTATATTTTGGTCCAATGCGCTTGTATGGCCATTGGGAAGTGAATTTGAGCTTCAGAATTGAAAATAGGCACTTTTATAAAAACTTTCCTTTTTTTAGTTCTGCTTCTGAAAAATGTTTATTTTATGTGTAACTCAATGGGGAATTGACAAACGTGGGTGAAATGTCACTATATGACTGAATTGGAGTGAATTTGTTGCTATCTCTGTGAGGAAGCGAGCTAGAGCGCTGAAACTGTGGCTATACGCTCTTTCATGAAAACACGCTGCTCTGAGGTTTTCAGCTCAGAACGTGAATCTGAGCGCGTTTCTGGCTTGGGAATTGCTTCAAATCACTGTACAATGCCTTTGTGTTATGAATTGGTCCAATGTGCTTGTATGGCCATTGGAAAGTGAATAAGCGCTTCGGAAGTGAAAATAGGTACTTTTATAAAAACTTTATTTTTTTTGTTTTGCTTCTTAAAAATTTTCAATCTATGTGTAACTCAGTGGGGAATTGACAAACGTGGGTGAAATGTCTCTGTATGACTGAAGTGGAGTATATTTGCTCCTATCTCTGTAAGGAAGCGAGCTAGAGCGCTGAAACTGTGGCTATACGCTCTTTCATGAAAACACGCTGCTCTGAGGTTTTCAGCTCAGAACGTGAATCTGAGCGCGTTACTGGCTTGGGAATTGCTTCAAATCACTGTACAATGCCTATGTGTTATGAATTGGTCCAATGTGCTTGTATGGCCATTGGAAAGTGAATAAGCGCTTCGGAAGTGAAAATAGGCACTTTTATAAAAACTTTCTTTTTTTTAATTCTGCTTCTCAAAAATGTTCATTCTCTCTGTAACTCAGCGGAAAATTGACAAACATAAGTGAAAAGTCACTAGTTGACTGAATTGGAGTGAATTTGTTACTATCTCTGTGAGGAAGCAAGCTAGAGCGCTGAAACTGTGCCTATACGCTCTTTCATGAAAACTCGCTTTTTTGAGTTCTTCAGCTCAGAACGAGAGTCTAAGCGTGTTTCTGGCTAGGGAATTGATTCATATCACTGTACAATGCCTTTGTGTTATGAATTGGTCCAATGTGCTTCCATGGCCATTGGAAAGTGAAGAAGAGCTTCGGAAGTGAAAATAGGCACTTTTATGAAAACTTTCTTTTTTTAGTTTTTCTTCTTAAAAATTTTCAATCTATGTGTAACTCAGTGGGGAATTGACAAACGTGGGTGAAATGTCACTATATGACTGAGGTGGAGTGAATTTGCTCCTATCTCTGTAAGGAAGCGAGCTAGAGCGCTGAAACTGTGGCTATACGCTCTTTAATGAAAACACGCTTCTTTGAGGTTTTCAGCTCAGAACGTGAATCTGAGCGCGTTTCTGGCTAGGAAATTGCTTCATATCACTGTACAATTCCTATTTGTTATCTTTTGGTCCAATGTGCTTGTATGGCCATTGGGAAGTGAATTTGAGCTTCAGAATTGAAAATAAGCACTTTTATAAAAACTTTCCTTTTTTTAGTTCTGCTTCTGAAAAATGTTTATTTTATGTGAAACTCAATGGGGAATTGACAAACGTGGGTGAAATGTCACTATCTGACTGAATTGGAGTGAATATGTTGCTATCACTGTGAGGAAGCGAGATAGAGCGCTGAAACTGTGGCTATACGCTCTTTCATGAAAACACGCTTCTTTGAGGTTTTCAGCTCAGAACGTGAATCTCAGCGCGTTTCTGGCTTGGGAATTGCTTCATATCACTGTACAATGCCTATGTGTTATGAATTGGTCCAATGTGCTTGTATGGCCATTGGAAAGTGAATAAGAGCTTCGGAAGTGAAAATAGGCACTTTTAAAAAAACTTTATTTTTTTTTGTTTTGCTTCTTAAAAATTTTCAATCTATGTGTAACTCAGTGGGGAATTGACAAACGTGGGTGAAATGTCACTATATGACTGAATTAAAGTGAATTTGTTGCTATCTCTGTGAGGAAGCGAGCTAGAGCGCTGAAACTGTGGCTTTACGCTCTTTCATGAAAACACGCTGCTCTGAGGTTTTCAGCTCAGAACGTGAATCTGAGCGCGTTTCTGGCTTGGGAATTGCTTCAAATCACTGTACAATGCCTATGTGTTATGAATTGGTCCAATGTGCTTGTATGGCCATTGGAAAGTGAATAAGCGCTTCGGAAGTGAAAATAGGCACTTTTATAAAAACTTTCTTTTTTTTAATTCTGCTTCTCAAAAATTTTCATTCTCTCTGTAACTCAGCGGAAAATTGACAAACATAAGTGAAAAGTCACTATTTGACTGAATTGGAGTGAATTTGTTACTATCTCTGTGAGGAAGCAAGCTAAGCGCTGAAACTGTGCCTATACGCTCTTTCATGAAAACTCGCTTTTTTGAGTTCTTCAGCTCAGAACGAGAGTCTAAGCGTGTTTCTGGCTAGGGAATTGCTTCATATCACTGTACAATGCCTATGTGTTATGAATTGGTCCAATGTGCTTCCATGGCCATTGGAAAGTGAAGAAGAGCTTCGGAAGTGAAAATAGGCACTTTTATGAAAACTTTCTTTTTTTTAGTTTTTCTTCTTAAAAATTTTCAATCTATGTGTAACTCAGTGGGGAATTGACAAACGTGGGTGAAATGTCACTATATGACTGAGGTGGAGTGAATTTGCTCCTATCTCTGTAAGGAAGCGAGCTAGAGCGCTGAAACTGTGGCTATACGCTCTTTAATGAAAACACGCTTCTTTGAGGTTTTCAGCTCAGAACATGAATCTGAGCGCGTTTCTGGCTAGGAAATTGCTTCATATCACTGTACAATTCCTATGTGTTATCTTTTGGTCCAATGTGCTTGTATGGCCATTGGGAAGTGAATTTGAGCTTCAGAATTGAAAATAGGCAGTTTTATAAAAACTTTCCTTTTTTTAGTTCTGCTTCTGAAAAATGTTTATTTTATGTGTAACTCAATGGGGAATTGACAAACGTGGGTGAAATGTCACTATATGACTGAATTGGAGTGAATTTGTTGCTATCTCTGTGAGGAAGCGAGCTAGAGCGCTGAAACTGTGGCTATACGCTCTTTCATGAAAACACGCTGCTCTGAGGTTTTCAGCTCAGAACGTGAATCTCAGCGCGTTTCTGGCTTGGGAATTGCTTCATATCACTGTACAATGCCTATGTGTTATGAATTGGTCCAATGTGCTTGTATGGCCATTGGAAAGTGAATAAGAGCTTCGGAAGTGAAAATAGGCACTTTTAAAAAAACTTTATTTTTTTTTGTTTTGCTTCTTAAAAATTTTCAGTCTATGTGTAACTCAGTGGGGAATTGACAAACGTGGGTGAAATGTCACTATATGACTGAAGTGGAGTGAATTTGCTCCTATCTCTGTAAGGAAGCGAGCTAGAGCGCTGAAACTGTGGCTATACGCTCTTTCATGAAAACACGCTTCTTTGAGGTTTTCAGCTCAGAACGTGAATCTGAGCGCGTTTCTGGCTAGGAAATTGCTTCATATCACTGTGCAATTCCTATGTGTTATATTTTGGTCCAATGCGCTTGTATGGCCATTGGGAAGTGAATTTGAGCTTCAGAATTGAAAATAGGCACTTTTATAAAAACTTTCCTTTTTTTAAATCTGCTTCTGAAAAATGTTTATTTTATGTGTAACTCAATGGGGAATTGACAAACGTGGGTGAAATGTCACTATATGACTGAATTGGAGTGAATTTGTTGCTATCTCTGTGAGGAAGCGAGCTAGAGCGCTGAAACTGTGGCTATACGCTCTTTCATGAAAACACGCTGCTCTGAGGTTTTCAGCTCAGAACGTGAATCTGAGCGCGTTACTGGCTTGGGAATTGCTTCAAATCACTGTACAATGCCTATGTGTTATGAATTGGTCCAATGTGCTTGTATGGCCATTGGAAAGTGAATAAGCGCTTCGGAAGTGAAAATAGGCACTTTTATAAAAACTTTCTTTTTTTTAATTCTGCTTCTCAAAAATGTTCATTCTCTCTGTAACTCAGCGGAAAATTGACAAACATAAGTGAAAAGTCACTAGTTGACTGAATTGGAGTGAATTTGTTACTATCTCTGTGAGGAAGCAAGCTAGAGCGCTGAAACTGTGCCTATACGCTCTTTCATGAAAACTCGCTTTTTTGAGTTCTTCAGCTCAGAACGAGAGTCTAAGCGTGTTTCTGGCTAGGGAATTGCTTCATATCACTGTACAATGCCTTTGTGTTATGAATTGGTCCAATGTGCTTCCATGGCCATTGGAAAGTGAAGAAGAGCTTCGGAAGTGAAAATAGGCACTTTTATGAAAACTTTCTTTTTTTAGTTTTTCTTCTTAAAAATTTTCAATCTATGTGTAACTCAGTGGGGAATTGACAAACGTGGGTGAAATGTCACTATATGACTGAGGTGGAGTGAATTTGCTCCTATCTCTGTAAGGAAGCGAGCTAGAGCGCTGAAACTGTGGCTATACGCTCTTTCATGAAAACACGCTTCTTTGAGGTTTTCAGCTCAGAACGTGAATCTGAGCGCGTTTCTGGCTAGGAAATTGCTTCATATCACTGTGCAATTCCTATGTGTTATATTTTGGTCCAATGTGCTTGTATGGCCATTGGGAAGTGAATTTGAGCTTCAGAATTGAAAATAGGCACTTTTATAAAAACTTTCCTTTTTTTAGTTCTGCTTCTGAAAAATGTTTATTTTATGTGTAACTCAAAGGGGAATTGACATACGTGGGTGAAATGTCACTATATGACTGAATTGGAGTGAATTTGTTGCTATCTCTGTGAGGAAGCGAGCTAGAGCGCTGAAACTGTGCCTGTACTCTCTTTCATGAAAACTCGCTTCTTTGAGGTTTTCAGCTCAGAACGTGAATCTCAGCGCGTTTCTGGCTTGGGAATTGCTTCATATCACTGTACAATGCCTATGTGTTATGAATTGGTCCAATGTGCTTGTATGGCCATTGGAAAGTGAATAAGAGCTTCGGAAGTGAAAATAGGCACTTTTAAAAAAACTTTATTTTTTTTTGTTTTGCTTCTTAAAAATTTTCAATCTATGTGTAACTCAGTGGGGAATTGACAAACGTGGGTGAAATGTCACTATATGACTGAATTGGAGTGAATTTGTTGCTATCTCTGTGAGGAAGCGAGCTAGAGCGCTGAAACTGTGGATATACGCTCTTTCATGAAAACACGCTGCTCTGAGGTTTTCAGCTCAGAACGTGAATCTGAGCGCGTTTCTGGCTAGGAAATTGCTTCATATCACTGTACAATTCCTATGTGTTATCTTTTGGTCCAATGTGCTTGTATGGCCATTGGAAAGTGAATAAGCGCTTCGGAAGTGAAAATAGGCACTTTTATAAAAACTTTCTTTTTTTTAATTCTGCTTCTCAAAAATTTTCATTCTCTCTGTAACTCAGCGGAAAATTGACAAACATAAGTGAAAAGTCACTATTTGACTGAATTGGAGTGAATTTGTCACTATCTCTGTGAGGAAGCAAGCTAGAGCGCTGAAACTGTGCCTATACGCTCTTTCATGAAAATTCGCTTTTTTGAGTTCTTCAGCTCAGAACGAGAGTCTAAGCGTGTTTCTGGCTAGGGAATTGCTTCATATCACTGTACAATGCCTATGTGTTATGAATTGGTCCAATGTGCTTCCATGGCCATTGGAAAGTGAAGAAGAGCTTCGGAAGTGAAAATAGGCACTTTTATGAAAACTTTCTTTTTTTTAGTTTTTCTTCTTAAAAATTTTCAATCTATGTGTAACTCAGTGGGGAATTGACAAACGTGGGTGAAATGTCACTATATGACTGAGGTGGAGTGAATTTGCTCCTATCTCTGTAAGGAAGCGAGCTAGAGTGCTGAAACTGTGGCTATACGCTCTTTCATGAAAACACGCTGCTCTGAGGTTCTCAGCTCAGAACGTGAATCTGAGCGCGTTTCTGGCTAGGAAATTGCTTCATATCACTGTACAATTCCTATGTGTTATCTTTTGGTCCAATGTGCTTGTATGGCCATTGGGAAGTGAATTTGAGCTTCAGAATTGAAAATAAGCACTTTTATAAAAACTTTCCTTTTTTTAGTTCTGCTTCTGAAAAATGTTTATTTTATGTGAAACTCAATGGGGAATTGACAAACATGGGTGAAATGTCACTATATGACTGAATTGGAGTGAATTTGTTGCTATCTCTGTGAGGAAGCGAGCTAGAGCGCTGAAACTGTGGCTATACGCTTTTTCATGAAAACACGCTTCTTTGAGGTTTTCAGCTCAGAACGTGAATCTCAGCGCGTTTCTGGCTTGGGAATTGCTTCATATCACTGTACAATGCCTATGTGTTATGAATTGGTCCAATGTGCTTGTATGGCCATTGGAAAGTGAATAAGAGCTTCGGAAGTGAAAATAGGCACTTTTATAAAAACTTTATTTTTTTTTGTTTTGCTTCTTAAAAATTTTCAATCTATGTGTAACTCAGTGGGGAATTGACAAACGTGGGTGAAATGTCACTATATGACTGAAGTGGAGTGAATTTGCTCCTATCTCTGTAAGGAAGCGAGCTAGAGCGCTGAAACTGTGGCTATACGCTCTTTCATGAAAACACGCTTCTTTGAGGTTTTCAGCTCAGAACGTGAATCTGAGCGCGTTTCTGGCTAGGAAATTGCTTCATATCACTGTGCAATTCCTATGTGTTATATTTTGGTCCAATGCGCTTGTATGGCCATTGGGAAGTGAATTTGAGCTTCAGAATTGAAAATAGGCACTTTTATAAAAACTTTCCTTTTTTTAGTTCTGCTTCTGAAAAATGTTTATTTTATGTGTAACTCAATGGGGAATTGACAAACGTGGGTGAAATGTCACTATATGACTGAATTGGGGTGAATTTGTTGCTATCTCTGTGAGGAAGCGAGCTAGAGCGCTGAAACTGTGGCTATACGCTCTTTCATGAAAACACGCTGCTCTGAGGTTTTCAGCTCAGAACGTGAATCTGAGCGCGTTTCTGGCTTGGGAATTGCTTCAAATCACTGTACAATGCCTTTGTGTTATGAATTGGTCCAATGTGCTTGTATGGCCATTGGAAAGTGAATAAGCGCTTCGGAAGTGAAAATAGGCACTTTTATAAAAACTTTATTTTTTTTGTTTTGCTTCTTAAAAATTTTCAATCTATGTGTAACTCAGTGGGGAATTGACAAACGTGGGTGAAATGTCACTGTATGACTGAAGTGGAGTATATTTGCTCCTATCTCTGTAAGGAAGCGAGCTAGAGCGCTGAAACTGTGGCTATACGCTCTTTCATGAAAACACGCTGCTCTGAGGTTTTCAGCTCAGAACGTGAATCTGAGCGCGTTACTGGCTTGGGAATTGCTTCAAATCACTGTACAATGCCTATGTGTTATGAATTGGTCCAATGTGCTTGTATGGCCATTGGAAAGTGAATAAGCGCTTCGGAAGTGAAAATAGGCACTTTTATAAAAACTTTCTTTTTTTTAATTCTGCTTCTCAAAAATGTTCATTCTCTCTGTAACTCAGCGGAAAATTGACAAACATAAGTGAAAAGTCACTAGTTGACTGAATTGGAGTGAATTTGTTACTATCTCTGTGAGGAAGCAAGCTAGAGCGCTGAAACTGTGCCTATACGCTCTTTCATGAAAACTCGCTTTTTTGAGTTCTTCAGCTCAGAACGAGAGTCTAAGCGTGTTTCTGGCTAGGGAATTGATTCATATCACTGTACAATGCCTTTGTGTTATGAATTGGTCCAATGTGCTTCCATGGCCATTGGAAAGTGAAGAAGAGCTTCGGAAGTGAAAATAGGCACTTTTATGAAAACTTTCTTTTTTTAGTTTTTCTTCTTAAAAATTTTCAATCTATGTGTAACTCAGTGGGGAATTGACAAACGTGGGTGAAATGTCACTATATGACTGAGGTGGAGTGAATTTGCTCCTATCTCTGTAAGGAAGCGAGCTAGAGCGCTGAAACTGTGGCTATACGCTCTTTAATGAAAACACGCTTCTTTGAGGTTTTCAGCTCAGAACGTGAATCTCAGCGCGTTTCTGGCTAGGAAATTGCTTCATATCACTGTACAATTCCTATGTGTTATCTTTTGGTCCAATGTGCTTGTATGGCCATTGGGAAGTGAATTTGAGCTTCAGAATTGAAAATAAGCACTTTTATAAAAACTTTCCTTTTTTTAGTTCTGCTTCTGAAAAATGTTTATTTTATGTGAAACTCAATGGGGAATTGACAAACGTGGGTGAAATGTCACTATCTGACTGAATTGGAGTGAATATGTTGCCATCACTGTGAGGAAGCGAGATAGAGCGCTGAAACTGTGGCTATACGCTCTTTCATGAAAACACGCTTCTTTGAGGTTTTCAGCTCAGAACGTGAATCTCAGCGCGTTTCTGGCTTGGGAATTGCTTCATATCACTGTACAATGCCTATGTGTTATGAATTGGTCCAATGTGCTTGTATGGCCATTGGAAAGTGAATAAGAGCTTCGGAAGTGAAAATAGGCACTTTTAAAAAAACTTTATTTTTTTTTGTTTTGCTTCTTAAAAATTTTCAATCTATGTGTAACTCAGTGGGGAATTGACAAACGTGGGTGAAATGTCACTATATGACTGAATTAAAGTGAATTTGTTGCTATCTCTGTGAGGAAGCGAGCTAGAGCGCTGAAACTGTGGCTTTACGCTCTTTCATGAAAACACGCTGCTCTGAGGTTTTCAGCTCAGAACGTGAATCTCAGCGCGTTTCTGGCTTGGGAATTGCTTCAAATCACTGTACAATGCCTATGTGTTATGAATTGGTCCAATGTGCTTGTATGGCCATTGGAAAGTGAATAAGCGCTTCGGAAGTGAAAATAGGCACTTTTATAAAAACTTTCTTTTTTTTAATTCTGCTTCTCAAAAATTTTCATTCTCTCTGTAACTCAGCGGAAAATTGACAAACATAAGTGAAAAGTCACTATTTGACTGAATTGGAGTGAATTTGTTACTATCTCTGTGAGGAAGCAAGCTAGAGCGCTGAAACTGTGCCTATACGCTCTTTCATGAAAACTCGCTTTTTTGAGTTCTTCAGCTCAGAACGAGAGTCTAAGCGTGTTTCTGGCTAGGGAATTGCTTCATATCACTGTACAATGCCTATGTGTTATGAATTGGTCCAATGTGCTTCCATGGCCATTGGAAAGTGAAGAAGAGCTTCGGAAGTGAAAATAGGCACTTTTATGAAAACTTTCTTTTTTTTAGTTTTTCTTCTTAAAAATTTTCAATCTATGTGTAACTCAGTGGGGAATTGACAAACGTGGGTGAAATGTCACTATATGACTGAGGTGGAGTGAATTTGCTCCTATCTCTGTAAGGAAGCGAGCTAGAGCGCTGAAACTGTGGCTATACGCTCTTTAATGAAAACACGCTTCTTTGAGGTTTTCAGCTCAGAACATGAATCTGAGCGCGTTTCTGGCTAGGAAATTGCTTCATATCACTGTACAATTCCTATGTGTTATCTTTTGGTCCAATGTGCTTGTATGGCCATTGGGAAGTGAATTTGAGCTTCAGAATTGAAAATAGGCAGTTTTATAAAAACTTTCCTTTTTTTAGTTCTGCTTCTGAAAAATGTTTATTTTATGTGTAACTCAATGGGGAATTGACAAACGTGGGTGAAATGACTCTATGTGACTGAATTGGAGTGAATTTGTTGCTATCTCTGTGAGGAAGCGAGCTAGAGCGCTGAAACTGTGGCTATACGCTCTTTCATGAAAACACCCTGCTCTGAGGTTTTCAGCTCAGAACGTGAATCTGAGCGCGTTTCTGGCTTGGAAATTGCTTCATATCACTGTACAATTCCTATGTGTTATCTTTTGGTCCAATGTGCTTGTATGGCCATTGGGAAGTGAATTTGAGCTTCAGAATTGAAAATAAGCACTTTTATAAAAACTTTCCTTTTTTGAGTTCTGCTTCTGAAAAATGTTTATTTTATGTGAAACTCAATGGGGAATTGACAAACGTGGGTGAAATGTCACTATATGACTGAATTGGAGTGAATTTGTTGCTATCTCTGTGAGGAAGCGAGATAGAGCGCTGAAACTGTGGCTATACGCTCTTTCATGAAAACACGCTTCTCTGAGGTTTTCAGCTCAGAACGTGAATCTCAGCGCGTTTCTGGCTTGGGAATTGCTTCATATCACTGTACAATGCCTATGTGTTATGAATTGGTCCAATGTGCTTGTATGGCCATTGGAAAGTGAATAAGCGCTTCGGAAGTGAAAATAGGCACTTTTATAAAAACTTTCTTTTTTTTAATTCTGCTTCTCAAAAATGTTCATTCTCTCTGTAACTCAGCGGAAAATTGACAAACATAAGTGAAAAGTCACTAGTTGACTGAATTGGAGTGAATTTGTTACTATCTCTGTGAGGAAGCAAGCTAGAGCGCTGAAACTGTGCCTATACGCTCTTTCATGAAAACTCGCTTTTTTGAGTTCTTCAGCTCAGAACGAGAGTCTAAGCGTGTTTCTGGCTAGGGAATTGCTTCATATCACTGTACAATGCCTATGTGTTATGAATTGGTCCAATGTGCTTCCATGGCCATTGGAAAGTGAAGAAGAGCTTCGGAAGTGAAAATAGGCACTTTTATGAAAACTTTCTTTTTTTTAGTTTTTCTTCTTAAAAATTTTCAATCTATGTGTAACTCAGTGGGGAATTGACAAACGTGGGTGAAATGTCACTATATGACTGAGGTGGAGTGAATTTGCTCCTATCTCTGTAAGGAAGCGAGCTAGAGTGCTGAAACTGTGGCTATACGCTCTTTCATGAAAACACGCTGCTCTGAGGTTTTCAGCTCAGAACGTGAATCTGAGCGCGTTTCTGGCTAGGAAATTGCTTCATATCACTGTACAATTCCTATGTGTTATCTTTTGGTCCAATGTGCTTGTATGGCCATTGGGAAGTGAATTTGAGCTTCAGAATTGAAAATAAGCACTTTTATAAAAACTTTCCTTTTTTTAGTTCTGCTTCTGAAAAATGTTTATTTTATGTGAAACTCAATGGGGAATTGACAAACGTGGGTGAAATGTCACTATATGACTGAATTGGAGTGAATTTGTTGCTATCTCTGTGAGGAAGCGAGCTAGAGCGCTGAAACTGTGGCTATACGCTCTTTCATGAAAACACGCTTCTTTGAGGTTTTCAGCTCAGAACGTGAATCTCAGCGCGTTTCTGGCTTGGGAATTGCTTCATATCACTGTACAATGCCTATGTGTTATGAATTGGTCCAATGTGCTTGTATGGCCATTGGAAAGTGAATAAGAGCTTCGGAAGTGAAAATAGGCACTTTTATAAAAACTTTATTTTTTTTTGTTTTGCTTCTTAAAAATTTTCAATCTATGTGTAACTCAGTGGGGAATTGACAAACGTGGGTGAAATGTCACTATATGACTGAAGTGGAGTGAATTTGCTCCTATCTCTGTAAGGAAGCGAGCTAGAGCGCTGAAACTGTGGCTATACGCTCTTTAATGAAAACACGCTTCTTTGAGGTTTTCAGCTCAGAACGTGAATCTGAGCGCGTTTCTGGCTAGGAAATTGCTTCATATCACTGTACAATTCCTATGTGTTATCTTTTGGTCCAATGTGCTTGTATGGCCATTGGGAAGTGAATTTGAGCTTCAGAATTGAAAATAAGCACTTTTATAAAAACTTTCCTTTTTTTAGTTCTGCTTCTGAAAAATGTTTATTTTATGTGAAACTCAATGGGGAATTGACAAACGTGGGTGAAATGTCACTATCTGACTGAATTGGAGTGAATATGTTGCTATCACTGTGAGGAAGCGAGATAGAGCGCTGAAACTGTGGCTATACGCTCTTTCATGAAAACACGCTTCTTTGAGGTTTTCAGCTCAGAACGTGAATCTCAGCGCGTTTCTGGCTTGGGAATTGCTTCATATCACTGTACAATGCCTATGTGTTATGAATTGGTCCAATGTGCTTGTATGGCCATTGGAAAGTGAATAAGAGCTTCGGAAGTGAAAATAGGCACTTTTAAAAAAACTTTATTTTTTTTTGTTTTGCTTCTTAAAAATTTTCAATCTATGTGTAACTCAGTGGGGAATTGACAAACGTGGGTGAAATGTCACTATATGACTGAATTAAAGTGAATTTGTTGCTATCTCTGTGAGGAAGCGAGCTAGAGCGCTGAAACTGTGGCTTTACGCTCTTTCATGAAAACACGCTGCTCTGAGGTTTTCAGCTCAGAACGTGAATCTCAGCGCGTTTCTGGCTTGGGAATTGCTTCAAATCACTGTACAATGCCTATATGTTATGAATTGGTCCAATGTGCTTGTATGGCCATTGGAAAGTGAATAAGCGCTTCGGAAGTGAAAATAGGCACTTTTATAAAAACTTTCTTTTTTTTAATTCTGCTTCTCAAAAATTTTCATTCTCTCTGTAACTCAGCGGAAAATTGACAAACATAAGTGAAAAGTCACTATTTGACTGAATTGGAGTGAATTTGTTACTATCTCTGTGAGGAAGCAAGCTAGAGCGCTGAAACTGTGCCTATACGCTCTTTCATGAAAACTCGCTTTTTTGAGTTCTTCAGCTCAGAACGAGAGTCTAAGCGTGTTTCTGGCTAGGGAATTGCTTCATATCACTGTACAATGCCTATGTGTTATGAATTGGTCCAATGTGCTTCCATGGCCATTGGAAAGTGAAGAAGAGCTTCGGAAGTGAAAATAGGCACTTTTATGAAAACTTTCTTTTTTTTAGTTTTTCTTCTTAAAAATTTTCAATCTATGTGTAACTCAGTGGGGAATTGACAAACGTGGGTGAAATGTCACTATATGACTGAGGTGGAGTGAATTTGCTCCTATCTCTGTAAGGAAGCGAGCTAGAGCGCTGAAACTGTGGCTATACGCTCTTTAATGAAAACACGCTTCTTTGAGGTTTTCAGCTCAGAACATGAATCTGAGCGCGTTTCTGGCTAGGAAATTGCTTCATATCACTGTACAATTCCTATGTGTTATCTTTTGGTCCAATGTGCTTGTATGGCCATTGGGAAGTGAATTTGAGCTTCAGAATTGAAAATAGGCAGTTTTATAAAAACTTTCCTTTTTTTAGTTCTGCTTCTGAAAAATGTTTATTTTATGTGTAACTCAATGGGGAATTGACAAACGTGGGTGAAATGACTCTATGTGACTGAATTGGAGTGAATTTGTTGCTATCTCTGTGAGGAAGCGAGCTAGAGCGCTGAAACTGTGGCTATACGCTCTTTCATGAAAACACCCTGCTCTGAGGTTTTCAGCTCAGAACGTGAATCTGAGCGCGTTTCTGGCTTGGAAATTGCTTCATATCACTGTACAATTCCTATGTGTTATCTTTTGGTCCAATGTGCTTGTATGGCCATTGGGAAGTGAATTTGAGCTTCAGAATTGAAAATAAGCACTTTTATAAAAACTTTCCTTTTTTGAGTTCTGCTTCTGAAAAATGTTTATTTTATGTGAAACTCAATGGGGAATTGACAAACGTGGGTGAAATGTCACTATATGACTGAATTGGAGTGAATTTGTTGCTATCTCTGTGAGGAAGCGAGCTAGAGCGCTGAAACTGTGGCTATACGCTCTTTCATGAAAACACGCTTCTCTGAGGTTTTCAGCTCAGAACGTGAATCTCAGCGCGTTTCTGGCTTGGGAATTGCTTCATATCACTGTACAATGCCTATGTGTTATGAATTGGTCCAATGTGCTTGTATGGCCATTGGAAAGTGAATAAGCGCTTCGGAAGTGAAAATAGGCACTTTTATAAAAACTTTCTTTTTTTTAATTCTGCTTCTCAAAAATGTTCATTCTCTCTGTAACTCAGCGGAAAATTGACAAACATAAGTGAAAAGTCACTAGTTGACTGAATTGGAGTGAATTTGTTACTATCTCTGTGAGGAAGCAAGCTAGAGCGCTGAAACTGTGCCTATACGCTCTTTCATGAAAACTCGCTTTTTTGAGTTCTTCAGCTCAGAACGAGAGTCTAAGCGTGTTTCTGGCTAGGGAATTGCTTCATATCACTGTACAATGCCTATGTGTTATGAATTGGTCCAATGTGCTTCCATGGCCATTGGAAAGTGAAGAAGAGCTTCGGAAGTGAAAATAGGCACTTTTATGAAAACTTTCTTTTTTTTAGTTTTTCTTCTTAAAAATTTTCAATCTATGTGTAACTCAGTGGGGAATTGACAAACGTGGGTGAAATGTCACTATATGACTGAGGTGGAGTGAATTTGCTCCTATCTCTGTAAGGAAGCGAGCTAGAGTGCTGAAACTGTGGCTATACGCTCTTTCATGAAAACACGCTGCTCTGAGGTTTTCAGCTCAGAACGTGAATCTGAGCGCGTTTCTGGCTAGGAAATTGCTTCATATCACTGTACAATTCCTATGTGTTATCTTTTGGTCCAATGTGCTTGTATGGCCATTGGGAAGTGAATTTGAGCTTCAGAATTGAAAATAAGCACTTTTATAAAAACTTTCCTTTTTTTAGTTCTGCTTCTGAAAAATGTTTATTTTATGTGAAACTCAATGGGGAATTGACAAACGTGGGTGAAATGTCACTATATGACTGAATTGGAGTGAATTTGTTGCTATCTCTGTGAGGAAGCGAGCTAGAGCGCTGAAACTGTGGCTATACGCTTTTTCATGAAAACACGCTTCTTTGAGGTTTTCAGCTCAGAACGTGAATCTCAGCGCGTTTCTGGCTTGGGAATTGCTTCATATCACTGTACAATGCCTATGTGTTATGAATTGGTCCAATGTGCTTGTATGGCCATTAGAAAGTGAATAAGAGCTTCGGAAGTGAAAATAGGCACTTTTAAAAAAACTTTATTTTTTTTTGTTTTGCTTCTTAAAAATTTTCAATCTATGTGTAACTCAGTGGGGAATTGACAAACGTGGGTGAAATGTCACTATATGACTGAAGTGGAGTGAATTTGCTCCTATCTCTGTAAGGAAGCGAGCTAGAGCGCTGAAACTGTGGCTATACGCTCTTTCATGAAAACACGCTTCTTTGAGGTTTTCAGCTCAGAACGTGAATCTGAGCGCGTTTCTGGCTAGGAAATTGCTTCATATCACTGTGCAATTCCTATGTGTTATATTTTGGTCCAATGCGCTTGTATGGCCATTGGGAAGTGAATTTGAGCTTCAGAATTGAAAATAGGCACTTTTATAAAAACTTTCCTTTTTTTAGTTCTGCTTCTGAAAAATGTTTATTTTATGTGTAACTCAATGGGGAATTGACAAACGTGGGTGAAATGTCACTATATGACTGAATTGGGGTGAATTTGTTGCTATCTCTGTGAGGAAGCGAGCTAGAGCGCTGAAACTGTGGCTATACGCTCTTTCATGAAAACACGCTGCTCTGAGGTTTTCAGCTCAGAACGTGAATCTGAGCGCGTTTCTGGCTTGGGAATTGCTTCAAATCACTGTACAATGCCTTTGTGTTATGAATTGGTCCAATGTGCTTGTATGGCCATTGGAAAGTGAATAAGCGCTTCGGAAGTGAAAATAGGCACTTTTATAAAAACTTTATTTTTTTTGTTTTGCTTCTTAAAAATTTTCAATCTATGTGTAACTCAGTGGGGAATTGACAAACGTGGGTGAAATGTCACTGTATGACTGAAGTGGAGTATATTTGCTCCTATCTCTGTAAGGAAGCGAGCTAGAGCGCTGAAACTGTGGCTATACGCTCTTTCATGAAAACACGCTGCTCTGAGGTTTTCAGCTCAGAACGTGAATCTGAGCGCGTTACTGGCTTGGGAATTGCTTCAAATCACTGTACAATGCCTATGTGTTATGAATTGGTCCAATGTGCTTGTATGGCCATTGGAAAGTGAATAAGCGCTTCGGAAGTGAAAATAGGCACTTTTATAAAAACTTTCTTTTTTTTAATTCTGCTTCTCAAAAATGTTCATTCTCTCTGTAACTCAGCGGAAAATTGACAAACATAAGTGAAAAGTCACTAGTTGACTGAATTGGAGTGAATTTGTTACTATCTCTGTGAGGAAGCAAGCTAGAGCGCTGAAACTGTGCCTATACGCTCTTTCATGAAAACTCGCTTTTTTGAGTTCTTCAGCTCAGAACGAGAAACTAAGCGTGTTTCTGGCTAGGGAATTGATTCATATCACTGTACAATGCCTTTGTGTTATGAATTGGTCCAATGTGCTTCCATGGCCATTGGAAAGTGAAGAAGAGCTTCGGAAGTGAAAATAGGCACTTTTATGAAAACTTTCTTTTTTTAGTTTTTCTTCTTAAAAATTTTCAATCTATGTGTAACTCAGTGGGGAATTGACAAACGTGGGTGAAATGTCACTATATGACTGAGGTGGAGTGAATTTGCTCCTATCTCTGTAAGGAAGCGAGCTAGAGCGCTGAAACTGTGGCTATACGCTCTTTAATGAAAACACGCTTCTTTGAGGTTTTCAGCTCAGAACGTGAATCTGAGCGCGTTTCTGGCTTGGGAATTGCTTCATATCACTGTACAATGCCTATGTGTTATGAATTGGTCCAATGTGCTTGTATGGCCATTGGAAAGTGAATAAGAGCTTCAGAATTGAAAATAAGCACTTTTATAAAAACTTTCCTTTTTTGAGTTCTGCTTCTGAAAAATGTTTATTTTATGTGAAACTCAATGGGGAATTGACAAACGTGGGTGAAATGTCACTATATGACTGAATTGGAGTGAATTTGTTGCTATCTCTGTGAGGAAGCGAGCTAGAGCGCTGAAACTGTGGCTATACGCTCTTTCATGAAAACACGCTTCTCTGAGGTTTTCAGCTCAGAACGTGAATCTCAGCGCGTTTCTGGCTTGGGAATTGCTTCATATCACTGTACAATGCCTATGTGTTATGAATTGGTCCAATGTGCTTGTATGGCCATTGGAAAGTGAATAAGCGCTTCGGAAGTGAAAATAGGCACTTTTATAAAAACTTTCTTTTTTTTAATTCTGCTTCTCAAAAATGTTCATTCTCTCTGTAACTCAGCGGAAAATTGACAAACATAAGTGAAAAGTCACTAGTTGACTGAATTGGAGTGAATTTGTTACTATCTCTGTGAGGAAGCAAGCTAGAGCGCTGAAACTGTGCCTATACGCTCTTTCATGAAAACTCGCTTTTTTGAGTTCTTCAGCTCAGAACGAGAGTCTAAGCGTGTTTCTGGCTAGGGAATTGCTTCATATCACTGTACAATGCCTTTGTGTTATGAATTGGTCCAATGTGCTTCCATGGCCATTGGAAAGTGAAGAAGAGCTTCGGAAGTGAAAATAGGCACTTTTATGAAAACTTTCTTTTTTTAGTTTTTCTTCTTAAAAATTTTCAATCTATGTGTAACTCAGTGGGGAATTGACAAACGTGGGTGAAATGTCACTATATGACTGAGGTGGAGTGAATTTGCTCCTATCTCTGTCAGGAAGCGAGCTAGAGCGCTGAAACTGTGGCTATACGCTCTTTAATGAAAACACGCTTCTTTGAGGTTTTCAGCTCAGAACGTGAATCTGAGCGCGTTTCTGGCTAGGAAATTGCTTCATATCACTGTACAATTCCTATGTGTTATCTTTTGGTCCAATGTGCTTGTATGGCCATTGGGAAGTGAATTTGAGCTTCAGAATTGAAAATAAGCACTTTTATAGAAACTTTCCTTTATTTAGTTCTGCTTCTGAAAAATGTTTATTTTATGTGAAACTCAATGGGGAATTGACAAACGTGGGTGAAATGTCACTATATGACTGAATTGGAGTGAATATGTTGCTATCTCTGTGAGGAAGCGAGATAGAGCGCTGAAACTGTGGTTATACGCTCTTTCATGAAAACACGCTTCTTTGAGGTTTTCAGCTCAGAACGTGAATCTCAGCGCGTTTCAGGCTTGGGAATTGCTTCATATCACTGTACAATGCCTATGTGTTATGAATTGGTCCAATGTGCTTGTATGGCCATTGGAAAGTGAATAAGAGCTTCGGAAGTGAAAATAGGCACTTTTAAAAAAACTTTTTTTTTTTTTGTTTTGCTTCTTAAAAATTTTCAATCTATGTGTAACTCAGTGGGGAATTGACAAACGTGGGTGAAATGTCACTATATGACTGAATTGGAGTGAATTTGTTGCTATCTCTGTGAGGAAGCGAGCTAGAGCGCTGAAACTGTGGCTTTACGCTCTTTCATGAAAACACGCTGCTCTGAGGTTTTCAGCTCAGAACGTGAATCTGAGCGCGTTTCTGGCTAGGAAATTGCTTCATATCACTGTGCAATTCCTATGTGTTATATTTTGGTCCAATGCGCTTGTATGGCCATTGGGAAGTGAATTTGAGCTTCAGAATTGAAAATAGGCACTTTTATAAAAACTTTCCTTTTTTTAGTTCTGCTTCTGAAAAATGTTTATTTTATGTGTAACTCAATGGGGAATTGACAAACGTGGGTGAAATGTCACTATATGACTGAACTGGAGTGAATTTGTTGCTATCTCTGTGAGGAAGCGAGCTAGAGCGCTGAAACTGTGGCCATACGCTCTTTCATGAAAACACGCTGCTCTGAGGTTTTCAGCTCAGAACATGAATCTGAGCGCGTTACTGGCTTGGGAATTGCTTCAAATCACTGTACAATGCCTATGTGTTATGAATTGGTCCAATGTGCTTGTATGGCCATTGGAAAGTGAATAAGCGCTTCGGAAGTGAAAATAGGCACTTTTATAAAAACTTTCTTTTTTTTAATTCTGCTTCTCAAAAATTTTCATTCTCTCTGTATCTCAGCGGAAAATTGACAAACATAAGTGAAAAGTCACTATTTGACTGAATTGGAGTGAATTTGTTACTATCTCTGTGAGGAAGCAAGCTAGAGCGCTGAAACTGTGCCTATACGCTCTTTCATGAAAACTCGCTTTTTTGAGTTCTTCAGCTCAGAACGAGAGTCTGAGCGTGTTTCTGGCTAGGGAATTGCTTCATATCACTGTACAATGCCTATGTGTTATGAATTGGTCCAATGTGCTTCCATGGCCATTGGAAAGTGAAGAAGAGCTTCGGAAGTGAAAATAGGCACTTTTATGAAAACTTTCTTTTTTTTAGTTTTTCTTCTTAAAAATTTTCAATCTATGTGTAACTCAGTGGGGAATTGACAAACGTGGGTGAAATGTCACTATATGACTGAAGTGGAGTGAATTTGCTCCTATCTCTGTAAGGAAGCGAGCTAGAGCGCTGAAACTGTGGCTATACGCTCTTTCATGAAAACACGCTTCTTTGAGGTTTTCAGCTCAGAACGTGAATCTGAGCGCGTTTCTGGCTAGGAAATTGCTTCATATCACTGTACAATTCCTATGTGTTATCTTTTGATCCAATGTGCTTGTATGGCCATTGGGAAGTGAATTTGAGCTTCAGAATTGAAAATAGGCACTTTTATAAAAACTTTCCTTTTTTTAGTTCTGCTTCTGAAAAATGTTTATTTTATGTGTAACTCAATGGGGAATTGACAAACGTGGGTGAAATGTCACTATATGACTGAATTGGAGTGAATTTGTTGCTATCTCTGTGAGGAAGCGAGCTAGAGCGCTGAAACTGTGGCTATACGCTCTTTCATGAAAACACGCTGCTCTGAGGTTTTCAGCTCAGAACGTGAATCTGAGCGCGTTTCTGGCTTGGGAATTGCTTCATATCACTGTACAATGCCTATGTGTTATGAATTGGTCCAATGTGCTTGTATGGCCATTGGAAAGTGAATAAGAGCTTCGGAAGTGAAAATAGGCACTTTTAAAAAAACTTTATTTTTTTTGTTTTGCTTCTTAAAAATTTTCAATCTATGTGTAACTCAGTGGGGAATTGACAAACGTGGGTGAAATGTCACTGTATGACTGAAGTGGAGTATATTTGCTCCTATCTCTGTAAGGAAGCGAGCTAGAGCGCTGAAACTGTGGCTATACGCTCTTTCATGAAAACACGCTGCTCTGAGGTTTTCAGCTCAGAACGTGAATCTGAGCGCGTTACTGGCTTGGGAATTGCTTCAAATCACTGTACAATGCCTATGTGTTATGAATTGGTCCAATGTGCTTGTATGGCCATTGGAAAGTGAATAAGCGCTTCGGAAGTGAAAATAGGCACTTTTATAAAAACTTTCTTTTTTTTAATTCTGCTTCTCAAAAATGTTCATTCTCTCTGTAACTCAGCGGAAAATTGACAAACATAAGTGAAAAGTCACTAGTTGACTGAATTGGAGTGAATTTGTTACTATCTCTGTGAGGAAGCAAGCTAGAGCGCTGAAACTGTGCCTATACGCTCTTTCATGAAAACTCGCTTTTTTGAGTTCTTCAGCTCAGAACGAGAGTCTAAGCGTGTTTCTGGCTAGGGAATTGCTTCATATCACTGTACAATGCCTTTGTGTTATGAATTGGTCCAATGTGCTTCCATGGCCATTGGAAAGTGAAGAAGAGCTTCGGAAGTGAAAATAGGCACTTTTATGAAAACTTTCTTTTTTTAGTTTTTCTTCTTAAAAATTTTCAATCTATGTGTAACTCAGTGGGGAATTGACAAACGTCGGTGAAATGTCACTATATGACTGAGGTGGAGTGAATTTGCTCCTATCTCTGTAAGGAAGCGAGCTAGAGCGCTGAAACTGTGGCTATACGCTCTTTAATGAAAACACGCTTCTTTGAGGTTTTCAGCTCAGAACGTGAATCTGAGCGCGTTTCTGGCTAGGAAATTGCTTCATATCACTGTACAATTCCTATGTGTTATCTTTTGGTCCAATGTGCTTGTATGGCCATTGGGAAGTGAATTTGAGCTTCAGAATTGAAAATAAGCACTTTTATAAAAACTTTCCTTTTTTTAGTTCTGCTTCTGAAAAATGTTTATTTTTTGTGAAACTCAATGGGGAATTGACAAACGTGGGTGAAATGTCACTATCTGACTGAATTGGAGTGAATATGTTGCTATCTCTGTGAGGAAGCGAGATTGAGCGCTGAAACTGTGGCTATACGCTCTTTCATGAAAACACGCTTCTTTGAGGTTTTCAGCTCAGAACGTGAATCTGAGCGCGTTTCTGGCTTGGGAATTGCTTCAAATCACTGTACAATGCCTATGTGTTATGAATTGGTCCAATGTGCTTGTATGGCCATTGGAAAGTGAATAAGCGCTTCGGAAGTGAAAATAGGCACTTTTATAAAAACTTTCTTTTTTTTAATTCTGCTTCTCAAAAATTTTCATTCTCTCTGTAACTCAGCGGAAAATTGACAAACATAAGTGAAAAGTCACTATTTGACTGAATTGGAGTGAATTTGTTACTATCTCTGTGAGGAAGCAAGCTAGAGCGCTGAAACTGTGCCTATACGCTCTTTCATGAAAACTCGCTTTTTTGAGTTCTTCAGCTCAGAACGAGAGTCTGAGCGTGTTTCTGGCTAGGGAATTGCTTCATATCACTGTACAATGCCTATGTGTTATGAATTGGTCCAATGTGCTTGTATGGCCATTGGAAAGTGAATAAGAGCTTCGGAAGTGAAAATAGGCACTTTTATGAAAACTTTCTTTTTTTTAGTTTTTCTTCTTAAAAATTTTCAATCTATGTGTAACTCAGTGGGGAATTGACAAACGTGGGTGAAATGTCACTATATGACTGAAGTGAAGTGAATTTGCTCCTATCTCTGTAAGGAAGCGAGCTAGAGCGCTGAAACTGTGGCTATACGCTTTTTCATGAAAACACGCTTCTTTGAGGTTTTCAGCTCAGAACGTGAATCTCAGCGCGTTTCTGGCTTGGGAATTGCTTCATATCACTGTACAATGCCTATGTGTTATGAATTGGTCCAATGTGCTTGTATGGCCATTGGAAAGTGAATAAGAGCTTCGGAAGTGAAAATAGGCACTTTTATAAAAACTTTATTTTTTTTAGTTTTGCTTCTTAAAAATTTTCAATCTATGTGTAACTCAGTGGGGAATTGACAAACGTGGGTGAAATGTCACTATATGACTGAAGTGGAGTGAATTTGCTCCTATCTCTGTAAGGAAGCGAGCTAGAGCGCTGAAACTGTGGCTATACGCTCTTTCATGAAAACACGCTTCTTTGAGGTTTTCAGCTCAGAACGTGAATCTGAGCGCGTTTCTGGCTAGGAAATTGCTTCATATCACTGTGCAATTCCTATGTGTTATATTTTGGTCCAATGCGCTTGTATGGCCATTGGGAAGTGAATTTGAGCTTCAGAATTGAAAATAGGCACTTTTATAAAAACTTTCCTTTTTTTAGTTCTGCTTCTGAAAAATGTTTATTTTATGTGTAACTCAATGGGGAATTGACAAACGTGGGTGAAATGTCACTATATGACTGAATTGGGGTGAATTTGTTGCTATCTCTGTGAGGAAGCGAGCTAGAGCGCTGAAACTGTGGCTATACGCTCTTTCATGAAAACACGCTGCTCTGAGGTTTTCAGCTCAGAACGTGAATCTGAGCGCGTTTCTGGCTTGGGAATTGCTTCAAATCACTGTACAATGCCTTTGTGTTATGAATTGGTCCAATGTGCTTGTATGGCCATTGGAAAGTGAATAAGCGCTTCGGAAGTGAAAATAGGCACTTTTATAAAAACTTTATTTTTTTTGTTTTGCTTCTTAAAAATTTTCAATCTATGTGTAACTCAGTGGGGAATTGACAAACGTGGGTGAAATGTCACTGTATGACTGAAGTGGAGTATATTTGCTCCTATCTCTGTAAGGAAGCGAGCTAGAGCGCTGAAACTGTGGCTATACGCTCTTTCATGAAAACACGCTGCTCTGAGGTTTTCAGCTCAGAACGTGAATCTGAGCGCGTTACTGGCTTGGGAATTGCTTCAAATCACTGTACAATGCCTATGTGTTATGAATTGGTCCAATGTGCTTGTATGGCCATTGGAAAGTGAATAAGCGCTTCGGAAGTGAAAATAGGCACTTTTATAAAAACTTTCTTTTTTTTAATTCTGCTTCTCAAAAATGTTCATTCTCTCTGTAACTCAGCGGAAAATTGACAAACATAAGTGAAAAGTCACTAGTTGACTGAATTGGAGTGAATTTGTTACTATCTCTGTGAGGAAGCTAGCTAGAGCGCTGAAACTGTGCCTATACGCTCTTTCATGAAAACTCGCTTTTTTGAGTTCTTCAGCTCAGAACGAGAGTCTAAGCGTGTTTCTGGCTAGGGAATTGATTCATATCACTGTACAATGCCTTTGTGTTATGAATCGGTCCAATGTGCTTCCATGGCCATTGGAAAGTGAAGAAGAGCTTCGGAAGTGAAAATAGGCACTTTTATGAAAACTTTCTTTTTTTAGTTTTTCTTCTTAAAAATTTTCAATCTATGTGTAACTCAGTGGGGAATTGACAAACGTGGGTGAAATGTCACTATATGACTGAAGTGAAGTGAATTTGCTCCTATCTCTGTAAGGAAGCGAGCTAGAGCGCTGAAACTGTGGCTATACGCTTTTTAATGAAAACACGCTTCTTTGAGGTTTTCAGCTCAGAACGTGAATCTCAGCGCGTTTCTGGCTTGGGAATTGCTTCATATCACTGTACAATGCCTATGTGTTATGAATTGGTCCAATGTGCTTGTATGGCCATTGGAAAGTGAATAAGAGCTTCGGAAGTGAAAATAGGCACTTTTAAAAAAACTTTATTTTTTTTTGTTTTGCTTCTTAAAAATTTTCAATCTATGTGTAACTCAGTGGGGAATTGACAAACGTGGGTGAAATGTCACTATATGACTGAATTAAAGTGAATTTGTTGCTATCTCTGTGAGGAAGCGAGCTAGAGCGCTGAAACTGTGGCTTTACGCTTTTTCATGAAAACACGCTGCTCTGAGGTTTTCAGCTCAGAACGTGAATCTGAGCGCGTTTCTGGCTTGGGAATTGCTTCAAATCACTGTACAATGCCTATGTGTTATGAATTGGTCCAATGTGCTTGTATGGCCATTGGAAAGTGAATAAGCGCTTCGGAAGTGAAAATAGGCACTTTTATAAAAACTTTCTTTTTTTTAATTCTGCTTCTCAAAAATTTTCATTCTCTCTGTAACTCAGCGGAAAATTGACAAACATAAGTGAAAAGTCACTATTTGACTGAATTGGAGTGAATTTGTTACTATCTCTGTGAGGAAGCAAGCTAGAGCGCTGAAACTGTGCCTATACGCTCTTTCATGAAAACTCGCTTTTTTGAGTTCTTCAGCTCAGAACGAGAGTCTGAGCGTGTTTCTGGCTAGGGAATTGCTTCATATCACTGTACAATGCCTATGTGTTATGAATTGGTCCAATGTGCTTGTATGGCCATTGGAAAGTGAATAAGAGCTTCGGAAGTGAAAATAGGCACTTTTAAAAAAACTTTATTTTTTTTTGTTTTGTTTCTTAAAAATTTTCAATCTATGTGTAACTCAGTGGGGAATTGACAAACTTGGGTGAAATGTCACTATATGACTGAATTGGAGTGAATTTGTTGCTATCTCTGTGAGGAAGCGAGCTAGAGCGCTGAAACTGTGGCTTTACGCTCTTTCATGAAAACACGCTGCTCTGAGGTTTTCAGCTCAGAACGTGAATCTGAGCGCGTTTCTGGCTTGGGAATTGCTTCAAATCACTGTACAATGCCTATGTGTTATGAATTGGTCCAATGTGCTTGTATGGCCATTGGAAAGTGAATAAGCGCTTCGGAAGTGAAAATAGGCACTTTTATAAAAACTTTCTTTTTTTTAATTCTGCTTCTCAAAAATTTTCATTCTCTCTGTAACTCAGCGGAAAATTGACAAACATAAGTGAAAAGTCACTATTTGACTGAATTGGAGTGAATTTGTTACTATCTCTGTGAGGAAGCAAGCTAGAGCGCTGAAACTGTGCCTATACGCTCTTTCATGAAAACTCGCTTTTTTGAGTTCTTCAGCTCAGAACGAGAGTCTAAGCGTGTTTCTGGCTAGGGAATTGCTTCATATCACTGTACAATGCCTATGTGTTATGAATTGGTCCAATGTGCTTCCATGGCCATTGGAAAGTGAAGAAGAGCTTCGGAAGTGAAAATAGGCACTTTTATGAAAACTTTCTTTTTTTTAGTTTTTCTTCTTAAAAATTTTCAATCTATGTGTAACTCAGTGGGGAATTGACAAACGTGGGTGAAATGTCACTATATGACTGAGGTGGAGTGAATTTGCTCCTATCTCTGTAAGGAAGCGAGCTAGAGCGCTGAAACTGTGGCTATACGCTCTTTAATGAAAACACGCTTCTTTGAGGTTTTCAGCTCAGAACGTGAATCTGAGCGCGTTTCTGGCTAGGAAATTGCTTCATATCACTGTACAATTCCTATGTGTTATCTTTTGGTCCAATGTGCTTGTATGGCCATTGGGAAGTGAATTTGAGCTTCAGAATTGAAAATAGGCACTTTTATAAAAACTTTCCTTTTTTTAGTTCTGCTTCTGAAAAATGTTTATTTTATGTGTAACTCAATGGGGAATTGACAAACGTGGGTGAAATGTCACTATATGACTGAATTGGAGTGAATTTGCTCCTATCTCTGTGAGGAAGCGAGCTAGAGCGCTGAAACTGTGGCTATACGCTCTTTCATGAAAACACGCTTCTTTGAGGTTTTCAGCTCAGAACGTGAATCTGAGCGCGTTTCTGGCTAGGAAATTGCTTCATATCACTGTGCAATTCCTATGTGTTATATTTTGGTCCAATGCGCTTGTATGGCCATTGGGAAGTGAATTTGAGCTTCAGAATTGAAAATAGGCACTTTTATAAAAACTTTCCTTTTTTTAGTTCTGCTTCTGAAAAATGTTTATTTTATGTGTAACTCAAAGGGGAATTGACATACGTGGGTGAAATGTCACTATATGACTGAATTGGAGTGAATTTGTTGCTATCTCTGTGAGGAAGCGAGCTAGAGCGCTGAAACTGTGCCTGTACTCTCTTTCATGAAAACTCGCTTCTTTGAGGTTTTCAGCTCAGAACGTGAATCTCAGCGCGTTTCTGGCTTGGGAATTGCTTCATATCACTGTACAATGCCTATGTGTTATGAATTGGTCCAATGTGCTTGTATGGCCATTGGAAAGTGAATAAGAGCTTCGGAAGTGAAAATAGGCACTTTTAAAAAAACTTTATTTTTTTTTGTTTTGCTTCTTAAAAATTTTCAATCTATGTGTAACTCAGTGGGGAATTGACAAACGTGGGTGAAATGTCACTATATGACTGAATTGGAGTGAATTTGTTGCTATCTCTGTGAGGAAGCGAGCTAGAGCGCTGAAACTGTGGCTATACGCTCTTTCATGAAAACACGCTGCTCTGAGGTTTTCAGCTCAGAACGTGAATCTGAGCGCGTTTCTGGCTTGGGAATTGCTTCAAATCACTGTACAATGCCTATGTGTTATGAATTGGTCCAATGTGCTTGTATGGCCATTGGAAAGTGAATAAGCGCTTCGGAAGTGAAAATAGGCACTTTTATAAAAACTTTCTTTTTTTTAATTCTGCTTCTCAAAAATTTTCATTCTCTCTGTAACTCAGCGGAAAATTGACAAACATAAGTGAAAAGTCACTATTTGACTGAATTGGAGTGAATTTGTCACTATCTCTGTGAGGAAGCAAGCTAGAGCGCTGAAACTGTGCCTATACGCTCTTTCATGAAAATTCGCTTTTTTGAGTTCTTCAGCTCAGAACGAGAGTCTAAGCATGTTTCTGGCTAGGGAATTGCTTCATATCACTGTACAATGCCTATGTGTTATGAATTGGTCCAATGTGCTTCCATGGCCATTGGAAAGTGAAGAAGAGCTTCGGAAGTGAAAATAGGCACTTTTATGAAAACTTTCTTTTTTTTAGTTTTTCTTCTTAAAAATTTTCAATCTATGTGTAACTCAGTGGGGAATTGACAAACGTGGGTGAAATGTCACTATATGACTGAGGTGGAGTGAATTTGCTCCTATCTCTGTAAGGAAGCGAGCTAGAGTGCTGAAACTGTGGCTATACGCTCTTTCATGAAAACACGCTGCTCTGAGGTTTTCAGCTCAGAACGTGAATCAGAGCGCGTTTCTGGCTAGGAAATTGCTTCATATCACTGTACAATTCCTATGTGTTATCTTTTGGTCCAATGTGCTTGTATGGCCATTGGGAAGTGAATTTGAGCTTCAGAATTGAAAATAAGCACTTTTATAAAAACTTTCCTTTTTTTAGTTCTGCTTCTGAAAAATGTTTATTTTATGTGAAACTCAATGGGGAATTGACAAACGTGGGTGAAATGTCACTATATGACTGAATTGGAGTGAATTTGTTGCTATCTCTGTGAGGAAGCGAGCTAGAGCGCTGAAACTGTGGCTATACGCTCTTTCATGAAAACACGTTTCTTTGAGGTTTTCAGCTCAGAACGTGAATCTCAGCGCGTTTCTGGCTTGGGAATTGCTTCATATCACTGTACAATGCCTATGTGTTATGAATTGGTCCAATGTGCTTGTATGGCCATTGGAAAGTGAATAAGAGCTTCGGAAGTGAAAATAGGCACTTTTAAAAAAACTTTATTTTTTTTTGTTTTGCTTCTTAAAAATTTTCAATCTATGTGTAACTCAGTGGGGAATTGACAAACGTGGGTGAAATGTCACTATATGACTGAAGTGGAGTGAATTTGCTCCTATCTCTGTAAGGAAGCGAGCTAGAGCGCTGAAACTGTGGCTATACGCTCTTTCATGAAAACACGCTTCTTTGAGGTTTTCAGCTCAGAACGTGAATCTGAGCGCGTGTCTGGCTCGGAAATTGCTTCATATCACTGTGCAATTCCTATGTGTTATATTTTGGTCCAATGCGCTTGTATGGCCATTGGGAAGTGAATTTGAGCTTCAGAATTGAAAATAGGCACTTTTATAAAAACTTTCCTTTTTTTAGTTCTGCTTCTGAAAAATGTTTATTTTATGTGTAACTCAATGGGGAATTGACAAACGTGGGTGAAATGTCACTATATGACTGAATTGGGGTGAATTTGTTGCTATCTCTGTGAGGAAGCGAGCTAGAGCGCTGAAACTGTGGCTATACGCTCTTTCATGAAAACACGCTGCTCTGAGGTTTTCAGCTCAGAACGTGAATCTGAGCGCGTTTCTGGCTTGGGAATTGCTTCAAATCACTGTACAATGCCTTTGTGTTATGAATTGGTCCAATGTGCTTGTATAGCCATTGGAAAGTGAATAAGCGCTTCGGAAGTGAAAATAGGCACTTTTATAAAAACTTTCTTTTTTTTAATTCTGCTTCTCAAAAATGTTCATTCTCTCTGTAACTCAGCGGAAAATTGACAAACATAAGTGAAAAGTCACTATTTGACTGAATTGGAGTGAATTTGTTACTATCTCTGTGAGGAAGCAAGCTAGAGCACTGAAACTGTGCCTATACGCTCTTTCATGAAAACTCGCTTTTTTGAGTTCTTCAGCTCAGAACGAGAGTCTGAGCGTGTTTCTGGCTAGGGAATTGCTTCATATCACTGTACAATGCCTATGTGTTATGAATTGGTCCAATGTGCTTCCATGGCCATTGGAAAGTGAAGAAGAGCTTCGGAAGTGAAAATAGGCACTTTTATGAAAACTTTCTTTTTTTTAGTTTTTCTTCTTAAAAATTTTCAATCTATGTGTAACTCAGTGGGGAATTGACAAACGTGGGTGAAATGTCACTATATGACTGAGGTGGAGTGAATTTGCTCCTATCTCTGTAAGGAAGCGAGCTAGAGCGCTGAAACTGTGGCTATACGCTCTTTCATGAAAACACGCTTCTTTGAGGTTTTCAGCTCAGAACGTGAATCTCAGCGCGTTTCTGGCTAGGAAATTGCTTCATATCACTGTACAATTCCTATGTGTTATCTTTTGGTCCAATGTGCTTGTATGGCCATTGGGAAGTGAATTTGAGCTTCAGAATTGAAAATAAGCACTTTTATAAAAACTTTCCTTTTTTTAGTTCTGCTTCTGAAAAATGTTTATTTTATGTGAAACTCAATGGGGAATTGACAAACGTGGGTGAAATGTCACTATATGACTGAATTGGAGTGAATTTGTTGTTATCTCTGTGAGGAAGCGAGCTAGAGCGCTGAAACTGTGGCTATACGCTCTTTCATGAAAACACGCTTCTTTGAGGTTTTCAGCTCAGAACGTGAATCTCAGCGCGTTTCTGGTTTGGAATTGCTTCATATCACTGTACAATTCCTATGTGTTATATTTTGGTCCAATGTGCTTGTATGGCCATTGGAAAGTGAATAAGAGCTTCGGAAGTGAAAATAGGCACTTTTATAAAAACTTTCTTTTTTTTAGTTTTGCTTCTTAAAAATTTTCAATCTATGTGTAACTCAGTGGGGAATTGACAAACGTGGGTGAAAAGTCACTATATGACTTAATTGGAGTGAATTTGCTCCTATCTCTGGAAGGAAGCAAGCTAGAGTGCTGAAACTGTGGCTATACGCTCTTTCATGAAAACACGCTTCTTTGAGGTTTTCAGCTCAGAACGTGAATCTGAGCGCGTTTCTGGCTAGGGAATTGCTTCATATCACTGTACAATGCCTATGTGTTATGAATTGGTCCAATGTGCTTGTATGGCCATTGGAAAGTGAATAAGAGCTTCGGAAGTGAAAATAGGCACTTTTATAAAAACTTTCCTTTTTTTAATTCTGCTTCTGAAAAATGTTTATTTTATGTGAAACTCAATGGGGAATTGACAAACGTGGGTGAAATGTCACTATATGACTGAATTGGAGTGAATTTGTTGTTATCTCTGTGAGGAAGCGAGCTAGAGCGCTGAAACTGTGGCTATACGCTCTTTCATGAAAACACGCTTCTTTGAGGTTTGCAGCTCAGAACGTGAATCTGAGCGCGTTTCTGGCTAGGAAATTGCTTCATATCACTGTACAATTCCTATGTGTTATATTTTGGTCCAATGTGCTTGTATGGCCATTGGAAAGTGAATAAGAGCTTCGGAAGTGAAAATAGGCACTTTTATAAAAACTTTCTTTTTTTTAGTTTTGCTTCTTAAAAATTTTCAATCTATGTGTAACTCAGTGGGGAATTGACAAACGTGGGTGAAATGTCACTATATGACTTAATTGGAGTGAATTTGCTCCTATCTCTGTAAGGAAGCAAGCTAGAGTGCTGAAACTGTGGCTATACGCTCTTTCATGAAAACACGCTTCTTTGAGGTTTTCAGCTCAGAACGTGAATCTGAGCGCGTTTCTGGCTAGGGAATTGCTTCATATCACTGTACAATGCCTATGTGTTATGAATTGGTCCAATGTGCTTGTATGGCCATTGGAAAGTGAATAAGAGCTTCGGAAGTGAAAATAGGCACTTTTATAAAAACTTTATTTTTTTTAGTTTTGCTTCTTAAAAATTTTCAATCTATGTGTAACTCAGTGGGGAATTGACAAACGTGGGTGAAATGTCACTATATGACTGAAGTGGAGTGAATTTGCTCCTATCTCTGTTAGGAAGCGAGCTAGAGCGCTGAAACTGTGGCTATACGCTCTTTCATGAAAACACGCTTCTTTGAGGTTTTCAGCTCAGAACGTGAATCTGAGCGCGTCTGGCTAGGAAATTGCTTCATATCACTGTACAATTCCTATGTGTTATCTTTTGGTCCAATGTGCTTGTATGGCCATTGGGAAGTGAATTTGAGCTTCAGAATTGAAAATAGGCACTTTTATAAAAACTTTCCTTTTTTTAGTTCTGCTTCTGAAAAATGTTTATTTTATGTGTAACTCAATGGGGAATTGACAAACGTGGGTGAAATGTCACTAAATGACTGAATTGGAGTGAATTAGCTCATATCTCTGTAAGGAAGCGAGCTAGAGCGCTGAAACTGTGGCTATACGCTCTTTCATGAAAACACGCTGCTCTGAGGTTTTCAGCTCAGAACGTGAATCTGAGCGCGTCTGGCTAGGAAATTGCTTCATATCACTGTACAATTACTATGTGTTATCTTTTGGTCCAATGTGCTTGTATGGCCATTGGGAAGTGAATTTGAGCTTCAGAATTGAAAATAAGCACTTTTATAAAAACTTTCCTTTTTTTAGTTCTGCTTTTGAAAAATGTTTATTTTATGTGAAACACAATGGGGAATTGACAAACGTGGGTGAAATGTCACTATATGACTGAATTGGAGTGAATTTGTTGTTATCTCTGTGAGGAAGCGAGCTAGAGCGCTGAAACTGTGGCTATACGCTCTTTCATGAAAACACGCTTCTTTGAGGTTTTCAGCTCAGAACGTGAATCTCAGCGCGTTTCTGGTTTGGAATTGCTTCATATCACTGTACAATTCCTATGTGTTATATTTTGGTCCAATGTGCTTGTATGGCCATTGGAAAGTGAATAAGAGCTTCGGAAGTGAAAATAGGCACTTTTATAAAAACTTTCTTTTTTTTAGTTTTGCTTCTTAAAAATTTTCAATCTATGTGTAACTCAGTGGGGAATTGACAAACGTGGGTGAAAAGTCACTATATGACTTAATTGGAGTGAATTTGCTCCTATCTCTGTAAGGAAGCAAGCTAGAGTGCTGAAACTGTGGCGATACGCTCTTTCATGAAAACACGCTTCTTTGAGGTTTTCAGCTCAGAACGTGAATCTGAGCGCGTTTCTGGCTAGGGAATTGCTTCATATCACTGTACAATGCCTATGTGTTATGAATTGGTCCAATGTGCTTGTATGGCCATTGGAAAGTGAATAAGAGCTTCGGAAGAGAAAATAGGCACTTTTATAAAAACTTTCCTTTTTTTAGTTCTGCTTCTGAAAAATGTTTATTTTATGTGAAACTCAATGGGGAATTGACAAACGTGGGTGAAATGTCACTATATGACTGAATTGGAGTGAATTTGTTGTTATCTCTGTGAGGAAGCGAGCTAGAGCGCTGAAACTGTGGCTATACGCTCTTTCATGAAAACACGCTTCTTTGAGGTTTTCAGCTCAGAACGTGAATCTGAGCGCGTCTGGCTAGGAAATTGCTTCATATCACTGTACAATTCCTATGTGTTATCTTTTGGTCCAATGTGCTTGTATGGCCATTGGGAAGTGAATTTGAGCTTCAGAATTGAAAATAGGCACTTTTATAAAAACTTTCCTTTTTTTAGTTCTGCTTCTGAAAAATGTTTATTTTATGTGTAACTCAATGGGGAATTGACAAACGTGGGTGAAATGTCACTAAATGACTGAATTGGAGTGAATTAGCTCATATCTCTGTAAGGAAGCAAGCTAGAGCGCTGAAACTGTGGCTATACGCTCTTTCATGAAAACACGCTGCTCTGAGGTTTTCAGCTCAGAACGTGAATCTGAGCGCGTCTGGCTAGGAAATTGCTTCATATCACTGTACAATTCCTATGTGTTATCTTTTGGTCCAATGCGCTTGTATGGCCATTGGGAAGTGAATTTGAGCTTCAGAATTGAAAATAGGCACTTTTATAAAAACTTTCCTTTTTTTAGTTCTGCTTCTGAAAAATGTTTATTTTATGTGAAACTCAATGGGGAATTGACAAACTTGGGTGAAATGTCACTATATGACTGAATTGGAGTGAATATGTTGCTATCTCTGTGAGGAAGCGAGATAGAGCGCTGAAACTGTGGCTATACGCTCTTTCATGAAAACACGCTTCTTTGAGGTTTTCAGCTCAGAACGTGAATCTCAGCGCGTTTCTGGCTTGGGAATTGCTTCATATCACTGTACAATGCCTATGTGTTCTGAATTGGTCCAATGTGCTTGTATGGCCATTGGAAAGTGAATAAGAGCTTCGGAAGTGAAAATAGGCACTTTTATAAAAACTTTCCTTTTTTTAGTTCTGCTTCTGAAAAATGTTTATTTTATGTGAAACTCAATGGGGAATTGACAAACGTGGGTGAAATGTCACTATATGACTGAATTGGAGTGAATTTGTTGTTATCTCTGTGAGGAAGCGAGCTAGAGCGCTGAAACTGTGGCTATACGCTCTTTCATGAAAACACGCTTCTTTGAGGTTTGCAGCTCAGAACGTGAATCTGAGCGCGTTTCTGGCTAGGAAATTGCTTCATATCACTGTACAATTCCTATGTGTTATATTTTGGTCCAATGTGCTTGTATGGCCATTGGAAAGTGAATAAGAGCTTCGGAAGTGAAAATAGGCACTTTTATAAAAACTTTCTTTTTTTTAGTTTTGCTTCTTAAAAATTTTCAATCTATGTGTAACTCAGTGGGGAATTGACAAACGTGGGTGAAAAGTCACTATATGACTTAATTGGAGTGAATTTGCTCCTATCTCTGTAAGGAAGCGAGCTAGAGTGCTGAAACTGTGGCTATACGCTTTTTCATGAAAACACGCGTCTTTGAGGTTTTCAGCTCAGAACGTGAATCTGAGCGCGTTTCTGGCTAGGAAAGTGCTTCATATCACTGTACAATTCCTATGTGTTATGAATTGGTCCAATGTGCTTGTATGGCCATTGGAAAGTGAATAAGAGCTTCGGAAGTGAAAATAGGCACTTTTATAAAAACTCTATTTTTTTTAGTTTTGCTTCTTAAAAATTTTCAATCTATGTGTAACTCAGTGGGGAATTGACAGACGTGGGTGCAATGTCACTATATGACTGAAGTGGAGTGAATTTGCTCCTATCTCTGTCAGGAAGCAAGCTAGAGCGCTGAAACTGTGGCTATACGCTCTTTCATGAAAACACGCTTCTTTGAGGTTTTCAGCTCAGAACGTGAATCTGAGCGCGTCTGGCTAGGAAATTGCTTCATATCACTGTACAATTCCTATGTGTTATCTTTTGGTCCAATGTGCTTGTATGGCCATTGGGAAGTGAATTTGAGCTTCAGAATTGAAAATAGGCACTTTTATAAAAACTTTCCTTTTTTTAGTTCTGCTTCTGAAAAATGTTTATTTTATGTGTAACTCAATGGGGAATTGACAAACGTGGGTGAAATGTCACTATATGACTGAATTGGAGTGAATTAGCTCATATCTCTGTGAGGAAGCGAGCTAGAGCGCTGAAACTGTGGCTATACGCTCTTTCATGAAAACACGCTGCTCTGAGGTTTTCAGCTCAGAACGTGAATCTGAGCGCGTTTCAGGCTAGGAAATTGCTTCATATCACTGTACAATTCCTATGTGTTATCTTTTGGTCCAATGTGCTTGTATGGCCATTGGGAAGTGAATTTGAGCTTCAGAATTGAAAATAGGCACTTTTATAAAAACTTTCCTTTTTTTAGTTCTGCTTCTGAAAAATGTTTATTTTATGTGAAACTCAATGGGGAATTGACAAAAGTGGGTGAAATGTCACTATATGACTGAATTGGAGTGAATATGTTGCTATCTCTGTGAGGAAGCGAGATAGAGCGCTGAAACTGTGGCTATACGCTTTTTCATGAAAACACGCTTCTTTGAGGTTTTCAGCTCAGAACGTGAATCTCAGCGCGTTTCTGGCTTGGGAATTGCTTCATATCACTGTACAATGCCTATGTGTTATGAATTGGTCCAATGTGCTTGTTTGGCCATTGGAAAGTGAATAAGAGCTTCAAAAGTGAAAATAGGCACTTTAAAAAAAACTTTATTTTTTTTTGTTTTGCTTCTTAAAAATTTTCAATCTATGTGTAACTCAGTGGGGAATTGACAAACGTGGGTGAAATGTCACTATATGACTGAATTGGAGTGAATTTGTTGCTATCTCTGTGAGGAAGCGAGCTAGAGCGCTGAAACTGTGCCTATCCGCTCTTTCATGAAAACTCGCTTTTTTGAGTTCTTCAGCTCAGAACGAGAGTCTAAGCGTGTTTCTGGCTAGGGAATTGCTTTATATCACTGTACAATGCCTATGTGTTATGAATTGGTCCAATGTGCTTGTATGGCCATTGGAAAGTGAATAAGCGCTTCGGAAGTGAAAATAGGCACTTTTATAAAAACTTTCTTTTTTTTAATTCTGCTTCTCAAAAATTTTCATTCTCTCTGTAACTCAGCGGAAAATTGACAAACATAAGTGAAAAGTCACTATTTGACTGAATTGGAGTGAATTTGTTACTATCTCTGTGAGGAAGCAAGCTAGAGCGCTGAAACTGTGCCTATCCGCTCTTTCATAAAAACTCGCTTTTTTGAGTTCTTCAGCTCAGAACGAGAGTCTAAGCGTGTTTCTGGCTAGGGAATTGCTTTATATCACTGTACAATGCCTATGTGTTATGAATTGGTCCAATGTGCTTCCATGGCCATTGGAAAGTGAAGAAGAGCTTCGGAAGTGAAAATAGGCACTTTTATGAAAGCTTTCTTTTTTTTAGTTTTTCTTCTTAAAAATTTTCAATCTATGTGTAACTCAGTGGGGAATTGACAAACGTGGGTGAAATGTCACTATATGACTGAGGTGGAGTGAATTTGCTCCGATCTCTGTAAGGAAGCGAGCTAGAGCGCTGAAACTGTGGCTATACGCTCTTTCATGAAAACACGCTTCTTTGAGGTTTTCAGCTCAGAACGTGAATCTGAGCGCGTTTCTGGCTAGGAAATTGCTTCATATCACTGTACAATTCCTATGTGTTATCTTTTGGTCCAATGTGCTTGTATGGCCATTGGGAAGTGAATTTGAGCTTCAGAATTGAAAATAGGCACTTTTATAAAAACTTTCCTTTTTTTAGTTCTGCTTCTGAAAAATGTTTATTTTATGTGTAACTCAATGGGGAATTGACAAACGTGGGTGAAATGTCACTATATGACTGAATTGGAGTGAATTTGTTGCTATCTCTGTGAGGAAGCGAGCTAGAGCGCTGAAACTGTGGCTATACGCTCTTTCATGAAAACACGCTTCTTTGAGGTTTTCAGCTCAGAACGTGAATCTCAGCGCGTTTCTGGCTTGGGAATTGCTTCATATCACTGTACAATGCCTATGTGTTATGAATTGGTCCAATGTGCTTGTATGGCCATTGGAAAGTGAATAAGAGCTTCGGAAGTGAAAATAGGCACTTTTAAAAAAACTTTATTTTTTTTTGTTTTGCTTCTTAAAAATTTTCAATCTATGTGTAACTCAGTGGGGAATTGCACTATATGACTGAGGTGGAGTGAATTTGCTCCTATCTCTGTAAGGAAGCGAGCTAGAGCGCTGAAACTGTGGCTATACGCTCTTTCATGAAAACACGCTTCTTTGAGGTTTTCAGCTCAGAACGTGAATCTGAGCGCGTTTCTGGCTAGGAAATTGCTTCATATCACTGTACAATTCCTATGTGTTATCTTTTGGTCCAATGTGCTTGTATGGCCATTGGGAAGTGAATTTGAGCTTCAGAATTGAAAATAAGCACTTTTATAAAAACTTTCCTTTTTTTAGTTCTGCTTCTGAAAAATGTTTATTTTATGTGAAACTCAATGGGGAATTGACAAACGTGGGTGAAATGTCACTATATGACTGAATTGGAGTGAATATGTTGCTATCTCTGTGAGGAAGCGAGCTAGAGCGCTGAAACTGTGGCTATACGCTCTTTCATGAAAACACGCTTCTTTGAGGTTTTCAGCTCAGAACGTGAATCTCAGCGCGTTTCTGGCTTGGGAATTGCTTCATATCACTGTACAATGCCTATGTGTTATGAATTGGTCCAATGTGCTTGTATGGCCATTGGAAAGTGAATAAGAGCTTCGGAAGTGAAAATAGGCACTTTTAAAAAAACTTTATTTTTTTTTGTTTTGCTTCTTAAAAATTTTCAATCTATGTGTAACTCAGTGGGGAATTGACAAACGTGGGTGAAATGTCACTATATGACTGAATTGGAGTGAATTTGTTGCTATCTCTGTGAGGAAGCGAGCTAGATCGCTGAAACTGTGGCTATACGCTCTTTCATGAAAACACGCTGCTCTGAGGTTTTCAGCTCAGAACATGAATCTGAGCGCGTTTCTGGCTTGGGAATTGCTTCAAATCACTGTACAATGCCTATGTGTTATGAATTGGTCCAATGTGCTTGTATGGCCATTGGAAAGTGAATAAGCGCTTCGGAAGTGAAAATAGGCACTTTTATAAAAACTTTCTTTTTTTAAATTCTGCTTCAAAAAAATTTTCATTCTCTCTGTATCTCAGCGGAAAATTGACAAACATAAGTGAAAAGTCACTATTTGACTGAATTGGAGTGAATTTGTTACTATCTCTGTGAGGAAGCAAGCTAGAGCGCTGAAACTGTGCCTATACGCTCTTTCATGACAACTCGCTTTTTTGAGTTCTTCAGCTCAGAACGAGAGTCTAAGCGTGTTTCTGGCTAGGGAATTGCTTCATATCACTGTACAATGCCTATGTGTTATGAATTGGTCCAATGTGCTTCCATGGCCATTGGAAAGTGAAGAAGAGCTTCGGAAGTGAAAATAGGCACTTTTATGAAAACTTTCTTTTTTTTAGTTTTTCTTCTTAAAAATTTTCAATCTATGTGTAACTCAGTGGGGAATTGACAAACGTGGGTGAAATGTCACTATATGACTGAGGTGGAGTGAATTTGCTCCTATCTCTGTAAGGAAGCGAGCTAGAGCGCTGAAACTGTGGCTATACGCTCTTTAATGAAAACACGCTTCTTTGAGGTTTTCAGCTCAGAACGTGAATCTGAGCGCGTTTCTGGCTAGGAAATTGCTTCATATCACTGTACAATTCCTATGTGTTATCTTTTGGTCCAATGTGCTTGTTTGGCCATTGGGAAGTGAATTTGAGCTTCAGAATTGAAAATAAGCACTTTTATAAAAACTTTCCTTTTTTTAGTTCTGCTTCTGAAAAATGTTTATTTTATGTGAAACTCAATGGGGAATTGACAAACGTGGGTGAAATGTCACTATATGACTGAATTGGAGTGAATTTGTTGCTATCTCTGTGAGGAAGCGAGCTAGAGCGCTGAAACTGTGGCTATACGCTCTTTCATGAAAACACGCTTCTTTGAGGTTTTCAGCTCAGAACGTGAATCTCAGCGCGTTTCTGGCTTGGGAATTGCTTCATATCACTGTACAATGCCTATGTGTTATGAATTGGTCCAATGTGCTTGTATGGCCATTGGAAAGTGAATAAGAGCTTCGGAAGTAAAAATAGGCACTTTTAAAAAAACTTTATTTTTTTTTGTTTTGCTTCTTAAAAATTTTCAATCCATGTGTAACTCAGTGGGGAATTGACAAACGTGGGTGAAATGTCACTATATGACTGAAGTGGAGTGAATTTGCTCCTATCTCTGTAAGGAAGCGAGCTAGAGCGCTGAAACTGTGGCTATACGCTCTTTAATGAAAACACGCTTCTTTGAGGTTTTCAGCTCAGAACGTGAATCTGAGCGCGTTTCTGGCTAGGAAATTGCTTCATATCACTGTGCAATTCCTATGTGTTATATTTTGGTCCAATGCGCTTGTATGGCCATTGGGAAGTGAATTTGAGCTTCAGAATTGAAAATAAGCACTTTTATAAAAACTTTCCTTTTTTTAGTTCTGCTTCTGAAAAATGTTTATTTTATGTGAAACTCAATGGGGAATTGACAAACGTGGGTGAAATGTCACTATATGACTGAATTGGAGTGAATTTTTGCTATCTCTGTGAGGAAGCGAGCTAGAGCGCTGAAACTGTGGCTTTACGCTCTTTCATGAAAACACGCTGCTCTGAGGTTTTCAGCTCAGAACGTGAATCTGAGCGCGTTTCTGGCTTGGGAATTGCTTCAAATCACTGTACAATGCCTATGTGTTATGAATTGGTCCAATGTGCTTGTATGGCCATTGGAAAGTGAATAAGCGCTTCGGAAGTGAAAATAGGCACTTTTATAAAAACTTTCTTTTTTTTAATTCTGCTTCTCAAAAATTTTCATTCTCTCTGTAACTCAGCGGAAAATTGACAAACATAAGTGAAAAGTCACTATTTGACTGAATTGGAGTGAATTTGTTACTATCTCTGTGAGGAAGCAAGCTAGAGCGCTGAAACTGTGCCTATACGCTCTTTCATGAAAACTCGCTTTTTTGAGTTCTTCAGCTCAGAACGAGAGTCTAAGCGTGTTTCTGGCTAGGGAATTGCTTCATATCACTGTACAATGCCTATGTGTTATGAATTGGTCCAATGTGCTTCCATGGCCATTGGAAAGTGAAGAAGAGCTTCGGAAGTGAAAATAGGCACTTTTATGAAAACTTTCTTTTTTTAGTTTTTCTTCTTAAAAATTTTCAATCTATGTGTAACTCAGTGGGGAATTGACAAACGTGGGTGAAATGTCACTATATGACTGAGGTGGAGTGAATTTGCTCCTATCTCTGTAAGGAAGCGAGCTAGAGCGCTGAAACTGTGGCTATACGCTCTTTAATGAAAACACGCTTCTTTGAGGTTTTCAGCTCAGAACGTGAATCTGAGCGCGTTTCTGGCTAGGAAATTGCTTCATATCACTGTACAATGCCTATGTGTTATGAATTGGTCCAATGTGCTTGTATGGCCATTGGGAAGTGAATTTGAGCTTCAGAATTGAAAATAAGCACTTTTATAAAAACTTTCCTTTTTTTAGTTCTGCTTCTGAAAAATGTTTATTTTATCTGTAACTCAATGGGGAATTGACAAACGTGGGTGAAATGTCACTATATGACTGAATTGGAGTGAATTTGTTGCTATCTCTGTGAGGAAGCGAGCTAGAGCGCTGAAACTGTGGCTATACGCTCTTTCATGAAAACACGCTGCTCTGAGGTTTTCAGCTCAGAACGTGAATCTGAGCGCGTTTCTGGCTTGGGAATTGCTTCATATCACTGTATAATGCCTATGTGTTATGAATTGGTCCAATGTGCTTGTATGGCCATTGGAAAGTGAATAAGAGCTTCGGAAGTGAAAATAGGCACTTTTAAAAAAACTTTATTTTTTTTGTTTTGCTTCTTAAAAATTTTCAATCTATGTGTAACTCAGTGGGGAATTGACAAACGTGGGTGAAATGTCACTGTATGACTGAAGTGGAGTGAATTTGCTCCTATCTCTGTAAGGAAGCGAGCTAGAGCGCTGAAACTGTGCCTATACGCTCTTTCATGAAAACTCGCTTTTTTGAGTTCTTCAGCTCAGAACGAGAGTCTAAGCGTGTTTCTGGCTAGGGAATTGCTTCATATCACTGTACAATGCCTATGTGTTATGAATTGGTCCAATGTGCTTCCATGGCCATTGGAAAGTGAAGAAGAGCTTCGGAAGTGAAAATAGGCACTTTTATGAAAACTTTCTTTTTTTTAGTTTTTCTTCTTAAAAATTTTCAATCTATGTGTAACTCAGTGGGGAATTGACAAACGTGGGTGAAATGTCACTATATGACTGAGGTGGAGTGAATTTGCTCCTATCTCTGTAAGGAAGCGAGCTAGAGCGCTGAAACTGTGGCTATACGCTCTTTAATGAAAACACGCTTCTTTGAGGTTTTCAGCTCAGAACATGAATCTGAGCGCGTTTCTGGCTAGGAAATTGCTTCATATCACTGTACAATTCCTATGTGTTATCTTTTGGTCCAATGTGCTTGTATGGCCATTGGGAAGTGAATTTGAGCTTCAGAATTGAAAATAGGCAGTTTTATAAAAACTTTCCTTTTTTTAGTTCTGCTTCTGAAAAATGTTTATTTTATGTGTAACTCAATGGGGAATTGACAAACGTGGGTGAAATGACTCTATATGACTGAATTGGAGTGAATTTGTTGCTATCTCTGTTAGGAAGCGAGCTAGAGCGCTGAAACTGTGGCTATACGCTCTTTCATGAAAACACGCTGCTCTGAGGTTTTCAGCTCAGAACGTGAATCTGAGCGCGTTTCTGGCTTGGAAATTGCTTCATATCACTGTACAATTCCTATGTGTTATCTTTTGGTCCAATGTGCTTGTATGGCCATTGGGAAGTGAATTTGAGCTTCAGAATTGAAAATAAGCACTTTTATAAAAACTTTCCTTTTTTTAGTTCTGCTTCTGAAAAATGTTTATTTTATGTGAAACTCAATGGGGAATTGACAAACGTGGGTGAAATGTCACTATATGACTGAATTGGAGTGAATTTGTTGCTATCTCTGTGAGGAAGCGAGCTAGAGCGCTGAAACTGTGGCTATACGCTTTTTCATGAAAACACGCTTCTTTGAGGTTTTCAGCTCAGAACGTGAATCTCAGCGCGTTTCTGGCTTGGGAATTGCTTCATATCACTGTACAATGCCTATGTGTTATGAATTGGTCCAATGTGCTTGTATGGCCATTGGAAAGTGAATAAGAGCTTCGGAAGTGAAAATAGGCACTTTTAAAAAAACTTTATTTTTTTTTGTTTTGCTTCTTAAAAATTTTCAATCTATGTGTAACTCAGTGGGGAATTGACAAACGTGGGTGAAATGTCACTATATGACTGAAGTGGAGTGAATTTGCTCCTATCTCTGTAAGGAAGCGAGCTAGAGCGCTGAAACTGTGGCTATACGCTCTTTCATGAAAACACGCTTCTTTGAGGTTTTCAGCTCAGAACGTGAATCTGAGCGCGTTTCTGGCTAGGAAATTGCTTCATATCACTGTACAATTCCTATGTGTTATCTTTTGGTCCAATGTGCTTGTATGGCCATTGGGAAGTGAACTTGAGCTTCAGTATTGAACTTAGGCACTTTTATAAAAACTTTCTTTTTTTTTAATTCTGCTTCTGAAAAATGTTTATTTTATGTGTAACTCAATGGGGAATTGACAAACGTGGGTGAAATGTCACTATATGACTGAATTGGAGTGAATTTGTTGCTATCTCTGTGAGGAAGCGAGCTAGAGCGCTGAAACTGTGGCTATACGCTCTTTCATGAAAACACGCTGCTCTGAGGTTTTCAGCTCAGAACGTGAATCTGAGCGCGTTACTGGCTTGGGAATTGCTTCAAATCACTGTACAATTCCTATGTGTTATGAATTGGTCCAATGTGCTTGTATGGCCATTGGAAAGTGAATAAGCGCTTCGGAAGTGAAAATAGGCACTTTTATAAAAACTTTCTTTTTTTTAATTCTGCTTCTCAAAAATGTTCATTCTCTCTGTAACTCAGCGGAAAATTGACAAACATAAGTGAAAAGTCACTAGTTGACTGAATTGGAGTGAATTTGTTGCTATCTCTGTGAGGAAGCGAGCTAGAGCGCTGAAACTGTGCCTATACGCTCTTTCATGAAAACTCGCTTTTTTGAGTTCTTCAGCTCAGAACGAGAGTCTAAGCGTGTTTCTGGCTAGGGAATTGCTTCATATCACTGTACAATGCCTTTGTGTTATGAATTGGTCCAATGTGCTTCCATGGCCATTGGAAAGTGAAGAAGAGCTTCGGAAGTGAAAATAGGCACTTTTATGAAAACTTTCTTTTTTTAGTTTTTCTTCTTAAAAATTTTCAATCTATGTGTAACTCAGTGGGGAATTGACAAACGTGGGTGAAATGTCACTATATGACTGAGGTGGAGTGAATTTGCTCCTATCTCTGTCAGGAAGCGAGCTAGAGCGCTGAAACTGTGGCTATACGCTCTTTAATGAAAACACGCTTCTTTGAGGTTTTCAGCTCAGAACGTGAATCTGAGCGCGTTTCTGGCTAGGAAATTGCTTCATATCACTGTACAATTCCTATGTGTTATGAATTGGTCCAATGTGCTTGTATGGCCATTGGAAAGTGAATAAGAGCTTCAAAAGTGAAAATAGGCACTTTTAAAAAAACTTTATTTTTTTTTGTTTTGCTTCTTAAAAATTTTCAATCTATGTGTAACTCAGTGGGGAATTGACAAACGTGGGTGAAATGTCACTATATGACTGAATTGGAGTGAATTTGTTGCTATCTCTGTGAGGAAGCGAGCTAGAGCGCTGAAACTGTGGCTATACGCTCTTTCATGAAAACACGCTTCTTTGAGGTTTTCAGCTCAGAACGTGAATCTCAGCGCGTTTCTGGCTTGGGAATTGCTTCATATCACTGTACAATGCCTATGTGTTATGAATTGGTCCAATGTGCTTGTATGGCCATTGGAAAGTGAATAAGAGCTTCAGAATTGAAAATAGGCACTTTTAAAAAAACTTTATTTTTTTTTGTTTTGCTTCTTAAAAATTTTCAATCTATGTGTAACTCAGTGGGGAATTGCACTATATGACTGAGGTGGAGTGAATTTGCTCCTATCTCTGTAAGGAAGCGAGCTAGAGCGCTGAAACTGTGGCTATACGCTCTTTCATGAAAACACGCTTCTTTGAGGTTTTCAGCTCAGAACGTGAATCTGAGCGCGTTTCTGGCTAGGAAATTGCTTCATATCACTGTACAATTCCTATGTGTTATCTTTTGGTCCAATGTGCTTGTATGGCCATTGGGAAGTGAATTTGAGCTTCAGAATTGAAAATAAGCACTTTTATAAAAACTTTCCTTTTTTTAGTTCTGCTTCTGAAAAATGTTTATTTTATGTGAAACTCAATGGGGAATTGACAAACGTGGGTGAAATGTCACTATATGACTGAATTGGAGTGAATATGTTGCTATCTCTGTGAGGAAGCGAGATAGAGCGCTGAAACTGTGGCTATACGCTCTTTCATGAAAACACGCTTCTTTGAGGTTTTCAGCTCAGAACGTGAATCTCAGCGCGTTTCTGGCTTGGGAATTGCTTCATATCACTGTACAATGCCTATGTGTTATGAATTGGTCCAATGTGCTTGTATGGCCATTGGAAAGTGAATAAGAGCTTCGGAAGTGAAAATAGGCACTTTTAAAAAATCTTTATTTTTTTTTGTTTTGCTTCTTAAAAATTTTCAATCTATGTGGAACTCAGTGGGGAATTGACAAACGTGGGTGAAATGTCACTATATGACTGAATTGGAGTGAATTTGTTGCTATCTCTGTGAGGAAGCGAGCTAGATCGCTGAAACTGTGGCTATACGCTCTTTCATGAAAACACGCTGCTCTGAGGTTTTCAGCTCAGAACGTGAATCTGAGCGCGTTTCTGGCTTGGGAATTGCTTCAAATCACTGTACAATGCCTATGTGTTATGAATTGGTCCAATGTGCTTGTATGGCCATTGGAAAGTGAATAAGCGCTTCGGAAGTGAAAATAGGCACTTTTATAAAAACTTTCTTTTTTTAAATTCTGCTTCAAAAAAATTTTCATTCTCTCTGTATCTTAGCGGAAAATTGACAAACATAAGTGAAAAGTCACTATTTGACTGAATTGGAGTGAATTTGTTACTATCTCTGTGAGGAAGCAAGCTAGAGCGCTGAAACTGTGCCTATACGCTCTTTCATGACAACTCGCTTTTTTGAGTTCTTCAGCTCAGAACGAGAGTCTTAGCGTGTTTCTGGCTAGGGAATTGCTTCATATCACTGTACAATGCCTATGTGTTATGAATTGGTCCAATGTGCTTCCATGGCCATTGGAAAGTGAAGAAGAGCTTCGGAAGTGAAAATAGGCACTTTTATGAAAACTTTCTTTTTTTTAGTTTTTCTTCTTAAAAATTTTCAATCTATGTGTAACTCAGTGGGGAATTGACAAACGTGGGTGAAATGTCACTATATGACTGAGGTGGAGTGAATTTGCTCCTATCTCTGTAAGGAAGCGAGCTAGAGCGCTGAAACTGTGGCTATACGCTCTTTAATGAAAACACGCTTCTTTGAGGTTTTCAGCTCAGAACGTGAATCTGAGCGCGTTTCTGGCTAGGAAATTGCTTCATATCACTGTACAATTCCTATGTGTTATCTTTTGGTCCAATGTGCTTGTTTGGCCATTGGGAAGTGAATTTGAGCTTCAGAATTGAAAATAAGCACTTTTATAAAAACTTTCCTTTTTTTAGTTCTGCTTCTGAAAAATGTTTATTTTATGTGAAACTCAATGGGGAATTGACAAACGTGGGTGAAATGTCACTATATGACTGAATTGGAGTGAATTTGTTGCTATCTCTGTGAGGAAGCGAGCTAGAGCGCTGAAACTGTGGCTATACGCTCTTTCATGAAAACACGCTTCTTTGAGGTTTTCAGCTCAGAACGTGAATCTCAGCGCGTTTCTGGCTTGGGAATTGCTTCATATCACTGTACAATGCCTATGTGTTATGAATTGGTCCAATGTGCTTGTATGGCCATTGGAAAGTGAATAAGAGCTTCGGAAGTGAAAATAGGCACTTTTAAAAAAACTTTATTTTTTTTTGTTTTGCTTCTTAAAAATTTTCAATCCATGTGTAACTCAGTGGGGAATTGACAAACGTGGGTGAAATGTCACTATATGACTGAAGTGGAGTGAATTTTCTCCTATCTCTGTAAGGAAGCGAGCTAGAGCGCTGAAACTGTGGCTATACGCTCTTTAATGAAAACACGCTTCTTTGAGGTTTTCAGCTCAGAACGTGAATCTGAGCGCGTTTCTGGCTAGGAAATTGCTTCATATCACTGTGCAATTCCTATGTGTTATATTTTGGTCCAATGCGCTTGTATGGCCATTGGGAAGTGAATTTGAGCTTCAGAATTGAAAATAGGCACTTTTATAAAAACTTTATTTTTTTTTGTTTTGCTTCTTAAAAATTTTCAATCCATGTGTAACTCAGTGGGGAATTGACAAACGTGGGTGAAATGTCACTATATGACTGAATTGGAGTGAATTTTTGCTATCTCTGTGAGGAAGCGAGCTAGAGCGCTGAAACTGTGGCTTTACGCTCTTTCATGAAAACACGCTGCTCTGAGGTTTTCAGCTCAGAACGTGAATCTGAGCGCGTTTCTGGCTTGGGAATTGCTTCAAATCACTGTACAATGCCTATGTGTTATGAATTGGTCCAATGTGCTTGTATGGCCATTGGAAAGTGAATAAGCGCTTCGGAAGTGAAAATAGGCACTTTTATAAAAACTTTCTTTTTTTTAATTCTGCTTCTCAAAAATTTTCATTCTCTCTGTAACTCAGCGGAAAATTGACAAACATAAGTGAAAAGTCACTATTTGACTGAATTGGAGTGAATTTGTTACTATCTCTGTGAGGAAGCAAGCTAGAGCGCTGAAACTGTGCCTATACGCTCTTTCATGAAAACTCGCTTTTTTGAGTTCTTCAGCTCAGAACGAGAGTCTAAGCGTGTTTCTGGCTAGGGAATTGCTTCATATCACTGAACAATGCCTATGTGTTATGAATTGGTCCAATGTGCTTCCATGGCCATTGGAAAGTGAAGAAGAGCTTCGGAAGTGAAAATAGGCACTTTTATGAAAACTTTCTTTTTTTAGTTTTTCTTCTTAAAAATTTTCAATCTATGTGTAACTCAGTGGGGAATTGACAAACGTGGGTGAAATGTCACTATATGACTGAAGTGGAGTGAATTTGCTCCTATCTCTGTAAGGAAGCGAGCTAGAGCGCTGAAACTGTGGCTATACGCTCTTTAATGAAAACACGCTTCTTTGAGGTTTTCAGCTCAGAACGTGAATCTGAGCGCGTTTCTGGCTAGGAAATTGCTTCATATCACTGTACAATGCCTATGTGTTATGAATTGGTCCAATGTGCTTGTATGGCCATTGGGAAGTGAATTTGAGCTTCAGAATTGAAAATAAGCACTTTTATAAAAACTTTCCTTTTTTTAGTTCTGCTTCTGAAAAATATTTATTTTATCTGTAACTCAATGGGGAATTGACAAACGTGGGTGAAATGTCACTATATGACTGAATTGGAGTGAATTTGTTGCTATCTCTGTGAGGAAGCGAGCTAGAGCGCTGAAACTGTGGCTTTACGCTCTTTCATGAAAACACGCTGCTCTGAGGTTTTCAGCTCAGAACGTGAATCTGAGCGCGTTTCTGGCTTGGGAATTGCTTCATATCACTGTATAATGCCTATGTGTTATGAATTGGTCCAATGTGCTTGTATGGCCATTGGAAAGTGAATAAGAGCTTCGGAAGTGAAAATAGGCACTTTTAAAAAAACTTTATTTTTTTTGTTTTGCTTCTTAAAAATTTTCAATCTATGTGTAACTCAGTGGGGAATTGACAAACGTGGGTGAAATGTCACTGTATGACTGAAGTGGAGTGAATTTGCTCCTATCTCTGTAAGGAAGCGAGCTAGAGCGCTGAAACTGTGCCTATACGCTCTTTCATGAAAACTCGCTTTTTTGAGTTCTTCAGCTCAGAACGAGAGTCTAAGCGTGTTTCTGGCTAGGGAATTGCTTAATATCACTGTACAATGCCTATGTGTTATGAATTGGTCCAATGTGCTTCCATGGCCATTGGAAAGTGAAGAAGAGCTTCGGAAGTGAAAATAGGCACTTTTATGAAAACTCTCTTTTTTTTAGTTTTTCTTCTTAAAAATTTTCAATCTATGTGTAACTCAGTGGGGAATTGACAAACGTGGGTGAAATGTCACTATATAACTGAGGTGGAGTGAATTTGCTCCTATCTCTGTAAGGAAGCGAGCTAGAGCGCTGAAACTGTGGCTATACGCTCTTTAATGAAAACACGCTTCTTTGAGGTTTTCAGCTCAGAACATGAATCTGAGCGCGTTTCTGGCTAGGAAATTGCTTCATATCACTGTACAATTCCTATGTGTTATCTTTTGGTCCAATGTGCTTGTATGGCCATTGGGAAGTGAATTTGAGCTTCAGAATTGAAAATAGGCAGTTTTATAAAAACTTTCCTTTTTTTAGTTCTGCTTCTGAAAAATGTTTATTTTATGTGAAACTCAATGGGGAATTGACAAACGTGGGTGAAATGTCACTATATGACTGAATTGGAGTGAATTTGTTGCTATCTCTGTGAGGAAGCGAGCTAGAGCGCTGAAACTGTGCCTATACGCTCTTTCATGAAAACACGCTTCTTTGAGGTTTTCAGCTCAGAACGTGAATCTCAGCGCGTTTCTGGCTTGGGAATTGCTTCATATCACTGTACAATGCCTATGTGTTATGAATTGGTCCAATGTGCTTGTATGGCCATTGGAAAGTGAATAAGAGCTTCGGAAGTGAAAATAGGCACTTTTAAAAAAACTTTATTTTTTTTTGTTTTGCTTCTTAAAAATTTTCAATCTATGTGTAACTCAGTGGGGAATTGACAAACGTGGGTGAAATGTCACTATATGACTGAAGTGGAGTGAATTTGCTCCTATCTCTGTAAGGAAGCGAGCTAGAGCGCTGAAACTGTGGCTATACGCTCTTTCATGAAAACACGCTTCTTTGAGGTTTTCAGCTCAGAACGTGAATCTGAGCGCGTTTCTGGCTAGGAAATTGCTTCATATCACTGTGCAATTCCTATGTGTTATATTTTGGTCCAATGCGCTTGTATGGCCATTGGGAAGTGAATTTGAGCTTCAGAATTGAAAATAGGCACTTTTATAAAAACTTTCCTTTTTTTAATTCTGCTCCTGAAAAATGTTTATTTTATGTGTAACTCAATGGGGAATTGACAAACGTGGGTGAAATGTCACTATATGACTGAATTGGAGTGAATTTGTTGCTATCTCTGTGAGGAAGCGAGCTAGAGCGCTGAAACTGTGGCTATACGCTCTTTCATGAAAACACGCTGCTCTGAGGTTTTCAGCTCAGAACGTGAATCTGAGCGCGTTACTGGCTTGGGAATTGCTTCAAATCACTGTACAATGCCTATGTGTTATGAATTGGTCCAATGTGCTTGTATGGCCATTGGAAAGTGAATAAGCGCTTCGGAAGTGAAAATAGGCACTTTTATAAAAACTTTCTTTTTTTTAATTCTGCTTCTCAAAAATGTTCATTCTCTCTGTAACTCAGCGGAAAATTGACAAACATAAGTGAAAAGTCACTAGTTGACTGAATTGGAGTGAATTTGTTACTATCTCTGTGAGGAAGCAAGCTAGAGCGCTGAAACTGTGCCTATACGCTCTTTCATGAAAACTCGCTTTTTTGAGTTCTTCAGCTCAGAACGAGAGTCTAAGCGTGTTTCTGGCTTGGGAATTGCTTCATATCACTGTACAATGCCTTTGTGTTATGAATTGGTCCAATGTGCTTGTATGGCCATTGGAAAGTGAATAAGCGCTTCGGAAGTGAAAATAGGCACTTTTATAAAAACTTTCTTTTTTTTAATTCTGCTTCTCAAAAATGTTCATTCTCTCTGTAACTCAGCGGAAAATTGACAAACATAAGTGAAAAGTCACTATTTGACTGAATTGGAGTGAATTTGTTACTATCTCTGTGAGGAAGCAAGCTAGAGCGCTGAAACTGTGCCTATACGCTCTTTCATGAAAACTCGCTTTTTTGAGTTCTTCAGCTCTGAACGAGAGTCTGAGCGTGTTTCTGGCTAGGGAATTGCTTCATATCACTGTACAATGCCTATGTGTTATGAATTGGTCCAATGTGCTTCCATGGCCATTGGAAAGTGAAGAAGAGCTTCGGAAGTGAAAATAGGCACTTTTATGAAAACTTTCTTTTTTTTAGTTTTTCTTCTTAAAAATTTTCAATCTATGTGTAACTCAGTGGGGAATTGACAAACGTGGGTGAAATGTCACTATATGACTGAGGTGGAGTGAATTTGCTCCTATCTCTGTAAGGAAGCGAGCTAGAGCGCTGAAACTGTGGCTATACGCTCTTTCATGAAAACACGCTTCTTTGAGGTTTTCAGCTCAGAACGTGAATCTCAGCGCGTTTCTGGCTAGGAAATTGCTTCATATCACTGTACAATTCCTATGTGTTATCTTTTGGTCCAATGTGCTTGTATGGCCATTGGGAAGTGAATTTGAGCTTCAGAATTGAAAATAAGCACTTTTATAAAAACTTTCCTTTTTTTAGTTCTGCTTCTGAAAAATGTTTATTTTATGTGAAACTCAATGGGGAATTGACAAACGTGGGTGAAGTGTCACTATATGACTGAATTGGAGTGAATTTGTTGTTATCTCTGTGAGGAAGCGAGCTAGAGCGCTGAAACTGTGGCTATACGCTCTTTCATGAAAACACGCTTCTTTGAGGTTTTCAGCTCAGAACGTGAATCTCAGCGCGTTTCTGGTTTGGAATTGCTTCAAATCACTGTACAATGCCTATGTGTTATGAATTGGTCCAATGTGCTTGTATGGCCATTGGAAAGTGAATAAGCGCTTCGGAAGTGAAAATAGGCACTTTTATAAAAACTTTCTTTTTTTTAATTCTGCTTCTCAAAAATTTTCATTCTCTCTGTAACTCAGCGGAAAATTGACAAACATAAGTGAAAAGTCACTATTTGACTGAATTGGAGTGAATTTGTTACTATCTCTGTGAGGAAGCAAGCTAGAGCGCTGAAACTGTGCCTATACGCTCTTTCATGAAAACTCGCTTTTTTGAGTTCTTCAGCTCAGAACGAGAGTCTAAGCGTGTTTCTGGCTAGGGAATTGCTTCATATCACTGTACAATGCCTATGTGTTATGAATTGGTCCAATGTGCTTGTATGGCCATTGGGAAGTGAATTTGAGCTTCAGAATTGAAAATAAGCACTTTTATAAAAACTTTCCTTTTTTAGTTCTGCTTCTGAAAAATGTTTATTTTATGTGAAACTCAATGGGGAATTGACAAACGTGGGTGAAATGTCACTATATGACTGAATTGGAGTGAATTTGTTGCTATCTCTGTGAGGAAGCGAGCTAGAGCGCTGAAACTGTGGCTATACGCTCTTTCATGAAAACACGCTTCTTTGAGGTTTTCAGCTCAGAACGTGAATCTCAGCGCGTTTCTGGTTTGGAATTGCTTCAAATCACTGTACAATGCCTATGTGTTATGAATTGGTCCAATGTGCTTGTATGGCCATTGGAAAGTGAATAAGCGCTTCGGAAGTGAAAATAGGCACTTTTATAAAAACTTTCTTTTTTTTAATTCTGCTTCTCAAAAATTTTCATTCTCTCTGTAACTCAGCGGAAAATTGACAAACATAAGTGAAAAGTCACTATTTGACTGAATTGGAGTGAATTTGTTACTATCTCTGTGAGGAAGCAAGCTAGAGCGCTGAAACTGTGCCTATACGCTCTTTCATGAAAACTCGCTTTTTTGAGTTCTTCAGCTCAGAACGAGAGTCTAAGCGTGTTTCTGGCTAGGGAATTGCTTCATATCACTGTACAATGCCTATGTGTTATGAATTGGTCCAATGTGCTTGTATGGCCATTGGGAAGTGAATTTGAGCTTCAGAATTGAAAATAAGCACTTTTATAAAAACTTTCCTTTTTTAGTTCTGCTTCTGAAAAATGTTTATTTTATGTGAAACTCAATGGGGAATTGACAAACGTGGGTGAAATGTCACTATATGACTGAATTGGAGTGAATTTGTTGCTATCTCTGTGAGGAAGCGAGCTAGAGCGCTGAAACTGTGGCTATACGCTCTTTCATGAAAACACGCTTATTTGAGGTTTTCAGCTCAGAACGTGAATCTGAGCGCGTTTCTGGCTTGGGAATTGCTTCAAATCACTGTACAATGCCTATGTGTTATGAATTGGTCCAATGTGCTTGTCTGGCCATTGGAAAGTGAATAAGAGCTTCGGAAGTGAAAATAGGCACTTTTATAAAAACTTTCTTTTTTTTAGATTTGCTTCTTAAAAATTTTCAATCTATGTGTAACTCAGTGGGGAATTGACAAACGTGGGTAAAATGTCACTATATGACTGAAGTGGAGTGAATTTGCTCCTATCTCTGTAAGGAAGCGAGCTAGAGCGCTGAAACTGGCTATACGCTCTTTCATGAAAACACGCTGCTCTGAGGTTTTCAGCTCAGAACGTGAATCTGAGCGCGTTTCTGGCTAGGAAATTGCTTCATATCACTGTACAATTCCTATGTGTTATATTTTGGTCCAATGTGCTTGTATGGCCATTGGGAAGTGAATTTGAGCTTCAGAATTGAAAATAGGCACTTTTATAAAAACTTTCCTTTTTTTAGTTCTGCTTCTGAAAAATGTTTATTTTATGTGTAACTCAATGGGGAATTGACAAACGTGGGTGAAATGTCACTATATGACTGAATTGGAGTGAATTTGTTGCTATCTCTGTGAGGAAGCGAGCTAGAGCGCTGAAACTGTGGCTATACGCTCTTTCATGAAAACACGCTGCTCTGAGGTTTTCAGCTCAGAACGTGAATCTGAGCGCGTTTCTGGCTTGGGAATTGCTTCAAATCACTGTACAATGCCTATGTGTTATGAATTGGTCCAATGTGCTTGTATGGCCATTGGAAAGTGAATAAACGCTTCGGAAGTGAAAATAGGCACTTTTATAAAAACTTTCTTTTTTTTAATTCGGCTTCTCAAAAATGTTCATTCTCTCTGTAACTCAGCGGAAAATTGACAAACATAAGTGAAAAGTCACTATTTGACTGAATTGGAGTGAATTTGTTACTATCTCTGTGAGGAAGCAAGCTAGAGCGCTGAAACTGTGCCTATACGCTCTTTCATGAAAACTCGCTTTTTTGAGTTCTTCAGCTCAGAACGAGAGTCTGAGCGTGTTTCTGGCTAGGGAATTGCTTCATATAACTGTACAATGCCTATGTGTTATGAATTGGTCCAATGTGCTTCCATGGCCATTGGAAAGTGAAGAAGAGCTTCGGAAGTGAAAATAGGCACTTTAATGAAAACTTTCTTTTTTTTAGTTTTTCTTCTTAAAAATTTTCAATCTATGTGTAACTCAGTGGGGAATTGACAAACGTGGGTGAAATGTCACTATATGACTGAGGTGGAGTGAATTTGCTCCTATCTCTGTAAGGAAGCGAGCTAGAGCGCTTAAACTGTGGCTATACGCTCTTTCATGAAAACACGCTGCTCTGAGGTTTTCAGCTCAGAACGTGAATCTGAGCGCGTTTCTGGCTAGGAAATTGCTTCATATCACTGTACAATTCCTATGTGTTATCTTTTGGTCCAATGTGCTTGTATGGCCATTGGGAAGTGAATTTGAGCTTCAGAATTGAAAATAAGCACTTTTATAAAAACTTTCCTTTTTTTAGTTCTGCTTCTGAAAAATGCTTATTTTATGTGAAACTCAATGGGGAATTGACAAACGTGGGTGAAATGTCACTATATGACTGAATTGGAGTGAATTAGCTCATATCTCTGTGAGGAAGCGAGCTAGAGCGCTGAAACTGTGGCTATACGCTCTTTCATGAAAACACGCTGCTCTGAGGTTTTCAGCTCAGAACGTGAATCTGAGCGCGTTTCTGGCTTGGGAATTGCTTCATATCACTGTACAATGCCTATGTGTTATGAATTGGTCCAATGTGCTTGTATGGCCATTGGAAAGTGAATAAGAGCTTCGGAAGTGAAAATAGGCACTTTTATAAAAACTTTCTTTTTTTTAGTTTTGCTTCTTAAAAATTTTCAATCTATGTGTAACTCAGTGGGGAATTGACAAACGTGGGTGAAAAGTCACTATATGACTTAATTGGAGTGAATTTGCTCCTATCTCTGTAAGGAAGCGAGCTAGAGTGTTGATTCTGTGGCTATACGCTTTTTCATGAAAACACGCTTCTTTGAGGTTTTCAGCTCAGAACGTGAATCTCAGCGCGTTTCTGGCTTGGGAATTGCTTCATATCACTGTACAATGCCTATGTGTTATGAATTGGTCCAATGTGCTTGTATGGCCATTGGAAAGTGAATAAGAGCTTCGGACGTGAAAATAGGCACTTTTATAAAAACTTAATTTTTTTTAGTTTCGCTTTTTAAAAATTTTCAATCTATGTGCAACTCAGTGGGGAATTGACAAACGTGGGTGAAATGCCACTATATGACTGAAGTGGAGTGAATTTGCTCCTATCTCTGTAAGGAAGCGAGCTAGAGCGCTGAAACTGTGGCTATACGCTCTTTCATGAAAACACGCTGCTCTGAGGTTTTCAGCTCAGAACGTGAATCTGAGCGCGTGTCTGGCTAGGAAATTGCTTCATATCACTGTACAATTCCTATGTGTTATCTTTTGGTCCAATGTGCTTGTATGGCCATTGGGAAGTGAATTTGAGCTTCAGAATTGAAAATAGGCACTTTTATAAAAACTTTCCTTTTTTTAGTTCTGCTTCTGGAAAATGTTTATTTTATGTGTAACTCAATGGGGAATTGACAAACGTGGGTGAAATGTCACTATATGGCTGAATTGGAGTGAATTAGCTCATATCTCTGTAAGGAAGCGAGCTAGAGCGCTGAAACTGTGGCTATACGCTCTTTCATGAAAACACGCTGCTCTGAGGTTTTCAGCTCAGAACGTGAATCTGAGCGCGTTTCTGGCTTGGGAATTGCTTCATATCACTGTACAATGCCTATGTGTTATGAATTGGTCCAATGTGCTTGTATGGCCATTGGAAAGTGAATAAGAGCTTCGGAAGTGAAAATAGGCACTTTTATAAAAACTTTATTTTTTTTAGTTTTGCTTCTTAAAAATTTTCAATTTATGTGTAACTCAGTGGGGAATTGACAAACGTGGGTGAAATGTCACTATATGACTGAAGTGGAGTGAATTTGCTCCTATCTCTGTAAGGAAGCGAGCTAGAGCGCTGAAACTGTGGCTATACGCTCTTTCATGAAAACGCTGCTCTGAGGTTTTCAGCTCAGAACGTGAATCTGAGCGCGTTTCTGGCTTGGGAATTGCTTCATATCACTGTACAATGCCTATGTGTTATGAATTGGTCCAATGTGCTTTTATGGCCATTGGAAAGTGAATAAGAGGTTTGGAATTGAAAATAGGCACTTTTATAAAAACTTTATTTTTTTTAGTTTTGCTTCTTAAAAATTTTCAATTTATGTGTAACTCAGTGGGGAATAGACAAACGTGGGTGAAATGTCACTATATGACTGAATTGGAATGAATTAGCTCATATCTCTGTGAGGAAGCGAGCTAGAGCGCTGAAACTGTGGCTATACGCTCTTTTATGAAAACACGCTGCTCTGAGGTTTTCAGCTCAGAACGTGAATCTGAGCGCGTGTCTGGCTAGGAAATTGCTTCATATCACTGTACAATTCCTATGTGTTATCTTTTGGTCCAATGTGCTTGTATGGCCATTGGGAAGTGAATTTGAGCTTCAGAATTGAAAATAGGCACTTTTATAAAAACTTTCCTTTTTTTAGTTCTGCTTCTGAAAAATGTTTATTTTATGTGTAACTCAATGGGGAATTGACAAACGTGGGTGAAATGTCACTATATGACTGAATTTGTTGCTATCTCTGTGAGGAAGCGAGCTAGAGCGCTGGAACTGTGGCTATACGCTCTTTCATGAAAACACGCTTCTTTGAGGTTTTCAGCTCAGAACGTGAATCTGAGCGCGTTTCTGGCTTGGGAATTGCTTCATATCACTGTACAATGCCTATGTGTTATGAATTGGTCCAATGTGCTTGTATGGCCATTGGAAAGTGAATAAGAGCTTCGGAAGTGAAAATAGGCACTTTTATAAAAACTTTATTTTTTTTAGTTTTGCTTCTTAAAAATTTTCAATTTATGTGTAACTCAGTGGGGAATAGACAAACGTGGGTGAAATGTCACTATATGACTGAATTGGAGTGAATTTGTTGCTTTCTCTGTGAGGAAGCGAGCGAGAGCGCTGAAACTGTGGCTATACGCTCTTTCATGAAAACACGCTGCTCTGAGGTTTTCAGCTCAGAACGTGAATCTGAGCGCGTTTCTGGCTTGGGAATTGCTTCATATCACTGTACAATTCCTATGTGTTATATTTTAGTCCAATGTGCTTGTATGGCCATTGGGAAGTGAATTTGAGCTTCAGAATTGAAAATAGGCACTTTTATAAAAACTTTCCTTTTTTTAGTTCTGCTTCTGAAAAATGTTTATTTTATGTGTAACTCAATGGGGAATTGACAAACGTGGGTGAAATGTCACTATATGACTGAATTGGAGTGAATTTGTTCCTATCTCTGTGAGGAAGCGAGCTAGAGCGCTGAAACTGTGGCTATACGCTCTTTCATGAAAACACGCTGCTCTGAGGTTTTCAGCTCAGAACGTGAATCTGAGCGCGTTTCTGGCTTGGGAATTGCTTCATATCACTGTACAATGCCTATGTGTTATGAATTGGTCCAATGTGCTTGTATGGCCATTGGAAAGGGAATAAGCGCTTCGGAAGTGAAAATAGGCACTTTTATAAAAACTTTCTTTTTTTTAATTCTGCTTCTCAAAAATGTTCATTCTCTCTGTAACTCAGCGGAAAATTGACAAACATAAGTGAAAAGTCACTATTTGACTGAATTGGAGTGAATTTGTTACTATCTCTGTGAGGAAGCAAGCTAGAGCGCTGGAACTGTGCCTATACGCTCTTTTATGAAAACTCGCTTTTTTGAGTTCTTCAGCTCAGAACGAGAGTCTGAGCGTGTTTCTGGCTAGGGAATTGCTTCATATAACTGTACAATGCCTATGTGTTATGAATTGGTCCAATGTGCTTCCATGGCCATTGGAAAGTGAAGAAGAGCTTCGGAAGTGAAAATAGGCACTTTTATGAAAACTTTCTTTTTTTTAGTTTTTCTTCTTAAAAATTTTCAATCTATGTGTAACTCAGTGGGGAATTGACAAACGTGGGTGAAATGTCACTATATGACTGAGGTGGAGTGAATTTGCTCCTATCTCTGTAAGGAAGCGAGCTAGAGCGCTTAAACTGTGGCTATACGCTCTTTCATGAAAACACGCTGCTCTGAGGTTTTCAGCTCAGAACGTGAATCTGAGCGCGTTTCTGGCTAGGAAATTGCTTCATATCACTGTACAATTCCTATGTGTTATCTTTTGGTCCAATGTGCTTGTATGGCCATTGGGTAGTGAATTTGAGCTTCAGAATTGAAAATAAGCACTTTTATAAAAACTTTCCTTTTTTTAGTTCTGCTTCTGAAAAATGTTAATTTTATGTGAAACTCAATGGGGAATTGACAAACGTGGGTGAAATGTCACTATATGACTGAATTGGAGTGAATTAGCTCATATCTCTGTAAGGAAGCGAGCTAGAGTGTTGAAACTGTGGCTATACGCTCTTTCATGAAAACACGCTTCTTTGAGGTTTTCAGCTCAGAACGTGAATCTCAGCGCGTTTCTGGCTTGGGAATTGCTTCATATCACTGTACAATGCCTATGTGTTATGAATTGGTCCAATGTGCTTGTATGGCCATTGGAAAGTGAATAAGAGCTTCGGAAGTGAAAATAGGCACTTTTATAAAAACTTAATTTTCTTTAGTTTTGCTTTTTAAAAATTTTCAATCTATGTGCAACTCAGTGGGGAATTGACAAACGTGGGTGAAATGCCACTATATGACTGAAGTGGAGTGAATTTGCTCCTATCTCTGTAAGGAAGCGAGCTAGAGCGCTGAAACTGTGGCTATACGCTCTTTCATGAAAACACGCTGCTCTGAGGTTTTCAGCTCAGAAAGTGAATCTGAGCGCGTGTCTGGCTAGGAAATTGCTTCATATCACTGTACAATTCCTATGTGTTATCTTTTGGTCCAATGTGCTTGTATGGCCATTGGGAAGTGAATTTGAGCTTCAGAATTGAAAATAGGCACTTTTATAAAAACTTTCCTTTTTTTTGTTCTGCTTCTGGAAAATGTTTATTTTATGTGTAACTCAATGGGGAATTGACAAAAGTGGGTGAAATGTCACTATATGACTGAATTGGAGTGAATTAGCTCATATCTCTGTAAGGAAGCGAGCTAGAGCGCTGAAACTGTGGCTATACGCTCTTTCATGAAAACGCTGCTCTGAGGTTTTCAGCTCAGAACGTGAATCTGAGCGCGTTTCTGGCTTGGGAATTGCTTCATATCACTGTACAATGCCTATGTGTTATGAATTGGTCCAATGTGCTTGTATGGCCATTGGAAAGTGAATAAGAGCTTTGGAATTGAAAATAGGCACTTTTATAAAAACTTTCTTTTTTTTAGTTTTGCTTCTTAAAAATTTTCAATCTATGTGTAACTCAGTGGGGAATTGACAAACGTGGGTGAAATGTCACTATATGACTGAAGTGGAGTGAATTTGCTCCTATCTCTGTAAGGAAGCGAGCTAGAGCGCTGAAACTGTGGCTATACGCTCTTTCATGAAAACACGCTTCTTTGAGGTTTTCAGCTCAGAACGTGAATCTGAGCCCGTTTCTGGCGAGGAAATTGCTTCATATCACTGTACAATTCCTATGTGTTATCTTTTGGTCCAATGTGCTTGTATGGCCATTGGGAAGTGAATTTGAGCTTCAGAATTGAAAATAGGCACTTTTATAAAAACTTTCCTTTTTTTAGTTCTGCTTCTGAAAAATGTTTATTTTATGTGTAACTCAATGGGGAATTGACAAACTTGGGTGAAATGTCACTATATGACTGAATTTGTTGCTATCTCTGTGAGGAAGCGAGCTAGAGCGCTGGAACTGTGGCTCTACGCTCTTTCATGAAAACACGCTTCTTTGAGGTTTTCAGCTCAGAACGTGAGTCTGAGCGCGTTTCTGGCTTGGGAATTGCTTCATATCACTGTACAATGCCTATGTGTTATGAATTGGTCCAATGTGCTTGTATGGCCATTGGAAAGTGAATAAGAGCTTCGGAAGTGAAAATAGGCACTTTTATAAAAACTTTATTTTTTTTAGTTTTGCTTCTTAAAAATTTTCAATCTATGTGTAACTCAGTGGGGAATTGACAAACGTGGGTGAAATGTCACTCTATGACTGAATTGGAGTGAATTTGTTGCTTTCTCTGTGAGGAAGCAAGCTAGAGCGCTGAAACTGTTCCTATACGCTCTTACATGAAAACTCGCTTTTTTTAGTTCTTCAGCTCAGAACGAGAGTCTGAGCGTGTTTCTGGCTAGGGAATTGCTTCAAATCACTGTACAATGCCTATGTGTTATGAATTGGTCCAATGTGCTTCCATGGCCATTGGAAAGTGAAGAAGAGCTTCGGAAGTGAAAATAGGCACTTTTATGAAAACTTTCTTTTTTTAGTTTTTCTTCTTAAAAATTTTCAATCTATGTGTAACTCAGTGGGGAATTGACAAACGTGGGTGAAATGTCACTATATGACTGAATTGGAGTGAATTTGTTGCTATCTCTGTGAGGAAGCGAGCTAGAGCGCTGAAACTGTGGCTATACGCTCTTTCATGAAAACACTCTGCTCTGAGGTTTTCAGCTCAGAACGTGAATCTGAGCGCGTGTCTGGCTAGGAAATTGCTTCATATCACTGTACAATTCCTATGTGTTATCTTTTGGTCCAATGTGCTTGTATGGCCATTGGAAAGTGAATAAGAGCTTCGGAAGTGAAAATAGGCACTTTTATAAAAACTTTCTTTTTTTTAATTCTGCTTCTCAAAAATGTTCATTCTCTCTGTAACTCAGCGGAAAATTGACAAACATAAGTGAAAAGTCACTATTTGACTAAATTGGAGTGAATTTGTTGCTATCTCTGTGAGGAAGCAAGCTAGAGCGCTGAAACTGTGCCTATACGCTCTTTCATGAAAACTCGCTTTTTTGAGTTCTTCAGCTCAGAACGAGAGTCTAAGCGTGTTTCTGGCTAGGGAATTGCTTCATATCACTGTACAATGCCTTTGTGTTATCTTTTGGTCCAATGTGCTTGTATGGCCATTGGGAAGTGAATTTGAGCTTCAGAATTGAAAATAAGCACTTTTATAAAAACTTTCCTTTTTTTAGTTCTGCTTCTGAAAAATGTTTATTTTATGTGTAACTCAATGGGGAATTGACAAACGTGGGTGAAATGTCACTATATGACTGAATTGGAGTGAATTTGTTCCTATCTCTGTGAGGAAGCGAGCTAGAGCGCTGAAACTGTGGCTATACGCTCTTTCATGAAAACACGCTTCTTTGAGGTTTTCAGCTCAGAACGTGAATCTCAGCGCGTTTCTGGCTTGGGAATTGCTTCATATCACTGTACAATGCCTATGTGTTATGAATTGGTCCAATGTGCTTGTATGGCCATTGGAAAGTGAATAAGAGCTTCGGAAGTGAAAATAGGCACTTTTATAAAAACTTTATTTTTTTTAGTTTTGCTTCTTAAAAATTTTCAATTTATGTGTAACTCAGTGGGGAATTGACAAACGTGGGTGAAATGTCACTATATGACTGAAGTGGAGTGAATTTGCTCCTATCTCTGTAAGGAAGCGAGCTAGAGCGCTGAAACTGTGGCTATACGCTCTTTCATGAAAACACGCTGCTCTGAGGTTTTCAGCTCAGAACGTGAATCTGAGCGCGTGTCTGGCTAGGAAATTGCTTCATATCACTGTACAATTCCTATGTGTTATCTTTTGGTCCAATGTGCTTGTATGGCCATTGGGAAGTGAATTTGAGCTTCAGAATTGAAAATAGGCACTTTTATAAAAACTTTCTTTTTTTTAGTTCTGCTTCTGAAAAATGTTTATTTTATGTGTAACTCAATGGGGAATTGACAAACGTGGGTGAAATGTCACTATATGACTGAATTGGAGTGAATTAGCTCATATCTCTGTGAGGAAGCGAGCTAGAGCGCTGAAACTGTGGCTATACGCTCTTTCATGAAAACACGCTGCTCTGAGGTTTTCAGCTCAGAACGTGAATCTGAGCGCGTTTCTGGCTTGGGAATTGCTTCATATCACTGTACAATGCCTATGTGTTATGAATTGGTCCAATGTGCTTGTATGGCCATTGGAAAGTGAATAAGAGCTTCGGAAGTGAAAATAGGCACTTTTATAAAAACTTTTTTTTTTTTAGTATTGCTTCTTAAAAATTTTCAATCTATGTGTAACTCAGTGGGGAATTGACAAACGTGGGTGAAATGTCACTATATGACTGAAGTGGAGTGAATTTGCTCCTATCTCTGTAAGGAAGCGAGCTAGAGCGCTGAAACTGTGGCTATACGCTCTTTCATGAAAACACGCTGCTCTGAGGTTTTCAGCTCAGAACGTGAATCTGAGCGCGTTTCTGGCTTGGGAATTGCTTCATATCACTGTACGATGCCTATGTGTTATGAATTGGTCCAATGTGCTTGTATGGCCATTGGAAAGTGAATAAGAGCATTGGAATTGAAAATAGGCACTTTTATAAAAACTTTCTTTTTTTTAGTTTTGCTTCTTAAAAATTTTCAATCTATGTGTAACTCAGTGGGGAATTGACAAACGTGGGTGAAATGTCACTATATGACTGAAGTGGAGTGAATTTGTTGCTATCTCTGTGAGGAAGCGAGCTAGAGCGCTGGAACTGTGGCTATAAGCTCTTTCATGAAAACACGCTGCTCTGAGGTTTTCAGCTCAGAACGTGAATCTGAGCGCGTTTCTGGCTTGGGAATTGCTTCAAATCACTGTACAATGCCTATGTGTTATCTTTTGGTCCAATGTGCTTGTATGGCCATTGGGAAGTGAATTTGAGCTTCAGAATTGAAAATAGGCACTTTGATAAAAACTTTCCTTTTTTTAGTTCTGCTTCTGAAAAATGTTTATTTTATGTGTAACTCAATGGGGAATTGACAAACGTGGGTGAAATGTCACTATATGACTGAATTGGAGTGAATTTGTTGCTATCTCTGTGAGGAAGCGAGCTAGAGCGCTGAAACTGTGGCTATACGCTCTTTCATGAAAACACGCTTCTTTGAGGTTTTCAGCTCAGAACGTGAATCTGAGCGCGTTTCTGGCTTGGGAATTGCTTCATATCACTGTACAATGCCTATGTGTTATGAATTGGTCCAATGTGCTTGTATGGCCATTGGAAAGTGAATAAGAGCTTCGGAAGTGAAAATAGGCACTTTTATAAAAACTTTTTTTTTTTTAGTATTGCTTCTTAAAAATTTTCAATCTATGTGTAACTCAGTGGGGAATTGACAAACGTGGGTGAAATGTCACTATATGACTGAAGTGAAGTGAATTTGCTCCTATCTCTGTAAGGAAGCGAGCTAGAGCGCTGAAACTGTGGCTATACGCTTTTTCATGAAAACACGCTTCTTTGAGGTTTTCAGCTCAGAACGTGAATCTCAGCGCGTTTCTGGCTTGGGAATTGCTTCATATCACTGTACAATGCCTATGTGTTATGAATTGGTCCAATGTGCTTGTATGGCCATTGGAAAGTGAATAAGAGCTTCGGAAGTGAAAATAGGCACTTTTATAAAAACTTTATTTTTTTTAGTTTTGCTTCTTAAAAATTTTCAATTTATGTGTAACTCAGTGGGGAATTGACAAACGTGGGTGAAATGTCACTATATGACTGAATTGGAGTGAATTTGTTGCTATCTCTGTGATGAAGCGAGCTAGAGCGCTGAAACTGTGCCTATACGCTCTTTCATGAAAACTCGCTTTTTTTAGTTCTTCAGCTCAGAACGAGAGTCTGAGCGTGTTTCTGGCTAGGGAATTGCTTCATATCACTGTACAATGCCTATGTGTTATGAATTGGTCCAATTTGCTTGTATGGCCATTGGAAAGTGAATAAGAGCTTCGGAAGTGAAAATAGGCACTTTTATGAAAACTTTTATTTTTTCTTCTTAAAAAATTTCAAACTATGTGTAACTCAGTGGGGAATTGACAAACGTGGGTGAAATGACACTATATGACTGAATTGGGGTGAATTTGTTGCTATCTCTGTGAGGAAGCAAGCTAGAGCGCTGAAACTGTGCCTATACGCTCTTTCATGAAAACTCGCTTTTTTGAGTTCTTCAGCTCAGAACGAGAGTCTAAGCGTGTTTCTGGCTAGGGAATTGCTTCATATCACTGTACAATGCCTATGTGTTATGAATTGGTCCAATGTGCTTCCATGGCCATTGGAAAGTGAAGAAGAGCTTCGGAAGTGAAAATAGGCACTTTTATGAAAACTTTCTTTTGTTTAGTTTTTCTTCTTAAAAATTTTCAATCTATGTGTAACTCAGTGGGGAATTGACAAACGTGGGTGAAATGTCACGATATGACTGAGGTGGAGTGAATAAGCTCCTATCTCTGTGAGGAAGCGAGCTAGAGCGCTGAAACTGTGGCTATACGCTTTTTCATGAAAACACGCTTCTTTGAGGTTTTCAGCTCAGAACGTGAATCTCAGCGCGTTTCTGGCTTGGGAATTGCTTCATATCACTGTACAATGCCTATGTGTTATGAATTGGTCCAATGTGCTTGTATGGCCATTGGAAAGTGAATAAGAGCTTCGGAAGTGAAAATAGGCACTTTTATAAAAACTTTCTTTTTTTTAGTTTTGCTTCTTAAAAATTTTCAATCTGTGTAACTCAGTTGGGAATTGACAAACGTGGGTGAAATGTCACTATATGACTGAAGTGGAGTGAATTTGCTCCTATCTCTGTAAGGAAGCGAGCTAGAGCGCTGAAACTGTGGCTATACGCTCTTTCATGAAAACACGCTTCTTTGAGGTTTTCAGCTCAGAACGTGAATCTCAGCGCGTTCTGGCTTGGGAATTGCTTCATATCACTGTACAATGCCTATGTGTTATGAATTGGTCCAATGTGCTTGTATGGCCATTGGAAAGTGAATAAGAGCTTCGGAAGTGAAAATAGGCACTTTTATAAAAACTTTATTTTTTTTAATTTTTGCCTCTTAAAAATTTTCAATCTATGTGTAACTCTGTGGGGAATTGACAAACGTGGGTGAAATGTCACTATATGACTGAATTGGAGTGAATTTGTTGCTATCTCTGTGATGAAGCGAGCTAGAGCGCTGAAACTGTGCCTATACGCTCTTTCATGAAAACTCGCTTTTTTTAGTTCTTCAGCTCAGAACGAGAGTCTAAGCGTGTTTCTGGCTAGGGAATTGCTTCATATCACTGTACAATGCCTATGTGTTATGAATTGGTCCAATGTGCTTCCATGGCCATTGGAAAGTGAAGAAGAGCTTCGGAAGTGAAAATAGGCACTTTTATGAAAACTTTCTTTTGTTTAGTTTTTCTTCTTAAAAATTTTCAATCTATGTGTAACTCAGTGGGGAATTGACAAACGTGGGTGAAATGTCACGATATGACTGAGGTGGAGTGAATAAGCTCCTATCTCTGTGAGGAAGCGAGCTAGAGCGCTGAAACTGTGGCTATACGCTCTTTCATGAAAACACGCTTCTTTGAGGTTTTCAGCTCAGAACGTGAATCTCAGCGCGTTTCTGCCTTGGGAATTGCTTCATATCACTGTACAATGCCTATGTGTTATGAATTGGTCCAATGTGCTTGTATGGCCATTGGAAAGTGAATAAGAGCTTCGGAAGTGAAAATAGGCACTTTTATAAAAACTTTCTTTTTTTTAGTTTTGCTTCTTAAAAATTTTCAATCTGTGTAACTCAGTTGGGAATTGACAAACGTGGGTGAAATGTCACTATATGACTGAAGTGGAGTGAATTTGCTCCTATCTCTGTGAGGAAGCGAGCTAGAGCACTGAAACTGTGGCTATACGCTCTTTCATGAAAACACGCTGCTCTGAGGTTTTCAGCTCAGAACATAAATCTGAGCGCGTTTCTGGCTTGGGAATTGCTTCATATCACTGTACAATGCCTATGTGTTATGAATTGGTCCAATGTGCTTGTATGGCCATTGGAAAGTGAATAAGAACTTCGGAAGTGAAAATAGGCACTTTTATAAAAACCTTTTTTTTTTTAGTATTGCATCTTAAAAATTTTCAATCTATGTGTAACTCAGTGGGGAATTGACAAACGTGGGTGAAATGTCACTATATGACTGAAGTGGAGTGAATTTTCTCCTATCTCTGTAAGGAAGCGAGCTAGAGCGCTGAAACTGTGGATATACGCTCTTTCATGAAAACACGCTTCTTTGAGGTTTTCAGCTCAGAACGTGAATCTGAGCGCGTGTCTGGCTAGGAAATTGCTTCATATCACTGTACAATTCCTATGTGTTATCTTTTGGTCCAATGTGCTTGTATGGCCATTGGGAAGTGAACTTGAGCTTCAGAATTGAAAATAGGCACTTGAAACAAAACTTTCCTTTTTTTTAGTTCTGCTTCTGAAAAATGTTTATTTTATGTGTAACTCAATGGGGAATTGACAAACGTGGGTGAAATGTCACTATATGACTGAAGTGGAGTGAATTTGCTCCTATCTCTGTAAGGAAGCGAGCTAGAGCGCTGAAACTGTGGCTATACGCTCTTTCATGAAAACACGCTTCTTTGAGGTTTTCAGCTCAGAACGTGAATCTGAGCGCGTGTCTGGCTAGGAAATTGCTTCATATCACTGTACAATTCCTATGTGTTATCTTTTGGTCCAATGTGCTTGTATGGCCATTGGGAAGTGAACTTGAGCTTCAGAATTGAAAATAGGCACTTGAAACAAAACTTTCCTTTTTTTTAGTTCTGCTTCTGAAAAATGTTTATTTTATGTGTAACTCAATGGGGAATTGACAAACGTGGGTGAAATGTCACTATATGACTGAAGTGGAGTGAATTTGTTCCTATCTCTGTAAGGAAGCGAGCTAGAGCGCTGAAACTGTGGCTATACGCTCTTTCATGAAAACACGCTGCTCTGAGGTTTTCAGCTCAGAACGTGAATCTGAGCGCGTTTCTGGCTTGGGAATTGCTTCAAATCACTGTCCAATGCCTATGTGTTATGAATTGGTCCAATGTGCTTTTATGGCCATTGGAAAGTGAATAAGAGCTTCGGAAGTGAAAATAGGCACTTTTATAAAAACTTTCTTTTTTTTAATTCTGCTTTTCAAAAATGTTCATTCTCTCTGTAACTCAGCAGAAAATTGACAAACATAAGTGAAAATTCACTATTTGACTGAATTGGAGTGAATTTGTTACTATCTCTGTGAGGAAGCAAGCTAGAGCGCTGAAACTGTGCCTATACGCTCTTTCATGAAAACTCGCCTTTTTGAGTTCTTCAGCTCAGAACGAGAGTCTGAGTGTGTTTCTGGCTAGGGAATTGCTTCATATCACTGTACAATTCCTATGTGTTATCTTTTGGTCCAATGTGCTTGTATGGCCATTGGGAAGTGAACTTGAGCTTCAGAATTGAAAATAGGCACTTGAAACAAAACTTTCCTTTTTTTTAGTTCTGCTTCTGAAAAATGTTTATTTTATGTGTAACTCAATGGGGAATTGACAAACGTGGGTGAAATGTCACTATATGACTGAAGTGGAGTGAATTTGTTCCTATCTCTGTAAGGAAGCGAGCTAGAGCGCTGAAACTGTGGCTATACGCTCTTTCATGAAAACACGCTGCTCTGAGGTTTTCAGCTCAGAACGTGAATCTGAGCGCGTTTCTGGCTTGGGAATTCCTTCAAATCACTGTACAATGCTTATGTGTTATGAATTGGTCCAATGTGCTTGCATGGCCTTTGGAAAGTGAATAAGAGCTTCGGAAGTGAAAATAGGCACTTTTATAAAAACTTTCTTTTTTTTAATTCTGCTTTTCAAAAATGTTCATTCTCTCTGTAACTCAGCGGAAAATTGTCAAACATAAGTGAAAAGTCACTATTTGACTGAATTGGAGTGAATTTGTTACTATCTCTGTGAGGAAGCAAGCTAGAGCGCTGAAACTGTGCCTATACGCTCTTTCATGAAAACTCGCTTTTTTGAGTTCTTCAGCTCAGAACGAGAGTCTGAGCGTGTTTCTGGCTAGGGAATTGCTTCATATCACTGTACAATGCCTATGTGTTATGAATTGGTCCAATGTGCTTGTATGGCCATTGGGAAGTGAATTTGAGCTTCAGAATTGAAAATAAGCACTTTTATAAAAACTTTCCTTTTTTTAGTTCTGCTTCTGAAAAATGTTTATTTTATGTGTAACTCAATGGGGAATTGACAAACGTGGGTGAAATGTCACTATATGACTGAATTGGAGTGAATTTGTTGCTATCTCTGTGAGGAAGCGAGCTAGAGCGCTGAAACTGTGGCTATACGCTCTTTCATGAAAACACGCTGCTTTGAGGTTTTCAGCTCAGAACGTGAATCTGAGCGCGTTTCTGGCTTGGGAATTGCTTCATATCACTGTACAATGCCTATGTGTTATGAATTGGTCCAATGTGCTAGTATGGCCATTGGAAAGTGAATAAGAGCTTCGGAAGTGAAAATAGGCACTTTTATAAAAACTTTTTTTTTTTTAGTATTGCTTCTTAAAAATTTTCAATCTATGTGTAACTCAGTGGGGAATTGACAAACGTGGGTAAAATGTCACTATATGACTGAAGTGGAGTGAATTTGCTCCTATCTCTGTAAGGAAGCGAGCTAGAGCGCTGAAACTGTGGCTATACGCTCTTTCATGAAAACACGCTTCTTTGAGGTTTTCAGCTCAGAACGTGAATCTCAGCGCGTTTCTGGCTTGGGAATTGCTTCATATCACTGTACAATTCCTATGTGTTATCTTTTGGTCCAATGTGCTTGTATGGCCATTGGGAAGTGAATTTGAGCTTCAGAATTGAAAATAAGCACTTTTATAAAAACTTTCCTTTTTTTTAGTTCTGCTTCTGAAAAATGTTTATTTTATGTGTAACTCAATGGGGAATTGACAAACGTGGGTGAAATGTCACTATATGACTGAATTGGAGTGAATTTGTTGCTATCTCTGTGAGGAAGCGAGCTAGAGCGCTGAAACTGTGCCTATACGCTCTTTCATGAAAACTCACTTTTTTGAGTTCTTCAGCTCAGAACGAGAGTCTGAGCGTGTTTCTGGCTAGGGAATTGCTTCATATCACTGTACAATGCCTATGTGTTATGAATTGGTCCAATGTGCTTGTATGGCCATTGGGAAGTGAATTTGAGCTTCAGAATTGAAAATAAGCACTTTCGTAAAAACTTTTTTTTTTTTAGTATTGCATCTTAAAAATTTTCAATCTATGTGTAACTCAGTGGGGAATTGACAAACGTGGGTGAAATGTCACGATATGACTGAAGTGGAGTGAATTTGTTGCTTTCTCTGTGAGGAAGCGAGCTAGAGCGCTGAAACAGTGGCTATACGCTCTTTCATGAAAACACGCTGCTCTGAGGTTTTCAGCTCAGAACATGAATCTGAGCGCGTTTCTGACTTGGGAATTGCTTCATATCACTGTACAATGCCTATGTGTTATGAATTGGTCCAATGTGCTTGTATGGCCATTGGAAAGTGAATAAGAGCTTCGGAAGTGAAAATAGGCACTTTTATAAAAACTTTTTTTTTTTTCGTATTGCATCTTAAAAATTTTCAATCTATGTGTAACTCAGTGGGGAATTGACAAACGTGGGTGAAATGTCACTATATGACTGAAGTGGAGTGAATTTTCTCCTATCTCTGTAAGGAAGCGAGCTAGAGCGCTGAAACTGTGGATATACGCTCTTTCATGAAAACACGCTTCTTTGAGGTTTTCAGCTCAGAATGTGAATCTGAGCGCGTGTCTGGCTAGGAAATTGCTTCATATCACTGTACAATTCCTATGTGTTATCTTTTGGTCCAATGTGCTTGTATGGCCATTGGGAAGTGAACTTGAGCTTCAGAATTGAAAATAGGCACTTGAAACAAAACTTTCCTTTTTTTTAGTTCTGCTTCTGAAAAATGTTTATTTTATGTGTAACTCAATGGGGAATTGACAAACGTGGGTGAAATGTCACTATATGACTGAAGTGGAGTGAATTTGTTCCTATCTCTGTAAGGAAGCGAGCTAGAGCGCTGAAACTGTGGCTATACGCTCTTTCATGAAAACACGCTGCTCTGAGGTTTTCAGCTCAGAACGTGAATCTGAGCGCGTTTCTGGCTTGGGAATTGCTTCAAATCACTGTCCAATGCCTATGTGTTATGAATTGGTCCAATGTGCTTGTATGGCCATTGGAAAGTGAATAAGAGCTTCGGAAGTGAAAATAGGCACTTTTATAAAAACTTTCTTTTTTTTAATTCTGCTTTTCAAAAATGTTCATTCTCTCTGTAACTCAGCGGAAAATTGACAAACATAAGTGAAAAGTCACTATTTGACTGAATTGGAGTGAATTTGTTACTATCTCTGTGAGGAAGCAAGCTAGAGCGCTGAAACTGTGCCTATACGCTGTTTCATGAAAACTCGCTTTTTTGAGTTCTTCAGCTCAGAACGAGAGTCTGAGCGTGTTTCTGGCTAGGGAATTGCTTCATATCACTGTACAATGCCTATGTGTTATGAATTGGTCCAATGTGCTTGTATGGCCATTGGAAAGTGAATAAGAGCTTCGGAAGTGAAAATAGGCACTTTTATAAAAACTTTACTTTTTTTAGTTCTGCTTCTGAAAAATGTTTATTTTATGTGGAACTCAATGGATAATTGACAAACGTGGGTGAAATGTCACTATATGACTGAATTGGAGTGAATTTGTTGCTATCTCTGTGAGGAAGCGAGCTAGAGCGCTGAAACTGTGGCTATACGCTCTTTCATGAAAACTCGCTGCTCTGAGGTTTTCAGCTCAGAACATGAATCTGAGCGCGTTTCTGGCTTGGGAATTGCTTCATATCACTGTACAATGCCTATGTGTTATGAATTGGTCCAATGTGCTTGTATGGCCATTGGAAAGTGAATAAGAGCTTCGGAAGTGAAAATAGGCACTTTTATAAAAACTTTTTTTTTTTTAGTATTGCATCTTAAAAATTTTCAATCTATGTGTAACTCAGTGGGGAATTGACAAACGTGGGTGAAATGTCACTAAATGACTGAAGTGGAGTGAATTTGTTGCTATCTCTATGAGGAAGCGAGCTAGAGCGCTGAAACTGTGGCTATACGCTCTTTCATGAAAACACGCTGCTCTGAGGTTTTCAGCTCAGAACGTGAATCTGAGCGCGTGTCTGGCTAGGAAATTGCTTTAGATCACTGTACAATTCCTATGTGTTATCTATTGGTCCAATGTGCTTGTATGGCCATTGGGAAGTGAATTTGAGCTTCAGAATTGAAAATAGGCACTTTTATAAAAACTTTCTTTTTTTTCGTTCTGCTTCTGAAAAATGTTTATTTTATGTGTAACTCAATGGGGAATTGACAAACGTGGGTGAAATGTCACTATATGACTGAATTGGAGTGAATTTGCTCATATCTCTGTAAGGAAGCGAGATAGAGCGCTGAAACTGTGGCTATACGCTCTTTCATGAAAACACGCTGCTCTGAGGTTTTCAGCTCAGAACGTGAATCTGAGCGCGTTTCTGGCTTGGGAATTGCTTCATATCACTGTACAATTCCTATGTGTTATCTTTTGGTCCAATGTGCTTGTATGGCCATTGGAAAGTGAATAAGAGCTTCGGAAGTGAAAATAGGCACTTTTATAAAAACTTTCTTTTTTTTAGTTTTGCTTCTTAAAAATTTTCAATCTATGTGTAACTCAGTGGGGAATTGACAAACGTGGGTGAAATGTCACTATATGACTGAAGTGGAGTGAATATGCACCTATCTCTGTAAGGAAGCGAGCTTGAGCGCTGAAACTGTGGCTATACGCTCTTTCATGAAAACAAGCTTCTTTGAGGTTTTTAGCTCAGAACGTGAATCTGAGCGCGTGTCTGGCTAGGAAATTGCTTCATATCACTGTACAATTCCTATGTGTTATCTTTTTGTCCAATGTGCTTGTATGGCCATTGGGAAGTGAATTTGAGCTTCGGAAGTGAAAATAGGCACTTTTCTGAAAACTTTCTTTTTTTTAAGTTTTGCTTCTTAAAAATTTTCAATCTATGTTTGTAACTCAGTGGGGAATTGACAAACGTGGGTGAAATGTCACTATATGACTGAAGTGGAGTGAATTTGCTCCTATCTCTGTAAGGAAGCGAGCTAGAGCGCTGAAACTGTGGCTATACGCTCTTTCATGAAAACACGCTTCTTTGAGGTTTTCAGCTCAGAACGTGAATCTGAGCGCGTGTCTGGCTAGGAAATTGCTTCAGATCACTGTACAATTCCTATGTGTTATCTATTGGTCCAATGTGCTTGTATGGCCATTGGGAAGTGAATTTGAGCTTCAGAATTGAAAATAGGCACTTTTATAAAAACTTTCTTTTTTTTCGTTCTGCTTCTGAAAAATGGTTATTTTATGTGTAACTCAATGGGGAATTGACAAACGTGGGTGAAATGTCACTATATGACTGAATTGGAGTGAATTTGCTCATATCTCTGTAAGGAAGCGAGATAGAGCGCTGAAACTGTGGCAATACGCTCTTTCATGAAAACACGCTGCTCTGAGGTTTTCAGCTCAGAACGTGAATCTGAGCGCGTTTCTTGCTTGGGAATTGCTTCATATCACTGTACAATTCCTATGTGTTATCTTTTGGTCCAATGTGCTTGTATGGCCATTGGAAAGTGAATAAGAGCTTCGGAAGTGAAAATAGGCACTTTTATAAAAACTTTTTTTTTTTTTTATTATTGCTTCTTAAAAATTTTCAATATATGTGTAACTCAGTGGGGAATTGACAAACGTGGGTGAAATGTCACTATATGACTGAATTGGAGTGAATTTGTTCCTATCTCTGTAAGGAAGCGAGCGAGAGCGCTGAAACTGTGGCTATATGCTCTTTCATGAAAACACGCTGCTCTGAGGTTTTCACCTCAGAACGTGAATCTGAGCGCGTTTCTGGCTTGGGAATTGCTTCAAATCACTGTCCAATGCCTATGTGTTATGAATTGGTCCAATGTGCTTGCATGGCCTTTGGAAAGTGAATAAGAGCTTCGGAAGTGAAAATAGGCACTTTTATAAAAACTTTCTTTTTTTAATTCTGCTTTTCAAAAATGTTCATTCTCTCTGTAACTCAGCGGAAAATTGACAAACATAAGTGAAAAGTCACTATTTGACTGAATTGGAGTGAATTTGTTACTATCTCTGTGAGGAAGCAAGCTAGAGCGCTGAAACTGTGCCTATACGCTCTTTCATGAAAACTCGCTTTTTTGAGTTCTTCAGCTCAGAACGAGAGTCTGAGCGTGTTTCTGGCTAGGGAATTGCTTCATATCACTGTACAATACCTATGTGTTATGAATTGGTCCAATGTGCTTGTATGGCCATTGGGAAGTGAATTTGAGCTTCAGAATTGAAAATAAGCACTTTTATAAAAACTTTCCTTTTTTTAGTTCTGCTTCTGAAAAATGTTTATTTTATGTGTAACTCAATGGGGAATTGACAAACGTGGGTGAAATGTCACTATATGACTGAATTGGAGTGAATTTGTTGCTATCTCTGTGAGGAAGCGAGCTAGAGCGCTGAAACTGTGCCTATACGCTCTTTCATGAAAACTCGCTTTTTTGAGTTCTTCAGCTCAGAACGAGAGTCTGAGCGTGTTTCTGGCTAGGGAATTGCTTCATATCACTGTACAATGCCTATGTGTTATGAATTGGTCCAATGTGCTTGTATGGCCATTGGAAAGTGAATAAGAGCTTCGGAAGTGAAAATAGGCACTTTTATAAAAACTTTCTTTTTTTAATTCTGCTTTTCAAAAATGTTCATTCTCTCTGTAACTCAGCGGAAAATTGACAAACGTGGGTGAAATGTCACTATATGACTGAAGTGGAGTGAATTTTCTCCTATCTCTGTAAGGAAGCGAGCTAGAGCGCTGAAACTGTGGATATACGCTCTTTCATGAAAACACGCTGCTCTGAGGTTTTCAGCTCAGAACATGAATCTGAGCGCGTTTCTGGCTTGGGAATTGCTTCATATCACTGTACAATGCCTATGTGTTATGAATTGGTCCAATGTGCTTGTATGGCCATTGGAAAGTGAATAAGAGCTTCGGAAGTGAAAATAGGCACTTTTATAAAAACTTTTTTTTTTTGAGTATTGCATCTTAAAAATTTTCAATCTATGTTTGTAACTCAATGGGGAATTGACAAACGTGGGTGAAATGTCACTATATGACTGAAGTGGAGTGAATTTGCTCCTATCTCTGTAAGGAAGCGAGCTAGAGCGCTGAAACTGTGGCTATACGCTCTTTCATGAAAACACGCTTCTTTGAGGTTTTCAGCACAGAACGTGAATCTGAGCGCGTGTCTGGCTAGGAAATTGCTTCATATCACTGTACAATTCCTATGTGTTATCTTTTTGTCCAATGTGCTTGTATGGCCATTGGGAAGTGAATTTGAGCTTCGGAAGTGAAAATAGGCACTTTTATGAAAACTTTCTTTTTTTTAAGTTTTGCATCTTAAAAATTTTCAATCTATGTGTAACTCAGTGGGGAATTGACAAACGTGGGTGAAATGTCACTATATGACTGAAGTGGAGTGAATTTGCTCCTATCTCTGTAAGGAAGCGAGCTAGAGCGCTGAAACTGTGGATATACGCTCTTTCATGAAAACACGCTTCTTTGAGGTTTTCAGCTCAGAACGTGAATCTGAGCGCGTGTCTGGCTATGAAATTGCTTCATATCACTGTACAATTCCTATGTGTTATCTTTTGGTCCAATGTGCTTGTATGGCCATTGGGAAGTGAACTTGAGCTTCAGAATTGAAAATAGGCACTTGAAACAAAACTTTCCTTTTTTTTAGTTCTGCTTCTGAAAAATGTTTATTTTATGTGTAACTCAATGGGGAATTGACAAACGTGGGTGAAATGTCACTATATGACTGAAGTGGAGTGAATTTGTTCCTTTCTCTGTAAGGAAGCGAGCTAGAGCGCTGAAACTGTGGCGAGAAGCTCTTTCATGAAAACACGCTGCTCTGAGGTTTTCAGCTCAGAACGTGAATCTGAGCGCGTTTCTGGCTTGGGAATTGCTTCAAATCACTGTCCGATGCCTATGTGTTATGAATTGGTCCAATGTGCTTGTATGGCCATTGGAAAGTGAATAAGAGCTTCGGAAGTGAAAATAGGCACTTTTATAAAAACTTTCTTTTTTTTAATTCTGCTTTTCAAAAATGTTCATTCCCTCTGTAACTCAGCGTAAAATTGACAAACATAAGTGAAAAGTCACTATTTGACTGAATTGGAGTGAATTTGTTACTATCTCTGTGAGGAAGCAAGCTAGAGCGCTGAAACTGTGCCGATACGCTCTTTCATGAAAACTCGCTTTTTTTGAGTTCTTCAGCTCAGAACGAGAGTCTGAGCGTGTTTCTGGCTAGGGAATTGCTTCATATCACTGTACAATGCCTATGTGTTATGAATTGGTCCAATGTGCTTGTATGGCCATTGGAAAGTGAATAAGAGCTTCGGAAGTGAAAATAGGCACTTTTATAAAAACTTTCTTTTTTTTATTTCTGCTTTTCAAAAATGTTCATTCCCTCTGTAACTCAGCGTAAAATTGACAAACATAAGTGAAAAGTCACTATTTGACTGAATTGGAGTGAATTTGTTACTATCTCTGTGAGGAAGCAAGCTTGAGCGCTGAAACTGTGCCTATACGCTCTTTCATGAAAACTCGCTTTTTTTGAGTTCTTCAGCTCAGAACGAGAGTCTGAGTGTGTTTCTGGCTAGGGAATTGCTTCATATCACTGTACAATTCCTATGTGTTATCTTTTGGTCCGATGTGCTTGTATGGCCATTGGGAAGTGAACTTGAGCTTCAGAATTGAAAATAGGCACTTGAAACAAAACTTTCCTTTTTTTTAGTTCTGCTTCTGAAAAATGTTTATTTTATGTGTAACTCAATGGGGAATTGACAAACGTGGGTGAAATGTCACTATATGACTGAAGTGGAGTGAATTTGTTCCTATCTCTGTAAGGAAGCGAGCTAGAGCGCTGAAACTGTGGCTATACGCTCTTTCATGAAAACACGCTGCTCTGAGGTTTTCAGCTCAGAACGTGAATCTGAGCGCGTTTCTGGCTTGGGAATTGCTTCAAATCACTGTACAATGCTTATGTGTTATGAATTGGTCCAATGTGCTTGCATGGCCTTTGGAAAGTGAATAAGAGCTTCGGAAGTGAAAATAGGCACTTTTTTAAAAACTTTCTTTTTTTTAATTCTGCTTTTCAAAAATGTTCATTCTCTCTGTAACTCAGCGGAAAATTGACAAACATAAGTGAAAAGTCACTATTTGACTGAATTGGAGTGAATTTGTTACTATCTCTGTGAGGAAGCAAGCTAGAGCGCTGAAACTGTGCCTATACGCTCTTTCATGAAAACTCGCTTTTTTTGAGTTCTTCAGCTCAGAACGAGAGTCTGAGCGTGTTTCTGGCTAGGGAATTGCTTCATATCACTGTACAATGCCTATGTGTTATGAATTGGTCCAATGTGCTTGTATGGCCATTGGAAAGTGAATAAGAGCTTCGGAAGTGAAAATAGGCACTTTTATAAAAACTTTTTTTTTTTGAGTATTGCATCTTAAAAATTTTCAATCTATGTTTGTAACTCAGTGGGGAATTGACAAACGTGGGTGAAATGTCACTATATGACTGAAGTGGAGTGAATTTGCTCCTATCTCTGTAAGGAAGCGAGCTAGAGCGCTGAAACTGTGGCTATACGCTCTTTCATGAAAACACGCTTCTTTGAGGTTGTCAGCTCAGAACGTGAATCTGAGCGCGTGTCTGGCTAGGAAATTGCTTCAGATCACTGTACAATTCCTATGGGTTATCTATTGGTCCAATGTGCTTGTATGGCCATTGGGAAGTGAATTTGAGCGTCAGAATTGAAAATAGGCACTTTTATAAAAACTTTCTTTTTTTTCGTTCTGCTTCTGAAAAATGTTTATTTTATGTGTAACTCAATGGGGAATTGACAAACGTGGGTGAAATGTCACTATATGACTGAATTGGAGTGAATTTGCTCATATCTCTGTAAGGAAGCGAGATAGAGCGCTGAAACTGTGGCTATACGCTCTTTCATGAAAACACGCTGCTCTGAGGTTTTCAGCTCAGAACGTGAATCTGAGCGCGTTTCTGGCTTGGGAATTGCTTCATATCACTGTACAATTCCTATGTGTTATCTTTTGGTGCAATGTGCTTGTATGGCCATTGGAAAGTGAATAAGAGCTTCGGAAGTGAAAATAGGCACTTTTATAAAAACTTTTTTTTTTTTTAGTATTGCTTCTTAAAAATTTTCAATCTATGTGTAACTCAGTGGGGAATTGACAAACGTGGGTGAAATGTCACTATATGACTTAATTGGAGTGAATTTGTTGCTATCTCTGTGAGGAAGCGAGCTAGAGCGCTGAAACTGTGGCTATACGCTCTTTCATGAAAACACGCTACTCCGAGGTTTTCAGCTCAGAACGTGAATCTGAGCGCGTTTCTGGCTTGGGAATTGCTTCATATCACTGTACAATGCCTATGTGTTATGAATTGGTCCAATGTGCTTGTATGGCCATTGGAAAGTGAATAAGAGCTTCGGAAGTGAAAATAGGCACTTTTATTAAAACTTTTTTTTTTTTTAGTATTGCTTCTTAAAAATTTTCAATCTACGTGTAACTCAGTGGGGAATTGACAAACGTGGGTGAAATGTCACTATATGACTGAAGTGGAGTGAATTTGCTCCTATCTCTGTAAGGAAGCGAGCTAGAGCGCTGAAACTGTGGCTATACGCTCTTTCATGAAAACACGCTTCTTTGAGGTTTTCAGCTCAGAACGTGAATCTGAGCGCGTGTCTGGCTAGGAAATTGCTTCATATCACTGTACAATTCCTATGTGATATCTTTTGGTCCAATGTGCTTGTATGGCCATTGGGAAGTGAACTTGAGCTTCAGAATTGAAAATAGGCACTTGAAACAAAACTTTCTTTTTTTTTAGTTCTGCTTCTGAAAAATGTTTATTTTATGTGTAACTCAATGGGGAATTGACAAACGTGGGTGAAATGTCACTATATGACTGAAGTGGAGTGAATTTGTTCCTATCTCTGTAAGGAAGCGAGCTAGAGCGCTGAAACTGTGGCTATACGCTCTTTCATGAAAACACGCTGCTCTGAGGTTTTCACCTCAGAACGTGAATCTGAGCGCGTTTCTGGCTTGGGAATTGCTTCAAATCACTGTACAATGCCTATGTGTTATGAATTGGTCCAATGTGCTTGCATGGGCCTTTGGAAAGTGAATAAGAGCTTCGGAAGTGAAAATAGGCACTTTTATAAAAACTTTCTTTTTTTAATTCTGCTTTTCAAAAATGTTCATTCTCTCTGTAACTCAGCGGAAAATTGACAAACATAAGTGAAAAGTCACTATTTGACTGAATTGGAGTGAATTTGTTACTATCTCTGTGAGGAAGCAAGCTAGAGCGCTGAAACTGTGCCTATACGCTCTTTCATGAAAACTCGCTTTTTTGAGTTCTTCAGCTCAGAACGAGAGTCTGAGCGTGTTTCTGGCTAGGGAATTGCTTCATATCACTGTACAATACCTATGTGTTATGAATTGGTCCAATGTGCTTGTATGGCCATTGGGAAGTGAATTTGAGCTTCAGAATTGAAAATAAGCACTTTAATAAAAACTTTCCTTTTTTTAGTTCTGCTTCTGAAAAATGTTTATTTTATGTGTAACTCAATGGGGAATTGACAAACGTGGGTGAAATGTCACTATATGACTGAATTGGAGTGAATTTGTTGCTATCTCTGTGAGGAAGCGAGCTAGAGCGCTGAAACTGTGGCTATACGCTCTTTCATGAAAACATGCTGCTCTGAGGTTTTCAGCTCAGAACATGAATCTGAGCGCGTGTCTGGCTAGGAAATTGCTTCATATCACTGTACAATTCCTATGTGTTATCTTTTGGTCCAATGTGCTTGTATGGCCATTGGGAAGTGAACTTGAGCTTCAGAATTGAAAATAGGCACTTGAAACAAAACTTTCCTTTTTTTTAGTTCTGCTTCTGAAAAATGTTTATTTTATGTGTAACTCAATGGGGAATTGACAAACGTGAGTGAAATGTCACTATATGACTGAATTGGAGTGAATTTTTGCTATCTCTGTAAGGAAGCGAGCTAGAGCGCTGAAACTGTGGCTGTACGCTCTTTCATGAAAACACGCTGCTCTGAGGTTTTCAGCTCAGAACGTGAATCTGAGCGCGTTTCTGGCTTGGGAATTGCTTCAAATCACTGTCCAATGCCTATGTGTTATGAATTGGTCCAATGTGCTTGTATGGCCATTGGAAAGTGAATAAGAGCTTCGGAAGTGAAAATAGGCACTTTTATGAAAACTTCCTTTTTTTTAATTCTGCTTTTCAAAAATGTTCATTCTCTCTGTAACTCAGCGGAAAATTGACAAACATAAGTGAAAAGTCACTATTTGACTGAATTGGAGTGAATTTGTTACTATCTCTATGAGGAAGCAAGCGAGAGCGCTGAAACTGTGCCTATACGCTCTTTCATGAAAACTCGCCTTTTTGAGTTCTTCAGCTCAGAACGAGAGTATGAGTGTGTTTCTGGCTAGGGAATTGCTTCATATCACTGTACAATTCCTATGTGTTATCTTTTGGTCCAATGTGCTTGTATGGCCATTGGGAAGTGAACTTGAGCTTCAGAATTGAAAATAGGCACTTGAAACAAAACTTTCCTTTTTTTTAGTTCTGCTTCTGAAAAATGTTTATTTTATGTGTAACTCAATGGGGAATTGACAAACGTGGGTGAAATGTCACTATATGACTGAAGTGGAGTGAATTTGTTCCTATCTCTGTAAAAAAGCGAGCTAGAGCGCTGAAACTGTGGCTATACGCTCTTTCATGAAAACACGCTGCTCTGAGGTTTTCAGCTCAGAACGTGAATCTGAGCGCGTTTCTAGCTTGGGAATTGCTTCAAATCACTGTACAATGCCTATGTGTTATCTTTTGGTCCAATGTGCTTGTATGGCCATTGGAAAGTGAACAAGAGCTTCGGAAGTGAAAATAGGCACTTTTATAAAAACTTTTTTTTTTAGTATTGCATCTTAAAAATTTTCAATCTATGTGTAACTCAGTGGGGAATTGACAAACGTGGGTGAAATGTCACTATATGACTGAAGTGGAGTGAATTTTCTCCTATCTCTGTAAGGAAGCGAGCTAGAGCGCTGAAACTGTGGATATACGCTCTTTCATGAAAACACGCTTCTTTGAGGATTTCAACTCAGAACGTGAATCTGAGCGCGTGTCTGGCTAGGAAATTGCTTCATATCACTGTACAATTCCTATGTGTTATCTTTTGGTCCAATGTGCTTGTATGGCCATTGGGAAGTGAACTTGAGCTTCAGAATTGCAAATAGGCACTTGAAACAAAACTTTCCTTTTTTTTAGTTCTGCTTCTGAAAAATGTTTATTTTATGTGTAACTCAATGGGGAATTGACAAACGTGGGTGAAATGTCACTATATGACTGAAGTGGAGTGAATTTGTTCCTATCTCTGTAAGGAAGCGAGCTAGAGCGCTGAAACTGTGGCTATACGCTCTTTCATGAAAACACGCTGCTCTGAGGTTTTCAGCTCAGAACGTGAATCTGAGCGCGTTTCTGGCTTGGGAATTGCTTCAAATCACTGTCCAATGCCTATGTGTTATGAATTGGTCCAATGTGCTAGTATGGCCTTTGGAAAGTGAATAAGAGCTTCGGAAGTGAAAATAGGCACTTTTATAAAAACTTTCTTTTTTTTAATTCTGCTTTTCAAAAATGTTCATTCTCTCTGTAACTCAGCGGAAAATTGACAAACATAAGTGAAAAGTCACTATTTGACTGAATTGGAGTGAATTTGTTACTATCTCTGTGAGGAAGCAAGCTAGAGCGCTGAAACTGTGCCTATACGCTCTTTCATGAAAACTCGCTTTTTTGAGTTCTTCAGCTCAGAACGAGAGTCTGAGCGTGTTTCTGGCTAGGGAATTGCTTCATATCACTGTACAATTCCTATGTGTTATCTTTTGGTCCAATGTGCTAGTATGGCCATTGGGAAGTGAATTTGAGCTTCAGAATTGAAAATAGGCACTTTTATAAAAACTTTCCTTTTTTTAGTTCTGCTTCTGAAAAATGTTTATTTTATGTGTAACTCAATGGATAATTGACAAACGTGGGTGAAATGTCACTATATGACTGAATTGGAGTGAATTTGTTGCTATCTCTGTGAGGAAGCGAGCTAGAGCGCTGAAACTGTGCCTATACGCTCTTTCATGAAAACTCGCTTTTTTGAGTTCTTCAGCTCAGAACGAGAGTCTGAGCGTGTTTCTGGCTAGGGAATTGCTTCATATCACTGTACAATGCCTATGTGTTATGAATTGGTCCAATGTGCTTGTATGGCCATTGGGAAGTGAATTTGAGCTTTAGAATTGAAAATAAGCACTTTTATAAAAACTTTCCTTTTTTTAGTTCTGCTTCTGAAAAATGTTTATTTTATGTGTAACTCATGGGGGAATTGACAAACGTGGGTGAAATGTCACTATATGACTGAATTGGAGTGAATTTGTTGCTATCTCTGTGAGGAAGCGAGCTAGAGCGCTGAAACTGTGCCTATACGCTCTTTCATGAAAACTCGCTTTTTTGAGTTCTTCAGCTCAGAACGAGAGTCTGAGCGTGTTTCTGGCTAGGGAATTGCTTCATATCACTGTACAATGCCTATGTGTTATGAATTGGTCCAATGTGCTCGTATGGCCATTGGGAAGTGAATTTGAGCTTCAGAATTGAAAATAGGCACTTTTATAAAAACTTTTTTTTTTTTAGTATTGCATCTTAAAAATTTTCAATCTATGTGTAACTCAGTGGGGAATTGACAAACGTGGGTGAAATGTCACTATATGACTGAAGTGGAGTGAATTTGTTGCTATCTCTGTGAGGAAGCGAGCTAGAGCGCTGAAACTGTGGCTATACGCTCTTTCATGAAAACACGCTGCTCTGAGGTTTTCAGCTCAGAACATGAATCTGAGCGCGTTTCTGGCTTGGGAATTGCTTCATATCACTGTACAATGCCTATGTGTTATGAATTGGTCCAATGTGCTTGTATGGCCATTGGAAAGTGAATAAGAGCTTCGGAAGTGAAAATAGGCACTTTTATAAAAACTTTTTTTTTTTTAGTATTGCATCTTAAAAATTTTCAATCTATGTGTAACTCAGTGGGGAATTGACAAACGTGGGTGAAATGTCACTATATGACTGAAGTGGAGTGAATTTTCTCCTATCTCTGTTAGGAAGCGAGCTAGAGCGCTGAAACTGTGGATATACGCTCTTTCATGAAAACACGCTTCTTTGAGGTTTTCAGCTCAGAACGTGAATCTGAGCGCGTGTCTGGCTCGGAAATTGCTTCATATCACTGTACAATTCCTATGTGTTATCTTTTGGTCCAATGTGCTTGTATGGCCATTGGGAAGTGAATAAGAGCTTCGGAAGTGAAAATAGGCACTTTTATAAAAACTTTTTTTTTTTTTTAGTATTGCTTCTTAAAAATTTTCAATCTATGTGTAACTCAGTGGGGAATTGACAAACGTGGGTGAAATGTCACTATATGACTGAAGTGGAGTGAATTTGCTCCTATCTCTGTTAGGAAGCGAGCTAGAGCGCTGAAACTGTGGATATACGCTCTTTCATGAAAACACGCTTCTTTGAGGTTTTCAGCTCAGAACGTGAATCTGAGCGCGTGTCTGGCTCGGAAATTGCTTCATATCACTGTACAATTCCTATGTGTTATCTTTTGGTCCAATGTGCTTGTTTGGCCATTGGGAAGTGAATTTGAGCTTCAGAATTGAAAATAAGCACTTTTATAAAAACTTTCCTTTTTTTAGTTCTGCTTCTGAAAAATGTTTATTTTATGTGTAACTCAATGGGGAATTGACAAACATGGGTGAAATGTCACTATATGACTGAATTGGAGTGAATTTGTTGCTATCTCTGTGAGGAAGCGAGCTAGAGCGCTGAAACTGTGCCTATACGCTCTTTCATGAAAACTCACTTTTTTGAGTTCTTCAGCTCAGAACGAGAGTCTGAGCGTGTTTCTGGCTAGGGAATTGCTTCATATCACTGTACAATGCCTATGTGTTATGAATTGGTCCAATGTGCTTGTATGGCCATTGGGAAGTGAATTTGAGCTTCAGAATTGAAAATAAGCACTTTTATAAAAACCTTTTTTTTTTTTAGTATTGCATCTTAAAAATTTTCAATCTATGTGTAACTCAGTGGGGAATTGACAAACGTGGGTCAAATGTCACTATATGACTGAAGTGGAGTGAATTTGTTGCTATCTCTGTGAGGAAGCGAGCTCGAGCGCTGAAACTGTGGCTATACGCTCTTTCATGAAAACACGCTGCTCTGAGGTTTTCAGCTCAGAACATGAATCTGAGCGCGTTTCTGGCTTGGGAATTGCTTCAAATCACTGTCCAATGCCTATGTGTTATGAATTGGTCCAATGTGCTTGTATGGCCATTGGAAAGTGAATCAGAGCTTCGGAAGTGAAAATAGGCACTTTTATAAAAACTTCCTTTTTTTTAATTCTGCTTTTCAAAAATGTTCATTCTCTCTGTAACTCAGCGGAAAATTGACAAACATAAGTGAAAAGTCACTATTTGACTGAATTGGAGTGAATTTGTTACTATCTCTGTGAGGAAGCAAGCGAGAGCCCTGAAACTGTGCCTATACGCTCTTTCATGAAAACTCGCCTTTTTGAGTTCTTCAGCTCAGAACGAGAGTCTGAGTGTGTTTCTGGCTAGGGAATTGCTTCATATCACTGTACAATTCCTATGTGTTATCTTTTGGTCCAATGTGCTTGTATGGCCATTGGGAAGTGAACTTGAGCTTCAGAATTGAAAATAGGCACTTGAAACAAAACTTTCCTTTTTTTTAGGTCTGCTTCTGAAAAATGTTTATTTTATGTGCAACTCAATGGGGAATTGACAAACGTGGGTGAAATGTCACTATATGACTGAAGTGGAGTGAATTTGTTCCTATCTCTGTAAGGAAGCGAGCTAGAGCACTGAAACTGTGGCTATACGCTCTTTCATGAAAACACGCTGCTCTGAGGTTTTCAGCTCAGAACGTGAATCTGAGCGCGTTTCTGGCTCGGGAATTGCTTCATATCACTGTACAATGCCTATGTGTTATGAATTGGTCCAATGTGCTTGTATGGCCATTGGGAAGTGAATTTGAGCTTCAGAATTGAAAATAAGCACTTTTATAAAAACTTTCCTTTTTTTAGTTCTGCTTCTGAAAAATGTTTATTTTATGTGTAACTCAATGGGGAATTGACAAACGTGGGTGATTGTCACTATTTGACTGAATTGGAGTGAATTTGTTGCTATCTCTGTGAGGAAGCGAGCTAGAGCGCTGAAACTGTGGCTATACGCTCTTTCATGAAAACTCACTTTTTTGAGTTCTTCAGCTCAGAACGTGAATCTCAGCGCGTTTCTGGCTAGGGAATTGCTTCATATCACTGTACAATGCCTATGTGTTATGAATCGGTCCAATGTGCTTGTATGGCCATTGGGAAGTGAATTTGAGCTTCAGAATTGAAAATAAGCACTTTTATAAAAACTTTTTTTTTTTTAGTATTGCATCTTAAAAATTTTCAATCTATGTGTAACTCAGTGGGGAATTGACAAACGTGGGTGAAATGTCACTATATGACTGAAGTGGAGTGAATTTGTTGCTATCTCTGTGAGGAAGCGAGCTAGAGCGCTGAAACTGTGGCTATACGCTCTTTCATGAAAACACGCTGCTCTGAGGTTTTCAGCTCAGAACATGAATCTGAGCGCGTTTCTGGCTTGGGAATTGCTTCATATCACTGTACAATGCCTATGTGTTATGAATTGGTCCAATGTGCTTGTATGGCCATTGGAAAGTGAATAAGAGCTTCGGAAGTGAAAATAGGCACTTTTATAAAAACTTTTTTTTTTTTAGTATTGCATCTTAAAAATTTTCAATCTATGTGTAACTCAGTGGGGAATTGACAAACGTGGGTGAAATGTCACTATATGACTGAAGTGGAGTGAATTTTCTCCTATCTCTGTAAGGAAGCGAGCTAGAGCGCTGAAACTGTGGATATACGCTCTTTCATGAAAACACGCTTCTTTGAGGTTTTCAGCTCAGAACGTGAATCTGAGCGCGTTTCTGGCTTGGAAATTGCTTCATATCACTGTACAATTCCTATGTGTTATCTTTTGGTCCAATGTGCTTGTATGGCCATTGGGAAGTGAACTTGAGCTTCAGAATTGAAAATAGGCACTTGAAACAAAACTTTCCTTTTTTTTAGTTCTGCTTCTGAAAAATGTTTATTTTATGTGTAACTCAATGGGGAATTGACAAACGTGGGTGAAATGTCACTATATGACTGAAGTGGAGTGAATTTGTTCCTATCTCTGTAAGAAAGCGAGCTAGAGCGCTGAAACTGTGGCTATACGCTCTTTCATGAAAACTCGCTTTTTTGAGTTCTTCAGCTCAGAACGAGAGTCTGAGCGTGTTTCTGGCTAGGGAATTGCTTCATATCACTGTACAATTCCTATGTGTTATCTTTTGGTCCAATGTGCTTGTATGGCCATTGGGAAGTGAATTTGAGCTTCAGAATTGAAAATAGGCACTTTTATAAAAACTTTCCTTTTTTTAGTTCTGCTTCTGAAAAATGTTTATTTTATGTGTAACTCAATGGGGAATTGACAAACGTGGGTGAAATGTCACTATATGACTGAATTGGAGTGAATTTGTTGCTATCTCTGTGAGGAAGCGAGCTAGAGCGCTGAAACTGTGCCTATACGCTCTTTCATGAAAACTCGCTTTTTTGAGTTCTTCAGCTCAGAACGAGAGTCTGAGCGTGTTTCTGGCTAGGGAATTGCTTCATATCACTGTACAATGCCTATGTGTTATGAATTGGTCCAATGTGCTTGTATGGCCATTGGGAAGTGAATTTGAGCTTCAGAATTGAAAATAAGCACTTTTATAAAAACTTTTTTTTTTTTAGGATTGCATTTTAAAAATTTTCAATCTATGTGTAACTCAGTGGGGAATTGACAAACGTGGGTGAAATGTCACTATATGACTGAAGTGGAGTGAATTTGTTGCTATCTCTGTGAGGAAGCGAGCTAGAGCGCTGAAACTGTGGCTATACGCTCTTTCATGAAAACACGCTGCTCTGAGGTTTTCAGCTCAGAACATGAATCTGAGCGCGTTTCTGGCTTGGGAATTGCTTCATATCACTGTACAATGCCTATGTGTTATGAATTGGTCCAATGTGCTTGTATGGCCATTGGAAAGTGAATAAGAGCTTCGGAAGTGAAAATAGGCACTTTTATAAAAACTTTTTTTTTTTTAGTATTGCATCTTAAAAATTTTCAATCTATGTGTAACTCAGTGGGGAATTGACAAACGTGGGTGAAATGTCACTATATGACTGAAGTGGAGTGAATTTGTTCCTATCTCTGCAAGGAAGCGAGCTAGATCGCTGAAACTGTGGCTATACGCTCTCTCATGAAAACACGCTGCTCTGAGGTTTTCAGCTCAGAACGTGAATCTGAGCGCGTGTCTGGCTTGGGAATTGCTTCATATCACTGTACAATTCCTATGTGTTATGAATTGGTCCAATGTGCTTGTATGGCCATTGGAAAGTGAATAAGAGCTTCGGAAGTGAAAATAGGCACTTTTATAAAAACTTTCTTTTTTTTAGTTCTGCTTGTCAAAAATGTTCATTCTCTCTGTAACTCAGCGGAAAATTGTCAAACATAAGTGAAAAGTCACTATTTGACTGAATTGGAGTGAATTTGTTACTATCTCTGTGAGGAAGCAAGCTAGAGCGCTGCAACTGTGCCTATACGCTCTTTCATGAAAACTCGCTTTTTTGAGTGCTTCAGCTCAGAACGAGAGTCTGAGTGTGTTTCTGGCTAGGGAATTGCTTCATATCACTGTACAATTCCTATATGTTATCTTTTGGTCCAATGTGCTTGTATGGCCATTGGAAAGTGAATAAGATCTTCGGAGGTGAAAATAGGCACTTTTATAAAAACTTTTTTTTTTTTTAGTATTGCTTCTTAAAAATTTTCAATCTATGTGTAACTCAGTAAGGAATTGACAAACGTGGGTGAAATGTCACTATATGACTGAAGTGGAGTGAATTTGCTCCTATCTCTGTAAGGAAGCGAGCTAGAGCGCTGAAACTGTGGCTTTACGCTCTTTCATGAAAACACGCTTCTTTGAGGTTTTCAGCTCAGAACGTGAATCTCAGCGCGTTTCTGGCTTGGGAATTGCTTCATATCACTGTACAATTCCTATGTGTTATCTTTTGGTCCAATGTGCTTGTTTGGCCATTGGGAAGTGAATTTGAGCTTCAGAATTGAAAATAAGCACTTTTATAAAAACTTTTTTTTTTTTAGTTCTGCTTCTGAAAAATGTTTATTTTATGTGTAACTCAATGGGGAATTGACAAACGTGGGTGAAATGTCACTATATGACTGAAGTGGAGTGAATTTGTTGCTATCTCTGTGAGGAAGCGAGCTCGAGCGCTGAAACTGTGGCTATACGCTCTTTCATGAAAACACGCTGCTCTGAGGTTTTCAGCTCAGAACATGAATCTGAGCGCGTTTCTGGCTAGGGAATTGCTTCATATCACTGTACAATGCCTATGTGTTATGAATTGGTCCAATGTGCTTGTATGGCCATTGGAAAGTGAATAAGAGCTTCGGAAGTGAAAATAGGCACTTTTAGAAAAACTTTTTTTTTTTTTAGTATTGCATCTTAAAAATTTTCAATCTATGTGTAACTCAGTGGGGAATTGACAAACGTGGGTGAAATGTCACTATATGACTGAAGTGGAGTGAATTTTCTCCTATCTCTGTAAGGAAGCAAGCTAGAGCGCTGAAACTGTGGATATACGCTCTTTCATGAAAACACGCTTCTTTGAGGTTTTCAGCTCAGAACGTGAATCTGAGCGCGTGTCTGGCTAGGAAATTGCTTCATATCACTGTACAATTCCTATGTGTTATCTTTTGGTCCAATGTGCTTGTATGGCCATTGGGAAGTGAACTTGAGCTTCAGAATTGAAAACAGGCACTTGAAACAAAACTTTCCTTTTTTTTAGTTCTGCTTCTGAAAAATGTTTATTTTATGTGTAACTCAATGGGGAATTGACAAACGTGGGTGAAATGTCACTATATGACTGAAGTGGAGTGAATTTGTTCCTATCTCTGTAAGGAAGCGAGCTAGAGCGCTGAAACTGTGGCTATACGCTCTTTCATGAAAACACGCTGCTCTGAGGTTTTCAGCTCAGAACGTGAATCTGAGCGCGTTTCTGGCTTGGGAATTGCTTCAAATCACTGTACAATGCCTATGTGTTATGAATTGGTCCAATGTGCTTGCATGGCCTTTGGAAAGTGAATAAGAGCTTCGGAAGTGAAAATAGGCACTTTTATTAAAACTTTCTTTTTTTTAATTCTGCTTTTCAAAAATGTTCATTCTCTCTGTAACTCAGCGGAAAATTGACAAACATAAGTGAAAAGTCACTATTTGACTGAATTGGAGTGAATTTGTTACTATCTCTGTGAGGAAGCAAGCTAGAGCGTTGAAACTGTGCCTATACGCTCTTTCATGAAAACTCGCTTTTTTGAGTTCTTCAGCTCAGAACGAGAGTCTGAGCGTGTTTCTGGCTAGGGAATTGCTTCATATCACTGTACAATGCCTATGTGTTATGAATTGGTCCAATGTGCTTGTATGGCCATTGGGAAGTGAATTTGAGCTTCAGAATTGAAAATAAGCACTTTTATAAAAACTTTCCTTTTTTTAGTTCTGCTTCTGAAAAATGTTTATTTTATGTGTAACTCAATGGGGAATTGACAAACGTGGGTGAAATGTCACTATATGACTGAATTGGAGTGAATTTGTTGCTATCTCTGTGAGGAAGCGAGCTAGAGCGCTGAAACTGTGGCTATACGCTCTTTCATGAAAACACGCTGCTCTGAGGTTTTCAGCTCAGAACATGAATCTGAGCGCGTTTCTGGCTTGGGAATTGCTTCATATCACTGTACAATGCCTATGTGTTATGAATTGGTCCAATGTGCTTGTATGGCCATTGGGAAGTGAATTTGAGCTTCAGAATTGAAAATAAGCACTTTAATAAAAACTTTTTTTTTTTAGTATTGCATCTTAAATTTTCAATCTATGTGTAACTCAGTGGGGAATTGACAAACGTGGGTGAAATGTCACTATATGACTGAAGTGGAGTGAATTTGTTGCTATCTCTGTGAGGAAGCGAGCTAGAGCGCTGAAACTGTGGCTATACGCTCTTTCATGAAAACACGCTGCTCTGAGGTTTTCAGCTCAGAACATGAATCTGAGCGCGTTTCTGGCTTGGGAATTGCTTCATATCACTGTTCAATGCCTATGTGTTATGAATTGGTCCAATGTGCTTGTATGGCCATTGGAAAGTGAATTAGAGCTTCGGAAGTGAAAATAGGCACTTTTATAAAAACTTTCTTTTTTTTAGTTTTGCTTCTTAAAAATTTTCAATCTATGTGTAACTCAGTGGGGAATTGACAAACGTGGGTGAAATGTCACTATATGACTGAATTGGAGTGAATTTGTTGCTATCTCTGTGAGGTAGCGAGCTAGAGCGCTGAAACTGTGGCTATACGCTCTTTCATGAAAACTCGCTTTTTTGAGTTCTTCAGCTCAGAACGAGAGTCTGAGCGTGTTTCTGGCTAGGGAATTGCTTCATATCACTGTACAATTCCTATGTGTTATCTTTTGGTCCAATGTGCTTGTATGGCCATTGGGAAGTGAATTTGAGCTTCAGAATTGAAAATAGGCACTTTTATAAAAACTTTCCTTTTTTTAGTTCTGCTTCTGAAAAATGTTTATTTTATGTGTAACTCAATGGATAATTGACAAACGTGGGTGAAATGTCACTATATGACTGAATTGGAGTGAATTTGTTGCTATCTCTGTGAGGAAGCGAGCTAGAGCGCTGAAACTGTGCCTATACGCTCGTTCATGAAAACTCGCTTTTTTGAGTTCTTCAGCTCAGAACGAGAGTCTGAGCGTGTTTCTGGCTAGGGAATTGCTTCATATCACTGTACAATGCCTATGTGTTATGAATTGGTCCAATGTGCTTGTATGGCCATTGGGAAGTGAATTTGAGCTTCAGAATTGAAAATAAGCACTTTTATAAAAACTTTCCTTTTTTTAGTTCTGCTTCTGAAAAATGTTTATTTTATGTGTAACTCAATGGGGAATTGACAAACGTGGGTGAAATGTCACTATATGACTGAATTGGAGTGAATTTGTTGCTATCTCTGTGAGGAAGCGAGCTAGAGCGCTGAAACTGTGCCTATACGCTCTTTCATGAAAACTCGCTTTTTTGAGTTCTTCAGCTCAGAACGAGAGTCTGAGCGTGTTTCTGGCTAGGGAATTGCTTCATATCACTGTACAATGCCTATGTGTTATGAATTGGTCCAATGTGCTTGTATGGCCATTGGGAAGTGAATTTGAGCTTCAGAATTGAAAATAAGCACTTTTATAAAAACTTTTTTTTTTTTAGGATTGCATCTTAAAAATTTTCAATCTATGTGTAACTCAGTGGGGAATTGACAAACGTGGGTGAAATGTCACTATATGACTGAAGTGGAGTGAATTTGTTCCTATCTCTGTAAGGAAGCGAGCTAGAGCGCTGAAACTGTGGCTATACGCTCTTTCATGAAAACACGCTGCTCTGAGGTTTTCAGCTCAGAACATGAATCTGAGCGCGTTTCTGGCTTGGGAATTGCTTCATATCTCTGTACAATGCCTATGTGTTATGAATTGGTCCAATGTGCTTGCATGGCCTTTGGAAAGTGAATAAGAGCTTCGGAAGTGAAAATAGGCACTTTTATAAAAACTTTTTTTTTTTAGTATTGCATCTTAAAAATTTTCAATCTATGTGTAACTCAGTGGGGAATTGACAAACGTGGGTGAAATGTCACTATATGACTGAAGTGGAGTGAATTTTCTCCTATCTCTGTAAGGAAGCGAGCTAGAGCGCTGAAACTGTGGCTATACGCTCTTTCATGAAAACTCGCTTTTTTGAGTTCTTCAGCTCAGAACGAGAGTCTGAGCGTGTTTCTGGCTAGGGAATTGCTTCATATCACTGTACAATGCCTATGTGTTATGAATTGGTCCAATGTGCTTGTATGGCCATTGGGAAGTGAATTTGAGCTTCAGAATTGAAAAGAAGCACTTTTATTAAAACTTTCCTTTTTTTAGTTCTGCTTCTGAAAAATGTTTATTTTATGTGTAACTCAATGGGGAATTGACAAACGTGGGTGAAATGTCACTATATGACTGAATTGGAGTGAATTTGTTGCTATCTCTGTGAGGAAGCGAGCTAGAGCGCTGAAACTGTGGCTATACGCTCTTTCATGAAAACACGCTGCTCTGAGGTTTTCAGCTCAGAACATGAATCTGAGCGCGTTTCTGGCTTGGGAATTGCTTCATATCACTGTACAATGCCTATGTGTTATGAATTGGTCCAATGTGCTTGTATGGCCATTGGGAAGTGAATTTGAGCTTCAGAATTGAAAATAAGCACTTTATAAAAACTTTCCTTTTTTTAGTTCTGCTTCTGAAAAATGTTTATTTTATGTGTAACTCAATGGGGAATTGACAAACGTGGGTGAAATGTCACTATATGACTGAATTGGAGTGAATTTGTTGCTATCTCTGTGAGGAAGCGAGCTAGAGCGCTGAAACTGTGCCTATACGCTCTTTCATGAAAACTCACTTTTTTGAGTTCTTCAGCTCAGAACGAGAGTCTGAGCGTGTTTCTGGCTAGGGAATTGCTTCATATCACTGTACAATGCCTATGTGTTATGAATTGGTCCAATGTGCTCGTATGGCCATTGGGAAGTGAATTTGAGCTTCAGAATTGAAAATAAGCACTTTTATAAAAACTTTTTTTTTTTAGTATTGCATCTTAAAAATTTTCAATCTATGTGTAACTCAGTGGGGAATTGACAAACGTGGGTGAAATGTCACTATATGACTGAAGTGGAGTGAATTTGTTGCTATCTCTGTGAGGAAGCGAGCTAGAGCGCTGAAACTGTGGCTATACGCTCTTTCATGAAAACACGCTGCTCTGAGGTTTTCAGCTCAGAACATGAATCTGAGCGCGTTTCTGGCTTGGGAATTGCTTCATATCACTGTACAATGCCTATGTGTTATGAATTGGTCCAATGTGCTTGTATGGCCATTGGAAAGTGAATAAGAGCTTCGGAAGTGAAAAAAGGCACTTTTATAAAAGCTTTTTTTTTTTTTAGTATTGCATCTTAAAAATTTTCAATCTATGTGTAACTCAGTGGGGAATTGACAAACGTGGGTGAAATGTCACTATATGACTGAAGTGGAGTGAATTTTCTCCTATCTCTGTAAGGAAGCGAGCTCGAGCGCTGAAACTGTGGATATACGCTCTTTCATGAAAACACGCTGCTCTGAGGTTTTCAGCTCAGAACATGAATCTGAGCGCGTTTCTGGCTTGGGAATTGCTTCATATCACTGTACAATGCCTATGTGTTATGAATTGGTCCAATGTGCTTGTATGGCCATTGGAAAGTGAATAAGAGCTTCGGAAGTGAAAATAGGCACTTTTATAAAAACTTTCTTTTTTTTAATTCTGCTTTTCAAAAATGTTCATTCTCTCTGTAACTCAGCGGAAAATTGACAAACATAAGTGAAAAGTCACTATTTGACTGAATTGGAGTGAATTTGTTACTATCTCTGTGAGGAAGCAAGCTAGAGCGCTGAAACTGTGCCTATACGCTCTTTAATGAAAACTCGCCTTTTTGAGTTCTTCAGCTCAGAACGAGAGTCTGAGTGTGTTTCTGGCTAGTGAATTGCTTCATATCACTGTACAATTCCTATGTGTTATCTTTTGGTCCAATGTGCTTGTATGGCCATTGGGAAGTGAACTTGAGCTTCAGAATTGAAAATAGGCACTTGAAACAAAACTTTCTTTTTTTTTAGTTCTGCTTCTGAAAAATGTTTATTTTATGTGTAACTCAATGGGGAATTGACAAACGTGGGTGAAATGTCACTATATGACTGAATTGGAGTGAATTAGCTCATATCTCTGTGAGGAAGCGAGCTAGAGCGCTGAAACTGTGCCTATACGCTCTTTCATGAAAACACGCTGCTCTGAGGTTTTCAGCTCAGAACATGAATCTGAGCGCGTTTCTGGCTTGGGAATTGCTTCATATCACTGTACAATGCCTATGTGTTATGAATTGGTCCAATGTGCTTGTATGGCCATTGGAAAGTGAATAAGAGCTTCGGAAGTGAAAATAGGCACTTTTATAAAAACTTTTTTTTTTTTAGTATTGCTTCTTAAAAATTTTCAATCTATGTGTAACTCAGTGGGGAATTGACAAACGTGGGTGAAATGTCACTATATGACTGAAGTGGAGTGAATTTGCTCCTATCTCTGTAAGGAAGCGAGCTAGAGCGCTGAAACTGTGGATATACGCTCTTTCATGAAAACACGCTTCTTTGAGGTTTTCAGCTCAGAACGTGAATCTCAGCGCGTTTCGGGCTTGGGAATTGCTTCATATCACTGTACAATTCCTATGTGTTATCTTTTCGTCCAATGTGCTTGTATGGCCATTGGGAAGTGAATTTGAGCTTCAGAATTGAAAATAAGCACTTTTATAAAAACTTTCCTTTTTTTAGTTCTGCTTCTGAAAAATGTTTATTTTATGTGTAACTCAATGGGGAATTGACAAACGTGGGTGAAATGTCACTATATGACTGAATTGGAGTGAATTTGTTGCTATCTCTGTGAGGAAGCGAGCTAGAGCGCTGAAACTGTGCCTATACGCTCTTTCATGAAAACTCACTTTTTTGAGTTCTTCAGCTCAGAACAGGAGTCTGAGCGTGTTTCTGGCTAGGGAATTGCTTCATATCACTCTACAATGCCTATGTGTTATGAATTGGTCCAATGTGCTTGTATGGCCATTGGGAAGTGAATTTGAGCTTCAGAATTGAAAATAAGCACTTTTATAAAAACTTTTTTTTTTTAGTATTGCATCTTAAAAATTTTCAATCTATGTGTAACTCAGTGGGGAATTGACAAACGTGGGTGAAATGTCACTATATGACTGAAGTGGAGTGAATTTGTTGCTATCTCTGTGAGGAAGCGAGCTAGAGCGCTGAAACTGTGGCTATACGCTCTTTCATGAAAACACGCTGCTCTGAGGTTTTCAGCTCAGAACATGAATCTGAGCACGTTTCTGGCTTGGGAATTGCTTCATATCACTGTACAATGCCTATGTGTTATGAATTGGTCCAATGTGCTTGTATGGCCATTGGAAAGTGAATAAGAGCTTCGGAAGTGAAAATAGGCACTTTTATAAAAGCTTTTTTTTTTTTTAGTATTGCATCTTAAAAATTTTCAATCTATGTGTAACTCAGTGGGGAATTGACAAACGTGGGTGAAATGTCACTATATGACTGAAGTGGAGTGAATTTTCTCCTATCTCTGTAAGGAAGCGAGCTAGAGCGCTGAAACTGTGGCTATACGCTCTTTCATGAAAACACGCTTCTTTGAGGTTTTCAGCTCAGAACGTGAATCTCAGCGCGTTTCTGGCTTGGGAATTGCTTCATATAACTGTACAATTCCTATGTGTTATCTTTTGGTCCAATGTGCTTGTATGGCCATTGGGAGGTGAACTTGAGCTTCAGAATTGAAAATAGGCACTTGAAACAAAACTTTCCTTTTTTTTAGTTCTGCTTCTAAAAAATGTTTATTTTATGTGTAACTCAATGGGGAATTGACAAACGTGGGTGAAATGTCACTATATGACTGAAGTGGAGTGAATTTGTTCCTATCTCTGTAAGGAAGCGAGCTAGAGCGCTGAAACTGTGGCTATACGCTCTTTCATGAAAACACGCTGCTCTGAGGTTTTCAGCTCAGAACGTGAATCTGAGCGCGTTTCTGGCTTGGGAATTGCTTCAAATCACTGTCCAATGCCTATGTGTTATAAATTGGTCCAATGTGCTTGTATGGCCATTGGAAAGTGAATAAGAGCTTCGGAAGTGAAAATAGGCACTTTTATAAAAACTTTCTTTTTTTTAATTCTGCTTTTCAAAAATGTTCATTCTCTCTGTAACTCAGCGGAAAATTGACAAACATAAGTGAAAAGTCACTATTTGACTGAATTGGAGTGAATTTGTTTCTATCTCTGTGAGGAAGCAAGCTAGAGCGCTGAAACTGTGCCTATACGCTCTTTCATGAAAACTCGCCTTTTTGAGTTCTTCAGCTCAGAACGAGAGTCTGAGTGTGTTTCTGGCTAGGGAATTGCGTCATATCACTGTACAATTCCTATGTGTTATCTTTTGGTCCAATGTGCTTGTATGGCCATTGGGAAGTGAACTTGAGCTTCAGAATTGAAAATAGGCACTTGAAACAAAACTTTCCTTTTTTTTAGTTCTGCTTCTGAAAAATGTTTATTTTATGTGTAACTCAATGGGGAATTGACAAACGTGGGTGAAATGTCACTATATGACTGAAGTGGAGTGAATTTGTTCCTATCTCTGTAAGGAAGCGAGCTAGAGCGCTGAAACTGTGGCTATACGCTCTTTCATGAAAACACGCTGCTCTGAGGTTTTCAGCTCAGAACGTGAATCTGAGCGCATTTCTGGCTTGGGAATTGCTTCAAATCACTGTACAATGCCTATGTGTTATGAATTGGTCCAATGTGCTTGCATGGCCTTTGAAAAGTGAACAAGAGCTTCGGAAGTGAAAATAGGCACTTTTATAAAAACTTTCTTTTTTTTAATTCTGCTTTTCAAAAATGTTCATTCTCTCTGTAACTCAGCGGAAAATTGACAAACATAAGTGAAAAGTCACTATTTGACTGAATTGGAGTGAATTTGTTACTATCTCTGTGAGGAAGCAAGCTAGAGCGATGAAACTGTGCCTATACGCTCTTTCATGAAAACTCGCTTTTTTGAGTTCTTCAGCTCAGAACAAGAGTCTGAGCGTGTTTCTGGCTTGGGAATTGCTTCATATCACTGTACAATGCCTATGTGTTATGAATTGGTCCAATGTGCTTGTATGGCCATTGGGAAGTGAATTTGAGCTTCAGAATTGAAAATAAGCACTTTTATTAAAACTTTCCTTTTTTTAGTTCTGCTTCTGAAAAATGTTTATTTTATGTGTAACTCAATGGGGAATTGACAAACGTGGGTGAAATGTCACTATATGACTGAATTTGAGTGAATTTGTTGCTATCTCTGTGAGGAAGCGAGCTAGAGCGCTGAAACTGTGGCTATACGCTCTTTCATGAAAACACGCTGCTCTGAGGTTTTCAGCTCAGAACATGAATCTGAGCGCGTTTCTGGCTTGGGAATTGCTTCATATCACTGAACAATGCCTATGTGTTATGAATTGGTCCAATGTGCTTGTATGGCCATTGGAAAGTGAATAAGAGCTTCGGAAGTGAAAATAGGCACTTTTATAAAAACTTTTTTTTTTTTAGTATTGCTTCTTAAAAATTTTCAATCTATGTGTAACTCAGTGGGGAATTGACAAACGTGGGTGAAATGTCACTATATGACTGAAGTGGAGTGAATTTGCTCCTATCTCTGTAAGGAAGCGAGCTAGAGCGCTGAAACTGTGGCTATACGCTCTTTCATGAAAACACGCTTCTTTGAGGTTTTCAGCTCAGAACGTGAATCTCAGCGCGTTTCTGGCTTGGGAATTGCTTCATATCACTGGACAATTCCTATGTGTTATCTTTTGGTCCAATGTGCTTGTATGGCCATTGGGAAGTGAATTTGAGCTTCAGAATTGAAAATAAGCACTTTTATAAAAACTTTCCTTTTTTTAGTTCTGCTTCTGAAAAATGTTTATTTTATGTGTAACTCAATGGGGAATTGACAAACGTGGGTGAAATGTCACTATATGACTGAATTGGAGTGAATTTGTTGCTATCTCTGTGAGGAAGCGAGCTAGAGCGCTGAAACTGTGCCTATACGCTCTTTCATGAAAACTCACTTTTTTGAGTTCTTCAGCTCAGAACGAGAGTCTGAGCGTGTTTCTGGCTAGGGAATTGCTTCATATCACTGTACAATGCCTATGTGTTATGAATTGGTCCAATGTGCTTGTATGGCCATTGGGAAGTGAATTTGAGCTTCAGAATTGAAAATAAGCACTTTTATAAAAACTTTTTTTTTTTAGTATTGCATCTTAAAAATTTTCAATCTATGTGTAACTCAGTGGGGAATTGACAAACGTGGGTGAAATGTCACTATATGACTGAAGTGGAGTGAATTTGTTGCTATCTCTGTGAGGAAGCGAGCTAGAGCGCTGAAACTGTGGCTATACGCTCTTTCATGAAAACACGCTGCTCTGAGGTTTTCAGCTCAGAACATGAATCTGAGCACGTTTCTGGCTTGGGAATTGCTTCATATCACTGTACAATGCCTATGTGTTATGAATTGGTCCAATGTGCTTGTATGGCCATTGGAAAGTGAATAAGAGCTTCGGAAGTGAAAATAGGCACTTTTATAAAAGCTTTTTTTTTTTTTAGTATTGCATCTTAAAAATTTTCAATCTATGTGTAACTCAGTGGGGAATTGACAAACATGGGTGAAATGTCACTATATGACTGAAGTGGAGTGAATTTTCTCCTATCTTTGTAAGGAAGCGAGCTAGAGCGCTGAAACTGTGGATATACGCTCTTTCATGAAAACACGCTTCTTTGAGGTTTTCAGCTCAGAACGTGAATCTCAGCGCGTTTCTGGCTTGGGAATTGCTTCATATCACTGTACAATTCCTATGTGTTATCTTTTGGTCCAATGTGCTTGTATGGCCATTGGGAGGTGAACTTGAGCTTCAGAATTGAAAATAGGCACTTGAAACAAAACTTTCCTTTTTTTTAGTTCTGCTTCTGAAAAATGTTTATTTTATGTGTAACTCAATGGGGAATTGACAAACGTGGGTGAAATGTCACTATATGACTGAAGTGGAGTGAATTTGTTCCTATCTCTGTGAGGAAGCGAGCTAGAGCGCTGAAACTGTGGCTATACGCTCTTTCATGAAAACACGCTGCTCTGAGGTTTTCAGCTCAGAACGTGAATCTGAGCGCGTTTCTGGCTTGGGAATTGCTTCAAATCACTGTCCAATGCCTATGTGTTATAAATTGGTCCAATGTGCTTGTATGGCCATTGGAAAGTGAATAAGAGCTTCGGAAGTGAAAATAGGCACTTTTATAAAAACTTTCTTTTTTTTAATTCTGCTTTTCAAAAATGTTCATTCTCTCTGTAACTCAGCGGAAAATTGACAAACATAAGTGAAAAGTCACTATTTGACTGAATTGGAGTGAATTTGTTACTATCTCTGTGAGGAAGCAAGCTAGAGCGCTGAAACTGTGCCTATACGCTCTTTCATGAAAACTCGCTTTTTTGAGTTCTTCAGCTCAGAACAAGAGTCTGAGCGTGTTTCTGGCTAGGGAATTGCTTCATATCACTGTACAATGCCTATGTGTTATGAATTGGTCCAATGTGCTTGTATGGCCATTGGGAAGTGAATTTGAGCTTCAGAATTGAAAATAAGCACTTTTATTAAAACTTTCCTTTTTTTAGTTCTGCTTCTGAAAAATGTTTATTTTATGTGTAACTCAATGGGGAATTGACAAACGTGGGTGAAATGTCACTATATGACTGAATTGGAGTGAATTTGTTGCTATCTCTGTGAGGAAGCGAGCTAGAGCGCTGAAACTGTGGCTATACGCTCTTTCATGAAAACACGCTGCTCTGAGGTTTTCAGCTCAGAACGTGAATCTGAGCGCGTTTCTGGCTTGGGAATTGCTTCATATCACTGTACAATGCCTATGTGTTATGAATTGGTCCAATGTGCTTGTATGGCCATTGGAAAGTGAATAAGAGCTTCGGAAGTGAAAATAGGCACTTTTATAAAAACTTTTTTTTTTTTAGTATTGCTTCTTAAAAATTTTCAATCTATGTTTAACTCAGTGGGGAATTGACAAACGTGGGTGAAATGTCACTATATGACTGAAGTGAAGTAAATTTGCTCCTATCTCTGTAAGGAAGCGAGCTAGAGCGCTGAAACTGTGGCTATACGCTTTTTCATGAAAACACGCTTCTATGAGGTTTTCAGCTCAGAACGTGAATCTCAGCGCGTTTCTGGCTTAAGAATTGCTTCATATCACTGTACAATTCCTATGTGTTATCTTTTGGTCCAATGTGCTTGTATGGCCATTGGGAAGTGAATTTGAGCTTCAGAATTGAAAATAAGCACTTTTATAAAAACTTTCCTTTTTTTAGTTCTGCTTCTGAAAAAAGTTTATTTTATGTGTAACTCAATGGGGAATTGACAAACGTGGGTGAAATGTCACTATATGACTGAATTGGAGTGAATTTGTTGCTATCTCTGTGAGGAAGCGAGCTAGAGCGCTGAAACTGTGCCTATACGCTCTTTCATGAAAACTCACTTTTTTGAGTTCTTCAGCTCAGAACGAGAGTCTGAGCGTGTTTCTGGCTAGGGAATTGCTTCATATCACTGTACAATGCCTATGTGTTATGAATTGGTCCAATGTGCTTGTATGGCCATTGGGAAGTGAATTTGAGCTTCAGAATTGAAAATAAGCACTTTTATAAAAACTTTCCTTTTTTTAGTATTGCATCTTAAAAATTTTCAATCTATGTGTAACTCAGTGGGGAATTGACAAACGTGGGTGAAATGTCACTATATGACTGAAGTGGAGTCAATTTGTTGCTATCTCTGTGAGGAAGCAAGCTAGAGCGCTGAAACTGTGCCTATACGCTCTTTCATGAAAACACGCTGCTCTGAGGTTTTCAGCTCAGAACATGAATCTGAGCGCGTTTCTGGCTTGGGAATTGCTTCATATCACTGTACAATGCCTATGTGTTATGAATTGGTCCAATGTGCTTGTATGGCCATTGGGAAGTGAATTTGAGCTTCAGAATTGAAAAGAAGCACTTTTATTAAAACTTTCCTTTTTTTAGTTCTGCTTCTGAAAAATTTTCAATCTATGTGTAACTCAGTGGGGAATTGACAAACGTGGGTGAAATGTCACTATATGACTGAAGTGGAGTGAATTTTCTCCTATCTCTGTAAGGAAGCGAGCTAGAGCGCTGAAACTGTGGATATACGCTCTTTCATGAAAACACGCTTCTTTGAGGTTTTCAGCTCAGAACGTGAATCTGAGCGCGTGTCTGGCTAGGAAATTGCTTCATATCACTGTACAATTCCTATGTGTTATCTTTTGGTCCAATGTGCTTGTATGGCCATTGGGAAGTGAACTTGAGCTTCAGAATTGAAAATAGGCACTTGAAACAAAACCTTCCTTTTTTTTAGTTCTGCTTCTGAAAAATGTTTATTTTATGTGTAACTCAATGGGGAATTGACAAACGTGGGTGAAATGTCACTATATGACTGAAGTGGAGTGAATTTGTTCCTATCTCTGTAAGGAAGCGAGCTAGAGCGCTGAAACTGTGGCTATACGCTCTTTCATGAAAACACGCTGCTCTGAGGTTTTCAGCTCAGAACGTGAATCTGAGCGCGTTTCTGGCTTGGGAATTGCTTCAAATCACTGTCCAATGCCTATGTGTTATGAATTGGTCCAATGTGCTTGTATGGCCATTGGAAAGTGAATAAGAGCTTCGGAAGTGAAAATAGGCACTTTTATAAAAACTTTCTTTTTTTTAATTCTGCTTTTCAAAAATGTTCATTCTCTCTGTAACTCAGCGGAAAATTGACAAACATAAGTGAAAAGTCACTTTTTGACTGAATTGGAGTGAATTTGTTACTATCTCTGTGAGGAAGCAAGCTAGAGCGCTGTAACTGTGCCTATACGCTCTTTCATGAAAACTCGCTTTTTTGAGTTCTTCAGCTCAGAACGAGAGTCTGAGCGTGTTTCTGGCTAGGGAATTGCTTCATATCACTGTACAATTCCTATGTGTTATCTTTTGGTCCAATGTGCTTGAATGGCCATTGGGAAGTGAATTTGAGCTTCAGAATTGAAAATAGGCACTTTTATAAAAACTTTCCTTTTTTTAGTTCTGCTTCTGAAAAATGTTTATTTTATGTGTAACTCAATGGGGAATTGACAAACGTGGGTGAAATGTCACTATATGACTGAATTCGAGTGAATTTGTTGCTATCTCTGTGAGGAAGCGAGCTAGAGCGCTGAAACTGTGCCTATACGCTCTTTCATGAAAACTTCGTTTTTTGAGTTCTTCAGCTTAGAACGAGAGTCTGAGCGTGTTTCTGGCTAGGGAATTGCTTCATATCACTGTACAATTCCTGTGTGTTATGAATTGGTCCAATGTGCTTGTATGGCCATTGGGAAGTGAATTTGAGCTTCAGAATTGAAAATAAGCACTTTTATAAAAACTTTACTTTTTTTAGTTCTGCTTCTGAAAAATGTTTATTTTATGTGTAACTCAATGGATAATTGACAAACGTGGGTGAAATGTCACTATATGACTGAATTGGAGTGAATTTGTTGCTATCTCTGTGAGGAAGCGAGCTAGAGCGCTGAAACTGTGGCTATACGCTCTTTCATGAAAACTCGCTGCTCTGAGGTTTTCAGCTCAGAACATGAATCTGAGCGCGTTTCTGGCTTGGGAATTGCTTCATATCACTGTACAATGCCTATGTGTTATGAATTGGTCCAATGTGCTTGTATGGCCATTGGAAAGTGAATAAGAGCTTCGGAAGTGAAAATAGGCACTTTTATAAAAACTTTTTTTTTTTTAGTATTGCATCTTAAAAATTTTCAATCTATGTGTAACTCAGTGGGGAATTGACAAACGTGGGTGAAATGTCACTATATGACTGAAGTGGAGTGAATTTGCTCCTATCTCTGTAAGGAAGCGAGCTAGAGCGCTGAAACTGTGGATATACGCTCTTTCATGAAAACACGCTTCTTTGAGGTTTTCAGCTCAGAACGTGAATCTGAGCGCGTGTCTGGCTCGGAAATTGCTTGATATCACTGTACAATTCCTATGTGTTATCTTTTGGTCCAATGTGCTTGTATGGCCATTGGGAAGTGAACTTGAGCTTCAGAATTGAAAATAGGCATTTGAAACAAAACTTTCCTTTTTTTTAGTTCTGCTTCTGAAAAATGTTTATTTTATGTGTAACTCAATGGGGAATTGACAAACGTGGGTTAAATGTCACTATATGACTGAAGTGGAGTGAATTTGTTGCTATCTCTGTGAGGAAGCGAGCTAGAGCGCTGAAACTGTGGATATACGCTCTTTCATGAAAACACGCTTCTTTGAGGTTTTCAGCTCAGAACGTGAATCTGAGCGCGTGTCTGGCTAGGAAATTGCTTCATATCACTGTACAATTCCTATGTGTTATCTTTTGGTCCAATGTGCTTGTATGGCCATTGGGAAGTGAACTTGAGCTTCAGAATTGAAAATAGGCACTTGAAACAAAACTTTCCTTTTTTGTAGTTCTGCTTCTGAAAAATGTTTATTTTATGTGTAACTCAATGGGGAATTGACAAACGTGGGTGAAATGTCACTATATGACTGAAGTGGAGTGAATTTGTTCCTATCTCTGTAAGGAAGCGAGCTAGAGCGCTGAAACTGTGGCTATACGCTCTTTCATGAAAACACGCTGCTCTGAGGTTTTCAGCTCAGAACGTGAATCTGAGCGCGTTTCTGGCTTGGGAATTGCTTCAAATCACTGTCCAATGCCTATGTGTTATGAATTGGTCCAATGTGCTTGTATGGCCATTGGAAAGTAAATAAGAGCTTCGGAAGTGAAAATAGGCACTTTTATAAAAACTTTCTTTTTTTTAATTCTGCTTTTCAAAAATGTTCATTCTCTCTGTAACTCAGCGGAAAATTGACAAACATAAGTGAAAAGTCACTATTTGACTGAATTGGAGTGAATTTGTTACTATCTCTGTGAGGAAGCGAGCTAGAGCGCTGAAACTGTGCCTATACGCTCTTTCATGAAAACTTCGTTTTTTGAGTTCTTCAGCTTAGAACGAGAGTCTGAGCGTGTTTCTGGCTAGGGAATTGCTTCATATCACTGTACAATGCCTATGTGTTATGAATAGGTCCAATGTGCTTGTATGGCCATTGGGAAGTGAATTTGAGCTTCAGAATTGAAAATAAGCACTTTTAAAAAAACTTTACCTTTTTTAGTTCTGCTTCTGAAAAATGTTTATTTTATGTGTAACTCAATGGATAATTGACAAACGTGGGTGAAATGTCACTATATGACTGAATTGGAGTGAATTTGTTGCTATCTCTGTGAGGAAGCGAGCTAGAGCGCTGAAACTGTGGCTATACGCTCTTTCATGAGAACTCGCTGCTCTGAGGTTTTCAGCTCAGAACATGAATCTGAGCGCGTTTCTGGCTTGGGAATTGCTTCATATCACTGTACAATGCCTATGTGTTATGAATTGGTCCAATGTGCTTGTATGGCCATTGGAAAGTGAATAAGAGCTTCGGAAGTGAAAATAGGCACTTATAAAAACTTTTTTTTTTTTAGTATTGCATCTTAAAAATTTTCAATCTATGTGTAACTCAGTGGGGAATTGACAAACGTGGGTGAAATGTCACTATATGACTGAAGTGGAGTGAATTTGCTCCTATCTCTGTAAGGAAGCGAGCTAGAGCGCTGAATCTGTGGATATACGCTCTTTCATGAAAACACGCTTCTTTGAGGTTTTCAGCTCAGAACGAGAGTCTGAGCGTGTTTCTGGCTAGGGAATTGCTTCATATCACTGTACAATGCCTATGTGTTATGAATTGGTCCAATGTGCTTGTATGGCCATTGGGAAGTGAATTTGAGCTTCAGAATTGAAAATAAGCACTTTTATAAAAACTTTCCTTTTTTTAGTTCTGCTTCTGAAAAATGTTTATTTTATGTGTAACTCAATGGGGAATTGACAAACGTGGGTGAAATGTCACTATATGACTGAATTGGAGTGAATTTGTTGCTATCTCTGTGAGGAAGCGAGCTAGAGCGCTGAAACTGTGCCTATACGCTCTTTCATGAAAACTCGCTTTTTTGAGTTCTTCAGCTCAGAACGAGAGTCTGAGCGTGTTTCTGGCTAGGGAATTGCTTCATATCACTGTACAATGCCTATGTGTTATGAATTGGTCCAATGTGCTTGTATGGCCATTGGGAAGTGAATTTGAGCTTCAGAATTGAAAATAGGCACTTTTATAAAAACTTTCTTTTTTTTAATTCTGCTTTTCAAAAATGTTCATTCTCTCTGTAACTCAGCGGAAAATTGACAAACATAAGTGAAAAGTCACTATTTGACTGAATTGGAGTGAATTTGTTACTATCTCTGTGAGGAAGCAAGCTAGAGCGCTGAAACTGTGCCTGTACGCTCTTTCATGAAAACTCGCCTTTTTGAGTTCTTCAGCTCAGAACGAGAGTCTGAGTGTGTTTCTGGCTAGGGAATTGCTTCATATCACTGTACAATTCCTATGTGTTATCTTTTGGTCCAATGTGCTTGTATGGCCATTGGGAAGTGAACTTGAGCTTCAGAATTGAAAATAGGCACTTGAAACAAAACTTTCCTTTTTTTTAGTTCTGCTTCTGAAAAATGTTTATTTTATGTGTAACTCAATGGGGAATTGACAAACGTGGGTGAAATGTCACTATATGACTGAAGTGGAGTGAATTTGTTCCTATCTCTGTAAGGAAGCGAGCTAGAGCGCTGAAACTGTGGCTATACGCTCTTTCATGAAAACACGCTGCTCTGAGGTTTTCAGCTCAGAACGTGAATTTGAGCGCGTTTCTGGCTTGGGAATTGCTTCAAATCACTGTACAATGCCTATGTGTTATGAATTGGTCCAATGTGCTTGCATGGCCTTTGGAAAGTGAATAAGAGCTTCGGAAGTGAAAATAGGCACTTTTATAAAAACTTTCTTTTTTTTAGTATTGCATCTTAAAAATTTTCAATCTATGTGTAACTCAGTGGGGAATTGACAAACGTGGGTGAAATGTCACTATATGACTGAAGTGGAGTGAATTTTCTCCTATCTCTGTAAGGAAGCGAGCTAGAGCGCTGAAACTGTGGATATACGCTCTTTCATGAAAACACGCTTCTTTGAGGTTTTCAGCTCAGAACGTGAATCTGAGCGCGTTTCTGGCTTGGGAATTGCTTCAAATCACTGTCCAATGCCTATGTGTTATGAATTGGTCCAATGTGCTTGTATGGCCATTGGGAAGTGAATTTGAGCTTCAGAATTGAAAATAAGCACTTTTATAAAAACTTTACTTTTTTTAGTTCTGCTTCTGAAAAATGTTTATTTTATGTGTAACTCAATGGGGAATTGACAAACGTGGGTGAAATGTCACTATATGACTGAATTGGAGTGAATTTGTTGCTATCTCTGTGAGGAAGCGAGCTAGAGCGCTGAAACTGTGGCTATACGCTCTTTCATGAAAACTCGCTGCTCTGAGGTTTTCAGCTCAGAACATGAATCTGAGCGCGTTTCTGGCTTGGGAATTGCTTCATATCACTGTACAATGCTATGTGTTATGAATTGGTCCAATGTGCTTGTATGGCCATTGGAAAGTGAATAAGAGCTTCGGAAGTGAAAATAGGCACTTTTATAAAAAGTTTTTTTTTTTAGTATTGCATCTTAAAAATTTTCAATCTATGTGTAACTCAGTGGGGAATTGACAAACGTGGGTGAAATGTCACTATATGACTGAAGTGGAGTGAATTTGCTCCTATCTCTGTCAGGAAGCGAGCTAGAGCGCTGAATCTGTGGATATACGCTCTTTCATGAAAACACGCTTCTTTGAGGTTTTCAGCTCAGAACGTGAATCTGAGCGCGTGTCTGGCTCGGAAATTGCTTGATATCACTGTACAATTCCTATGTGTTATCTTTTGGTCCAATGTGCTTGTATGGCCATTGGGAAGTGAACTTGAGCTTCAGAATTGAAAATAGGCACTTGAAACAAAACTTTCCTTTATTTTAGTTCTGCTTCTGAAAAATGTTTATTTTATGTGTAACTCAATGGGGAATTGACAAACGTGGGTGAAATGTCACTATATGACTGAAGTGGAGTGAATTTGTTCCTATCTCTGTAAGGAAGCGAGCTAGAGCGCTGAAACTGTGGCTATACGCTCTCTCATGAAAACACGCTCCTCTGAGGTTTTTAGCTCAGAACGTGAATCTGAGCGCTTTTCTGGCTTGGGAATTGCTTCAAATCACTGTACAATGCCTATGTGTTATGAATTGGTCCAATGTGCTTGCATGGCCTTTGGAAAGTGAATAAGAGCTTCGGAAGTGAAAATAGGCACTTTTATAAAAACTTTCTTTTTTTTAATTCTGCTTTTCAAAAATGTTCATTCTCTCTGTAACTCAGCGGAAAATTGACAAACATAAGTGAAAAGTCACTATTTGACTGAATTGGAGTGAATTTGTTACTATCTCTGTGAGGAAGCGAGCTAGAGCGCTGAAACTGTGCCTATACGCTCTTTCATGAAAACTTCGTTTTTTGAGTTCTTCAGCTTAGAACGAGAGTCTGAGCGTGTTTCTGGCTAGGGAATTGCTTCATATCACTGTACAATGCCTATGTGTTATGAATTGGTCCAATGTGCTTGTATGGCCATTGGGAAGTGAATTTGAGCTTCAGAATTGAAAATAAGCACTTTTATAAAAACTTTACTTTTTTTAGTTCTGCTTCTGAAAAATGTTTATTTTATGTGTAACTCAATGGGGAATTGACAAACGTGGGTAAAATGTCACTATATGACTGAATTGGAGTGAATTTGTTGCTATCTCTGTGAGGAAGCGAGCTAGAGCGCTGAAACTGTGGCTATACGCTCTTTCATGAAAACTCGCTGCTCTGAGGTTTTCAGCTCAGAACATGAATCTGAGCGCGTTTCTGGCTTGGGAATTGCTTCATATCACTGTACAATGCTATGTGTTATGAATTGGTCCAATGTGCTTGTATGGCCATTGGAAAGTGAATAAGAGCTTCGGAAGTGAAAATAGGCACTTTTATAAAAACTTTCCTTTTTTTAGTTCTGCTTCTGAAAAATGTTTATTTTATGTGTAACTCAATGGGGAATTGACAAACGTGGGTAAAATGTCACTATATGACTGAATTGGAGTGAATTTGTTGCTATCTCTGTGAGGAAGCGAGCTAGAGCGCTGAAACTGTGCCTATACGCTCTTTCATGAAAACTCGCTTTTTTGAGTTCTTCAGCTCAGAACGAGAGTCTGAGCGTGTTTCTGGCTAGGGAATTGCTTCATATCACTGTACAATGCCTATGTGTTATGAATTGGTCCAATGTGCTTGTATGGCCATTGGGAAGTGAATTTGAGCTTCAGAATTGAAAATAGGCACTTTTATAAAAACTTTCTTTTTTTTAATTCTGCTTTTCAAAAATGTTCATTCTCTCTGTAACTCAGCAGAAAATTGACAAACATAAGTGAAAAGTCACTATTTGACTGAATTGGAGTGAATTTGTTACTATCTCTGTGAGGAAGCAAGCTAGAGCGCTGAAACTGTGCCTATACGCTCTTTCATGAAAACTCGCCTTTTTGAGTTCTTCAGCTCAGAACGAGAGTCTGAGTGTGTTTCTGGCTAGGGAATTGCTTCATATCACTGTACAATTCCTATGTGTTATCTTTTGGTCCAATGTGCTTGTATGGCCATTGGGAAGTGAACTTGAGCTTCAGAATTGAAAATAGGCACTTGAAACAAAACTTTCCTTTTTTTTAGTTCTGCTTCTGAAAAATGTTTATTTTATGTGTAACTCAATGGGGAATTGACAAACGTGGGTGAAATGTAACTATATGACTGAAGTGGAGTGAATTTGTTCCTATCTCTGTAAGGAAGCGAGCTAGAGCGCTGAAACTGTGGCTATACGCTCTTTCATGAAAACACGCTACTCTGAGGTTTTCAGCTCAGAACGTGAATCTGAGCGCGTTTCTGGCTTGGGAATTGCTTCAAATCACTGTACAATGCCTATGTGTTATGAATTGGTCCAATGTGCTTGCATGGCCTTTGGAAAGTGAATAAGAGCTTCGGAAGTGAAAATAGGCACTTTTATAAAAACTTTCTTTTTTTTAATTCTGCTTTTCAAAAATGTTCATTCTCTCTGTAACTCAGCGGAAAATTGACAAACATAAGTGAAAAGTCACTATTTGACTGAATTGGAGTGAATTTGTTACTATCTCTGTGAGGAAGCAAGCTAGAGCGCTGAAACTGTGCCTATACGCTCTTTCATGAAAACTCGCTTTTTTGAGTTCTTCAGCTCAGAACGAGAGTCTGAGCGTGTTTCTGGCTAGGGAATTGCTTCATATCACTGTACAATGCCTATGTGTTATGAATTGGTCCAATGTGCTTGTATAGCCATTGGGAAGTGAATTTGAGCTTCAGAATTGAAAATAAGCACTTTTATAAAAACTTTCCTTTTTTTAGTTCTGCTTCTGAAAAATGTTTATTTTATGTGTAACTCAATGGGGAATTGACAAACGTGGGTGAAATGTCACTATATGACTGAATTGGAGTGAATTTGTTGCTATCTCTGTGAGGAAGCGAGCTAGAGCGCTGAAACTGTGGCTATAGGCTCTTTCATGAAAACTCGCTGCTCTGAGGTTTTCAGCTCAGAACATGAATCTGAGCGCGTTTCTGGCTTGGGAATTGCTTCATATCACTGTACAATGCCTATGTGTTATGAATTGGTCCAATGTGCTTGTATGGCCATTGGGAAGTGAATTTGAGCTTCAGAATTGAAAATAGGCACTTTTATAAAAACTTTCTTTTTTTTAATTCTGCTTTTCAAAAATGTTCATTCTCTCTGTAACTCAGCGGAAAATTGACAAACATAAGTGAAAAGTCACTATTTGACTGAATTGGAGTGAATTTGTTACTATCTCTGTGAGGAAGCAAGCTAGAGCGCTGAAACTGTGCCTGTACGCTCTTTCATGAAAACTCGCCTTTTTGAGTTCTTCAGCTCAGAACGAGAGTCTGAGTGTGTTTCTGGCTAGGGAATTGCTTCATATCACTGTACAATTCCTATGTGTTATCTTTTGGTCCAATGTGCTTGTATGGCCATTGGGAAGTGAACTTGAGCTTCAGAATTGAAAATAGGCACTTGAAACAAAACTTTCCTTTTTTTTAGTTCTGCTTCTGAAAAATGTTTATTTTATGTGTAACTCAATGGGGAATTGACAAACGTGGGTGAAATGTCACTATATGACTGAAGTGGAGTGAATTTGTTCCTATCTCTGTAAGGAAGCGAGCTAGAGCGCTGAAACTGTGGCTATACGCTCTTTCATGAAAACACGCTGCTCTGAGGTTTTCAGCTCAGAACGTGAATCTGAGCGCGTTTCTGGCTTGGGAATTGCTTCAAATCACTGTACAATGCCTATGTGTTATGAATTGGTCCAATGTGCTTGCATGGCCTTTGGAAAGTGAATAAGAGCTTCGGAAATGAAAATAGGCACTTTTATAAAAACTTTCTTTTTTTTAGTATTGCATCTTAAAAATTTTCAATCTATGTGTAACTCAGTGGGGAATTGACAAACATGGGTGAAATGTCACTATATGACTGAAGTGGAGTGAATTTTCTCCTATCTCTGTAAGGAAGCGAGCTAGAGCGCTGAAACTGTGGATATACGCTCTTTCATGAAAACACGCTTCTTTGAGGTTTTCAGCTCAGAACGTGAATCTGAGCGCGTGTCTGGCTAGGAAATTGCTTCATATCACTGTACAATTCCTATGTGTTATCTTTTGGTCCAATGTGCTTGTATGGCCATTGGGAAGTGAACTTGAGCTTCAGAATTGAAAATAGGCCCTTGAAACAAAACTTTCCTTTTTTTTAGTTCTGCTTCTGAAAAATGTTTATTTTATGTGTAACTCAATGGGGAATTGACAAACGTGGGTGAAATGTCACTATATGACTGAAGTGGAGTGAATTTGTTCCTATCTCTGTAAGGAAGCGAGCTAGAGCGCTGAAACTGTGGCTATACGCTCTTTCATGAAAACACGCTGCTCTGAGGTTTTCAGCTCAGAACGTGAATCTGAGCGCGTTTCTGGCTTGGGAATTGCTTCAAATCACTGTCCAATGCCTATGTGTTATGAATTGGTCCAATGTGCTTGTATGGCCATTGGGAAGTGAATTTGAGCTTCAGAATTGAAAATAAGCACTTTTATAAAAACTTTACTTTTTTTAGTTCTGCTTCTGAAAAATGTTTATTTTATGTGTAACTCAATGGGGAATTGACAAACGTGGGTGAAATGTCACTATATGACTGAATTGGAGTGAATTTGTTGCTATCTCTGTGAGGAAGCGAGCTAGAGCGCTGAAACTGTGGCTATACGCTCTTTCATGAAAACTCGCTGCTCTGAGGTTTTCAGCTCAGAACATGAATCTGAGCGCGTTTCTGGCTTGGGAATTGCTTCATATCACTGTCCAATGCCTATGTGTTATGAATTGGTCCAATGTGCTTGTATGGCCATTGGGAAGTGAATTTGAGCTTCAGAATTGAAAATAAGCACTTTTATAAAAACTTTACTTTTTTTAGTTCTGCTTCTGAAAAATGTTTATTTTATGTGTAACTCAATGGGGAATTGACAAACGTGGGTGAAATGTCACTATATGACTGAATTGGAGTGAATTTGTTGCTATCTCTGTGAGGAAGCGAGCTAGAGCGCTGAAACTGTGGCTATACGCTCTTTCATGAAAACACGCTCCTCTGAGGTTTTCAGCTCAGAACGTGAATCTGAGCGCTTTTCTGGCTTGGGAATTGCTTCAAATCACTGTACAATGCCTATGTGTTATGAATTGGTCCAATGTGCTTGCATGGCCTTTGGAAAGTGAATAAGAGCTTCGGAAGTGAAAATAGGCACTTTTATAAAAACTTTCTTTTTTTTAATTCTGCTTTTCAAAAATGTTCAGTCTCTCTGTAACTCAGCGGAAAATTGACAAACATAAGTGAAAAGTCACTATTTGACTGAATTGGAGTGAATTTGTTACTATCTCTGTGAGGAAGCGAGCTAGAGCGCTGAAACTGTGCCTATACGCTCTTTCATGAAAACTTCGTTTTTTGAGTTCTTCAGCTTAGAACGAGAGTCTGAGCGTTTTTCTGGCTAGGGAATTGCTTCATATCACTGTACAATGCCTATGTGTTATGAATTGGTCCAATGTGCTTGTATGGCCATTGGGAAGTGAATTTGAGCTTCAGAATTGAAAATAAGCACTTTTATAAAAACTTTACTTTTTTTAGTTCTGCTTCTGAAAAATGTTTATTTTATGTGTAACTCAATGGGGAATTGACAAACGTGGGTGAAATGTCACTATATGACTGAATTGGAGTGAATTTGTTGCTATCTCTGTGAGGAAGCGAGCTAGAGCGCTGAAACTGTGCCTATACGCTCTTTCATGAAAACTCGCTGCTCTGAGGTTTTCAGCTCAGAACATGAATCTGAGCGCGTTTCTGGCTTGGGAATTGCTTCATATCACTGTACAATGCTATGTGTTATGAATTGGTCCAATGTGCTTGTATGGCCATTGGAAAGTGAATAAGAGCTTCGGAAGTGAAAATAGGCACTTTTATAAAAACTTTCCTTTTTTTAGTTCTGCTTCTGAAAAATGTTTATTTTATGTGTAACTCAATGGGGAATTGACAAACGTGGGTGAAATGTCACTATATGACTGAATTGGAGTGAATTTGTTGCTATCTCTGTGAGGAAGCGAGCTAGAGCGCTGAAACTGTGCCTATACGCTCTTTCATGAAAACTCGCTTTTTTGAGTTCTTCAGCTCAGAACGAGAGTCTGAGCGTGTTTCTGGCTAGGGAATTGCTTCATATCACTGTACAATGCCTATGTGTTATGAATTGGTCCAATGTGCTTGTATGGCCATTGGGAAGTGAATTTGAGCTTCAGAATTGAAAATAGGCACTTTTATAAAAACTTTCTTTTTTTTAATTCTGCTTTTCAAAAATGTTCATTCTCTCTGTAACTCAGCAGAAAATTGACAAACATAAGTGAAAAGTCACTATTTGACTGAATTGGAGTGAATTTGTTACTATCTCTGTGAGGAAGCAAGCTAGAGCGCTGAAACTGTGCCTATACGCTCTTTCATGAAAACTCGCCTTTTTGAGTTCTTCAGCTCAGAACGAGAGTCTGAGTGTGTTTCTGGCTAGGGAATTGCTTCATATCACTGTACAATTCCTATGTGTTATCTTTTGGTCCAATGTGCTTGTATGGCCATTGGGAAGTGAACTTGAGCTTCAGAATTGAAAATAGGCACTTGAAACAAAACTTTCCTTTTTTTTAGTTCTGCTTCTGAAAAATGTTTATTTTATGTGTAACTCAATGGGGAATTGACAAACGTGGGTGAAATGTCACTATATGACTGAAGTGGAGTGAATTTGTTCCTATCTCTGTAAGGAAGCGAGCTAGAGCGCTGAAACTGTGGCTATACGCTCTTTCATGAAAACACGCTACTCTGAGGTTTTCAGCTCAGAACGTGAATCTGAGCGCGTTTCTGGCTTGGGAATTGCTTCAAATCACTGTACAATGCCTATGTGTTATGAATTGGTCCAATGTGCTTGCATGGCCTTTGGAAAGTGAATAAGAGCTTCGGAAGTGAAAATAGGCACTTTTATAAAAACTTTCTTTTTTTTAATTCTGCTTTTCAAAAATGTTCATTCTCTCTGTAACTCAGCGGAAAATTGACAAACATAAGTGAAAAGTCACTATTTGACTGAATTGGAGTGAATTTGTTACTATCTCTGTGAGGAAGCAAGCTAGAGCGCTGAAACTGTGCCTATACGCTCTTTCATGAAAACTCGCTTTTTTGAGTTCTTCAGCTCAGAACGAGAGTCTGAGCGTGTTTCTGGCTAGGGAATTGCTTCATATCACTGTACAATGCCTATGTGTTATGAATTGGTCCAATGTGCTTGTATGGCCATTGGGAAGTGAATTTGAGCTTCAGAATTGAAAATAAGCACTTTTATAAAAACTTTCCTTTTTTTAGTTCTGCTTCTGAAAAATGTTTATTTTATGTGTAACTCAATGGGGAATTGACAAACGTGGGTGAAATGTCACTATATGACTGAATTGGAGTGAATTTGTTGCTATCTCTGTGAGGAAGCGAGCTAGAGCGCTGAAACTGTGCCTATACGCTCTTTCATGAAAACTCGCTTTTTTGAGTTCTTCAGCTCAGAACATGAATCTGAGCGCGTTTCTGGCTTGGGAATTGCTTCATATCACTGTACAATGCCTATGTGTTATGAATTGGTCCAATGTGCTTGTATGGCCATTGGAAAGTGAATAAGAGCTTCGGAAGTGAAAATAGGCACTTTTATAAAAACTTTTTTTTTTTTAGTATTGCTTCTTAAAAATTTTCAATCTATGTGTAACTCAGTGGGGAATTGACAAACGTGGGTGAAATGTCACTATATGACTGAAGTGGAGTGAATTTGCTCCTATCTCTGTAAGGAAGCGAGCTAGAGCGCTGAAACTGTGGCTATACGCTCTTTCATGAAAACACGCTTCTTTGAGGTTTTCAGCTCAGAACGTGAATCTCAGCGCGTTTCTGGCTTGGGAATTGCTTCATATCACTGTACAATTCCTATGTGTTATCTTTGGGTCCAATGTGCTTGTATGGCCATTGGGAAGTGAATTTGAGCTTCAGAATTGAAAATAAGCACTTTTATAAAAACTTTCCTTTTTTTAGTTCTGCTTCTGAAAAATGTTTATTTTATGTGTAACTCAATGGGGAATTGACAAACGTGGGTGAAATGTCACTATATGACTGAATTGGAGTGAATTTGTTGCTATCTCTGTGAGGAAGCGTGCTAGAGCGCTGAAACTGTGCCTATACGCTCTTTCATGAAAACTCACTTTTTTTGAGTTCTTCAGCTCAGAACGAGAGTCTGAGCGTGTTTCTGGCTAGGGAATTGCTTCATATCACTGTACAATGCCTATGTGTTATGAATTGGTCCAATGTGCTTGTATGGCCATTGGGAAGTGAATTTGAGCTTCAGAATTGAAAATAAGCACTTTTATAAAAACTTTTTTTTTTTTAGTATTGCATCTTAAAAATTTTCAATCTATGTGTAACTCAGTGGGGAATTGACAAACGTGGGTGAAATGTCACTATATGACTGAAGTGGAGTGAATTTGTTCCTATCTCTGTGAGGAAGCGAGCTAGAGCGCTGAAACTGTGGCTATACGCTCTTTCATGAAAACACGCTGCTCTGAGGTTTTCAGCTCAGAACGTGAATCTGAGCGCGTTTCTGGCTAGGAAATTGCTTCATATCACTGTACAATTCCTATGTGTTATGAATTGGTCCAATGTGCTTGTATGGCCATTGGAAAGTGAATAAGAGCTTCGGAAGTGAAAATAGGCACTTTTATAAAAACTTTCTTTTTTTTAATTCTGCTTTTCAAAAATGTTCATTCTCTCTGTAACTCAGCCGAAAATTGACAAACATAAGTGAAAAGTCACTATTTGACTGAATTGGAGTGAATTTGTTCCTATCTCTGTGAGGAAGCAAGCTAGAGCGCTGAGACTGTGCCTATACGCTCTTTCATGAAAACTCGCTTTTTTGAGTTCTTCAGCTCAGAACGAGAGTCTGAGCGTGTTTCTGGCTAGGGAATTGCTTCATATCACTGTACAATGCCTATGTGTTATGAATTGGTCCAATGTGCTTGTATGGCCATTGGGAAGTGAATTTGAGCTTCAGAATTGAAAATAAGCACTTTTATAAAAACTTTCATTTTTTTAGTTCTGCTTCTGAAAAATGTTTATTTTATGTGTAACTCAATGGGGAATTGACAAACGTGGGTGAAATGTCACTATATGACTGAATTGGAGTGAATTTGTTGCTATCTCTGTGAGGAAGCAAGCTAGAGCGCTGAAACTGTGCCTATACGCTCTTTCATGAAAACTCGCCTTTTTGAGTTCTTCAGCTCAGAACGAGAGTCTGAGTGTGTTTCTGGCTAGGGAATTGCTTCATATCACTGTACAATTCCTATGTGTTATCTTTTGGTCCAATGTGCTTGTATGGCCATTGGGAAGTGAACTTGAGCTTCAGAATTGAAAATAGGCACTTGAAACAAAACTTTTTTTTTTTTTAGTTCTGCTTCTGAAAAATGTTTATTTTATGTGTAACTCAATGGGGAATTGACAAACGTGGGTGAAATGTCACTATATGACTGAAGTGGAGTGAATTTGTTCCTATCTCTGTAAGGAAGCGAGCCAGAGCGCTGAAACTGTGGCTATACGCTCTTTCATGAAAACACGCTGCTCTGAGGTTTTCAGCTCAGAACGTGAATCTGAGCGCGTTTCTGGCTTGGGAATTGCTTCAAATCACTGTACAATGCCTATGTGTTATGAATTGGTCCAATGTGCTTGCATGGCCTTTGGAAAGTGAATAAGAGCTTCGGAAGTGAAAATAGGCACTTTTATAAAAACTTTCTTTTTTTTAATTCTGCTTTTCAAAAATGTTCATTCTCTCTGTAACTCAGCGGAAAATTGACAAACATAAGTGAAAAGTCACTATTTGACTGAATTGGAGTGAATTTGTTACTATCTCTGTGAGGAAGCAAGCTAGAGCGCTGAAACTGTGCCTATACGCTCTTTCATGAAAACTCGCTTTTTTGAGTTCTTCAGCTCAGAACGAGAGTCTGAGCGTGTTTCTGGCTAGGGAATTGCTTCATATCACTGTACAATGCCTATGTGTTATGAATTGGTCCAATGTGCTTGTATGGCCATTGGGAAGTGAATTTGAGCTTCAGAATTGAAAATAAGCACTTTTATAAAAACTTTCCTTTTTTTAGTTCTGCTTCTGAAAAATGTTTATTTTATGTGTAACTCAATGGGGAATTGACAAACGTGGGTGAAATGTCACTATATGACTGAATTGGAGTGAATTTGTTGCTATCTCTGTGAGGAAGCGAGCTAGAGCGCTGAAACTGTGGCTATACGCTCTTTCATGAAAACACGCTGCTCTGAGGTTTTCAGCTCAGAACATGAATCTGAGCGCGTTTCTGGCTTGGGAATTGCTTCATATCACTGTACAATGCCTATGAGTTATGAATTGGTCCAATGTGCTTGTATGGCCATTGGAAAGTGAATAAGAGCTTCGGAAGTGAAAATAGGCACTTTTATAAAAACTTTTTTTTTTTTAGTATTGCTTCTTAAAAATTTTCAATCTATGTGTAACTCAGTGGGGAATTGACAAACGTGGGTGAAATGTCACTATATGACTGAAGTGGAGTGAATTTGCTCCTATCTCTGTAAGGAAGCGAGCTAGAGCGCTGAAACTGTGGCTATACGCTCTTTCATGAAAACACGCTTCTTTGAGGTTTTCAGCTCAGAACGTGAATCTCAGCGCGTTTCTGGCTTGGGAATTGCTTCATATCACTGTACAATTCCTATGTGTTATCTTTTGGTCCAATGTGCTTGTATGGCCATTGGGAAGTGAATTTGAGCTTCAGAATTGAAAATAGGCACTTTTATAAAAACTTTCCTTTTTTTAGTTCTGCTTCTGAAAAATGTTTATTTTATGTGTAACTCAATGGGGAATTGACAAACGTGGGTGAAATGTCACTATATGACTGAAGTGGAGTGAATTTGCTCCTATCTCTGGAAGGAAGCGAGCTAGAGCGCTGAAACTGTGGATATATGCTCTTTCATGAAAACACGCTTCTTTGAGGTTTTCAGCTCAGAACGTGAATCTGAGCGCGTGTCTGGCTAGGAAATTGCTTCATATCACTGTACAATTCCTATGTGTTATGAATTGGTCCAATGTGCTTGTATGGCCATTGGAAAGTGAATAAGAGCTTCGGAAGTGAAAATAGGCACTTTTATAAAAACTTTCTTTTTTTTAATTCTGCTTTTCAAAAATGTTCATTCTCTCTGTAACTCAGCGGAAAATTGACAAACATAAGTGAAAAGTCACTATTTGACTGAATTGGAGTGAATTTGTTACTATTTCTGTGAGGAGGCAAGCTAGAGCGCTGAAACTGTGCCTATACGCTCTTTCATGAAAACTCGCCTTTTTGAGTTCTTCAGCTCAGAACGAGAGTCTGAGTGTGTTTCTGGCTAGGGAATTGCTTCATATCACTGTACAATTCCTATGTGTTATCTTTTGGTCCAATGTGCTTGTATGGCCATTGGAAAGTGAATAAGAGCTTCGGAAGTGAAAATAGGCACTTTTATAAAAACTTTTTTTTTTTTAGTATTGCTTCTTAAAAATTTTCAATCTTTGTGTAACTCAGTGGGGAATTGACAAACGTGGGTGAAATGTCACTATATGACTGAAGTGGAGTGAATTTGTTCCTATCTCTGTAAGGAAGCGAGCTAGAGCGCTGAAACTGTGGCTATACGCTCTTTCATGAAAACACGCTGCTCTGAGGTTTTCAGCTCAGACCGTGAATCTGAGCGCGTTTCTGGCTTGGGAATTGCTTCAAATCACTGTACAATGCCTATGTGTTATGAATTGGTCCAATGTGCTTGCATGGCCTTTGGAAAGTGAATAAGAGCTTCGGAAGTGAAAATAGGCACTTTTATAAAAACTTTCTTTTTTTTAATTCTGCTTTTCAAAAATGTTCATTCTCTCTGGAACTCAGCGGAAAATTGACAAACATAAGTGAAAAGTCACTATTTGACTGAATTGGAGTGAATTTGTTACTATCTCTGTGAGGAAGCAAGCTAGAGCACTGAAACTGTGCCTATACGCTCTTTCATGAAAACTCGCTTTTTTGAGTTCTTCAGCTCAGAACGAGAGTCTGAGCGTGTTTCTGGCTAGGGAATTGCTTCATATCACTGTACAATGCCTATGTGTTATGAATTGGTCCAATGTGCTTGTATGGCCATTGGGAAGTGAATTTGAGCTTCAGAATTGAAAATAAGCACTTTTATAAAAACTTTCCTTTTTTTAGTTCTGCTTCTGAAAAATGTTTATTTTATGTGTAACTCAATGGGGAATTGACAAACGTGGGTGAAATGTCACTATATGACTGAATTGGAGTGAATTTGTTGCTATCTCTGTGAGGAAGCGAGCTAGAGCGCTGAAACTGTGGCTATACGCTCTTTCATGAAAACACGCTTCTTTGAGGTTTTCAGCTCAGAACGTGAATCTCAGCGCGTTTCTGGCTTGGGAATTGCTTCATATCACTGTACAATTCCTATGTGTTATCTTTTGGTCCAATGTGCTTGTATGGCCATTGGAAAGTGAATAAGAGCTTCGGAAGTGAAAATAGGCACTTTTATAAAAACTTTTTTTTTTTTTAGTATTGCTTCTTAAAAATTTTCAATCTATGTGTAACTCAGTGGGGAATTGACAAACTTGGGTGAAATGTCACTATATGACTGAAGTGGAGTGAATTTGCTCCTATCTCTGTAAGGAAGCGAGCTAGAGCGCTGAAACTGTGGCTATACGCTCTTTCATGAAAACACGCTTCTTTGAGGTTTTCAGCTCAGAACGTGAATCTCAGCGCGTTTCTGGCTTGGGAATTGCTTCATATCACTGTACAATTCCTATGTGTTATCTTTTGGTCCAATGTGCTTGTATGGCCATTGGGAAGTGAATTTGAGCTTCAGAATTGAAAATAAGCACTTTTATAAAAACTTTCCTTTTTTCAGTTCTGCTTCTGAAAAATGTTTATTTTATGTGTAACTCAATGGGGAATTGACAAACGTGGGTGAAATGTCACTATATGACTGAATTGGAGTGAATTTGTTGCTATCTCTGTGAGGAAGCGAGCTAGAGCGCTGAAACTGTGGCTATACGCTCTTTCATGAAAACTCACTTTTTTGAGTTCTTCAGCTCAGAACGAGAGTCTGAGCGTGTTTCTGGCTAGGGAATTGCTTCATATCACTGTACAATTCCTATGTGTTATGAATTGGTCCAATGTGCTTGTATGGCCATTGGGAAGTGAATTTGAGCTTCAGAATTGAAAATAAGCACTTTTATAAAAACTTTTTTTTTTTAGTATTGCATCTTAAAAATTTTCAATCCATGTGTAACTCAATGGGGAATTGACAAACGTGGGTGAAATGTCACTATATGACTGAAGTGGAGTGAATTTGTTCCTATCTCTGTGAGGAAGCGAGCTAGAGCGCTGAAACTGTGGCTATACGCTCTTTCATGAAAACACGCTGCTCTGAGGTTCTCAGCTCAGAACATGAATCTGAGCACGTTTCTGGCTTGGGAATTGCTTCATATCACTGTACAATGCCTATGTGTTATGAATTGGTCCAATGTGCTTGTATGGCCATTGGAAAGTGAATAAGAGCTTCGGAAGTGAAAATAGGCACTTTTATAAAAACTTTTTTTTTTAGTATTGCATCTTAAAAATTTTCAGTCTATGTGTAACTCAGTGGGGAATTGACAAACGTGGGTGAAATGTCACTATATGACTGAAGTGGAGTGAATTTGTTCCTATCTCTGTGAGGATGCGAGCTAGAGCGCTGAAACTGTGGCTATACGCTCTTTCATGAAAACACGCTGCTCTGAGGTTTTCAGCTCAGAACGTGAATCTGAGCGCGTTTCTGGCTTGGGAATTGCTTCAAATCACTGTCCAATGCCTATGTGTTATGAATTGGTCCAATGTGCTTGTATGGCCATTGGAAAGTGAATAAGAGCTTCGGAAGTGAAAATAGGCACTTTTATAAAAACTTTCTTTTTTTTAATTCTGCTTTTCAAAAATGTTCATTCTCTCTGTAACTCAGCGGAAAATTGACAAACATAAGTGAAAAGTCACTATTTGACTGAATTGGAGTGAATTTGTTTCTATCTCTGTGAGGAAGCAAGCTAGAGCGCTGAAACTGTGCCTATACGCTCTTTCATGAAAACTCGCTTTTTTGAGTTCTTCAGCTCAGAACGAGAGTCTGAGCGTGTTTCTGGCTAGGGAATTGCTTCATATCACTGTACAATTCCTATGTGTTATCTTTTGGTCCAATGTGCTTGAATGGCCATTGGGAAGTGAATTTGAGCTTCAGAATTGAAAATAGGCACTTTTACAAAAACTTTCCTTTTTTTAGTTCTGCTTCTGAAAAATGTTTATTTTATGTGTAACTCAATGGGGAATTGACAAACGTGGGTGAAATGTCACTATATGACTGAATTCGAGTGAATTTGTTGCTATCTCTGTGAGGAAGCGAGCTAGAGCGCTGAAACTGTGCCTATACGCTCTTTCATGAAAACTTCGTTTTTTGAGTTCTTCAGCTCAGAACGAGAGTTTGAGCGTGTTTCTGGCTAGGGAATTGCTTCATATCACTGTACAATGCCTATGTGTTATGAATTGGTCCAATGTGCTTGTATGGCCATTGGGAAGTGAATTTGAGCTTCAGAATTGAAAATAAGCACTTTTATAAAAACTTTACTTTTTTTAGTTCTGCTTCTGAAAAATGTTTATTTTATGTGTAACTCAATGGATAATTGACAAACGTGGGTGAAATGTCACTATATGACTGAATTGGAGTGAATTTGTTGCTATCTCTGTGAGGAAGCGAGCTAGAGCGCTGAAACTGTGGCTATACGCTCTTTCATGAAAACTCGCTGCTCTGAGGTTTTCAGCTCAGAACATGAATCTGAGCGCGTTTCTGGCTTGGGAATTGCTTCATATCACTGTACAATGCCTATGTGTTATGAATTGGTCCAATGTGCTTGTATGGCCATTGGAAAGTGGATAAGAGCTTCGGAAGTGAAAATAGGCACTTTTATAAAAACTTTTTTTTTTTAGTATTGCTTCTGAAAAATTTTCAATCTATGTGTAACTCAGTGGGGAATTGACAAACGTGGGTGAAATGTCACTATATGACTGAATTGGAGTGAATTTGTTGCTATCTCTGTGAGGAAGCGAGCTAGAGCGCTGAAACTGTGGCTATACGCTCTTTCATGAAAACACGCTTCTTTGAGGTTTTCAGCTCAGAACGTGAATCTCAGCGCGTGTCTGGCTAGGAAATTGCTTCATATCACTGTACAATTCTTATGTGTTATCTTTTGGTCCAATGTGCTTGTATGGCCATTGGGAAGTGAACTTGAGCTTCAGAATTGAAAATAGGCACTTGAAACAAAACTTTCCTTTTTTTTAGTTCTGCTTCTGAAAAATGTTTATTTTATGTGTAACTCAATGGGGAATTGACAAACGTCGGTGAAATGTCACTATATGACTGAATTGGAGTGAATTTGTTGCTATCTCTGTGAGGAAGCGAGCTAGAGCGCTGAAACTGTGGCTATACGCTCTTTCATGAAAACACGCTTCTTTGAGGTTTTCAGCTCAGAACGTGAATCTCAGCGCGTGTCTGGCTAGGAAATTGCTTCATATCACTGTACAATTCTTATGTGTTATCTTTTGGTCCAATGTGCTTGTATGGCCATTGGGAAGTGAACTTGAGCTTCAGAATTGAAAATAGGCACTTGAAACAAAACTTTCCTTTTTTTTAGTTCTGCTTCTGAAAAATGTTTATTTTATGTGTAACTCAATGGGGAATTGACAAACGTGGGTGAAATGTCACTATATGACTGAAGTGGAGTGAATTTGTTCCTATCTCTGTAAGGAAGCGAGCTAGAGCGCTGAAACTGTGGCTATACGCTCTCTCATGAAAACACGCTGCTCTGAGGTTTTCAGCTCAGAACGTGAATCTGAGCGCGTTTCTGGCTTGGGAATTGCTTCAAATCACTGTACAATACCTATGTGTTATGAATTGGTCCAATGTGCTTGTATGGCCATTGGAAAGTGAATAAGAGCTTCGGAAGTGAAAATAGGCACTTTTATAAAAACTTTCTTTTTTTTAATTCTGCTTTTCAAAAATGTTCATTCTCTCTGTAACTCAGCGGAAAATTGACAAACATAAGTGAAAAGTCACTATTTGACTGAATTGGAGTGAATTTGTTACTATCTCTGTGAGGAAGCAAGCTAGAGCGCTGAAACTGTGCCTATACGCTCTTTCATGAAAACTCGCCTTTTTGAGTTCTTCAGCTCAGAACGAGAGTCTGAGTGTGTTTCTGGCTAGGGAATTGCTTCATATCACTGTACAATTCCTATGTGTTATCTTTTGGTCCAATGTGCTTGTATGGCCATTGGGAAGTGAACTTGAGCTTCAGAATTGAAAATAGGCACTTGAAACAAAACTTTCCTTTTTTTTAGTTCTGCTTCTGAAAAATGTTTATTTTATGTGTAACTCAATGGGGAATTGACAAACGTGGGTGAAATGTCACTATATGACTGAAGTGGAGTGAATTTGTTCCTATCTCTGTAAGGAAGCGAGCTAGAGCGCTGAAACTGTGGCTATACGCTCTTTCATGAAAACACGCTGCTCTGAGGTTTTCAGCTCAGAACGTGAATCTGAGCGCGTTTCTGGCTTGGGAATTGCTTCAAATCACTGTACAATGCCTATGTGTTATGAATTGGTCCAATGTGCTTGCATGGCCTTTGGAAAGTGAATAAGAGCTTCGGAAGTGAAAATAGGCACTTTTATAAAAACTTTCTTTTTTTTAATTCTGCTTTTCAAAAATGTTCATTCTCTCTGTAACTCAGCGGAAAATTGACAAACATAAGTGAAAAGTCACTATTTGACTGAATTGGAGTGAATTTGTTACTATCTCTGTGAGGAAGCAAGCTAGAGCGCTGAAACTGTGCCTATACGCTCTTTCATGAAAACTCGCTTTTTTGAGTTCTTCAGCTCAGAACGAGAGTCTGAGCGTGTTTCTGGCTAGGGAATTGCTTCATATCACTGTACAATGCCTATGTGTTATGAATTGGTCCAATGTGCTTGTATGGCCATTGGGAAGTGAATTTGAGCTTCAGAATTGAAAATAAGCACTTTTATAAAAACTTTCCTTTTTTTAGTTCTGCTTCTGAAAAATGTTTATTTTATGTGTAACTCAATGGGGAATTGACAAACGTGGGTGAAATGTCACTATATGACTGAATTGGAGTGAATTTGTTGCTATCTCTGTGAGGAAGCGAGCTAGAGCGCTGAAACTGTGGCTATACGCTCTTTCATGAAAACACGCTGCTCTGAGGTTTTCAGCTCAGAACATGAATCTGAGCGCGTTTCTGGCTTGGGAATTGCTTCATATCACTGTACAATGCCTATGTGTTATGAATTGGTCCATTGTGCTTGTATGGCCATTGGAAAGTGAATAAGAGCTTCGGAAGTGAAAATAGGCACTTTTATAAAAACTTTTTTTTTTTAGTATTGCTTCTTAAAAATTTTCAATCTATGTGTAACTCAGTGGGGAATTGACAAACGTGGGTGAAATGTCACTATATGACTGAAGTGGAGTGAATTTGCTCCTATCTCTGTAAGGAAGCGAGCTAGAGCGCTGAAACTGTGGCTATACGCTCTTTCATGAAAACACGCTTCTTTGAGGTTTTCAGCTCAGAACGTGAATCTCAGCGCGTTTCTGGCTTGGGAATTGCTTCATATCACTGTACAATTCCTATGTGTTATCTTTTGGTCCAATGTGCTTGTATGGCCATTGGGAAGTGAATTTGAGCTTCAGAATTGAAAATAAGCACTTTTATAAAAACTTTCCTTTTTTTAGTTCTGCTTCTGAAAAATGTTTATTTTATGTGTAACTCAATGGGGAATTGACAAACGTGGGTGAAATGTCACTATATGACTGAATTGGAGTGAATTTGTTGCTATCTCTGTGAGGAAGCGAGCTAGAGCGCTGAAACTGTGCCTATACGCTCTTTCATGAAAACTCACTTTTTTGAGTTCTTCAGTTCAGAACGAGAGTCTGAGCGTGTTTCTGGCTAGGGAATTGCTTCATATCACTGTACAATGCCTATGTGTTATGAATTGGTCCAATGTGCTTGTATGGCCATTGGGAAGTGAATTTGAGCTTCAGAATTGAAAATAAGCACTTTTATAAAAACTTTCATTTTTTTAGTTCTGCTTCTGAAAAATGTTTATTTTATGTGTAACTCAATGGGGAATTGACAAACGTGGGTGAAATGTCACTATATGACTGAATTGGAGTGAATTTGTTGCTATCTCTGTGAGGAAGCGAGCTAGAGCGCTGAAACTGTGCCTATACGCTCTTTCATGAAAACTCTCTTTTTTGAGTTCTTCAGCTCAGAACGAGAGTCTGAGTGTGTTTCTGGCTAGGGAATTGCTTCATATCACTGTACAATTCCTATGTGTTATCTTTTGGTCCAATGTGCTTGTATGGCCATTGGGAAGTGAACTTGAGCTTCAGAATTGAAAATAGGCACTTGAAACAAAACTTTTTTTTTTTTTAGTTCTGCTTCTGAAAAATGTTTATTTTATGTGTAACTCAATGGGGAATTGACAAACGTGGGTGAAATGTCACTATATGACTGAAGTGGAGTGAATTTGTTCCTATCTCTGTGAGGAAGCGAGCTAGAGCGCTGAAACTGTGGCTATACGCTCTTTCATGAAAACACGCTGCTCTGAGGTTTTCAGCTCAGAACGTGAATCTGAGCGCGTTTCTGGCTTGGGAATTGCTTCAAATCACTGTACAATGCCTATGTGTTATGAATTGGTCCAATGTGCTTGCATGGCCTTTGGAAAGTGAATAAGAGCTTCGGAAGTGAAAATAGGCACTTTTATAAAAACTTTCTTTTTTTTAATTCTGCTTTTCAAAAATGTTCATTCTCTCTGTAACTCAGCGGAAAATTGACAAACATAAGTGAAAAGTCACTATTTGACTGAATTGGAGTGAATTTGTTACTATCTCTGTGAGGAAGCAAGCTAGAGCGCTGAAACTGTGCCTATACGCTCTTTCATGAAAACTCGCTTTTTTGAGTTCTTCAGCTCAGAACGAGAGTCTGAGCGTGTTTCTGGCGAGGGAATTGCTTCATATCACTGTACAATGCCTATGTGTTATGAATTGGTCCAATGTGCTTGTATGGCCATTGGGAAGTGAATTTGAGCTTCAGAATTGAAAATAAGCACTTTTATAAAAACTTTCCTTTTTTTAGTTCTGCTTCTGAAAAATGTTTATTTTATGTGTAACTCAATGGGGAATTGACAAACGTGGGTGAAATGTCACTATATGACTGAATTGGAGTGAATTTGTTGCTATCTCTGTGAGGAAGCGAGCTAGAGCGCTGAAACTGTGGCTATACGCTCTTTCATGAAAACACGCTGCTCTGAGGTTTTCAGCTCAGAACATGAATCTGAGCGCGTTTCTGGCTTGGGAATTGCTTCATATCACTGTACAATGCCTATGAGTTATGAATTGGTCCAATGTGCTTGTATGGCCATTGGAAAGTGAATAAGAGCTTCGGAAGTGAAAATAGGCACTTTTATAAAAACTTTTTTTTTTTTAGTATTGCTTCTTAAAAATTTTCAATCTATGTGTAACTCAGTGGGGAATTGACAAACGTGGGTGAAATGTCACTATATGACTGAAGTGGAGTGAATTTGCTCCTATCTCTGTAAGGAAGCGAGCTAGAGCGCTGAAACTGTGGCTATACGCTCTTTCATGAAAACACGCTTCTTTGAGGTTTTCAGCTCAGAACGTGAATCTCAGCTCGTTTCTGGCTTGGGAATTGCTTCATATCACTGTACAATTCCTATGTGTTATCTTTTGGTCCAATGTGCTTGTATGGCCATTGGGAAGTGAATTTGAGCTTCAGAATTGAAAATAGGCACTTTTATAAAAACTTTCCTTTTTTTAGTTCTGCTTCTGAAAAATGTTTATTTTATGTGTAACTCAATGGGGAATTGACAAACGTGGGTGAAATGTCACTATATGACTGAAGTGGAGTGAATTTTCTCCTATCTCTGTAAGGAAGCGAGCTAGAGCGCTGAAACTGTGGATATATGCTCTTTCATGAAAACACGCTTCTTTGAGGTTTTCAGCTCAGAACGAGAGTCTGAGCGTGTTTCTGGCTAGGGAATTGCTTCATATCACTGTACAATTCCTATGTGTTATGAATTGGTCCAATGTGCTTGTATGGCCATTGGGAAGTGAATTTGAGCTTCAGAATTGAAAATAAGCACTTTTATAAAAACTTTTTTTTTTTAGTATTGCATCTTAAAAATTTTCAATCCATGTGTAACTCAGTGGGGAATTGACAAACGTGGGTGAAATGTCACTATATGACTGAAGTGGAGTGAATTTGTTCCTATCTCTGTGAGGAAGCGAGCTAGAGCGCTGAAACTGTGCCTATACGCTCTTTCATGAAAACACGCTGCTCTGAGGTTCTCAGCTCAGAACATGAATCTGAGCGCGTTTCTGGCTTGGGAATTGCTTCATATCACTGTACAATGCCTATGTGTTATGAATTGGTCCAATGTGCTTGTATGGCCATTGGAAAGTGAATAAGAGCTTCGGAAGTGAAAATAGGCACTTTTATAAAAACTTTTTTTTTTTAGTATTGCATCTTAAAAATTTTCAGTCTATGTGTAACTCAGTGGGGAATTGACAAACGTGGGTGAAATGTCACTATATGACTGAAGTGGAGTGAATTTGTTCCTATCTCTGTGAGGAAGCGAGCTAGAGCGCTGAAACTGTGGCAATACGCTCTTTCATGAAAACACGCTGCTCTGAGGTTTTCAGCTCAGAACGTGAATCTGAGCGCGTTTCTGGCTTGGGAATTGCTTCAAATCACTTTACAATGCCTATGTGTTATGAATTGATCCAATGTGCTTGTATGGCCTTTGGAAAGTGAATAAGAGCTTCGGAAGTGAAAATAGGCACTTTTATAAAAACTTTCTTTTTTTTAATTCTGCTTTTCAAAAATGTTCATTCTCTCTGTAACTCAGCGGAAAATTGACAAACATAAGTGAAAAGTCACTATTTGACTGAATTGGAGTGAATTTGTTACTATCTCTGTGAGGAAGCAAGCTAGAGCGCTGAAACTGTGCCAATACGCTCTTTCATGAAAACTCGCTTTTTTGAGTTCTTCAGCTCAGAACGAGAGTCTGAGCGTGTTTCTGGCTAGGGAATTGCTTCATATCACTGTACAATTCCTATGTGTTATCTTTTGGTCCAATGTGCTTGAATGGCCATTGGGAAGTGAATTTGAGCTTCAGAATTGAAAATAGGCACTTTTACAAAAACTTTCCTTTTTTTAGTTCTGCTTCTGAAAAATGTTTATTTTATGTGTAACTCAATGGGGAATTGACAAACGTGGGTGAAATGTCACTATATGACTGAATTCGAGTGAATTTGTTGCTATCTCTGTGAGGAAGCGAGCTAGAGCGCTGAAACTGTGCCTATACGCTCTTTCATGAAAACTTCGTTTTTTGAGTTCTTCAGCTCAGAACGAGAGTCTGAGTGTGTTTCTGGCTAGGGAATTGCTTCATATCACTGTACAATGCCTATGTGTTATGAATTGGTCCAATGTGCTTGTATGGCCATTGGGAAGTGAATTTGAGCTTCAGAATTGAAAATAAGCACTTTTATAAAAACTTTACTTTTTTTAGTTCTGCTTCTGAAAAATGTTTATTTTATGTGTAACTCAATGGATAATTGACAAACGTGGGTGAAATGTCACTATATGACTGAATTGGAGTGAATTTGTTGCTATCTCTGTGAGGAAGCGAGCTAGAGCGCTGAAACTGTGGCTATACGCTCTTTCATGAAAACTCGCTGCTCTGAGGTTTTCAGCTCAGAACATGAATCTGAGCGCGTTTCTGGCTTGGGAATTGCTTCATATCACTGTACAATGCCTATGTGTTATGAATTGGTCCAATGTGCTTGTATGGCCATTGGAAAGTGAATTTGAGCTTCGGAAGTGAAAATAGGCACTTTTATAAAAACTTTTTTTTTTTTAGTATTGCTTCTTAAAAATTTTCAATCTATGTGTAACTCAGTGGGGAATTGACAAACGTGGGTGAAATGTCACTATATGACTGAAGTGGAGTGAATTTGCTCCTATCTCTGTAAGGAAGCGAGCTAGAGCGCTGAAACTGTGGATATACGCTCTTTCATGAAAACACGCTTCTTTGAGGTTTTCAGCTCAGAACGTGAATCTGAGCGTGTGTCTGGCTCGGAAATTGCTTGATATCACTGTACAATTCCTATGTGTTATCTTTTGGTCCAATGTGCTTGTATGGCCATTGGGAAGTGAACTTGAGCTTCAGAATTGAAAATAGGCACTTGAAACAAAACTTTCCTTTTTTTTAGTTCTGCTTCTGAAAAATGTTTATTTTATGTGTAACTCAATGGGGAATTGACAAACGTGGGTGAAATGTCACTATATGACTGAAGTGGAGTGAATTTGTTCCTATCTCTGTAAGGAAGCGAGCTAAAGCGCTGAAACTGTGGCTATACGCTCTCTCATGAAAACACGCTGCTCTGAGGTTTTCAGCTCAGAACGTGAATCTGAGCGTGTTTCTGGCTAGGGAATTGCTTCATATCACTGTACAATGCCTATGTGTTATGAATTGGTCCAATGTGCTTGTATGGCCATTGGGAAGTGAATTTGAGCTTCAGAATTGAAAATAAGCACTTTTATAAAAACTTTCCTTTTTTTAGTTCTGCTTCTGAAAAACGTTATTTTATGTGTAACTCAATGGGGAATTGACAAACGTGGGTGAAATGTCACTATATGACTGTATTGGAGTGAATTTGTTGCTATCTCTGTGAGGAAGCGAGCTAGAGCGCTGAAACTGTGCCTATACGCTCTTTCATGAAAACTCGCTTTTTTGAGTTCTTCAGCTCAGAACGAGAGTCTGAGCGTGTTTCTGGCTAGGGAATTGCTTCATATCACTGTACAATGCCTATGTGTTATGAATTGGTCCAATGTGCTTGTATGGCCATTGGGAAGTGAATTTGAGCTTCAGAATTGAAAATAAGCACTTTTATAAAAACTTTCTTTTTTTTAGTATTGCATCTTAAAAATTTTCAATCTATGTGTAACTCAGTGGGGAATTGACAAACGTGGGTGAAATGTCACTATATGACTGAAGTGGAGTGAATTTGTTGCTATCTCTGTGAGGAAGCGAGCTAGAGCGCTGAAACTGTGGCGGTACGCTCTTTCATGAAAACACGCTGCTCTGAGGTTTTCAGCTCAGAACATGAATCTGAGCTCGTTTCTGGCTTGGGAATTGCTTCATATCACTGTACAATGCCTATGTGTTAGGAATTGGTCCAATGTGCTTGTATGGCCATTGGAAAGTGAATAAGCGCTTCGGAAGTGAAAATAGGCACTTTTATAAAAACTTTTTTTTTTTTAGTATTGCATCTCAAAAATTTTCAATCTATGTGTAACTCAGTGGGGAATTGACAAACGTGAGTGAAATGTCACTATATGACTGAAGTGGAGTGAATTTTCTCCTATCTCTGTAAGGAAGCGAGCTAGAGCGCTGAAACTGTGGCTATTCGCTCTTTCATGAAAATACGCTTCTTTGAGGTTTTCAGCTCAGAACGTGAATCTCAGCGCGTTTCTGGCTTGGGAATTGCTTCATATCACTGTACAATTCCTATGTGTTATCTTTTGGTCCAATGTGCTTGTTTGGTCATTGGGAAGTGAATTTGAGCTTCAGAATTGAAAATAAGCACTTTTATAAAAACTTTCCTTTTTTTAGTTCTGCTTCTGAAAAATGTTTATTTTATGTGTAACTCAATGGGGAATTGACAAACGTGGGTGAAATGTCACTATATGACTGAATTGGAGTGAATTTGTTGCTATCTCTGTGAGGAAGCGAGCTAGAGCGCTGAAACTGTGCCTATACGCTCTTTCATGAAAACTCACTTTTTTGAGTTCTTCAGCTCAGAACGAGAGTCTGAGCGTGTTTCTGGCTAGGGAATTGCTTCATATCACTGTACAATGCCTATGTGTTATGAATTGGTCCAATGTGCTTGTATAACCATTGGAAAGTGAATAAGAGCTTCGGAAGTGAAAATAGGCACTTTTATAAAAACTTTTTTTTTTTTAGTATTGCTTCTTAAAAATTTTCAATCTATGTGTAACTCAGTGGGGAATTGACAAACGTGGGTGAAATGTCACTATATGACTGAAGTGGAGTGAATTTGCTCCTATCTCTGTAAGGAAGCGAGCTAGAGCGCTGAAACTGTGGCTATACGCTCTTTCATGAAAACACGCTTCTTTGAGGTTTTCAGCTCAGAACGTGAATCTGAGCGCGTTTCTGGCTAGGAAAGTGCTTCATATCACTGTACAATTCCTATGTGTTATCTTTTGGTCCAATGTGCTTGTATGGCCATTGGGAAGTGAATTTGAGCTTCAGAATTGAAAATAGGCACTTGAAACAAAACTTTCCTTTTTTTTAGTTCTGCTTCTGAAAAATGTTTATTTTATGTGTAACTCAATGGGGAATTGACAAACGTGGGTGAAATGTCACTATATGACTGAATTGGAGTGAATTTGTTCCTATCTCTGTAAGGAAGCGAGCTAGAGCGCTGAAACTGTGGCTATACGCTCTTTCATGAAAACACGCTGCTCTGAGGTTTTCAGCTCAGAACGTGAATCTGAGCGCGTTTCTGGCTTGGGAATTGCTTCAAATCACTGTCCAATGCCTATGTGTTATGAATTGGTCCAATGTGCTTGTATGGCCATTGGAAAGTGAATAAGAGCTTCGGAAGTGAAAATAGGCACTTTTATAAAAACTTTCTTTTTTTTAATTCTGCTTTTCAAAAATGTTCATTCTCTCTGTAACTCAGCGGAAAATTGACAAACATAAGTGAAAAGTCACTATTTGACTGAATTGGAGTGAATTTGTTACTATCTCTGTGAGGAAGCAAGCTAGAGCGCTGAAACTGTGCCTATACGCTCTTTCATGAAAACTCGCTTTTTTGAGTTCTTCAGCTCAGAACGAGAGTCTGAGTGTGTTTCTGGCTAGGGAATTGCTTCATATCACTGTACAATTCCTATGTGTTATCTTTTGGTCCAATGTGCTTGTATGGCCATTGGAAAGTGAATAAGAGCTTCGGAAGTGAAAATAGGCACTTTTATAAAAACTTTTTTTTTTTTAGTATTGCTTCTTAAAAATTTTCAATCTATGTGTAACTCAGTGGGGAATTGACAAACGTGGGTGAAATGTCACTATATGACTGAAGTGGAGTGAATTTGCTCCTATCTCTGTAAGGAAGCGAGCTAGAGCGCTGAAACTGTGGCTATACGCTCTTTCATGAAAACACGCTGCTCTGAGGTTTTCAGCTCAGAACGTGAATCTCAGCGCGTTTCTGGTTTGGGAATTGCTTCATATCACTGTACAATTCCTATGTGTTATCTTTTGGTCCAATGTGCTTGTTTGGCCATTGGGAAGTGAATTTGAGCTTCAGAATTGAAAATAAGCACTTTTATAAAAACTTTCCTTTTTTTAGTTCTGCTTCTGAAAAATGTTTATTTTATGTGTAACTCAATGGGGAATTGAAAAACGTGGGTGAAATGTCACTATATGACTGAATTGGAGTGAATTTGTTGCTATCTCTGTGAGGAAGCGAGCTAGAGCGCTGAAACTGTGCCTATACGCTCTTTCATGAAAACTCACTTTTTTGAGTTCTTCAGCTCAGAACGAGAGTCTGAGCATGTTTCTGGCTAGGGAATTGCTTCATATCACTGTACAATGCCTATGTGTTATGAATTGGTCCAATGTGCTTGTATGGCCATTGGGAAGTGAATTTGAGCTTCAGAATTGAAAATAAGCACTTTTATAAAAACTTTTTTTTTTTTAGTATTGCATCTTAAAAATTTTCAATCTATGTGTAACTCAGTGGGGAATTGACACACGTGGGTGAAATGTCACTATATGACTGAAGTGGAGTGAATTTGTTGCTATCTCTGTGAGGAAGCGAGCGAGAGCGCTGAAACTGTGGCTATACGCTCTTTCATGAAAACACGCTGCTCTGAGGTTTTCAGCTCAGAACATGAATCTGAGCGCGTTTCTGGCTTGGGAATTGCTTCATATCACTGTACAATGCCTATGTGTTATGAATTGGTTCAATGTGCTTGTATGGCCATTGGAAAGTGAATAATAGCTTCGGAAGTGAAAATAGGCACTTTTATAAAACTTTTTTTTTTTTAGTTTTGCATCTTAAAAATTTTCAATCTATGTGTAACTCAGTGGGGAATTGACAAACGTGGGTGAAATGTCACTATATGACTGAAGTGGAGTGAATTTTCTCCTATCTCTGTAAGGAAGCGAGCTAGAGCGCTGAAACTGTGGATATACGCTCTTTCATGAAAACACGCTTCTTTGAGGTTTTCAGCTCAGAACGTGAATCTGAGCGCATGTCTGGCTAGGAAATTGCTTCATATCACTGTACAATTCCTATGTGTTATCTTTTGGTCCAATGTGCTTGTATGGCCATTGGGAAGTGAACTTGAGCTTCAGAATTTAAAATAGGCACTTGAAACAAAACTTTCCTTTTTTTTAGTTCTGCTTCTGAAAAATGTTTATTTTATGTGTAACTCAATGGGGAATTGACAAACGTGGGTGAAATGTCACTATATGACTGAATTGGAGTGAATTTGTTCCTATCTCTGTGAGGAAGCAGGCTAGAGCGCTGAAACTGTGCCTATACGCTCTTTCATGAAAACTCGCTTTTTTGAGTTCTTCAGCTCAGAACGAGAGTCTGAGCGTGTTTCTGGCTAGGGAATTGCTTCATATCACTGTACAATTCCTATGTGTTATCTTTTGGTCCAATGTGCTTGTATGGCCATTGGGAAGTGAACTTGAGCTTCAGAATTTAAAATAGGCACTTGAAACAAAACTTTCCTTTTTTTTAGTTCTGCTTCTGAAAAATGTTTATTTTATGTGTAACTCAATGGGGAATTGACAAACGTGGGTGAAATGTCACTATATGACTGAATTCGAGTGAATTTGTTGCTATCTCTATGAGGAAGCGAGCTAGAGCGCTGAAACTGTGCCTATACGCTCTTTCATGAAAACTTCGTTTTTTGAGTTCTTCAGCTCAGAACGAGAGTCTGAGCGTGTTTCTGGCTAGGGAATTGCTTCATATCACTGTACAATGCCTATGTGTTATGAATTGGTCCAATGTGCTTGTATGGCCATTGGGAAGTGAATTTGAGCTTCAGAATTGAAAATAAGCACTTTTATAAAAACTTTACTTTTTTTAGTTCTGCTTCTGAAAAATGTTTATTTTATGTGTAACTCAATGGATAATTGACAAACGTGGGTGAAATGTCACTATATGACTGAATTGGAGTGAATTTGTTGCTATCTCTGTGAGGAAGCGAGCTCGAGCGCTGAAACTGTGGCTATACGCTCTTTCATGAAAACTCGCTGCTCTGAGGTTTTCAGCTCAGAACATGAATCTGAGCGCGTTTCTGGCTTGGGAATTGCTTCATATCACTGTACAATGCCTATGTGTTATGAATTGGTCCAATGTGCTTGTATGGCCATTGGAAAGTGAATAAGAGCTTCGGAAGTGAAAATAGGCACTTTTATAAAAACTTTTTTTTTTTTAGTATTGCATCTTAAAAATTTTCAATCTATGTGTAACTCAGTGGGGAATTGACAAACGTGGGTGAAATGTCACTATATGACTGAAGTGGAGTGAATTTTCTCCTATCTCTGTAAGGAAGCGAGCTAGAGCGCTGAAACTGTGAATATACGCTCTTTCATGAAAACACGCTTCTTTGAGGTTTTCAGCTCAGAACGTGAATCTGAGCGCGTTTCTGGCTCGGAAATTGCTTCATATCACTGTACAATTCCTATGTGTTATCTTTTGGTCCAATGTGCTTGTATGGCCATTGGGAAGTGAACTTGAGCTTCAGAATTGAAAATAGGCACTTGAAACAAAACTTTCCTTTTTTTTAGTTCTGCTTCTGAAAAATGTTTATTTTATGTGTAACTCAATGGGGAATTGACAAACGTGGGTGAAATGTCACTATATGACTGAAGTGGAGTGAATTTGTTCCTATCTCTGTAAGGAAGCGAGCTAGAGCGCTGAAACTGTGGCTATACGCTCTTTCATGAAAACACGCTGCTCTGAGGTTTTCAGCTCAGAACGTGAATCTGAGCGCGTTTCTGGCTTGGGAATTGCTTCAAATCACTGTACAATTCCTATGTGTTATGAATTGGTCCAATGTGCTTGCATGGCCTTTGGAAAGTGAATAAGAGCTTCGGAAGTGAAAATAGGCACTTTTATAAAAACTTTCTTTTTTTTAATTCTGCTTTTCAAAAATGTTCATTCTCTTTGTAACTCAGCGGAAAATTGACAAACATAAGTGAAAAGTCACTATTTGACTGAATTGGAGTGAATTTGTTACTATCTCTGTGAGGAAGCAAGCTAGAGCGCTGAAACTGTGCCTATACGCTCTTTCATGAAAACTCGCTTTTTTGAGTTCTTCAGCTCAGAACGAGAGTCTGAGCGTGTTTCTGGCTAGGGAATTGCTTCATATCACTGTACAATGCCTATGTGTTATGAATTGGTCCAATGTGCTTGTATGGCCATTGGGAAGTGAATTTGAGCTTCAGAATTGAAAATAAGCACTTTTATAAAAACTTTTTTTTTTTTAGTATTGCATCTTAAAAATTTTCAATCTATGTGTAACTCAGTGGGGAATTGACAAACGTGGGTGAAATGTCACTATATGACTGAAGTGGAGTGAATTTGTTGCTATCTCTGTGAGGAAGCGAGCTAGAGCGCTGAAACTGTGCCTATACGCTCTTTCATGAAAACACGCTGCTCTGAGGTTTTCAGCTCAGAACATGAATCTGAGCGCGTTTCTGGCTTGGGAATTGCTTCATATCACTGTACAATGCCTATGTGTTATGAATTGGTCCAATGTGCTTGTATGGCCATTGGAAAGTGAATAAGAGCTTCGGAAGTGAAAATAGGCACTTTTATAAAAACTTTTTTTTTTTAGTATTGCATCTTAAAAATTTTCAATCTATGTGTAACTCAGTGGGGAATTGACAAACGTGGGTGAAATGTCACTATATGACTGAAGTGGAGTGAATTTTCTCCTATCTCTGTAAGGAAGCGAGCTAGAGCGCTGAAACTGTGGATATACGCTCTTTCATGAAAACACGCTTCTTTGAGGTTTTCAGCTCAGAACGTGAATCTGAGCGCGTGTCTGGCTAGGAAATTGCTTCATATCACTGTACAATTCCTATGTGTTATCTTTTGGTCCAATGTGCTTGTATGGCCATTGGGAAGTGAACTTGAGCTTCAGAATTGAAAATAGGCACTTGAAACAAAACTTTCCTTTTTTTTAGTTCTGCTTCTGAAAAATGTTTATTTTATGTGTAACTCAATGGGGAATTGACAAACGTGGGTGAAATGTCACTATATGACTGAAGTGGAGTGAATTTGTTCCTATCTCTGTAAGGAAGCGAGCTAGAGCGCTGAAACTGTGGCTATACGCTCTTTCATGAAAACACGCTGCTCTGAGGTTTTCAGCTCAGAACGTGAATCTGAGCGCGTTTCTGGCTTGGGAATTGCTTCAAATCACTGTACAATGCCTATGTGTTATGAATTGGTCCAATGTGCTTGCATGGCCTTTGGAAAGTGAATAAGAGCTTCGGAAGTGAAAATAGGCACTTTTATAAAAACTTTCTTTTTTTTAATTCTGCTTTTCAAAAATGTTCATTCTCTCTGTAAGTCAGCGGAAAATTGACAAACATAAGTGAAAAGTCACTATTTGACTGAATTGGAGTGAATTTGTTACTATCTCTGTGAGGAAGCAAGCTAGAGCGCTGAAACTGTGCCTATACGCTCTTTCATGAAAACTCGCTTTTTTGAGTTCTTCAGCTCAGAACGAGAGTCTGAGCGTGTTTCTGGCTAGGGAATTGCTTCATATCACTGTACAATGCCTATGTGTTATGAATTGGTCCAATGTGCTTGTATGGCCATTGGGAAGTGAATTTGAGCTTAAGAATTGAAAATAAGCACTTTTATAAAAACTTTCCTTTTTTTAGTTCTGCTTCTGAAAAATGTTTATTTTATGTGTAACTCAATGGGGAATTGACAAACGTGGGTGAAATGTCACTATATGACTGAATTGGAGTGAATTTGTTGCTATCTCTGTGAGGAAGCGAGCTAGAGCGCTGAAACTGTGGCTATACGCTCTTTCATGAAAACACGCTGCTCTGAGGTTTTCAGCTCAGAACATGAATCTGAGCGCGTTTCTGGCTTGAAAATTGCTTCATATCACTGTACAATGCCTATGTGTTATGAATTGGTCCAATGTGCTTGTATGGCCATTGGAAAGTGAATAAGAGCTTCGGAAGTGAAAATAGGCACTTTTATAAAAACTTTTTTTTTTTTAGTATTGCTTCTTAAAAATTTTCAATCTATGTGTAACTCAGTGGGGAATTGACAAACGTGGGTGAAATGTCACTATATGACTGAAGTGGAGTGAATTTGCTCCTATCTCTGTAAGGAACCGAGCTAGAGCGCTGAAACTGTGGCTATACGCTCTTTCATGAAAACACGCTTCTTTGAGGTTTTCAGCTCAGAACATGAATCTCAGCGCGTTTCTGGCTTGGGAATTGCTTCATATCACTGTACAATTCCTATGTGTTATCTTTTGGTCCAATGTGCTTGTATGGACATTGGGAAGTGAATTTGAGCTTCAGAATTGAAAATAAGCACTTTTATAAAAACTTTCCTTTTTTTAGTTCTGCTTCTGAAAAATGTTTATTTTATGTGTAACTCAATGGGGAATTGACAAACGTGGGTGAAATGTCACTATATGACTGAATTGGAGTGAATTTGTTGCTATCTCTGTGAGGAAGCGAGCTAGAGCGCTGAAACTGTGGCTATACGCTCTTTCATGAAAACTCACTTTTTTGAGTTCTTCAGCTCAGAACGAGAGTCTGAGCATGTTTCTGGCTCGGGAATTGCTTCATATCACTGTACAATGCCTATGTGTTATGAATTGGTCCAATGTGCTTGTATGGCCATTGGGAAGTGAATTTGAGCTTCAGAATTGAAAATAAGCACTTTTATAAAAACTTTTTTTTTTTTAGTATTGCATCTTAAAAATTTTCAATCTATGTGTAACTCAGTGGGGAATTGACAAACGTGGGTGAAATGTCACTATATGACTGAAGTGGAGTGAATTTGTTGCTATCTCTGTGAGGAAGCGAGCTAGAGCGCTGAAACTGTGCCTATACGCTCTTTCATGAAAACACGCTGCTCTGAGGTTTTCAGCTCAGAACGTGAATCTGAGCGCGTTTCTGGCTTGGGAATTGCTTCATATCACTGTACAATGCCTATGTGTTATGAATTGGTCCAATGTGCTTGTATGGCCATTGGAAAGTGAATAAGAGCTTCGGAAGTGAAAATAGGCACTTTTATAAAAACTTTTTTTTTTTTAGTATTGCTTCTTAAAAATTTTCAATCTATGTGTAACTCAGTGGGGAATTGACAAACGTGGGTGAAATGTCACTATATGACTGAAGTGGAGTGAATTTGCTCCTATCTCTGTAAGGAAGCGAGCTAGAGCGCTGAAACTGTGGATATAGCTCTTTCATGAAATCACGCTTCTTTGAGGTTTTCAGCTCAGAACGTGAATCTGAGCGCGTGTCTGGCTAGGAAATTGCTTCATATCACTGTACAATTCCTATGTGTTATCTTTTGGTCCAATGTGCTTGTATGGCCATTGGGAAGTGAATTTGAGCTTCAGAATTGAAAATAGGCACTTTTATAAAAACTTTCCTTTTTTTAGTTCTGCTTCTGAAAAATGTTTATTTTATGTGTAACTCAATGGGGAATTGACAAACGTGGGTGAAATGTCACTATATGACTGAATTCGAGTGAATTTGTTGCTATCTCTGTGAGGAAGCGAGCTAGAGTGCTGAAACTGTGCCTATACGCTCTTTCATGAAAACTCGCTTTTTTGAGTTCTTCAGCTCAGAACGAGAGTCTGAGCGTGTTTCTGGCTAGGGAATTGCTTCATATCACTGTACAATGCCTATGTGTTATCTTTTGGTCCAATGTGCTTGTATGGCCATTGGGAAGTGAATTTGAGCTTCAGAATTGAAAATAGGCACTTTTATAAAAACTTTCCTTTTTTTAGTTCTGCTTCTGAAAAATGTTTATTTTATGTGTAACTCAATGGGGAATTGACAAACGTGGGTGAAATGTCACTATATGACTGAATTCGAGTGAATTTGTTGCTATCTCTATGAGGAAGCGAGCTAGAGCGCTGAAACTGTGCCTATACGCTCTTTCATGAAAACTTCGTTTTTTGAGTTCTTCAGCTCAGAACGAGAGTCTGAGCGTGTTTCTGGCTAGGGAATTGCTTCATATCACTGTACAATGCCTATGTGTTATGAATTGGTCCAATGTGCTTGTATGGCCATTGGGAAGTGAATTTGAGCTTCAGAATTGAAAATAAGCACTTTTATAAAAACTTTACTTTTTTAGTTCTGCTTCTGAAAAATGTTTATTTTATGTGTAACTCAATGGATAATTGACAAACGTGGGTGAAATGTCACTATATGACTGAATTGGAGTGAATTTGTTGCTATCTCTGTGAGGAAGCGAGCTAGAGCGCTGAAACTGTGGCTATACGCTCTTTCATGAAAACTCGCTGCTCTGAGGTTTTCAGCTCAGAACATGAATCTGAGCGCGTTTCTGGCTTGGGAATTGCTTCATATCACTGTACAATGCCTATGTGTTATGAATTGGTCCAATGTGCTTGTATGGCCATTGGAAAGTGAATAAGAGCTTCGGAAGTGAAAATAGGCACTTTTATAAAAACTTTTTTTTTTTTAGTATTGCATCTTAAAAATTTTCAATCTATGTGTAACTCAGTGGGGAATTGACAAACGTGGGTGAAATGTCACTATATGACTGAAGTGGAGTGAATTTGCTCCTATCTCTGTAAGGAAGCGAGCTAGAGCGCTGAAACTGTGGATATACGCTCTTTCATGAAAACACGCTTCTTTGAGGTTTTCAGCTCAGAACGTGAATCTGAGCGCGTTTCTGGCTCGGAAATTGCTTCATATCACTGTACAATTCCTATGTGTTATCTTTTGGTCCAATGTGCTTGTATGGCCATTGGGAAGTGAACTTGAGCTTCAGAATTGAAAATAGGCACTTGAAACAAAACTTTCCTTTTTTTTAGTTCTGCTTCTGAAAAATGTTTATTTTATGTGTAACTCAATGGGGAATTGACAAACGTGGGTGAAATGTCACTATATGACTGAAGTGGAGTGAATTTGTTCCTATCTCTGTAAGGAAGCGAGCTAGAGCGCTGAAACTGTGGCTATACGCTATTTCATGAAAACACGCTGCTCTGAGGTTTTCAGCTCAGAACGTGAATCTGAGCGCGTTTCTGGCTTGGGAATTGCTTCAAATCACTGTACAATGCCTATGTGTTATGAATTGGTCCAATGTGCTTGCATGGCCTTTGGAAAGTGAATAAGAGCTTCGGAAGTGAAAATAGGCACTTTTATAAAAACTTTCTTTTTTTTAATTCTGCTTTTCAAAAATGTTCATTCTCTTTGTAACTCAGCGGAAAATTGACAAACATAAGTGAAAAGTCACTATTTGACTGAATTGGAGTGAATTTGTTACTATCTCTGTGAGGAAGCAAGCTAGAGCGCTGAAACTGTGGATATACGCTCTTTCATGAAAACACGCTTTTTTGAGGTTTTCAGCTCAGAACGTGAATCTGAGCGCGTTTCTGGCTTGGGAATTGCTTCATATCACTGTACAATGCCTATGTGTTATGAATTGGTCCAATGTGCTTGTATGGCCATTGGAAAGTGAATAAGAGCTTCGGAAGTGAAAATAGGCACTTTTATAAAAACTTTTTTTTTTTTAGTATTGCATCTGAAAAATTTTCAATCTATGTGTAACTCAGTGGGGAATTGACAAATGTGGGTGAAATGTCACTATATGACTGAAGTGGAGTGAATTTTCTCCTATCTCTGTAAGGAAGCGAGCTAGAGCGCTGAAACTGTGGATATACGCTCTTTCATGAAAACACGCTTCTTTGAGGTTTTCAGCTCAGAACGTGAATCTGAGCGCGTGTCTGGCTAGGAAATTGCTTCATATCACTGTACAATTCCTAAGTGTTATCTTTTGGTCCAATGTGCTTGTATGGCCATTGGGAAGTGAACTTGAGCTTCAGAATTGAAAATAGGCACTTGAAACAAAACTTTCCTTTTTTTTAGTTCTGCTTCTGAAAAATGTTTATTTTATGTGTAACTCAATGGGGAATTGACAAACGTGGGTGAAATGTCACTATATGACTGAAGTGGAGTGAATTTGTTCCTATCTCTGTAAGGAAGCGAGCTAGAGCGCTGAAACTGTGGCTATACGCTCTTTCATGAAAACACGCTGCTCTGAGGTTTTCAGCTCAGAACGTGAATCTGAGCGCGTTTCTGGCTTGGGAATTGCTTCAAATCACTGTCCAATGCCTATGTGTTATGAATTGGTCCAATGTGCTTGTATGGCCATTGGGAAGTGAATTTGAGCTTCAGAATTGAAAATAAGCACTTTTATAAAAACTTTCCTTTTTTTAGTTCTGCTTCTGAAAAATGTTTATTTTATGTGTAACTCAATGGGGAATTGACAAACGTGGGTGAAATGTCACTATATGACTGAATTCGAGTGAATTTGTTGCTATCTCTGTGAGGAAGCGAGCTAGAGCGCTGAAACTGTGGATATACGCTCTTTCATGAAAATACGCTGCTCCGAGGTTTTCAGCTCAGAACATGAATCTGAGCGCGTTTCTGGCTTGGGAATTGCTTCATATCACTGTACAATGCCTATGTGTTATGAATTGGTCCAATGTGCTTGTATGGCCATTGGAAAGCGAATAAGAGCTTCGGAAGTGAAAATAGGCACTTTTATAAAAACTTTTTTTTTTTAGTATTGCATCTTAAAAATTTTCAATCTATGTGTAACTCAGTGGGGAATTGACAAACGTGGGTGAAATGTCACTATATGACTGAAGTGGAGTGAATTTTCTCCTATCTCTGTAAGGAAGCGAGCTAGAGCGCTGAAACTGTGGATATACGCTCTTTCATGAAAACACGCATCTTTGAGGTTTTCAGCTCAGAACGTGAATCTGAGCGCGTGTCTGGCTAGGAAATTGCTTCATATCACTGTACAATTCCTATGTGTTATCTTTTGGTCCAATGTGCTTGTATGGCCATTGGGAAGTGAACTTGAGCTTCAGAATTGAAAATAGGCACTTGAAACAAAACTTTCCTTTTTTTTAGTTCTGCTTCTGAAAAATGTTTATTTTATGTGTAACTCAATGGGGAATTGACAAACGTGGGTGAAATGTCACTATATGACTGAAGTGGAGTGAATTTGTTCCTATCTCTGTAAGGAAGCGAGCTAGAGCGCTGAAACTGTGGCTATACGCTCTTTCATGAAAACACGCTGCTCTGAGGTTTTCAGCTCAGAACGTGAATCTGAGCGCGTTTCTGGCTTGGGAATTGCTTCAAATCACTGTCCAATGCCTATGTGTTATGAATTGGTCCAATGTGCTTGTATGGCCATTGGAAAGTGAATAAGAGCTTCGGAAGTGAAAATAGGCACTGTAATGTGAATATAGGCCACTAGATGGCAGTATTTACCTTTTTTTTGTAACGCTCAGACTGGAGTCATGTTTAGACATGTCCTGGACATGTCTGGGGCAAGTCTCAGAAAGTAAAAAAAAAAGAGGTCTAAATGTGGGTGGGGTCTGCAAAAGAGTATATAAGGAAAAGAATTGAGACAGTAAAGTAGTAGGAGAAATTGCAAGTTGATGACCAGACCTGCCATTCTGTTCAAGACCCTTGACGTTTCTTTTGTGGATTTCTTTGCCTGTGTTTGAGCATTTTCTTCATCCAGGACATCACCAAGCCACCCCACTAAAAAGGGACTGTAATTATTTCTGTTTTTTCTTATTTATCAATCTTGGTCTTTAGTTGTAGGTTGTTATTAGTCTTTGTCTTTGTTAAAAATTAAATGTGTTTTAGTTGTTAAAACTGTGTTTGTCATCCCTTGCTGTTGCTGTTGTGTTATAAATGTAATAACAAATTGGGGCCATAACAAATTGGGGGCTCAAGGTCCGGGATAGACCATTGTGTGAGTAATTTATTGAAAATCTAACATTCCAAATTCTGAAATTGTTTTTGTGAATTTTCCTAGATATATATTGACAACAGCAATGGATGATTTCTTGGCATCACCAACCGTAGGGGTTTTGAAGTCTTTTAAAAAGACAGAACTGCTAGAAATTTGCAGACAGTTGGAGCTGACAGAGGTAAAACCAGCCATGCGAAAAGCAAGACTGGCTAGAGAGATAGTTGAATATTACATTGATGAAAATGTGTTTGCACCAGGAGATCTGGAACAGTTTCCAGTGGAAAATCCAAATATAGAAATGGAACTTAAATTAAAAATGCTAGAGATTGAAAGGGAGGAAAGAGAAAAAGAAAGGGAGGAAAAAGAGAAAGAAAGGGAAGAAAGAGAAAAAGAAAGGGAGGAAAAAGAGAAACAAAGAGAATTTGAGAGGGAAGAAAAAGAAAAAGAAAGGCAGTTTGAGTTAGAAAAATTAGCAAGAGAAGAAAAACAAAGAGAATTTGAGTTAGAAAAATTTGCAAGACAGAGAGATTTTGAATTAGAGAAACTCGATAGAGAAGAAAGACTCCAAATGGAGCAACTAAAAATAAAAATTCAAACTGAAAATAAATTTCGGGCTAGCCAGGAGGTAAAACTGGTGCCTCCATTTTCGGAAAAGGATGTTGACAACTATTTCCAGTGTTTTGAAAAGGTAGCAAAGAGTTGCCAGTGGCCAAAGGAACACTGGCCTCTGATGTTGCAAACTGTCCTCAAGGGTAAAGCTCAACAAGCCTATTCGGCTTTGTCTGCAGATGATTCCTCTGATTATGAGGTTGTCAAAAAGGTTATTTTGAGAGCTTATGAGTTGGTTCCAGAGGCTTACCGACAGAAATTCAGAGGTCTGAAGAAATCTGAAAATCAGACTTATGTTGAATTTGCTAATGAAAAGCAGGTTTGCTTTGAGCGCTGGTGTACTTCTATGGAGGTCAAGGATGATTTCAACTCACTAAAAGAGATGGTGTTAGTTGAAGAATTCAAGAACTGTGTTAAAGATGATGTTAAGACCTACCTTAATGAGAAGCAAGCACTGAATTTGCAATCAGCTGCCAAATTTGCAGATGAATATGTTCTCACTCATAAGTCCAAATTTCAGTCTAGCAGTAACAATAAATGGTCCCAATTTCAGAAAAAGGGTTATGGTGATACCCAAGATTCCTCACCCAAAGACAAAGACAAATCTGGTGATGGTGCTCAGAAATCCAGTAACAGGTCTGATCAAAGTGTGAAAGCTGACAGTGACAAAAGTGGTCTAGTTTGCAGTTATTGCAAGAAATCTGGTCATGTTACAACTAACTGTTGGTTCCTTAAAGCTAAGAAAGAAAAAGAAAAGGATACCAAACCAAATGCCTTTGTGAAAACAAGGTTAGAAACCCCTGTAGTAGATAACCAATCTGCTAAATTGCCTGCTTCTTGTGGGGCTAAAAAGCCTAATACAGCTGACTTTGTGAGGGAGGAATTTCTTCCATTTGTGTCAGAGGGATTTGTGGCTCTGAATGAGCATACTACTCCTGTCCCCATATATATCCTAAGGGATACCGGAGCTTCTCAGTCACTTTTGTTGATGGACTCCTTGGAGTTACGTGATGAGACCGCTTCAGGGGATTTCATACTTGTACAAGGTATTGAAGGGAGGACTGTATCTGTACCCCTGCGCTCTATATTCTTGAAGTCAGATTTAGTTACAGGACAGGTAAAGGTGGGACTTATGTCAAGTCTACCTATAAAGGGTGTTTCTCTGTTGCTAGGCAATGACCTGGCTGGGGGCAAAGTAGTTCCCCCTGTACATCTTACTTCACAGCCGAGCACTGAAAATGGGGATGAGGACCCATCTCTGTATCCTTCTTGCGCAGTGACTCGTGCTATGGCCAAGAAGGCTAAAGAAGATGATGTTGTGGTGCCGTCCAGTACATTGAATAGTCAGGACTCAGGTGGTTCGCCTCATGACTCTGATTGGCCTACTATGGTTTCTCCGTTTGAGGACTTATCAGATACTTTTATCAGTTCTCTATTCAGCCAGCCGGATGGGTCTGGTGATTCTGATGTGTCTGGAGACTTGTCTCTGTCCAGAAAGCGGTTGATTGAGGAGCAAACTAATGATCCTGAAATTGGTGTACTAAAGAGGAGAGCCCTTCCTGAAAAAGAAATAGATGCAGTTCCAGTTGGGTATTATCTCAAGGATGGTGTGTTGATGCGGAAGTGGCGCCCTCCTGATATCCCTGCCAATGCAGATTGGGCAGTGGTCAGGCAAATTGTTGTTCCGAAGGTCTATAGGAATGAGATCTTAACAATGGCTCATAGTTTACCTTTAGGAGGTCATCTTGGTGTTAACAAGACTGTTGATAAGATCATGAAACACTTCTTTTGGCCTGGGCTTCGGAAAGACGTTTCCAACTTTTGCAAAACCTGTCACACTTGTCAGGTAGTTGGAAAACACCAGTTAGACCCACCTGTAGCTCCATTGCAGCCTATCCCAGCATTTGGGGAGCCATTCTCTAGGGTCATTGTTGATTGCGTTGGTCCATTACCCAAGACTAGATCTGGAAATCAGTACTTGTTGACAATCATGTGTGCATCTACCAGATTCCCCGAAGCCATACCTCTACGTAACATCAAGGCAACTGCAATCTCGAAGGCTTTGATAAAGTTCTTCACGTTGTTTGGCCTTCCCAGGGAAATTCAGTCAGACCAAGGTAGCAATTTCACTTCAGGATTGTTTCAGCAGGTGGTGTATGAACTAGGTGCAAAACAGATTCTTTCTAGTGCCTATCATCCAGAAAGTCAGGGTGCCTTAGAGCGGTTTCATTCCACTCTCAAGACAATGATGAGGACTTATTGTTATGACCATGAGAAAGACTGGGATGAAGGGGTTCATTTGCTGTTGTTTGCAGCTAGAGAAGCAGTGCAGGAGTCTACTGGATTCAGTCCATTTGAGCTAGTGTTTGGTCATGAAGTGAGAGGACCTTTGCTATTATTGAGTGAACAATGGCAAGAGGAAGAGCCGCAAATCAGTCTGTTAGACTATGTTAGCAAGTTCAAGGAAAGATTGCGTGCAGCTTGTGACCTTGCCAAAGAGAACTTGAAATCAAGTCAGGGAAAAATGAAAACTTGGTATGATCATAAGGCTAGAAGCCGTGAGTTTAAACCAGGAGAAATGGTCCTTGTGTTGTTTCCCTTGCAGTCCAATCCATTGCAGGCTAGATTTCATGGTCCTTATGAAATTCTGACAAAACTCAATGATCTCAATTACATTGTGAAGACTCCAGATAGGAGAAAACCAAAACAATTGTGTCATATTAACATGCTAAAGCCTTATCATGACAGAAATGCTAGGGTTGCAGCTGTCACTTCAGATTCTCAAATGGTCGAAACGTGTGAAGATGAGGGGGAATTTCAAGATGATGAACCAAGAATTAAAGCTGAAGTTCTTTCATGTAAATTGTCAAACACTGAAGTGTTGCAAAATCTTGATGTAAAACTCCAGCACTTAGAACCCTCACAGAGAGATCAGTTTGAAAGGTTGATCAAGAAATATGAGGATTTGTTTCCTGATGTTCCAAAGAGAGTTACTATAGCCTCTCATGATGTAGATGTTGGTGATGCCAAATCAATAAAACAGCATCCATACCGGATGAATCCTGAAAAGAGAAAGATTGCTGAGAAAGAGGTTGAGTACATGTTAAAACATGATATTATCAGACCCTCCAACTCCGATTGGAGTTCACCCTGTGTGCTAGTTCCAAAACCTGATGGAAGTACTAGATTCTGTACAGATTATCGCAAAGTCAATGCTGTAACTAGAATGGATGTGTTTCCAATACCTAGGATTGATGATTGTATTGATAGTGTAGGGCAAGCAAAGTTTCTGACCAAGATTGATTTATTGAAGGGTTATTGGTGTGTGCCTTTAACTGAGAGGGCCAAGAGCATCTCTGCTTTTGCCACACCATCTGGATTGTACCAGTATGAAGTCCTACCCTTTGGCATGAAAAATGCCCCAGCCACGTTCCAAAGGATGATACAGTCTACAATCGCCGGATTGCCACACACGGGTGCATACATCGATGACCTGATCACATGGAGTGACTCCTGGGAAGAACATCTAAAAGATGTAGAGACGTTGTTCCAGCGCCTGACCCAGGCTAACCTGACTGTTAACCTGAACAAGAGTGACTTTGGTTGTGCTACTGTCACCTATCTTGGCTACGTCATTGGCCAGGGTCAGGTGGCACCCATAAATGCTAAAGTCCAAGCCATCATGGACTTTCCAGTTCCTGACAACAAAAAAGCTTTGCGCCGCTTCCTTGGAATGATCGGGTACTACCGCAAGTTCTGCAAGAACTTTGCTGAGATTGCTCTCAGTCTAACTAACCAACTGAAGAAAGGCGTGGAGTTCACCTGGGATGGTGCATGCCAGAGAGCCTTCGATCGCCTGAAGTCTCTGCTGTGTCACTTCCCCGTGCTCAAATCTCCTGACTTCAACAAACCGTTCTCCATCGCGGTCGATGCTAGCGACCAAGCTTGTGGATCTGTGCTCGTACAGAGAAGTGACTCTGATGACATTGAGCATCCCGTGGCATACTTCTCCAGGAAGTTCAATCGCCACCAAAGGAACTATTCCACAATAGAGAAGGAACTGTTGGCTCTGGTCCTTTCTTTACAACACTTTGAGGTTTATGTTTGTACAGGACAAAAGCCAATGATTGTGTACACTGACCACAATCCGTTAATGTTTTTGAGTAAGATGAAAAACAAGAATCGGAGATTGTTGAATTGGAGTTTGATTTTACAGGAGTTTGACTTGGAAATTAAGCATGTGAAGGGTACAGACAATGTAATTGCTGATTGCTTATCCCGTGTTTGAATGTGTATATATATATCATGTGTTTGAATATTGTATGATATGTATATATAGACAAGTGTTCACTTAACCATTTTGTATTGAAAAGAAAAATTTTGCCTTTATGAGTCAAAATTTTTCCCTTTTGGAATGGAGGTGTAATGTGAATATAGGCCACTAGATGGCAGTATTTACCTTTTTTTTGTAAAGCTCAGACTGGAGTCATGTTTAGACATGTCCTGGACATGTCTGGGGCAAGTCTCAGAAAGTAAAAAAAAAAGAGGTCTAAATGTGGGTGGGGTCTGCAAAAGAGTATATAAGGAAAAGAATTGAGACAGTAAAGTAGTAGGAGAAATTGCAAGTTGATGACCAGACCTGCCATTCTGTTCAAGACCCTTGACGTTTCTTTTGTGGATTTCTTTGCCTGTGTTTGAGCATTTTCTTCATCCAGGACATCACCAAGCCACCCCACTAAAAAGGGACTGTAATTATTTCTGTTTTTTCTTATTTATCAATCTTGGTCTTTAGTTGTAGGTTGTTATTAGTCTTTGTCTTTGTTAAAAATTAAATGTGTTTTAGTTGTTAAAACTGTGTTTGTCATCCCTTGCTGTTGCTGTTGTGTTATAAATGTAATAACAAATTGGGGCCATAACAGCACTTTTATAAAAACTTTTTTTTTTTTAATTCTGCTTTTCAAAAATGTTCATTCTCTCTGTAACCCAGCGGAAAATTGACAAACATAAGTGAAAAGTCACTATTTGACTGAATTGGAGTGAATTTGTTACTATCTCTGTGATGAAGCAAGCTAGAGCGCTGAAACTGTGCCTATACGCTCTTTCATGAAAACTCGCTTTTTTGAGTTCTTCAGCTCAGAACGAGAGTCTGAGCGTGTTTCTGGCTAGGGAATTGCTTCATATCACTGTACAATTCCTATGTGTTATCTTTTGGTCCAATGTGCTTGTATGGCCATTGGAAAGTGAATAAGAGCTTCGGAAGTGAAAATAGGCACTTTTATAAAAACTTTTTTTTTTTTAGTATTGCTTCTTAAAAATTTTCAATCTATGTGTAACTCAGTGGGGAATTGACAAACGTGGGTGAAATGTCACTATATGACTGAAGTGGAGTGAATTTGCTCCTATCTCTGTAAGGAAGCGAGGTAGAGCGCTGAAACTGTGGCTATACGCTCTTTCATGAAAACACGCTTCTTTGAGGTTTTCAGCTCAGAACGTGAATCTCAGCGCGTGTCTGGCTAGGAAATTGCTTCATATCACTGTACAATTCCTATGTGTTATCTTTTGGTCCAATGTGCTTGTATGGCCATTGGGAAGTGAACTTGAGCTTCAGAATTGAAAATAGGCACTTGAAACAAAACTTTCCTTTTTTTTAGTTCTGCTTCTGAAAAATGTTTATTTTATGTGTAACTCAATGGGGAATTGACAAACGTGGGTGAAATGTCACTATATGACTGAAGTGGAGTGAATTTGTTCCTATCTCTGTAAGGAAGCGAGCTAGAGCGCTGAAACTGTGGCTATACGCTCTTTCATGAAAACACGCTGCTCTGAGGTTTTCAGCTCAGAACGTGAATCTGAGCGCGTTTCTGGCTTGGGAATTGCTTCAAATCACTGTACAATGCCTATGTGTTATGAATTGGTCCACTGTGCTTGTATGGCCATTGGGAAGTGAATTTGAGCTTCAGAATTGAAAATAAGCACTTTTATAAAAACTTTCCTTTTTTTAGTTCTGCTTCTGAAAAATGTTTATTTTATGTGTAACTCAATGGGGAATTGACAAACGTGGGTGAAATGTCACTATATGACTGAATTGGAGTGAATTTGTTGCTATCTCTGTGAGGAAGCGAGCTAGAGCGCTGAAACTGTGCCTATACGCTCTTTCATGAAAACTCGCTTTTTTGAGTTCTTCAGCTCAGAACGAGAGTCTGAGCGTGTTTCTGGCTAGGGAATTGCTTCATATCACTGTACAATGCCTATGTGTTATGAATTGGTCCAATGTGCTTGTATGGCCATTGGGAAGTGAATTTGAGCTTCAGAATTGAAAATAAGCACTTTTATAAAAACTTTTTTTTTTTTAGTATTGCATCTTAAAAATTTTCAATCTATGTGTAACTCAGTGGGGAATTGACAAACGTGGGTGAAATGTCACTATATGACTGAAGTGGAGTGAATTTGTTGCTATCTCTGTGAGGAAGCGAGCTAGAGCGCTGAAACTGTGCCTATACGCTCTTTCATGAAAACACGCTGCTCTGAGGTTTTCAGCTCAGAACATGAATCTGAGCGCGTTTCTGGCTTGGGAATTGCTTCATATCACTGTACAATGCCTATGTGTTATGAATTGGTCCAATGTGCTTGTATGGCCATTGGAAAGTGAATAAGAGCTTCGGAAGTGAAAATAGGCACTTTTATAAAAACTTTTTTTTTTTAGTATTGCATCTTAAAAATTTTCAATCTATGTGTAACTCAGTGGGGAATTGACAAACGTGGGTGAAATGTCACTATATGACTGAAGTGGAGTGAATTTTCTCCTATCTCTGTAAGGAAGCGAGCTAGAGCGCTGAAACTGTGGATATACGCTCTTTCATGAAAACACGCTTCTTTGAGGTTTTCAGCTCAGAACGTGAATCTGAGCGCGTGTCTGGCTAGGAAATTGCTTCATATCACTGTACAATTCCTATGTGTTATCTTTTGGTCCAATGTGCTTGTATGGCCATTGGGAAGTGAACTTGAGCTTCAGAATTGAAAATAGGCACTTGAAACAAAACTTTCCTTTTTTTTAGTTCTGCTTCTGAAAAATGTTTATTTTATGTGTAACTCAATGGGGAATTGACAAACGTGGGTGAAATGTCACTATATGACTGAAGTGGAGTGAATTTGTTCCTATCTCTGTAAGGAAGCGAGCTAGAGCGCTGAAACTGTGGCTATACGCTCTTTCATGAAAACACGCTGCTCTGAGGTTTTCAGCTCAGAACGTGAATCTGAGCGCGTTTCTGGCTTGGGAATTGCTTCAAATCACTGTACAATGCCTATGTGTTATGAATTGGTCCAATGTGCTTGCATGGCCTTTGGAAAGTGAATAAGAGCTTCGGAAGTGAAAATAGGCACTTTTATAAAAACTTTCTTTTTTTTAATTCTGCTTTTCAAAAATGTTCATTCTCTCTGTAAGTCAGCGGAAAATTGACAAACATAAGTGAAAAGTCACTATTTGACTGAATTGGAGTGAATTTGTTACTATCTCTGTGAGGAAGCAAGCTAGAGCGCTGAAACTGTGCCTATACGCTCTTTCATGAAAACTCGCTTTTTTGAGTTCTTCAGCTCAGAACGAGAGTCTGAGCGTGTTTCTGGCTAGGGAATTGCTTCATATCACTGTACAATGCCTATGTGTTATGAATTGGTCCAATGTGCTTGTATGGCCATTGGGAAGTGAATTTGAGCTTAAGAATTGAAAATAAGCACTTTTATAAAAACTTTCCTTTTTTTAGTTCTGCTTCTGAAAAATGTTTATTTTATGTGTAACTCAATGGGGAATTGACAAACGTGGGTGAAATGTCACTATATGACTGAATTGGAGTGAATTTGTTGCTATCTCTGTGAGGAAGCGAGCTAGAGCGCTGAAACTGTGGCTATACGCTCTTTCATGAAAACACGCTGCTCTGAGGTTTTCAGCTCAGAACATGAATCTGAGCGCGTTTCTGGCTTGAAAATTGCTTCATATCACTGTACAATGCCTATGTGTTATGAATTGGTCCAATGTGCTTGTATGGCCATTGGAAAGTGAATAAGAGCTTCGGAAGTGAAAATAGGCACTTTTATAAAAACTTTTTTTTTTTTAGTATTGCTTCTTAAAAATTTTCAATCTATGTGTAACTCAGTGGGGAATTGACAAACGTGGGTGAAATGTCACTATATGACTGAAGTGGAGTGAATTTGCTCCTATCTCTGTAAGGAACCGAGCTAGAGCGCTGAAACTGTGGCTATACGCTCTTTCATGAAAACACGCTTCTTTGAGGTTTTCAGCTCAGAACATGAATCTCAGCGCGTTTCTGGCTTGGGAATTGCTTCATATCACTGTACAATTCCTATGTGTTATCTTTTGGTCCAATGTGCTTGTATGGCCATTGGGAAGTGAATTTGAGCTTCAGAATTGAAAATAAGCACTTTTATAAAAACTTTCCTTTTTTTAGTTCTGCTTCTGAAAAATGTTTATTTTATGTGTAACTCAATGGGGAATTGACAAACGTGGGTGAAATGTCACTATATGACTGAATTGGAGTGAATTTGTTGCTATCTCTGTGAGGAAGCGAGCTAGAGCGCTGAAACTGTGGCTATACGCTCTTTCATGAAAACTCACTTTTTTGAGTTCTTCAGCTCAGAACGAGAGTCTGAGCATGTTTCTGGCTCGGGAATTGCTTCATATCACTGTACAATGCCTATGTGTTATGAATTGGTCCAATGTGCTTGTATGGCCATTGGGAAGTGAATTTGAGCTTCAGAATTGAAAATAAGCACTTTTATAAAAACTTTTTTTTTTTTAGTATTGCATCTTAAAAATTTTCAATCTATGTGTAACTCAGTGGGGAATTGACAAACGTGGGTGAAATGTCACTATATGACTGAAGTGGAGTGAATTTGTTGCTATCTCTGTGAGGAAGCGAGCTAGAGCGCTGAAACTGTGCCTATACGCTCTTTCATGAAAACACGCTGCTCTGAGGTTTTCAGCTCAGAACGTGAATCTGAGCGCGTTTCTGGCTTGGGAATTGCTTCATATCACTGTACAATGCCTATGTGTTATGAATTGGTCCAATGTGCTTGTATGGCCATTGGAAAGTGAATAAGAGCTTCGGAAGTGAAAATAGGCACTTTTATAAAAACTTTTTTTTTTTTAGTATTGCATCTTAAAAATTTTCAATCTATGTGTAACTCAGTGGGGAATTGACAAACGTGGGTGAAATGTCACTATATGACTGAAGTGGAGTGAATTTTCTCCTATCTCTGTAAGGAAGCGAGCTAGAGCGCTGAAACTGTGGATATACGCTCTTTCATGAAAACACGCTTCTTTGAGGTTTTCAGCTCAGAACGTGAATCTGAGCGCGTGTCTGGCTAGGAAATTGCTTCATATCACTGTACAATTCCTATGTGTTATCCTTTGGTCCAATGTGCTTGTATGGCCATTGGGAAGTGAATTTGAGCTTCAGAATTGAAAATAGGCACTTTTATAAAAACTTTCCTTTTTTTAGTTCTGCTTCTGAAAAATGTTTATTTTATGTGTAACTCAATGGGGAATTGACAAACGTGGGTGAAATGTCACTATATGACTGAATTCGAGTGAATTTGTTGCTATCTCTGTGAGGAAGCGAGCTAGAGTGCTGAAACTGTGCCTATACGCTCTTTCATGAAAACTCGCTTTTTTGAGTTCTTCAGCTCAGAACGAGAGTCTGAGCGTGTTTCTGGCTAGGGAATTGCTTCATATCACTGTACAATGCCTATGTGTTATCTTTTGGTCCAATGTGCTTGTATGGCCATTGGGAAGTGAATTTGAGCTTCAGAATTGAAAATAGGCACTTTTATAAAAACTTTCCTTTTTTTAGTTCTGCTTCTGAAAAATGTTTATTTTATGTGTAACTCAATGGGGAATTGACAAACGTGGGTGAAATGTCACTATATGACTGAATTCGAGTGAATTTGTTGCTATCTCTATGAGGAAGCGAGCTAGAGCGCTGAAACTGTGCCTATACGCTCTTTCATGAAAACTTCGTTTTTTGAGTTCTTCAGCTCAGAACGAGAGTCTGAGCGTGTTTCTGGCTAGGGAATTGCTTCATATCACTGTACAATGCCTATGTGTTATGAATTGGTCCAATGTGCTTGTATGGCCATTGGGAAGTGAATTTGAGCTTCAGAATTGAAAATAAGCACTTTTATAAAAACTTTACTTTTTTAGTTCTGCTTCTGAAAAATGTTTATTTTATGTGTAACTCAATGGATAATTGACAAACGTGGGTGAAATGTCACTATATGACTGAATTGGAGTGAATTTGTTGCTATCTCTGTGAGGAAGCGAGCTAGAGCGCTGAAACTGTGGCTATACGCTCTTTCATGAAAACTCGCTGCTCTGAGGTTTTCAGCTCAGAACATGAATCTGAGCGCGTTTCTGGCTTGGGAATTGCTTCATATCACTGTACAATGCCTATGTGTTATGAATTGGTCCAATGTGCTTGTATGGCCATTGGAAAGTGAATAAGAGCTTCGGAAGTGAAAATAGGCACTTTTATAAAAACTTTTTTTTTTTTAGTATTGCATCTTAAAAATTTTCAATCTATGTGTAACTCAGTGGGGAATTGACAAACGTGGGTGAAATGTCACTATATGACTGAAGTGGAGTGAATTTGCTCCTATCTCTGTAAGGAAGCGAGCTAGAGCGCTGAAACTGTGGCTATACGCTCTTTCATGAAAACACGCTTCTTTGAGGTTTTCAGCTCAGAAAGTGAATCTGAGCGCTTTTCTGGTTCGGAAATTGCTTCATATCACTGTACAATTCCTATGTGTTATCTTTTGATCCAATGTGCTTGTATGGCCATTGGGAAGTGAATTTGAGCTTCAGAATTGAAAATAGGCACTTTTATAAAAACTTTCCTTTTTTTAGTTCTGCTTCTGAAAAATGTTTATTTTATGTGTAACTCAATGGGGAATTGACAAACGTGGGTGAAATGTCACTATATGACTGAATTGGAGTGAATTTGTTCCTATCTCTGTAAGGAAGCGAGCTAGAGCGCTGAAACTGTGGCTATACGCTCTTTCATGAAAACACGCTGCTCTGAGGTTTTCAGCTCAGAACGTGAATCTGAGCGCGTTTCTGGCTTGGGAATTGCTTCAAATCACTGTACAATGCCTATGTGTTATGAATTGGTCCAATGTGCTTGCATGGCCTTTGGAAAGTGAATAAGAGCTTCGGAAGTGAAAATAGGCACTTTTATAAAAACTTTCTTTTTTTTAATTCTGCTTTTCAAAAATGTTCATTCTCTTTGTAACTCAGCGGAAAATTGACAAACATAAGTGAAAAGTCACTATTTGACTGAATTGGAGTGAATTTGTTACTATCTCTGTGAGGAAGCAAGCTAGAGCGCTGAAACTGTGGATATACGCTCTTTCATGAAAACACGCTTTTTTGAGGTTTTCAGCTCAGAACGTGAATCTGAGCGCGTTTCTGGCTTGGGAATTGCTTCATATCACTGTACAATGCCTATGTGTTATGAATTGGTCCAATGTGCTTGTATGGCCATTGGAAAGTGAATAAGAGCTTCGGAAGTGAAAATAGGCACTTTTATAAAAACTTTTTTTTTTTTAGTATTGCATCTGAAAAATTTTCAATCTATGTGTAACTCAGTGGGGAATTGACAAATGTGGGTGAAATGTCACTATATGACTGAAGTGGAGTGAATTTTCTCCTATCTCTGTAAGGAAGCGAGCTAGAGCGCTGAAACTGTGGATATACGCTCTTTCATGAAAACACGCTTCTTTGAGGTTTTCAGCTCAGAACGTGAATCTGAGCGCGTGTCTGGCTAGGAAATTGCTTCATATCACTGTACAATTCCTAAGTGTTATCTTTTGGTCCAATGTGCTTGTATGGCCATTGGGAAGTGAACTTGAGCTTCAGAATTGAAAATAGGCACTTGAAACAAAACTTTCCTTTTTTTTAGTTCTGCTTCTGAAAAATGTTTATTTTATGTGTAACTCAATGGGGAATTGACAAACGTGGGTGAAATGTCACTATATGACTGAAGTGGAGTGAATTTGTTCCTATCTCTGTAAGGAAGCGAGCTAGAGCGCTGAAACTGTGGCTATACGCTCTTTCATGAAAACACGCTGCTCTGAGGTTTTCAGCTCAGAACGTGAATCTGAGCGCGTTTCTGGCTTGGGAATTGCTTCAAATCACTGTCCAATGCCTATGTGTTATGAATTGGTCCAATGTGCTTGTATGGCCATTGGGAAGTGAATTTGAGCTTCAGAATTGAAAATAAGCACTTTTATAAAAACTTTCCTTTTTTTAGTTCTGCTTCTGAAAAATGTTTATTTTATGTGTAACTCAATGGGGAATTGACAAACGTGGGTGAAATGTCACTATATGACTGAATTCGAGTGAATTTGTTGCTATCTCTGTGAGGAAGCGAGCTAGAGCGCTGAAACTGTGGATATACGCTCTTTCATGAAAATACGCTGCTCCGAGGTTTTCAGCTCAGAACATGAATCTGAGCGCGTTTCTGGCTTGGGAATTGCTTCATATCACTGTACAATGCCTATGTGTTATGAATTGGTCCAATGTGCTTGTATGGCCATTGGAAAGTGAATAAGAGCTTCGGAAGTGAAAATAGGCACTTTTATAAAAACTTTTTTTTTTTAGTATTGCATCTTAAAAATTTTCAATCTATGTGTAACTCAGTGGGGAATTGACAAACGTGGGTGAAATGTCACTATATGACTGAAGTGGAGTGAATTTTCTCCTATCTCTGTAAGGAAGCGAGCTAGAGCGCTGAAACTGTGGATATACGCTCTTTCATGAAAACACGCATCTTTGAGGTTTTCAGCTCAGAACGTGAATCTGAGCGCGTGTCTGGCTAGGAAATTGCTTCATATCACTGTACAATTCCTATGTGTTATCTTTTGGTCCAATGTGCTTGTATGGCCATTGGGAAGTGAACTTGAGCTTCAGAATTGAAAATAGGCACTTGAAACAAAACTTTCCTTTTTTTTAGTTCTGCTTCTGAAAAATGTTTATTTTATGTGTAACTCAATGGGGAATTGACAAACGTGGGTGAAATGTCACTATATGACTGAAGTGGAGTGAATTTGTTCCTATCTCTGTAAGGAAGCGAGCTAGAGCGCTGAAACTGTGGCTATACGCTCTTTCATGAAAACACGCTGCTCTGAGGTTTTCAGCTCAGAACGTGAATCTGAGCGCGTTTCTGGCTTGGGAATTGCTTCAAATCACTGTCCAATGCCTATGTGTTATGAATTGGTCCAATGTGCTTGTATGGCCATTGGAAAGTGAATAAGAGCTTCGGAAGTGAAAATAGGCACTGTAATGTGAATATAGGCCACTAGATGGCAGTATTTACCTTTTTTTTGTAACGCTCAGACTGGAGTCATGTTTAGACATGTCCTGGACATGTCTGGGGCAAGTCTCAGAAAGTAAAAAAAAAAGAGGTCTAAATGTGGGTGGGGTCTGCAAAAGAGTATATAAGGAAAAGAATTGAGACAGTAAAGTAGTAGGAGAAATTGCAAGTTGATGACCAGACCTGCCATTCTGTTCAAGACCCTTGACGTTTCTTTTGTGGATTTCTTTGCCTGTGTTTGAGCATTTTCTTCATCCAGGACATCACCAAGCCACCCCACTAAAAAGGGACTGTAATTATTTCTGTTTTTTCTTATTTATCAATCTTGGTCTTTAGTTGTAGGTTGTTATTAGTCTTTGTCTTTGTTAAAAATTAAATGTGTTTTAGTTGTTAAAACTGTGTTTGTCATCCCTTGCTGTTGCTGTTGTGTTATAAATGTAATAACAAATTGGGGCCATAACAAATTGGGGGCTCAAGGTCCGGGATAGACCATTGTGTGAGTAATTTATTGAAAATCTAACATTCCAAATTCTGAAATTGTTTTTGTGAATTTTCCTAGATATATATTGACAACAGCAATGGATGATTTCTTGGCATCACCAACCGTAGGGGTTTTGAAGTCTTTTAAAAAGACAGAACTGCTAGAAATTTGCAGACAGTTGGAGCTGACAGAGGTAAAACCAGCCATGCGAAAAGCAAGACTGGCTAGAGAGATAGTTGAATATTACATTGATGAAAATGTGTTTGCACCAGGAGATCTGGAACAGTTTCCAGTGGAAAATCCAAATATAGAAATGGAACTTAAATTAAAAATGCTAGAGATTGAAAGGGAGGAAAGAGAAAAAGAAAGGGAGAAAAAAGAGAAAGAAAGGGAAGAAAAAGAAAAAGAAAGGGAGGAAAAAGAGAAACAAAGAGAATTTGAGAGGGAAGAAAAAGAAAAAGAAAGGCAGTTTGAGTTAGAAAAATTAGCAAGAGAAGAAAAACAAAGAGAATTTGAGTTAGAAAAATTTGCAAGACAGAGAGATTTTGAATTAGAGAAACTCGATAGAGAAGAAAGACTCCAAATGGAGCAACTAAAAATAAAAATTCAAACTGAAAATAAATTTCGGGCTAGCCAGGAGGTAAAACTGGTGCCTCCATTTTCGGAAAAGGATGTTGACAACTATTTCCAGTGTTTTGAAAAGGTAGCAAAGAGTTGCCAGTGGCCAAAGGAACACTGGCCTCTGATGTTGCAAACTGTCCTCAAGGGTAAAGCTCAACAAGCCTATTCGGCTTTGTCTGCAGATGATTCCTCTGATTATGAGGTTGTCAAAAAGGTTATTTTGAGAGCTTATGAGTTGGTTCCAGAGGCTTACCGACAGAAATTCAGAGGTCTGAAGAAATCTGAAAATCAGACTTATGTTGAATTTGCTAATGAAAAGCAGGTTTGCTTTGAGCGCTGGTGTACTTCTATGGAGGTCAAGGATGATTTCAACTCACTAAAAGAGATGGTGTTAGTTGAAGAATTCAAGAACTGTGTTAAAGATGATGTTAAGACCTACCTTAATGAGAAGCAAGCACTGAATTTGCAATCAGCTGCCAAATTTGCAGATGAATATGTTCTCACTCATAAGTCCAAATTTCAGTCTAGCAGTAACAATAAATGGTCCCAATTTCAGAAAAAGGGTTATGGTGATACCCAAGATTCCTCACCCAAAGACAAAGACAAATCTGGTGATGGTGCTCAGAAATCCAGTAACAGGTCTGATCAAAGTGTGAAAGCTGACAGTGACAAAAGTGGTCTAGTTTGCAGTTATTGCAAGAAATCTGGTCATGTTACAACTAACTGTTGGTTCCTTAAAGCTAAGAAAGAAAAAGAAAAGGATACCAAACCAAATGCCTTTGTGAAAACAAGGTTAGAAACCCCTGTAGTAGATAACCAATCTGCTAAATTGCCTGCTTCTTGTGGGGCTAAAAAGCCTAATACAGCTGACTTTGTGAGGGAGGAATTTCTTCCATTTGTGTCAGAGGGATTTGTGGCTCTGAATGAGCATACTACTCCTGTCCCCATATATATCCTAAGGGATACCGGAGCTTCTCAGTCACTTTTGTTGATGGACTCCTTGGAGTTACGTGATGAGACCGCTTCAGGGGATTTCATACTTGTACAAGGTATTGAAGGGAGGACTGTATCTGTACCCCTGCGCTCTATATTCTTGAAGTCAGATTTAGTTACAGGACAGGTAAAGGTGGGACTTATGTCAAGTCTACCTATAAAGGGTGTTTCTCTGTTGCTAGGCAATGACCTGGCTGGGGGCAAAGTAGTTCCCCCTGTACATCTTACTTCACAGCCGAGCACTGAAAATGGGGATGAGGACCCATCTCTGTATCCTTCTTGCGCAGTGACTCGTGCTATGGCCAAGAAGGCTAAAGAAGATGATGTTGTGGTGCCGTCCAGTACATTGAATAGTCAGGACTCAGGTGGTTCGCCTCATGACTCTGATTGGCCTACTATGGTTTCTCCGTTTGAGGACTTATCAGATACTTTTATCAGTTCTCTATTCAGCCAGCCGGATGGGTCTGGTGATTCTGATGTGTCTGGAGACTTGTCTCTGTCCAGAAAGCGGTTGATTGAGGAGCAAACTAATGATCCTGAAATTGGTGTACTAAAGAGGAGAGCCCTTCCTGAAAAAGAAATAGATGCAGTTCCAGTTGGGTATTATCTCAAGGATGGTGTGTTGATGCGGAAGTGGCGCCCTCCTGATATCCCTGCCAATGCAGATTGGGCAGTGGTCAGGCAAATTGTTGTTCCGAAGGTCTATAGGAATGAGATCTTAACAATGGCTCATAGTTTACCTTTAGGAGGTCATCTTGGTGTTAACAAGACTGTTGATAAGATCATGAAACACTTCTTTTGGCCTGGGCTTCGGAAAGACGTTTCCAACTTTTGCAAAACCTGTCACACTTGTCAGGTAGTTGGAAAACACCAGTTAGACCCACCTGTAGCTCCATTGCAGCCTATCCCAGCATTTGGGGAGCCATTCTCTAGGGTCATTGTTGATTGCGTTGGTCCATTACCCAAGACTAGATCTGGAAATCAGTACTTGTTGACAATCATGTGTGCATCTACCAGATTCCCCGAAGCCATACCTCTACGTAACATCAAGGCAACTGCAATCTCGAAGGCTTTGATAAAGTTCTTCACGTTGTTTGGCCTTCCCAGGGAAATTCAGTCAGACCAAGGTAGCAATTTCACTTCAGGATTGTTTCAGCAGGTGGTGTATGAACTAGGTGCAAAACAGATTCTTTCTAGTGCCTATCATCCAGAAAGTCAGGGTGCCTTAGAGCGGTTTCATTCCACTCTCAAGACAATGATGAGGACTTATTGTTATGACCATGAGAAAGACTGGGATGAAGGGGTTCATTTGCTGTTGTTTGCAGCTAGAGAAGCAGTGCAGGAGTCTACTGGATTCAGTCCATTTGAGCTAGTGTTTGGTCATGAAGTGAGAGGACCTTTGCTATTATTGAGTGAACAATGGCAAGAGGAAGAGCCGCAAATCAGTCTGTTAGACTATGTTAGCAAGTTCAAGGAAAGATTGCGTGCAGCTTGTGACCTTGCCAAAGAGAACTTGAAATCAAGTCAGGGAAAAATGAAAACTTGGTATGATCATAAGGCTAGAAGCCGTGAGTTTAAACCAGGAGAAATGGTCCTTGTGTTGTTTCCCTTGCAGTCCAATCCATTGCAGGCTAGATTTCATGGTCCTTATGAAATTCTGACAAAACTCAATGATCTCAATTACATTGTGAAGACTCCAGATAGGAGAAAACCAAAACAATTGTGTCATATTAACATGCTAAAGCCTTATCATGACAGAAATGCTAGGGTTGCAGCTGTCACTTCAGATTCTCAAATGGTCGAAACGTGTGAAGATGAGGGGGAATTTCAAGATGATGAACCAAGAATTAAAGCTGAAGTTCTTTCATGTAAATTGTCAAACACTGAAGTGTTGCAAAATCTTGATGTAAAACTCCAGCACTTAGAACCCTCACAGAGAGATCAGTTTGAAAGGTTGATCAAGAAATATGAGGATTTGTTTCCTGATGTTCCAAAGAGAGTTACTATAGCCTCTCATGATGTAGATGTTGGTGATGCCAAATCAATAAAACAGCATCCATACCGGATGAATCCTGAAAAGAGAAAGATTGCTGAGAAAGAGGTTGAGTACATGTTAAAACATGATATTATCAGACCCTCCAACTCCGATTGGAGTTCACCCTGTGTGCTAGTTCCAAAACCTGATGGAAGTACTAGATTCTGTACAGATTATCGCAAAGTCAATGCTGTAACTAGAATGGATGTGTTTCCAATACCTAGGATTGATGATTGTATTGATAGTGTAGGGCAAGCAAAGTTTCTGACCAAGATTGATTTATTGAAGGGTTATTGGTGTGTGCCTTTAACTGAGAGGGCCAAGAGCATCTCTGCTTTTGCCACACCATCTGGATTGTACCAGTATGAAGTCCTACCCTTTGGCATGAAAAATGCCCCAGCCACGTTCCAAAGGATGATACAGTCTACAATCGCCGGATTGCCACACACGGGTGCATACATCGATGACCTGATCACATGGAGTGACTCCTGGGAAGAACATCTAAAAGATGTAGAGACGTTGTTCCAGCGCCTGACCCAGGCTAACCTGACTGTTAACCTGAACAAGAGTGACTTTGGTTGTGCTACTGTCACCTATCTTGGCTACGTCATTGGCCAGGGTCAGGTGGCACCCATAAATGCTAAAGTCCAAGCCATCATGGACTTTCCAGTTCCTGACAACAAAAAAGCTTTGCGCCGCTTCCTTGGAATGATCGGGTACTACCGCAAGTTCTGCAAGAACTTTGCTGAGATTGCTCTCAGTCTAACTAACCAACTGAAGAAAGGCGTGGAGTTCACCTGGGATGGTGCATGCCAGAGAGCCTTCGATCGCCTGAAGTCTCTGCTGTGTCACTTCCCCGTGCTCAAATCTCCTGACTTCAACAAACCGTTCTCCATCGCGGTCGATGCTAGCGACCAAGCTTGTGGATCTGTGCTCGTACAGAGAAGTGACTCTGATGACATTGAGCATCCCGTGGCATACTTCTCCAGGAAGTTCAATCGCCACCAAAGGAACTATTCCACAATAGAGAAGGAACTGTTGGCTCTGGTCCTTTCTTTACAACACTTTGAGGTTTATGTTTGTACAGGACAAAAGCCAATGATTGTGTACACTGACCACAATCCGTTAATGTTTTTGAGTAAGATGAAAAACAAGAATCGGAGATTGTTGAATTGGAGTTTGATTTTACAGGAGTTTGACTTGGAAATTAAGCATGTGAAGGGTACAGACAATGTAATTGCTGATTGCTTATCCCGTGTTTGAATGTGTATATATATATCATGTGTTTGAATATTGTATGATATGTATATATAGACAAGTGTTCACTTAACCATTTTGTATTGAAAAGAAAAATTTTGCCTTTATGAGTCAAAATTTTTCCCTTTTGGAATGGAGGTGTAATGTGAATATAGGCCACTAGATGGCAGTATTTACCTTTTTTTTGTAAAGCTCAGACTGGAGTCATGTTTAGACATGTCCTGGACATGTCTGGGGCAAGTCTCAGAAAGTAAAAAAAAAAGAGGTCTAAATGTGGGTGGGGTCTGCAAAAGAGTATATAAGGAAAAGAATTGAGACAGTAAAGTAGTAGGAGAAATTGCAAGTTGATGACCAGACCTGCCATTCTGTTCAAGACCCTTGACGTTTCTTTTGTGGATTTCTTTGCCTGTGTTTGAGCATTTTCTTCATCCAGGACATCACCAAGCCACCCCACTAAAAAGGGACTGTAATTATTTCTGTTTTTTCTTATTTATCAATCTTGGTCTTTAGTTGTAGGTTGTTATTAGTCTTTGTCTTTGTTAAAAATTAAATGTGTTTTAGTTGTTAAAACTGTGTTTGTCATCCCTTGCTGTTGCTGTTGTGTTATAAATGTAATAACAAATTGGGGCCATAACAGCACTTTTATAAAAACTTTTTTTTTTTTAATTCTGCTTTTCAAAAATGTTCATTCTCTCTGTAACCCAGCGGAAAATTGACAAACATAAGTGAAAAGTCACTATTTGACTGAATTGGAGTGAATTTGTTACTATCTCTGTGATGAAGCAAGCTAGAGCGCTGAAACTGTGCCTATACGCTCTTTCATGAAAACTCGCTTTTTTGAGTTCTTCAGCTCAGAACGAGAGTCTGAGCGTGTTTCTGGCTAGGGAATTGCTTCATATCACTGTACAATTCCTATGTGTTATCTTTTGGTCCAATGTGCTTGTATGGCCATTGGAAAGTGAATAAGAGCTTCGGAAGTGAAAATAGGCACTTTTATAAAAACTTTTTTTTTTTTAGTATTGCTTCTTAAAAATTTTCAATCTATGTGTAACTCAGTGGGGAATTGACAAACGTGGGTGAAATGTCACTATATGACTGAAGTGGAGTGAATTTGCTCCTATCTCTGTAAGGAAGCGAGGTAGAGCGCTGAAACTGTGGCTATACGCTCTTTCATGAAAACACGCTTCTTTGAGGTTTTCAGCTCAGAACGTGAATCTCAGCGCGTGTCTGGCTAGGAAATTGCTTCATATCACTGTACAATTCCTATGTGTTATCTTTTGGTCCAATGTGCTTGTATGGCCATTGGGAAGTGAACTTGAGCTTCAGAATTGAAAATAGGCACTTGAAACAAAACTTTCCTTTTTTTTAGTTCTGCTTCTGAAAAATGTTTATTTTATGTGTAACTCAATGGGGAATTGACAAACGTGGGTGAAATGTCACTATATGACTGAAGTGGAGTGAATTTGTTCCTATCTCTGTAAGGAAGCGAGCTAGAGCGCTGAAACTGTGGCTATACGCTCTTTCATGAAAACACGCTGCTCTGAGGTTTTCAGCTCAGAACGTGAATCTGAGCGCGTTTCTGGCTTGGGAATTGCTTCAAATCACTGTACAATGCCTATGTGTTATGAATTGGTCCACTGTGCTTGTATGGCCATTGGGAAGTGAATTTGAGCTTCAGAATTGAAAATAAGCACTTTTATAAAAACTTTCCTTTTTTTAGTTCTGCTTCTGAAAAATGTTTATTTTATGTGTAACTCAATGGGGAATTGACAAACGTGGGTGAAATGTCACTATATGACTGAATTGGAGTGAATTTGTTGCTATCTCTGTGAGGAAGCGAGCTAGAGCGCTGAAACTGTGCCTATACGCTCTTTCATGAAAACTCGCTTTTTTGAGTTCTTCAGCTCAGAACGAGAGTCTGAGCGTGTTTCTGGCTAGGGAATTGCTTCATATCACTGTACAATGCCTATGTGTTATGAATTGGTCCAATGTGCTTGTATGGCCATTGGGAAGTGAATTTGAGCTTCAGAATTGAAAATAAGCACTTTTATAAAAACTTTTTTTTTTTTAGTATTGCATCTTAAAAATTTTCAATCTATGTGTAACTCAGTGGGGAATTGACAAACGTGGGTGAAATGTCACTATATGACTGAAGTGGAGTGAATTTGTTGCTATCTCTGTGAGGAAGCGAGCTAGAGCGCTGAAACTGTGGCTATACGCTCTTTCATGAAAACACGCTGCTCTGAGGTTTTCAGCTCAGAACATGAATCTGAGCGCGTTTCTGGCTTGGGAATTGCTTCATATCACTGTACAATGCCTATGTGTTATGAATTGGTCCAATGTGCTTGTATGGCCATTGGAAAGTGAATAAGAGCTTCGGAAGTGAAAATAGGCACTTTAATAAAAACTTTTTTTTTTTTAGTATTGCTTCTTAAAAATGTTCAATCTATGTGTAACTCAGTGGGGAATTGACAAACGTGGGTGAAATGTCACTTTATGACTGAAGTGGAGTGAATTTTCTCCTATCTCTGTAAGGAAGCGAGCTAGAGCGCTGAAACTGTGCCTATACGCTCTTTCATGAAAACACGCATCTTTGAGGTTTTCAGCTCAGAACGTGAATCTGAGCGCGTGTCTGGCTAGGAAATTGCTTCATATCACTGTACAATTCCTATGTGTTATCTTTTGGTCCAATGTGCTTGTATGGCCATTGGGAAGTGAACTTGAGCTTCAGAATTGAAAATAGGCACTTGAAACAAAACTTTCCTTTTTTTTAGTTCTGCTTCTGAAAAATGTTTATTTTATGTGTAACTCAATGGGGAATTGACAAACGTGGGTGAAATGTCACTATATGACTGAAGTGGAGTGAATTTGTTCCTATCTCTGTAAGGAAGCGAGCTAGAGCGCTGAAACTATGGCTATACGCTCTTTCATGAAAACACGCTGCTCTGAGGTTTTCAGCTCAGAACGTGAATCTGAGCGCGTTTCTGGCTTGGGAATTGCTTCAAATCACTGTCCAATGCCTATGTGTTATGAATTGGTCCAATGTGCTTGTATGGCCATTGGAAAGTGAATAAGAGCTTCGGAAGTGAAAATAGGCACTTTAATAAAAACTTTTTTTTTTTTAGTATTGCTTCTTAAAAATTTTCAATCTATGTGTAACTCAGTGGGGAATTGACAAACGTGGGTGAAATGTCACTATATGACTGAAGTGGAGTGAATTTGCTCCTATCTCTGTAAGGAAGCGAGCTAGAGCGCTGAAACTGTGCCTATACGCTCTTTCATGAAAACTCGCTTTTTTGAGTTTTTCAGCTCAGAACGTGAGCCTGAGCGCGTTTCTGGCTAGGAAAGTGCTTCATATCACTGTACAATTCCTATGTGTTATCTTTTGGTCCAATGTGCTTGTATGGCCATTGGGAAGTGAATTTGAGCTTCAGAATTGAAAATAGGCACTTTTATAAAAACTTTCCTTTTTTTAGTTCTGCTTCTGAAAAATGTTTATTTTATGTGTAACTCAATGGGGAATTGACAAACGTGGGTGAAATGTCACTATATGACTGAATTCGAGTGAATTTGTTGCTATCTCTGTGAGGAAGCGAGCTAGAGCGCTGAAACTGTGCCTATACGCTCTTTCATGAAAACTTCGTTTTTTGACTTCTGCAGCTCAGAACGAGAGTCTGAGCGTGTTTCTGGCTAGGGAATTGCTTCATATCACTGTACAATGCCTATGTGTTATGAATTGGTCCAATGTGCTTCCATGGCTATTGGGAAGTGAATTTGAGCTTCAGAATTGAAAATAAGCACTTTTATAAAAACTTTCCTTTTTTTAGTTCTGCTTCTGAAAAATGTTTATTTTATGTGTAACTCAATGGATAATTGACAAACGTGGGTGAAATATCACTATATGACTGAATTGGAGTGAATTTGTTGCTATCTCTGTGAGGAAGCGAGCTAGAGCGCTGAAACTGTGGCTATACGCTCTTTCATGAAAACTCGCTTTTTTGAGTTTTTCAGCTCAGAACGAGAGTCTGAGCGTGTTTCTGGCTAGGGAATTGCTTCATATCACTGTACAATTCCTATGTGTTATCTTTTGGTCCAATGTGCTTGTATGGCCATTGGGAAGTGAATTTGAGCTTCAGAATTGAAAATAGGCACTTTTATAAAAACTTTCCTTTTTTTAGTTCTGCTTCTGAAAAATGTTTATTTTATGTGTAACTCAATGGGGAATTGACAAACGTGGGTGAAATGTCACTATATGACTGAATTCGAGTGAATTTGTTGCTATCTCTGTGAGGAAGCGAGCTAGAGCGCTGAAACTGTGCCTATACGCTCTTCCATGAAAACTCGCTTTTTTGAGTTTTTCAGCTCAGAACGAGAGTCTGAGCGTGTTTCTGGCTAGGGAATTGCTTCATATCACTGTACAATTCCTATGTGTTATCTTTTGGTCCAATGTGCTTGTATGGCCATTGGGAAGTGAATTTGAGCTTCAGAATTGAAAATAGGCACTTTTATAAAAACTTTCCTTTTTTTAGTTCTGCTTCTGAAAAATGTTTATTTTATGTGTAACTCAATGGGGAATTGACAAACGTGGGTGAAATGTCACTATATGACTGAATTCGAGTGAATTTGTTGCTATCTCTGTGAGGAAGCGAGCTAGAGCGCTGAAACTGTGCCTATACGCTCTTTCATGAAAACTTCGTTTTTTGACTTCTGCAGCTCAGAACGAGAGTCTGAGCGTGTTTCTGGCTAGGGAATTGCTTCATATCACTGTACAATGCCTATGTCTTATGAATTGGTCCAATGTGCTTGTATGGCCATTGGGAAGTGAATTTGAGCTTCAGAATTGAAAATAAGCACTTTTATAAAAACTTTCCTTTTTTTAGTTCTGCTTCTGAAAAATGTTTATTTTATGTGTAACTCAATGGATAATTGACAAACGTGGGTGAAATATCACTATATGACTGAATTGGAGTGAATTTGTTGCTATCTCTGTGAGGAAGCGAGCTAGAGCGCTGAAACTGTGGCTATACGCTCTTTCATGAAAACTCGCAGCTCTGAGGTTTTCAGCTCAGAACATGAATCTGAGCGTGTTTCTGGCTTGGGAATTGCTTCATATCACTGTACAATGCCTATGTGTTATGAATTGGTCCAATGTGCTTGTATGGCCATTGGAAAGTGAATAAGAGCTTCGGAAGTGAAAATAGGCACTTGAAACAAAACTTTCCTTTTTTTTAGTTCTGCTTCTGAAAAATTTTCAATCTATGGGTAACTCAGTGGGGAATTGACAAACGTGGGTGAAATGTCACTATATGACTGAATTGGAGTGAATTTGTTACTATCTCTGTGAGGAAGCAAGCTAGAGCGCTGAAACTGTGCCTATACGCTCTTTCATGAAAACTCGCTTTTTTGAGTTTTTCAGCTCAGAACGAGAGTCTGAGCGTGTTTCTGGCTAGGGAATTGCTTCATATCACTGTACAATTCCTATGTGTTATCTTTTGGTCCAATGTGCTTGTATGGCCATTGGGAAGTGAATTTGAGCTTCAGAATTGAAAATAGGCACTTTTATAAAAACTTTCCTTTTTTTAGTTCTGCTTCTGAAAAATGTTTATTTTATGTGTAACTCAATGGGGAATTGACAAACGTGGGTGAAATGTCACTATATGACTGAATTCGAGTGAATTTGTTGCTATCACTGTGAGGAAGCGAGCTAGAGCGCTGAAACTGTGCCTATACGCTCTTTCATGAAAACTTCGTTTTCTGACTTCTGCAGCTCAGAACGAGAGTCTGAGCGTGTTTCTGGCTCGGGAATTGCTTCATATCACTGTACAATGCCTATGTGTTATGAATTGGTCCAATGTGCTTGTATGGCCATTGGGAAGTGAATTTGAGCTTCAGAATTGAAAATAAGCGCTTTTATAAAAACTTTCCTTTTTTTAGTTCTGCTTCTGAAAAATGTTTATTTTATGTGTAACTCAATGGATAATTGACAAACGTGGGTGAAATATCACTATATGACTGAATTGGAGTGAATTTGTTGCTATCTCTGTGAGGAAGCGAGCTAGAGCGCTGAAACTGTGGCTATACGCTCTTTCATGAAAACTCGCAGCTCTGAGGTTTTCAGCTCAGAACATGAATCTGAGGGCGTTTCTGGCTTGGGAATTGCTTCATATCACTGTACAATGCCTATGTGTTATGAATTGGTCCAATGTGCTTGTATGGCCATTGGAAAGTGAATAAGAGCTTCGGAAGTGAAAATAGGCACTTTTATAAAAACTTTTTTTTTTTTAGTATTGCATCTTAAAAATTTTCAATCTATGGGTAACTCAGTGGGGAATTGACAAACGTGGGTGAAATGTCACTATATGACTGAAGTGGAGTGAATTTGCTCCTATCTCTGTAAGGAAGCGAGCTAGAGCCTGAAACTGTGGATATACGCTCTTTCATGAAAACATGCTTCTTTGAGGTTTTCAGCTCAGAACGTGAATCTGAGCGCGTGTCTGGCTCGGAAATTGCTTCATATCACTGTACAATTCCTATGTGTTATCTTTTGGTCCAATGTGCTTGTATGGCCATTGGGAAGTGAACTTGAGCTTCAGAATTGAAAATAGGCACTTGAAACAAAACTTTCCTTTTTTTTAGTTCTGCTTCTGAAAAATGTTTATTTTATGTGTAACTCAATGGGGAATTGACAAACGTGGGAGAAATGTCACTATATGACTGAAGTGGAGTGAATTTGTTCCTATCTCTGTAAGGAAGCGAGCTAGAGCGCTGAAACTGTGGCTATACGCTCTCTCATGAAAACACGCTGCTCTGAGGTTTTCAGCTCAGAACGTGAATCTGAGCGCGTTTCTGGCTTGGGAATTGCTTCAAATCACTGTACAATGCCTATGTGTTATGAATTGGTCCAATGTGCTTGCATGGCCTTTGGAAAGTGAATAAGAGCTTCGGAAGTGAAAATAGGCACTTTTATAAAAACTTTCTTTTTTTTAATTCTGCTTTTCAAAAATGTTCATTCTCTTTGTAACTCAGCGGAAAATTGACAAACATAAGTGAAAAGTCACTATTTGACTGAATTGGAGTGAATTTGTTACTATCTCTGTGAGGAAGCAAGCTAGAGCGCTGAAACTGTGCCTATACGCTCTTTCATGAAAACTCGCTTTTTTGAGTTCTTCAGCTCAGAACGAGAGTCTGAGCGTGTTTCTGGCTAGGGAATTGCTTCATATCACTGTACAATGCCTATGTGTTATGAATTGGTCCAATGTGCTTGTATGGCCATTGGGAGGTGAATTTGAGCTTCAGAATTGAAAATAAGCACTTTTATAAAAACTTTTTTTTTTTTAGTTCTGCTTCTGAAAAATGTTTATTTTATGTGTAACTCAATGGGGAATTGACAAACGTGGGTGAAATGTCACTATATGACTGAATTCGAGTGAATTTGTTGCTATCTCTGTGAGGAAGCGAGCTAGAGCGCTGAAACTGTGGATATACGCTCTTTCATGAAAATACGCTGCTCTGAGGTTTTCAGCTCAGAACATGAATCTGAGCGCGTTTCTGGCTTGGGAATTGCTTCATATCACTGTACAATGCCTATGTGTTATGAATTGGTCCAATGTGCTTGTATGGCCATTGGAAAGTGAATAAGAGCTTCGGAAGTGAAAATAGGCACTTTTATAAAAACTTTTTTTTTTTAGTATTGCATCTTAAAAATTTTCAATCTATGTGTAACTCAGTGGGGAATTGACAAACGTGGGTGAAATGTCACTATATGACTGAAGTGGAGTGAATTTTCTCCTATCTCTGTAAGGAAGCGAGCTAGAGCGCTGAAACTGTGGATATACGCTCTTTCATGAAAACACGCATCTTTGAGGTTTTCAGCTCAGAACGTGAATCTGAGCGCGTGTCTGGCTAGGAAATTGCTTCATATCACTGTACAATTCCTATGTGTTATCTTTTGGTCCAATGTGCTTGTATGGCCATTGGGAAGTGAACTTGAGCTTCAGAATTGAAAATAGGCACTTGAAACAAAACTTTCCTTTTTTTTAGTTCTGCTTCTAAAAAATGTTTATTTTATGTGTAACTCAATGGGGAATTGACAAACGTGGGTGAAATGTCACTATATGACTGAAGTGGAGTGAATTTGTTCCTATCTCTGTAAGGAAGCGAGCTAGAGCGCTGAAACTGTGGCTATACGCTCTTTCATGAAAACACGCTGCTCTGAGGTTTTCAGCTCAGAACGTGAATCTGAGCGCGTTTCTGGCTTGGGAATTGCTTCAAATCACTGTCCAATGCCTATGTGTTATGAATTGGTCCAATGTGCTTGTATGGCCATTGGAAAGTGAATAAGAGCTTCGGAAGTGAAAATAGGCACTTTTATAAAAACTTTTTTTTTTTTAATTCTGCTTTTCAAAAATGTTCATTCTCTCTGTAACCCAGCGGAAAATTGACAAACATAAGTGAAAAGTCACTATTTGACTGAATTGGAGTGAATTTGTTACTATCTCTGTGATGAAGCAAGCTAGAGCGCTGAAACTGTGCCTATACGCTCTTTCATGAAAACTCGCTTTTTTGAGTTCTTCAGCTCAGAACGAGAGTCTGAGTGTGTTTCTGGCTAGGGAATTGCTTCATATCACTGTACAATTCCTATGTGTTATCTTTTGGTCCAATGTGCTTGTATGGCCATTGGAAAGTGAATAAGAGCTTCGGAAGTGAAAATAGGCACTTTTATAAAAACTTTTTTTTTTTTAGTATTGCTTCTTAAAAATTTTCAATCTATGTGTAACTCAGTGGGGAATTGACAAACGTGGGTGAAATGTCACTATATGACTGAAGTGGAGTGAATTTGCTCCTATCTCTGTAAGGAAGCGAGGTAGAGCGCTGAAACTGTGGCTATACGCTCTTTCATGAAAACACGCTTCTTTTAGGTTTTCAGCTCAGAACGTGAATCTCAGCGCGTGTCTGGCTAGGAAATTGCTTCATATCACTGTACAATTCCTATGTGTTATCTTTTGGTCCAATGTGCTTGTATGGCCATTGGGAAGTGAACTTGAGCTTCAGAATTGAAAATAGGCACTTGAAACAAAACTTTCCTTTTTTTTAGTTCTGCTTCTGAAAAATGTTTATTTTATGTGTAACTCAATGGGGAATTGACAAACGTGGGTGAAATGTCACTATATGACTGAAGTGGAGTGAATTTGTTCCTATCTCTGTAAGGAAGCGAGCTAGAGCGCTGAAACTGTGGCTATACGCTCTTTCATGAAAACACGCTGCTCTGAGGTTTTCAGCTCAGAACGTGAATCTGAGCGCGTTTCTGGCTTGGGAATTGCTTCAAATCACTGTACAATGCCTATGTGTTATGAATTGGTCCACTGTGCTTGTATGGCCATTGGGAAGTGAATTTGAGCTTCAGAATTGAAAATAAGCACTTTTATAAAAACTTTCCTTTTTTTAGTTCTGCTTCTGAAAAATGTTTATTTTATGTGTAACTCAATGGGGAATTGACAAACGTGGGTGAAATGTCACTATATGACTGAATTGGAGTGAATTTGTTGCTATCTCTGTGAGGAAGCGAGCTAGAGCGCTGAAACTGTGCCTATACGCTCTTTCATGAAAACTCGCTTTTTTGAGTTCTTCAGCTCAGAACGAGAGTCTGAGCGTGTTTCTGGCTAGGGAATTGCTTCATATCACTGTACAATGCCTATGTGTTATGAATTGGTCCAATGTGCTTGTATGGCCATTGGGAAGTGAATTTGAGCTTCAGAATTGAAAATAAGCACTTTTATAAAAACTTTTTTTTTTTTAGTATTGCATCTTAAAAATTTTCAATCTATGTGTAACTCAGTGGGGAATTGACAAACGTGGGTGAAATGTCACTATATGACTGAAGTGGAGTGAATTTGTTGCTATCTCTGTGAGGAAGCGAGCTAGAGCGCTGAAACTGTGGCTATACGCTCTTTCATGAAAACACGCTGCTCTGAGGTTTTCAGCTCAGAACATGAATCTGAGCGCGTTTCTGGCTTGGGAATTGCTTCATATCACTGTACAATGCCTATGTGTTATGAATTGGTCCAATGTGCTTGTATGGCCATTGGAAAGTGAATAAGAGCTTCGGAAGTGAAAATAGGCACTTTAATAAAAACTTTTTTTTTTTTAGTATTGCTTCTTAAAAATGTTCAATCTATGTGTAACTCAGTGGGGAATTGACAAACGTGGGTGAAATGTCACTTTATGACTGAAGTGGAGTGAATTTTCTCCTATCTCTGTAAGGAAGCGAGCTAGAGCGCTGAAACTGTGCCTATACGCTCTTTCATGAAAACACGCATCTTTGAGGTTTTCAGCTCAGAACGTGAATCTGAGCGCGTGTCTGGCTAGGAAATTGCTTCATATCACTGTACAATTCCTATTTGTTATCTTTTGGTCCAATGTGCTTGTATGGCCATTGGGAAGTGAACTCGAGCTTCAGAATTGAAAATAGGCACTTGAAACAAAACTTTCCTTTTTTTTAGTTCTGCTTCTGAAAAATGTTTATTTTATGTGTAACTCAATGGGGAATTGACAAACGTGGGTGAAATGTCACTATATGACTGAAGTGGAGTGAATTTGTTCCTATCTCTGTAAGGAAGCGAGCTAGAGCGCTGAAACTGTGGCTATACGCTCTTTCATGAAAACACGCTGCTCTGAGGTTTTCAGCTCAGAACGTGAATCTGAGCGCGTTTCTGGCTTGGGAATTGCTTCAAATCACTGTCCAATGCCTATGTGTTATGAATTGGTCCAATGTGCTTGTATGGCCATTGGAAAGTGAATAAGAGCTTCGGAAGTGAAAATAGGCACTTTAATAAAAACTTTTTTTTTTTTAGTATTGCTTCTTAAAAATTTTCAATCTATGTGTAACTCAGTGGGGAATTGACAAACGTGGGTGAAATGTCACTATATGACTGAAGTGGAGTGAATTTGCTCCTATCTCTGTAAGGAAGCGAGCTAGAGCGCTGAAACTGTGCCTATACGCTCTTTCATGAAAACTCGCTTTTTTGAGTTTTTCAGCTCAGAACGAGAGTCTGAGCGTGTTTCTGGCTAGGGAATTGCTTCATATCACTGTACAATTCCTATGTGTTATCTTTTGGTCCAATGTGCTTGTATGGCCATTGGGAAGTGAATTTGAGCTTCAGAATTGAAAATAGGCACTTTTATAAAAACTTTCCTTTTTTTAGTTCTGCTTCTGAAAAATGTTTATTTTATGTGTAACTCAATGGGGAATTGACAAACGTGGGTGAAATGTCACTATATGACTGAATTCGAGTGAATTTGTTGCTATCTCTGTGAGGAAGCGAGCTAGAGCGCTGAAACTGTGCCTATACGCTCTTTCATGAAAACTTCGTTTTTTGAGTTCTGCAGCTCAGAACGAGAGTCTGAGCGTGTTTCTGGCTAGGGAATTGCTTCATATCACTGTACAATGCCTATGTGTTATGAATTGGTCCAATGTGCTTGTATGGCCATTGGGAAGTGAATTTGAGCTTCAGAATTGAAAATAAGCACTTTTATAAAAACTTTCCTTTTTTTAGTTCTGCTTCTGAAAAATGTTTATTTTATGTGTAACTCAATGGATAATTGACAAACGTGGGTGAAATGTCACTATATGACTGAATTGGAGTGAATTTGTTGCTATCTCTGTGAGGAAGCGAGCTAGAGCGCTGAAACTGTGGCTATACGCTCTTTCATGAAAACTCGCTGCTCTGAGGTTTTCAGCTCAGAACATGAATCTGAGCGCGTTTCTGGCTTGGGAATTGCTTCATATCACTGTACAATGCCTATGTGTTATGAATTGGTCCAATGTGCTTGTATGGCCATTGGAAAGTGAATAAGAGCTTCGGAAGTGAAAATAGGCACTTTTATAAAAACTTTTTTTTTTTTTAGTATTGCTTCTTAAAAATTTTCAATCTATGTGTAACTCAGTGGGGAATTGACAAACGTGGGTGAAATGTCACTATATGACGGAATTGGAGTGAATTTGTTACTATCTCTGTGAGGAAGCAAGCTAGAGCGCTGAAACTGTGGCTATACGCTCTTTCATGAAAACTCGCTTTTTTGAGTTTTTCAGCTCAGAACGAGAGTCTGAGCATGTTTCTGGCTAGGGAATTGCTTCATATCACTGTACAATTCCTATGTGTTATCTTTTGGTCCAATGTGCTTGTATGGCCATTGGGAAGTGAATTTGAGCTTCAGAATTGAAAATAGGCACTTTTATAAAAACTTTCCTTTTTTTAGTTCTGCTTCTGAAAAATGTTTATTTTATGTGTAACTCAATGGGGAATTGACAAACGTGGGTGAAATGTCACTATATGACTGAATTGGAGTGAATTTGTTACTATCTCTGTGAGGAAGCAAGCTAGAGCGCTGAAACTGTGCCTATACGCTCTTCCATGAAAACTCGCTTTTTTGAGTTTTTCAGCTCAGAACGAGAGTCTGAGCGTGTTTCTGGCTAGGGAATTGCTTCATATCACTGTACAATTCCTATGTGTTATCTTTTGGTCCAATGTGCGTGTATGGCCATTGGGAAGTGAATTTGAGCTTCAGAATTGAAAATAGGCACTTTTATAAAAACTTTCCTTTTTTTAGTTCTGCTTCTGAAAAATGTTTATTTTATGTGTAACTCAATGGGGAATTGACAAACGTGGGTGAAATGTCACTATATGACTGAATTCGAGTGAATTTGTTGCTATCTCTGTGAGGAAGCGAGCTAGAGCGCTGAAACTGTGCCTATACGCTCTTTCATGAAAACTTCGTTTTTTGACTTCTGCAGCTCAGAACGAGAGTCTGAGCGTGTTTCTGGCTAGGGAATTGCTTCATATCACTGTACAATGCCTATGTGTTATGAATTGGTCCAATGTGCTTCCATGGCCATTGGGAAGTGAATTTGAGCTTCAGAATTGAAAATAAGCACTTTTATAAAAACTTTCCTTTTTTTAGTTCTGCTTCTGAAAAATGTTTATTTTATGTGTAACTCAATGGATAATTGACAAACGTGGGTGAAATATCACTATATGACTGAATTGGAGTGAATTTGTTGCTATCTCTGTGAGGAAGCGAGCTAGAGCGCTGAAACTGTGGCTATACGCTCTTTCATGAAAACTCGCTTTTTTGAGTTTTTCAGCTCAGAACGAGAGTCTGAGCGTGTTTCTGGCTAGGGAATTGCTTCATATCACTGTACAATTCCTATGTGTTATCTTTTGGTCCAATGTGCTTGTATGGCCATTGGGAAGTGAATTTGAGCTTCAGAATTGAAAATAGGCACTTTTATAAAAACTTTCCTTTTTTTAGTTCTGCTTCTGAAAAATGTTTATTTTATGTGTAACTCAATGGGGAATTGACAAACGTGGGTGAAATGTCACTATATGACTGAATTCGAGTGAATTTGTTGCTATCTCTGTGAGGAAGCGAGCTAGAGCGCTGAAACTGTGCCTATACGCTCTTCCATGAAAACTCGCTTTTTTGAGTTTTTCAGCTCAGAACGAGAGTCTGAGCGTGTTTCTGGCTAGGGAATTGCTTCATATCACTGTACAATTCCTATGTGTTATCTTTTGGTCCAATGTGCTTGTATGGCCATTGGGAAGTGAATTTGAGCTTCAGAATTGAAAATAGGCACTTTTATAAAAACTTTCCTTTTTTTAGTTCTGCTTCTGAAAAATGTTTATTTTATGTGTAACTCAATGGGTAATTGACAAACGTGGGTGAAATGTCACTATATGACTGAATTCGAGTGAATTTGTTGCTATCTCTGTGAGGAAGCGAGCTAGAGCGCTGAAACTGTGCCTATACGCTCTTTCATGAAAACTTCGTTTTTTGACTTCTGCAGCTCAGAACGAGAGTCTGAGCGTGTTTCTGGCTAGGGAATTGCTTCATATCACTGTACAATGCCTATGTCTTATGAATTGGTCCAATGTGCTTGTATGGCCATTGGGAAGTGAATTTGAGCTTCAGAATTGAAAATAAGCACTTTTATAAAAACTTTCCTTTTTTTAGTTCTGCTTCTGAAAAATGTTTATTTTATGTGTAACTCAATGGATAATTGACAAACGTGGGTGAAATATCACTATATGACTGAATTGGAGTGAATTTGTTGCTATCTCTGTGAGGAAGCGAGCTAGAGCGCTGAAACTGTGGCTATACGCTCTTTCATGAAAACTCGCAGCTCTGAGGTTTTCAGCTCAGAACATGAATCTGAGCGCGTTTCTGGCTTGGGAATTGCTTCATATCACTGTACAATGCCTATGAGTTATGAATTGGTCCAATGTGCTTGTATGGCCATTGGAAAGTGAATAAGAGCTTCGGAAGTGAAAATAGGCACTTGAAACAAAACTTTCCTTTTTTTTAGTTCTGCTTCTGAAAAATTTTCAATCTATGGGTAACTCAGTGGGGAATTGACAAACGTGGGTGAAATGTCACTATATGACTGAATTGGAGTGAATTTGTTACTATCTCTGTGAGGAAGCAAGCTAGAGCGCTGAAACTGTGCCTATACGCTCTTTCATGAAAACTCGCTTTTTTGAGTTTTTCAGCTCAGAACGAGAGTCTGAGCGTGTTTCTGGCTAGGGAATTGCTTCATATCACTGTACAATTCCTATGTGTTATCTTTTGGTCCAATGTGCTTGTATGGCCATTGGGAAGTGAATTTGAGCTTCAGAATTGAAAATAAGCACTTTTATAAAAACTTTCCTTTTTTTAGTTCTGCTTCTGAAAAATGTTTATTTTATGTGTAACTCAATGGATAATTGACAAACGTGGGTGAAATATCACTATATGACTGAATTGGAGTGAATTTGTTGCTATCTCTGTGAGGAAGCGAGCTAGAGCGCTGAAACTGTGGCTATACGCTCTTTCATGAAAACTCGCAGCTCTGAGGTTTTCAGCTCAGAACATGAATCTGAGCGCGTTTCTGGCTTGGGAATTGCTTCATATCACTGTACAATGCCTATGAGTTATGAATTGGTCCAATGTGCTTGTATGGCCATTGGAAAGTGAATAAGAGCTTCGGAAGTGAAAATAGGCACTTGAAACAAAACTTTCCTTTTTTTTAGTTCTGCTTCTGAAAAATTTTCAATCTATGGGTAACTCAGTGGGGAATTGACAAACGTGGGTGAAATGTCACTATATGACTGAATTGGAGTGAATTTGTTACTATCTCTGTGAGGAAGCAAGCTAGAGCGCTGAAACTGTGCCTATACGCTCTTTCATGAAAACTCGCTTTTTTGAGTTTTTCAGCTCAGAACGAGAGTCTGAGCGTGTTTCTGGCTAGGGAATTGCTTCATATCACTGTACAATTCCTATGTGTTATCTTTTGGTCCAATGTGCTTGTATGGCCATTGGGAAGTGAATTTGAGCTTCAGAATTGAAAATAGGCACTTTTATAAAAACTTTCCTTTTTTTAGTTCTGCTTCTGAAAAATGTTTATTTTATGTGTAACTCAATGGGGAATTGACAAACGTGGGTGAAATGTCACTATATGACTGAATTCGAGTGAATTTGTTGCTATCACTGTGAGGAAGCGAGCTAGAGCGCTGAAACTGTGCCTATACGCTCTTTCATGAAAACTTCGTTTTTTGACTTCTGCAGCTCAGAACGAGAGTCTGAGCGTGTTTCTGGCTCGGGAATTGCTTCATATCACTGTACAATGCCTATGTGTTATGAATTGGTCCAATGTGCTTGTATGGCCATTGGGAAGTGAATTTGAGCTTCAGAATTGAAAATAAGCGCTTTTATAAAAACTTTCCTTTTTTTAGTTCTGCTTCTGAAAAATGTTTATTTTATGTGTAACTCAATGGATAATTGACAAACGTGGGTGAAATATCACTATATGACTGAATTGGAGTGAATTTGTTGCTATCTCTGTGAGGAAGCGAGCTAGAGCGCTGAAACTGTGGCTATACCCTCTTTCATGAAAACTCGCAGCTCTGAGGTTTTCAGCTCAGAACATGAATCTGAGGGCGTTTCTGGCTTGGGAATTGCTTCATATCACTGTACAATGCCTATGTGTTATGAATTGGTCCAATGTGCTTGTATGGCCATTGGAAAGTGAATAAGAGCTTCGGAAGTGAAAATAGGCACTTTTATAAAAACTTTTTTTTTTTTAGTATTGCATCTTAAAAATTTTCAATCTATGGGTAACTCAGTGGGGAATTGACAAACGTGGGTGAAATGTCACTATATGACTGAAGTGGAGTGAATTTGCTCCTATCTCTGTAAGGAAGCGAGCTAGAGCCTGAAACTGTGGATATACGCTCTTTCATGAAAACATGCTTCTTTGCGGTTTTCAGCTCAGAACGTGAATCTGAGCGCGTGTCTGGCTCGGAAATTGCTTCATATCACTGTACAATTCCTATGTGTTATCTTTTGGTCCAATGTGCTTGTATGGCCATTGGGAAGTGAACTTGAGCTTCAGAATTGAAAATAGGCACTTGAAACAAAACTTTCCTTTTTTTTAGTTCTGCTTCTGAAAAATGTTTATTTTATGTGTAACTCAATGGGGAATTGACAAACGTGGGAGAAATGTCACTATATGACTGAAGTGGAGTGAATTTGTTCCTATCTCTGTAAGGAAGCGAGCTAGAGCGCTGAAACTGTGGCTATACGCTCTCTCATGAAAACACGCTGCTCTGAGGTTTTCAGCTCAGAACGTGAATCTGAGCGCGTTTCTGGCTTGGGAATTGCTTCAAATCACTGTACAATGCCTATGTGTTATGAATTGGTCCAATGTGCTTGCATGGCCTTTGGAAAGTGAATAAGAGCTTCGGAAGTGAAAATAGGCACTTTTATAAAAACTTTCTTTTTTTTAATTCTGCTTTTCAAAAATGTTCATTCTCTTTGTAACTCAGCGGAAAATTGACAAACATAAGTGAAAAGTCACTATTTGACTGAATTGGAGTGAATTTGTTACTATCTCTGTGAGGAAGCAAGCTAGAGCGCTGAAACTGTGCCTATACGCTCTTTCATGAAAACTCGCTTTTTTGAGTTCTTCAGCTCAGAACGAGAGTCTGAGCGTGTTTCTGGCTAGGGAATTGCTTCATATCACTGTACAATGCCTATGTGTTATGAATTGGTCCAATGTGCTTGTATGGCCATTGGGAAGTGAATTTGAGCTTCAGAATTGAAAATAAGCACTTTTATAAAAACTTTCCTTTTTTTAGTTCTGCTTCTGAAAAATGTTTATTTTATGTGTAACTCAATGGGGAATTGACAAACGTGGGTGAAATGTCACTATATGACTGAATTGGAGTGAATTTGTTGCTATCTCTGTGAGGAAGCGAGCTAGAGCGCTGAAACTGTGGCTATACGCTCTTTCATGAAAACACGCTTCTTTGAGGTTTTCAGCTCAGAACGTGAATCTCAGCGCGTTTCTGGCTTGGGAATTGCTTCATATCACTGTACAATTCCTATGTGTTATCTTTTGGTCCAATGTGCTTGTATGGCCATTGGGAAGTGAATTTGAGCTTCAGAATTGAAAATCGGCACTTGAAACAAAACTTTCCTTTTTTTTAGTTCTGCTTCTGAAAAATGTTTATTTTATGTGTAACTCAATGGATAATTGACAAACGTGGGTGAAATGTCACTATATGACTGAATTGGAGTGAATTTGTTACTATCTCTGTGAGGAAGCAAGCGAGAGCGCTGAAACTGTGCCTATACGCTCTTCCATGAAAACTCGCTTTTTTGAGTTTTTCAGCTCAGAACGAGAGTCTGAGCGTGTTTCTGGCTAGGGAATTGCTTCATATCACTGTACAATTCCTATGTGTTATCTTTTGGTCCAATGTGCTTGTATGGCCATTGGGAAGTGAATTTGAGCTTCAGAATTGAAAATAGGCACTTTTATAAAAACTTTCCTTTTTTTAGTTCTGCTTCTGAAAAATGTTTATTTTATGTGTAACTCAATGGGGAATTGACAAACGTGGGTGAAATGTCACTATATGACTGAATTCGAGTGAATTTGTTGCTATCTCTGTGAGGAAGCGAGCTAGAGCGCTGAAACTGTGCCTATACGCTCTTTCATGAAAACTTCGTTTTTTGACTTCTGCAGCTCAGAACGCGAGTCTGAGCGTGTTTCTGGCTAGGGAATTGCTTCATATCACTGTACAATGCCTATGTGTTATGAATTGGTCCAATGTGCTTGTATGGCCATTGGGAAGTGAATTTGAGCTTCAGAATTGAAAATAAGCACTTTTATAAAAACTTTCCTTTTTTTAGTTCTGCTTCTGAAAAATGTTTATTTTATGTGTAACTCAATGGATAATTGACAAACGTGGGTGAAATATCACTATATGACTGAATTGGAGTGAATTTGTTGCTATCTCTGTGAGGAAGCGAGCTAGAGCGCTGAAACTGTGGCTATACGCTCTTTCATGAAAACTCGCAGCTCTGAGGTTTTCAGCTCAGAACATGAATCTGAGCGCGTTTCTGGCTTGGGAATTGCTTCATATCACTGTACAATGCCTATTTGTTATGAATTGGTCCAATGTGCTTGTATGGCCATTGGAAAGTGAATAAGAGCTTCGGAAGTGAAAATAGGCACTTGAAACAAAACTTTCCTTTTTTTTAGTTCTGCTTCTGAAAAATTTTCAATCTATGGGTAACTCAGTGGGGAATTGACAAACGTGGGTGAAATGTCACTATATGACTGAATTGGAGTGAATTTGTTGCTATCTCTGTGAGGAAGCGAGCTAGAGCGCTGAAACTGTGGCTATACGCTCTTTCATGAAAACTCGCTTTTTTGAGTTTTTCAGCTCAGAACGAGAGTCTGAGCGTGTTTCTGGCTAGGGAATTGCTTCATATCACTGTACAATTCCTATGTGTTATCTTTTGGTCCAATGTGCTTGTATGGCCATTGGGAAGTGAATTTGAGCTTCAGAATTGAAAATAGGCACTTTTATAAAAACTTTCCTTTTTTTAGTTCTGCTTCTGAAAAATGTTTATTTTATGTGTAACTCAATGGGGAATTGACAAACGTGGGTGAAATGTCACTATATGACTGAATTCGAGTGAATTTGTTGCTATCTCTGTGAGGAAGCGAGCTATAGCGCTGAAACTGTGCCTATACGCTCTTTCATGAAAACTTCGTTTTTTGACTTCTGCAGCTCAGAACGAGAGTCTGAGCGTGTTTCTGGCTAGGGAATTGCTTCATATCACTGTACAATGCCTATGTCTTATGAATTGGTCCAATGTGCTTGTATGGCCATTGGGAAGTGAATTTGAGCTTCAGAATTGAAAATAAGCACTTTTATAAAAACTTTCCTTTTTTTAGTTCTGCTTCTGAAAAATGTTTATTTTATGTGTAACTCAATGGATAATTGACAAACGTGGGTGAAATATCACTATATGACTGAATTGGAGTGAATTTGTTGCTATCTCTGTGAGGAAGCGAGCTAGAGCGCTGAAACTGTGGCTATACGCTCTTTCATGAAAACTCGCAGCTCTGAGGTTTTCAGCTCAGAACATGAATCTGAGCGCGTTTCTGGCTTGGGAATTGCTTCATATCACTGTACAATGCCTATGTGTTATGAATTGGTCCAATGTGCTTGTATGGCCATTGGAAAGTGAATAAGAGCTTCGGAAGTGAAAATAGGCACTTGAAACAAAACTTTCCTTTTTTTTAGTTCTGCTTCTGAAAAATTTTCAATCTATGGGTAACTCAGTGGGGAATTGACAAACGTGGGTGAAATGTCACTATATGACTGAATTGGAGTGAATTTGTTACTATCTCTGTGAGGAAGCAAGCTAGAGCGCTGAAACTGTGCCTATACGCTCTTTCATGAAAACTCGCTTTTTTGAGTTTTTCAGCTCAGAACGAGAGTCTGAGCGTGTTTCTGGCTAGGGAATTGCTTCATATCACTGTACAATTCCTATGTGTTATCTTTTGGTCCAATGTGCTTGTATGGCCATTGGGAAGTGAATTTGAGCTTCAGAATTGAAAATAGGCACTTTTATAAAAACTTTCCTTTTTTTAGTTCTGCTTCTGAAAAATGTTTATTTTATGTGTAACTCAATGGGGAATTGACAAACGTGGGTGAAATGTCACTATATGACTGAATTCGAGTGAATTTGTTGCTATCACTGTGAGGAAGCGAGCTAGAGCGCTGAAACTGTGCCTATACGCTCTTTCATGAAAACTTCGTTTTTTGACTTCTGCAGCTCAGAACGAGAGTCTGAGCGTGTTTCTGGCTCGGGAATTGCTTCATATCACTGTACAATGCCTATGTGTTATGAATTGGTCCAATGTGCTTGTATGGCCATTGGGAAGTGAATTTGAGCTTCAGAATTGAAAATAAGCGCTTTTATAAAAACTTTCCTTTTTTTAGTTCTGCTTCTGAAAAATGTTTATTTTATGTGTAACTCAATGGATAATTGACAAACGTGGGTGAAATATCACTATATGACTGAATTGGAGTGAATTTGTTGCTATCTCTGTGAGGAAGCGAGCTAGAGCGCTGAAACTGTGGCTATACGCTCTTTCATGAAAACTCGCAGCTCTGAGGTTTTCAGCTCAGAACATGAATCTGAGGGCGTTTCTGGCTTGGGAATTGCTTCATATCACTGTACAATGCCTATGTGTTATGAATTGGTCCAATGTGCTTGTATGGCCATTGGAAAGTGAATAAGAGCTTCGGAAGTGAAAATAGGCACTTTTATAAAAACTTTTATTTTTTTAGTATTGCATCTTAAAAATTTTCAATCTATGGGTAACTCAGTGGGGAATTGACAAACGTGGGTGAAATGTCACTATATGACTGAAGTGGAGTGAATTTGCTCCTATCTCTGTAAGGAAGCGAGCTAGAGCCTGAAACTGTGGATATACGCTCTTTCATGAAAACATGCTTCTTTGAGGTTTTCAGCTCAGAACGTGAATCTGAGCGCGTGTCTGGCTCGGAAATTGCTTCATATCACTGTACAATTCCTATGTGTTATCTTTTGGTCCAATGTGCTTGTATGGCCATTGGGAAGTGAACTTGAGCTTCAGAATTGAAAATAGGCACTTGAAACAAAACTTTCCTTTTTTTTAGTTCTGCTTCTGAAAAATGTTTATTTTATGTGTAACTCAATGGGGAAATGACAAACGTGGGAGAAATGTCACTATATGACTGAAGTGGAGTGAATTTGTTCCTATCTCTGTAAGGAAGCGAGCTAGAGCGCTGAAACTGTGGCAATACGCTCTCTCATGAAAACACGCTGCTCTGAGGTTTTCAGCTCAGAACGTGAATCTGAGCGCGTTTCTGGCTTGGGAATTGCTTCAAATCACTGTACAATGCCTATGTGTTATGAATTGGTCCAATGTGCTTGCATGGCCTTTGGAAAGTGAATAAGAGCTTCGGAAGTGAAAATAGGCACTTTTATAAAAACTTTCTTTTTTTTAATTCTGCTTTTCAAAAATGTTCATTCTCTTTGTAACTCAGCGGAAAATTGACAAACATAAGTGAAAAGTCACTATTTGACTGAATTGGAGTGAATTTGTTACTATCTCTGTGAGGAAGCAAGCTAGAGCGCTGAAACTGTGCCTATACGCTCTTTCATGAAAACTCGCTTTTTTGAGTTCTTCAGCTCAGAACGAGAGTCTGAGCGTGTTTCTGGCTAGGGAATTGCTTCATATCACTGTACAATGCCTATGTGTTATGAATTGGTCCAATGTGCTTGTATGGCCATTGGGAAGTGAATTTGAGCTTCAGAATTGAAAATAAGCACTTTTATAAAAACTTTCCTTTTTTTAGTTCTGCTTCTGAAAAATGTTTATTTTATGTGTAACTCAATGGGGAATTGACAAACGTGGGTGAAATGTCACTATATGACTGAATTGGAGTGAATTTGTTGCTATCTCTGTGAGGAAGCGAGCTAGAGCGCTGAAACTGTGGCTATACGCTCTTTCATGAAAACACGCTTCTTTGAGGTTTTCAGCTCAGAACGTGAATCTCAGCGCGTTTCTGGCTTGGGAATTGCTTCATATCACTGTACAATTCCTATGTGTTATCTTTTGGTCCAATGTGCTTGTATGGCCATTGGGAAGTGAATTTGAGCTTCAGAATTGAAAATCGGCACTTGAAACAAAACTTTCCTTTTTTTTAGTTCTGCTTCTGAAAAATGTTTATTTTATGTGTAACTCAATGGATAATTGACAAACGTGGGTGAAATGTCACTATATGACTAAATTGGAGTGAATTTGTTGCTATCTCTGTGAGGAAGCGAGCTAGAGCGCTGAAACTGTGGCTATACGCTCTTTCATGAAAACTCGCTGCTCTGAGTTTTTCAGCTCAGAACATGAATCTGAGCGCGTTTCTGGCTTGGGAATTGCTTCATATCACTGTACAATGCCTATGTGTTATGAATTGGTCCAATGTGCTTGTATGGCCATTGGGAAGTGAACTTGAGCTTCAGAATTGAAAATAGGCACTTGAAACAAAACTTTCCTTTTTTTTAGTTCTGCTTCTGAAAAATGTTTATTTTATGTGTAACTCAATGAGGAATTGACAAACGTGGGTGAAATGTCACTATATGACTGAATTGGAGTGAATTTGTTACTATCTCTGTGAGGAAGCAAGCTAGAGCGCTGAAACTGTGCCTATACGCTCTTCCATGAAAACTCGCTTTTTTGAGTTTTTCAGCTCAGAACGAGAGTCTGAGCGTGTTTCTGGCTAGGGAATTGCTTCATATCACTGTACAATTCCTATGTGTTATCTTTTGGTCCAATGTGCTTGTATGGCCATTGGGAAGTGAATTTGAGCTTCAGAATTGAAAATAGGCACTTTTATAAAAACTTTCCTTTTTTTAGTTCTGCTTCTGAAAAATGTTTATTTTATGTGTAACTCAATGGGGAATTGACAAACGTGGGTGAAATGTCACTATATGACTGAATTTGAGTGAATTTGTTGCTATCTCTGTGAGGAAGCGAGCTAGAGCGCTGAAACTGTGCCTATACGCTCTTTCATGAAAACTTCGTTTTTTGACTTATGCAGCTCAGAACGCGAGTCTGAGCGTGTTTCTGGCTAGGGAATTGCTTCATATCACTGTACAATGCCTATGTGTTATGAATTGGTCCAATGTGCTTGTATGGCCATTGGGAAGTGAATTTGAGCTTCAGAATTGAAAATAAGCACTTTTATAAAAACTTTCCTTTTTTTAGTTCTGCTTCTGAAAAATGTTTATTTTATGTGTAACTCAATGGATAATTGACAAACGTGGGTGAAATATCACTATATGACTGAATTGGAGTGAATTTGTTGCTATCTCTGTGAGGAAGCGAGCTAGAGCGCTGAAACTGTGGCTATACGCTCTTTCATGAAAACTCGCAGCTCTGAGGTTTTCAGCTCAGAACATGAATCTGAGGGCGTTTCTGGCTTGGGAATTGCTTCATATCACTGTACAATGCCTATGTGTTATGAATTGGTCCAATGTGCTTGTATGGCCATTGGAAAGTGAATAAGAGCTTCGGAAGTGAAAATAGGCACTTTTATAAAAACTTTTTTTTTTTTAGTATTGCATCTTAAAAATTTTCAATCTATGGGTAACTCAGTGGGGAATTGACAAACGTGGGTGAAATGTCACTATATGACTGAAGTGGAGTGAATTTGCTCCTATCTCTGTAAGGAAGCGAGCTAGAGCGCTGAAACTGTGGATATACGCTCTTTCATGAAAACATGCTTCTTTGAGGTTTTCAGCTCAGAACGTGAATCTGAGCGCGTGTCTGGCTCGGAAATTGCTTCATATCACTGTACAATTCCTATGTGTTATCTTTTGGTCCAATGTGCTTGTATGGCCATTGGGAAGTGAACTTGAGCTTCAGAATTGAAAATAGGCACTTGAAACAAAACTTTCCTTTTTTTTAGTTCTGCTTCTGAAAAATGTTTATTTTATGTGTAACTCAATGGGGAATTGACAAACGTGGGTGAAATGTCACTATATGACTGAAGTGGAGTGAATTTGTTCCTATCTCTGTAAGGAAGCGAGCTAGAGCGCTGAAACTGTGGCTATACGCTCTCTCATGAAAACACGCTGCTCTGAGGTTTTCAGCTCAGAACGTGAATCTGAGCGCGTTTCTGGCTTGGGAATTGCTTCAAATCACTGTACAATGCCTATGTGTTATGAATTGGTCCAATGTGCTTGCATGGCCTTTGGAAATTGAATAAGAGCTTCGGAAGTGAAAATAGGCACTTTTATAAAAACTTTCTTTTTTTTAATTCTGCTTTTCAAAAATGTTCATTCTCTTTGTAACTCAGTGGAAAATTGACAAACATAAGTGAAAAGTCACTATTTGACTGAATTGGAGTGAATTTGTTACTATCTCTGTGAGGAAGCAAGCTAGAGCGCTGAAACTGTGCCTATATGCTCTTTCATGAAAACTCGCTTTTTTGAGTTCTTCAGCTCAGAACGAGAGTCTGAGCGTGTTTCTGGCTAGGGAATTGCTTCATATCACTGTACAATGCCTATGTGTTATGAATTGGTCCAATGTGCTTGTATGGCCATTGGGAAGTGAATTTGAGCTTCAGAATTGAAAATAAGCACTTTTATAAAAACTTTCCTTTTTTTAGTTCTGCTTCTGAAAAATGTTTATTTTATGTGTAACTCAATGGGGAATTGACAAACGTGGGTGAAATGTCACTATATGACTGAATTGGAGTGAATTTGTTGCTATCTCTGTGAGGAAGCGAGCTAGAGCGCTGAAACTGTGGCTATACGCTCTTTCATGAAAACACGCTTCTTTGAGGTTTTCAGCTCAGAACGTGAATCTCAGCGCGTTTCTGGCTTGGGAATTGCTTCATATCACTGTACAATTCCTATGTGTTATCTTTTGGTCCAATGTGCTTGTATGGCCATTGGGAAGTGAATTTGAGCTTCAGAATTGAAAATAAGCACTTTTATAAAAACTTTCCTTTTTTTAGTTCTGCTTCTGAAAAATGTTTATTTTATGTGTAACTCAATGGGGAATTGACAAACGTGGGTGAAATGTCACTATATGACTGAATTGGAGTGAATTTGTTGCTATCTCTGTGAGGAAGCGAGCTAGAGCGCTGAAACTGTGGCTATACGCTCTTTCATGAAAACACGCTGCTCTGAGGTTTTCAGCTCAGAACATGAATCTGAGCGCGTTTCTGGCTTGGGAATTGCTTCATATCACTGTACAATGCCTATGTGTTATGAATTGGTCCAATGTGCTTGTATAACCATTGGAAAGTGAATAAGAGCTTCGGAAGTGAAAAAAGGCACTTTTATAAAAACTTTTTTTTTTTTAGTATTGCTTCTTAAAAATTTTCAATCTATGTGTAACTCAGTGGGGAATTGACAAACGTGGGTGAAATGTTACTATATGACTGAAGTGGAGTGAATTTGCTCCTATCTCTGTAAGGAAGCGAGCTAGAGCGCTGAAACTGTGGCTATACGCTCTTTCATGAAAACACGCTGCTCTGAGGTTTTCAGCTCAGAACGTGAATCTGAGCGCGTTTCTGGCTTGGGAATTGCTTCATATCACTGTACAATGCCTATGTGTTATGAATTGGTCCAATGTGCTTGTATGGCCATTGGAAAGTGAATAAGAGCTTCGGAAGTGAAAATAGGCACTTTTATCAAAACTTTCTTTTTTTTAATTCTGCTTTTCAAAAATGTTCATTCTCTCTGTAACTCAGCGGAAAATTGACAAACATAAGTGAAAAGTCACTATTTGACTGAATTGGAGTGAATTTGTTACTATCTCTGTGAGGAAGCAAGCTAGAGCGCTGAAACTGTGCCTATATGCTCTTTCATGAAAACTCGCTTTTTTGAGTTCTTCAGCTCAGAACGAGAGTCTGAGCGTGTTTCTGGCTAGGGAATTGCTTCATATCACTGTACAATGCCTATGTGTTATGAATTGGTCCAATGTGCTTGTATGGCCATTGGGAAGTGAATTTGAGCTTCAGAATTGAAAATAAGCACTTTTATAAAAACTTTCCTTTTTTTAGTTCTGCTTCTGAAAAATGTTTATTTTATGTGTAACTCAATGGGGAATTGACAAACGTCGGTGAAATGTCACTATATGACTGAATTGGAGTGAATTTGTTGCTATCTCCGTGAGGAAGCGAGCTAGAGCGCTGAAACTGTGGCTATACGCTCTTTCATGAAAACACGCTGCTCTGAGGTTTTCAGCTCAGAACATGAATCTGAGCGCGTTTCTGGCTTGGGAATTGCTTCATATCACTGTACAATGCCTATGTGTTATGAATTGGTCCAATGTGCTTGTATAACCATTGGAAAGTGAATAAGAGCTTCGGAAGTGAAAATAGGCACTTTTATAAAAACTTTTTTTTTTTTAGTATTGCTTCTTAAAAATTTTCAATCTATGTGTAACTCAGTGGGGAATTGACAAACGTGGGTGAAATGTCACTATATGACTGAAGTGGAGTGAATTTGCTCCTATCTCTGTAAGGAAGCGAGCTAGAGCGCTGAAACTGTGGCTATACGCTCTTTCATGAAAACACGCTTCTTTGAGGTTTTCAGCTCAGAACATGAATCTCAGCGCGTTTCTGGCTTGGGAATTGCTTCATATCACTGTACAATTCCTATGTGTTATCTTTTGGTCCTATGTGCTTGTATGGCCATTGGGAAGTGAATTTGAGCTTCAGAATTGAAAATAAGCACTTTTATAAAAACTTTCCTTTTTTTAGTTCTGCTTCTGAAAAATGTTTATTTTATGTGTAACTCAATGGGGAATTGACAAACGTGGGTGAAATGTCACTATATGACTGAAGTGGAGTGAATTTGTTCCTATCTCTGTAAGGAAGCGAGCTAGAGCGCTGAAACTGTGGCTATACGCTCTTTCATGAAAACACGCTGCTCTGAGGTTTTCAGCTCAGAATGTGAATCTGAGCGCGTTTCTGGCTTGGGAATTGCTTCAAATCACTGTCCAATGCCTATGTGTTATGAATTGGTCCAATGTGCTTGTATGGCCATTGGAAAGTGAATAAGAGCTTCGGAAGTGAAAACAGGCACTTTTATAAAAACTTTCTTTTTTTTAATTCTGCTTTTCAAAAATGTTCATTCTCTCTGTAACTCAGCGGAAAATTGACAAACATAAGTGAAAAGTCACTATATGACTGAAGTGGAGTGAATTTGTTCCTATCTCTGTAAGGAAGCGAGCTAGAGCGCTGAAACTGTGGCTATACGCTCTTTCATGAAAACACGCTGCTCTGAGGTTTTCAGCTCAGAACGTGAATCTGAGCGCGTTTCTGGCTTGGGAATTGCTTCAAATCACTGTCCAATGCCTATGTGTTATGAATTGGTCCAATGTGCTTGTATGGCCATTGGAAAGTGAATAAGAGCTTCGGAAGTGAAAATAGGCACTTTTATAAAAACTTTCTTTTTTTAATTCTGCTTTTCAAAAATGTTCATTCTCTCTGTAACTCAGCGGAAAATTGACAAACATTAGTGAAAAGTCACTATTTGACTGAATTGGAGTGAATTTGTTACTATCTCTGTGAGGAAGCAAGCTAGAGCGCTGAAACTGTGCCTATACGCTTTTTCATGAAAACTCGCTTTTTTGAGTTCTTCAGCTCAGAACGAGAGTCTGAGCGTGTTTCTGGCTAGGGAATTGGTTCATATCACTGTACAATTCCTATGTGTTATCTTTTGGTCCAATGTGCTTGTATGGCCATTGGGAAGTGAATTTGAGCTTCAGAATTGAAAACAGGCACTTTTATAAAAACTTTCCTTTTTTTAGTTCTGCTTCTGAAAAATGTTTATTTTATGTGTAACTCAATGGATAATTGACAAACGTGGGTGAAATGTCACTATATGACTGAATTGGAGTGAATTTGTTGCTATCTCTGTGAGGAAGCGAGCTATAGCGCTGAAACTGTGGCTATACGCTCTTTCATGAAAACACGCTGCTCTGAGGTTTTCAGCTCAGAACATGAATTACGCGTTTCTGGCTTGGGAATTGCTTCATATCACTGTACAATGCCTATGTGTTATCAATTGGTCCAATGTGCTTGTATGGCCATTGGAAAGTGAATAAGAGCTTCGGAAGTGAAAATAGGTACTTTTATAAAAACTTTTTTTTTTTTAGTATTGCTTCTTAAAAATTTTCAATCTATGTGTAACTCAGTGGGGAATTGACAAACGTGGGTGAAATGTCACTATATGACTGAAGTGGAGTGAATTTGCTCCTATCTCTGTAAGGAAGCGAGCTAGAGCGCTGAAACTGTGGCTATACGCTCTTTCATGAAAACACGCTTCTTTGAGGTTTTCAGCTCAGAACGTGAATCTCAGCACGCGCGTTTCTGGCTTGGGAATTGCTTCATATCACTGTACAATTCCTATGTGTTATCTTTTGGTCCAATGTGCTTGTATGGCCATTGGGAAGTGAATTTGAGCTTCAGAATTGAAAATAAGCACTTTTATAAAAACTTTCCTTTTTTTAGTTCTGCTTCTGAAAAATGTTTATTTTATGTGTAACTCAATGGAGAATTGACAAACGTGGGTGAAATGTCACTATATGACTGAATTGGAGTGAATTTGTTGCTATCTCTGTGAGGAAGCGAGCTAGAGCGCTGAAACTGTGGCTATACGCTCTTTCATGAAAACACGCTGCTCTGAGGTTTTCAGCTCAGAACATGAATCTGAGCGCGTTTCTGGCTTGGGAATTGCTTCATATCACTGTACAATGCCTATGTGTTATGAATTGGTCCAATGTGCTTGTATGGCCATTGGAAAGTGAATAAGAGCTTCGGAAGTGAAAATAGGCACTTTTATAAAAACTTTTTTTTTTTAGTATTGCTTCTTTAAAATTTTCAATCTATGTGTAACTCAGTGGGGAATTGACAAACGTGGGTGAAATGTCACTATATGACTGAAGTGGAGTGAATTTGCTCCTATCTCTGTAAGGAAGCGAGCTAGAGCGCTGAAACTGTGGCTATACGCTCTTTCATGAAAACACGCTTCTTTGAGGTTTTCAGCTCAGAACGTGAATCTGAGCGCGTGTCTGGCTAGGAAATTGCTTGATATCACTGTACAATTCCTATGTGTTATCTTTTGGTCCAATGTGCTTCTATGGCCATTGGGAAGTGAACTTGAGCTTCAGAATTGAAAATAGGCACTTGAAACAAAACTTTCCTTTTTTTAGTTCTGCTTCTGAAAAATGTTTATTTTATGTGTAACTCAATGGGGAATTGACAAACGTGGGTGAAATGTCACTATATGACTGAAGTGGAGTGAATTTGTTCCTATCTCTGTAAGGAAGCGAGCTAGAGCGCTGAAACTGTGGCTATACGCTCTTTCATGAAAACACGCTGCTCTGAGGTTTTCACCTCAGAACGTGAATCTGAGCGCGTTTCTGGCTTGGGAATTGCTTCAAATCACTGTACAATGCCTATGTGTTATGAATTGGTCCAATGTGCTTGCATGGGCCTTTGGAAAGTGAATAAGAGCTTCGGAAGTGAAAATAGGCACTTTTAGAAAATAGGCACTTTTATAAAAACTTTCTTTTTTTAATTCTGCTTTTCAAAAATGTTCATTCTCTCTGTAACTCAGCGGAAAATTGACAAACATAAGTGAAAAGTCACTATTTGACTGAATTGGAGTGAATTTGTTACTATCTCTGTGAGGAAGCAAGCTAGAGCGCTGAAACTGTGCCTATACGCTCTTTCATGAAAACTCGCTTTTTTGTTCTTCAGCTCAGAACGAGAGTCTGAGCGTGTTTCTGGCTAGGGAATTGCTTCATATCACTGTACAATGCCTATGTGTTATGAATTGGTCCAATGTGCTTGTATGGCCATTGGGAAGTGAATTTGAGCTTCAGAATTGAAAATAAGCACTTTTATAAAAACTTTTTTTTTTTTAGTATTGCATCTTAAAAATTTTCAATCTATGTGTAACTCAGTGGGGAATTGACAAACGTGGGTGAAATGTCACTATATGACTGAAGTGGAGTGAATTTGTTGCTATCTCTGTGAGGAAGCGAGCTAGAGCGCTGAAACTGTGGCTATACGCTCTTTCATGAAAACACGCTGCTCTGAGGTTTTCAGCTCAGAACATGAATCTGAGCGCGTTTCTGGCTTGGGAAATGCTTCATATCACTGTACAATGCCTATGTGTTATGAATTGGTCCAATGTGCTTGTATGGCCATTGGAAAGTGAATAAGAGCTTCGGAAGTGAAAATAGGCACTTTTATAAAAACTTTCTTTTTTTTAATTCTGCTTTTCAAAAATGTTCATTCTCTCTGTAACTCAGCGGAAAATTGACAAACATAAGTGAAAAGTCACTATTTGACTGAATTGGAGTGAATTTGTTACTATCTCTGTGAGGAAGCAAGCTAGAGCGCTGAAACTGTGCCTATACGCTCTTTCATGAAAACTCGCTTTTTTGAGTTCTTCAGCTCAGAACGAGAGTCTGAGCGTGTGTCTGGCTAGGGAATTGCTTCATATCACTGTACAATTCCTATGTGTTATCTTTTGGTCCAATGTGCTTGTATGGCCATTGGAAAGTGAATAAGAGCTTCGGAAGTGAAAATAGGCACTTTTATAAAAACTTTTTTTTTTTAGTATTGCTTCTTAAAAATTTTCAATCTATGTGTAACTCAGTGGGGAATTGACAAACGTGGGTGAAATGTCACTATATGACTGAAGTGGAGTGAATTTGCTCCTATCTCTGTAAGGAAGCGAGCTAGAGCGCTGAAACTGTGGCTATACGCTCTTTCATGAAAACACGCTTCTTTGAGGTTTTCAGCTCAGAACGTGAATCTCAGCGCGTTTCTGGCTTGGGAATTGCTTCATATCACTGTACAATTCCTATGTGTTATCTTTTGGTCCAATGTGCTTGTTTGGCCATTGGGAAGTGAATTTGAGCTTCAGAATTGAAAATAAGCACTTTTATAAAAACTTTCCTTTTTTTAGTTCTGCTTCTGAAAAATGTTTATTTTATGTGTAACTCAATGGGGAATTGACAAACGTGGGTGAAATGTCACTATATGACTGAATTGGAGTGAATTTGTTGCTATCTCTGTGAGGAAGCGAGCTAGAGCGCTGAAACTGTGCCTATACGCTCTTTCATGAAAACTCGCTTTTTTGAGTTCTTCAGCTCAGAACGAGAGTCTGAGCGTGTTTCTGGCTAGGGAATTGCTTCATATCACTGTACAATGCCTATGTGTTATGAATTGGTCCAATGTGCTTGTATGGCCATTGGGAAGTGAATTTGAGCTTCAGAATTGAAAATAAGCACTTTTATAAAAACTTTTTTTTTTTAGTATTGCATCTTAAAAATTTTCAATCTATGTGTAACTCAGTGGGGAATTGACAAAAGTGGGTGAAATGTCACTATATGACTGAAGTGGAGTGAATTTGTTGCTATCTCTGTGAGGAAGCGAGCTAGAGCGCTGAAACTGTGGTTATACGCTCTTTCATGAAAACACGCTGCTCTGAGGTTTTCAGCTCAGAACATGAATCTGAGCGCGTTTCTGGCTTGGGAATTGCTTCATATCACTGTACAATGCCTATGTGTTATGAATTGGTCCAATGTGCTTGTATGGCCATTGGAAAGTGAATAAGAGCTTCGGAAGTGAAAATAGGCACTTTTATAAAAACTTTTTTTTTTTTAGTTTTGCATCTTAAAAATTTTCAATCTATGTGTAACTCAGTGGGGAATTGACAAACGTGGGTGAAATGTCACTATATGACTGAAGTGGAGTGAATTTTCTCCTATCTCTGTAAGGAAGCGAGCTAGAGCGCTGAAACTGTGGATATACGCTCTTTCATGAAAACACGCTTCTTTGAGGTTTTCAGCTCAGAACGTGAATCTGAGCGCGTGTCTGGTTAGGAAATTGCTTCATATCACTGTACAATTCCTATGTATTATCTTTTGGTCCAATGTGCTTGTATGGCCATTGGGAAGTGAACTTGAGCTTCAGAATTGAAAATAGGCACTTGAAACAAAACTTTCCTTTTTTTTAGTTCTGCTTCTGAAAAATGTTTATTTTATGTGTAACTCAATGGGGAATTGACAAACGTGGGTGAAATGTCACTTTCTGACTGAAGTGGAGTGAATTTGTTCCTATCTCTGTAAGGAAGCGAGCTAGAGCGCTGAAACTGTGGCTATACGCTCTTTCATGAAAACACGCTGCTCTGAGGTTTTCAGCTCAGAACGTGAATCTGAGCGCGTTTCTGGCTTGGGAATTGCTTCAAATCACTGTCCAATGCCTATGTGTTATGAATTGGTCCAATGTGCTTGTATGGCCACTGGAAAGTGAATAAGAGCTTCGGAAGTGAAAATAGGCACTTTTATAAAAACTTTCTTTTTTTTAATTCTGCTTTTCAAAAATGTTCATTCTCTCTGTAACTCAGCGGAAAATTGACAAACATAAGTGAAAAGTCACTATTTGACTGAATTGGAGTGAATTTGTTACTATCTCTGTGAGGAAGCAAGCTAGAGCGCTGAAACTGTGCCTATACGCTCTTTCATGAAAACTCGCTTTTTTGAGTTCTTCAGCTCAGAACGAGAGTCTGAGCGTGTTTCTGGCTAGGGAATTGCTTCATATCACTGTACAATGCCTATGTGTTATGAATTGGTCCAATGTGCTTGTATGGCCATTGGGAAGTGAATTTGAGCTTCAGAATTGAAAATAAGCACTTTTATAAAAACTTTCCTTTTTTTAGTTCTGCTTCTGAAAAATGTTTATTTTATGTGTAACTCAATGGGGAATTGACAAACGTGGGTGAAATGTCACTATATGACTGAATTGGAGTGAATTAGCTCATATCTCTGTGAGGAAGCGAGCTAGAGCGCTGAAACTGTGGCTATACGCTCTTTCATGAAAACACGCTGCTCTGAGGTTTTCAGCTCAGAACGTGAATCTGAGCGCGTTTCTGGCTTGGGAATTGCTTCATATCACTGTACAATGCCTATGTGTTATGAATTGGTCCAATGTGCTTGTATGGCCATTGGAAAGTGAATAAGAGCTTCGGAAGTGAAAATAGGCACTTTTATAAAAACTTTTTTTTTTTTAGTTTTGCATCTTAAAAATTTTCAATCTATGTGTAACTCAGTGGGGAATTGACAAACGTGGGTGAAATGTCACTATATGACTGAAGTGGAGTGAATTTTCTCCTATCTCTGTAAGGAAGCGAGCTAGAGCGCTGAAACTGTGGATATACGCTCTTTCATGAAAACACGCTTCTTTGAGGTTTTCAGCTCAGAACGTGAATCTGAGCGCGTGTCTGGCTTGGAAATTGCTTCATATCACTGTACAATTCCTATGTATTATCTTTTGGTCCAATGTGCTTGTATGGCCATTGGGAAGTGAACTTGAGCTTCAGAATTGAAAATAGGCACTTGAAACAAAACTTTCCTTTTTTTTAGTTCTGCTTCTGAAAAATGTTTATTTTATGTGTAACTCAATGGGGAATTGACAAACGTGGGTGAAATGTCACTTTCTGACTGAAGTGGAGTGAATTTGTTCCTATCTCTGTAAGGAAGCGAGCTAGAGCGCTGAAACTGTGGCTATACGCTCTTTCATGAAAACACGCTGCTCTGAGGTTTTCAGCTCAGAACGTGAATCTGAGCGCGTTTCTGGCTTGGGAATTGCTTCAAATCACTGTACAATGCCTATGTGTTATGAATTGGTCCAATGTGCTTGCATGGGCCTTTGGAAAGTGAATAAGAGCTTCGGAAGTGAAAATAGGCACTTTTAGAAAATAGGCACTTTTATAAAAACTTTCTTTTTTTAATTCTGCTTTTCAAAAATGTTCATTCTCTCTGTAACTCAGCGGAAAATTGACAAACATAAGTGAAAAGTCACTATTTGACTGAATTGGAGTGAATTTGTTACTATCTCTGTGAGGAAGCAAGCTAGAGCGCTGAAACTGTGCCTATACGCTCTTTCATGAAAACTCGCTTTTTTGTTCTTCAGCTCAGAACGATAGTCTGAGCGTGTTTCTGGCTAGGGAATTGCTTCATATCACTGTACAATGCCTATGTGTTACGAATTGGTCCAATGTGCTTGTATGGCCATTGGGAAGTGAATTTGAGCTTCAGAATTGAAAATAAGCACTTTTATAAAAACTTTTTTTTTTTTAGTATAGCATCTTAAAAATTTTCAATCTATGTGTAACTCAGTGGGGAATTGACAAACGTGGGTGAAATGTCACTATATGACTGAAGTGGAGTGAATTTGTTGCTATCTCTGTGAGGAAGCGAGCTAGAGCGCTGAAACTGTGGCTATACGCTCTTTCATGAAAACACGCTGCTCTGAGGTTTTCAGCTCAGAACATGAATCTGAGCGCGTTTCTGGCTTGGGAATTGCTTCATATCACTGTACAATGCCTATGTGTTATGAATTGGTCCAATGTGCTTGTATGGCCATTGGAAAGTGAATAAGAGCTTCGGAAGTGAAAATAGGCACTTTTATAAAAACTTTCTTTTTTTTAATTCTGCTTTTCAAAAATGTTCATTCTCTCTGTAACTCAGCGGAAAATTGACAAACATAAGTGAAAAGTCACTATTTGACTGAATTGGAGTGAATTTGTTACTATCTCTGTGAGGAAGCAAGCTAGAGCGCTGAAACTGTGCCTATACGCTCTTTCATGAAAACTCGCTTTTTTGAGGTTTTCAGCTCAGAACGTGAATCTCAGCGCGTTTCTGGCTTGGGAATTGCTTCATATCACTGTACAATTCCTATGTGTTATCTTTTGGTCCAATGTGCTTGTTTGGCCATTGGGAAGTGAATTTGAGCTTCAGAATTGAAAATAAGCACTTTTATAAAAACTTTCCTTTTTTTAGTTCTGCTTCTGAAAAATGTTTATTTTATGTGTAACTCAATGGGGAATTGACAAACGTGGGTGAAATGTCACTATATGACTGAATTGGAGTGAATTTGTTGCTATCTCTGTGAGGAAGCGAGCTAGAGCGCTGAAACTGTGCCTATACGCTCTTTCATGAAAACTCGCTTTTTTGAGTTCTTCAGCTCAGAACGAGAGTCTGAGCGTGTTTCTGGCTAGGGAATTGCTTCATATCACTGTACAATGCCTATGTGTTATGAATTGGTCCAATGTGCTTGTATGGCCATTGGGAAGTGAATTTGAGCTTCAGAATTGAAAATAAGCACTTTTATAAAAACTTTTTTTTTTTAGTATTGCATCTTAAAAATTTTCAATCTATGTGTAACTCAGTGGGGAATTGACAAAAGTGGGTGAAATGTCACTATATGACTGAAGTGGAGTGAATTTGTTGCTATCTCTGTGAGGAAGCGAGCTAGAGCGCTGAAACTGTGGTTATACGCTCTTTCATGAAAACACGCTGCTCTGAGGTTTTCAGCTCAGAACATGAATCTGAGCGCGTTTCTGGCTTGGGAATTGCTTCATATCACTGTACAATGCCTATGTGTTATGAATTGGTCCAATGTGCTTGTATGGCCATTGGAAAGTGAATAAGAGCTTCGGAAGTGAAAATAGGCACTGTTATAAATCTTTTTTTTTTTTAGTTTTGCATCTTAAAAATTTTCAATCTATGTGTAACTCAGTGGGGAATTGACAAACGTGGGTGAAATGTCACTATATGACTGAAGTGGAGTGAATTTTCTCCTATCTCTGTAAGGAAGCGAGCTAGAGCGCTGAAACTGTGGATATACGCTCTTTCATGAAAACACGCTTCTTTGAGGTTTTCAGCTCAGAACGTGAATCTGAGCGCGTGTCTGGCTAGGAAATTGCTTCATATCACTGTACAATTCCTATGTATTATCTTTTGGTCCAATGTGCTTGTATGGCCATTGGGAAGTGAACTTGAGCTTCAGAATTGAAAATAGGCACTTGAAACAAAACTTTCCTTTTTTTTAGTTCTGCTTCTGAAAAATGTTTATTTTATGTGTAACTCAATGGGGAATTGACAAACGTGGGTGAAATGTCACTTTCTGACTGAAGTGGAGTGAATTTGTTCCTATCTCTGTAAGGAAGCGAGCTAGAGCGCTGAAACTGTGGCTATACGCTCTTTCATGAAAACACGCTGCTCTGAGGTTTTCAGCTCAGAACGTGAATCTGAGCGCGTTTCTGGCTTGGGAATTGCTTCAAATCACTGTCCAATGCCTATGTGTTATGAATTGGTCCAATGTGCTTGTATGGCCACTGGAAAGTGAATAAGAGCTTCGGAAGTGAAAATAGGCACTTTTATAAAAACTTTCTTTTTTTTAATTCTGCTTTTCAAAAATGTTCATTCTCTCTGTAACTCAGCGGAAAATTGACAAACATAAGTGAAAAGTCACTATTTGACTGAATTGGAGTGAATTTGTTACTATCTCTGTGAGGAAGCAAGCTAGAGCGCTGAAACTGTGCCTATACGCTCTTTCATGAAAACTCGCTTTTTTGAGTTCTTCAGCTCAGAACGAGAGTCTGAGCGTGTTTCTGGCAAGGGAATTGCTTCATATCACTGTACAATGCCTATGTGTTATGAATTGGTCCAATGTGCTTGTATGGCCATTGGAAAGTGAATAAGAGCTTCGGAAGTGAAAATAGGCACTTTTATAAAAACTTTTTTTTTTTTAGTTTTGCATCTTAAAAATTTTCAATCTATGTGTAACTCAGTGGGGAATTGACAAACGTGGGTGAAATGTCACTATATGACTGAAGTGGAGTGAATTTTCTCCTATCTCTGTAAGGAAGCGAGCTAGAGCGCTGAAACTGTGGATATACGCTCTTTCATGAAAACACGCTTCTTTGAGGTTTTCAGCTCAGAACGTGAATCTGAGCGCGTGTCTGGCTTGGAAATTGCTTCATATCACTGTACAATTCCTATGTATTATCTTTTGGTCCAATGTGCTTGTATGGCCATTGGGAAGTGAACTTGAGCTTCAGAATTGAAAATAGGCACTTGAAACAAAACTTTCCTTTTTTTTAGTTCTGCTTCTGAAAAATGTTTATTTTATGTGTAACTCAATGGGGAATTGATAAACGTGGGTGAAATGTCACTTTCTGACTGAAGTGGAGTGAATTTGTTCCTATCTCTGTAAGGAAGCGAGCTAGAGCGCTGAAACTGTGGCTATACGCTCTTTCATGAAAACACGCTGCTCTGAGGTTTTCAGCTCAGAACGTGAATCTGAGCGCGTTTCTGGCTTGGGAATTGCTTCAAATCACTGTCCAATGCCTATGTGTTATGAATTGGTCCAATGTGCTTGTATGGCCACTGGAAAGTGAATAAGAGCTTCGGAAGTGAAAATAGGCACTTTTATAAAAACTTTTTTTTTTTTAGTATTGCTTCTTAAAAATTTTCAATCTATGTGTAACTCAGTGGGGAATTGATAAACGTGGGTGAAATGTCACTATATGACTGAAGTGGAGTGAATTTGTTGCTATCTCTGTGAGGAAGCAAGGTAGAGCGCTGAAACTGTGCCGATACGCTCTTTCATGAAAACTCGCTTTTTTGAGTTCTTCAGCTCAGAACGAGAGTCTGAGCATGTTTCTGGCTAGGGAATTGCTTCATATCACTGTACAATGCCTATGTGTTATGAATTGGTCCAATGTGCTTGTATGGCCATTGGGAAGTGAATTTGAGCTTCAGAATTGAAAATAAGCACTTTTATAAAAACTTTCCTTTTTTTAGTTCTGCTTCTGAAAAATGTTTATTTTATGTGTAACTCAATGGGGAATTGACAAACGTGGGTGAAATGTCACTATATGACTGAATTGGAGTGAATTTGTTGATATCTCTGTGAGGAAGCGAGCTAGAGCGCTGAAACTGTGGCTATACGCTCTTTCATGAAAACACGCTGCTCTGAGGTTTTCAGCTCAGAACATGAATCTGAGCGCGTTTCTGGCTTGGGAATTGCTTCATATCACTGTACAATGCCTATGTGTTATGAATTGGTCCAATGTGCTTGTATGGCCATTGGAAAGTGAATAAGAGCTTCGGAAGTGAAAATAGGCATTTTTATAAAAACTTTTTTTTTTTTAGTTTTGCATCTTAAAAATTTTCAATCTATGTGTAACTCAGTGGGGAATTGACAAACGTGGGTGAAATGTCACTATATGACTGAAGTGGAGTGAATTTTCTCCTATCTCTGTAAGGAAGCGAGCTAGAGCGCTGAAACTGTGGATATACGCTCTTTCATGAAAACACGCTTCTTTGAGGTTTTCAGCTCAGAACGTGAATCTGAGCGCGTGTCTGGCTTGGAAATTGCTTCATATCACTGTACAATTCCTATGTATTATCTTTTGGTCCAATGTGCTTGTATGGCCATTGGGAAGTGAACTTGAGCTTCAGAATTGAAAATAGGCACTTGAAACAAAACTTTCCTTTTTTTTAGTTCTGCTTCTGAAAAATGTTTATTTTATGTGTAACTCAATGGGGAATTGACAAACGTGGGTGAAATGTCACTTTCTGACTGAAGTGGAGTGAATTTGTTCCTATCTCTGTAAGGAAGCGAGCTAGAGCGCTGAAACTGTGGCTATACGCTCTTTCATGAAAACACGCTGCTCTGAGGTTTTCAGCTCAGAACGTGAATCTGAGCGCTTTTCTGGCTTGGGAATTGCTTCAAATCACTGTACAATGCCTATGTGTTATGAATTGGTCCAATGTGCTTGCATGGGCCTTTGGAAAGTGAATAAGAGCTTCGGAAGTGAAAATAGGCACTTTTAGAAAATAGGCACTTTTATAAAAACTTTCTTTTTTTAATTCTGCTTTTCAAAAATGTTCATTCTCTCTGTAACTCAGCGGAAAATTGACAAACATAAGTGAAAAGTCACTATTTGACTGAATTGGAGTGAATTTGTTACTATCTCTGTGAGGAAGCAAGCTAGAGCGCTGAAACTGTGCCTATACGCTCTTTCATGAAAACTCGCTTTTTTGTTCTTCAGCTCAGAACGAGAGTCTGAGCGTGTTTCTGGCTAGGGAATTGCTTCATATCACTGTACAATGCCTATGTGTTATGAATTGGTCCAATGTGCTTGTATGGCCATTGGGAAGTGAATTTGAGCTTCAGAATTGAAAATAAGCACTTTTATAAAAACTTCTTTTTTTTTTAGTATTGCATCTTAAAAATTTTCAATCTATGTGTAACTCAGTGGGGAATTGACAAACGTGGGTGAAATGTCACTATATGACTGAAGTGGAGTGAATTTGTTGCTATCTCTGTGAGGAAGCGAGCTAGAGCGCTGAAACTGTGGCTATACGCTATTTCATGAAAACACGCTGCTCTGAGGTTTTCAGCTCAGAACATGAATCTGAGCGCGTTTCTGGCTTGGGAATTGCTTCATATCACTGTACAATGCCTATGTGTTATGAATTGGTCCAATGTGCTTGTATGGCCATTGGAAAGTGAATAAGAGCTTCGGAAGTGAAAATAGGCACTTTTATAAAAACTTTCTTTTTTTTAATTCTGCTTTTCAAAAATGTTCATTCTCTCTGTAACTCAGCGGAAAATTGACAAACATAAGTGAAAAGTCACTATTTGACTGAATTGGAGTGAATTTGTTACTATCTCTGTGAGGAAGCAAGCTAGAGCGCTGAAACTGTGCCTATACGCTCTTTCATGAAAACTCGCTTTTTTGAGTTCTTCAGCTCAGAACGAGAGTCTGAGCGTGTGTCTGGCTAGGGAATTGCTTCATATCACTGTACAATTCCTATGTGTTATCTTTTGGTCCAATGTGCTTGTATGGCCATTGGAAAGTGAATAAGAGCTTCGGAAGTGAAAATAGGCACTTTTATAAAAACTTTTTTTTTTTAGTATTGCTTCTTAAAAATTTTCAATCTATGTGTAACTCAGTGGGGAATTGACAAACGTGGGTGAAATGTCACTATATGACTGAAGTGGAGTGAATTTGCTCCTATCTCTGTAAGGAAGCGAGCTAGAGCGCTGAAACTGTGGCTATACGCTCTTTCATGAAAACACGCTTCTTTAAGGTTTTCAGCTCAGAACGTGAATCTCAGCGCGTTTCTGGCTTGGGAATTGCTTCATATCACTGTACAATTCCTATGTGTTATCTTTTGGTCCAATGTGCTTGTTTGGCCATTGGGAAGTGAATTTGAGCTTCAGAATTGAAAATAAGCACTTTTATAAAAACTTTCCTTTTTTTAGTTCTGCTTCTGAAAAATGTTTATTTTATGTGTAACTCAATGGGGAATTGACAAACGTGGGTGAAATGTCACTATATGACTGAATTGGAGTGAATTTTTTGCTATCTCTGTGAGGAAGCGAGCTAGAGCGCTGAAACTGTGCCTATACGCTCTTTCATGAAAACTCGCTTTTTTGAGTTCTTCAGCTCAGAACGAGAGTCTGAGCGTGTTTCTGGCTAGGGAATTGCTTCATATCACTGTACAATGCCTATGTGTTATGAATTGGTCCAATGTGCTTGTATGGCCATTGGGAAGTGAATTTGAGCTTCAGAATTGAAAATAAGCACTTTTATAAAAACTTTTTTTTTTTAGTATTGCATCTTAAAAATTTTCAATCTATGTGTAACTCAGTGGGGAATTGACAAAAGTGGGTGAAATGTCACTATATGACTGAAGTGGAGTGAATTTGTTGCTATCTCTGTGAGGAAGCGAGCTAGAGCGCTGAAACTGTGGTTATACGCTCTTTCATGAAAACACGCTGCTCTGAGGTTTTCAACTCAGAACATGAATCTGAGCGCGTTTCTGGCTTGGGAATTGCTTCATATCACTGTACAATGCCTATGTGTTATGAATTGGTCCAATGTGCTTGTATGGCCATTGGAAAGTGAATAAGAGCTTCGGAAGTGAAAATAGGCACTTTTATAAAAACTTTTTTTTTTTTAGTTTTGGATCTTAAAAATTTTCAATCTGTGTAACTCAGTGGGGAATTGACAAACGTGGGTGAAATGTCACTATATGACTGAAGTGGAGTGAATTTTCTCCTATCTCTGTAAGGAAGCGAGCTAGAGCGCTGAAACTGTGGATATACGCTCTTTCATGAAAACACGCTTCTTTGAGGTTTTCAGCTCAGAACGTGAATCTGAGCGCGTGTCTGGCTAGGAAATTGCTTCATATCACTGTACAATTCCTATGTATTATCTTTTGGTCCAATGTGCTTGTATGGCCATTGGGAAGTGAACTTGAGCTTCAGAATTGAAAATAGGCACTTGAAACAAAACTTTCCTTTTTTTTAGTTCTGCTTCTGAAAAATGTTTATTTTATGTGTAACTCAATGGGGAATTGACAAACGTGGGTGAAATGTCACTTTCTGACTGAAGTGGAGTGAATTTGTTCCTATCTCTGTAAGGAAGCGAGCTAGAGCGCTGAAACTGTGGCTATACGCTCTTTCATGAAAACACGCTGCTCTGAGGTTTTCAGCTCAGAACGTGAATCTGAGCGCGTTTCTGGCTTGGGAATTGCTTCAAATCACTGTCCAATGCCTATGTGTTATGAATTGGTCCAATGTGCTTGTATGGCCACTGGAAAGTGAATAAGAGCTTCGGAAGTGAAAATAGGCACTTTTATAAAAACTTTCTTTTTTTTAATTCTGCTTTTCAAAAATGTTCATTCTCTCTGTAACTCAGCGGAAAATTGACAAACATAAGTGAAAAGTCACTATTTGACTGAATTGGAGTGAATTTGTTACTATCTCTGTGAGGAAGCAAGCTAGAGCGCTGAAACTGTGCCTATACGCTCTTTCATGAAAACTCGCTTTTTTGAGTTCTTCAGCTCAGAACGAGAGTCTGAGCGTGTTTCTGGCAAGGGAATTGCTTCATATCACTGTACAATGCCTATGTGTTATGAATTGGTCCAATGTGCTTGTATGGCCATTGGGAAGTGAATTTGAGCTTCAGAATTGAAAATAAGCACTTTTATAAAAACTTTCCTTTTTTTAGTTCTGCTTCTGAAAAATGTTTATTTTATGTGTAACTCAATGGGGAATTGACAAACGTGGGTGAAATGTCACTATATGACTGAATTGGAGTGAATTTGTTGATATCTCTGTGAGGAAGCGAGCTAGAGCGCTGAAACTGTGGCTATACGCTCTTTCATGAAAACACGCTGCTCTGAGGTTTTCAGCTCAGAACATGAATCTGAGCGCGTTTCTGGCTTGGGAGTTGCTTCATATCACTGTACAATGCCTATGTGTTATGAATTGGTCCAATGTGCTTGTATGGCCATTGGAAAGTGAATAAGAGCTTCGGAAGTGAAAATAGGCACTTTTATAAAAACTTTTTTTTTTTTAGTTTTGCATCTTAAAAATTTTCAATCTATGTGTAACTCAGTGGGGAATTGACAAACGTGGGTGAAATGTCACTATATGACTGAAGTGGAGTGAATTTTCTCCTATCTCTGTAAGGAAGCGAGCTAGAGCGCTGAAACTGTGGATATACGCTCTTTCATGAAAACACGCTTCTTTGAGGTTTTCAGCTCAGAACGTGAATCTGAGCGCGTGTCTGGCTTGGAAATTGCTTCATATCACTGTACAATTCCTATGTATTATCTTTTGGTCCAATGTGCTTGTATGGCCATTGGGAAGTGAACTTGAGCTTCAGAATTGAAAATAGGCACTTGAAACAAAACTTTCCTTTTTTTTAGTTCTGCTTCTGAAAAATGTTTATTTTATGTGTAACTCAATGGGGAATTGACAAACGTGGGTGAAATGTCACTTTCTGACTGAAGTGGAGTGAATTTGTTCCTATCTCTGTAAGGAAGCGAGCTAGAGCGCTGAAACTGTGGCTATACGCTCTTTCATGAAAACACGCTGCTCTGAGGTTTTCAGCTCAGAACGTGAATCTGAGCGCGTTTCTGGCTTGGGAATTGCTTCAAATCACTGTACAATGCCTATGTGTTATGAATTGGTCCAATGTGCTTGTATGGCCACTGGAAAGTGAATAAGAGCTTCGGAAGTGAAAATAGGCACTTTTATAAAAACTTTTTTTTTTTTAGTATTGCTTCTTAAAAATTTTCAATCTATGTGTAACTCAGTGGGGAATTGACAAACGTGGGTGAAATGTCACTATATGACTGAAGTGGAGTAAATTTGTTGCTATCTCTGTGAGGAAGCAAGCTAGAGCGCTGAAACTGTGCCGATACGCTCTTTCATGAAAACTCGGTTTTTTGAGTTCTTCAGCTCAGAACGAGAGTCTGAGCATGTTTCTGGCTAGGGAATTGCTTCATATCACTGTACAATGCCTATGTGTTATGAATTGGTCCAATGTGCTTGTATGGCCATTGGGAAGTGAATTTGAGCTTCAGAATTGAAAATAAGCACTTTTATAAAAACTTTTTTTTTTTTAGTATTGCATCTTAAAAATTTTCAATCTATGTGTAACTCAGTGGGGAATTGACAAACGTGGGTGAAATGTCACTATATGACTGAAGTGGAGTGAATTTGTTCCTATCTCTGGAAGGAAGCGAGCTAGAGCGCTGAAACTGTGGCTATACGCTCTCTCATGAAAACACGCTGCTCTGAGGTTTTCAGCTCAGAACGTGAATCTGAGCGTGTTTCTGGCAAGGGAATTGCTTCATATCACTGTACAATGCCTATGTGTTATGAATTGGTCCAATGTGCTTGTATGGCCATTGGGAAGTGAATTTGAGCTTCAGAATTGAAAATAGGCACTTTTATAAAAACTTTCCTTTTTTTAGTTCTGCTTCTGAAAAATGTTTATTTTATGTGTAACTCAATGGGGAATTGACAAACGTGGGTGAAATGTCACTATATGACTGAAGTGGAGTGAATTTGTTGCTATCTCTGTGAGGAAGCGAGCTAGAGCGCTGAAACTGTGCCTATACGCTCTTTCATGAAAACTTCGTTTTTTGAGTTCTTCAGCTCAGAACGAGAGTCTGAGCGTGTTTCTGGCCAGGGAATTGCTTCATATCACTGTACAATGCCTATGTGTTATGAATTGGTCCAATGTGCTTGTATGGCCATTGGGAAGTGAATTTGAGCTTCAGAATTGAAAATAAGCACTTTTATAAAAACTTTCCTTTTTTTAAGTTCTGCTTCTGAAAAATGTTTATTTTATGTGTAACTCAATGGATAATTGACAAACGTGGGTGAAATGTCACTATATGACTGAATTGGAGTGAATTTGTTGCTATCTCTGTGAGGAAGCGAGCTAGAGCGCTGAAACTGTGGCTATACGCTCTTTCATGAAAACACGCTTCTTTGAGGTTTTCAGCTCAGAACGTGAATCTGAGTGCGTGTCTGGCTCGGAAATTGCTTCATATCACTGTACAATTCCTATGTGTTATCTTTTGGTCCAATGTGCTTGTATGGCCATTGGGAAGTGAACTTGAGCTTCAGAATTGAAAATAGGCACTTGAAACAAAACTTTCCTTTTTTTTAGTTCTGCTTCTGAAAAATGTTTATTTTATGTGTAACTCAATGGGGAATTGACAAACGTGGGTGAAATGTCACTATATGACTGAAGTGGAGTGAATTTGCTCCTATCTCTGTGAGGAAGCGAGCTAGAGCGCTGAAACTGTGGCTATACGCTCTTTCATGAAAACTCGCTTTTTTGAGTTCTTCAGCTCAGAACGAGAGTCTGAGCGTGTTTCTGGCTAGGGAATTGCTTCATATCACTGTACAATGCCTATGTGTTATGAATTGGTCCAATGTGCTTGTATGGCCATTGGGAAGTGAATTTGAGCTTCAGAAGTGAAAATAAGCACTTTTATAAAAACTTTCCTTTTTTTAGTTCTGCTTCTGAAAAATGTTTATTTTATGTGTAACTCAATGGGGAATTGACAAACGTGGGTGAAATGTAACTATATGACTGAAGTGGAGTGAATTTGCTGCTATCTCTGTTAGGAAGCGAGCTAGAGCGCTGAAACTGTGGCTATACGCTCTTTCATGAAAACACGCTTCTTTGAGGTTTTCAGCTCAGAACGTGAATCTGAGCGCGTGTCTGGCTCGGAAATTGCTTCATATCACTGTACAATTCCTATGTGTTATCTTTTGGTCCAATGTGCTTGTATGGCCATTGGGAAGTGAACTTGAGCTTCAGAATTGAAAATAGGCACTTAAAACAAAACTTTCCTTTTTTTTAGTTCTGCTTCTGAAAAATGTTTATTTTATGTGTAACTCAATGGGGAATTGACAAACGTGGGTGAAATGTCACTATATGACTGAAGTGGAGTGAATTTGTTCCTATCTCTGTAAGGAAGCGAGCTAGAGCGCTGAAACTGTGGCTATACGCTCTCTCATGAAAACACGCTGCTCTGAGGTTTTCAGCTCAGAACGTGAATCTGAGCGCGTTTCTGGCTTGGGAATTGCTTCAAATCACTGTACAATGCCTATGTATGAATTGGTCCAATGTGCTTGCATGGCCTTTGGAAAGTGAATAAGAGCTTCGGAAGTGAAAATAGGCACTTTTATAAAAACTTTCTTTTTTTTAATTCTGCTTTTCAAAAATGTTCATTCTCCCTCTGTAACTCACCGGAAAATTGACAAACATAAGTGAAAAGTCACTATTTGACTGAATTGGAGTGAATTTGTTACTATCTCTGTGAGGAAGCAAGCTAGAGCGCTGAAACTGTGCCTATACGCTCTTTCATGAAAACTCGCTTTTTTGAGTTCTTCAGCTCAGAACGAGAGTCTGAGCGTGTTTCTGGCTAGGGAATTGCTTCATATCACTGTACAATGCCTATGTGTTATGAATTGGTCCAATGTGCTTGTATGGCCATTGGGAAGTGAATTTGAGCTTCAGAATTGAAAATAAGCACTTTTATAAAAACTTTCCTTTTTTTAGTTCTGCTTCTGAAAAATGTTTATTTTATGTGTAACTCAATAGGGAATTGACAAACGTGGGTGAAATGTCACTATATGACTGAATTGGAGTGAATTTGTTGCTATCTCTGTGAGGAAGCGAGCTAGAGCGCTGAAACTGTGGCTATACGCTCTTTCATGAAAACACGCTGCTCTGAGGTTTTCAGCTCAGAACATGAATCTGAGCGCGTTTCTGGCTTGGGAATTGCTTCATATCACTGTACAATGCCTATGTGTTATGAATTGGTCCAATGTGCTTGTATGGCCATTGGAAAGTGAATAAGAGCTTCGGAAGTGAAAATAGGCACTTTTATAAAAACTTTTTTTTTTTTAGTATTGCATCTTAAAAATTTTCAATCTATGTGTAACTAAGTGGGGAATTGACAAACGTGGGTGAAATGTCACTATATGACTGAAGTGGAGTGAATTTTCTCCTATCTCTGTAAGGAAGCGAGCTAGAGCGCTGAAACTGTGGATATACGCTCTTTCATGAAAACACGCTTCTTTGAGGTTTTCAGCTCAGAACGTGAATCTGAGCGCGTGTCTGGCTAGGAAATTGCTTCATATCACTGTACAATTCCTATGTGTTATCTTTTGGTCCAATGTGCTTGTATGGCCATTGGGAAGTGAACTTGAGCTTCAGAATTGAAAATAGGCACTTGAAACAAAACTTTCCTTTTTTTTAGTTCTGCTTCTGAAAAATGTTTATTTTATGTGTAACTCAATGGGGAATTGACAAACGTGGGTGAAATGTCACTATATGACTGAATTCGAGTGAATTTGTTGCTATCTCTGTGCGGAAGCGAGCTAGAGCGCTGAAACTGTGCCTATACGCTCTTTCATGAAAACTTCGTTTTTTGAGTTCTTCAGCTCAGAACGAGAGTCTGAGCGTGTTTCTGGCTAGGGAATTGCTTCATATCACTGTACAATGCCTATGTGTTATGAATTGGTCCAATGTGCTTGTATGGCCATTGGGAAGTGAATTTGAGCTTCAGAATTGAAAATAAGCACTTTTATAAAAACTTTACTTTTTTTAGTTCTGCTTCTGAAAAATGTTTATTTTATGTGTAACTCAATGGGGAATTGACAAACGTGGGTGAAATGTCACTATATGACTGAAGTGGAGTGAATTTGCTCCTATCTCTGTAAGGAAGCTGATATGGAATCAGTGACACCAGATGCGGGAAAAGGGAATGAGGATTTTATTATTAACCAAAACAAAACAGGCACGAGGGCCAACAAAAAACTTGGCCCAAGGGGTTGCAAAAAACAAACTAAGGAAGCTACACAGAGCTATAAACAAAAAATGCAAAAGGCAAAAAACAAAAAGGCACTGGAAACTCATGGCGAGAATATCAAGAAAAATAAATAACAAAGACTAAATATATATATACACAAAACAAGACGAGAGGCTAGGACAAATACTAGGGAACTTGACAAGAACTTGGCTAAACGAGACGCGACTAGAAACAAACTTGCACATGCGAGACGCGAGACACTGTCTGCCAGCCAACTTCCACCGCATCCAGATAAAGGCTTGATAATCATGACACAAGGGGTAACACCTGGAGAGAGAGAGAAACAAGAGGCATGGCAAGATCAAGACATGGACAAGATTGGTTGACATGACCTGCTCATTAAGAGAATGAGCGTGCTCAGCTTAAGTACCAATTAAGTATGCAGTTTGGAAGCAAGCATGAATGTTAAGAACAGAAAAGCACAGCAAGATCTTGAAATAGCAAAGCAGGAATCATGACAATAAACTCCCTGTCTAAATTAGTAGTATTAGTAATGTGCCTATCTAAGAATTACACCAACCCAGTGAGTGTTAGTAAATGTTAGTAACTTAAAAACAGTTAATTGTCAATTAAGCTTAGAGAGCCCCGAATCAGCACAGCATGGAAGGAAGGGGAAATACCAAAGCCAACCAGAGCTCAGAAATGTGCAACAACGAAGGCACGGGGCGGAACGCAGACAAGCGGTGGAGTGGCATGGCAGACCTGGCATGAACAAAAACATGGAAAAGTAAAAACATGGAATGTGAAACATGAAATGCAAAAACTGTGACATGAACTATGAACTATGAAACTATGAACTATGGAATCTTGATACATGAAACTGTTAAAACCATAAGCAATACTGTTCTGGCCAAAGGCCAGAACCCTGGAACACAACAGAAGCGAGCTAGAGCGCTGAAACTGTGGCTATACGCTCTTTCATGAAAACACGCTTCTTTGAGGTTTTCAGCTCAGAACGTGAATCTCAGCGCGTTTCTGGCTTGGAAATTGCTTCATATCACTGCACAATTCCTATGTGTTATCTTTTGGTCCAATGTGCTTGTATGGCCATTGGGAAGTGAATTTGAGCTTCAGAATTGAAAATAAGCACTTTTATAAAAACTTTCCTTTTTTTAGTTCTGCTTCTGAAAAATGTTTATTTTATGTGTAACTCAATGGGGAATTGACAAACGTGGGTGAAATGTCACTATATGACTGAATTGGAGTGAATTTGTTGCTATCTCTGTGAGGAAGCGAGCTAGAGCGCTGAAACTGTGGCTATACGCTCTTTCATGAAAACACGCTGCTCTGAGGTTTTCAGCTCAGAACATGAATCTGAGCGCGTTTCTGGCTTGGGAATTGCTTCATATCACTGTACAATGCCTATGTGTTATGAATTGGTCCAATGTGCTTGCATGGCCATTGGAAAGTGAATAAGACCTTCGGAAGTGAAAATAGGCACTTTTATAAAAACTTTTTTTTTTTTAGTATTGCTTCTTAAAAATTTTCAATCTATGTGTAACTCAGTGGGGAATTGACAAACGTGGGTGAAATGACACTATATGACTGAAGTGGAGTGAATTTGTTCCTATCTCTGTAAGGAAGCGAGCTAGAGCGCTGAAACTGTGGCTATACGCTCTTTCATGAAAACACGCTGCTCTGAGGTTTTCAGCTCAGAACGTGAATCTGAGCGCGTTTCTGGCTTGGGAATTGCTTCAAATCACTGTCCAATGCCTATGTGTTATGAATTGGTCCAATGTGCTTGTATGGCCATTGGAAAGTGAATAAGAGCTTCGGAAGTGAAAATAGGCACTTTTATAAAAACTTTCTTTTTTTTAATTCTGCTTTTCAAAAATGTTCACTCTCTCTGTAACTCAGCGGAAAATTGACAAACATAAGTGAAAAGTCACTATTTGACTGAATTGGAGTGAATTTGTTACTATCTCTGTGAGGAAGCAAGCTAGAGCGCTGAAACTGTGCCTATACGCTCTTTCATGAAAACTCGCTTTTTAGAGTTCTTCAGCTCAGAACGAGAGTCTGAGCGTGTTTCTGGCTAGGGAATTGCTTCATATCACTGTACAATTCCTATATGTTATCTGTTGGTCCAATGTGCTTGTATGGCCATTGGGAAGTGAATTTGAGCTTCAGAATTGAAAATAGGCACTTTTATAAAAACTTTCCTTTTTTTAGTTCTGCTTCTGAAAAATGTTTATTTTATGTGTAACTCAATGGGGAATTGACAAACGTGGGTGAAATGTCACTATATGACTGAATTCGAGTGAATTTGTTGCTATCTCTGTGAGGAAGCGAGCTAGAGCGCTGAAACTGTGCCTATACGCTCTTTCATGAAAACTTCGTTTTTTGAGTTCTTCAGCTCAGAACGAGAGTCTGAGCGTGTTTCTGGCTAGGGAATTGCTTCATATCACTGTACAATGCCTATGTGTTATGAATTGGTCCAATGTGCTTGTATGGCCATTGGGAAGTGAATTTGAGCTTCAGAATTGAAAATAAGCACTTTTATAAAAACTTTCCTTTTTTTAGTTCTGCTTCTGAAAAATGTTTATTTTATGTGTAACTCAATGGATAATTGACAAACGTGGGTGAAATGTCACTATATGACTGAATTGGAGTGAATTTGTTGCTATCTCTGTGAGGAAGCGAGCTAGAGCGCTGAAACTGTGGCTATACGCTCTTTCATGAAAACTCGCTGCTCTGAGGTTTTCAGCTCAGAACATGAATCTGAGCGCGTTTCTGGCTTGGGAATTGCTTCATATCACTGTACAATGCCTATGTGTTATGAATTGGTCCAATGTGCTTGTATGGCCATTGGAAAGTGAATAAGAGCTTCGGAAGTGAAAATAGGCACTTTTATAAAAACTTTTTTTTTTTTAGTATTGCATCTTAAAAATCTTCAATCTATGTGTAACTCAGTGGGGAATTGACAAACGTGGGTGAAATGTCACTATATGACTGAAGTGGAGTGAATTTGCTCCTATCTCTGTAAGGAAGCGAGCTAGAGCGCTGAAACTGTGGATATACGCTCTTTCATGAAAACACGCTTCTTTGAGGTTTTCAGCTCAGAACGTGAATCTGAGCGCGTGTCTGGCTCGGAAATTGCTTCATATCACTGTACAATTCCTATGTGTTATCTTTTGGTCCAATGTGCTTGTATGGCCATTGGGAAGTGAACTTGAGCTTCAGAATTGAAAATAGGCACTTGAAACAAAACTTTCCTTTTTTTTAGTTCTGCTTCTGAAAAATGTTTATTTTATGTGTAACTCAATGGGGAATTGACAAACGTGGGTGAAATGTCACTATATGACTGAAGTGGAGTGAATTTGTTCCTATCTCTGTAAGGAAGCGAGCTAGAGCGCTGAAACTGTGGCTATACGCTCTCTCATGAAAACACGCTGCTCTGAGGTTTTCAGCTCAGAACGTGAATCTGAGCGCGTTTCTGGCTTGGGAATTGCTTTAAATCACTGTACAATGCTTATGTGTTATGAATTGGTCCAATGTGCTTGTATGGCCTTTGGAAAGTGAATAAGAGCTTCGGAAGTGAAAATAGGCACTTTTATAAAAACTTTCTTTTTTTTAATTCTGCTTTTCAAAAATGTTCATTCTCTCTGTAACTCAGCGGAAAATTGACAAACATAAGTGAAAAGTCACTATTTGACTGAATTGGAGTGAATTTGTTACTATCTCTGTGAGGAAGCAAGCTAGAGCCCTGAAACTGTGCCTATACGCTCTTTCATGAAAACTCGCTTTTTTGAGTTCTTCAGCTCAGAACGAGAGTCTGAGCGTGTTTCTGGCTAGGGAATTGCTTCATATCACTGTACAATGCCTATGTGTTATGAATTGGTCCAATGTGCTTGTATGGCCATTGGGAAGTGAATTTGAGCTTCAGAATTGAAAATAAGCACTTTTATAAAAACTTTCCTTTTTTTAGTTCTGCTTCTGAAAAATGTTTATTTTATGTGTAACTCAATGGGGAATTGACAAACGTGGGTGAAATGTCACTATATGACTGAATTGGAGTGAATTTGTTGCTATCTCTGTGAGGAAGCGAGCTAGAGCGCTGAAACTGTGGCTACACGCTCTTTCATGAAAACACGCTGCTCTGAGGTTTTCAGCTCAGAACATGAATCTGAGCGCGTTTCTGGCTTGGGAATTGCTTCATATCACTGTACAATGCCTATGTGTTATGAATTGGTCCAATGTGCTTGTATGGCCATTGGAAAGTGAATAAGACCTTCGGAAGTGAAAATAGGCACTTTTATAAAAACTTTTTTTTTTTTAGTATTGCTTCTTAAAAATTTTCAATCTATGTGTAACTCAGTGGGGAATTGACAAACGTGGGTGAAATGACACTATATGACTGAAGTGGAGTGAATTTGCTCCTATCTCTGGAAGGAAGCGAGCTAGAGCGCTGAAACTGTGGCTATACGCTCTTTCATGAAAACACGCTTCTTTGAGGTTTTCAACTCAGAACGTGAATCTGAGCGCGTGTCTGGCTCGGAAATTGCTTCATATCACTGTACAATTCCTATGTGTTATCTTTTGGTCCAATGTGCTTGTATGGCCATTGGGAAGTGAACTTGAGCTTCAGAATTGAAAATAGGCACTTGAAACAAAACTTTCCTTTTTTTTAGTTCTGCTTCTGAAAAATGTTTATTTTATGTGTATCTCAATGGGGAATTGACAAACGTGGGTGAAATGTCACTATATGACTGAAGTGGAGTGAATTTGTTCCTATCTCTGTAAAGAAGCGAGCTAGAGCGCTGAAACTGTGGCTATACGCTCTTTCATGAAAACACGCTGCTCTGAGGTTTTCAGCTCAGAACGTGAATCTGAGCGCGTTTCTGGCTTGGGAATTGCTTCAAATCACTGTCCAATGCCTATGTGTTATGAATTGGTCCAATGTGCTTGTATGGCCATTGGAAAGTGAATAAGAGCTTCGGAAGTGAAAATAGGCACTTTTATAAAAACTTTCTTTTTTTTAATTCTGCTTTTCAAAAATGTTCATTCTCTCTGTAACTCAGCGGAAAATTGACAAACATAAGTGAAAAGTCACTATTTGACTGAATTGGAGTGAATTTGTTACTATCTCTGTGAGGAAGCAAGCTAGAGCGCTGAAACTGTGCCTATACGCTCTTTCATGAAAACTCGCTTTTTTGAGTTCTTCAGCTCAGAACGAGAGTCTGAGCGTGTTTCTGGCTTGGGAATTGCTTCATATCACTGTACAATGCCTATGTGTTATGAATTGGTCCAATGTGCTTGTATGGCCATTGGGAAGTGAATTTGAGCTTCAGAATTGAAAATAAGCACTTTTATAAAAACTTTCCTTTTTTTAGTTCTGCTTCTGAAAAATGTTTATTTTATGTGTAACAATGGGGAATTGACAAACGTGGGTGAAATGTCACTATATGACTGAATTGGAGTGAATTTGTTGCTATCTCTGTGAGGAAGCGAGCTAGAGCGCTGAAACTGTGGCTATACGCTCTTTCATGAAATCACGCTGCTCTGAGGTTTTCAGCTCAGAACATGAATCTGAGCGCGTTTCTGGCTTGGGAATTGCTTCATATCACTGTACAATGCCTATGAGTTATGAATTGGTCCAATGTGCTTGTATGGCCATTGGAAAGTGAATAAGAGCTTCGGAAGTGAAAATAGGCACTTTTATAAAAACTTTTTTTTTTTTAGTATTGCATCTTAAAAATTTTCAATCTATGTGTAACTCAGTGGGGAATTGACAAACGTGGGTGAAATGTCACTATATGACTGAAGTGGAGTGAATTTTCTCCTATCTCTGTAAGGAAGCGAGCTAGAGCGCTGAAACTGTGGATATACGCTCTTTCATGAAAACACGCTTCTTTGAGGTTTTCAGCTCAGAACGTGAATCTGAGCGTGTGTCTGGCTAGGAAATTGCTTCATATCACTGTACAATTCCTATGTGTTATCTTTTGGTCCAATGTGCTTGTATGGCCATTGTGAAGTGAACTTGAGCTTCAGAATTGAAAATAGGCACTTGAAACAAAACTTTCCTTTTTTTTAGTTCTGCTTCTGAAAAATGTTTATTTTATGTGTAACTCAATGGGGAATTGACAAACGTGGGTGAAATGTCACTATATGACTGAAGTGGAGTGAATTTGTTCCTATCTCTGTAAGGAAGCGAGCTAGAGCGCTGAAACTGTGGCTATACGCTCTTTCATGAAAACACGCTGCTCTGAGGTTTTCAGCTCAGAACGTGAATCTGAGCGTGTTTCTGGCGAGGGAATTGCTTCAAATCACTGTACAATGCCTATGTGTTATGAATTGGTCCAATGTGCTTGTATGGCCATTGGGAAGTGAATTTGAGCTTCGGAAGTGAAAATAGGTACTTTTATAAAAACTTTCTTTTTTTTAGTTCTGCTTCTGAAAAATGTTTATTTTATGTGTAACTCAATGGATAATTGACAAACGTGGGTGAAATGTCACTATATGACTGAATTGGAGTGAATTTGTTGCTATCTCTGTGAGGAAGCGAGCTAGAGCGCTGAAACTGTGGCTATACGCTCTTTCATGAAAACTCGCTGCTCTGAGGTTTTCAGCTCAGAACATGAATCTGAGCGCGTTTCTGGCTTGGGAATTGCTTCATATCACTGTACAATGCCTATGTGTTATGAATTGGTCCAATGTGCTTGTATGGCCATTGGGAAGTGAATTTGAGCTTCAGAATTGAAAATAAGCACTTTTATAAAAACTTTCCTTTTTTTAGTTCTGCTTCTGAAAAATGTTTATTTTATGTGTAACAATGGGGAATTGACAAACGTGGGTGAAATGTCACTATATGACTGAATTGGAGTGAATTTGTTGCTATCTCTGTGAGGAAGCGAGCTAGAGCTCTGAAACTGTGGCTATACGCTCTTTCATGAAAACACGCTGCTCTGAGGTTTTCAGCTCAGAACATGAATCTGAGCGCGTTTCTGGCTTGGGAATTGCTTCATATCACTGTACAATGCCTATGTGTTATGAATTGGTCCAATGTGCTTGTATGGCCATTGGAAAGTGAATAAGAGCTTCCGAAGTGAAAATAGGCACTTTTATAAAAACTTTTTTTTTTTTAGTATTGCATCTTAAAAATTTTCAATCTATGTGTAACTCAGTGGGGAATTGACAAACGTGGGTGAAATGTCACTATATGACTGAAGTGGAGTGAATTTTCTCCTATCTCTGTAAGGAAGCGAGCTAGAGCGCTGAAACTGTGGATATACGCTCTTTCTTGAAAACACGCTTCTTTGAGGTTTTCAGCTCAGAACGTGAATCTGAGCGCGTGTCTGGCTAGGAAATTGCTTCATATCACTGTACAATTCCTATGTGTTATCTTTTGGTCCAATGTGCTTGTATGGCCATTGGGAAGTGAACTTGAGCTTCAGAATTGAAAATAGGCACTTGAAACAAAACTTTCCTTTTTTTTAGTTCTGCTTCTGAAAAATGTTTATTTTATGTGTAACTCAATGGGGAATTGACAAACGTGGGTGAAATGTCACTATATGACTGAAGTGGAGTGAATTTGTTCCTATCTCTGTAAGGAAGCGAGCTAGAGCGCTGAAACTGTGGCTATACGCTCTTTCATGAAAACACGCTGCTCTGAGGTTTTCAGCTCAGAACGTGAATCTGAGCGCGTTTCTGGCTTGGGAATTGCTACAAATCACTGTCCAATGCCTATGTGTTATGAATTGGTCCAATGTGCTTGTATGGCCATTGGAAAGTGAATAAGAGCTTCGGAAGTGAAAATAGGTACTTTTATAAAAACTTTCTTTTTTTTAATTCTGCTTTTCAAAAATGTTCATTCTCTCTTAAACTCAGCGGAAAATTGACAAACATAAGTGAAAAGTCACTATTTGACTGAATTGGAGTGAATTTGTTACTATCTCTGTGAGGAAGCAAGCTAGAGCGCTGAAACTGTGCCTATACGCTCTTTCATGAAAACACGCTTCTTTGAGGTTTTCAGCTCAGAACGAGAGTCTGAGCGTGTTTCTGGCTAGGGAATTGCTTCATATCACTGTACAATGCCTATGTGTTATGAATTGGTCCAATGTGCTTGTATGGCCATTGGGAAGTGAATTTGAGCTTCAGAATTGAAAATAAGCACTTTTATAAAAACTTTCCTTTTTTTAGTTCTGCTTCTGAAAAATGTTTATTTTATGTGTAACTCAATGGATAATTGACAAACGTGGGTGAAATGTCACTATATGACTGAATTGGAGTGAATTTGTTGCTATCTCTGTGAGGAAGCGAGCTAGAGCGCTGAAACTGTGGCTATACGCTCTTTCATGAAAACACGCTTCTTTGAGGTTCTCAGCTCAGAACGTGAATCTGAGCGCGTGTCTGGCTCGGAAATTGCTTCATATCACTGTACAATTCCTATGTGTTATCTTTTGGTCAAATGTGCTTGTATGGCCATTGGGAAGTGAACTTGAGCTTCAGAATTGAAAATAGGCACTTGAAACAAAACTTTCCTTTTTTTAGTTCTGCTTCTGAAAAATGTTTATTTTATGTGTAACTCAATGGGGAATTGACAAACGTGGGTGAAATGTCACTATATGACTGAAGTGGAGTGAATTTGTTCCTATCTCTGTAAGGAAGCGAGCTAGAGCGCTGAAACTGTGGCTATACGCTCTTTCATGAAAACACGCTGCTCTGAGGTTTTCAGCTCAGAACGTGAATCTGAGCGTGTTTCTGGCGAGGGAATTGCTTCAAATCACTGTACAATGCCTATGTGTTATGAATTGGTCCAATGTGCTTGTATGGCCATTGGGAAGTGAATTTGAGCTTCGGAAGTGAAAATAGGTACTTTTATAAAAACTTTCTTTTTTTTAGTTCTGCTTCTGAAAAATGTTTATTTTATGTGTAACTCAATGGATAATTGACAAACGTGGGTGAAATGTCACTATATGACTGAATTGGAGTGAATTTGTTGCTATCTCTGTGAGGAAGCGAGCTAGAGCGCTGAAACTGTGGCTATACGCTCTTTCATGAAAACTCGCTGCTCTGAGGTTTTCAGCTCAGAACATGAATCTGAGCGCGTTTCTGGCTTGGGAATTGCTTCATATCACTGTACAATGCCTATGTGTTATGAATTGGTCCAATGTGCTTGTATGGCCATTGGGAAGTGAATTTGAGCTTCAGAATTGAAAATAAGCACTTTTATAAAAACTTTCCTTTTTTTAGTTCTGCTTCTGAAAAATGTTTATTTTATGTGTAACAATGGGGAATTGACAAACGTGGGTGAAATGTCACTATATGACTGAATTGGAGTGAATTTGTTGCTATCTCTTTGAGGAAGCGAGCTAGAGCTCTGAAACTGTGGCTATACGCTCTTTCATGAAAACACGCTGCTCTGAGGTTTTCAGCTCAGAACATGAATCTGAGCGCGTTTCTGGCTTGGGAATTGCTTCATATCACTGTACAATGCCTATGTGTTATGAATTGGTCCAATGTGCTTGTATGGCCATTGGAAAGTGAATAAGAGCTTCGGAAGTGAAAATAGGCACTTTTATAAAAACTTTTTTTTTTTTAGTATTGCATCTTAAAAATTTTCAATCTATGTGTAACTCAGTGGGGAATTGACAAACGTGGGTGAAATGTCACTATATGACTGAAGTGGAGTGAATTTTCTCCTATCTCTGTAAGGAAGCGAGCTAGAGCGCTGAAACTGTGGATATACGCTCTTTCATGAAAACACGCTTCTTTGAGGTTTTCAGCTCAGAACGTGAATCTGAGCGCGTGTCTGGCTAGGAAATTGCTTCATATCACTGTACAATTCCTATGTGTTATCTTTTGGTCCAATGTGCTTGTATGGCCATTGGGAAGTGAACTTGAGCTTCAGAATTGAAAATAGGCACTTGAAACAAAACTTTCCTTTTTTTTAGTTCTGCTTCTGAAAAATGTTTATTTTATGTGTAACTCAATGGGGAATTGACAAACGTGGGTGAAATGTCACTATATGACTGAAGTGGAGTGAATTTGTTCCTATCTCTGTAAGGAAGCGAGCTAGAGCGCTGAAACTGTGGCTATACGCTCTTTCATGAAAACACACTGCTCTGAGGTTTTCAGCTCAGAACGTGAATCTGAGCGCGTTTCTGGCTTGGGAATTGCTACAAATCACTGTCCAATGCCTATGTGTTATGAATTGGTCCAATGTGCTTGTATGGCCATTGGAAAGTGAATAAGAGCTTCGGAAGAGAAAATAGGTACTTTGATAAAAACTTTCTTTTTTTTAATTCTGCTTTTCAAAAATGTTCATTCTCTCTTTAACTCAGCGGAAAATTGACAAACATAAGTGAAAAGTCACTATTTGACTGAATTGGAGTGAATTTGTTACTATCTCTGTGAGGAAGCAAGCTAGAGCGCTGAAACTGTGCCTCTTCGCTCTTTCATGAAAACACGCTTCTTTGAGGTTTTCAGCTCAGAACGAGAGTCTGAGCGTGTTTCTGGCTAGGGAATTGCTTCATATCACTGTACAATGCCTATGTGTTATGAATTGGTCCAATGTGCTTGTATGGCCATTGGGAAGTGAATTTGAGCTTCAGAATTGAAAATAAGCACTTTTATAAAAACTTTACTTTTTTTAGTTCTGCTTCTGAAAAATGTTTATTTTATGTGTAACTCAATGGATAATTGACAAACGTGGGTGAAATGTCACAATATGACTGAATTGGAGTGAATTTGTTGCTATCTCTGTGAGGAAGCGAGCTAGAGCGCTGAAACTGTGGCTATATGCTCTTTCATGAAAACTCGCTGCTCTGAGGTTTTCAGCTCAGAACATGAATCTGAGCGCGTTTCTGGCTTGGGAATTGCTTCATATCACTGTACAATGCCTATGTGTTATGAATTGGTCCAATGTGCTTGTATGGCCATTGGAAAGTGAATAAGAGCTTCGGAAGTGAAAATAGGCACTTTTATAAAAACTTTTTTTTTTTTAGTATTGCATCTTAAAAATTTTCAATCTATGTGTAACTCAGTGGGGAATTGACAAACGTGGGTGAAATGTCACTATATGACTGAAGTGGAGTGAATTTGCTCCTATCTCTGTAAGGAAGCGAGCTAGAGCGCTGAAACTGTGGATATACGCTCTTTCATGAAAACACGCTTTTTTGAGGTTTTCAGCTCAGAACGTGAATCTGAGCGCGTGTCTGGCTCGGAAATTGCTTCATATCACTGTACAATTCCTATGTGTTATCTTTTGGTCCAATGTGCTTGTATGGCCATTGGGAAGTGAACTTGAGCTTCAGAATTGAAAATAGGCACTTGAAACAAAACTTTCCTTTTTTTAGTTCTGCTTCTGAAAAATGTTTATTTTATGTGTAACTCAATGGGGAATTGACAAACGTAGGTGAAATGTCACTATATGACTGAAGTAGAGTGAATTTGTTCCTATCTCTGTAAGGAAGCGAGCTAGAGCGCTGAAACTGTGGCTATACGCTCTCTCATGAAAACACGCTGCTCTGAGGTTTTCAGCTCAGAACGTGAATCTGAGCGCGTTTCTGGCTTGGGAATTGCTTCAAATCACTGTACAATGCCTATGTGTTATGAATTGGTCCAATGTGCTTGCATGGCCTTTGGAAAGTGAATAAGAGCTTCGGAAGAGAAAATAGGCACTTTTATAAAAACTTTCTTTTTTTTAATTCTGCTTTTCAAAAATGTTCATTCTCTCTGTAACTCAGCGGAAAATTGACAAACATAAGTGAAATGTCACTATATGACTGAATTGGAGTGAATTTGTTACTATCTCTGTGAGGAAGCAAGCTAGAGCGCTGAAACTGTGCCTATACGCTCTTTCATGAAAACTCGCTTTTTTGAGTTCTTCAGCTCAGAACGTGAATCTCAGCGCGTTTCTGGCTAGGGAATTGCTTCATATCACTGTACAATTCCTATGTGTTATCTTTTGGTCCAATGTGCTTGTATGGCCATTGGGAAGTGAATTTGAGCTTCAGAATTGAAAATAAGCACTTTTATAAAAACTTTCCTTTTTTTAGTTCTGCTTCTGAAAAATGTTTATTTTATGTGTAACTCAATGGGGAATTGACAAACGTGGGTGAAATGTCACTATATGACTGAATTGGAGTGAATTTGTTGCTATCTCTGTGAGGAAGCGAGCTAGAGCGCTGAAACTGTGGCTATACGCTCTTTCATGAAAACACGCTGCTCTGAGGTTTTCAGCTCAGAACATGAATCTGAGCGCGTTTCTGGCTTGGGAATTGCTTCATATCACTGTACAATGCCTATGTGTTATCAATTGGTCCAATGTGCTTGTATGGCCATTGGAAAGTGAATAAGAGCTTCGGAAGTGAAAATAGGCACTTTTATAAAAACTTTTTTTTTTTTAGTATTGCTTCTTAAAAATTTTCAATCTATGTGTAACTCAGTGGGGAATTGACAAACGTGGGTGAAATGTCACTATATGACTGAAGTGGAGTGAATTTGCTCCTATCTCTGTAAGGAAGCGAGCTAGAGCGCTGAAACTGTGGCTATACGCTCTTTCATGAAAACACGCTTCTTTGAGGTTTTCAGCTCAGAACGTGAATCTGAGCGCGTGTCTGGCTAGGAAATTGCTTCATATCACTGTACAATTCCTATGTGTTATCTTTTGGTCCAATGTGCTTGTATGGCCATTGGGAAGTGAATTTGAGCTTCAGAATTGAAAATAGGCACTTGAAACAAAACTTTCCTTTTCTTTAGTTCTGCTTCTGAAAAATGTTCATTCTCTCTGTAACTCAGCGGAAAATTGACAAACATAAGTGAAAAGTCACTATTTGACTGAATTGGAGTGAATTTGTTACTATCTCTGTGAGGAAGCAAGCTAGAGCGCTGAAACTGCGCCTATACGCTCTTTCATGAAAACTCGCTTTTTTGAGTTCTTCAGCTCAGAACGAGAGTCTGAGCGTGTTTCTGGCTAGGGAATTTCTTCATATCACTGTACAATGCCTATGTGTTATTAATTGGTCCAATGTGCTTGTATGGCCATTGGGAAGTGAATTTGAGCTTCAGAATTGAAAATAAGCACTTTTATAAAAACTTTCCTTTTTTTAGTTCTGCTTCTGAAAAATGTTTATTTTATGTGTAACTCAATGGGGAATTGACAAACGTGGGTGAAATGTCACTATATGACTGAATTGGAGTGAATTTGTTGCTATCTCTGTGAGGAAGCGAGCTAGAGCGCTGAAACTGTGGCTATACGCTCTTTCATGAAAACACGCTGCTCTGAGGTTTTCAGCTCAGAACATGAATCTGAGCGCGTTTCTGGCTTGGGAATTGCTTCATATCACTGTACAATGCCTATGTGTTATCAATTGGTCCAATGTGCTTGTATGGCCATTGGAAAGTGAATAAGAGCTTCGGAAGTGAAAATAGGCACTTTTTTAAAAACTTTTTTTTTTTTAGTATTGCTTCTTAAAAATTTTCAATCTATGTGTAACTCAGTGGGGAATTGACAAACGTGGGTGAAATGTCACTATATGACTGAAGTGGAGTGAATTTGCTCCTATCTCTGTAAGGAAGCGAGCTCGAGCGCTGAAACTGTGGCTATACGCTCTTTCATGAAAACACGTTTCTTTGAGGTTTTCAGCTCAGAACGTGAATCTCAGCGCGTTTCTGGCTTGGGAATTGCTTCATATCACTGTACAATTCCTATGTGTTATCTTTTGGTCCAATGTGCTTGTATGGCCATTGGGAAGTGAATTTGAGCTTCAGAATTGAAAATAAGCACTTTTATAAAAACTTTCCTTTTTTTAGTTCTGCTTCTGAAAAATGTTTATTTTATGTGTAACTCAATGGGGAATTGACAAACGTGGGTGAAATATCACTATATGATTGAATTGGAGTGAATTTGTTGCTATCTCTGTGAGGAAGCGAGCTAGAGCACTGAGACTGTGGCTATACGCTCTTTCATGAAAACACGCTGCTCTGAGGTTTTCAGCTCAGAACATGAATCTGAGCGCGTTTCTGGCTTGGGAATTGCTTCATATCACTGTACAATGCCTATGTGTTATGAATTGGTCCAATGTGCTTGTATGGCCATTGGAAAGTGAATAAGAGCTTCGGAAGTGAAAATAGGCACTTTTATACAAATTTTTTTTTTTTTAGTATTGCTTCTTAAAAATTTTCAATCTATGTGTAACTCAGTGGGGAATTGACAAACGTGGGTGAAATGTCACTATATGACTGAAGTGGAGTGAATTTGCTCCTATCTCTGTAAGGAAGCGAGCTAGAGCGCTGAAACTGTGGCTATACGCTCTTTCATGAAAACACGCTTCTTTGAGGTTTTCAGCTCAGAACGTGAATCTGAGCGCGTGTCTGGCTAGGAAATTGCTTCATATAACTGTACAATTCCTATGTGTTATCTTTTGGTCCAATGTGCTTGTATGGCCATTGGGAAGTGAACTTGAGCTTCAGAATTAAAAATAGGCACTTGAAACAAAACTTTCCTTTTTTTTAGTTCTGCTTCTGAAAAATGTTTATTTTATGTGTAACTCAATGGGGAATTGACAAACGTGGGTGAAATGTCACTATATGACTGAAGTGGAGTGAATTTGTTCCTATCTCTGTAAGGAAGCGAGCTAGAGCGCTGAAACTGTGGCTATACGCTCTTTCATGAAAACACGCTGCTCTGAGGTTTTCAGCTCAGAACGTGAATCTGAGCGCGTTTCTGGCTTGGGAATTGCTTCAAATCACTGTACAATGCCTATGTGTTATGAATTGGTCCAATGTGCTTGTATGGCCATTGGAAAGTGAATAAGAGCTTCGGAAGTGAAAATAGGCACTTTTATAAAAACTTTCTTCTTTTTAATTCTGCTTTTCAAAAATGTTCATTCTCTCTGTAACTCAGCGGAAAATTGACAAACATAAGTGAAAAGTCACTATTTGACTGAATTGGAGTGAATTTGTTACTATCTCTGTGAGGAAGCAAGCTAGAGCGCTGAAACTGTGCCTATACGCTCTTTCATGAAAACTCGCTTTTTTGAGTTCTTCAGCTCAGAACGAGAGTCTGAGCGTGTTTCTGGCTAGGGAATTGCTTCATATCACTGTACAATGCCTATGTGTTATGAATTGGTCCAATGTGCTTGTATGGCCATTGGGAAGTGAATTTGAGCTTCAGAATTGAAAATAAGCACTTTTATAAAAACTTTCCTTTTTTTAGTTCTGCTTCTGAAAAATGTTTATTTTATGTGTAACTCAATGGGGAATTGACAAACGTGGGTGAAATGTCACTATGTGACTGAATTGGAGTGAATTTGCTCCTATCTCTGTAAGGAAGCGAGCTAGAGCGCTGAAACTGTGGCTATACGCTCTTTCATGAAAACACGCTTCTTTGAGGTTTTCAGCTCAGAACGTGAATCTCAGCGCGTTTCTGGCTTGGGAATTGCTTCATATCACTGTACAATGCCTATGTGTTATGAATTGGTCCAATGTGCTTGTATGGCCATTGGGAAGTGAATTTGAGCTTCAGAATTGAAAATAAGCACTTTTATAAAAACTTTCCTTTTTTTAGTTCTGCTTCTGAAAAATGTTTATTTTATGTGTAACTCAATGGGGAATTGACAAACGTGGGTGAAATGTCACTATATGACTGAATTGGAGTGAATTTGTTGCTATCTCTGTGAGGAAGCGAGCTAGAGCGCTGAAACTGTGGCTATACGCTCTTTCATGAAAACTCGCTTTTTTGAGTTCTTCAGCTCAGAACGAGAGTCTGAGCGTGTTTCTGGCTAGGGAATTGCTTCATATCACTGTACAATTCCTATGTGTTATCTTTTGGTCCAATGTGCTTGTATGGCCATTGGGAAGTGAATTTGAGCTTCAGAATTGAAAATAGGCACTTGAAACAAAACTTTCCTTTTTTTTAGTTCTGCATCTGAAAAATGTTCATTCTCTCTGTAACTCAGCGGAAAATTGACAAACATAAGTGAAAAGTCACTATTTGACTGAATTGGAGTGAATTTGTTACTATCTCTGTGAGGAAGCAAGCTAGAGCGCTGAAACTGCGCCTATACGCTCTTTCATGAAAACTCGCTTTTTTGAGTTCTTCAGCTCAGAACGAGAGTCTGAGCGTGTTTCTGGCTAGGGAATTTCTTCATATCACTGTACAATGCCTATGTGTTATTAATTGGTCCAATGTGCTTGTATGGCCATTGGGAAGTGAATTTGAGCTTCAGAATTGAAAATAAGCACTTTTATAAAAACTTTCCTTTTTTTAGTTCTGCTTCTGAAAAATGTTTATTTTATGTGTAACTCAATGGGGAATTGACAAACGTGGGTGAAATGTCACTATATGACTGAATTGGAGTGAATTTGTTGCTATCTCTGTGAGGAAGCGAGCTAGAGCGCTGAAACTGTGGCTATACGCTCTTTCATGAAAACACGCTGCTCTGAGGTTTTCAGCTCAGAACATGAATCTGAGCGCGTTTCTGGCTTGGGAATTGCTTCATATCACTGTACAATGCCTATGTGTTATCAATTGGTCCAATGTGCTTGTATGGCCATTGGAAAGTGAATAAGAGCTTCGGAAGTGAAAATAGGCACTTTTTTAAAAACTTTTTTTTTTTTAGTATTGCTTCTTAAAAATTTTCAATCTATGTGTAACTCAGTGGGGAATTGACAAACGTGGGTGAAATGTCACTATATGACTGAAGTGGAGTGAATTTGCTCCTATCTCTGTAAGGAAGCGAGCTAGAGCGCTGAAACTGTGGCTATACGCTCTTTCATGAAAACACGTTTCTTTGAGGTTTTCAGCTCAGAACGTGAATCTCAGCGCGTTTCTGGCTTGGGAATTGCTTCTTATCACTGTACAATTCCTATGTGTTATCTTTTGGTCCAATGTGCTTGTATGGCCATTGGGAAGTGAATTTGAGCTTCAGAATTGAAAATAAGCACTTTTATAAAAACTTTCCTTTTTTTAGTTCTGCTTCTGAAAAATGTTTATTTTATGTGTAACTCAATGGGGAATTGACAAACGTGGGTGAAATGTCACTATATGATTGAATTGGAGTGAATTTGTTGCTATCTCTGTGAGGAAGCGAGCTAGAGCGCTGAGACTGTGGCTATACGCTCTTTCATGAAAACACGCTGCTCTGAGGTTTTCAGCTCAGAACATGAATCTGAGCGCGTTTCTGGCTTGGGAATTGCTTCATATCACTGTACAATGCCTATGTGTTATGAATTGGTCCAATGTGCTTGTATGGCCATTGGAAAGTGAATAAGAGCTTCGGAAGTGAAAATAGGCACTTTTATACAAATTTTTTTTTTTTTAGTATTGCTTCTTAAAAATTTTCAATCTATGTGTAACTCAGTGGGGAATTGACAAACGTGGGTGAAATGTCACTATATGACTGAAGTGGAGTGAATTTGCTCCTATCTCTGTAAGGAAGCGAGCTAGAGCGCTGAAACTGTGGCTATACGCTCTTTCATGAAAACACGCTTCTTTGAGGTTTTCAGCTCAGAACGTGAATCTGAGCGCGTGTCTGGCTAGGAAATTGCTTCATATAACTGTACAATTCCTATGTGTTATCTTTTGGTCCAATGTGCTTGTATGGCCATTGGGAAGTGAACTTGAGCTTCAGAATTAAAAATAGGCACTTGAAACAAAACTTTCCTTTTTTTTAGTTCTGCTTCTGAAAAATGTTTATTTTATGTGTAACTCAATGGGGAATTGACAAACGTGGGTGAAATGTCACTATATGACTGAAGTGGAGTGAATTTGTTCCTATCTCTGTAAGGAAGCGAGCTAGAGCGCTGAAACTGTGGCTATACGCTCTTTCATGAAAACACGCTGCTCTGAGGTTTTCAGCTCAGAACGTGAATCTGAGCGCGTTTCTGGCTTGGGAATTGCTTCAAATCACTGTACAATGCCTATGTGTTATGAATTGGTCCAATGTGCTTGTATGGCCATTGGAAAGTGAATAAGAGCTTCGGAAGTGAAAATAGGCACTTTTATAAAAACTTTCTTCTTTTTAATTCTGCTTTTCAAAAATGTTCATTCTCTCTGTAACTCAGCGGAAAATTGACAAACATAAGTGAAAAGTCACTATTTGACTGAATTGGAGTGAATTTGTTACTATCTCTGTGAGGAAGCAAGCTAGAGCGCTGAAACTGTGCCTATACGCTCTTTCATGAAAACTCGCTTTTTTGAGTTCTTCAGCTCAGAACGAGAGTCTGAGCGTGTTTCTGGCTAGGGAATTGCTTCATATCACTGTACAATGCCTATGTGTTATGAATTGGTCCAATGTGCTTGTATGGCCATTGGGAAGTGAATTTGAGCTTCAGAATTGAAAATAAGCACTTTTATAAAAACTTTCCTTTTTTTAGTTCTGCTTCTGAAAAATGTTTATTTTATGTGTAACTCAATGGGGAATTGACAAACGTGGGTGAAATGTCACTATGTGACTGAATTGGAGTGAATTTGCTCCTATCTCTGTAAGGAAGCGAGCTAGAGCGCTGAAACTGTGGCTATACGCTCTTTCATGAAAACACGCTTCTTTGAGGTTTTCAGCTCAGAACGTGAATCTCAGCGCGTTTCTGGCTTGGGAATTGCTTCATATCACTGTACAATGCCTATGTGTTATGAATTGGTCCAATGTGCTTGTATGGCCATTGGGAAGTGAATTTGAGCTTCAGAATTGAAAATAAGCACTTTTATAAAAACTTTCCTTTTTTTAGTTCTGCTTCTGAAAAATGTTTATTTTATGTGTAACTCAATGGGGAATTGACAAACGTGGGTGAAATGTCACTATATGACTGAATTGGAGTGAATTTGTTGCTATCTCTGTGAGGAAGCGAGCTAGAGCGCTGAAACTGTGGCTATACGCTCTTTCATGAAAACTCGCTTTTTTGAGTTCTTCAGCTCAGAACGAGAGTCTGAGCGTGTTTCTGGCTAGGGAATTGCTTCATATCACTGTACAATTCCTATGTGTTATCTTTTGGTCCAATGTGCTTGTATGGCCATTGGGAAGTGAATTTGAGCTTCAGAATTGAAAATAGGCACTTGAAACAAAACTTTCCTTTTTTTTAGTTCTGCATCTGAAAAATGTTCATTCTCTCTGTAACTCAGCGGAAAATTGACAAACATAAGTGAAAAGTCACTATTTGACTGAATTGGAGTGAATTTGTTACTATCTCTGTGAGGAAGCAAGCTAGAGCGCTGAAACTGTGCCTATACGCTCTTTCATGAAAACTCGCTTTTTTGAGTTCTTCAGCTCAGAACGAGAGTCTGAGCGTGTTTCTGGCTAGGGAATTTCTTCATATCACTGTACAATGCCTATGTGTTATTAATTGGTCCAATGTGCTTGTATGGCCATTGGGAAGTGAATTTGAGCTTCAGAATTGAAAATAAGCACTTTTATAAAAACTTTCCTTTTTTTAGTTCTGCTTCTGAAAAATGTTTATTTTATGTGTAACTCAATGGGGAATTGACAAACGTGGGTGAAATGTCACTATATGACTGAATTGGAGTGAATTTGTTGCTATCTCTGTGAGGAAGCGAGCTAGAGCGCTGAAACTGTGGCTATACGCTCTTTCATGAAAACACGCTGCTCTGAGGTTTTCAGCTCAGAACATGAATCTGAGCGCGTTTCTGGCTTGGGAATTGCTTCATATCACTGTACAATGCCTATGTGTTATCAATTGGTCCAATGTGCTTGTATGGCCATTGGAAAGTGAATAAGAGCTTCGGAAGTGAAAATAGGCACTTTTTTAAAAACTTTTTTTTTTTAGTATTGCTTCTTAAAAATTTTCAATCTATGTGTAACTCAGTGGGGAATTGACAAACGTGGGTGAAATGTCACTATATGACTGAAGTGGAGTGAATTTGCTCCTATCTCTGTAAGGAAGCGAGCTAGAGCGCTGAAACTGTGGCTATACGCTCTTTCATGAAAACACGTTTCTTTGAGGTTTTCAGCTCAGAACGTGAATCTCAGCGCGTTTCTGGCTTGGGAATTGCTTCATATCACTGTACAATTCCTATGTGTTATCTTTTGGTCCAATGTGCTTGTATGGCCATTGGGAAGTGAATTTGAGCTTCAGAATTGAAAATAAGCACTTTTATAAAAACTTTCCTTTTTTTAGTTCTGCTTCTGAAAAATGTTTATTTTATGTGTAACTCAATGGGGAATTGACAAACGTGGGTGAAATGTCACTATATGATTGAATTGGAGTGAATTTGTTGCTATCTCTGTGAGGAAGCGAGCTAGAGCGCTGAAACTGTGGCTATACGCTCTTTCATGAAAACACGCTGCTCTGAGGTTTTCAGCTCAGAACATGAATCTGAGCGCGTTTCTGGCTTGGGAATTGCTTCATATCACTGTACAATGCCTATGTGTTATGAATTGGTCCAATGTGCTTGTATGGCCATTGGGACGTGAATTTGACCTTCAGAATTGAAAATAAGCACTTTTATAAAAACTTTCCTTTTTTTAGTTCTGCTTCTGAAAAATGTTTATTTTATGTGTAACTCAGTGGGGAATTGACAAAGGTGGGTGAAATGTCACTATATGACTGAAGTGGAGTGAATTTGCTCCTATCTCTGTAAGGAAGCGAGCTAGAGCGCTGAAACTGTGGCTATACGCTCTTTCATGAAAACACGCTTCTTTGAGGTTTTCAGCTCAGAACGTGAATCTGAGCGCGTGTCTGGCTAGGAAATTGCTTCATATCACTGTACAATTCCTATGTGTTATCTTTTGGTCCAATGTGCTTGTATGGCCATTGGGAAGTGAACTTGAGCTTCAGAATTAAAAATAGGCACTTGAAACAAAACTTTCCTTTTTTTTAGTTCTGCTTCTGAAAAATGTTTATTTTATGTGTAACTCAATGGGGAATTGACAAACGTGGGTGAAATGTCACTATATGACTGAAGTGGAGTGAATTTGTTCCTATCTCTGTAAGGAAGCGAGCTAGAGCGCTGAAACTGTGGCTATACGCTCTTTCATGAAAACACGCTGCTCTGAGGTTTTCAGCTCAGAACGTGAATCTGAGCGCGTTTCTGGCTTGGGAATTGCTTCAAATCACTGTACAATGCCTATGTGTTATGAATTGGTCCAATGTGCTTGTATGGCCATTGGAAAGTGAATAAGAGCTTCGGAAGTGAAAATAGGCACTTTTATAAAAACTTTCTTTTTTTTAATTCTGCTTTTCAAAAATGTTCATTCTCTCTGTAACTCAGCGGAAAATTGACAAACATAAGTGAAAAGTCACTATTTGACTGAATTGGAGTGAATTTGTTACTATCTCTGTGAGGAAGCAAGCTAGAGCGCTGAAACTGTGCCTATACGCTCTTTCATGAAAACTCGCTTTTTTGAGTTCTTCAGCTCAGAACGAGAGTCTGAGCGTGTTTCTGGCTAGGGAATTGCTTCATATCACTGTACAATGCCTATGTGTTATGAATTGGTCCAATGTGCTTGTATGGCCATTGGGAAGTGAATTTGAGCTTCAGAATTGAAAATAAGCACTTTTATAAAAACTTTCCTTTTTTTAGTTCTGCTTCTGAAAAATGTTTATTTTATGTGTAACTCAATGGGGAATTGACAAACGTGGGTGAAATGTCACTATATGACTGAATTGAAGTGAATTTGTTGCTATCTCTGTGAGGAAGCGAGCTAGAGCGCTGAAACTGTGGCTATACGCTCTTTCATGAAAACACGCTGCTCTGAGGTTTTCAGCTCAGAACATGAATCTGAGCGCGTTTCTGGCTTGGGAATTGCTTCATATCACTGTACAATGCCTATGTGTTATCAATTGGTCCAATGTGCTTGTATGGCCATTGGAAAGTGAATAAGAGCTTCGGAAGTGAAAATAGGCACTTTTATAAAAACTTTTTTTTTTTTAGTATTGCTTCTTAAAAATTTTCAATCTATGTGTAACTCAGTGGGGAATTGACAAACGTGGGTGAAATGTCACTATATGACTGAAGTGGAGTGAATTTGCTCCTATCTCTGTAAGGAAGCGAGCTAGAGCGCTGAAACTGTGGCTATACGCTCTTTCATGAAAACACGCTTCTTTGAGGTTTTCAGCTCAGAACGTGAATCTCAGCGCGTTTCTGGCTTGGGAATTGCTTCATATCACTGTACAATTCCTATGTGTTATCTTTTGGTCCAATGTGCTTGTATGGCCATTGGGAAGTGAATTTGAGCTTCAGAATTGAAAATAAGCACTTTTATAAAAACTTTCCTTTTTTTAGTTCTGCTTCTGAAAAATGTTTATTTTATGTGTAACTCAATGGGGAATTGACAAACGTGGGTGAAATGTCACTATATGACTGAATTGGAGTGAATTTGTTGCTATCTCTGTGAGGAAGCGAGCTAGAGCGCTGAAACTGTGGCTATACGCTCTTTCATGAAAACTCGCTTTTTTGAGTTCTTCAGCTCAGAACGAGAGTCTGAGCGTGTTTCTGGCTAGGGAATTGCTTCATATCACTGTACAATTCCTATGTGTTATCTTTTGGTCCAATGTGCTTGTATGGCCATTGGGAAGTGAATTTGAGCTTCAGAATTGAAAATAAGCACTTTTATAAAAACTTTCCTTTTTTTAGTTCTGCTTCTGAAAAATGTTTATTTTATGTGTAACTCAATGGGGAATTGACAAACGTGGGTGAAATGTCACTATATGACTGAATTGGAGTGAATTTGTTGCTATCTCTGTGAGGAAGCGAGCTAGAGCGCTGAAACTGTGGCTATACGCTCTTTCATGAAAACACGCTGCTCTGAGGTTTTCAGCTCAGAACATGAATCTGAGCGCGTTTCTGGCTTGGGAATTGCTTCATATCACTGTACAATGCCTATGTGTTATCAATTGGTCCTATGTGCTTGTATGGCCATTGGAAAGTGAATAAGAGCTTCGGAAGTGAAAATAGGCACTTTTATAAAAACTTTTTTTTTTTTAGTATTGCTTCTTAAAAATTTTCAATCTATGTGTAACTCAGTGGGGAATTGACAAACGTGGGTGAAATGTCACTATATGACTGAAGTGGAGTGAATTTGCTCCTATCTCTGTAAGGAAGCGAGCTAGAGCGCTGAAACTGTGGCTATACGCTTTTTCATGAAAACACGCTTCTTTGAGGTTTTCAGCTCAGAACGTGAATCTCAGCGCGTTTCTGGCTTGGGAATTGCTTCATATCACTGTACAATGCCTATGTGTTATGAATTGGTCCAATGTGCTTGTATGGCCATTGGGAAGTGAATTTGAGCTTCAGAATTGAAAATAAGCACTTTTATAAAAACTTTCCTTTTTTTAGTTCTGCTTCTGAAAAATGTTTATTTTATGTGTAACTCAATGGGGAATTGACAAACGTGGGTGAAATGTCACTATATGACTGAATTGGAGTGAATTTGTTGCTATCTCTGTGAGGAAGCGAGCTAGAGCGCTGAAACTGTGGCTATACGCTCTTTCATGAAAACTCGCTTTTTTGAGTTCTTCAGCTCAGAACGAGAGTCTGAGCGTGTTTCTGGCTAGGGAATTGCTTCATATCACTGTACAATTCCTATGTGTTATCTTTTGGTCCAATGTGCTTGTATGGCCATTGGGAAGTGAATTTGAGCTTCAGAATTGAAAATAAGCACTTTTATAAAAACTTTCCTTTTTTTAGTTCTGCTTCTGAAAAATGTTTATTTTATGTGTAACTCAATGGGGAATTGACAAACGTGGGTGAAATGTCACTATATGACTGAATTGGAGTGAATTTGTTGCTATCTCTGTGAGGAAGCGAGCTAGAGCGCTGAAACTGTGGCTATACGCTCTTTCATGAAAACACGCTGCTCTGAGGTTTTCAGCTCAGAACGTGAATCTGAGCGCGTTTCTGGCTTGGGAATTGCTTCATATCACTGTACAATGCCTATGTGTTATGAATTGGTCCAATGTGCTTGTATGGCCATTGGAAAGTGAATAAGAGCTTCGGAAGTGAAAATAGGCACTTTTATAAAAACTTTTTTTTTTTTAGTATTGCTTCTTAAAAATTTTCAATCTATGTGTAACTCAGTGGGGAATTGACAAACGTGGGTGAAATGTCACTATATGACTGAAGTGGAGTGAATTTGCTCCTATCTCTGTAAGGAAGCGAGCTAGAGCGCTGAAACTGTGGCTATACGCTCTTTCATGAAAACACGCTTCTTTGAGGTTTTCAGCTCAGAACGTGAATCTGAGCGCGTGTCTGGCTAGGAAATTGCTTCATATCACTGTACAATTCCTATGTGTTATCTTTTGGTCCAATGTGCTTGTATGGCCATTGGGAAGTGAATTTGAGCTTCAGAATTGAAAATAGGCACTTGAAACAAAACTTTCCTTTTTTTTAGTTCTGCTTCTGAAAAATGTTCATTCTCTCTGTAACTCAGCGGAAAATTGACAAACATAAGTGAAAAGTCACTATTTGACTGAATTGGAGTGAATTTGTTACTATCTCTGTGAGGAAGCGAGCTAGAGCGCTGAAACTGTGGCTATACGCTCTTTCATGAAAACACGCTGCTCTGAGGTTTTCAGCTCAGAACGTGAATCTGAGCGCGTTTCTGGCTTGGGAATTGCTTCATATCACTGTACAATGCCTATGTGTTATGAATTGGTCCAATGTGCTTGTATGGCCATTGGAAAGTGAATAAGAGCTTCGGAAGTGAAAATAGGCACTTTTATAAAAACTTTTTTTTTTTTAGTATTGCTTCTTATAAATTTTCAATCTATGTGTAACTCAGTGGGGAATTGACAAACGTGGGTGAAATGTCACTATATGACTGAAGTGGAGTGAATTTGCTCCTATCTCTGTAAGGAAGCGAGCTAGAGCGCTGAAACTGTGTCTATACGCTCTTTCATGAAAACACGCTTCTTTGAGGTTTTCAGCTCAGAACGTGAATCTGAGCGCGTGTCTGGCTAGGAAATTGCTTCATATAACTGTACAATTCCTATGTGTTATCTTTTGGTCCAATGTGCTTGTATGGCCATTGGGAAGTGAACTTGAGCTTCAGAATTGAAAATAGGCACTTGAAACAAAACTTTCCTTTTTTTTAGTTCTGCTTCTGAAAAATGTTTATTTTATGTGTAACTCAATGGGGAATTGACAAACGTGGGTGAAATGTCACTATATGACTGAAGTGGAGTGAATTTGTTCCTATCTCTGTAAGGAAGCGAGCTAGAGCGCTGAAACTGTGGCTATACGCTCTTTCATGAAAACACGCTGCTCTGAGGTTTTCAGCTCAGAACGTGAATCTGAGCGCGTTTCTGGCTTGGGAATTGCTTCAAATCACTGTCCAATGCCTATGTGTTATCAATTGGTCCAATGTGCTTGTATGGCCATTGGAAAGTGAATAAGAGCTTCGGAAGTGAAAATAGGTACTTTTATAAAAACTTTCTTTTTTTTAATTCTGCTTTTCAAAAATGTTCATTCTCTCTTAAACTCAGCGGAAAATTGACAAACATAAGTGAAAAGTCACTATTTGACTGAATTGGAGTGAATTTGTTACTTTCTCTGTGAGGAAGCAAGCTAGAGCGCTGAAACTGTGCCTATACGCTCTTTCATGAAAACTCGCTTTTTTGAGTTCTTCAGCTCAGAACGAGAGTCTGAGCGTGTTTCTGGCTAGGGAATTGCTTCATATCACTGTACAATTCCTATGTGTTATCTTTTGGTCCAATGTGCTTGTATGGCCATTGGGAAGTGAATTTGAGCTTCAGAATTGAAAATAGGCACTTTTATAAAAACTTTCCTTTTTTTAGTTCTGCTTCTGAAAAATGTTTATTTTATGTGTAACTCAATGGGGAATTGACAAACGTGGGTGAAATGTCACTATATGACTGAATTCGAGTGAATTTGTTGCTATCTCTGTGAGGAAGCGAGCTAGAGCGCTGAAACTGTGGCTATACGCTCTTTCATGAAAACTTCGTTTTTTGAGTTCTTCAGCTCAGAACGAGAGTCTGAGCGTGTTTCTGGCTAGGGAATTGCTTCATATCACTGTACAATGCCTATGTGTTATGAATTGGTCCAATGTGCTTGTATGGCCATTGGGAAGTGAATTTGAGCTTCAGAATTGAAAATAAGCACTTTAATAAAAACTTTCCTTTTTTTAGTTCTGCTTCTGAAAAATGTTTATTTTATGTGTAACTCAATGGATAATTGACAAACGTGGGTGAAATGTCACTATATGACTGAATTTGAGTGAATTTGTTGCTATCTCTGTGAGGAAGCGAGCTAGAGCGCTGAAACTGTGGCTATACGCTCTTTCATGAAAACTCGCTGCTCTGAGGTTTTCAGCTCAGAACATGAATCTGAGCGCGTTTCTGGCTTGGGAATTGCTTCATATCACTGTACAATGCCTATGTGTTATGAATTGGTCCAATGTGCTTGTATGGCCATTGGAAAGTGAATAAGAGCTTCGGAAGTGAAAATAGGCACTTTTATAAAAACTTTTTTTTTTTTAGTATTGCATCTTCAAAATCTTCAATCTATGTGTAACTCAGTGGGGAATTGACAAACGTGGGTGAAATGTCACTATATGACTGAAGTGGAGTGAATTTGCTCCTATCTCTGTAAGGAAGCGAGCTAGAGCGCTGAAACTGTGGATATACGCTCTTTCATGAAAACACGCTTCTTTGAGGTTTTCAGCTCAGAACGTGAATCTGAGCGCGTGTCTGGCTCGGAAATTGCTTCATATCACTGTACAATTCCTATGTGTTATCTTTTGGTCCAATGTGCTTGTATGGCCATTGGGAAGTGAACTTGAGCTTCAGAATTGAAAATAGGCACTTGAAACAAAACTTTCCTTTTTTTTAGTTCTGCTTCTGAAAAATGTTTATTTTATGTGTAACTCAATGGGGAATTGACAAACGTGGGTGAAATGTCACTATATGACTGAAGTGGAGTGAATTTGTTCCTATCTCTGTAAGGAAGCGAGCTAGAGCGCTGAAACTGTGGCTATACGCTCTTTCATGAAAACACGCTGCTCTGAGGTTTTCAGCTCAGAACGTGAATCTGAGCGCGTTTCTGGCTTGGGAATTGCTTCAAATCACTGTACAATGCTTATGTGTTATGAATTGGTCCAATGTGCTTGCATGGCCTTTGGAAAGTGAATAAGAGCTTCGGAAGTGAAAATAGGCACTTTTATAAAAACTTTCTTTTTTTTAATTCTGCTTTTCAAAAATGTTCATTCTCTCTGTAACTCAGCGGAAAATTGACAAACATAAGTGAAAAGTCACTATTTGACTGAATTGGAGTGAATTTGTTACTATCTCTGTGAGGAAGCAAGCTAGAGCGCTGAAACTGTGCCTATACGCTCTTTCATGAAAACTCGCTTTTTTGAGTTCTTCAGCTCAGAACGAGAGTCTGAGCGTGTTTCTGGCTAGGGAATTGCTTCATATCACTGTACAATTCCTATGTGTTATCTTTTGGTCCAATGTGCTTGTATGGCCATTGGGAAGTGAATTTGAGCTTCAGAATTGAAAATAAGCACTTTTATGAAAACTTTCCTTTTTTTAGTTCTGCTTCTGAAAAATGTTTATTTTATGTGTAACTCAATGGGGAATTGACAAACGTGGGTGAAATGTCACTATATGACTGAATTCGAGTGAATTTGTTGCTATCTCTGTGAGGAAGCGAGCTAGAGCGCTGAAACTGTGCCTATACGCTCTTTCATGAAAACTTCGTTTTTTGAGTTCTTCAGCTCAGAACGAGAGTCTGAGCGTGTTTCTGGCTAGGGAATTGCTTCATATCACTGTACAATGCCTATGTGTTATGAATTGGTCCAATGTGCTTGTATGGCCATTGGGAAGTGAATTTGAGCTTCAGAATTGAAAATAAGCACTTTTATGAAAACTTTACTTTTTTTAGTTCTGCTTCTGAAAAATGTTTATTTTATGTGTAACTCAATGGGGAATTGACAAACGTGGGTGAAATGTCACTATATGACTGAATTGGAGTGAATTTGTTGCTATCTCTGTGAGGAAGCGAGCTAGAGCGCTGAAACTGTGGCTATACGCTCTTTCATGAAAACACGCTGCTCTGAGGTTTTCAGCTCAGAACATGAATCTGAGCGCGTTTCTGGCTTGGGAATTGCTTCATATCACTGTACAATGCCTATGTGTTATGAATTGGTCCAATGTGCTTGTATGGCCATTGGAAAGTGAATAAGAGCTTCGGAAGTGAAAATAGGCACATTTATAAAAACTTTTTTTTTTTTAGTATTGCATCTTAAAAATTTTCAATCTATGTGTAACTCAGTGGGGAATTGACAAACGTGGGTGAAATGTCACTATATGACTGAAGTGGAGTGAATTTTCTCCTATCTCTGTAAGGAAGCGAGCTAGAGCGCTGAAACTGTGGATATACGCTCTTTCATGAAAACACGCTTCTTTGAGGTTTTCAGCTCAGAACGTGAATCTGAGCGCGTGTCTGGCTAGGAAATTGCTTCATATCACTGTACAATTCCAATGTGTTATCTTTTGGTCCAATGTGCTTGTATGGCCATTGGGAAGTGAACTTGAGCTTCAGAATTGAAAATAGGCACTTGAAACAAAACTTTCCTTTTTTTTAGTTCTGCTTCTGAAAAATGTTTATTTTATGTGTAACTCAATGGGGAATTGACAAACGTGGGTGAAATGTCACTATATGACTGAAGTGGAGTGAATTTGTTCCTATCTCTGTAAGGAAGCGAGCTAGAGCGCTGAAACTGTGGCTATACGCTCTTTCATGAAAACACGCTGCTCTGAGGTTTTCAGCTCAGAACGTGAATCTGAGCGCGTTTCTGGCTTGGGAATTGCTACAAATCACTGTCCAATGCCTATGTGTTATGAATTGGTCCAATGTGCTTGTATGGCCATTGGAAAGTGAATAAGAGCTTCGGAAGTGAAAATAGGTACTTTTATAAAAACTTTCTTTTTTTTAATTCTGCTTTTCAAAAATGTTCATTCTCTCTTTAACTCAGCGGAAAATTGACAAACATAAGTGAAAAGTCACTATTTGACTGAATTGGAGTGAATTTGTTACTATCTCTGTGAGGAAGCAAGCTAGAGCGCTGAAACTGTGCCTATACGCTCTTTCATGAAAACACGCTTCTTTGAGGTTTTCAGCTCAGAACGAGAGTCTGAGCGTGTTTCTGGCTAGGGAATTGCTTCATATCACTGTACAATGCCTATGTGTTATGAATTGGTCCAATGTGCTTGTATGGCCATTGGGAAGTGAATTTGAGCTTCAGAATTGAAAATAAGCACTTTTATAAAAACTTTACTTTTTTTAGTTCTGCTTCTGAAAAATGTTTATTTTATGTGTAACTCAATGGATAATTGACAAACGTGGGTGAAATGTCACTATATGACTGAATTGGAGTGAATTTGTTGCTATCTCTGTGAGGAAGCGAGCTAGAGCGCTGAAACTGTGGCTATACGCTCTTTCATGAAAACTCGCTGCTCTGAGGTTTTCAGCTCAGAACATGAATCTGAGCGTGTTTCTGGCTAGGGAATTGCTTCATATCACTGTACAATGCCTATGTGTTATGAATTGGTCCAATGTGCTTGTATGGCCATTGGGAAGTGAATTTGAGCTTCAGAATTGAAAATAAGCACTTTTATAAAAACTTTTTTTTTTTTAGTATTGCATCTTAAAAATTTTCAATCTATGTGTAACTCAGTGGGGAATTGACAAACGTGGGTGAAATGTCACTATATGACTGAAGTGGAGTGAATTTTCTCCTATCTCTGTAAGGAAGCGAGCTAGAGCGCTGAAACTGTGGATATACGCTCTTTCATGAAAACACGCTTCTTTGAGGTTTTCAGCTCAGAACGTGAATCTGAGCGCGTGTCTGGCTAGGAAATTGCTTCATATCACTGTACAATTCCTATGTGTTATCTTTTGGTCCAATGTGCTTGTATGGCCATTGTGAAGTGAACTTGAGCTTCAGAATTGAAAATAGGCACTTGAAACAAAACTTTCCTTTTTTTTAGTTCTGCTTCTGAAAAATGTTTATTTTATGTGTAACTCAATGGGGAATTGACAAACGTGGGTGAAATGTCACTATATGACTGAAGTGGAGTGAATTTGTTCCTATCTCTGTAAGGAAGCGAGCTAGAGCGCTGAAACTGTGGCTATACGCTCTTTCATGAAAACACGCTGCTCTGAGGTTTTCAGCTCAGAACGTGAATCTGAGCGTGTTTCTGGCGAGGGAATTGCTTCAAATCACTGTCCAATGCCTATGTGTTATGAATTGGTCCAATGTGCTTGTATGGCCATTGGGAAGTGAATTTGAGCTTCGGAAGTGAAAATAGGTACTTTTATAAAAACTTTCTTTTTTTAGTTCTGCTTCTGAAAAATGTTTATTTTATGTGTAACTCAATGGATAATTGACAAACGTGGGTGAAATGTCACTATATGACTGAATTGGAGTGAATTTGTTGCTATCTCTGTGAGGAAGCGAGCTAGAGCGCTGAAACTGTGGCTATACGCTCTTTCATGAAAACTCGCTGCTCTGAGGTTTTCAGCTCAGAACATGAATCTGAGCGCGTTTCTGGCTTGGGAATTGCTTCATATCACTGTACAATGCCTATGTGTTATGAATTGGTCCAATGTGCTTGTATGGCCATTGGGAAGTGAATTTGAGCTTCAGAATTGAAAATAAGCACTTTTATAAAAACTTTCCTTTTTTTAGTTCTGCTTCTGAAAAATGTTTATTTTATGTGTAACAATGAGGAATTGACAAACGTGGGTGAAATGTCACTATATGACTGAATTGGAGTGAATTTGTTGCTATCTCTGTGAGGAAGCGAGCTAGAGCGCTGAAACTGTGGCTATACGCTCTTTCATGAAAACACGCTGCTCTGAGGTTTTCAGCTCAGAACATGAATCTGAGCGCGTTTCTGGCTTGGGAATTGCTTCATATCACTGTACAATGCCTATGTGTTATGAATTGGTCCAATGTGCTTGTATGGCCATTGGAAAGTGAATAAGAGCTTCGGAAGTGAAAATAGGCACTTTTATAAAAACTTTTTTTTTTTTAGTAATGCATCTTAAAAATTTTCAATCTATGTGTAACTCAGTGGGGAATTGACAAACGTGGGTGAAATGTCACTATATGACTGAAGTGGAGTGAATTTTCTCCTATCTCTGTAAGGAAGCGAGCTAGAGCGCTGAAACTGTGGATATACGCTCTTTCATGAAAACACGCTTCTTTGAGGTTTTCAGCTCAGAACGTGAATCTGTGCGCGTGTCTGGCTAGGAAATTGCTTCATATCACTGTACAATTCCAATGTGTTATCTTTTGGTCCAATGTGCTTGTATGGCCATTGGGAAGTGAACTTGAGCTTCAGAATTGAAAATAGGCACTTGAAACAAAACTTTCCTTTTTTTTAGTTCTGCTTCTGAAAAATGTTTATTTTATGTGTAACTCAATGGGGAATTGACAAACGTGGGTGAAATGTCACTATATGACTGAAGTGGAGTGAATTTGTTCCTATCTCTGTAAGGAAGCGAGCTAGAGCGCTGAAACTGTGGCTATACGCTCTTTCATGAAAACACGCTGCTCTGAGGTTTTCAGCTCAGAACGTGAATCTGAGCGCGTTTCTGGCTTGGGAATTGCTACAAATCACTGTCCAATGCCTATGTGTTATGAATTGGTCCAATGTGCTTGTATGGCCATTGGAAAGTGAATAAGAGCTTCGGAAGTGAAAATAGGTACTTTTATAAAAACTTTCTTTTTTTTAATTCTGCTTTTCAAAAATGTTCATTCTCTCTTTAACTCAGCGGAAAATTGACAAACATAAGTGAAAAGTCACTATTTGACTGAATTGGAGTGAATTTGTTACTATCTCAGTGAGGAAGCAAGCTAGAGCGCTGAAACTGTGCCTATACGCTCTTTCATGAAAACACGCTTCTTTGAGGTTTTCAGCTCAGAACGAGAGTCTGAGCGTGTTTCTGGCTAGGGAATTGCTTCATATCACTGTACAATGCCTATGTGTTATGAATTGGTCCAATGTGCTTGTATGGCCATTGGGAAGTGAATTTGAGCTTCAGAATTGAAAATAAGCACTTTTATAAAAACTTTACTTTTTTTAGTTCTGCTTCTGAAAAATGTTTATTTTATGTGTAACTCAATGGATAATTGACAAACGTGGGTGAAATGTCACTATATGACTGAATTGGAGTGAATTTGTTGCTATCTCTGTGAGGAAGCGAGCTAGAGCGCTGAAACTGTGGCTATACGCTCTTTCATGAAAACTCGCTGCTCTGAGGTTTTCAGCTCAGAACATGAATCTGAGCGCGTTTCTGGCTTGGGAATTGCTTCATATCACTGTACAATGCCTATGTGTTATGAATTGGTCCAATGTGCTTGTATGGCCATTGGAAAGTGAATAAGAGCTTCGGAAGTGAAAATAGGCACTTTTATAAAAACTTTTTTTTTTTTTAGTATTGCATCTTAAAAATTTTCAATCTATGTGTAACTCAGTGGGGAATTGACAAACGTGGGTGAAATGTCACTATATGACTGAAGTGGAGTGAATTTGCTCCTATCTCTGAAAGGAAGCGAGCTAGAGCGCTGAAACTGTGGATATACGCTCTTTCATGAAAACACGCTTCTTTGAGGTTTTCAGCTCAGAACGTGAATCTGAGCGCGTGTCTGGCTCGGAAATTGCTTCATATCACTGTACAATTCCTATGTGTTATCTTTTGGTCCAATGTGCTTGTATGGCCATTGGGAAGTGAACTTGAGCTTCAGAATTGAAAATAGGCACTTGAAACAAAACTTTCCTTTTTTTTAGTTCTGCTTCTGAAAAATGTTTATTTTATGTGTAACTCAATGGGGAATTGACAAACGTGGGTGAAATGTCACTATATGACTGAAGTGGAGTGAATTTGTTCCTATCTCTGTAAGGAAGCGAGCTAGAGCGCTGAAACTGTGGCTATACGCTCTCTCATGAAAACACGCTGCTCTGAGGTTTTCAGCTCAGAACGTGAATCTGAGCGCGTTTCTGGCTTGGGAATTGCTTCAAATCACTGTACAATGCCTATGTGTTATGAATTGGTCCAATGTGCTTGCATGGCCTTTGGAAAGTGAATAAGAGCTTCGGAAGAGAAAATAGGCACTTTTATAAAAACTTTCTTTTTTTTAATTCTGCTTTTCAAAAATGTTCATTCTCTCTGTAACTCAGCGGAAAATTGACAAACATAAGTGAAATGTCACTATATGACTGAATTGGAGTGAATTTGTTACTATCTCTGTGAGGAAGCAAGCTAGAGCGCTGAAACTGTGCCTATACGCTCTTTCATGAAAACTCGCTTTTTTGAGTTCTTCAGCTCAGAACGTGAATCTCAGCGCGTTTCTGGCTAGGGAATTGCTTCATATCACTGTACAATTCCTATGTGTTATCTTTTGGTCCAATGTGCTTGTATGGCCATTGGGAAGTGAATTTGAGCTTCAGAATTGAAAATAAGCACTTTTATAAAAACTTTCCTTTTTTTAGTTCTGCTTCTGAAAAATGTTTATTTTATGTGTAACTCAATGGGGAATTGACAAACGTGGGTGAAATGTCACTATATGACTGAATTGGAGTGAATTTGTTGCTATCTCTGTGAGGAAGCGAGCTAGAGCGCTGAAACTGTGGCTATACGCTCTTTCATGAAAACACGCTGCTCTGAGGTTTTCAGCTCAGAACATGAATCTGAGCGCGTTTCTGGCTTGGGAATTGCTTCATATCACTGTACAATGCCTATGTGTTATCAATTGGTCCAATGTGCTTGTATGGCCATTGGAAAGTGAATAAGAGCTTCGGAAGTGAAAATAGGCACTTTTATAAAAACTTTTTTTTTTTAGTATTGCTTCTTAAAAATTTTCAATCTATGTGTAACTCAGTGGGGAATTGACAAACGTGGGTGAAATGTCACTATATGACTGAAGTGGAGTGAATTTGCTCCTATCTCTGTAAGGAAGCGAGCTAGAGCGCTGAAACTGTGGCTATACGCTCTTTCATGAAAACACGCTTCTTTGAGGTTTTCAGCTCAGAACGTGAATCTGAGCGCGTGTCTGGCTAGGAAATTGCTTCATATCACTGTACAATTCCTATGTGTTATCTTTTGGTCCAATGTGCTTGTATGGCCATTGGGAAGTGAATTTGAGCTTCAGAATTGAAAATAGGCACTTGAAACAAAACTTTCCTTTTTTTTAGTTCTGCTTCTGAAAAATGTTCATTCTCTCTGTAACTAAGCGGAAAATTGACAAACATAAGTGAAAAGTCACTATTTGACTGAATTGAGTGAATTTGTTACTATCTCTGTGAGGAAGCAAGCTAGAGTGCTGAAACTGTGCCTATACGCTCTTTCATGAAAACTCGCTTTTTTGAGTTCTTCAGCTCAGAACGAGAGTCTGAGCGTGTTTCTGGCTAGGGAATTTCTTCATATCACTGTACAATGCCTATGTGTTATTAATTGGTCCAATGTGCTTGTATGGCCATTGGGAAGTGAATTTGAGCTTCAGAATTGAAAATAAGCACTTTTATAAAAACTTTCCTTTTTTTAGTTCTGCTTCTGAAAAATGTTTATTTTATGTGTAACTCAATGGGGAATTGACAAACGTGGGTGAAATGTCACTATATGACTGAATTGGAGTGAATTTGTTGCTATCTCTGTGAGGAAGCGAGCTAGAGCGCTGAAACTGTGGCTATACGCTCTTTCATGAAAACACGCTGCTCTGAGGTTTTCAGCTCAGAACATGAATCTGAGCGCGTTTCTGGCTTGGAAATTGCTTCATATCACTGTACAATGCCTATGTGTTATGAATTGGTCCAATGTGCTTGTATGGCCATTGGAAAGTGAATAAGAGCTTCGGAAGTGAAAATAGGCACTTTTTTAAAAACTTTTTTTTTTTTAGTATTGCTTCTTAAAAATTTTCAATCTATGTGTAACTCAGTGGGGAATTGACAAACGTGGGTGAAATGTCACTATATGACTGAAGTGGAGTGAATTTGCTCCTATCTCTGTAAGGAAGCGAGCTAGAGCGCTGAAACTGTGGCTATACGCTCTTTCATGAAAACACGTTTCTTTGAGGTTTTCAGCTCAGAACGTGAATCTCAGCGCGTTTCTGGCTTGGGAATTGCTTCATATCACTGTACAATTCCTATGTGTTATCTTTTGGTCCAATGTGCTTATATGGCCATTGGGAAGTGAATTTGAGCTTCAGAATTGAAAATAAGCACTTTTATAAAAACTTTCTTTTTTTTAGTTCTGCTTCTGAAAAATGTTTATTTTATGTGTAACTCAATGGGGAATTGACAAACGTGGGTGAAATGTCACTATATGATTGAATTGGAGTGAATTTGTTGCTATCTCTGTGAGGAAGCGAGCTAGAGCGCTGAAACTGTGGCTATACGCTCTTTCATGAAAACACGCTGCTCTGAGGTTTTCAGCTCAGAACGTGAATCTGAGCGCGTTTCTGGCTTGGGAATTGCTTCAAATCACTGTACAATGCCTATGTGTTATGAATTGGTCCAATGTGCTTGTATGGCCATTGGAAAGTGAATAAGAGCTTCGGAAGTGAAAATTGGCACTTTTATAAAAACTTTCTTTTTTTTAATTCTGCTTTTCAAAAATGTTCATTCTCTCTGTAACTCAGCGGAAAATTGACAAACATAAGTGAAAAGTCACTATTTGACTGAATTGGAGTGAATTTGTTACTATCTCTGTGAGGAAGCAAGCTAGAGCGCTGAAACTGTGCCTATACGCTCTTTCATGAAAACTCGCTTTTTTGAGTTCTTCAGCTCAGAACGAGAGTCTGAGTGTGTTTCTGGCTAGGGAATTGCTTCATATCACTGTACAATGCCTATGTGTTATGAATTGGTCCAATGTGCTTGTATGGCCATTGGGAAGTGAATTTGAGCTTCAGAATTGAAAATAAGCACTTTTATAAAAACTTTCCTTTTTTTAGTTCTGCTTCTGAAAAATGTTTATTTTATGTGTAACTCAATGGGGAATTGACAAACGTGGGTGAAATGTCACTATATGACTGAATTGGAGTGAATTTGTTGCTATCTCTGTGAGGAAGCGAGCTAGAGCGCTGAAACTGTGGCTATACGCTCTTTCATGAAAACACGCTGCTCTGAGGTTTTCAGCTCAGAACATGAATCTGAGCGCGTTTCTGGCTTGGGAATGCTTCATATCACTGTACAATGCCTATGTGTTATCAATTGGTCCAATGTGCTTGTATGGCCATTGGAAAGTGAATAAGAGCTTCGGAAGTGAAAATAGGCACTTTTAGAAAAACTTTTTTTTTTTAGTATTGCTTCTTAAAAATTTTCAATCTATGTGTAACTCAGTGGGGAATTGACAAACGTGGGTGAAATGTCACTATATGACTGAAGTGGAGTGAATTTGCTCCTATCTCTGTAAGGAAGCGAGCTAGAGCGCTGAAACTGTGGCTATACGCTCTTTCATGAAAACTCGCTTTTTTGAGTTCTTCAGCTCAGAACGTGAATCTCAGCGCGTTTCTGGCTAGGGAATTGCTTCATATCACTGTACAATTCCTATGTGTTATCTTTTGGTCCAATGTGCTTGTATGGCCATTGGGAAGTGAACTTGAGCTTCAGAATTGAAAATAGGCACTTGAAACAAAACTTTCCTTTTTTTTAGTTCTGCTTCTGAAAAATGTTCATTCTCTCTGTAACTCAGCGGAAAATTGACAAACATAAGTGAAAAGTCACTATTTGACTGAATTGGAGTGAATTTGTTACTATCTCTGTGAGGAAGCAAGCTAGAGCGCTGAAACTGTGCCTATACGCTCTTTCATGAAAACTCGCTTTTTTGAGTTCTTCAGCTCAGAACGAGAGTCTGAGCGTGTTTCTGGCTAGGGAATTTCTTCATATCACTGTACAATGCCTATGTGTTATTAATTGGTCCAATGTGCTTGTATGGCCATTGGGAAGTGAATTTGAGCTTCAGAATTGAAAATAAGCACTTTTATAAAAACTTTTCTTTTTTTAGTTCTGCTTCTGAAAAATGTTTATTTTATGTGTAACTCAGTGGGGAATTGACAAACGTGGGTGAAATGTCACTATATGACTGAAGTGGAGTGAATTTGGTCCTATCTCTGTAAGGAAGCGAGCTAGAGCGCTGAAACTGTGGCTATACGCTCTTTCATGAAAACAAGTTTCTTTGAGGTTTTCAGCTCAGAACGTGAATCTCAGCGCGTTTCTGGCTTGGGAATTGCTTCATATCACTGTACAATTCCTATGTGTTATCTTTTGGTCCAATGTGCTTGTATGGCCATTGGGAAGTGAATTTGAGCTTCAGAATTGAAAATAAGCACTTTTATAAAAACTTTTCTTTTTTTAGTTCTGCTTCTGAAAAATGTTTTTTTTATGTGTAACTCAATGGGGAATTGACAAACGTGGGTGAAATGTCACTATATGATTGAAATGGAGTGAATTTGTTGCTATCTCTGTGAGGAAGCGAGCTAGAGCGCTGAAACTGTGGCTATACGCTCTTTCATGAAAACACGCTGCTCTGAGGTTTTCAGCTAAGAACGTGAATCTGAGCGCGTTTCTGGCTTGGGAATTTCTTCAAATCACTGTACAATGCCTATGTGTTATGAATTGGTCCAATGTGCTTGTATGGCCATTGGAAAGTGAATAAGAGCTTCGGAAGTGAAAATAGGCACTTTTATACAAACTTTTTTTTTTTTAGTATTGCTTCTTAAAAATTTTCAATCTATGTGTAACTCAGTGGGGAATTGACAAACGTGGGTGAAATGTCACTATATGACTGAAGTGGAGTGAATTTGTTCCTATCTCTGTAAGGAAGCGAGCTAGAGCGCTGAAACTGTGGCTATACGCTCTTTCATGAAAACACGCTGCTCTGAGGTTTTCAGCTCAGAACGTGAATCTGAACGCGTTTCTGGCTTGGGAATTGCTTCAAATCACTGTACAATGCCTATGTGTTATGAATTGGTCCAATGTGCTTGTATGGCCATTGGAAAGTGAATAAGAGCTTCGGAAGTGAAAATTGGCACTTTTATAAAAACTTTCTTTTTTTTAATTCTGCTTTTCAAAAATGTTCATTCTCTCTGTAACTCAGCGGAAAATTGACAAACATAAGTGAAAAGTCACTATTTGACTGAATTGGAGTGAATTTGTTACTATCTCTGTGAGGAAGAAAGCTAGAGCGCTGAAACTGTGCCTATACGCTCTTTCATGAAAACTCGCTTTTTTGAGTTCTTCAGCTCAGAACGAGAGTCTGAGCGTGTTTCTGGCTCGGGAATTGCTTCATATCACTGTACAATGCCTATGTGTTATGAATTGGTCCAATGTGCTTGTATGGCCATTGGGAAGTGAATTTGAGCTTCAGAATTGAAAATAAGCACTTTTATAAAAACTTTCCTTTTTTTAGTTCTGCTTCTGAAAAATGTTTATTTTATGTGTAACTCAATGGGGAATTGACAAACGTGGGTGAAATGTCACTATATGACTGAATTGGAGTGAATTTGTTGCTATCTCTGTGAGGAAGCGAGCTAGAGCGCTGAAACTGTGGCTATACGCTCTTTCATGAAAACACGCTGCTCTGAGGTTTTCAGCTCAGAACATGAATCTGAGCGCGTTTCTGGCTTGGGAATTGCTTCATATCACTGTACAATGCCTATGTGTTATCAATTGGTCCAATGTTCTTGTATGGCCATTGGAAAGTGAATAAGAGCTTCGGAAGTGAAAATAGGCACTTTTATAAAAACTTTTTTTTTTTAGTATTGCTTCTTAAAAATTTTCAATCTATGTGTAACTCAGTGGGGAATTGACAAACGTGGGTGAAATGTCACTATATGACTGAAGTGAAGTGAATTTGCTCCTATCTCTGTAAGGAAGCGAGCTAGAGCGCTGAAACTGTGGCTATACGCTTTTTCATGAAAACACGCTTCTTTGAGGTTTTCAGCTCAGAACGTGAATCTCAGCGCGTTTCTGGCTTGGGAATTGCTTCATATCACTGTACAATGCCTATGTGTTATGAATTGGTCCAATGTGCTTGTATGGCCATTGGGAAGTGAATTTGAGCTTCAGAATTGAAAATAGGCACTTTTATAAAAACTTTCCTTTTTTTAGTTCTGCTTCTGAAAAATGTTTATTTTATGTGTAACTCAATGGGGAATTGACAAACGTGGGTGAAATGTCACTATATGACTGAATTGGAGTGAATTTGTTGCTATCTCTGTGAGGAAGCGAGCTAGAGCGCTGAAACTGTGGCTATACGCTCTTTCATGAAAACACGCTGCTCTGAGGTTTTCAGCTCAGAACGTGAATCTGAGCGCGTTTCTGGCTTGGGAATTGCTTCATATCACTGTACAATGCCTATGTGTTATGAATTGGTCCAATGTGCTTGTATGGCCATTGGAAAGTGAATAAGAGCTTCGGAAGTGAAAATAGGCACTTTTATAAAAACTTTTTTTTTTTAGTATTGCTTCTTAAAAATTTTCAATCTATGTGTAACTCAGTGGGGAATTGACAAACGTGGGTGAAATGTCACTATATGACTGAAGTGGAGTGAATTTGCTCCTATCTCTGTAAGGAAGCGAGCTAGAGCGCTGAAACTGTGTCTATACGCTCTTTCATGAAAACACGCTTCTTTGAGGTTTTCAGCTCAGAACGTGAATCTGAGCGCGTGTCTGGCTAGGAAATTGCTTCATATAACTGTACAATTCCTATGTGTTATCTTTTGGTCCAATGTGCTTGTATGGCCATTGGGAAGTGAACTTGAGCTTCAGAATTGAAAATAGGCACTTGAAACAAAACTTTCCTTTTTTTTAGTTCTGCTTCTGAAAAATGTTTATTTTATGTGTAACTCAATGGGGAATTGACAAACGTGGGTGAAATGTCACTATATGACTGAAGTGGAGTGAATTTGTTCCTATCTCTGTAAGGAAGCGAGCTAGAGCGCTGAAACTGTGGCTATACGCTCTTTCATGAAAACACGCTGCTCTGAGGTTTTCAGCTCAGAACGTAAATCTGAGCGCGTTTCTGGCTTGGGAATTGCTTCAAATCACTGTCCAATGCCTATGTGTTATGAATTGGTCCAATGTGCTTGTATGGCCATTGGAAAGTGAATAAGAGCTTCGGAAGTGAAAATAGGTACTTTTATAAAAACTTTCTTTTTTTTAATTCTGCTTTTCAAAAATGTTCATTCTCTCTTAAACTCAGCGGAAAATTGACAAACATAAGTGAAAAGTCACTATTTGACTGAATTGGAGTGAATTTGTTACTATCTCTGTGAGGAAGCAAGCTAGAGCGCTGAAACTGTGCCTATACGCTCTTTCATGAAAACTCGCTTTTTTGAGTTCTTCAGCTCAGAACGAGAGTCTGAGCGTGTTTCTGGCTAGGGAATTGCTTCATATCACTGTACAATTCCTATGTGTTATCTTTTGGTCCAATGTGCTTTTATGGCCATTGGGAAGTGAATTTGAGCTTCAGAATTGAAAATAGGCACTTTTATAAAAACTTTCCTTTTTTTAGTTCTGCTTCTGAAAAATGTTTATTTTATGTGTAACTCAATGGGGAATTGACAAACGTGGGTGAAATGTCACTATATGACTGAATTCGAGTGAATTTGTTGCTATCTCTGTGAGGAAGCGAGCTAGAGCGCTGAAACTGTGCCTATACGCTCTTTCATGAAAACTTCGTTTTTTGAGTTCTTCAGCTCAGAACGAGAGTCTGAGCGTGTTTCTGGCTAGGGAATTGCTTCATATCACTGTACAATGCCTATGTGTTATGAATTGGTCCAATGTGCTTGTATGGCCATTGGGAAGTGAATTTGAGCTTCAGAATTGAAAATAAGCACTTTTATAAAAACTTTCCATTTTTTAGTTCTGCTTCTGAAAAATGTTTATTTTATGTGTAACTCAATCGATAATTGACAAACGTGGGTGAAATGTCACTATATGACTGAATTGGAGTGAATTTGTTGCTATCTCTGTGAGGAAGCGAGCTAGAGCGCTGAAACTGTGGCTATACGCTCTTTCATGAAAACACGCTGCTCTGAGGTTTTCAGCTCAGAACATGAATCTGAGCGCGTTTCTGGCTTGGGAATTGCTTCATATCACTGTACAATGCCTATGTGTTATCAATTGGTCCAATGTGCTTGTATGGCCATTGGAAAGTGAATAAGAGCTTCGGAAGTGAAAATAGGCACTTTTATAAAAACTTTTTTTTTTTTAGTATTGCTTCTTAAAAATTTTCAATCTATGTGTAACTCAGTGGGGAATTGACAAACGTGGGTGAAATGTCACTATATGACTGAAGTGGAGTGAATTTGCTCCTATCTCTGTAAGGAAGCGAGCTAGAGCGCTGAAACTGTGGCTATACGCTCTTTCATGAACACTCGCTTTTTTGAGTTCTTCAGCTCAGAACGTGAATCTCAGCGCGTTTCTGGCTAGGGAATTGCTTCATATCACTGTACAATTCCTATTTGTTATCTTTTGGTCCAATGTGCTTGTATGGCCATTGGGAAGTGAACTTGAGCTTCAGAATTGAAAATAGGCACTTGAAACAAAACTTTCCTTTTTTTTAGTTCTGCTTTCTGAAAAATGTTCATTCTCTCTGTAACTCAGCGGAAAATTGACAAACATAAGTGAAAAGTCACTATTTGACTGAATTGGAGTGAATTTGTTACTATCTCTGTGAGGAAGCAAGCTAGAGCGCTGAAACTGTGCCTATACGCTCTTTCATGAAAACTCGCTTTTTTGAGTTCTTCAGCTCAGAACGAGAGTCTGAGCGTGTTTCTGGCTAGGGAATTTCTTCATATCACTGTACAATGCCTATGTGTTATTAATTGGTCCAATGTGCTTGTATGGCCATTGGGAAGTGAATTTGAGCTTCAGAATTGAAAATAAGCACTTTTATAAAAACTTTCCTTTTTTTAGTTCTGCTTCTGAAAAATGTTTATTTTATGTGTAACTCAATGGGGAATTGACAAACGTGGGTGAAATGTCACTATATGACTGAATTGGAGTGAATTTGTTGCTATCTCTGTGAGGAAGCGAGCTAGAGCGCTGAAACTGTGGCTATACGCTCTTTCATGAAAACACGCTGCTCTGAGGTTTTCAGCTCAGAACATGAATCTGAGCGCGTTTCTGGCTTGGGAATTGCTTCATATCACTGTACAATGCCTATGTGTTATGAATTGGTCCAATGTGCTTGTATGGCCATTGGAAAGTGAATAAGAGCTTCGAAAGTGAAAATAGGCACTTTTATAAAAACCTTTTTTTTTTAGTATTGCTTCTTAAAAATTTTCAATCTATGTGTAACTCAGTGGGGAATTGACAAACGTGGGTGAAATGTCACTATATGACTGAAGTGGAGTGAATTTGTTCCTATCTCTGTAAGGAAGCGAGCTAGAGCGCTGAAACTGTGGCTATACGCTCTTTCATGAAAACACGCTGCTCTGAGGTTTTCAGCTCAGAACGTGAATCTGAGCGCGTGTCTGGCTAGGAAATTGCTTCATATAACTGTACAATTCCTATGTGTTATCTTTTGGTCCAATGTGCTTGTATGGCCATTGGGAAGTGAACTTGAGCTTCAGAATTGAAAATAGGCACTTGAAACAAAACTTTCCTTTTTTTTAGTTCTGCTTCTGAAAAATGTTTATTTTATGTGTAACTCAATGGGGAATTGACAAACGTGGGTGAAATGTCACTATATGACTGAAGTGGAGTGAATTTGTTCCTATCTCTGTAAGGAAGCGAGCTAGAGCGCTGAAACTGTGGCTATACGCTCTTTCATGAAAACACGCTGCTCTGAGGTTTTCAGCTCAGAACGTGAATCTGAGCGCGTTTCTGGCTTGGGAATTGCTTCAAATCACTGTCCAATGCCTATGTGTTATGAATTGGTCCAATGTGCTTGTATGGCCATTGGAAAGTGAATAAGAGCTTCGGAAGTGAAAATAGGTACTTTTATAAAAACTTTCTTTTTTTTAATTCTGCTTTTCAAAAATGTTCATTCTCTCTTAAACTCAGCGGAAAATTGAGAAACATAAGTGAAAAGTCACTATTTGACTGAATTGGAGTGAATTTGTTACTATCTCTGTGAGGAAGCAAGCTAGAGCGCTGAAACTGTGCCTATACGCTCTTTCATGAAAACTCGCTTTTTTGAGTTCTTCAGCTCAGAACGAGAGTCTGAGCGTGTTTCTGGCTAGGGAATTGCTTCATATCACTGTACAATTCCTATGTGTTATCTTTTGGTCCAATGTGCTTGTATGGCCATTGGGAAGTGAATTTGAGCTTCAGAATTGAAAATAGGCACTTTTATAAAAACTTTCCTTTTTTTAGTTCTGCTTCTGAAAAATGTTTATTTTATGTGTAACTCAATGGATAATTGACAAACGTGGGTGAAATGTCACTATATGACTGAATTCGAGTGAATTTGTTGCTATCTCTGTGAGGAAGCGAGCTAGAGCGCTGAAACTGTGCCTATACGCTCTTTCATGAAAACTTCGTTTTTTGAGTTCTTCAGCTCAGAACGAGAGTCTGAGCGTGTTTCTGGCTAGGGAATTGCTTCATATCACTGTACAATGCCTATGTGTTATGAATTGGTCCAATGTGCTTGTATGGCCATTGGGAAGTGAATTTGAGCTTCAGAATTGAAAATAAGCACTTTTATAAAAACTTTCCTTTTTTTAGTTCTGCTTCTGAAAAATGTTTATTTTATGTGTAACTCAATGGATAATTGACAAACGTGGGTGAAATGTCACTATATGACTGAATTGGAGTGAATTTGTTGCTATCTCTGTGAGGAAGCGAGCTAGAGCGCTGAAACTGTGGCTATACGCTCTTTCATGAAAACACGCTGCTCTGAGGTTTTCAGCTCAGAACATGAATCTGAGCGCGTTTCTGGCTTGGGAATTGCTTCATATCACTGTACAATGCCTATGTGTTATCAATTGGTCCAATGTGCTTGTATGGCCATTGGAAAGTGAATAAGAGCTTCGGAAGTGAAAATAGGCACTTTTATAAAAACTTTTTTTTTTTTAGTATTGCTTCTTAAAAATTTTCAATCTATGTGTAACTCAGTGGGGAATTGACAAACGTGGGTGAAATGTCACTATATGACTGAAGTGGAGTGAATTTGCTCCTATCTCTGTAAGGAAGCGAGCGAGAGCGCTGAAACTGTGGCTATACGCTCTTTCATGAAAACTCGCTTTTTTGAGTTCTTCAGCTCAGAACGTGAATCTCAGCGCGTTTCTGGCTAGGGAATTGCTTCATATCACTGTACAATTCCTATGTGTTATCTTTTGGTCCAATGTGCTTGTATGGCCATTGGGAAGTGAACTTGAGCTTCAGAATTGAAAATAGGCACTTGAAACAAAACTTTCCTTTTTTTTAGTTCTGCTTTCTGAAAAATGTTCATTCTCTCTGTAACTCAGCGGAAAATTGACAAACATAAGTGAAAAGTCACTATTTGACTGAATTGGAGTGAATTTGTTACTATCTCTGTGAGGAAGCAAGCTAGAGCGCTGAAACTGTGCCTATACGCTCTTTCATGAAAACTCGCTTTTTTGAGTTCTTCAGCTCAGAACGAGAGTCTGAGCGTGTTTCTGGCTAGGGAATTTCTTCATATCACTGTACAATGCCTATGTGTTATTAATTGGTCCAATGTGCTTGTATGGCCATTGGGAAGTGAATTTGAGCTTCAGAATTGAAAATAAGCACTTTTATAAAAACTTTCCTTTTTTTAGTTCTGCTTCTGAAAAATGTTTATTTTATGTGTAACTCAATGGGGAATTGACAAACGTGGGTGAAATGTCACTATATGACTGAATTGGAGTGAATTTGTTGCTATCTCTGTGAGGAAGCGAGCTAGAGCGCTGAAACTGTGGCTATACGCTCTTTCATGAAAACACGCTGCTCTGAGGTTTTCAGCTCAGAACATGAATCTGAGCGCGTTTCTGGCTTGGGAATTGCTTCATATCACTGTACAATGCCTATGTGTTATCAATTGGTCCAATGTGCTTGTATGGCCATTGGAAAGTGAATAAGAGCTTCGGAAGTGAAAATAGGCACTTTTTTAAAAACTTTTTTTTTTTTAGTATTGCTTCTTAAAAATTTTCAATCTATGTGTAACTCAGTGGGGAATTGACAAACGTGGGTGAAATGTCACTATATGACTGAAGTGGAGTGAATTTGCTCCTATCTCTGTAAGGAAGCGAGCTGGAGCGCTGAAACTGTGGCTATACGCTCTTTCATGAAAACAAGTTTCTTTGAGGTTTTCAGCTCAGAACGTGAATCTCAGCGCGTTTCTGGCTTGGGAATTGCTTCATATCACTGTACAATTCCTATGTGTTATCTTTTGGTCCAATGTGCTTGTATGGCAATTGGGAAGTGAATTTGAGCTTCAGAATTGAAAATAAGCACTTTTATAAAAACTTTTCTTTTTTTAGTTCTGCTTCTGAAAAATGTTTATTTTATGTGTAACTCAATGGGGAATTGACAAACGTGGGTGAAATGTCACTATATGATTGAATTGGAGTGAATTTGTTGCTATCTCTGTGAGGAAGCGAGCTAGAGCGCTGAAACTGTGGCTATACGCTCTTTCATGAAAACACGCTGCTCTGAGGTTTTCAGCTCAGAACATGAATCTGAGCGCGTTTCTGGCTTGGGAATTGCTTCATATCACTGTACAATGCCTATGTGTTATGAATTGGTCCAATGTGCTTGTATGGCCATTGGAAAGTGAATAAGAGCTTCGGAAGTGAAAATAGGCACTTTTATACAAACTTTTTTTTTTTTAGTATTGCTTCTTAAAAATTTTCAATCTATGTGTAACTCAGTGGGGAATTGACAAACGTGGGTGAAATGTCACTATATGACTGAAGTGGAGTGAATTTGCTCCTATCTCTGTAAGGAAGCGAGCTTGAGCGCTGAAACTGTGGCTATACGCTCTTTCATGAAAACACGCTTCTTTGAGGTTTTCAGCTCAGAACGTGAATCTGAGCGCGTGTCGGGCTAGGAAATTGCTTCATATAACTGTACAATTCCTATGTGTTATCTTTTGGTCCAATGTGCTTGTATGGCCATTGGGAAGTGAACTTGAGCTTCAGAATTAAAAATAGGCACTTGAAACAAAACTTTCCTTTTTTTTAGTTCTGCTTCTGAAAAATGTTTATTTTATGTGTAACTCAATGGGGAATTGACAAACGTTGGTGAAATGTCACTATATGACTGAAGTGGAGTGAATTTGTTCCTATCTCTGTAAGGAAGCGAGCTAGAGCGCTGAAACTGTGGCTATACGCTCTTTCATGAAAACACGCTGCTCTGAGGTTTTCAGCTCAGAACGTGAATCAGAGCGCGTTTCTGGCTTGGGAATTGCTTCAAATCACTGTACAATGCCTATGTGTTATGAATTGGTCCAATGTGCTTGTATGGCCATTGGAAAGTGAATAAGAGCTTCGGAAGTGAAAATTGGCACTTTTATAAAAACTTTCTTTTTTTTAATTCTGCTTTTCAAAAATGTTCATTCTCTCTGTAACTCAGCGGAAAATTGACAAACATAAGTGAAAAGTCACTATTTGACTGAATTGGAGTGAATTTGTTACTATCTCTGTGAGGAAGCAAGCTAGAGCGCTGAAACTGTGCCTATACGCTCTTTCATGAAAACTCGCTTTTTTGAGTTCTTCAGCTCAGAACGAGAGTCTGAGCGTGTTTCTGGCTAGGGAATTGCTTCATATCACTGTACAATGCCTATGTGTTATGAATTGGTCCAATGTGCTTGTATGGCCATTGGGAAGTGAATTTGAGCTTCAGAATTGAAAATAAGCACTTTTATAAAAACTTTCCTTTTTTTAGTTCTGCTTCTGAAAAATGTTTATTTTATGTGTAACTCAATGGGGAATTGACAAACGTGGGTGAAATGTCACTATATGACTGAATTGGAGTGAATTTGTTGCTATCTCTGTGAGGAAGCGAGCTAGAGCGCTGAAACTGTGGCTATACGCTCTTTCATGAAAACACGCTGCTCTGAGGTTTTCAGCTCAGAACATGAATCTGAGCGCGTTTCTGGCTTGGGAATTGCTTCATATCACTGTACAATGCCTATGTGTTATCAATTGGTCCAATGTGCTTGTATGGCCATTGGAAAGTGAATAAGAGCTTCGGAAGTGAAAATAGGCACTTTTATAAAAACTTTTTTTTTTTTAGTATTGCTTCTTAAAAATTTTCAATCTATGTGTAACTCAGTGGGGAATTGACAAACGTGGGTGAAATGTCACTATATGACTGAAGTGGAGTGAATTTGCTTCTATCTCTGTAAGGAAGCGAGCTAGAGCGCTGAAACTGTGGCTATACGCTCTTTCATGAAAACACGCTTCTTTGAGGTTTTCAGCTCAGAACGTGAATCTCAGCGCGTTTCTGGCTTGGGAATTGCTTCATATCACTGTACAATGCCTATGTGTTATGAATTGGTCCAATGTGCTTGTATGGCCATTGGGAAGTGAATTTGAGCTTCAGAATTGAAAATAAGCACTTTTATAAAAACTTTCCTTTTTTTAGTATTGCTTCTTAAAAATTTTCAATCTATGTGTAACTCAGTGGGGAATTGACAAACGTGGGTGAAATATCACTATATGACTGAATTCGAGTGAATTTGTTGCTATCTCTGTGAGGAAGCGAGCTAGAGCGCTGAAACTGTGCCTATACGCTCTTTCATGAAAACTTCGTTTTTTGAGTTCTTCAGCTCAGAACGAGAGTCAGAGCGTGTTTCTGGCTAGGGAATTGCTTCATATCACTGTACAATGCCTATGTGTTATGAATTGGTCCAATGTGCTTGTATGGCCATTGGGAAGTGAATTTGAGCTTCAGAATTGAAAATAAGCACTTTTATAAAAACTTTCCTTTTTTTAGTTCTGCTTCTGAAAAATGTTTATTTTATGTGTAACTCCATGGATAATTGACAAACGTGGGTGAAATGTCACTATATGACTGAATTGGAGTGAATTTGTTGCTATCTCTGTGAGGAAGCGAGCTAGAGCGCTGAAACTGTGGCTATACGCTCTTTCATGAAAACTCGCTGCTCTGAGGTTTTCAGCTCAGAACATGAATCTGAGCGCGTTTCTGGCTTGGGAATTGCTTCATATCACTGTACAATGCCTATGTGTTATCAATTGGTCCAATGTGCTTGTATGGCCATTGGAAAGTGAATAAGAGCTTCGGAAGGCACTTTTATAGGCACTTTTATAAAAACTTTTTTTTTTTTAGTATTGCATCTTAAAAATTTTCAATCTATGTGTAACTCAGTGGGGAATTGACAAACGTGGGTGAAATGTCACTATATGACTGAAGTGGAGTGAATTTGCTCCTATCTCTGTAAGGAAGCGAGCTAGAGCGCTGAAACTGTGGATATACGCTCTTTCATGAAAACACGCTTCTTTGAGGTTTTCAGCTCAGAACGTGAATCTGAGCGCGTGTCTGGCTCGGAAATTGCTTCATATCACTGTACAATTCCTATGTGTTATCTTTTGGTCCAATGTGCTTGTATGGCCATTGGGAAGTGAACTTGAGCTTCAGAATTGAAAATAGGCACTTGAAACAAAACTTTCCTTTTTTTTAGTTCTGCTTCTGAAAAATGTTTATTTTATGTGTAACTCAATGGGGAATTGACAAACGTGGGTGAAATGTCACTATATGACTGAAGTGGAGTGAATTTGTTCCTATCTCTGTAAGGAAGCGAGCTAGAGCGCTGAAACTGTGGCTATACGCTCTCTCATGAAAACACGCTGCTCTGAGGTTTTCAGCTCAGAACGTGAATCTGAGCGCGTTTCTGGCTTGGGAATTGCTTCAAATCACTGAAAATGCCTATGTGTTATGAATTGGTCCAATGTGCTTGCATGGCCTTTGGAAAGTGAATAAGAGCTTCGGAAGTGAAAATAGGCACTTTTATAAAAACTTTCTTTTTTTTAATTCTGCTTTTCAAAAATGTTCATTCTCTCTGTAACTCAGCGGAAAATTGACAAACATAAGTGAAAAGTCACTATTTGACTGAATTGGAGTGAATTTGTTACTATCTCTGTGAGGAAGCAAGCTAGAGCGCTGAAACTGTGCCTATACGCTCTTTCATGAAAACTCGCTTTTTTGAGTTCTTCAGCTCAGAACGAGAGTCTGAGCGTGTTTCTGGCTAGGGAATTGCTTCATATCACTGTACAATGCCTATGTGTTATGAATTGGTCCAATGTGCTTGTATGGCCATTGGAAAGTGAATAAGAGCTTCGGAAGTGAAAATAGGCACTTTTATAAAAACTTTTTTTTTTTTAGTATTGCTTCTTAAAAATTTTCAATCTATGTGTAACTCAGTGGGGAATTGACAAACGTGGGTGAAATGTCACTATATGACTGAAGTGGAGTGAATTTGCTCCTATCTCTGTAAGGAAGCGAGCTAGAGCGCTGAAACTGTGGCTATACGCTCTTTCATGAAAACACGCTTCTTTGAGGTTTTCAGCTCAGAACGTGAATCTCAGCGCGTTTCTGGCTTGGGAATTGCTTCATATCACTGTACAATTCCTATGTGTTATCTTTTGGTCCAATGTGCTTGTATGGCCATTGGGAAGTGAATTTGAGCTTCAGAATTGAAAATAAGCACTTTTATAAAAACTTTCCTTTTTTTAGTTCTGCTTCTGAAAAATGTTTATTTTATGTGTAACTCAATGGGGAATTGACAAACGTGGGTGAAATGTCACTATATGACTGAAGTGGAGTGAATTTGCTCCTATCTCTGTAAGGAAGCGAGCTAGAGCGCTGAAACTGTGGCTATACGCTCTTTCATGAAAACACGCTTCTTTGAGGTTTTCAGCTCAGAACGTGAATCTGAGCGCGTGTCGGGCTAGGAAATTGCTTCATATAACTGTACAATTCCTATGTGTTAACTTTTGGTCCAATGTGCTTGTATGGCCATTGGGAAGTGAACTTGAGCTTCAGAATTAAAAATAGGCACTTGAAACAAAACTTTCCTTTTTTTTAGTTCTGCTTCTGAAAAATGTTTATTTTATGTGTAACTCAATGGGGAATTGACAAACGTGGGTGAAATGTCACTATATGACTGAAGTGGAGTGAATTTGTTCCTATCTCTGTAAGGAAGCGAGCTAGAGCGCTGAAACTGTGGCTATACGCTCTTTCATGAAAACACGCTGCTCTGAGGTTTTCAGCTCAGAACGTGAATCAGAGCGCGTTTCTGGCTTGGGAATTGCTTCAAATCACTGTACAATGCCTATGTGTTATGAATTGGTCCAATGTGCTTGTATGGCCATTGGAAAGTGAATAAGAGCTTCGGAAGTGAAAATTGGCACTTTTATAAAAACTTTCTTTTTTTTAATTCTGCTTTTCAAAAATGTTCATTCTCTCTGTAACTCAGCGGAAAATTGACAAACATAAGTGAAAAGTCACTATTTGACTGAATTGGAGTGAATTTGTTACTATCTCTGTGAGGAAGCAAGCTAGAGCGCTGAAACTGTGCCTATACGCTCTTTCATGAAAACTCGCTTTTTTGAGTTCTTCAGCTCAGAACGAGAGTCTGAGCGTGTTTCTGGCTAGGGAATTGCTTCATATCACTGTACAATGCCTATGTGTTATGAATTGGTCCAATGTGCTTGTATGGCCATTGGGAAGTGAATTTGAGCTTCAGAATTGAAAATAAGCACTTTTATAAAAACTTTCCTTTTTTTAGTTCTGCTTCTGAAAAATGTTTATTTTATGTGTAACTCAATGGGGAATTGACAAACGTGGGTGAAATGTCACTATATGACTGAATTGGAGTGAATTTGTTGCTATCTCTGTGAGGAAGCGAGCTAGAGCGCTGAAACTGTGGCTATACGCTCTTTCATGAAAACACGCTGCTCTGAGGTTTTCAGCTCAGAACATGAATCTGAGCGCGTTTCTGGCTTGGGAATTGCTTCATATCACTGTACAATGCCTATGTGTTATCAATTGGTCCAATGTGCTTGTATGGCCATTGGAAAGTGAATAAGAGCTTCGGAAGTGAAAATAGGCACTTTTATAAAAACTTTTTTTTTTTTAGTATTGCTTCTTAAAAATTTTCAATCTATGTGTAACTCAGTGGGGAATTGACAAACGTGGGTGAAATGTCACTATATGACTGAAGTGGAGTGAATTTGCTTCTATCTCTGTAAGGAAGCGAGCTAGAGCGCTGAAACTGTGGCTATACGCTTTTTCATGAAAACACGCTTCTTTGAGGTTTTCAGCTCAGAACGTGAATCTCAGCGCGTTTCTGGCTTGGGAATTGCTTCATATCACTGTACAATGCCTATGTGTTATGAATTGGTCCAATGTGCTTGTATGGCCATTGGGAAGTGAATTTGAGCTTCAGAATTGAAAATAAGCACTTTTATAAAAACTTTCCTTTTTTTAGTATTGCTTCTTAAAAATTTTCAATCTATGTGTAACTCAGTGGGGAATTGACAAACGTGGGTGAAATGTCACTATATGACTGAATTCGAGTGAATTTGTTGCTATCTCTGTGAGGAAGCGAGCTAGAGCGCTGAAACTGTGCCTATACGCTCTTTCATGAAAACTTCGTTTTTTGAGTTCTTCAGCTCAGAACGAGAGTCTGAGCGTGTTTCTGGCTAGGGAATTGCTTCATATCACTGTACAATGCCTATGTGTTGTGAATTGGTCCAATGTGCTTGTATGGCCATTGGGAAGTGAATTTGAGCTTCAGAATTGAAAATAAGCACTTTTATAAAAACTTTCCTTTTTTTAGTTCTGCTTCTGAAAAATGTTTATTTTATGTGTAACTCAATGGATAATTGACAAACGTGGGTGAAATGTCACTATATGACTGAATTGGAGTGAATTTGTTGCTATCTCTGTGAGGAAGCGAGCTAGAGCGCTGAAACTGTGGCTATACGCTCTTTCATGAAAACTCGCTGCTCTGAGGTTTTCAGCTCAGAACATGAATCTGAGCGCGTTTCTGGCTTGGGAATTGCTTCATATCACTGTACAATGCCTATGTGTTATCAATTGGTCCAATGTGCTTGTATGGCCATTGGAAAGTGAATAAGAGCTTCGGAAGGCACTTTTATAGGCACTTTTATAAAAACTTTTTTTTTTTTAGTATTGCATCTTAAAAATTTTCAATCTATGTGTAACTCAGTGGGGAATTGACAAACGTGGGTGAAATGTCACTATATGACTGAAGTGGAGTGAATTTGCTCCTATCTCTGTAAGGAAGCGAGCTAGAGCGCTGAAACTGTGGATATACGCTCTTTCATGAAAACACGCTTCTTTGAGGTTTTCAGCTCAGAACGTGAATCTGAGCGCGTGTCTGGCTCGGAAATTGCTTCATATCACTGTACAATTCCTATGTGTTATCTTTTGGTCCAATGTGCTTGTATGGCCATTGGGAAGTGAACTTGAGCTTCAGAATTGAAAATAGGCACTTGAAACAAAACTTTCCAATTTTTTAGTTCTGCTTCTGAAAAATGTTTATTTTATGTGTAACTCAATGGGGAATTGACAAACGTGGGTGAAATGTCACTATATGACTGAAGTGGAGTGAATTTGTTCCTATCTCTGTCAGGAAGCGAGCTAGAGCGCTGAAACTGTGGCTATACGCTCTCTCATGAAAACACGCTGCTCTGAGGTTTTCAGCTCAGAACGTGAATCTGAGCGCGTTTCTGGCTTGGGAATTGCTTCAAATCACTGAAAATGCCTATGTGTTATGAATTGGTCCAATGTGCTTGCATGGCCTTTGGAAAGTGAATAAGAGCTTCGGAAGTGAAAATAGGCACTTTTATAAAAACTTTCTTTTTTTTAATTCTGCTTTTCAAAAATGTTCATTCTCTCTGTAACTCAGCGGAAAATTGACAAACATAAGTGAAAAGTCACTATTTGACTGAATTGGAGTGAATTTGTTACTATCTCTGTGAGGAAGCAAGCTAGAGCGCTGAAACTGTGCCTATACGCTCTTTCATGAAAACTCGCTTTTTTGAGTTCTTCAGCTCAGAACGAGAGTCTGAGCGTGTTTCTGGCTAGGGAATTGCTTCATATCACTGTACAATGCCTATGTGTTATGAATTGGTCCAATGTGCTTGTATGGCCATTGGAAAGTGAATAAGAGCTTCGGAAGTGAAAATAGGCACTTTTATAAAAACTTTTTTTTTTTTAGTATTGCTTCTTAAAAATTTTCAATCTATGTGTAACTCAGTGGGGAATTGACAAACGTGGGTGAAATGTCACTATATGACTGAAGTGGAGTGAATTTGCTCCTATCTCTGTAAGGAAGCGAGCTAGAGCGCTGAAACTGTGGCTATACGCTCTTTCATGAAAACACGCTTCTTTGAGGTTTTCAGCTCAGAACGTGAATCTCAGCGCGTTTCTGGCTTGGGAATTGCTTCATATCACTGTACAATTCCTATGTGTTATCTTTTGGTCCAATGTGCTTGTATGGCCATTGGGAAGTGAATTTGAGCTTCAGAATTGAAAATAAGCACTTTTATAAAAACTTTCCTTTTTTTAGTTCTGCTTCTGAAAAATGTTTATTTTATGTGTAACTCAATGGGGAATTGACAAACGTGGGTGAAATGTCACTATATGACTGAATTGGAGTGAATTTGTTGCTATCTCTGTGAGGAAGCGAGCTAGAGCGCTGAAACTGTGGCTATACGGTCTTTCATGAAAACACGCTGCTCTGAGGTTTTCAGCTCAGAACATGAATCTGAGCGCGTTTCTGGCTTGGGAATTGCTTCATATCACTGTACAATGCCTATGTGTTATGAATTGGTCCAATGTGCTTGTATGGCCATTGTAAAGTGAATAAGAGCTTCGGAAGTGAAAATAGGCACTTTTATAAAAACTTTTTTTTTTTTTAGTATTGCTTCTTAAAAATTTTCAATCTATGTGTAACTCAGTGGGGAATTGACAAACGTGGGTGAAATGTCACTATATGACTGAAGTGGAGTGAATTTGCTCCTATCTCTGTAAGGAAGCGAGCTAGAGCGCTGAAACTGTGGCTATACGCTCTTTCATGAAAACACGCTGCTTTGAGGTTTTCAGCTCAGAACGTGAATCTGAGCGCGTGTCTGGCTCGGAAATTGCTTCATATCACTGTACAATTCCTATGTGTTATCTTTTGGTCCAATGTGCTTGTATGGCCATTGGGAAGTGAACTTGAGCTTCAGAATTGAAAATAGGCACTTGAAACAAAACTTTCCTTTTTTTTAGTTCTGCTTCTGAAAAATGTTTATTTTATGTGTAACTCAATGGGGAATTGACAAACGTGGGTGAAATGTCACTATATGACTGAAGTGGAGTGAATTTGTTCCTATCTCTGTAAGGAAGCGAGCTAGAGCGCTGAAACTGTGGCTATACGCTCTCTCATGAAAACACGCTGCTCTGAGGTTTTCAGCTCAGAACGTGAATCTGAGCGCGTTTCTGGTTTGGGAATTGCTTCAAATCACTGAAAATGCCTATGTGTTATGAATTGGTCCAATGTGCTTGCATGGCCTTTGGAAAGTGAATAAGAGCTTCGGAAGTGAAAATAGGCACTTTTATAAAAACTTTCTTTTTTTTAATTCTGCTTTTAAAAAATGTTCATTCTCTCTGTAACTCAGCGGAAAATTGACAAACATAAGTGAAAAGTCACTATTTGACTGAATTGGAGTGAATTTGTTACTATCTCTGTGAGGAAGCAAGCTAGAGCGCTGAAACTGTGCCTATACGCTCTTTCATGAAAACTCGCTTTTTTGAGTTCTTCAGCTCAGAACGAGAGTCTGAGCGTGTTTCTGGCTTGGGAATTGCTTCATATCACTGTACAATGCCTATGTGTTATGAATTGGTCCAATGTGCTTGTATGGCCATTGGAAAGTGAATAAGAGCTTCGGAAGTGAAAATAGGCACTTTTATAAAAACTTTTTTTTTTTTAGTATTGCTTCTTAAAAATTTTCAATCTATGTGTAACTCAGTGGGGAATTGACAAACGTGGGTGAAATGTCACTATATGACTGAAGTGGAATGAATTTGCTCCTATCTCTGTAAGGAAGCGAGCTAGAGCGCTGAAACTGTGGCTATACGCTCTTTCATGAAAACACGCTTCTTTGAGGTTTTCAGCTCAGAACGTGAATCTCAGCGCGTTTCTGGCTTGGGAATTGCTTCATATCACTGTACAATTCCTATGTGTTATCTTTTGGTCCAATGTGCTTGTATGGCCATTGGGAAGTGAATTTGAGCTTCAGAATTGAAAATAAGCACTTTTATAAAAACTTTCCTTTTTTTAGTTCTGCTTCTGAAAAATGTTTATTTTATGTGTAACTCAATGGGGAATTGACAAACGTGGGTGAAATGTCACTATATGACTGAATTGGAGTGAATTTGTTGCTATCTCTGTGAGGAAGCGAGCTAGAGCGCTGAAACTGTGGCTATACGCTCTTTCATGAAAACACGTTGCTCTGAGGTTTTCAGCTCAGAACATGAATCTGAGCGCGTTTCTGGCTTGGGAATTGCTTCATATCACTGTACAATGCCTATGTGTTATGAATTGGTCCAATGTCCTTGTATGGCCATTGTAAAGTGAATAAGAGCTTCGGAAGTGAAAATAGGCACTTTTATAAAAACTTTTTTTTTTTTAGTATTGCTTCTTAAAAATTTTCAATCTATGTGTAACTCAGTGGGGAATTGACAAACGTGGGTGAAATGTCACTGTATGACTGAAGTGGAGTGAATTTGCTCCTATCTCTGTAAGGAAGCGAGCTAGAGCGCTGAAACTGTGGCTATACGCTCTTTCATGAAAACACGCTGCTTTGAGGTTTTCAGCTCAGAACGTGAATCTGAGCGCGTGTCTGGCTCGGAAATTGCTTCATATCACTGTACAATTCCTATGTGTTATCTTTTGGTCCAATGTGCTTGTATGGCCATTGGGAAGTGAACTTGAGCTTCAGAATTGAAAATAGGCACTTGAAACAAAACTTTCCTTTTTTTTAGTTCTGCTTCTGAAAAATGTTTATTTTATGTGTAACTCAATGGGGAATTGACAAACGTGGGTGAAATGTCACTATATGACTGAAGTGGAGTGAATTTGTTCCTATCTCTGTAAGGAAGCGAGCTAGAGCGCTGAAACTGTGGCTATACGCTCTCTCATGAAAACACGCTGCTCTGAGGTTTTCAGCTCAGAACGTGAATCTGAGCGCGTTTCTGGCTTGGGAATTGCTTCAAATCACTGAAAATGCCTATGTGTTATGAATTGGTCCAATGTGCTTGCATGGCCTTTGGAAAGTGAATAAGAGCTTCGGAAGTGAAAATAGGCACTTTTATAAAAACTTTCTTTTTTTTAATTCTGCTTTTCAAAAATGTTAATTCTCTCTGTAACTCAGCGGAAAATTGACAAACATAAGTGAAAAGTCACTATTTGACTGAATTGGAGTGAATTTGTTACTATCTCTGTGAGGAAGCAAGCTAGAGCGCTGAAACTGTGCCTATACGCTCTTTCATGAAAACTCGCTTTTTTGAGTTCTTCAGCTCAGAACGAGAGTCTGAGCGTGTTTCTGGCTAGGGAATTGCTTCATATCACTGTACAATGCCTATGTGTTATGAATTGGTCCAATGTGCTTGTATGGCCATTGGAAAGTGAATAAGAGCTTCGGAAGTGAAAATAGGCACTTTTATAAAAACTTTTTTTTTTTTAGTATTGCTTCTTAAAAATTTTCAATCTATGTGTAACTCAGTGGGGAATTGACAAACGTGGGTGAAATGTCACTATATGACTGAAGTGGAGTGAATTTGCTCCTATCTCTGTAAGGAAGCGAGCTAGAGCGCTGAAACTGTGGCTATACGCTCTTTCATGAAAACACGCTTCTTTGAGGTTTTCAGCTCAGAACGTGAATCTCAGCGCGTTTCTGGCTTGGGAATTGCTTCATATCACTGGACAATTCCTATGTGTTATCTTTTGGTCCAATGTGCTTGTATGGCCATTGGGAAGTGAATTTGAGCTTCAGAATTGAAAATAAGCACTTTTATAAAAACTTTCCTTTTTTTAGTTCTGCTTCTGAAAAATGTTTATTTTATGTGTAACTCAATGGGGAATTGACAAACGTGGGTGAAATGTCACTATATGACTGAATTGGAGTGAATTTGTTGCTATCTCTGTGAGGAAGCGAGCTAGAGCGCTGAAACTGTGCCTATACGCTCTTTCATGAAAACACGCTGCTCTGAAGTTTTCAGCTCAGATCATGAATCTGAGCGCGTTTCTGGCTTGGGAATTGCTTCATATCACTGTACAATGCCTATGTGTTATGAATTGGTCCAATGTGCTTGTATGGCCATTGGGAAGTGAATTTGAGCTTCAGAATTGAAAATAAGCACTTTTATGAAAACTTTCCTTTTTTTAGTTCTGCTTCTGAAAAATGTTTATTTTATGTGTAACTCAATGGGGAATTGACAAACGTGGGTGAAATGTCACTATATGACTGAATTGGAGTGAATTTGTTGCTATCTCTGTGAGGAAGCGAGCTAGAGCGCTGAAACTGTGGCTATACGCTCTTTCATGAAAACACGCTGCTCTGAGGTTTTCAGCTCAGAACATGAATCTGAGCGCGTTTCTGGCTTGGGAATTGCTTCATATCACTGTACAATGCCTATGTGTTATCAATTGGTCCAATGTGCTTGTATGGCCTTTGGAAAGTGAATAAGAGCTTCGGAAGTGAAAATAGGCACTTTTATAAAAACTTTTTTTTTTTTAGTATTGCTTCTTAAAAATTTTCAATCTATGTGTAACTCAGTGGGGAATTGACAAACGTGGGTGAAATGTCACTATATGACTGAAGTGGAGTGAATTTGCTCCTATCTCTGTAAGGAAGCGAGCTAGAGCGCTGAAACTGTGGCTATACGCTCTTTCATGAAAACACGCTTCTTTGAGGTTTTCAGCTCAGAACGTGAATCTCAGCGCGTTTCTGGCTTGGGAATTGCTTCATATCACTGTACAATTCCTATGTGTTATCTTTTGGTCCAATGTGCTTGTATGGCCATTGAAAAGTGAATAAGAGCTTCGGAAGTGAAAATAGGCACTTTTATAAAAACTTTTTTTTTTTTTTAGTATTGCTTCTTAAAAATTTTCAATCTATGTGTAACTCAGTGGGGAATTGACAAACGTGGGTGAAATGTCACTATATGACTGAAGTGGAGTGAATTTGCTCCTATCTCTGTAAGGAAGCGAGCTAGAGCGCTGAAACTGTGGCTATACGCTCTTTCATGAAAACACGCTTCTTTGAGGTTTTCAGCTCAGAACGTGAATCTCAGCGCGTTTCTGGCTTGGGAATTGCTTCATATCACTGTACAATTCCTATGTGTTATCTTTTGGTCCAATGTGCTTGTATGGCCATTGGGAAGTGAATTTGAGCTTCAGAATTGAAAATAAGCACTTTTATAAAAACTTTCCTTTTTTTAGTTCTGCTTCTGAAAAATGTTTATTTTATGTGTAACTCAATGGGGAATTGACAAACGTGGGTGAAATGTCACTATATGACTGAATTGGAGTGAATTTGTTGATATCTCTGTGAGGAAGCGAGCTAGAGCGCTGAAACTGTGGCTATACGCTCTTTCATGAAAACACGCTGCTCTGAGGTTTTCAGCTCAGAACATGAATCTGAGCGCGTTTCTGGCTTGGGAATTGCTTCATATCACTGTACAATGCCTATGTGTTATCAATTGGTCCAATGTGCTTGTATGGCCATTGGAAAGTGAATAAGAGCTTCGGAAGTGAAAATAGGCACTTTTATAAAAAGTTTTTTTTTTTTAGTATTGCTTTTTAAAAATTTTCAATCTATGTGTAACTCAGTGGGGAATTGACAAACGTCGGTGAAATGTCACTATATGACTGAAGTGGAGTGAATTTGCTCCTATCTCTGTAAGGAAGCGAGCTAGAGCGCTGAAACTGTGGCTATACGCTCTTTCATGAAAACACGCTTCTTTGAGGTTTTCAGCTCAGAACGTGAATCTCAGCGCGTGTCTGGCTAGGAAATTGCTTCATATAACTGTACAATTCCTATGTGTTATCTTTTGGTCCAATGTGCTTGTATGGCCATTGGGAAGTGAACTTGAGCTTCAGAATTGAAAATAGGCACTTGAAACAAAACTTTCCTTTTTTTTAGCTCTGCTTCTGAAAAATGTTTATTTTATGTGTAACTCAATGGGGAATTGACAAACGTGGGTGAAATGTCACTATAAGACTGAAGTGGAGTGAATTTGTTCCTATCTCTGTAAGGAAGCGAGCTAGAGCGCTGAAACTGTGGCTATACGCTCTTTCATGAAAACACGCTGCTCTGAGGTTTTCAGCTCAGAACGTGAATCTGAGCGCGTTTCTGGCTTGGGAATTGCTTCAAATCACTGTACAATGCCTATGTGTTATGAATTGGTCCAATGTGCTTGTATGGCCATTGGAAAGTGAATAAGAGCTTCGGAAGTGAAAATAGGCACTTTTATAAAAACTTTCTTTTTTTTAATTCTGCTTTTCAAAAATGTTCATTCTCTCTGAAACTCAGCGGAAAATTGACAAACATAAGTGAAAAGTCACTATTTGACTGAATTGGAGTGAATTTGTTACTATCTCTGTGAGGAAGCAAGCTAGAGCGCTGAAACTGTGCCTATACGCTCTTTCATGAAAACTCGCTTTTTTGAGTTCTTCAGCTCAGAACGAGAGTCTGAGCGTGTTTCTGGCTAGGGAATTGCTTCATATCACTGTACAATGCCTATGTGTTATGAATTGGTCCAATGTGCTTGTATGGCCATTGGGAAGTGAATTTGAGCTTCAGAATTGAAAATAAGCACTTTTATGAAAACTTTCCTTTTTTTAGTTCTGCTTCTGAAAAATGTTTATTTTATGTGTAACTCAATGGGGAATTGACAAACGTGGGTGAAATGTCACTATATGACTGAATTGGAGTGAATTTGTTGCTATCTCTGTGAGGAAGCGAGCTAGAGCGCTGAAACTGTGGCTATACGCTCTTTCATGAAAACACGCTGCTCTGAGGTTTTCAGCTCAGAACATGAATCTGAGCGCGTTTCTGACTTGGGAATTGCTTCATATCACTGTACAATGCCTATGTGTTATCAATTGGTCCAATGTGCTTGTATGGCCATTGGAAAGTGAATAAGAGCTTCGGAAGTGAAAATAGGCACTTTTATAAAAACTTTTTTTTTTTAGTATTGCTTCTTAAAAATTTTCAATCTATGTGTAACTCAGTGGGGAATTGACAAACGTGGGTGAAATGTCACTATATGACTGAAGTGGAGTGAATTTGCTCCTATCTCTGTAAGGAAGCGAGCTAGAGCGCTGAAACTGTGGCTATACGCTCTTTCATGAAAACACGCTGCTCTGAGGTTTTCAGCTCAGAACATGAATCTGAGCGCGTTTCTGGCTTGGGAATTGCTTCATATCACTGTACAATGCCTATGTGTTATCAATTGGTCCAATGTGCTTGTATGGCCATTGGAAAGTGAATAAGAGCTTCGGAAGTGAAAATAGGCACTTTTATAAAAACTTTTTTTTTTTAGTATTGCTTCTTAAAAATTTTCAATCTATGTGTAACTCAGTGGGGAATTGACAAACGTGGGTGAAATGTCACTATATGACTGAAGTGGAGTGAATTTGCTCCTATCTCTGTAAGGAAGCGAGCTAGAGCGCTGAAACTGTGGCTATACGCTCTTTCATGAAAACACGCTTCTTTGAGGTTTTCAGCTCAGAACGTGAATCTCAGCGCGTTTCTGGCTTGGGAATTGCTTCATATCACTGTACAATTCCTATGTGTTATCTTTTGGTCCAATGTGCTTGTATGGCCATTGGGAAGTGAATTTGAGCTTCAGAATTGAAAATAAGCACTTTTATAAAAACTTTCCTTTTTTTAGTTCTGCTTCTGAAAAATGTTTATTTTATGTGTAACTCAATGGGGAATTGACAAACGTGGGTGAAATGTCACTATATGACTGAATTGGAGTGAATTTGTTGCTATCTCTGTGAGGAAGCGAGCTAGAGCGCTGAAACTGTGGCTATACGCTCTTTCATGAAAACACGCTGCTCTGAGGTTTTCAGCTCAGAACATGAATCTGAGCGCGTTTCTGGCTTGGGAATTGCTTCATATCACTGTACAATGCCTATGTGTTATGAATTGGTCCAATGTGCATGTATGGCCATTGGAAAGTGAATAAGAGCTTCGGAAGTGAAAATAGGCACTTTTATAAAAACTTTTTTTTTTTTAGTATTGCTTCTTAAAAATTTTCAATCTATGTGTAACTCAGTGGGGAATTGACAAACGTGGGTGAAATGTCACTATATGACTGAAGTGGAGTGAATTTGCTCCTATCTCTGTAAGGAAGCGAGCTAGAGCGCTGAAACTGTGGCTATACGCTCTTTCATGAAAACACGCTTCTTTGAGGTTTTCAGCTCAGAACGTGAATCTCAGCGCGTGTCTGGCTAGGAAATTGCTTCATATAACTGTACAATTCCTATGTGTTATCTTTTGGTCCAATGTGCTTGTATGGCCATTGGGAAGTGAACTTGAGCTTCAGAATTGAAAATAGGCACTTGAAACAAAACTTTCCTTTTTTTTAGTTCTGCTTCTGAAAAATGTTTATTTTATGTGTAACTCAATGGGGAATTGACAAACGTGGGTGAAATGTCACTATATGACTGAAGTGGAGTGAATTTGCTCCTATCTCTGTAAGGAAGCGAGCTAGAGCGCTGAAACTGTGGCTATACGCTCTTTCATGAAAACACGCTGCTCTGAGGTTTTCAGCTCAGAACGTGAATCTGAGCGCGTTTCTGGCTTGGGAATTGCTTCAAATCACTGTACAATGCCTATGTGTTATGAATTGGTCCAATGTGCTTGTATGGCCATTGGAAAGTGAATAAGAGCTTCGGAAGTGAAAATAGGCACTTTTATAAATACTTTCTTTTTTTTAATTCTGCTTTTCAAAAATGTTCATTCTCTCTGTAACTCAGCGGAAAATTGACAAACATAAGTGAAAAGTCACTATTTGACTGAATTGGAGTGAATTTGTTACTATCTCTGTGAGGAAGCAAGCTAGAGCGCTGAAACTGTGCCTATACGCTCTTTCATGAAAACTCGCTTTTTTGAGTTCTTCAGCTCAGAACGAGAGTCTGAGCGTGTTTCTGGCTAGGGAATTGCTTCATATCACTGTACAATGCCTATGTGTTATGAATTGGTCCAATGTGCTTGTATGGCCATTGGGAAGTGAATTTGAGCTTCAGAATTGAAAATAAGCACTTTTATGAAAACTTTCCTTTTTTTAGTTCTGCTTCTGAAAAATGTTTATTTTATGTGTAACTCAATGGGGAATTGACAAACGTGGGTGAAATGTCACTATATGACTGAATTGGAGTGAATTTGTTGATATCTCTGTGAGGAAGCGAGCTAGAGCGCTGAAACTGTGGCTATACGCTCTTTCATGAAAACACGCTGCTCTGAGGTTTTCAGCTCAGAACATGAATCTGAGCGCGTTTCTGGCTTGGGAATTGCTTCATATCACTGTACAATGCCTATGTGTTATCTTTTGGTCCAATGTGCTTGTATGGCCATTGGGAAGTGAATTTGAGCTTCAGAATTGAAATTAAGCACTTTTATGAAAACTTTCCTTTTTTTAGTTCTGCTTCTGAAAAATGTTTATTTTATGTGTAACTCAATGGGGAATTGACAAACGTGGGTGAAATGTCACTATATGACTGAATTGGAGTGAATTTGTTGCTATCTCTGTGAGGAAGCGAGCTAGAGCGCTGAAACTGTGGCTATACGCTCTTTCATGAAAACACGCTGCTCTGAGGTTTTCAGCTCAGAACATGAATCTGAGCGCGTTTCTGGCTTGGGAATTGCTTCATATCACTGTACAATGCCTATGTGTTATGAATTGGTCCAATGTGCATGTATGGCCATTGGAAAGTGAATAAGAGCTTCGGAAGTGAAAATAGGCACTTTTATAAAAACTTTTTTTTTTTTAGTATTGCTTCTTAAAAATTTTCAATCTATGTGTAACTCAGTGGGGAATTGACAAACGTGGGTGAAATGTCACTATATGACTGAAGTGGAGTGAATTTGCTCCTATCTCTGTAAGGAAGCGAGCTAGAGCGCTGAAACTGTGGCTATACGCTCTTTCATGAAAACACGCTTCTTTGAGGTTTTCAGCTCAGAACGTGAATCTCAGCGCGTTTCTGGCTTGGGAATTGCTTCATATCACTGTACAATTCCTATGTGTTATCTTTTGGTCCAATGTGCTTGTATGGCCATTGGAAAGTGAATAAGAGCTTCGGAAGTGAAAATAGGCACTTTTATAAAAACTTTTTTTTTTTTTTAGTATTGCTTCTTAAAAATTTTCAATCTATGTGTAACTCAGTGGGGAATTGACAAACGTGGGTGAAATGTCACTATATGACTGAAGTGGAGTGAATTTGCTCCTATCTCTGTAAGGAAGCGAGCTAGAGCGCTGAAACTGTGGCTATACGCTCTTTCATGAAAACACGCTTCTTTGAGGTTTTCAGCTCAGAACGTGAATCTCAGCGCGTTTCTGGCTTGGGAATTGCTTCATATCACTGTACAATTCCTATGTGTTATCTTTTGGTCCAATGTGCTTGTATGGCCATTGGGAAGTGAATTTGAGCTTCAGAATTGAAAATAAGCACTTTTATAAAAACTTTCCTTTTTTTAGTTCTGCTTCTGAAAAATGTTTATTTTATGTGTAACTCAATGGGGAATTGACAAACGTGGGTGAAATGTCACTATATGACTGAATTGGAGTGAATTAGCTCATATCTCTGTGAGGAAGCGAGCTAGAGCGCTGAAACTGTGGCTATACGCTCTTTCATGAAAACACGCTGCTCTGAGGTTTTCAGCTCAGAACATGAATCTGAGCGCGTTTCTGGCTTGGGAATTGCTTCATATCACTGTACAATGCCTATGTGTTATCAATTGGTCCAATGTGCTTGTATGGCCATTGGAAAGTGAATAAGAGCTTCGGAAGTGAAAATAGGCACTTTTATAAAAAGTTTTTTTTTTTTAGTATTGCTTCTTAAAAATTTTCAATCTATGTGTAACTCAGTGGGGAATTGACAAACGTCGGTGAAATGTCACTATATGACTGAAGTGGAGTGAATTTGCTCCTATCTCTGTAAGGAAGCGAGCTAGAGCGCTGAAACTGTGGCTATACGCTCTTTCATGAAAACACGCTTCTTTGAGGTTTTCAGCTCAGAACGTGAATCTCAGCGCGTGTCTGGCTAGGAAATTGCTTCATATAACTGTACAATTCCTATGTGTTATCTTTTGGTCCAATGTGCTTGTATGGCCATTGGGAAGTGAACTTGAGCTTCAGAATTGAAAATAGGCACTTGAAACAAAACTTTCCTTTTTTTTAGCTCTGCTTCTGAAAAATGTTTATTTTATGTGTAACTCAATGGGGAATTGACAAACGTGGGTGAAATGTCACTATATGACTGAAGTGGAGTGAATTTGTTCCTATCTCTGTAAGGAAGCGAGCTAGAGCGCTGAAACTGTGGCTATACGCTCTTTCATGAAAACACGCTGCTCTGAGGTTTTCAGCTCAGAACGTGAATCTGAGCGCGTTTCTGGCTTGGGAATTGCTTCAAATCACTGTACAATGCCTATGTGTTATGAATTGGTCCAATGTGCTTGTATGGCCATTGGAAAGTGAATAAGAGCTTCGGAAGTGAAAATAGGCACTTTTATAAAAACTTTCTTTTTTTTAATTCTGCTTTTCAAAAATGTTCATTCTCTCTGAAACTCAGCGGAAAATTGACAAACATAAGTGAAAAGTCACTATTTGACTGAATTGGAGTGAATTTGTTACTATCTCTGTGAGGAAGCAAGCTAGAGCGCTGAAACTGTGCCTATACGCTCTTTCATGAAAACTCGCTTTTTTGAGTTCTTCAGCTCAGAACGAGAGTCTGAGCGTGTTTCTGGCTAGGGAATTGCTTCATATCACTGTACAATGCCTATGTGTTATGAATTGGTCCAATGTGCTTGTATGGCCATTGGGAAGTGAATTTGAGCTTCAGAATTGAAAATAAGCACTTTTATGAAAACTTTCCTTTTTTTAGTTCTGCTTCTGAAAAATGTTTATTTTATGTGTAACTCAATGGGGAATTGACAAACGTGGGTGAAATGTCACTATATGACTGAATTGGAGTGAATTTGTTGCTATCTCTGTGAGGAAGCGAGCTAGAGCGCTGAAACTGTGGCTATACGCTCTTTCATGAAAACACGCTGCTCTGAGGTTTTCAGCTCAGAACATGAATCTGAGCGCGTTTCTGGCTTGGGAATTGCTTCATATCACTGTACAATGCCTATGTGTTATCAATTGGTCCAATGTGCTTGTATGGCCATTGGAAAGTGAATAAGAGCTTCGGAAGTGAAAATAGGCACTTTTATAAAAACTTTTTTTTTTTTAGTATTGCTTCTTAAAAATTTTCAATCTATGTGTAACTCAGTGGGGAATTGACAAACGTGGGTGAAATGTCACTATATGACTGAAGTGGAGTGAATTTGCTCCTATCTCTGTAAGGAAGCGAGCTAGAGCGCTGAAACTGTGGCTATACGCTCTTTCATGAAAACACGCTGCTCTGAGGTTTTCAGCTCAGAACATGAATCTGAGCGCGTTTCTGGCTTGGGAATTGCTTCATATCACTGTACAATGCCTATGTGTTATCAATTGGTCCAATGTGCTTGTATGGCCATTGGAAAGTGAATAAGAGCTTCGGAAGTGAAAATAGGCACTTTTATAAAAACTTTTTTTTTTTAGTATTGCTTCTTAAAAATTTTCAATCTATGTGTAACTCAGTGGGGAATTGACAAACGTGGGTGAAATGTCACTATATGACTGAAGTGGAGTGAATTTGCTCCTATCTCTGTAAGGAAGCGAGCTAGAGCGCTGAAACTGTGGCTATACGCTCTTTCATGAAAACACGCTTCTTTGAGGTTTTCAGCTCAGAACGTGAATCTCAGCGCGTTTCTGGCTTGGGAATTGCTTCATATCACTGTACAATTCCTATGTGTTATCTTTTGGTCCAATGTGCTTGTATGGCCATTGGGAAGTGAATTTGAGCTTCAGAATTGAAAATAAGCACTTTTATAAAAACTTTCCTTTTTTTAGTTCTGCTTCTGAAAAATGTTTATTTTATGTGTAACTCAATGGGGAATTGACAAACGTGGGTGAAATGTCACTATATGACTGAATTGGAGTGAATTTGTTGCTATCTCTGTGAGGAAGCGAGCTAGAGCGCTGAAACTGTGGCTATACGCTCTTTCATGAAAACACGCTGCTCTGAGGTTTTCAGCTCAGAACATGAATCTGAGCGCGTTTCTGGCTTGGGAATTGCTTCATATCACTGTACAATGCCTATGTGTTATGAATTGGTCCAATGTGCATGTATGGCCATTGGAAAGTGAATAAGAGCTTCGGAAGTGAAAATAGGCACTTTTATAAAAACTTTTTTTTTTTTAGTATTGCTTCTTAAAAATTTTCAATCTATGTGTAACTCAGTGGGGAATTGACAAACGTGGGTGAAATGTCACTATATGACTGAAGTGGAGTGAATTTGCTCCTATCTCTGTAAGGAAGCGAGCTAGAGCGCTGAAACTGAGGCTATACGCTCTTTCATGAAAACACGCTTCTTTGAGGTTTTCAGCTCAGAACGTGAATCTCAGCGCGTGTCTGGCTAGGAAATTGCTTCATATAACTGTACAATTCCTATGTGTTATCTTTTGGTCCAATGTGCTTGTATGGCCATTGGGAAGTGAACTTGAGCTTCAGAATTGAAAATAGGCACTTGAAACAAAACTTTCCTTTTTTTTAGTTCTGCTTCTGAAAAATGTTTATTTTATGTGTAACTCAATGGGGAATTGACAAACGTGGGTGAAATGTCACTATATGACTGAAGTGGAGTGAATTTGCTCCTATCTCTGTAAGGAAGCGAGCTAGAGCGCTGAAACTGTGGCTATACGCTCTTTCATGAAAACACGCTGCTCTGAGGTTTTCAGCTCAGAACGTGAATCTGAGCGCGTTTCTGGCTTGGGAATTGCTTCAAATCACTGTACAATGCCTATGTGTTATGAATTGGTCCAATGTGCTTGTATGGCCATTGGAAAGTGAATAAGAGCTTCGGAAGTGAAAATAGGCACTTTTATAAATACTTTCTTTTTTTTAATTCTGCTTTTCAAAAATGTTCATTCTCTCTGTAACTCAGCGGAAAATTGACAAACATAAGTGAAAAGTCACTATTTGACTGAATTGGAGTGAATTTGTTACTATCTCTGTGAGGAAGCAAGCTAGAGCGCTGAAACTGTGCCTATACGCTCTTTCATGAAAACTCGCTTTTTTGAGTTCTTCAGCTCAGAACGAGAGTCTGAGCGTGTTTCTGGCTAGGGAATTGCTTCATATCACTGTACAATGCCTATGTGTTATGAATTGGTCCAATGTGCTTGTATGGCCATTGGGAAGTGAATTTGAGCTTCAGAATTGAAAATAAGCACTTTTATGAAAACTTTCCTTTTTTTAGTTCTGCTTCTGAAAAATGTTTATTTTATGTGTAACTCAATGGGGAATTGACAAACGTGGGTGAAATGTCACTATATGACTGAATTGGAGTGAATTTGTTGATATCTCTGTGAGGAAGCGAGCTAGAGCGCTGAAACTGTGGCTATACGCTCTTTCATGAAAACACGCTGCTCTGAGGTTTTCAGCTCAGAACATGAATCTGAGCGCGTTTCTGGCTTGGGAATTGCTTCATATCACTGTACAATGCCTATGTGTTATCTTTTGGTCCAATGTGCTTGTATGGCCATTGGGAAGTGAATTTGAGCTTCAGAATTGAAAATAAGCACTTTTATGAAAACTTTCCTTTTTTTAGTTCTGCTTCTGAAAAATGTTTATTTTATGTGTAACTCAATGGGGAATTGACAAACGTGGGTGAAATGTCACTATATGACTGAATTGGAGTGAATTTGTTGCTATCTCTGTGAGGAAGCGAGCTAGAGCGCTGAAACTGTGGCTATACGCTTTTTCATGAAAACACGCTGCTCTGAGGTTTTCAGCTCAGAACATGAATCTGAGCGCGTTTCTGGCTTGGGAATTGCTTCATATCACTGTACAATGCCTATGTGTTATCAATTGGTCCAATGTGCTTGTATGGCCATTGGAAAGTGAATAAGAGCTTCGGAAGTGAAAATAGGCACTTTTATAAAAACTTTTTTTTTTTTAGTATTGCTTCTTAAAAATTTTCAATCTATGTGTAACTCAGTGGGGAATTGACAAACGTGGGTGAAATGTCACTATATGACTGAAGTGGAGTGAATTTGCTCCTATCTCTGTAAGGAAGCGAGCTAGAGCGCTGAAACTGTGGCTATACGCTCTTTCATGAAAACACGCTTCTTTGAGGTTTTCAGCTCAGAACGTGAATCTCAGCGCGTTTCTGGCTTGGGAATTGCTTCATATCACTGTACAATTCCTATGTGTTATCTTTTGGTCCAATGTGCTTGTATGGCCATTGGGAAGTGAATTTGAGCTTCAGAATTGAAAATAGGCACTTTTATAAAAACTTTCCTTTTTTTAGTTCTGCTTCTGAAAAATGTTTATTTTATGTGTAACTCAATGGGGAATTGACAAACGTGGGTGAAATGTCACTATATGACTGAATTGGAGTGAATTTGTTGCTATCTCTGTGAGGAAGCGAGCTAGAGCGCTGAAACTGTGGCTATACGCTCTTTCATGAAAACACGCTGCTCTGAGGTTTTCAGCTCAGAACGTGAATCTGAGCGCGTTTCTGGCTTGGGAATTGCTTCATATCACTGTACAATGCCTATGTGTTATGAATTGGTCCAATGTGCTTGTATGGCCATTGGAAAGTGAATAAGAGCTTCGGAAGTGAAAATAGGCACTTTTATAAAAACTTTTTTTTTTTTAGTATTGCTTCTTAAAAATTTTCAATCTATGTGTAACTCAGTGGGGAATTGACAAACGTGGGTGAAATGTCACTATATGACTGAAGTGAAGTGAATTTGCTCCTATCTCTGTAAGGAAGCGAGCTAGAGCGCTGAAACTGTGGCTATACGCTTTTTCATGAAAACACGCTTCTTTGAGGTTTTCAGCTCAGAACGTGAATCTCAGCGCGTTTCTGGCTTGGGAATTGCTTCATATCACTGTACAATGCCTATGTGTTATGAATTGGTCCAATGTGCTTGTATGGCCATTGGAAAGTGAATAAGAGCTTCGGAAGTGAAAATAGGCACTTTTATAAAAACTTTTTTTTTTTAGTATTGCTTCTTAAAAATTTTCAATCTATGTGTAACTCAGTGGGGAATTGACAAACGTGGGTGAAATGTCACTATATGACTGAAGTGGAGTGAATTTGCTCCTATCTCTGTAAGGAAGCGAGCTAGAGCGCTGAAACTGTGGCTATACGCTCTTTCATGAAAACACGCTTCTTTGAGGTTTTCAGCTCAGAACGTGAATCTCAGCGCGTTTCTGGCTTGGGAATTGCTTCATATCACTGTACAATTCCTATGTGTTATCTTTTGGTCCAATGTGCTTGTATGGCCATTGGGAAGTGAATTTGAGCTTCAGAATTGAAAATAAGCACTTTTATAAAAACTTTCCTTTTTTTAGTTCTGCTTCTGAAAAATGTTTATTTTATGTGTAACTCAATGGGGAATTGACAAACGTGGGTGAAATGTCACTATATGACTGAATTGGAGTGAATTTGTTGCTATCTCTGTGAGGAAGCGAGCTAGAGCGCTGAAACTGTGGCTATACGCTCTTTCATGAAAACACGCTGCTCTGAGGTTTTCAGCTCAGAACATGAATCTGAGCGCGTTTCTGGCTTGGGAATTGCTTCATATCACTGTACAATGCCTATGTGTTATGAATTGGTCCAATGTGCATGTATGGCCATTGGAAAGTGAATAAGAGCTTCGGAAGTGAAAATAGGCACTTTTATAAAAACTTTTTTTTTTTTAGTATTGCTTCTTAAAAATTTTCAATCTATGTGTAACTCAGTGGGGAATTGACAAACGTGGGTGAAATGTCACTATATGACTGAAGTGGAGTGAATTTGCTCCTATCTCTGTAAGGAAGCGAGCTAGAGCGCTGAAACTGAGGCTATACGCTCTTTCATGAAAACACGCTTCTTTGAGGTTTTCAGCTCAGAACGTGAATCTCAGCGCGTGTCTGGCTAGGAAATTGCTTCATATAACTGTACAATTCCTATGTGTTATCTTTTGGTCCAATGTGCTTGTATGGCCATTGGGAAGTGAACTTGAGCTTCAGAATTGAAAATAGGCACTTGAAACAAAACTTTCCTTTTTTTTAGTTCTGCTTCTGAAAAATGTTTATTTTATGTGTAACTCAATGGGGAATTGACAAACGTGGGTGAAATGTCACTATATGACTGAAGTGGAGTGAATTTGCTCCTATCTCTGTAAGGAAGCGAGCTAGAGCGCTGAAACTGTGGCTATACGCTCTTTCATGAAAACACGCTGCTCTGAGGTTTTCAGCTCAGAACGTGAATCTGAGCGCGTTTCTGGCTTGGGAATTGCTTCAAATCACTGTACAATGCCTATGTGTTATGAATTGGTCCAATGTGCTTGTATGGCCATTGGAAAGTGAATAAGAGCTTCGGAAGTGAAAATAGGCACTTTTATAAATACTTTCTTTTTTTTAATTCTGCTTTTCAAAAATGTTCATTCTCTCTGTAACTCAGCGGAAAATTGACAAACATAAGTGAAAAGTCACTATTTGACTGAATTGGAGTGAATTTGTTACTATCTCTGTGAGGAAGCAAGCTAGAGCGCTGAAACTGTGCCTATACGCTCTTTCATGAAAACTCGCTTTTTTGAGTTCTTCAGCTCAGAACGAGAGTCTGAGCGTGTTTCTGGCTAGGGAATTGCTTCATATCACTGTACAATGCCTATGTGTTATGAATTGGTCCAATGTGCTTGTATGGCCATTGGGAAGTGAATTTGAGCTTCAGAATTGAAAATAAGCACTTTTATGAAAACTTTCCTTTTTTTAGTTCTGCTTCTGAAAAATGTTTATTTTATGTGTAACTCAATGGGGAATTGACAAACGTGGGTGAAATGTCACTATATGACTGAATTGGAGTGAATTTGTTGATATCTCTGTGAGGAAGCGAGCTAGAGCGCTGAAACTGTGGCTATACGCTCTTTCATGAAAACACGCTGCTCTGAGGTTTTCAGCTCAGAACATGAATCTGAGCGCGTTTCTGGCTTGGGAATTGCTTCATATCACTGTACAATGCCTATGTGTTATCTTTTGGTCCAATGTGCTTGTATGGCCATTGGGAAGTGAATTTGAGCTTCAGAATTGAAAATAAGCACTTTTATGAAAACTTTCCTTTTTTTAGTTCTGCTTCTGAAAAATGTTTATTTTATGTGTAACTCAATGGGGAATTGACAAACGTGGGTGAAATGTCACTATATGACTGAATTGGAGTGAATTTGTTGCTATCTCTGTGAGGAAGCGAGCTAGAGCGCTGAAACTGTGGCTATACGCTTTTTCATGAAAACACGCTGCTCTGAGGTTTTCAGCTCAGAACATGAATCTGAGCGCGTTTCTGGCTTGGGAATTGCTTCATATCACTGTACAATGCCTATGTGTTATCAATTGGTCCAATGTGCTTGTATGGCCATTGGAAAGTGAATAAGAGCTTCGGAAGTGAAAATAGGCACTTTTATAAAAACTTTTTTTTTTTTAGTATTGCTTCTTAAAAATTTTCAATCTATGTGTAACTCAGTGGGGAATTGACAAACGTGGGTGAAATGTCACTATATGACTGAAGTGGAGTGAATTTGCTCCTATCTCTGTAAGGAAGCGAGCTAGAGCGCTGAAACTGTGGCTATACGCTCTTTCATGAAAACACGCTGCTCTGAGGTTTTCAGCTCAGAACATGAATCTGAGCGCGTTTCTGGCTTGGGAATTGCTTCATATCACTGTACAATGCCTATGTGTTATCAATTGGTCCAATGTGCTTGTATGGCCATTGGAAAGTGAATAAGAGCTTCGGAAGTGAAAATAGGCACTTTTATAAAAACTTTTTTTTTTTAGTATTGCTTCTTAAAAATTTTCAATCTATGTGTAACTCAGTGGGGAATTGACAAACGTGGGTGAAATGTCACTATATGACTGAAGTGGAGTGAATTTGCTCCTATCTCTGTAAGGAAGCGAGCTAGAGCGCTGAAACTGTGGCTATACGCTCTTTCATGAAAACACGCTTCTTTGAGGTTTTCAGCTCAGAACGTGAATCTCAGCGCGTTTCTGGCTTGGGAATTGCTTCATATCACTGTACAATTCCTATGTGTTATCTTTTGGTCCAATGTGCTTGTATGGCCATTGGGAAGTGAATTTGAGCTTCAGAATTGAAAATAAGCACTTTTATAAAAACTTTCCTTTTTTTAGTTCTGCTTCTGAAAAATGTTTATTTTATGTGTAACTCAATGGGGAATTGACAAACGTGGGTGAAATGTCACTATATGACTGAATTGGAGTGAATTTGTTGCTATCTCTGTGAGGAAGCGAGCTAGAGCGCTGAAACTGTGGCTATACGCTCTTTCATGAAAACACGCTGCTCTGAGGTTTTCAGCTCAGAACATGAATCTGAGCGCGTTTCTGGCTTGGGAATTGCTTCATATCACTGTACAATGCCTATGTGTTATGAATTGGTCCAATGTGCATGTATGGCCATTGGAAAGTGAATAAGAGCTTCGGAAGTTAAAATAGGCACTTTTATAAAAACTTTTTTTTTTTTTTAGTATTGCTTCTTAAAAATTTTCAATCTATGTGTAACTCAGTGGGGAATTGACAAACGTGGGTGAAATGTCACTATATGACTGAAGTGGAGTGAATTTGCTCCTATCTCTGTAAGGAAGCGAGCTAGAGCGCTGAAACTGTGGCTATACGCTCTTTCATGAAAACACGCTTCTTTGAGGTTTTCAGCTCAGAACGTGAATCTCAGCGCGTTTCTGGCTTGGGAATTGCTTCATATCACTGTACAATTCCTATGTGTTATCTTTTGGTCCAATGTGCTTGTATGGCCATTGGGAAGTGAATTTGAGCTTCAGAATTGAAAATAGGCACTTTTATAAAAACTTTCTTTTTTTTAGTTCTGCTTCTGAAAAATGTTTATTTTATGTGTAACTCAATGGGGAATTGACAAACGTGGGTGAAATGTCACTATATGACTGAATTGGAGTGAATTAGCTCATATCTCTGTGAGGAAGCGAGCTAGAGCGCTGAAACTGTGGCTATACGCTCTTTCATGAAAACACGCTGCTCTGAGGTTTTCAGCTCAGAACGTGAATCTGAGCGCGTTTCTGGCTTGGGAATTGCTTCATATCACTGTACAATGCCTATGTGTTATCAATTGGTCCAATGTGCTTGTATGGCCATTGGAAAGTGAATAAGAGCTTCGGAAGTGAAAATAGGCACTTTTATAAAAAGTTTTTTTTTTTTAGTATTGCTTCTTAAAAATTTTCAATCTATGTGTAACTCAGTGGGGAATTGACAAACGTCGGTGAAATGTCACTATATGACTGAAGTGGAGTGAATTTGCTCCTATCTCTGTAAGGAAGCGAGCTAGAGCGCTGAAACTGTGGCTATACGCTCTTTCATGAAAACACGCTTCTTTGAGGTTTTCAGCTCAGAACGTGAATCTCAGCGCGTGTCTGGCTAGGAAATTGCTTCATATAACTGTACAATTCCTATGTGTTATCTTTTGGTCCAATGTGCTTGTATGGCCATTGGGAAGTGAACTTGAGCTTCAGAATTGAAAATAGGCACTTGAAACAAAACTTTCCTTTTTTTTAGCTCTGCTTCTGAAAAATGTTTATTTTATGTGTAACTCAATGGGGAATTGACAAACGTGGGTGAAATGTCACTATATGACTGAAGTGGAGTGAATTTGTTCCTATCTCTGTAAGGAAGCGAGCTAGAGCGCTGAAACTGTGGCTATACGCTCTTTCATGAAAACACGCTGCTCTGAGGTTTTCAGCTCAGAACTTGAATCTGAGCGCGTTTCTGGCTTGGGAATTGCTTCAAATCACTGTACAATGCCTATGTGTTATGAATTGGTCCAATGTGCTTGTATGGCCATTGGAAAGTGAATAAGAGCTTCGGAAGTGAAAATAGGCACTTTTATAAAAACTTTCTTTTTTTTAATTCTGCTTTTCAAAAATGTTCATTCTCTCTGAAACTCAGCGGAAAATTGACAAACATAAGTGAAAAGTCACTATTTGACTGAATTGGAGTGAATTTGTTACTATCTCTGTGAGGAAGCAAGCTAGAGCGCTGAAACTGTGCCTATACGCTCTTTCATGAAAACTCGCTTTTTTGAGTTCTTCAGCTCAGAACGAGAGTCTGAGCGTGTTTCTGGCTAGGGAATTGCTTCATATCACTGTACAATGCCTATGTGTTATGAATTGGTCCAATGTGCTTGTATGGCCATTGGGAAGTGAATTTGAGCTTCAGAATTGAAAATAAGCACTTTTATGAAAACTTTCCTTTTTTAAGTTCTGCTTCTGAAAAATGTTTATTTTATGTGTAACTCAATGGGGAATTGACAAACGTGGGTGAAATGTCACTATATGACTGAATTGGAGTGAATTTCTTGCTATCTCTGTGAGGAAGCGAGCTAGAGCGCTGAAACTGTGGCTATACGCTCTTTCATGAAAACACGCTGCTCTGAGGTTTTCAGCTCAGAACATGAATCTGAGCGCGTTTCTGGCTTGGGAATTGCTTCATATCACTGTACAATGCCTATGTGTTATCAATTGGTCCAATGTGCTTGTATGGCCATTGGAAAGTGAATAAGAGCTTCGGAAGTGAAAATAGGCACTTTTATAAAAACTTTTTTTTTTTTAGTATTGCTTCTTAAAAATTTTCAATCTATGTGTAACTCAGTGGGGAATTGACAAACGTGGGTGAAATGTCACTATATGACTGAAGTGGAGTGAATTTGCTCCTATCTCTGTAAGGAAGCGAGCTAGAGCGCTGAAACTGTGGCTATACGCTCTTTCATGAAAACACGCTGCTCTGAGGTTTTCAGCTCAGAACATGAATCTGAGCGCGTTTCTGGCTTGGGAATTGCTTCATATCACTGTACAATGCCTATGTGTTATCAATTGGTCCAATGTGCTTGTATGGCCATTGGAAAGTGAATAAGAGTTTCGGAAGTGAAAATAGGCACTTTTATAAAAACTTTTTTTTTTTAGTATTGCTTCTTAAAAATTTTCAATCTATGTGTAACTCAGTGGGGAATTGACAAACGTGGGTGAAATGTCACTATATGACTGAAGTGGAGTGAATTTGCTCCTATCTCTGTAAGGAAGCGAGCTAGAGCGCTGAAACTGTGGCTATACGCTCTTTCATGAAAACACGCTTCTTTGAGGTTTTCAGCTCAGAACGTGAATCTCAGCGCGTTTCTGGCTTGGGAATTGCTTCATATCACTGTACAATTCCTATGTGTTATCTTTTGGTCCAATGTGCTTGTATGGCCATTGGGAAGTGAATTTGAGCTTCAGAATTGAAAATAAGCACTTTTATAAAAACTTTCCTTTTTTTAGTTCTGCTTCTGAAAAATGTTTATTTTATGTGTAACTCAATGGGGAATTGACAAACGTGGGTGAAATGTCAATATATGACTGAATTGGAGTGAATTTGTTGCTATCTCTGTGAGGAAGCGAGCTAGAGCGCTGAAACTGTGGCTATACGCTCTTTCATGAAAACACGCTGCTCTGAGGTTTTCAGCTCAGAACATGAATCTGAGCGCGTTTCTGGCTTGGGAATTGCTTCATATCACTGTACCATGCCTATGTGTTATGAATTGGTCCAATGTGCATGTATGGCCATTGGAAAGTGAATAAGAGCTTCGGAAGTGAAAATAGGCACTTTTATAAAAACTTTTTTTTTTTTAGTATTGCTTCTTAAAAATTTTCAATCTATGTGTAACTCAGTGGGGAATTGACAAACGTGGGTGAAATGTCACTATATGACTGAAGTGGAGTGAATTTGCTCCTATCTCTGTAAGGAAGCGAGCTAGAGCGCTGAAACTGTGGCTATACGCTCTTTCATGAAAACACGCTTCTTTGAGGTTTTCAGCTCAGAACGTGAATCTCAGCGCGTGTCTGGCTAGGAAATTGCTTCATATAACTGTACAATTCCTATGTGTTATCTTTTGGTCCAATGTGCTTGTATGGCCATTGGGAAGTGAACTTGAGCTTCAGAATTGAAAATAGGCACTTGAAACAAAACTTTCCTTTTTTTTAGTTCTGCTTCTGAAAAATGTTTATTTTATGTGTAACTCAATGGGGAATTGACAAACGTGGGTGAAATGTCACTATATGACTGAAGTGGAGTGAATTTGCTCCTATCTCTGTAAGGAAGCGAGCTAGAGCGCTGAAACTGTGGCTATACGCTCTTTCATGAAAACACGCTGCTCTGAGGTTTTCAGCTCAGAACGTGAATCTGAGCGCGTTTCTGGCTTGGGAATTGCTTCAAATCACTGTACAATGCCTATGTGTTATGAATTGGTCCAATGTGCTTGTATGGCCATTGGAAAGTGAATAAGAGCTTCGGAAGTGAAAATAGGCACTTTTATGAAAACTTTCCTTTTTTTAGTTCTGCTTCTGAAAAATGTTTATTTTATGTGTAACTCAATGGGGAATTGACAAACGTGGGTGAAATGTCACTATATGACTGAATTGGAGTGAATTTGTTGCTATCTCTGTGAGGAAGCGAGCTAGAGCGCTGAGACTGTGGCTATACGCTCTTTCATGAAAACACGCTGCTCTGAGGTTTTCAGCTCAGAACATGAATCTGAGCGCGTTTCTGGCTTGGGAATTGCTTCATATCACTGTACAATGCCTATGTGTTTTCAATTGGTCCAATGTGCTTGTATGGCCATTGGAAAGTGAATAAGAGCTTCGGAAGTGAAAATAGGCACTTTTATAAAAACTTTTTTTTTTTAGTATTGCTTCTTAAAAATTTTCAATCTATGTGTAACTCAGTGGGGAATTGACAAACGTGGGTGAAATGTCACTATATGACTGAAGTGAAGTGAATTTGCTCCTATCTCTGTAAGGAAGCGAGCTAGAGCGCTGAAACTGTGGCTATACGCTTTTTCATGAAAACACGCTTCTTTGAGGTTTTCAGCTCAGAACGTGAATCTCAGCGCGTTTCTGGCTTGGGAATTGCTTCATATCACTGTACAATGCCTATGTGTTATGAATTGGTCCAATGTGCTTGTATGGCCATTGGGAAGTGAATTTGAGCTTCAGAATTGAAAATAAGCACTTTTATGAAAACTTTCCTTTTTTTAGTTCTACTTCTGAAAAATGTTTATTTTATGTGTAACTCAATGGGGAATTGACAAACGTGGGTGAAATGTCACTATATGACTGAATTGGAGTGAATTTGTTGCTATCTCTGTGAGGAAGCGAGCTAGAGCGCTGAAACTGTGGCTATACGCTCTTTCATGAAAACACGCTGCTCTGAGGTTTTCAGCTCAGAACATGAATCTGAGCGCGTTTCTGGCTTGGGAATTGCTTCATATCACTGTACAATGCCTATGTGTTATCAATTGGTCCAATGTGCTTGTATGGCCATTGGAAAGTGAATAAGAGCTTCGGAAGTGAAAATAGGCACTTTTATAAAAACATTTTTTTTTTTTAGTATTGCTTCTTAAAAATTTTCAATCTATGTGTAACTCAGTGGGGAATTGACAAACGTGGGTGAAATGTCACTATATGACTGAAGTGGAGTGAATTTGCTCCTATCTCTGTAAGGAAGCGAGCTAGAGCGCTGAAACTGTGGCTATACGCTCTTTCATGAAAACACGCTTCTTTGAGGTTTTCAGCTCAGAACGTGAATCTCAGCCCGTTTCTGGCTTGGGAATTGCTTCATATCACTGTACAATTCCTATGTGTTATCTTTTGGTCCAATGTGCTTGTATGGCCATTGGGAAGTGAATTTGAGCTTCAGAATTGAAAATAAGCACTTTTATAAAAACTTTCCTTTTTTTAGTTCTGCTTCTGAAAAATGTTTATTTTATGTGTAACTCAATGGGGAATTGACAAACGTGGGTGAAATGTCACTATATGACTGAATTGGAGTGAATTTGTTGCTATCTCTGTGAGGAAGCGAGCTAGAGCGCTGAAACTGTGGCTATACGCTCTTTCATGAAAACACGCTGCTCTGAGGTTTTCAGCTCAGAACATGAATCTGAGCGCGTTTCTGGCTTGGGAATTGCTTCATATCACTGTACAATGCCTATGTGTTATGAATTGGTCCAATGTGCATGTATGGCCATTGGAAAGTGAATTAGAGCTTCGGAAGTGAAAATAGGCACTTTTATAAAAACTTTTTTTTTTTTAGTATTGCTTCTTAAAAATTTTCAATCTATGTGTAACTCAGTGGGGAATTGACAAACGTGGGTGAAATGTCACTATATGACTGAAGTGGAGTGAATTTGCTCCTATCTCTGTAAGGAAGCGAGCTAGAGCGCTGAAACTGTGGCTATACGCTCTTTCATGAAAACACGCTTCTTTGAGGTTTTCAGCTCAGAACGTGAATCTCAGCGCGTGTCTGGCTAGGAAATTGCTTCATATAACTGTACAATTCCTATGTGTTATCTTTTGGTCCAATGTGCTTGTATGGCCATTGGAAAGTGAATAAGAGCTTCGGAAGTGAAAATAGGCACTTTTATAAAAACTTTTTTTTTTTTTTAGTAGTGCTTCTTAAAAATTTTCAATCTATGTGTAACTCAGTGGGGAATTGACAAACGTGGGTGAAATGTCACTATATGACTGAAGTGGAGTGAATTTGCTCCTATCTCTGTAAGGAAGCGAGCTAGAGCGCTGAAACTGTGGCTATACGCTCTTTCATGAAAACACGCTTCTTTGAGGTTTTCAGCTCAGAACGTGAATCTCAGCGCGTGTCTGGCTAGGAAATTGCTTCATATAACTGTACAATTCCTATGTGTTATCTTTTGGTCCAATGTGCTTGTATGGCCATTGGGAAGTGAACTTGAGCTTCAGAATTGAAAATAGGCACTTGAAACAAAACTTTCCTTTTTTTTAGTTCTGCTTCTGAAAAATGTTTATTTTATGTGTAACTCAATGGGGAATTGACAAACGTGGGTGAAATGTCACTATATGACTGAAGTGGAGTGAATTTGTTCCTATCTCTGTAAGGAAGCGAGCTAGAGCGCTGAAACTGTGGCTATACGCTCTTTCATGAAAACACGCTGCTCTGAGGTTTTCAGCTCAGAACGTGAATCTGAGCGCGTTTCTGGCTTGGGAATTGCTTCAAATCACTGTACAATGCCTATGTGTTATGAATTGGTCCAATGTGCTTGTATGGCCATTGGAAAGTGAATAAGAGCTTCGGAAGTGAAAATAGGCACTTTTATAAAAACTTTCTTTTATTTAATTCTGCTTTTCAAAAATGTTCATTCTCTCTGTAACTCAGCGGAAAATTGACAAACATAAGTGAAAAGTCACTATTTGACTGAATTGGAGTGAATTTGTTACTATCTCTGTGAGGAAGCAAGCTAGAGCGCTGAAACTGTGCCTATACGCTCTTTCATGAAAACTCGCTTTTTTGAGTTCTTCAGCTCAGAACGAGAGTCTGAGCGTGTTTCTGGCTAGGGAATTGCTTCATATCACTGTACAATGCCTATGTGTTATGAATTGGTCCAATGTGCTTGTATGGCCATTGGGAAGTGAATTTGAGCTTCAGAATTGAAAATAAGCACTTTTATGAAAACTTTCCTTTTTTTAGTTCTGCTTCTGAAAAATGTTTATTTTATGTGTAACTCAATGGGGAATTGACAAACGTGGGTGAAATGTCACTATATGACTGAATTGGAGTGAATTTGTTGCTATCTCTGTGAGGAAGCGAGCTAGAGCGCTGAAACTGTGGCTATACGCTCTTTCATGAAAACACGCTGCTCTGAGGTTCTCAGCTCAGAACATGAATCTGAGCGCGTTTCTGGCTTGGGAATTGCTTCATATCACTGTACAATGCCTATGTGTTATCAATTGGCCCAATGTGCTTGTATGGCCATTGGAAAGTGAATAAGAGCTTCGGAAGTGAAAATAGGCACTTTTATAAAAACTTTTTTTTTTTTAGTATTGCTTCTTAAAAATTTTCAATCTATGTGTAACTCAGTGGGGAATTGACAAACGTGGGTGAAATGTCACTATATGACTGAAGTGGAGTGAATTTGCTCCTATCTCTGTAAGGAAGCGAGCTAGAGCGCTGAAACTGTGGCTATACGCTCTTTCATGAAAACACGCTTCTTTGAGGTTTTCAGCTCAGAACGTGAATCTCAGCGCGTTTCTGGCTTGGGAATTGCTTCATATCACTGTACAATTCCTATGTGTTATCTTTTGGTCCAATGTGCTTGTATGGCCATTGGGAAGTGAATTTGAGCTTCAGAATTGAAAATAAGCACTTTTATAAAAACTTTCCTTTTTTTAGTTCTGCTTCTGAAAAATGTTTATTTTATGTGTAACTCAATGGGGAATTGACAAACGTGGGTGAAATGTCACTATATGACTGAATTGGAGTGAATTTGTTGCTATCTCTGTGAGGAAGCGAGCTAGAGCGCTGAAACTGTGGCTATACGCTCTTTCATGAAAACACGCTGCTCTGAGGTTTTCAGCTCAGAACATGAATCTGAGCGCGTTTCTGGCTTGGGAATTGCTTCATATCACTGTACAATGCCTATGTGTTATGAATTGGTCCAATGTGCATGTATGGCCATTGGAAAGTGAATAAGAGCTTCGGAAGTGAAAATAGGCACTTTTATAAAAACTTTTTTTTTTTTAGTATTGCTTCTTAAAAATTTTCAATCTATGTGTAACTCAGTGGGGAATTGACAAACGTGGGTGAAATGTCACTATATGACTGAATTGGAGTGAATTTGTTGCTATCTCCGTGAGGAAGCGAGCTAGAGCGCTGAAACTGTGGCTATACGCTCTTTCATGAAAACACGCTCCTCTGAGGTTTTCAGCTCAGAACATGAATCTGAGCGCGTTTCTGGCTTGGGAATTGCTTCATATCACTGTACAATGCCTATGTGTTATGAATTGGTCCAATGTGCATGTATGGCCATTGGAAAGTGAATAAGAGCTTCGGAAGTGAAAATAGGCACTTTTATAAAAACTTTTTTTTTTTTAGTATTGCTTCTTAAAAATTTTCAATCTATGTGTAACTCAGTGGGGAATTGACAAACGTGGGTGAAATGTCACTATATGACTGAAGTGGAGTGAATTTGCTCCTATCTCTGTAAGGAAGCGAGCTAGAGCGCTGAAACTGTGGCTATACGCTCTTTCATGAAAACACGCTTCTTTGAGGTTTTCAGCTCAGAACGTGAATCTCAGCGCGTGTCTGGCTAGGAAATTGCTTCATATAACTGTACAATTCCTATGTGTTATCTTTTGGTCCAATGTGCTTGTATGGCCATTGGAAAGTGAATAAGAGCTTCGGAAGTGAAAATAGGCACTTTTATAAAAACTTTTTTTTTTTTTTAGTATTGCTTCTTAAAAATTTTCAATCTATGTGTAACTCAGTGGGGAATTGACAAACGTGGGTGAAATGTCACTATATGACTGAAGTGGAGTGAATTTGCTCCTATCTCTGTAAGGAAGCGAGCTAGAGCGCTGAAACTGTGGCTATACGCTCTTTCATGAAAACACGCTTCTTTGAGGTTTTCAGCTCAGAACGTGAATCTCAGCGCGTGTCTGGCTAGGAAATTGCTTCATATAACTGTACAATTCCTATGTGTTATCTTTTGGTCCAATGTGCTTGTATGGCCATTGGGAAGTGAACTTGAGCTTCAGAATTGAAAATAGGCACTTGAAACAAAACTTTCCTTTTTTTTAGTTCTGCTTCTGAAAAATGTTTATTTTATGTGTAACTCAATGGGGAATTGACAAACGTGGGTGAAATGTCACTATATGACTGAAGTGGAGTGAATTTGTTCCTATCTCTGTAAGGAAGCGAGCTAGAGCGCTGAAACTGTGGCTATACGCTCTTTCATGAAAACACGCTGCTCTGAGGTTTTCAGCTCAGAACGTGAATCTGAGCGCGTTTCTGGCTTGGGAATTGCTTCAAATCACTGTACAATGCCTATGTGTTATGAATTGGTCCAATGTGCTTGTATGGCCATTGGAAAGTGAATAAGAGCTTCGGAAGTGAAAATAGGCACTTTTATAAAAACTTTCTTTTATTTAATTCTGCTTTTCAAAAATGTTCATTCTCTCTGTAACTCAGCGGAAAATTGACAAACATAAGTGAAAAGTCACTATTTGACTGAATTGGAGTGAATTTGTTACTATCTCTGTGAGGAAGCAAGCTAGAGCGCTGAAACTGTGCCTATACGCTCTTTCATGAAAACTCGCTTTTTTGAGTTCTTCAGCTCAGAACGAGAGTCTGAGCGTGTTTCTGGCTAGGGAATTGCTTCATATCACTGTACAATGCCTATGTGTTATGAATTGGTCCAATGTGCTTGTATGGCCATTGGGAAGTGAATTTGAGCTTCAGAATTGAAAATAAGCACTTTTATGAAAACTTTCCTTTTTTTAGTTCTGCTTCTGAAAAATGTTTATTTTATGTGTAACTCAATGGGGAATTGACAAACGTGGGTGAAATGTCACTATATGACTGAATTGGAGTGAATTTGTTGCTATCTCTGTGAGGAAGCGAGCTAGAGCGCTGAAACTGTGGCTATACGCTCTTTCATGAAAACACGCTGCTCTGAGGTTCTCAGCTCAGAACATGAATCTGAGCGCGTTTCTGGCTTGGGAATTGCTTCATATCACTGTACAATGCCTATGTGTTATCAATTGGCCCAATGTGCTTGTATGGCCATTGGAAAGTGAATAAGAGCTTCGGAAGTGAAAATAGGCACTTTTATAAAAACTTTTTTTTTTTTAGTATTGCTTCTTAAAAATTTTCAATCTATGTGTAACTCAGTGGGGAATTGACAAACGTGGGTGAAATGTCACTATATGACTGAAGTGGAGTGAATTTGCTCCTATCTCTGTAAGGAAGCGAGCTAGAGCGCTGAAACTGTGGCTATACGCTCTTTCATGAAAACACGCTTCTTTGAGGTTTTCAGCTCAGAACGTGAATCTCAGCGCGTTTCTGGCTTGGGAATTGCTTCATATCACTGTACAATTCCTATGTGTTATCTTTTGGTCCAATGTGCTTGTATGGCCATTGGGAAGTGAATTTGAGCTTCAGAATTGAAAATAAGCACTTTTATAAAAACTTTCCTTTTTTTAGTTCTGCTTCTGAAAAATGTTTATTTTATGTGTAACTCAATGGGGAATTGACAAACGTGGGTGAAATGTCACTATATGACTGAATTGGAGTGAATTTGTTGCTATCTCTGTGAGGAAGCGAGCTAGAGCGCTGAAACTGTGGCTATACGCTCTTTCATGAAAACACGCTGCTCTGAGGTTTTCAGCTCAGAACATGAATCTGAGCGCGTTTCTGGCTTGGGAATTGCTTCATATCACTGTACAATGCCTATGTGTTATGAATTGGTCCAATGTGCATGTATGGCCATTGGAAAGTGAATAAGAGCTTCGGAAGTGAAAATAGGCACTTTTATAAAAACTTTTTTTTTTTTAGTATTGCTTCTTAAAAATTTTCAATCTATGTGTAACTCAGTGGGGAATTGACAAACGTGGGTGAAATGTCACTATATGACTGAATTGGAGTGAATTTGTTGCTATCTCCGTGAGGAAGCGAGCTAGAGCGCTGAAACTGTGGCTATACTCTCTTTCATGAAAACACGCTCCTCTGAGGTTTTCAGCTCAGAACATGAATCTGAGCGCGTTTCTGGCTTGGGAATTGCTTCATATCACTGTACAATGCCTATGTGTTATGAATTGGTCCAATGTGCATGTATGGCCATTGGAAAGTGAATAAGAGCTTCGGAAGTGAAAATAGGCACTTTTATAAAAACTTTTTTTTTTTTAGTATTGCTTCTTAAAAATTTTCAATCTATGTGTAACTCAGTGGGGAATTGACAAACGTCGGTGAAATGTCACTATATGACTGAAGTGGAGTGAATTTGCTCCTATCTCTGTAAGGAAGCGAGCTAGAGCGCTGAAACTGTGGCTATACGCTCTTTCATGAAAACACGCTTCTTTGAGGTTTTCAGCTCAGAACGTGAATCTCAGCGCGTGTCTGGCTAGGAAATTGCTTCATATAACTGTACAATTCCTATGTGTTATCTTTTGGTCCAATGTGCTTGTATGGCCATTGGAAAGTGAATAAGAGCTTCGGAAGTGAAAATAGGCACTTTTATAAAAACTTTTTTTTTTTTTTAGTATTGCTTCTTAAAAATTTTCAATCTATGTGTAACTCAGTGGGGAATTGACAAACGTGGGTGAAATGTCACTATATGACTGAAGTGGAGTGAATTTGCTCCTATCTCTGTAAGGAAGCGAGCTAGAGCGCTGAAACTGTGGCTATACGCTCTTTCATGAAAACACGCTTCTTTGAGGTTTTCAGCTCAGAACGTGAATCTCAGCGCGTGTCTGGCTAGGAAATTGCTTCATATAACTGTACAATTCCTATGTGTTATCTTTTGGTCCAATGTGCTTGTATGGCCATTGGGAAGTGAACTTGAGCTTCAGAATTGAAAATAGGCACTTGAAACAAAACTTTCCTTTTTTTTAGTTCTGCTTCTGAAAAATGTTTATTTTATGTGTAACTCAATGGGGAATTGACAAACGTGGGTGAAATGTCACTATATGACTGAAGTGGAGTGAATTTGTTCCTATCTCTGTAAGGAAGCGAGCTAGAGCGCTGAAACTGTGGCTATACGCTCTTTCATGAAAACACGCTGCTCTGAGGTTTTCAGCTCAGAACGTGAATCTGAGCGCGTTTCTGGCTTGGGAATTGCTTCAAATCACTGTACAATGCCTATGTGTTATGAATTGGTCCAATGTGCTTGTATGGCCATTGGAAAGTGAATAAGAGCTTCGGAAGTGAAAATAGGCACTTTTATAAAAACTTTCTTTTATTTAATTCTGCTTTTCAAAAATGTTCATTCTCTCTGTAACTCAGCGGAAAATTGACAAACATAAGTGAAAAGTCACTATTTGACTGAATTGGAGTGAATTTGTTACTATCTCTGTGAGGAAGCAAGCTAGAGCGCTGAAACTGTGCCTATACGCTCTTTCATGAAAACTCGCTTTTTTGAGTTCTTCAGCTCAGAACGAGAGTCTGAGCGTGTTTCTGGCTAGGGAATTGCTTCATATCACTGTACAATGCCTATGTGTTATGAATTGGTCCAATGTGCTTGTATGGCCATTGGGAAGTGAATTTGAGCTTCAGAATTGAAAATAAGCACTTTTATGAAAACTTTCCTTTTTTTAGTTCTGCTTCTGAAAAATGTTTATTTTATGTGTAACTCAATGGGGAATTGACAAACGTGGGTGAAATGTCACTATATGACTGAATTGGAGTGAATTTGTTGCTATCTCTGTGAGGAAGCGAGCTAGAGCGCTGAAACTGTGGCTATACGCTCTTTCATGAAAACACGCTGCTCTGAGGTTTTCAGCTCAGAACATGAATCTGAGCGCGTTTCTGGCTTGGGAATTGCTTCATATCACTGTACAATGCCTATGTGTTATCAATTGGTCCAATGTGCTTGTATGGCCATTGGAAAGTGAATAAGAGCTTCGGAAGTGAAAATAGGCACTTTTATAAAAACTTTTTTTTTTTAGTATTGCTTCTTAAAAATTTTCAATCTATGTGTAACTCAGTGGGGAATTGACAAACGTGGGTGAAATGTCACTATATGACTGAAGTGGAGTGAATTTGCTCCTATCTCTGTAAGGAAGCGAGCTAGAGCGCTGAAACTGTGGCTATACGCTCTTTCATGAAAACACGCTTCTTTGAGGTTTTCAGCTCAGAACGTGAATCTCAGCGCGTTTCTGGCTTGGGAATTGCTTCATATCACTGTACAATTCCTATGTGTTATCTTTTGGTCCAATGTGCTTGTATGGCCATTGGGAAGTGAATTTGAGCTTCAGAATTGAAAATAAGCACTTTTATAAAAACTTTCCTTTTTTTAGTTCTGCTTCTGAAAAATGTTTATTTTATGTGTAACTCAATGGGGAATTGACAAACGTTGGTGAAATGTCACTATATGACTGAATTGGAGTGAATTTGTTGCTATCTCTGTGAGGAAGCGAGCTAGAGCGCTGAAACTGTGGCTATACGCTCTTTCATGAAAACACGCTGCTCTGAGGTTTTCAGCTCAGAACATGAATCTCAGCGCGTTTCTGGCTTGGGAATTGCTTCATATCACTGTACAATGCCTATGTGTTATGAATTGGTCCAATGTGCATGTATGGCCATTGGAAAGTGAATAAGAGCTTCGGAAGTGAAAATAGGCACTTTTATAAAAACTTTTTTTTTTTTAGTATTGCTTCTTAAAAATTTTCAATCTATGTGTAACTCAGTGGGGAATTGACAAACGTGGGTGAAATGTCACTATATGACTGAATTGGAGTGAATTTGTTGCTATCTCTGTGAGGAAGCGAGCTAGAGCGCTGAAACTGTGGCTATACGCTCTTTCATGAAAACACGCTGCTCTGAGGTTTTCAGCTCAGAACATGAATCTGAGCGCGTTTCTGGCTTGGGAATTGCTTCATATCACTGTACAATGCCTATGTGTTATGAATTGGTCCAATGTGCATGTATGGCCATTGGAAAGTGAATAAGAGCTTCGGAAGTGAAAATAGGCACTTTTATAAAAACTTTTTTTTTTTTAGTATTGCTTCTTAAAAATTTTCAATCTATGTGTAACTCAGTGGGGAATTGACAAACGTGGGTGAAATGTCACTATATGACTGAAGTGGAGTGAATTTGCTCCTATCTCTGTAAGGAAGCGAGCTAGAGCGCTGAAACTGTGGCTATACGCTCTTTCATGAAAACACGCTTCTTTGAGGTTTTCAGCTCAGAACGTGAATCTCAGCGCGTGTCTGGCTAGGAAATTGCTTCATATAACTGTACAATTCCTATGTGTTATCTTTTGGTCCAATGTGCTTGTATGGCCATTGGAAAGTGAATAAGAGCTTCGGAAGTGAAAATAGGCACTTTTATAAAAACTTTTTTTTTTTTTTAGTATTGCTTCTTAAAAATTTTCAATCTATGTGTAACTCAGTGGGGAATTGACAAACGTGGGTGAAATGTCACTATATGACTGAAGTGAAGTGAATTTGCTCCTATCTCTGTAAGGAAGCGAGCTAGAGCGCTGAAACTGTGGCTATACGCTCTTTCATGAAAACACGCTGCTCTGAGGTTTTCAGCTCAGAACGTGAATCTGAGCGCGTTTCTGGCTTGGGAATTGCTTCAACTCACTGTACAATGCCTATGTGTTATGAATTGGTCCAATGTGCTTGTATGGCCATTGGAAAGTGAATAAGAGCTTCGGAAGTGAAAATAGGCACTTTTATAAAAACTTTCTTTTTTTTAATTCTGCTTTTCAAAAATGTTCATTCTCTCTGTAACTCAGCGGAAAATTGACAAACATAAGTGAAAAGTCACTATTTGCCTGAATTGGAGTGAATTTGTTACTATCTCTGTGAGGAAGCAAGCTAGAGCGCTGAAACTGTGCCTAAACGCTCTTTCATGAAAACTCGCTTTTTTGAGTTCTTCAGCTCAGAACGAGAGTCTGAGCGTGTTTCTGGCTAGGGAATTGCTTCATATCACTGTACAATGCCTATGTGTTATGAATTGGTCCAATGTGCTTGTATGGCCATTGGGAAGTGAATTTGAGCTTCAGAATTGAAAATAAGCACTTTTATGAAAACTTTCCTTTTTTTAGTTCTGCTTCTGAAAAATGTTTATTTTATATGTAACTCAATGGGGAATTGACAAACGTGGGTGAAATGTCACTATATGACTGAAGTGGAGTGAATTTGCTCCTATCTCTGTAAGGAAGCGAGCTAGAGCGCTGAAACTGTGGCTATACGCTCTTTCATGAAAACACGCTTCTTTGAGGTTTTCAGCTCAGAACGTGAATCTCAGCCCGTTTCTGGCTTGGGAATTGCTTCATATCACTGTACAATTCCTATGTGTTATCTTTTGGTCCAATGTGCTTGTATGGCCATTGGGAAGTGAATTTGAGCTTCAGAATTGAAAATAAGCACTTTTATAAAAACTTTCCTTTTTTTAGTTCTGCTTCTGAAAAATGTTTATTTTATGTGTAACTCAATGGGGAATTGACAAACGTGGGTGAAATGTCACTATATGACTGAATTGGAGTGAATTTGTTGCTATCTCTGTGAGGAAGCGAGCTAGAGCGCTGAAACTGTGGCTATACGCTCTTTCATGAAAACACGCTGCTCTGAGGTTTTCAGCTCAGAACATGAATCTGAGCGCGTTTCTGGCTTGGGAATTGCTTCATATCACTGTACAATGCCTATGTGTTATGAATTGGTCCAATGTGCATGTATGGCCATTGGAAAGTGAATTAGAGCTTCGGAAGTGAAAATAGGCACTTTTATAAAAACTTTTTTTTTTTTAGTATTGCTTCTTAAAAATTTTCAATCTATGTGTAACTCAGTGGGGAATTGACAAACGTGGGTGAAATGTCACTATATGACTGAATTGGAGTGAATTTGTTGCTATCTCTGTGAGGAAGCGAGCTAGAGCGCTGAAACTGTGGCTATACGCTCTTTCATGAAAACACGCTGCTCTGAGGTTTTCAGCTCAGAACATGAATCTGAGCGCGTTTCTGGCTTGGGAATTGCTTCATATCACTGTACAATGCCTATGTGTTATGAATTGGTCCAATGTGCATGTATGGCCATTGGAAAGTGAATAAGAGCTTCGGAAGTGAAAATAGGCACTTTTATAAAAACTTTTTTTTTTTTAGTATTGCTTCTTAAAAATTTTCAATCTATGTGTAACTCAGTGGGGAATTGACAAACGTGGGTGAAATGTCACTATATGACTGAAGTGGAGTGAATTTGCTCCTATCTCTGTAAGGAAGCGAGCTAGAGCGCTGAAACTGTGGCTATACGCTCTTTCATGAAAACACGCTTCTTTGAGGTTTTCAGCTCAGAACGTGAATCTCAGCGCGTGTCTGGCTAGGAAATTGCTTCATATAACTGTACAATTCCTATGTGTTATCTTTTGGTCCAATGTGCTTGTATGGCCATTGGAAAGTGAATAAGAGCTTCGGAAGTTAAAATAGGCACTTTTATAAAAACTTTTTTTTTTTTTTAGTAGTGCTTCTTAAAAATTTTCAATCTATGTGTAACTCAGTGGGGAATTGACAAACGTGGGTGAAATGTCACTATATGACTGAAGTGGAGTGAATTTGCTCCTATCTCTGTAAGGAAGCGAGCTAGAGCGCTGAAACTGTGGCTATACGCTCTTTCATGAAAACACGCTTCTTTGAGGTTTTCAGCTCAGAACGTGAATCTCAGCGCTTGTCTGGCTAGGAAATTGCTTCATATAACTGTACAATTCCTATGTGTTATCTTTTGGTCCAATGTGCTTGTATGGCCATTGGGAAGTGAACTTGAGCTTCAGAATTGAAAATAGGCACTTGAAACAAAACTTTCCTTTTTTTTAGTTCTGCTTCTGAAAAATGTTTATTTTATGTGTAACTCAATGGGGAATTGACAAACGTGGGTGAAATGTCACTATATGACTGAAGTGGAGTGAATTTGTTCCTATCTCTGTAAGGAAGCGAGCTAGAGCGCTGAAACTGTGGCTATACGCTCTTTCATGAAAACACGCTGCTCTGAGGTTTTCAGCTCAGAACGTGAATCTGAGCGCGTTTCTGGCTTGGGAATTGCTTCAAATCACTGTACAATGCCTATGTGTTATGAATTGGTCCAATGTGCTTGTATGGCCATTGGAAAGTGAATAAGAGCTTCGGAAGTGAAAATAGGCACTTTTATAAAAACTTTCTTTTTTTTAATTCTGCTTTTCAAAAATGTTCATTCTCTCTGTAACTCAGCGGAAAATTGACAAACATAAGTGAAAAGTCACTATTTGACTGAATTGGAGTGAATTTGTTACTATCTCTGTGAGGAAGCAAGCTAGAGCGCTGAAACTGTGCCTATACGCTCTTTCATGAAAACTCGCTTTTTTGAGTTCTTCAGCTCAGAACGAGAGTCTGAGCGTGTTTCTGGCTAGGGAATTGCTTCATATCACTGTACAATGCCTATGTGTTATGAATTGGTCCAATGTGCTTGTATGGCCATTGGGAAGTGAATTTGAGCTTCAGAATTGAAAATAAGCACTTTTATGAAAACTTTCCTTTTTTTAGTTCTGCTTCTGAAAAATGTTTATTTTATGTGTAACTCAATGGGGAATTGACAAACGTGGGTGAAATGTCACTATATGACTGAATTGGAGTGAATTTGTTGCTATCTCTGTGAGGAAGCGAGCTAGAGCGCTGAAACTGTGGCTATACGCTCTTTCATGAAAACACGCTGCTCTGAGGTTCTCAGCTCAGAACATGAATCTGAGCGCGTTTCTGGCTTGGGAATTGCTTCATATCACTGTACAATGCCTATGTGTTATCAATTGGCCCAATGTGCTTGTATGGCCATTGGAAAGTGAATAAGAGCTTCGGAAGTGAAAATAGGCACTTTTATAAAAACTTTTTTTTTTTTAGTATTGCTTCTTAAAAATTTTCAATCTATGTGTAACTCAGTGGGGAATTGACAAACGTGGGTGAAATGTCACTATATGACTGAAGTGGAGTGAATTTGCTCCTATCTCTGTAAGGAAGCGAGCTAGAGCGCTGAAACTGTGGCTATACGCTCTTTCATGAAAACACGCTTCTTTGAGGTTTTCAGCTCAGAACGTGAATCTCAGCGCGTTTCTGGCTTGGGAATTGCTTCATATCACTGTACAATTCCTATGTGTTATCTTTTGGTCCAATGTGCTTGTATGGCCATTGGGAAGTGAATTTGAGCTTCAGAATTGAAAATAAGCACTTTTATAAAAACTTTCCTTTTTTTAGTTCTGCTTCTGAAAAATGTTTATTTTATGTGTAACTCAATGGGGAATTGACAAACGTGGGTGAAATGTCACTATATGACTGAATTGGAGTGAATTTGTTGCTATCTCTGTGAGGAAGCGAGCTAGAGCGCTGAAACTGTGGCTATACGCTCTTTCATGAAAACACGCTGCTCTGAGGTTTTCAGCTCAGAACATGAATCTGAGCGCGTTTCTGGCTTGGGAATTGCTTCATATCACTGTACAATGCCTATGTGTTATGAATTGGTCCAATGTGCATGTATGGCCATTGGAAAGTGAATAAGAGCTTCGGAAGTGAAAATAGGCACTTTTATAAAAACTTTTTTTTTTTTAGTATTGCTTCTTAAAAATTTTCAATCTATGTGTAACTCAGTGGGGAATTGACAAACGTGGGTGAAATGTCACTATATGACTGAATTGGAGTGAATTTGTTGCTATCTCCGTGAGGAAGCGAGCTAGAGCGCTGAAACTGTGGCTATACGCTCTTTCATGAAAACACGCTCCTCTGAGGTTTTCAGCTCAGAACATGAATCTGAGCGCGTTTCTGGCTTGGGAATTGCTTCATATCACTGTACAATGCCTATGTGTTATGAATTGGTCCAATGTGCATGTATGGCCATTGGAAAGTGAATAAGAGCTTCGGAAGTGAAAATAGGCACTTTTATAAAAACTTTTTTTTTTTTAGTATTGCTTCTTAAAAATTTTCAATCTATGTGTAACTCAGTGGGGAATTGACAAACGTCGGTGAAATGTCACTATATGACTGAAGTGGAGTGAATTTGCTCCTATCTCTGTAAGGAAGCGAGCTAGAGCGCTGAAACTGTGGCTATACGCTCTTTCATGAAAACACGCTTGTTTGAGGTTTTCAGCTCAGAACGTGAATCTCAGCGCATGTCTGGCTAGGAAATTGCTTCATATAACTGTACAATTCCTATGTGTTATCTTTTGGTCCAATGTGCTTGTATGGCCATTGGAAAGTGAATAAGAGCTTCGGAAGTGAAAATAGGCACTTTTATAAAAACTTTTTTTTTTTTTTAGTATTGCTTCTTAAAAATTTTCAATCTATGTGTAACTCAGTGGGGAATTGACAAACGTGGGTGAAATGTCACTATATGACTGAAGTGGAGTGAATTTGCTCCTATCTCTGTAAGGAAGCGAGCTAGAGCGCTGAAACTGTGGCTATACGCTCTTTCATGAAAACACGCTTCTTTGAGGTTTTCAGCTCAGAACGTGAATCTCAGCGCGTGTCTGGCTAGGAAATTGCTTCATATAACTGTACAATTCCTATGTGTTATCTTTTGGTCCAATGTGCTTGTATGGCCATTGGGAAGTGAACTTGAGCTTCAGAATTGAAAATAGGCACTTGAAACAAAACTTTCCTTTTTTTTAGTTCTGCTTCTGAAAAATGTTTATTTTATGTGTAACTCAATGGGGAATTGACAAACGTGGGTGAAATGTCACTATATGACTGAAGTGGAGTGAATTTGTTCCTATCTCTGTAAGGAAGCGAGCTAGAGCGCTGAAACTGTGGCTATACGCTCTTTCATGAAAACACGCTGCTCTGAGGTTTTCAGCTCAGAACGTGAATCTGAGCGCGTTTCTGGCTTGGGAATTGCTTCAAATCACTGTACAATGCCTATGTGTTATGAATTGGTCCAATGTGCTTGTATGGCCATTGGAAAGTGAATAAGAGCTTCGGAAGTGAAAATAGGCACTTTTATAAAAACTTTCTTTTATTTAATTCTGCTTTTCAAAAATGTTCATTCTCTCTGTAACTCAGCGGAAAATTGACAAACATAAGTGAAAAGTCACTATTTGACTGAATTGGAGTGAATTTGTTACTATCTCTGTGAGGAAGCAAGCTAGAGCGCTGAAACTGTGCCTATACGCTCTTTCATGAAAACTCGCTTTTTTGAGTTCTTCAGCTCAGAACGAGAGTCTGAGCGTGTTTCTGGCTAGGGAATTGCTTCATATCACTGTACAATGCCTATGTGTTATGAATTGGTCCAATGTGCTTGTATGGCCATTGGGAAGTGAATTTGAGCTTCAGAATTGAAAATAAGCACTTTTATGAAAACTTTCCTTTTTTTAGTTCTGCTTCTGAAAAATGTTTATTTTATGTGTAACTCAATGGGGAATTGACAAACGTGGGTGAAATGTCACTATATGACTGAATTGGAGTGAATTTGTTGCTATCTCTGTGAGGAAGCGAGCTAGAGCGCTGAAACTGTGGCTATACGCTCTTTCATGAAAACACGCTGCTCTGAGGTTTTCAGCTCAGAACATGAATCTGAGCGCGTTTCTGGCTTGGGAATTGCTTCATATCACTGTACAATGCCTATGTGTTATCAATTGGTCCAATGTGCTTGTATGGCCATTGGAAAGTGAATAAGAGCTTCGGAAGTGAAAATAGGCACTTTTATAAAAACTTTTTTTTTTTAGTATTGCTTCTTAAAAATTTTCAATCTATGTGTAACTCAGTGGGGAATTGACAAACGTGGGTGAAATGTCACTATATGACTGAAGTGGAGTGAATTTGCTCCTATCTCTGTAAGGAAGCGAGCTAGAGCGCTGAAACTGTGGCTATACGCTCTTTCATGAAAACACGCTTCTTTGAGGTTTTCAGCTCAGAACGTGAATCTCAGCGCGTTTCTGGCTTGGGAATTGCTTCATATCACTGTACAATTCCTATGTGTTATCTTTTGGTCCAATGTGCTTGTATGGCCATTGGGAAGTGAATTTGAGCTTCAGAATTGAAAATAAGCACTTTTATAAAAACTTTCCTTTTTTTAGTTCTGCTTCTGAAAAATGTTTATTTTATGTGTAACTCAATGGGGAATTGACAAACGTTGGTGAAATGTCACTATATGACTGAATTGGAGTGAATTTGTTGCTATCTCTGTGAGGAAGCGAGCTAGAGCGCTGAAACTGTGGCTATACGCTCTTTCATGAAAACACGCTGCTCTGAGGTTTTCAGCTCAGAACATGAATCTGAGCGCGTTTCTGGCTTGGGAATTGCTTCATATCACTGTACAATGCCTATGTGTTATGAATTGGTCCAATGTGCATGTATGGCCATTGGAAAGTGAATAAGAGCTTCGGAAGTGAAAATAGGCACTTTTATAAAAACTTTTTTTTTTTTAGTATTGCTTCTTAAAAATTTTCAATCTATGTGTAACTCAGTGGGGAATTGACAAACGTGGGTGAAATGTCACTATATGACTGAATTGGAGTGAATTTGTTGCTATCTCTGTGAGGAAGCGAGCTAGAGCGCTGAAACTGTGGCTATACGCTCTTTCATGAAAACACGCTGCTCTGAGGTTTTCAGCTCAGAACATGAATCTGAGCGCGTTTCTGGCTTGGGAATTGCTTCATATCACTGTACAATGCCTATGTGTTATGAATTGGTCCAATGTGCATGTATGGCCATTGGAAAGTGAATAAGAGCTTCGGAAGTGAAAATAGGCACTTTTATAAAAACTTTTTTTTTTTTAGTATTGCTTCTTAAAAATTTTCAATCTATGTGTAACTCAGTGGGGAATTGACAAACGTGGGTGAAATGTCACTATATGACTGAAGTGGAGTGAATTTGCTCCTATCTCTGTAAGGAAGCGAGCTAGAGCGCTGAAACTGTGGCTATACGCTCTTTCATGAAAACACGCTTCTTTGAGGTTTTCAGCTCAGAACGTGAATCTCAGCGCGTGTCTGGCTAGGAAATTGCTTCATATAACTGTACAATTCCTATGTGTTATCTTTTGGTCCAATGTGCTTGTATGGCCATTGGAAAGTGAATAAGAGCTTCGGAAGTGAAAATAGGCACTTTTATAAAAACTTTTTTTTTTTTTTAGTATTGCTTCTTAAAAATTTTCAATCTATGTGTAACTCAGTGGGGAATTGACAAACGTGGGTGAAATGTCACTATATGACTGAAGTGGAGTGAATTTGCTCCTATCTCTGTAAGGAAGCGAGCTAGAGCGCTGAAACTGTGGCTATACGCTCTTTCATGAAAACACGCTGCTCTGAGGTTTTCAGCTCAGAACGTGAATCTGAGCGCGTTTCTGGCTTGGGAATTGCTTCAACTCACTGTACAATGCCTATGTGTTATGAATTGGTCCAATGTGCTTGTATGGCCATTGGAAAGTGAATAAGAGCTTCGGAAGTGAAAATAGGCACTTTTATAAAAACTTTCTTTTTTTTAATTCTGCTTTTCAAAAATGTTCATTCTCTCTGTAACTCAGCGGAAAATTGACAAACATAAGTGAAAAGTCACTATTTGCCTGAATTGGAGTGAATTTGTTACTATCTCTGTGAGGAAGCAAGCTAGAGCGCTGAAACTGTGCCTAAACGCTCTTTCATGAAAACTCGCTTTTTTGAGTTCTTCAGCTCAGAACGAGAGTCTGAGCGTGTTTCTGGCTAGGGAATTGCTTCATATCACTGTACAATGCCTATGTGTTATGAATTGGTCCAATGTGCTTGTATGGCCATTGGGAAGTGAATTTGAGCTTCAGAATTGAAAATAAGCACTTTTATGAAAACTTTCCTTTTTTTAGTTCTGCTTCTGAAAAATGTTTATTTTATATGTAACTCAATGGGGAATTGACAAACGTGGGTGAAATGTCACTATATGACTGAATTGGAGTGAATTTGTTGCTATCTCTGTGAGGAAGCGAGCTAGAGCGCTGAAACTGTGGCTATACGCTCTTTCATGAAAACACGCTGCTCTGAGGTTTTCAGCTCAGAACATGAATCTGAGCGCGTTTCTGGCTTGGGAATTGCTTCATATCACTGTTCAATGCCTATGTGTTATCAATTGGTCCAATGTGCTTGTATGGCCATTGGAAAGTGAATAAGAGCTTCGGAAGTGAAAATAGGCACTTTTATAAAAACTTTTTTTTTTTTAGTATTGCTTCTTAAAAATTTTCAATCTATGTGTAACTCAGTGGGGAATTGACAAACGTGGGTGAAATGTCACTATATGACTGAAGTGGAGTGAATTTGCTCCTATCTCTGTAAGGAAGCGAGCTAGAGCGCTGAAACTGTGGCTATACGCTCTTTCATGAAAACACGCTTCTTTGAGGTTTTCAGCTCAGAACGTGAATCTCAGCGCGTTTCTGGCTTGGGAATTGCTTCATATCACTGTACAATTCCTATGTGTTATCTTTTGGTCCAATGTGCTTGTATGGCCATTGGGAAGTGAATTTGAGCTTCAGAATTGAAAATAAGCACTTTTATAAAAACTTTCCTTTTTTTAGTTCTGCTTCTGAAAAATGTTTATTTTATGTGTAACTCAATGGGGAATTGACAAACGTGGGTGAAATGTCACTATATGCCTGAATTGGAGTGAATTTGTTGCTATCTCTGTGAGGAAGCGAGCTAGAGCGCTGAAACTGTGGCTATACGCTCTTTCATGAAAACACGCTGCTCTGAGGTTTTCAGCTCAGAACATGAATCTGAGCGCGTTTCTGGCTTGGGAATTGCTTCATATCACTGTACAATGCCTATGTGTTATGAATTGGTCCAATGTGCTTGTATGGCCATTGGGAAGTGAATTTGAGCTTCAGAATTGAAAATAAGCACTTTTATGAAAACTTTCCTTTTTTTAGTTCTGCTTCTGAAAAATGTTTATTTTATGTGTAACTCAATGGGGAATTGACAAACGTGGGTGAAATGTCACTATATGACTGAATTGGAGTGAATTTGTTGCTATCTCTGTGAGGAAGCGAGCTAGAGCGCTGAAACTGTGGCTATACGCTCTTTCATGAAAACACGCTGCTCTGAGGTTTTCAGCTCAGAACATGAATCTGAGCGCGTTTCTGGCTTGGGAATTGCTTCATATCACTGTACAATGCCTATGTGTTATCAATTGGTCCAATGTGCTTGTATGGCCATTGGAAAGTGAATAAGAGCTTCGGAAGTGAAAATAGGCACTTTTATAAAAACTTTTTTTTTTTTTAGTATTGCTTCTTAAAAATTTTCAATCTATGTGTAACTCAGTGGGGAATTGACAAACGTGGGTGAAATGTCACTATATGACTGAAGTGGAGTGAATTTGCTCCTATCTCTGTAAGGAAGCGAGCTAGAGCGCTGAAACTGTGGCTATACGCTCTTTCATGAAAACACGCTTCTTTGAGGTTTTCAGCTCAGAACGTGAATCTCAGCGCGTTTCTGGCTTGGGAATTGCTTCATATCACTGTACAATTCCTATGTGTTATCTTTTGGTCCAATGTGCTTGTATGGCCATTGGGAAGTGAATTTGAGCTTCAGAATTGAAAATAAGCACTTTTATAAAAACTTTCCTTTTTTTAGTTCTGCTTCTGAAAAATGTTTATTTTATGTGTAACTCAATGGGGAATTGACAAACGTGGGTGAAATGTCACTATATGACTGAATTGGAGTGAATTTGTTGCTATCTCTGTGAGGAAGCGAGCTAGAGCGCTGAAACTGTGGCTATACGCTCTTTCATGAAAACACGCTGCTCTGAGGTTTTCAGCTCAGAACATGAATCTGAGCGCGTTTCTGGCTTGGGAATTGCTTCATATCACTGTACAATGCCTATGTGTTATGAATTGGTCCAATGTGCTTGTATGGCCATTGGAAAGTGAATAAGAGCTTCGGAAGTGAAAATAGGCACTTTTATAAAAACTTTTTTTTTTTTAGTATTGCTTCTTAAAAATTTTCAATCTATGTGTAACTCAGTGGGGAATTGACAAACGTCGGTGAAATGTCACTATATGACTGAAGTGGAGTGAATTTGCTCCTATCTCTGTAAGGAAGCGAGCTAGAGCGCTGAAACTGTGGCTATACGCTCTTTCATGAAAACACGCTTCTTTGAGGTTTTCAGCTCAGAAAGTGAATCTCAGCGCGTGTCTGGCTAGGAAATTGCTTCATATAACTGTACAATTCCTATGTGTTATCTTTTGGTCCAATGTGCTTGTATGGCCATTGGGAAGTGAACTTGAGCTTCAGAATTGAAAATAGGCACTTGAAACAAAACTTTCCTTTTTTTAGTTCTGCTTCTGAAAAATGTTTATTTTATGTGAAACTCAATGGGGAATTGACAAACGTGGGTGAAATGTCACTATATGACTGAAGTGGAGTGAATTTGTTCCTATCTCTGTAAGGAAGCGAGCTAGAGCGCTGAAACTGTGGCTATACGCTCTTTCATGAAAACACGCTGCTCTGAGGTTTTCAGCTCAGAACGTGAATCTGAGCGCGTTTCTGGCTTGGGAATTGCTTCAAATCACTGTACAATGCCTATTTGTTATGAATTGGTCCAATGTGCTTGTATGGCCATTGGAAAGTGAATAAGAGCTTCGGAAGTGAAAATAGGCACTTTTATAAAAACTTTTTTTTAATTCTGCTTTTCAAAAATGTTCATTCTCTCTGTAACTCAGCGGAAAATTGACAAACATAAGTGAAAAGTCACTATTTGACTGAATTGGAGTAAATTTGTTACTATCTCTGTGAGGAAGCAAGCTAGAGCGCTGAAACTGTGCCTATACGCTCTTTCATGAAAACTCGCTTTTTTGAGTTCTTCAGCTCAGAACGAGAGTCTGAGCGTGTTTCTGGCTAGGGAATTGCTTCATATCACTGTACAATGCCTATGTGTTATGAATTGGTCCAATGTGCTTGTATGGCCATTGGGAAGTGAATTTGAGCTTCAGAATTGAAAATAAGCACTTTTATGAAAACTTTCCTTTTTTTAGTTCTGCTTCTGAAAAATGTTTATTTTCTGTGTAACTCAATGGGGAATTGACAAACGTGGGTGAAATGTCACTATATGACTGAATTGGAGTGAATTTGTTGCTATCTCTGTGAGGAAGCGAGCTAGAGCGCTGAAACTGTGGCTATACGCTCTTTCATGAAAACACGCTGCTCTGAGGTTTTCAGCTCAGAACATGAATCTGAGCGCGTTTCTGGCTTGGGAATTGCTTCATATCACTGTACAATGCCTATGTGTTATCAATTGGTCCAATGTGCTTGTATGGCCATTGGAAAGTGAATAAGAGCTTCGGAAGTGAAAATAGGCACTTTTATAAAAACTTTTTTTTTTTTAGTATTGCTTCTTAAAAATTTTCAATCTATGTGTAACTCAGTGGGGAATTGACAAACGTGGGTGAAATGTCACTATATGACTGAAGTGGAGTGAATTTGCTCCCATCTCTGTAAGGAAGCGAGCTAGAGCGCTGAAACTGTGGCTATACGCTCTTTCATGAAAACACGCTTCTTTGAGGTTTTCAGCTCAGAACGTGAATCTCAGCGCGTTTCTGGCTTGGGAATTGCTTCAAATCACTGTACAATGCCTATGTGTTATGAATTGGTCCAATGTGCTTGTATGGCCATTGGAAAGTGAATAAGAGCTTCGGAAGTGAAAATAGGCACTTTTGTAAAAACTTTCTTTTTTTTAATTCTGCTTTTCAAAAATGTTCATTCTCTCTGTAACTCAGCGGAAAATTGACAAACATAAGTGAAAAGTCACTATTTGACTGAATTGGAGTGAATTTGTTACTATCTCTGTGAGGAAGCAAGCTAGAGCGTTGAAACTGTGCCTATACGCTCTTTCATGAAAACTCGCTTTTTTGAGTTCTTCAGCTCAGAACGAGAGTCTGAGCGTGTTTCTGGCTAGGGAATTGCTTCATATCACTGTACAATGCCAATGTGTTATGAATTGGTCCAATGTGCTTGTATGGCCATTGGGAAGTGAATTTGAGCTTCAGAATTGAAAATAAGCACTTTTATGAAAACTTTCCTTTTTTTAGTTCTGCTTCTGAAAAATGTTTATTTTATGTGTAACTCAACGGGGAATTGACAAACGTGGGTGAAATGTCACTATATGACTGAATTGGAGTGAATTTGTTGCTATCTCTGTGAGGAAGCGAGCTAGAGCGCTGAAACTGTGGCTATACGCTCTTTCATGAAAACACGCTGCTCTGAGGTTTTCAGCTCAGAACATGAATCTGAGCGCGTTTCTGGCTTGGGAATTGCTTCATATCACTGTACAATGCCTATGTGTTATGAATTGGTCCAATGTGCTTGTATGGCCATTGGAAAGTGAATAAGAGCTTCGGAAGTGAAAATAGGCACTTTTATAAAAACTTTTTTTTTTTTAGTATTGCTTCTTAAAAATTTTCAATCTATGTGTAACTCAGTGGGGAATTGACAAACGTGGGTGAAATGTCACTATATGACTGAAGTGGAGTGAATTTGCTCCTATCTCTGTAAGGAAGCGAGCTAGAGCGCTGAAACTGTGGCTATACGCTCTTTCATGAAAACACGCTTCTTTGAGGTTTTCAGCTCAGAACGTGAATCTCAGCGCGTGTCTGGCTAGGAAATTGCTTCATATAACTGTACAATTCCTATGTGTTATCTTTTGGTCCAATGTGCTTGTATGGCCATTGGGAAGTGAACTTGAGCTTCAGAATTGAAAATAGGCACTTGAAACAAAACTTTCCTTTTTTTTAGTTCTGCTTCTGAAAAATGTTTATTTTATGTGAAACTCAATGGGGAATTGACAAACGTGGGTGAAATGTCACTATATGACTGAAGTGGAGTGAATTTGTTCCTATCTCTGTAAGGAAGCGAGCTAGAGCGCTGAAACTGTGGCTATACGCTCTTTCATGAAAACACGCTGCTCTGAGGTTTTCAGCTCAGAACGTGAATCTGAGCGCGTTTCTGGCTTGGGAATTGCTTCAAATCACTGTACAATGCCTATTTGTTATGAATTGGTCCAATGTGCTTGTATGGCCATTGGAAAGTGAATAAGAGCTTCGGAAGTGAAAATAGGCACTTTTATAAAAACTTTTTTTTAATTCTGCTTTTCAAAAATGTTCATTCTCTCTGTAACTCAGCGGAAAATTGACAAACATAAGTGAAAAGTCACTATTTGACTGAATTGGAGTGAATTTGTTACTATCTCTGTGAGGAAGCAAGCTAGAGCGCTGAAACTGTGCCTATACGCTCTTTCATGAAAACTCGCTTTTTTGAGTTCCTCAGCTCAGAACGAGAGTCTGAGCGTGTTTCTGGCTAGGGAATTGCTTCATATCACTGTACAATGCCTATGTGTTATGAATTGGTCCAATGTGCTTGTATGGCCATTGGGAAGTGAATTTGAGCTTCAGAATTGAAAATAAGCACTTTTATGAAAACTTTCCTTTTTTTAGTTCTGCTTCTGAAAAATGTTTATTTTATGTGTAACTCAATGGGGAATTGACAAACGTGGGTGAAATGTCACTATATGACTGAATTGGAGTGAATTTGTTGCTATCTCTGTGAGGAAGCGAGCTAGAGCGCTGAAACTGTGGCTATACGCTCTTTCATGAAAACACGCTGCTCTGAGGTTTTCAGCTCAGAACATGAATCTGAGCGCGTTTCTGGCTTGGGAATTGCTTCATATCACTGTACAATGCCTATGTGTTATCAATTGGTCCAATGTGCTTGTATGGCCATTGGAAAGTGAATAAGAGCTTCGGAAGTGAAAATAGGCACTTTTATAAAAACTTTTTTTTTTTTTAGTATTGCTTCTTAAAAAATTTCAATCTATGTGTAACTCAGTGGGGAATTGACAAACGTGGGTGAAATGTCACTATATGACTGAAGTGGAGTGAATTTGCTCCTATCTCTGTCAGGAAGCGAGCTAGAGCGCTGAAACAGTGGCTATACGCTCTTTCATGAAAACACGCTTCTTTGAGGTTTTCAGCTCAGAACGTGAATCTCAGCGCGTTTCTGGCTTGGGAATTGCTTCATATCACTGTACAATTCCTATGTGTTATCTTTTGGTCCAATGTGCTTGTATGGCCATTGGGAAGTGAATTTGAGCTTCAGAATTGAAAATAAGCACTTTTATAAAAACTTTCCTTTTTTTAGTTCTGCTTCTGAAAAATGTTTATTTTATGTGTAACTCAATGGGGAATTGACAAACGTGGGTGAAATGTCACTATATGACTGAATTGGAGTGAATTTGTTGCTATCTCTGTGAGGAAGCGAGCTAGAGCGCTGAAACTGTGGCTATACGCTCTTTCATGAAAACACGCTGCTCTGAGGTTTTCAGCTCAGAACATGAATCTGAGCCCGTTTCTGGCTTGGGAATTGCTTCATATCACTGTACAATTCCTATGTGTTATCTTTTGGTCCAATGTGCTTGTATGGCCATTGGGAAGTGAACTTGAGCTTCAGAATTGAAAATAGGCACTTGAAACAAAACTTTCCTTTTTTTTAGTTCTGCTTCTGAAAAATGTTTATTTTATGTGTAACTCAATGGGGAATTGACAAACGTGGGTGAAATGTCACTATATGACTGAAGTGGAGTGAATTTGTTCCTATCTCTGTAAGGAAGCGAGCTAGAGCGCTGAAACTGTGGCTATACGCTCTTTCATGAAAACACGCTGCTCTGAGGTTTTCAGCTCAGAACGTGAATCTGAGCGCGTTTCTGGCTTGGGAATTGCTTCAAATCACTGTACAATGCCTATGTGTTATGAATTGGTCCAATGTGCTTGTATGGCCATTGGAAAGTGAATAAGAGCTTCGGGAAGTGAAAATAGGCACTTTTATAAAAACTTTCTTTTTTTTAATTCTGCTTTTCAAAAATGTTCATTCTCTCTGTAACTCAGCGGAAAATTGACAAACATAAGTGAAAAGTCACTATTTGACTGAATTGGAGTGAATTTGTTACTATCTCTGTGAGGAAGCAAGCTAGAGCGATGAAACTGTGCCTATACGCTCTTTCATGAAAACTCGGTTTTTTGAGTTCTTCAGCTCAGAACGAGAGTCTGAGCGTGTTTCTGGCTAGGGAATTGCTTCAAATCACTGTACAATGCCTATGTGTTATGAATTGGTCCAATGTGCTTGTATGGCCATTGGGAAGTGAATTTGAGCTTCAGAATTGAAAATAAGCACTTTTATGAAAACTTTCCTTTTTTTAGTTATGCTTCTGAAAAATGTTTATTTTATGTGTAACTCAATGGGGAATTGACAAACGTGGGAGAAATGTCACTATATGACTGAAGTGGAGTGAATTTGCTCCTATCTCTGTAAGGAAGCGAGCTAGAGCGCTGAAACTGTGGCTATACGCTCTTTCATGAAAACACGCTTCTTTGAGGTTTTCAGCTCAGAACGTGAATCTCAGCGCGTTTCTGGCTTGGGAATTGCTTCATATCACTGTACAATGCCTATGTGTTATGAATTGGTCCAATGTGCTTGTATGGCCATTGGGAAGTGAATTTGAGCTTCAGAATTGAAAATAAGCACTTTTATGAAAACTTTCCTTTTTTTAGTTCTGCTTCTGAAAAATGTTTATTTTATGTGTAACTCAATGGGGAATTGACAAACGTGGGTGAAATGTCACTATATGACTGAATTGGAGTGAATTTGTTGCTATCTCTGTGAGGAAGCGAGCTAGAGCGCTGAAACTGTGGTTATACGCTCTTTCATGAAAACACGCTGCTCTGAGGTTTTCAGCTCAGAACATGAATCTGAGCGCGTTTCTGGCTTGGGAATTGCTTCATATCACTGTACAATGCCTATGTGTTATCAATTGGTCCAATGTGCTTGTATGGCCATTGGAAAGTGAATAAGAGCTTCGGAAGTGAAAATAGGCACTTTTATAAAAACTTTTTTTTTTTTTAGTATTGCTTCTTAAAAATTTTCAATCTATGTGTAACTCAGTGGGGAATTGACAAACGTGGGTGAAATGTCACTATATGACTGAAGTGGAGTGAATTTGCTCCTATCTCTGTAAGGAAGCGAGCTAGAGCGCTGAAACTGTGGCTATACGCTCTTTCATGAAAACACGCTTCTTTGAGGTTTTCAGCTCAGAACGTGAATCTCAGCGCGTTTCTGGCTTGGGAATTGCTTCATATCACTGTACAATTCCTATGTGTTATCTTTTAGTCCAATGTGCTTGTATGGCCATTGGGAAGTGAATTTGAGCTTCAGAATTGAAAATAAGCACTTTTATAAAAACTTTCCTTTTTTTAGTTCTGCTTCTGAAAAATGTTTATTTTATGTGTAACTCAATGGGGAATTGACAAACGTGGGTGAAATGTCACTATATGACTGAATTGGAGTGAATTTGTTGCTATCTCTGTGAGGAAGCGAGCTAGAGCGCTGAAACTGTGGCTATACGCTCTTTCATGAAAACACGCTGCTCTGAGGTTTTCAGCTCAGAACATGAATCTGAGGGCGTTTCTGGCTTGGGAATTGCTTCATATCACTGTACAATGCCTATGTGTTATGAATTGGTCCAATGTGCTTGTATGGCCATTGGAAAGTGAATAAGAGCTTCGGAAGTGAAAATAGGCACTTTTATAAAAACTTTTTTTTTTTTAGTATTGCTTCTTAAAAATTTTCAATCAATGTGTAACTCAGTGGGGAATTGACAAACGTCGGTGAAATGTCACTATATGACTGAAGTGGAGTGAATTTGCTCCTATCTCTGTAAGGAAGCGAGCTAGAGCGCTGAAACTGTGGCTATACGCTCTTTCATGAAAACACGCTTCTTTGAGGTTTTCAACTCAGAACGTGAATCTCAGCGCGTGTCTGGCTAGGAAATTGCTTCATATAACTGTACAATTCCTATGTGTTATCATTTGGTCCAATGTGCTTGTATGGCCATTGGGAAGTGAATAAGAGCTTCGGAAGTGAAAATAGGCACTTTTATAAAAACTTTTTTTTTTTTAGTATTGCTTCTTAAAAATTTTCAATCTATGTGTAACTCAGTGGGGAATTGACAAACGTGGGTGAAATGTCACTATATGACTGAAGTGGAGTGAATTTGCTCCTATCTCTGTAAGGAAGCGAGCTAGAGCGCTGAAACTGTGGCTATACGCTCTTTCATGAAAACACGCTTCTTTGAGGTTTTCAGCTCAGAACGTGAATCTCAGCGCGTGTCTGGCTAGGAAATTGCTTCATATAACTGTACAATTCTTATGTGTTATCTTTTGGTCCAATGTGCTTGTATGGCCATTGGGAAGTGAACTTGAGCTTCAGAATTGAAAAAAAACTTTCCTTTTTTTTAGTTCTGCTTCTGAAAAATGTTTATTTTATGTGTAACTCAATGGGGAATTGACAAACGTGGGTGAAATGTCACTATATGACTGAAGTGGAGTGAATTTGTTCCTATCTCTGTAAGGAAGCGAGCTAGAGCGCTGAAACTGTGGCTATACGCTCTTTCATGAAAACACGCTGCTCTGAGGTTTTCAGCTCAGAACATGAATCTGAGCGCGTTTCTGGCTTGGGAATTGCTTCAAATCACTGTACAATGCCTATGTGTTATGAATTGGTCCAATGTGCTTGTATGGCCATTGGAAAGTGAATAAGAGCTTCGGAAGTGAAAATAGGCACTTTTATAAAAACTTTCTTTTTTTTAATTCTGCTTTTCAAAAATGTTCATTCTCTCTGTAACTCAGCGGAAAATTGACAAACATAAGTGAAAAGACACTATTTGACTGAATTGGAGTGAATTTGTTACTATCTCTGTGAGGAAGCAAGCTAGAGCGCTGAAACTGTGCCTATACGCTCTTTCATGAAAACTCGCTTTTTTGAGTTCCTCAGCTCAGAACGAGAGTCTGAGCGTGTTTCTGGCTAGGGAATTGCTTCATATCACTGTACAATGCCTATGTGTTATGAATTGGTCCAATGTGCTTGTATGGCCATTGGGAAGTGAATTTGAGCTTCAGAATTGAAAATAAGCACTTTTATGAAAACTTTCCTTTTTTTAGTTCTGCTTCTGAAAAATGTTTATTTTATGTGTAACTCAATGGGGAATTGACAAACGTGGGTGAAATGTCACTATATGACTGAATTGGAGTGAATTTGTTGCTATCTCTGTGAGGAAGCGAGCTAGAGCGCTGAAACTGTGGCTATACGCTCTTTCATGAAAACACGCTGCTCTGAGGTTTTCAGCTCAGAACATGAATCTGAGCGCGTTTCTGGCTTGGGAATTGCTTCATATCACTGTACAATGCCTATGTGTTATCAATTGGTCCAATGTGCTTGTATGGCCATTGGAAAGTGAATAAGAGCTTCGGAAGTGAAAATAGGCACTTTTATAAAAACTTTTTTTTTTTTTAGTATTGCTTCTTAAAAATTTTCAATCTATGTGTAACTCAGTAGGGAATTGACAAACGTGGGTGAAATGTCACTATATGACTGAAGTGGAGTGAATTTGCTCCTATCTCTGTAAGGAAGCGAGCTAGAGCGCTGAAACTGTGGCTATACGCTCTTTCATGAAAACACGCTTCTTTGAGGTTTTCAGCTCAGAACGTGAATCTCAGCGCGTTTCTGGCTTGGGAATTGCTTCATATCACTGTACAATTCCTATGTGTTATCTTTTGGTCCAATGTGCTTGTATGGCCATTGGGAAGTGAATTTGAGCTTCAGAATTGAAAATAAGCACTTTTATAAAAACTTTCCTTTTTTTAGTTCTGCTTCTGAAAAATGTTTATTTTATGTGTAACTCAATGGGGAATTGACAAACGTGGGTGAAATGTCACTATATGACTGAATTGGAGTGAATTTGTTGCTATCTCTGTGAGGAAGCGAGCTTGAGCGCTGAAACTGTGGCTATACGCTCTTTCATGAAAACACGCTGCTCTGAGGTTTTCAGCTCAGAACATGAATCTGAGCCCGTTTCTGGCTTGGGAATTGCTTCATATCACTGTACAATGCCTATGTGTTATGAATTGGTCCAATGTGCATGTATGGCCATTGGAAAGTGAATAAGAGCTTCGGAAGTGAAAATAGGCACTTTTATAAAAACTTTTTTTTTTTTAGTATTGCTTCTTAAAAATTTTCAATCTATGTGTAACTCAATGGGGAATTGACAAACGTCGGTGAAATGTCACTATATGACTGAAGTGGAGTGAATTTGCTCCTATCTCTGTAAGGAAGCGAGCTAGAGCGGTGAAACTGTGGCTATACGCTCTTTCATGAAAACACGCTTCTTTGAGGTTTTCAGCTCAGAACGTGAATCTCAGCGCGTGTCTGGCTAGGAAATTGCTTCATATAACTGTACAATTCCTATGTGTTATCTTTTGGTCCAATGTGCTTGTATGGCCATTGGGAAGTGAACTTGAGCTTCAGAATTGAAAATAGGCACTTGAAACACAACTTTCCTTTTTTTTAGTTCTGCTTCTGAAAAATGTTTATTTTATGTGTAACTCAATGGGGAATTGACAAACGTGGGTGAAATGTCACTATATGACTGAAGTGGAGTGAATTTGTTCCTATCTCTGGAAGGAAGCGAGCTAGAGCGCTGAAACTGTGGCTATACGCTCTTTCATGAAAACACGCTGCTCTGAGGTTTTCAGCTCAGAACGTGAATCTGAGCGCGTTTCTGGCTTGGGAATTGCTTCAAATCACTGTACAATGCCTATGTGTTATGAATTGGTCCAATGTGCTTGTATGGCCATTGGAAAGTGAATAAGAGCTTCGGAAGTGAAAATAGGCACTTTTATAAAAACTTTCTTTTTTTTAATTCTGCTTTTCAAAAATGTTCATTCTCTCTGTAACTCAGCGGAAAATTGTCAAACATAAGTGAAAAGTCACTATTTGACTGAATTGGAGTGAATTTGTTACTATCTCTGTGAGGAAGCAAGCTAGAGCGCTGAAACTGTGCCTATACGCTCTTTCATGAAAACTCGCTTTTTTGAGTTCTTCAGCTCAGAACGAGAGTCTGAGCGTGTTTCTGGCTAGGAAATTGCTTCATATCACTGTACAATGCCTATGTGTTATCTTTTAGTCCAATGTGCTTGTATGGCCATTGGGAAGTGAATTTGAGCTTCAGAATTGAAAATAAGCACTTTTATAAAAACTTTCCTTTTTTTAGTTCTGCTTCTGAAAAATGTTTATTTTATGTGTAACTCAATGGGGAATTGACAAACGTGGGTGAAATGTCACTATATGACTGAATTGGAGTGAATTTGTTGCTATCTCTGTGAGGAAGCGAGCTAGAGCGCTGAAACTGTGGCTATACGCTCTTTCATGAAAACACGCTGCTCTGAGGTTTTCAGCTCAGAACATGAATCTGAGCGCGTTTCTGGCTTGGGAATTGCTTCATATCACTGTACAATGCCTATGTGTTATCAATTGGTCCAATGTGCTTGTATGGCCATTGGAAAGTGAATAAGAGCTTCGGAAGTGAAAATAGGCACTTTTATAAAAACTTTTTTTTTTTAGTATTGCTTCTTAAAAATTTTCAATCTATGTGTAACTCAGTGGGGAATTGACAAACGTGGGTGAAATGTCACTATATGACTGAAGTGGAGTGAATTTGCTCCTATCTCTGTAAGGAAGCGAGCTAGAGCGCTGAAACTGTGGCTATACGCTCTTTCATGAAAACACGCTTCTTTGAGGTTTTCAGCTCAGAACGTGAATCTCAGCGCGTTTCTGGCTTGGGAATTGCTTCATATCACTGTACAATTCCTATGTGTTATCTTTTGGTCCAATGTGCTTGTTTGGCCATTGGGAAGTGAATTTGAGCTTCAGAATTGAAAATAAGCACTTTTATAAAAACTTTCCTTTTTTTAGTTCTGCTTCTGAAAAATGTTTATTTTATGTGTAACTCAATGGGGAATTGACAAACGTGGGTGAAATGTCACTATATGACTGAATTGGAGTGAATTTGTTGCTATCTCTGTGAGGAAGCGAGCTAGAGCGCTGAAACTGTGGCTATACGCTCTTTCATGAAAACACGCTGCTCTGAGGTTTTCAGCTCAGATCATGAATCTGAGCGCGTTTCTGGCTTGGGAATTGCTTCATATCACTGTACAATGCCTATGTGTTATGAATTGGTCCAATGTGCTTGTATGGCCATTGGGAAGTGAATTTGAGCTTCAGAATTGAAAATAAGCACTTTTATGAAAACTTTCCTTTTTTTAGTTCTGCTTCTGAAAAATGTTTATTTTATGTGTAACTCAATGGGGAATTGACAAACGTGGGTGAAATGTCACTATATGACTGAATTGGAGTGAATTTGTTGCTATCCCTGTGAGGAAGCGAGCTAGAGCGCTGAAACTGTGGCTATACGCTCTTTCATGAAAACACGCTGCTCTGAGGTTTTCAGCTCAGAACATGAATCTGAGCGCGTTTCTGGCTTGGGAATTGCTTCATATCACTGTACAATGCCTATGTGTTATCAATTGGTCCAATGTGCTTGTATGGCCATTGGAAAGTGAATAAGAGCTTCGGAAGTGAAAATAGGCACTTTTATAAAAACTTTTTTTTTTTTAGTATTGCTTCTTTAAAATTTTCAATCTATGTGTAACTCAGTGGGGAATTGACAAACGTGGGTGAAATGTCACTATATGACTGAAGTGGAGTGAATTCGCTCCTATCTCTGTAAGGAAGCGAGCTAGAGCGCTGAAACTGTGGCTATACGCTCTTTCATGAAAACACGCTTCTTTGAGGTTTTCAGCTCAGAACGTGAATCTCAGCGCGTTTCTGGCTTGGGAATTGCTTCATATGACTGTACAATTCCTATGTGTTATCTTTTGGTCCAAAGTGCTTGTATGGCCATTGGAAAGTGAATAAGAGCTTCGGAAGTGAAAATAGGCACTTTTATAAAAACTTTTTTTTTTTTTTAGTATTGCTTCTTAAAAATTTTCAATCTATGTGTAACTCAGTGGGGAATTGACAAACGTGGGTGAAATGTCACTATATGACTGAAGTGGAGTGAATTTGCTCCTATCTCTGTAAGGAAGCGAGCTAGAGCGCTGAAACTGTGGCTATACGCTCTTTCATGAAAACACGCTTCTTTGAGGTTTTCAGCTCAGAACGTGAATCTCAGCGCGTTTCTGGCTTGGGAATTGCTTCATATCACTGTACAATTCCTATGTGTTATCTTTTGGTCCAATGTGCTTGTATGGCCATTGGGAAGTGAATTTGAGCTTCAGAATTGAAAATAAGCACTTTTATAAAAACTTTCCTTTTTTTAGTTCTGCTTCTGAAAAATGTTTATTTTATGTGTAACTCAATGGGGAATTGACAAACGTGGGTGAAATGTCACTATATGACTGAATTGGAGTGAATTTGTTGATATCTCTGTGAGGAAGCGAGCTAGAGCGCTGAAACTGTGGCTATACGCTCTTTCATGAAAACACGCTGCTCTGAGGTTTTCAGCTCAGAACATGAATCTGAGCGCGTTTCTGGCTAGGAAATTCCTTCATATAACTGTACAATTCCTATGTGTTATCTTTTGGTCCAATGTGCTTGTATGGCCATTGGGAAGTGAACTTGAGCTTCAGAATTGAAAATAGGCACTTGAAACAAAACTTTCCTTTTTTTTAGTTCTGCTTCTGAAAAATGTTTATTTTATGTGTAACTTAATGGGGAATTGACAAACGTGGGTGAAATGTCACTATATGACTGAAGTGGAGTGAATTTGTTCCTATCTCTGTAAGGAAGCGAGCTAGAGCGCTGAAACTGTGGCTATACGCTCTTTCATGAAAACACGCTGCTCTGAGGTTTTCAGCTCAGAACGTGAATCTCAGCGCGTTTCTGGCTTGGGAATTGCTTCAAATCACTGAAAATGCCTATGTGTTATGAATTGGTCCAATGTGCTTGCATGGCCTTTGGAAAGTGAATAAGAGCTTCGGAAGTGAAAATAGGCACTTTTATAAAAACTTTCTTTTTTTTAATTCTGCTTTTCAAAAATGTTCATTCTCTCTGTAACTCAGCGGAAAATTGACAAACATAAGTGAAAAGTCACTATTTGACTGAATTGGAGTGAATTTGTTACTATCTCTGTGAGGAAGCAAGCTAGAGCGCTGAAACTGTGCCTATACACTCTTTCATGAAAACTCGCTTTTTTGAGTTCTTCAGCTCAGAACGAGAGTCTGAGCGTGTTTCTGGCTAGGGAATTGCTTCATATCACTGTACAATGCCTACGTGTTATGAATTGGTCCAATGTGCTTGTATGGCCATTGGGAAGTGAATTTGAGCTTCAGAATTGAAAATAAGCACTTTTATGAAAACTTTCCTTTTTTTAGTTCTGCTTCTGAAAAATGTTTATTTTATGTGTAACTCAATGGGGAATTGACAAACGTGGGTGAAATGTCACAATATGACTGAATTGGAGTGAATTTGTTGCTATCTCTGTGAGGAAGCGAGCTAGAGCGCTGAAACTGTGGCTATACGCTCTTTCATGAAAACACGCTGCTCTGAGGTTTTCAGCTCAGAACATGAATCTGAGCGCGTTTCTGGCTTGGGAATTGCTTCATATCACTGTACAATGCCTATGTGTTATCAATTGGTCCAATGTGCTTGTATGGCCATTGGAAAGTGAATAAGAGCTTCGGAAGTGAAAATAGGCACTTTTATAAAAACTTTTTTTTTTTTAGTATTGCTTCTTAAAAATTTTCAATCTATGTGTAACTCAGTGGGGAATTGACAAACGTGGGTGAAATGTCACTATATGACTGAAGTGGAGTGAATTTGCTCCTATCTCTGTAAGGAAGCGAGCTAGAGCGCTGAAACTGTGGCTATACGCTCTTTCATGAAAACACGCTTCTTTGAGGTTTTCAGCTCAGAACGTGAATCTCAGCGCGTTTCTGGCTTGGGAATTGCTTCATATCACTGTACAATTCCTATGTGTTATCTTTTGGTCCAATGTGCTTGTATGGCCATTGGGAAGTGAATTTGAGCTTCAGAATTGAAAATAAGCACTTTTATAAAAACTTTCCTTTTTTTAGTTCTGCTTCTGAAAAATGTTTATTTTATGTGTAACTCAATGGGGAATTGACAAACGTGGGTGAAATGTCACTATATGACTGAATTGGAGTGAATTTGTTGCTATCTCTGTGAGAAAGCGAGCTAGAGCGCTGAAACTGTGGCTATACGCTCTTTCATGAAAACACGCTGCTCTGAGGTTTTCAGCTCAGAACATGAATCTGAGCGCGTTTCTGGCTTGGGAATTGCTTCATATCACTGTACAATGCCTATGTGTTATGAATTGGTCCAATGTGCTTGTATGGCCATTGGGAAGTGAATTTGAGCTTCAGAATTGAAAATAAGCACTTTTATGAAAACTTTCCTTTTTTTAGTTCTGCTTCTGAAAAATGTTTATTTTATGTGTAACTCAATGGGGAATTGACAAACGTGGGTGAAATGTCACTATATGACTGAATTGGAGTGAATTTGTTGCTATCTCTGTGAGGAAGCGAGCTAGAGCGCTGAAACTGTGGCTATACGCTCTTTCATGAAAACACGCTGCTCTGAGGTTTTCAGCTCAGAACATGAATCTGAGCGCGTTTCTGGCTTGGGAATTGCTTCATATCACTGTACAATGCCTATGTGTTATCAATTGGTCCAATGTGCTTGTATGGCCATTGGAAAGTGAATAAGAGCTTCGGAAGTGAAAATAGGCACTTTTATAAAAACTTTTTTTTTTTTTAGTATTGCTTCTTAAAAATTTTCAATCTATGTGTAACTCAGTGGGGAATTGACAAACGTGGGTGAAATGTCACTATATGACTGAAGTGGAGTGAATTTGCTCCTATCTCTGTAAGGAAGCGAGCTAGAGCGCTGAAACTGTGGCTATACGCTCTTTCATGAAAACACGCTTCTTTGAGGTTTTCAGCTCAGAACTTGAATCTCAGCGCGTTTCTGGCTTGGGAATTGCTTCATATCACTGTACAATTCCTATGTGTTATCTTTTGGTCCAATGGGCTTGTATGGCCATTGGGAAGTGAATTTGAGCTTCAGAATTGAAAATAAGCACTTTTATAAAAACTTTCCTTTTTTTAGTTCTGCTTCTGAAAAATGTTTATTTTATGTGTAACTCAATGGGGAATTGACAAACGTGGGTGAAATGTCACTATATGACTGAATTGGAGTGAATTTGTTGCTATCTCTGTGAGGAAGCGAGCTAGAGCGCTGAAACTGTGGCTATACGCTCTTTCATGAAAACACGCTGCTCTGAGGTTTTCAGCTCAGAACATGAATCTGAGCGCGTTTCTGGCTTGGGAATTGCTTCATATCACTGTACAATGCCTATGTGTTATGAATTGGTCCAATGTGCTTGTATGGCCATTGGAAAGTGAATAAGAGCTTCGGAAGTGAAAATAGGCACTTTTATAAAAACTTTTTTTTTTTTAGTATTGCTTCTTAAAAATTTTCAATCTATGTGTAACTCAGTGGGGAATTGACAAACGTCGGTGAAATGTCACTATATGACTGAAGTGGAGTGAATTTGCTCCTATCTCTGTAAGGAAGCGAGCTAGAGCGCTGAAACTGTGGCTATACGCTCTTTCATGAAAACACGCTTCTTTGAGGTTTTCAGCTCAGAACGTGAATCTCAGCGCGTGTCTGGCTAGGAAATTGCTTCATATAACTGTACAATTCCTATGTGTTATCTTTTGGTCCAATGTGCTTGTATGGCCATTGGGAAGTGAACTTGAGCTTCAGAATTGAAAATAGGCACTTGAAACAAAACTTTCCTTTTTTTAGTTCTGCTTCTGAAAAATGTTTATTTTATGTGAAACTCAATGGGGAATTGACAAACGTGGGTGAAATGTCACTATATGACTGAAGTGGAGTGAATTTGTTCCTATCTCTGTAAGGAAGCGAGCTAGAGCGCTGAAACTGTGGCTATACGCTCTTTCATGAAAACACGCTGCTCTGAGGTTTTCAGCTCAGAACGTGAATCTGAGCGCGTTTCTGGCTTGGGAATTGCTTCAAATCACTGTACAATTCCTATTTGTTATGAATTGGTCCAATGTGCTTGTATGGCCATTGGAAAGTGAATAAGAGCTTCGGAAGTGAAAATAGGCACTTTTATAAAAACTTTTTTTTAATTCTGCTTTTCAAAAATGTTCATTCTCTCTGTAACTCAGCGGAAAATTGATAAACATAAGTGAAAAGTCACTATTTGACTGAATTGGAGTGAATTTGTTACTATCTCTGTGAGGAAGCAAGCTAGAGCGCTGAAACTGTGCCTATACGCTCTTTCATGAAAACTCGCTTTTTTGAGTTCTTCAGCTCAGAACGAGAGTCTGAGCGTGTTTCTGGCTAGGGAATTGCTTCATATCACTGTACAATGCCTATGTGTTATGAATTGGTCCAATGTGCTTGTATGGCCATTGGGAAGTGAATTTGAGCTTCAGAATTGAAAATAAGCACTTTTATGAAAACTTTCCTTTTTTTAGTTCTGCTTCTGAAAAATGTTTATTTTCTGTGTAACTCAATGGGGAATTGACAAACGTGGGTGAAATGTCACTATATGACTGAATTGGAGTGAATTTGTTGCTATCTCTGTGAGGAAGCGAGCTAGAGCGCTGGAACTGTGGCTATACGCTCTTTCATGAAAACACGCTGCTCTGAGGTTTTCAGCTCAGAACATGAATCTGAGCGCGTTTCTGGCTTGGGAATTGCTTCATATCACTGTACAATGCCTATGTGTTATCAATTGGTCCAATGTGCTTGTATGGCCATTGGAAAGTGAATAAGAGCTTCGGAAGTGGAAATAGGCACTTTTATAAAAACTTTTTTTTTTTTTAGTATTGCTTCTTAAAAATTTTCAATCTATGTGTAACTCAGTGGGGAATTGACAAACGTGGGTGAAATGTCACTATATGACTGAAGTGGAGTGAATTTGCTCCTATCTCTGTAAGAAAGCGAGCTAGAGCGCTGAAACTGTGGCTATACGCTCTTTCATGAAAACACGCTTCTTTGAGGTTTTCAGCTCAGAACGTGAATCTCAGCGCGTTTCTGGCTTGGGAATTGCTTCATATCACTGTACAATTCCTATGTGTTATCTTTTGGTCCAATGTGCTTGTATGGCCATTGGGAAGTGAATTTGAGCTTCAGAATTGAAAATAAGCACTTTTATAAAAACTTTCCTTTTTTTAGTTCTGCTTCTGAAAAATGTTTATTTTATGTGTAACTCAATGGGGAATTGACAAACGTGGGTGAAATGTCACTATATGACTGAAGTGGAGTGAATTTGTTCCTATCTCTGTAATGAAGCGAGCTAGAGCGCTGAAACTGTGGCTATACGCTCTTTCATGAAAACACGCTGCTCTGAGGTTTTCAGCTCAGAACGTGAATCTGAGCGCGTTTCTGGCTTGGGAATTGCTTCAAATCACTGTACAATGCCTATGTGTTATGAATTGGTCCAATGTGCTTGTATGGCCATTGGAAAGTGAATAAGAGCTTCGGAAGTGAAAATAGGCACTTTTATAAAAACTTTCTTTTTTTTAATTCTGCTTTTCAAAAATGTTCATTCTCTCTGTAACTCAGCGGAAAATTGACAAACATAAGTGAAAAGTCACTATTTGACTGAATTGGAGTGAATTTGTTACTATCTCTGTGAGGAAGCAAGCTAGAGCGCTGAAACTGTGCCTATACGCTCTCTCATGAAAACTCGCTTTTTTGAGTTCTTCAGCTCAGAACGAGAGTCTGAGCGTGTTTCTGGCTAGGGAATTGCTTCATATCACTGTACAATGCCTATGTGTTATGAATTGGTCCAATGTGCTTGTATGGCCATTGGAAAGTGAATAAGAGCTTCGGAAGTGAAAATAGGCACTTTTATAAAAACTTTTTTTTTTTTAGTATTGCTTCTTAAAAATTTTCAATCTATGCGTAACTCAGTGGGGAATTGACAAACGTCGGTGAAATGTCACTATATGACTGAAGTGGAGTGAATTTGCTCCTATCTCTGTAAGGAAGCGAGCTAGAGCGCTGAAACTGTGGCTATACGCTCTTTCATGAAAACACGCTTCTTTGAGGTTTTCAGCTCAGAACGTGAATCTCAGCGCGTGTCTGGCTAGGAAATTGCTTCATATAACTGTACAATTCCTATGTGTTATCTTTTGGTCCAATGTGCTTGTATGGCCATTGGGAAGTGAACTTGAGCTTCAGAATTGAAAATAGGCACTTGAAACAAAACTTTCCTTTTTTTTAGTTCTGCTTCTGAAAAATGTTTATTTTATGTGAAACTCAATGGGGAATCGACAAACGTGGGTGAAATGTCACTATATGACTGAAGTGGAGTGAATTTGTTCCTATCTCTGTAAGGAAGCGAGCTAGAGCGCTGAAACTGTGGCTATACGCTCTTTCATGAAAACACGCTTCTTTGAGGTTTTCAGCTCAGAACGTGAATCTCAGCGCGTGTCTGGCTAGGAAATTGCTTCATATAACTGTACAATTCCTATGTGTTATCTTTTGGTCCAATGTGCTTGTATGGCCATTGGGAAGTGAACTTGAGCTTCAGAATTGAAAATAGGCACTTGAAACAAAACTTTCCTTTTTTTTAGTTCTGCTTCTGAAAAATGTTTATTTTAAGTGAAACTCAATGGGGAATTGACAAACGTGGGTGAAATGTCACTATATGACTGAAGTGGAGTGAATTTGTTCCTATCTCTGTAAGGAAGCGAGCTAGAGCGCTGAAACTGTGGCTATACGCTCTTTCATGAAAACACGCTGCACTGAGGTTTTCAGCTCAGAACGTGAATCTGAGCGCATTTCTGGCTTGGGAATTGCTTCAAATCACTGTACAATGCCTATTTGTTATGAATTGGTCCAATGTGCTTGTATGGCCATTGGAAAGTGAATAAGAGCTTCGGAAGTGAAAATAGGCACTTTTATAAAAACTTTCTTTTTTTTAATTCTGCTTTTCAAAAATGTTCATTCCCTCTCTAACTCAGCGGAAAATTGACAAACATAAGTGAAAAGTCACTATTTGACTGAATTGGAGTGAATTTGTTACTATCTCTGTGAGGAAGCAAGCTAGAGCGCTGAAACTGTGCCTATACGCTCTTTCATGAAAACTCGCTTTTTTGAGTTCTTCAGCTCAGAACGAGAGTCTGAGCGTGTTTCTGGCTAGGGAATTGCTTCAAATCACTGTACAATGCCTATGTGTTATGAATTGGTCCAATGTGCTTGTATGGCCATTGGGAAGTGAATTTGAGCTTCAGAATTGAAAATAAGCACTTTTATGAAAACTTTCCTTTTTTTAGTTCTGCTTCTGAAAAATGTTTATTTTATGTGTAACTCAATGGGGAATTGACAAACGTGGGTGAAATGTCACTATATGACTGAATTGGAGTGAATTTGTTGCTATCTCTGTGAGGAAGCGAGCTAGAGCGCTGAAACTGTGGCTATACGCTCTTTCATGAAAACACGCTGCTCTGAGGTTTTCAGCTCAGAACATGAATCTGAGCGCGTTTCTGGCTTGGGAATTGCTTCATATCACTGTACAATGCCTATGTGTTATCAATTGGTCCAATGTGCTTGTATGGCCATTGGAAAGTGAATAAGAGCTTCGGAAGTGAAAATAGGCACTTTTATAAAAACTTTTTTTTTTTTAGTATTGCTTCTTAAAAATTTTCAATCTATGTGTAACTCAGTGGGGAATTGACAAACGTGGGTGAAATGTCACTATATGACTGAAGTGGAGTGAATTTGCTCCTATCTCTGTAAGGAAGCGAGCTAGAGCGCTGAAACTGTGGCTATACGCTCTTTCATGAAAACATGCTTCTTTGAGGTTTTCAGCTCAGAACGTGAATCTCAGCGCGTTTCTGGCTTGGGAATTGCTTCATATCACTGTACAATTCCTATGTGTTATCTTTTGGTCCAATGTGCTTGTATGGCCATTGGGAAGTGAATTTGAGCTTCAGAATTGAAAATAAGCACTTTTTTGAAAACTTTCCTTTTTTTAGTTCTGCTTCTGAAAAATGTTTATTTTATGTGTAACTCAATGGGGAATTGACAAACGTGGGTGAAATGTCACTATATGACTGAATTGGAGTGAATTTGTTGCTATCTCTGTGAGGAAGCGAGCTAGAGCGCTGAAACTGTGGCTATACGCTCTTTCATGAAAACACGCTGCTCTGAGGTTTTCAGCTCAGAACATGAATCTGAGCGCGTTTCTGGCTTGGGAATTGCTTCATATCACTGTACAATGCCTATGTGTTATGAATTGGTCCAATGTGCTTGTATGGCCATTGGAAAGTGAATAAGAGCTTCGGAAGTGAAAATAGGCACTTTGATAAAAACTTTTTTTTTTTTTAGTATTGCTTCTTAAAAATTTTCAATCTATGTGTAACTCAGTGGGGAATTGACAAACGTGGGTGAAATGTCACTATATGACTGAAGTGGAGTGAATTTGCTCCTATCTCTGTAAGGAAGCGAGCTAGAGCGCTGAAACTGTGGCTATACGCTCTTTCATGAAAACACGCTTCTTTGAGGTTTTCAGCTCAGAACGTGAATCTCAGCGCGTTTCTGGCTTGGGAATTGCTTCATATCACTGTACAATTCCTATGTGTTATCTTTTGGTCCAATGTGCTTGTATGGCCATTGGGAAGTGAATTTGAGCTTCAGAATTGAAAATAAGCACTTTTATAAAAACTTTCCTTTTTTTAGTTCTGCTTCTGAAAAATGTTTATTTTATGTGTAACTCAATGGGGAATTGACAAACGTGGGTGAAATGTCACTATATGACTGAATTGGAGTGAATTTGTTGCTATCTCTGTGAGGAAGCGAGCTAGAGCGCTGTGTTATGGCCCCAATTTGTTCTTACATTTATAACACAACAGCAACAGCAAGGGATGACAAACACAGTTTTAACAACTAAAGCACATTTAATTTTTAACAAAGACAAAGACTAATAACAACCTACAACTAAAGACCAAGATTGATAAATAAGAAAAAACAGAAATAATTACAGTCCCTTTTTGGTGGGGTGGCTTGGTGATGTCCTGGATGAAGAAAATGCTCAAACACAGGCAAAGAAATCCACAAAAGAAACGTCACAGGTCTTGAACAGAATGGCAGGTCTGGTCACATGTATCCTTCTTCTTGCAATTTCTCCTACTACCTTACTGTCTCAATTCTTTTCCTTATATACTCTTTTGCAGACCCCACCCACATTTAGACCTCTTTTTTTTTTATTTTCTGAGACTTGCCCCAGACATGTCCAGGACATGTCTAAACATGACTCTTGCCGGAGCTTAACAAAAAAAAGGTAAATACTGCCACCATCTAGTGGCCTATATTCACATTACACCTCCATTCCAAAAGGGAAAAATTTTGACTCATAAAGGCAAAATTTTTCTTTTCAATACAAAATGGTTAAGTGAACACTTGTCTATATATACATATCATACAATATTCAAACACATGATATATATATACACATTCAAACTCGGGATAAGCAATCAGCAATTACATTGTCTGTACCCTTCACATGCTTAATTTCCAAGTCAAACTCCTGTAAAATCAAACTCCAATTCAACAATCTCCGATTCTTGTTTTTCATCTTATTCAAAAACATTAACGGATTGTGGTCAGTGTACACAATCATTGGCTTTTGTCCTGTACAAACATAAACCTCAAAGTGTTGTAAAGAAAGACCAGAGCCAACAGTTCCTTCTCTATTGTGGAATAGTTCCTTTGGTGGCGATTGAACTTCCTGGAGAAGTATGCCACGGGATGCTCAATGTCATCAGAGTCACTTCTCTGTAGGAGCACAGATCCACAAGCTTGGTCGCTAGCATCGACCGCGATGGAGAACGGTTTGTTGAAGTCAGGAGATTTTAGCACGGGGAAGTGACACAGCAGAGACTTCAGGCGATCGAAGGCTCTCTGGAATGCATCATCCCAGGTAAACTTTACGCCTTTCTTCAGTTGGTTAGTTAGACTGAGAGCAATCTCAGCAAAATTCTTGCAGAACTTGCGGTAGTACCCGATCATTCCAAGGAAGCGGCGCAAAGCTTTTTTGTTGTCAGGAACTGGAAAGTCCATGATGGCTTGGACTTTAGCATTTATGGGTGCCACCTTACCCTGGCCTATGACGTAGCCAAGATAGGTGACAGTAGCACAACCAAAGTCACTCTTGCTCAGGTTAACAGTCAGGTTAGCCTGGGTCAGGCGCTGGAACAACGTCTCTACATCTTTTAGATGTTCTTCCCAGGAGTCACTCCATGTGATCAGGTCATCGATGTACGCACCCGTGTGTGGCAATCCGGCGATTGTAGACTGTATCATCCTTTGGAACGTGGCTAGGGCATTTTTCATGCCAAAGGGTAAGACTTCATACTGGTACAATCCAGATGGTGTGGCAAAAGCAGAGATGCTCTTGGCCCTCTCAGTTAAAGGCACACACCAATAACCCTTCAATAAATCAATCTTGGTCAGAAACTTTGCTTGCCCTACACTATCAATACAACCATCAATCCTAGGTATTGGAAACACATCAGTTCTAGTTACAGCATTGACTTTGCGATAATCTGTACAGAATCTAGTACTTCCATCAGGTTTTGGAACTAGCACACAGGGTTAACTCCAATCTGAGTTGGAGGGTCTGATAATATCATGTTTTAACATGTACTCAACCTCTTTCTCAGCAATCTTTCTCTTTTCAGGATTCATCCGGTATGGATGCTGTTTTATTGGTTTGGCATCACCAACATCTACATCATGAGAGGCTATAGTAACTCTCTTTGGAACATCAGGAAACAATTCCTCATATTTCTTGATCAACCTTTCAAACTGATCTCTCTGTGAGGGTTCTAAGTGCTGGAGTTTTACATCAAGATTTTGCAACACTTCAGTGTTTGACAATTTACATGAAAGAACTTCAGCTTTAATTCTTGGTTCATCACCTTGAAACTCCCCCTCATCTTCACACGTTTCGACCATTGGAGAATCTGAAGTGACAGCTGCAACCCTAGCATTTCTGTCATGATAAGGCTTTAGCATGTTAATATGACACAATTGTTTTGGTTTTCTCCTATCTGGAGTCTTCACAATGTAATTGAGATCATTGAGTTTTGTCAGAATTTCATAAGGACCATGAAATCTAGCCTGCAATGGATTGGACTGCAAGGGAAACAACACAAGGACCTTTTCTCCTGGTTTAAACTCACGGCTTCTAGCCTTATGATCATACCAAGTTTTCATTTTTCCCTGACTTGATTTCAAGTTCTCTTTGGCAAGGTCACAAGCTGCACGCAATCTTTCCTTGAACTTGCCAACATAGTCTAACAGACTGATATGCGGCTCTTTCTCTTGCCATTGTTCACTCAATAATAGCAAAGGTCCTCTCACTTCATGACCAAACACTAGCTCAAATGGACTGAATCCAGTAGACTCCTGCACTGCTTCTCTAGCTGCAAACAACAGCAAATGAACCCCTTCATCCCAGTCTTTCTCATGGTCATAACAATAAGTCCTCATCATTGTCTTGAGAGTGGAATGAAACCGCTCTAAGGCACCCTGACTTTCTGGATGATAGGCACTAGAAAGAATCTGCTTTGCACCTAGTTCATACACAACCTGCTGAAACAATCCTGAAGTGAAATTGCTACCCTGGTCTGACTGAATTTCCCTGGGAAGGCCAAACAACGTGAAGAACTTTATCAAAGCCTTCGAGATTGCAGTTGCCTTGATGTTACGTAGAGGTATGGCTTCGGGGAATCTGGTAGATGCACACATGATTGTCAGCAAGTACTGATTTCCAGATCTAGTCTTGGGTAATGGACCAACGCAATCAACAATGACCCTAGAGAATGGCTCCCCAAATGCTGGGATAGGCCGCAATGGAGCTACAGGTGGGTCTAACTGGTGTTTTCCAACTACCTGACAAGTGTGACAGGTTTTGCAAAAGTTGGAAACGTCTTTCCGAAGCCCAGGCCAAAAGAAGTGTTTCATGATTTTATCAACAGTCTTGTTAACACCAAGATGACCTCCTAAAGGTAAACTATGAGCCATTGTTAAGATCTCATTCCTGTAGACCTTCGGAACAACAATTTGCCTGACCACTGCCCAATCTGCATTGGCAGGGATATCAGGAGGGCGCCACTTCCGCATCAGCACACCATCCTTGAGATAATACCCAACTGGAACTGCGTCTATTTCTTTATCAGGAAGGGCTCTCCTCTTTAGTACACAAATTTCAGGATCATTAGTTTGCTCCTCAATCAACCGCTCTCTGGACAGAGACAAGTCTCCAGACACATCAGAATCACCAGACCCATCCGGCTGGCTGAATAGAGAACTGATAAAAGTATCTGATAAGTCCTCAAACGGAGAAACCATAGTAGGCCAATCAGAGTCATGAGGCGAACCACCTGAGTCCTGACTATTCAATGTACTGGACGGCACCACATCATCTTCTTCTTTAGCCTTCTTGGCCATAGCACGAGTCACTGCGCAAGAAGGATACAGAGATGGGTCCTCATCCCCATCTTCAGTGCTCGGCTGTGAAGTAAGATGAACAGGGGGAACTACTTTGCCCCCAGCCAGGTCATTGCCTAGCAACAGAGAAACACCCTTTATAGGTAGACTTGACATAAGTCCCACCTTTACCTGTCCTGTAACTAAATCTGACTTCAAGAATATAGAGCGCAGGGGTACAGATACAGTCCTCCCTTCAATACCTTGTACAAGTATGAAATCCCCTGAAGCGGCCTCATCACGTAACTCCAAAGAGTCCATCAACAAAAGTGACTGAGAAGCTCCGGTATCCCTTAGGATATATATGGGGACAGGAGTAGTATGCTCATTCAGAGCCACAAATCCCTCTGACACAAATGGAAGAAATTCCTCCCTCACAAAGTCAGCTGTATTAGGCTTTTTAGCCCCACAAGAAGCAGGTAATTTAGCAGATTGGTTATCCACTACAGGGGTTTCTAACCTTGTTTTCACAAAGGCATTTGGTTTGGTATCCTTTTCTTTTTCTTTCTTAGCTTTAAGGAACCAACAGTTAGTTGTAACATGACCAGATTTCTTGCAATAACTGCAAACTAGACCACTTTTGTCACTGTCAGCTTTCACACTTTGATCAGACCTGTTACTGGATTTCTGAGCACCATCACCAGATTTGTCTTTGTCTTTGGGTGAGGAATCTTGGGTATCACCGTAACCCTTTTTCTGAAATTGGGACCATCTATTGTTACTGCTAGACTGAAATTTGGACTTATGTGTGAGAACATATTCATCTGCAAATTTGGCAGCTGATTGCAAATTCAGTGCTTGCTTCTCATTAAGGTAGGTCTTAATATCATCCTTAACACAGTTCTTGAATTCTTCAACTAACACCATCTCTTTTAGTGAGTTGAAATCATCCTTGACCTCCATAGAAGTACACCAGCGCTCAAAGCAAACCTTCTTCTCATTAGCAAATTCCACATAAGTCTGATTTTCAGATTTCTTCAGACCTCTGAATTTCTGTCGGTAAGCCTCTGGAACCAACTCATAAGCTCTCATAATAACCTTTTTGACAACCTCATAATCAGAGGAATCATCTGCAGACAAAGCCGAATAGGCTTGTTGAGCTTTACCCTTGAGGACAGTTTGCAACATCAGAGGCCAGTGTTCCTTAGGCCACTGGCAACTCTTTGCTACCTTTTCAAAACACTGGAAATAGTTGTCAACATCCTTTTCCAAAAATGGAGGCACCAGTTTTACCTCCTGGCTAGCCCGAAATTTATTTTCAGTTTGAATTTTTATTTTTAGTTGCTCCATTTGGAGTCTTTCTTCTCTATCGAATTTCTCTAATTCAAAATCTCTCTGTCTTGCAAATTTTTCTAACTCAAATTCTCTTTGTTTTTCTTCTCTTGCTAATTTTTCTAACTCAAACTGCCTTTGTTTTTCTTTTTCTTCCCTCTCAAATTCCCTTTCTTTTTCTCTTTCCTCCCTTTCAATCTCTAGCATTTTTAATTTAAGTTCCATTTCTATATTTGGATTTTCCACTGGAAACTGTTCCAGATCTCCTGGTGCAAACACATTTTCATCAATGTAATATTCAACTATCTCTCTAGCCAGTCTTGCTTTTCGCATGGCTGGTTTTACCTCTGTCAACTCCAACTGTCTGCAAATTTCTAGCAGTTCTGTCTTTTTAAAAGACTTCAAAACCCCTACGGTTGGTGATGCCAAGAAATCATCCATTGCTGTTGTCAATATATATCTAGGAAAATTCACAAAAACAATTTCACAATTTGGAATGTTAGATTTTCAATAAATTACTCACACAATGGTCTATTCCGGACCTTGAGCCCCCAATTTGTTATGGCCCCAATTTGTTCTTACATTTATAACACAACAGCAACAGCAAGGGATGACAAACACAGTTTTAACAACTAAAGCACATTTAATTTTTAACAAAGACAAAGACTAATAACAACCTACAACTAAAGACCAAGATTGATAAATAAGAAAAAACAGAAATAATTACAGTCCCTTTTTGGTGGGGTGGCTTGGTGATGTCCTGGATGAAGAAAATGCTCAAACACAGGCAAAGAAATCCACAAAAGAAACGTCACAGGTCTTGAACAGAATGGCAGGTCTGGTCACATGTATCCTTCTTCTTGCAATTTCTCCTACTACCTTACTGTCTCAATTCTTTTCCTTATATACTCTTTTGCAGACCCCACCCACATTTAGACCTCTTTTTTTTTTATTTTCTGAGACTTGCCCCAGACATGTCCAGGACATGTCTAAACATGACTCTTGCCGGAGCTTAACAAAAAAAAGGTAAATACTGCCACCATCTAGTGGCCTATATTCACATTACAGCTGAAACTGTGGCTATACGCTCTTTCATGAAAACACGCTGCTCTGAGGTTTTCAGCTCAGAACATGAATCTGAGCGCGTTTCTGGCTTGGGAATTGCTTCATATCACTGTACAATGCCTATGTGTTATGAATTGGTCCAATGTGCTTGTATGGCCATTGGAAAGTGAATAAGAGCTTCGGAAGTGAAAATAGGCACTTTTATAAAAACTTTTTTTTTTTAGTATTGCTTCTTAAAAATTTTCAATCTATGTGTAACTCAGTGGGGAATTGACAAACGTCGGTGAAATGTCACTATATGACTGAAGTGGAGTGAATTTGCTCCTATCTCTGTAAGGAAGCGAGCTAGAGCGCTGAAACTGTGGCTATACGCTCTTTCATGAAAACACGCTTCTTTGAGGTTTTCAGCTCAGAACGTGAATCTCAGCGCGTGTCTGGCTAGGAAATTGCTTCATATAACTGTACAATTCCTATGTGTTATCTTTTGGTCCAATGTGCTTGTATGGCCATTGGGAAGTGAATAAGAGCTTCGGAAGTGAAAATAGGCACTTTTATAAAAACTTTTTTTTTTTTTAGTATTGCTTCTTAAAAATTTTCAATCTATGTGTAACTCAGTGGGGAATTGACAAACGTGGGTGAAATGTCACTATATGACTGAAGTGGAGTGAATTTGCTCCTATCTCTGTAAGGAAGCGAGCTAGAGCGCTGAAACTGTGGCTATACGCTCTTTCATGAAAACACGCTTCTTTGAGGTTTTCAGCTCAGAACGTGAATCTCAGCGCGTTTCTGGCTTGGGAATTGCTTCATATCACTGTACAATTCCTATGTGTTATCTTTTGGTCCAATGTGCTTGTATGGCCATTGGGAAGTGAATTTGAGCTTCAGAATTGAAAATAAGCACTTTTATAAAAACTTTCCTTTTTTTAGTTCGGCTTCTGAAAAATGTTTATTTTATGTGTAACTCAATGGGGAATTGACAAACGTGGGTGAAATGTCACTATATGACTGAAGTGGAGTGAATTTGCTCCTATCTCTGTAAGGAAGCGAGCTAGAGCGCTGAAACTGTGGCTATACGCTCTTTCATGAAAACACGCTTCTTTGAGGTTTTCAGCTCAGAACGTGAATCTCAGCGCGTGTCTGGCTAGGAAATTGCTTCATATAACTGTACAATTCCTATGTGTTATCTTTTGGTCCAATGTGCTTGTATGGCCATTGGGAAGTGAACTTGAGCTTCAGAATTGAAAATAGGCACTTGAAACAAAACTTTCCTTTTTTTTAGTTCTGCTTCTGAAAAATGTTTATTTTATGTGTAACTCAATAGGGAATTGACAAACGTGGGTGAAATGTCACTATATGACTGAAGTGGAGTGAATTTGTTCCTATCTCTGTAAGGAAGCGAGCTAGAGCGCTGAAACTGTGGCTATACGCTCTTTCATGAAAACACGCTGCTCTGAGGTTTTCAGCTCAGAACGTGAATCTGAGCGCGTTTCTGGCTTGGGAATTGCTTCAAATCACTGTACAATGCCTATGTGTTATGAATTGGTCCAATGTGCTTGTATGGCCATTGGAAAGTGAATAAGAGCTTCGGAAGTGAAAATAGGCACTTTTATAAAAACTTTCTTTTTTTTAATTCTGCTTTTCAAAAATGTTCATTCTCTCTCTAACTCAGCGGAAAATTGACAAACATAAGTGAAAAGTCACTATTTGACTGAATTGGAGTGAATTTGTTACTATCTCTGTGAGGAAGCAAGCTAGAGCGCTGAAACTGTGCCTATACGCTCTTTCATGAAAACTCGCTTTTTTGAGTTCTTCAGCTCAGAACGAGAGTCTGAGCGTGTTTCTGGCTAGGGAATTGCTTCAAATCACTGTACAATGCCTATGTGTTATGAATTGGTCCAATGTGCTTGTATGGCCATTGGGAAGTGAATTTGAGCTTCAGAATTGAAAATAAGCACTTATATGAAAACTTTCCTTTTTTTAGTTCTGCTTCTGAAAAATGTTTATTTTATGTGTAACTCAATGGGGAATTGACAAACGTGGGTGAAATGTCACTATATGACTGAATTGGAGTGAATTTGTTGCTATCTCTGTGAGGAAGCGAGCTAGAGCGCTGAAACTGTGGCTATACGCTCTTTCATGAAAACACGCTGCTCTGAGGTTTTCAGCTCAGAACATGAATCTGAGCGCGTTTCTGGCTTGGGAATTGCTTCATATCACTGTACAATGCCTATGTGTTATCAATTGGTCCAATGTGCTTGTATGGCCATTGGAAAGTGAATAAGAGCTTCGGAAGTGAAAATAGGCACTTTTATAAAAACTTTTTTTTTTTTAGTATTGCTTCTTAAAAATTTTCAATCTATGTGTAACTCAGTGGGGAATTGACAAACGTGGGTGAAATGTCACTATATGACTGAAGTGGAGTGAATTTGCTCCTATCTCTGTAAGGAAGCGAGCTAGAGCGCTGAAACTGTGGCTATACGCTCTTTCATGAAAACACGCTTCTTTGAGGTTTTCAGCTCAGAACGTGAATCTCAGCGCGTTTCTGGCTTGGGAATTGCTTCATATCACTGTACAATTCCTATGTGTTATCTTTTGGTCCAATGTGCTTGTATGGCCATTGGGAAGTGAATTTGAGCTTCAGAATTGAAAATAAGCACTTTTATGAAAACTTTCCTTTTTTTAGTTCTGCTTCTGAAAAATGTTTATTTTATGTGTAACTCAATGGGGAATTGACAAACGTGGGTGAAATGTCACTATATGACTGAATTGGAGTGAATTTGTTGCTATCTCTGTGAGGAAGCGAGCTAGAGCGCTGAAACTGTGGCTATACGCTCTTTCATGAAAACACGCTGCTCTGAGGTTTTCAGCTCAGAACATGAATCTGAGCGCGTTTCTGGCTTGGGAATTGCTTCATATCACTGTACAATGCCTATGTGTTATCAATTGGTCCAATGTGCTTGTATGGCCATTGGAAAGTGAATTAGAGCTTCGGAAGTGAAAATAGGCACTTTGATAAAAACTTTTTTTTTTTTTAGTATTGCTTCTTAAAAATTTTCAATCTATGTGTAACTCAGTGGGGAATTGACAAACGTGGGTGAAATTTCACTATATGACTGAATTGGAGTGAATTTGTTGCTATCTCTGTAAGGAAGCGAGCTAGAGCGCTGAAACTGTGGCTATACGCTCTTTCATGAAAACACGCTTCTTTGAGGTTTTCAGCTCAGAACGTGAATCTCAGCGCGTTTCTGGCTTGGGAATTGCTTCATATCACTGTACAATTCCTATGTGTTATCTTTTGGTCCAATGTGCTTGTATGGCCATTGGGAAGTGAATAAGAGCTTCGGAAGTGAAAATAGGCACTTTTATAAAAACTTTTTTTTTTTTTAGTATTGCTTCTTAAAAATTTTCAATCTATGTGTAACTCAGTGGGGAATTGACAAACGTGGGTGAATGGTCACTATATGACTGAAGTGGAGTGAATTTGCTCCTATCTCTGTAAGGAAGCGAGCTAGAGCGCTGAAACTGTGGCTATACGCTCTTTCATGAAAACACGCTTCTTTGAGGTTTTCAGCTCAGAACGTGAATCTCAGCGCGTTTCTGGCTTGGGAATTGCTTCATATCACTGTACAATGCCTATGTGTTATGAATTGGTCCAATGTGCTTGTATGGCCATTGGGAAGTGAATTTGAGCTTCAGAATTGAAAATAAGCACTTTTATGAAAACTTTCCTTTTTTTAGTTCTGCTTCTGAAAAATGTTTATTTTATGTGTAACTCAATGGGGAATTGACAAACGTGGGTGAAATGTCACTATATGACTGAATTGGAGTGAATTTGTTGCTATCTCTGTGAGGAAGCGAGCTAGAGCGCTGAAACTGTGGCTATACGCTCTTTCATGAAAACACGCTGCTCTGAGGTTTTCAGCTCAGAACATGAATCTGAGCGCGTTTCTGGCTTGGGAATTGCTTCATATCACTGTACAATGCCTATGTGTTATGAATTGGTCCAATGTGCTTGTATGGCCATTGGAAAGTGAATAAGAGCTTCGGAAGTGAAAATAGGCACTTTTATAAAAACTTTTTTTTTTTAGTATTGCTTCTTAAAAATTTTCAATCTATGTGTAACTCAGTGGGGAATTGACAAACGTGGGTGAAATGTCACTATATGACTGAAGTGGAGTGAATTTGCTCCTATCTCTGTAAGGAAGCGAGCTAGAGCGCTGAAACTGTGGCTATACGCTCTTTCATGAAAACACGCTTCTTTGAGGTTTTCAGCTCAGAACGTGAATCTCAGCGCGTTTCTGGCTTGGGAATTGCTTCATATCACTGTACAATTCCTATGTGTTATCTTTTGGTCCAATGTGCTTGTATGGCCATTGGGAAGTGAATTTGAGCTTCAGAATTGAAAATAGGCACTTTTATAAAAACTTTCCTTTTTTTAGTTCTGCTTCTGAAAAATGTTTATTTTATGTGTAACTCAATGGGGAATTGACAAACGTGGGTGAAATGTCACTATATGACTGAATTGGAGTGAATTTGTTGCTATCTCTGTGAGGAAGCGAGCTAGAGCGCTGAAACTGTGGCTATACGCTCTTTCATGAAAACACGCTGCTCTGAGGTTTTCAGCTCAGAACATGAATCTGAGCGCATTTCTGGCTTGGGAATTGCTTCATATCACTGTACAATGCCTATGTGTTATGAATTGGTCCAATGTGCTTGTATGGCCATTGGAAAGTGAATAAGAGCTTCGGAAGTGAAAATAGGCACTTTTATAAAAACTTTTTTTTTTTTAGTATTGCTTCTTAAAAATTTTCAATCTATGTGTAACTCAGTGGGGAATTGACAAACGTCGGTGAAATGTCACTATATGACTGAAGTGGAGTGAATTTGCTCCTATCTCTGTAAGGAAGCGAGCTAGAGCGCTGAAACTGTGGCTATACGCTCTTTCATGAAAACACGCTTCTTTGAGGTTTTCAGCTCAGAACGTGAATCTCAGCGCGTGTCTGGCTAGGAAATTGCTTCATATAACTGTACAATTCCTATGTGTTATCTTTTGGTCCAATGTGCTTGTATGGCCATTGGGAAGTGAATAAGAGCTTCGGAAGTGAAAATAGGCACTTTTATAAAAACTTTTTTTTTTTTTAGTATTGCTTCTTAAAAATTTTCAATCTATGTGTAACTCAGTGGGGAATTGACAAACGTGGGTGAATGGTCACTATATGACTGAAGTGGAGTGAATTTGCTCCTATCTCTGTAAGGAAGCGAGCTAGAGCGCTGAAACTGTGGCTATACGCTCTTTCATGAAAACACGCTTCTTTGAGGTTTTCAGCTCAGAACGTGAATCTCAGCGCGTATCTGGCTTGGGAATTGCTTCATATCACTGTACAATGCCTATGTGTTATGAATTGGTCCAATGTGCTTGTATGGCCATTGGGAAGTGAATTTGAGCTTCAGAATTGAAAATAAGCACTTTTATGAAAACTTTCCTTTTTTTAGTTCTGCTTCTGAAAAATGTTTATTTTATGTGTAACTCAATGGGGAATTGACAAACGTGGGTGAAATGTCACTATATGACTGAATTGGAGTGAATTTGTTGCTATCTCTGTGAGGAAGCGAGCTAGAGCGCTGAAACTGTGGCTATACGCTCTTTCATGAAAACACGCTGCTCTGAGGTTTTCAGCTCAGAACATGAATCTGAGCGCGTTTCTGGCTTGGGAATTGCTTCATATCACTGTACAATGCCTATGTGTTATGAATTGGTCCAATGTGCTTGTATGGCCATTGGAAAGTGAATAAGAGCTTCGGAAGTGAAAATAGGCACTTTTATAAAAACTTTTTTTTTTTAGTATTGCTTCTTAAAAATTTTCAATCTATGTGTAACTCAGTGGGGAATTGACAAACGTGGGTGAAATGTCACTATATGACTGAAGTGGAGTGAATTTGCTCCTATCTCTGTAAGGAAGCGAGCTAGAGCGCTGAAACTGTGGCTATACGCTCTTTCATGAAAACACGCTTCTTTGAGGTTTTCAGCTCAGAACGTGAATCTCAGCGCGTTTCTGGCTTGGGAATTGCTTCATATCACTGTACAATTCCTATGTGTTATTTTTTGGTCCAATGTGCTTGTATGGCCATTGGGAAGTGAATTTGAGCTTCAGAATTGAAAATAAGCACTTTTATAAAAACTTTCCTTTTTTTAGTTCTGCTTCTGAAAAATGTTTATTTTATGTGTAACTCAATGGGGAATTGACAAACGTCGGTGAAATGTCACTATATGACTGAAGTGGAGTGAATTTGTTACTATCTCTGTGAGGAAGCAAGCTAGAGCGCTGAAACTGTGCCTATACGCTCTTTCATGAAAACTCGCTTTTTTGAGTTCTTCAGCTCAGAACGAGAGTCTGAGCGTGTTTCTGGCTAGGGAATTGCTTCAAATCACTGTACAATGCCTATGTGTTATGAATTGGTCCAATGTGCTTGTATGGCCATTGGGAAGTGAATTTGAGCTTCAGAATTGAAAATAAGCACTTTTATGAAAACTTTCCTTTTTTTAGTTCTGCTTCTGAAAAATGTTTATTTTATGTGTAACTCAATGGGGAATTGACAAACGTGGGTGAAATGTCACTATATGACTGAATTGGAGTGAATTTGTTGCTATCTCTGTGAGGAAGCGAGCTAGAGCGCTGAAACTGTGGCTATACGCTCTTTCATGAAAACACGCTGCTCTGAGGTTTTCAGCTCAGAACATGAATCTGAGCGCGTTTCTGGCTTGGGAATTGCTTCATATCACTGTACAATGCCTATGTGTTATCAATTGGTCCAATGTGCTTGTATGGCCATTGGAAAGTGAATAAGAGCTTCGGAAGTGAAAATAGGCACTTTTATAAAAACTTTTTTTTTTTTAGTATTGCTTCTTAAAAATTTTCAATCTATGTGTAACTCAGTGGGGAATTGACAAACGTGGGTGAAATGTCACTATATGACTGAAGTGGAGTGAATTTGCTCCTATCTCTGTAAGGAAGCGAGCTAGAGCGCTGAAACTGTGGCTATACGCTCTTTCATGAAAACACGCTTCTTTGAGATTTTCAGCTCAGAACGTGAATCTCAGCGCGTTTCTGGCTTGGGAATTGCTTCATATCACTGTACAATTCCTATGTGTTATCTTTTGGTCCAATGTGCTTGTATGGCCATTGGGAAGTGAATTTGAGCTTCAGAATTGAAAATAAGCACTTTTATGAAAACTTTCCTTTTTTTAGTTCTGCTTCTGAAAAATGTTTATTTTATGTGTAACTCAATGGGGAATTGACAAACGTGGGTGAAATGTCACTATATGACTGAATTGGAGTGAATTTGTTGCTATCTCTGTGAGGAAGCGAGCTAGAGCGCTGAAACTGTGGCTATACTCTCTTTCATGAAAACACGCTGCTCTGAGGTTTTCAGCTCAGAACATGAATCTGAGCGCGTTTCTGGCTTGGGAATTGCTTCATATCACTGTACAATGCCTATGTGTTATCAATTGGTCCAATGTGCTTGTATGGCCATTGGAAAGTGAATAAGAGCTTCGGAAGTGAAAATAGGCACTTTTATAAAAACTTTTTTTTTTTTAGTATTGCTTCTTAAAAATTTTCAATCTATGTGTAACTCAGTGGGGAATTGACAAACGTTGGTGAAATGTCACTATATGACTGAAGTGGAGTGAATTTGCTCCTATCTCTGTAAGGAAGCGAGCTAGAGCGCTGAAACTGTGGCTATACGCTCTTTCATGAAAACATGCTTCTTTGAGGTTTTCAGCTCAGAACGTGAATCTCAGCGCGTGTCTGGCTAGGAAATTGCTTCATATAACTGTACAATTCCTATGTGTTATCTTTTGGTCCAATGTGCTTGTATGGCCATTGGGAAGTGAATAAGAGCTTCGGAAGTGAAAATAGGCACTTTTATAAAAACTTTTTTTTTTTTTAGTATTGCTTCTTAAAAATTTTCAATCTATGTGTAACTCAGTGGGGAATTGACAAACGTGGGTGAAATGTCACTATATGACTGAAGTGGAGTGAATTTGCTCCTATCTCTGTAAGGAAGCGAGCTAGAGCGCTGAAACTGTGGCTATACGCTCTTATATGAAAACACGCTTCTTTGAGGTTTTCAGCTCAGAACGTGAATCTCAGCGCGTTTCTGGCTTGGGAATTGCTTCATATCACTGTACAATGCCTATGTGTTATGAATTGGTCCAATGTGCTTGTATGGCCATTGGGAAGTGAATTTGAGCTTCAGAATTGAAAATAAGCACTTTTATGAAAACTTTCCTTTTTTTAGTTCTGCTTCTGAAAAATGTTTATTTTATGTGTAACTCAATGGGGAATTGACAAACGTGGGTGAAATGTCACTATATCACTGAATTGGAGTGAATTTGTTGCTATCTCTGTGAGGAAGCGAGCTAGAGCGCTGAAACTGTGGCTATACGCTCTTTCATGAAAACACGCTGCTCTGAGGTTTTCAGCTCAGAACATGAATCTGAGCGCGTTTCTGGCTTGGGAATTGCTTCATATCACTGTACAATGCCTATGTGTTATCAATTGGTCCAATGTGCTTGTATGGCCATTGGAAAGTGAATAAGAGCTTCGGAAGTGAAAATAGGCACTTTTATAAAAACTTTTTTTTTTTTAGTATTGCTTCTTAAAAATTTTCAATCTATGTGTAACTCAGTGGGGAATTGACAAACGTGGGTGAAATGTCACTATATGACTGAAGTGGAGTGAATTTGCTCCTATCTCTGTAAGGAAGCGAGCTAGAGCGCTGAAACTGTGGCTATACGCTCTTTCATGAAAACACGCTTCTTTGAGGTTTTCAGCTCAGAACGTGAATCTCAGCGCGTTTCTGGCTTGGGAATTGCTTCATATCACTGTACAATTCCTATGTGTTATCTTTTGGTCCAATGTGCTTGTATGGCCATTGGGAAGTGAATTTGAGCTTCAGAATTGAAAATAAGCACTTTTATAAAAACTTTCCTTTTTTTAGTTCTGCTTCTGAAAAATGTTTATTTTATGTGTAACTCAATGGGGAATTGACAAACGTCGGTGAAATGTCACTATATGACTGAAGTGGAGTGAATTTGCTCCTATCTCTGTAAGGAAGCGAGCTAGAGCGCTGAAACTGTGGCTATACGCTCTTTCAAGAAAACACGCTTCTTTGAGGTTTTCAGCTCAGAACGTGAATCTCAGCGCGTGTCTGGCTAGGAAATTGCTTCATATAACTGTACAATTCCTATGTGTTATCTTTTGGTCCAATGTGCTTGTATGGCCATTGGGAAGTGAACTTGAGCTTCAGAATTGAAAATAGGCACTTGAAACAAAACTTTCCTTTTTTTTAGTTCTGCTTCTGAAAAATGTTTATTTTAGGTGTAACTCAATGGGGAATTGACAAACGTGGGTGAAATGTCACTATATGACTGAAGTGGAGTGAATTTGTTCCTATCTCTGTAAGGAAGCGAGCTAGAGCGCTGAAACTGTGGCTATACGCTCTTTCATGAAAACACGCTGCTCTGAGGTTTTCAGCTCAGAACGTGAATCTGAGCGCGTTTCTGGCTTGGGAATTGCTTCAAATCACTGTACAATGCCTATGTGTTATGAATTGGTCCAATGTGCTTGTATGGCCATTGGAAAGTAAATAAGAGCTTCGGAAGTGAAAATAGGCACTTTTATAAAAACTTTCTTTTTTTTAATTCTGCTTTTCAAAAATGTTCATTCTCTCTGTAACTCAGCGGAAAATTGACAAACATAAGTGAAAAGTCACTATTTGACTGAATTGGAGTGAATTTGTTACTATCTCTGTAAGGAAGCAAGCTAGAGCGCTGAAACTGTGCCTATACGCTCTTTCATGAAAACTCGCTTTTTTGAGTTCTTCAGCTCAGAACGAGAGTCTAAGCGTGTTTCTGGCTAGGGAATTGCTTCAAATCACTGTACAATGCCTATGTGTTATGAATTGGTCCAATGTGCTTGTATGGCCATTGGGAAGTGAATTTGAGCTTCAGAATTGAAAATAAGCACTTTTATGAAAACTTTCCTTTTTTTAGTTCTGCTTCTGAAAAATGTTTATTTTATGTGTAACTCAATGGGGAATTGACAAACGTGGGTGAAATGTCACTATATGACTGAATTGGAGTGAATTTGTTGCTATCTCTGTGAGGAAGCGAGCTAGAGCGCTGAAACTGTGGCTATACGCTCTTTCATGAAAACACGCTGCTCTGAGGTTTTCAGCTCAGAACATGAATCTGAGCGCGTTTCTGGCTTGGGAATTGCTTCATATCACTGTACAATGTTATGTGTTATCAATTGGTCCAATGTGCTTGTATGGCCATTGGAAAGTGAATAAGAGCTTCGGAAGTGAAAATAGGCACTTTTATAAAAACTTTTTTTTTTTTAGTATTGCTTCTTAAAAATTTTCAATCTATGTGTAACTCAGTGGGGAATTGACAAACGTGGGTGAAATGTCACTATATGACTGAAGTGGAGTGAATTTGCTCCTATCTCTGTAAGGAAGCGAGCTAGAGCGCTGAAACTGTGGCTATACGCTCTTTCATGAAAACACGCTTCTTTGAGGTTTTCAGCTCAGAACGTGAATCTCAGCGCGTTTCTGGCTTGGGAATTGCTTCATATAACTGTACAATTCCTATGTGTTATCTTTTGATCCAATGTGCTTGTATGGCCATTGGGAAGTGAACTTGAGCTTCAGAATTGAAAATAGGCACTTGAAACAAAACTTTCCTTTTTTTTAGTTCTGCTTCTGAAAAATGTTTATTTTATGTGTAACTCAATGGGGAATTGACAAACGTGGGTGAAATGTCACTATATGACTGAAGTGGAGTGAATTTGTTCCTTTCTCTGTAAGGAAGCGAGCTAGAGCGCTGAAACTGTGGCTATACGCTCTTTCATGAAAACACGCTGCTCTGAGGTTTTCAGCTCAGAACGTGAATCTGAGCGCATTTCTGGCTTGGAATAGCTTCAAATCACTGTACAATGCCTATGTGTTATGAATTGGTCCAATGTGCTTGTATGGCCATTGGAAAGTGAATAAGAGCTTCGGAAGTGAAAATAGGCACTTTTATAAAAACTTTCTTTTTTTTAATTCTGCTTTTCAAAAATGTTCATTCTCTCTGTAACTCAGCGGAAAATTGACAAACATAAGTGAAAAGTCACTATTTGACTGAATTGGAGTGAATTTGTTACTATCTCTGTGAGGAAGCAAGCTAGAGCGCTGAAACTGTGCCTATACGCTCTTTCATGAAAACTCGCTTTTTTGAGTTCTTCAGCTCAGAACGAGAGTCTGAGCGTGTTTCTGGCTAGGGAATTGCTTCATATCACTGTACAATGCCTATGTGTTATGAATTGGTCCAATGTGCTTGTATGGCCATTGGGAAGTGAATTTGAGCTTCAGAATTGAAAATAAGCACTTTTATGAAAACTTTCCTTTTTTTAGTTCTGCTTCTGAAAAATGTTTATTTTATGTGTAACTCAATGGGGAATTGACAAACGTGGGTGAAATGTCACTATATGACTGAATTGGAGTGAATTTGTTGCTATCTCTGTGAGGAAGCGAGCTAGAGCGCTGAAACTGTGGCTATACGCTCTTTCATGAAAACACGCTGCTCTGAGGTTTTCAGCTCAGAACATGAATCTGAGCGCGTTTCTGGCTTGGGAATTGCTTCAAATCACTGTACAATGCCTATGTGTTATCAATTGGTCCAATGTGCTTGTATGGCCATTGGAAAGTGAATAAGAGCTTCGGAAGTGAAAATAGGCACTTTTATAAAAACTTTTTTTTTTTTAGTATTGCTTCTTAAAAATTTTCAATCTATGTGTAACAGTGGGGAATTGACAAACGTGGGTGAAATGTCACTATATGACTGAAGTGGAGTGAATTTGCTCCTATCTCTGTAAGGAAGCGAGCTAGAGCGCTGAAACTGTGGCTATACGCTCTTTCATGAAAACACGCTTCTTTGAGGTTTTCAGCTCAGAACGTGAATCTCAGCGCGTTTCTGGCTTGGGAATTGCTTCATATCACTGTACAATTCCTATGTGTTATCTTTTGGTCCAATGTGCTTGTATGGCCATTGGGAAGTGAATTTGAGCTTCAGAATTGAAAATAAGCACTTTTATGAAAACTTTCCTTTTTTTAGTTCTGCTTCTGAAAAATGTTTATTTTATGTGTAACTCAATGGGGAATTGACAAACGTGGGTGAAATGTCACTATATGACTGAAGTGGAGTGAATTTGCTCCTATCTCTGTAAGGAAGCGAGCTAGAGCGCTGAAACTGTGGCTATACGCTCTTTCATGAAAACACGCTTCTTTGAGGTTTTCAGCTCAGAACGTGAATCTCAGCGCGTATCTGGCTTGGGAATTGCTTCATATCACTGTACAATGCCTATGTGTTATGAATTGGTCCAATGTGCTTGTATGGCCATTGGGAAGTGAATTTGAGCTTCAGAATTGAAAATAAGCACTTTTATGAAAACTTTCCTTTTTTTAGTTCTGCTTCTGAAAAATGTTTATTTTATGTGTAACTCAATGGGGAATTGACAAACGTGGGTGAAATGTCACTATATGACTGAATTGGAGTGAATTTGTTGCTATCTCTGTGAGGAAGCGAGCTAGAGCGCTGAAACTGTGGCTATACGCTCTTTCATGAAAACACGCTGCTCTGAGGTTTTCAGCTCAGAACATGAATCTGAGCGCGTTTCTGGCTTGGGAATTGCTTCATATCACTGTACAATGCCTATGTGTTATCAATTGGTCCAATGTGCTTGTATGGCCATTGGAAAGTGAATAAGAGCTTCGAAAGTGAAAATAGGCACTTTTATAAAAACTTTTTTTTTTTTAGTATTGCTTCTTAAAAATTTTCAATCTATGTGTAACTCAGTGGGGAATTGACAAACGTGGGTGAAATGTCACTATATGACTGAAGAGGAGTGAATTTGCTCCATGAAAACACGCTTCTTTGAGGTTTTCAGCTCAGAACGTGAATCTCAGCGCGTGTCTGGCTAGGAAATTGCTTCATATAACTGTACAATTCCTATGTGTTATCTTTTGATCCAATGTGCTTGTATGGCCATTGGGAAGTGAACTTGAGCTTCAGAATTGAAAATAGGCACTTGAAACAAAACTTTCCTTTTTTTTAGTTCTGCTTCTGAAAAATGTTTATTTTATGTGTAACTCAATGGGGAATTGACAAACGTGGGTGAAATGTCACTATATGACTGAAGTGGAGTGAATTTGTTCCTTTCTCTGTAAGGAAGCGAGCTAGAGCGCTGAAACTGTGGCTATACGCTCTTTCATGAAAACACGCTGCTCTGAGGTTTTCAGCTCAGAACGTGAATCTGAGCGCGTTTCTGGCTTGGGAATAGCTTCAAATCACTGTACAATGCCTATGTGTTATGAATTGGTCCAATGTGCTTGTATGGCCATTGGAAAGTGAATAAGAGCTTCGGAAGTGAAAATAGGCACTTTTAAAAAAACTTTCTTTTTTTTAATTCTGCTTTTCAAAAATGTTCATTCTCTCTGTAACTCAGCGGAAAATTGACAAACATAAGTGAAAAGTCACTATTTGACTGAATTGGAGTGAATTTGTTACTATCTCTGTGAGGAAGCAAGCTAGAGCGCTGAAACTGTGCCTATACGCTCTTTCATGAAAACTCGCTTTTTTGAGTTCTTCAGCTCAGAACGAGAGTCTGAGCGTGTTTCTGGCTAGGGAATTGCTTCATATCACTGTACAATGCCTATGTGTTATGAATTGGTCCAATATGCTTGTATGGCCATTGGGAAGTGAATTTGAGCTTCAGAATTGAAAATAAGCACTTTTATGAAAACTTTCCTTTTTTTAGTTCTGCTTCTGAAAAATGTTTATTTTATGGGAAACTCAATGGGGAATTGACAAACGTGGGTGAAATGTCACTATATGACTGAATTGGAGTGAATTTGTTGCTATCTCTGTGAGGAAGCGATCTAGAGCGCTGAAACTGTGGCTATACGCTCTTTCATGAAAACACGCTGCTCTGAGGTTTTCAGCTCAGAACATGAATCTGAGCGCGTTTCTGGCTTGGGAATTGCTTCATATCACTGTACAATGCCTATGTGTTATCAATTGGTCCAATGTGCTTGTATGGCCATTGGAAAGTGAATAAGAGCTTCGGAAGTGAAAATAGGCACTTTTATAAAAACTTTTTTTTTTTTAGTATTGCTTCTTAAAAATTTTCAATATATGTCGAACTCAGTGGGGAATTGACAAACGTGGGTGAAATGTCACTATATGACTGAAGTGGAGTGAATTTGCTCCTATCTCTGTAAGGAAGCGAGCTAGAGCGCTGAAACTGTGGCTATACGCTCTTTCATGAAAACACGCTTCTTTGAGGTTTTCAGCTCAGAACGTGAATCTCAGCGCGTTTCTGGCTTGGGAATTGCTTCATATCACTGTACAATTCCTCTGTGTTATCTTTTGGTCCAATGTGCTTGTATGGCCATTGGGAAGTGAATTTGAGCTTCAGAATTGAAAATAAGCACTTTTATGAAAACTTTCCTTTTTTTAGTTCTGCTTCTGAAAAATGTTTATTTTATGTGTAACTCAATGGGGAATTGACAAACGTGGGTGAAATGTCACTATATGACTGAATTGGAGTGAATTTGTTGCTATCTCTGTGAGGAAGCGAGCTAGAGCGCTGAAACTGTGGCTATACGCTCTTTCATGAAAACACGCTGCTCTGAGGTTTTCAGCTCAGAACATGAATCTGAGCGCGTTTCTGGCTTGGGAATTGCTTCATATCACTGTACAATGCCTATGTGTTATCAATTGGTCCAATGTGCTTGTATGGCCATTGGAAAGTGAATAAGAGCTTCGGAAGTGAAAATAGGCACTTTTATAAAAACTTTTTTTTTTTTAGTATTGCTTCTTAAAAATTTTCAATATATGTCGAACTCAGTGGGGAATTGACAAACGTGGGTGAAATGTCACTATATGACTGAAGTGGAGTGAATTTGTTCCTATCTCTGTAAGGAAGCGAGCTAGAGCGCTGAAACTGTGGCTATACGCTCTTTCATGAAAACACGCTTCTTTGAGGTTTTCAGCTCAGAACGTGAATCTCAGCGCGTTTCTGGCTTGGGAATTGCTTCATATCACTGTACAATTCCTCTGTGTTATCTTTTGGTCCAATGTGCTTGTATGGCCATTGGGAAGTGAATTTGAGCTTCAGAATTGAAAATAAGCACTTTTATGAAAACTTTCCTTTTTTTAGTTCTGCTTCTGAAAAATGTTTATTTTATGTGTAACTCAATGGGGAATTGACAAACGTGGGTGAAATGTCACTATATGACTGAATTGGAGTGAATTTGTTGCTATCTCTGTGAGGAAGCGAGCTAGAGCGCTGAAACTGTGGCTATACGCTCTTTCATGAAAACACGCTGCTCTGAGGTTTTCAGCTCAGAACATGAATCTGAGCGCGTTTCTGGCTTGGGAATTGCTTCATATCACTGTACAATGCCTATGTGTTATGAATTGGTCCAATGTGCTTGTATGGCCATTGGAAAGTGAATAAGAGCTTCGGAAGTGAAAATAGGCACTTTTATAAAAACTTTTTTTTTTTAGTATTGCTTCTTAAAAATTTTCAATCTATGTGTAACTCAGTGGGGAATTGACAAACGTCGGTGAAATGTCACTATATGACTGAAGTGGAGTGAATTTGCTCCTATCTCTGTAAGGCAGCGAGCTAGAGCGCTGAAACTGTGGCTATACGCTCTTTCATGAAAACACGCTTCTTTGAGGTTTTCAGCTCAGAACGTGAATCTCAGCGCGTGTCTGGCTAGGAAATTGCTTCATATAACTGTACAATTCCTATGTGTTATCTTTTGGTCCAATGTGCTTGTATGGCCATTGGGAAGTGAATAAGAGCTTCGGAAGTGAAAATAGGCACTTTTATAAAAACTTTTTTTTTTTTTAGTATTGCTTCTTAAAAATTTTCAATTTATGTGTAACTCTGTGAGGAATTGACAAACGTGGGTGAAATGTCACTATATGACTGAAGTGGAGTGAATTTGCTCCTATCTCTGTAAGGAAGCGAGCTAGAGCGCTGAAACTGTGGCTATACGCTCTTTCATGAAAACACGCTTCTTTGAGGTTTTCAGCTCAGAACGTGAATCTCAGCGCGTTTCTGGCTTGGGAATTGCTTCATATCACTGTACAATGCCTATGTGTTATGAATTGGTCCAATGTGCTTGTATGGCCATTGGGAAGTGAATTTGAGCTTCAGAATTGAAAATAAGCACTTTTATGAAAACTTTCCTTTTTTTAGTTCTGCTTCTGAAAAATGTTTATTTTATGTGTAACTCAATGGGGAATTGACAAACGTGGGTGAAATGTCACTATATGACTGAATTGGAGTGAATTTGTTGCTATCTCTGTGAGGAAGCGAGCTAGAGCGCTGAAACTGTGGCTATACGCTCTTTCATGAAAACACGCTGCTCTGAGGTTTTCAGCTCAGAACATGAATCTGAGCGCGTTTCTGGCTTGGGAATTGCTTCATATCACTGTACAATGCCTATGTGTTATCAATTGGTCCAATGTGCTTGTATGGCCATTGGAAAGTGAATAAGAGCTTCGGAAGTGAAAATAGGCACTTTTATAAAAACTTTTTTTTTTTTAGTATTGCTTCTTAAAAATTTTCAATCTATGTGTAACTCAGTGGGGAATTGACAAACGTGGGTGAAATGTCACTATATGACTGAAGTGGAGTGAATTTGCTCCTATCTCTGTAAGGAAGCGAGCTAGAGCGCTGAAACTGTGGCTATACGCTCTTTCATGAAAACACGCTTCTTTGAGGTTTTCAGCTCAGAACGTGAATCTCAGCGCGTTTCTGGCTTGGGAATTGCTTCATATCACTGTACAATTCCTATGTGTTATCTTTTGGTCCAATGTGCTTGTATGGCCATTGGGAAGTGAATTTGAGCTTCAGAATTGAAAATAAGCACTTTTATAAAAACTTTCCTTTTTTTAGTTCTGCTTCTGAAAAATGTTTATTTTATGTGTAACTCAATGGGGAATTGACAAACGTCGGTGAAATGTCACTATATGACTGAAGTGGAGTGAATTTGCTCCTATCTCTGTAAGGAAGCGAGCTAGAGCGCTGAAACTGTGGCTATACGCTCTTTCATGAAAACACGCTTCTTTGAGGTTTTCAGCTCAGAACGTGAATCTCAGCGCGTGTCTGGCTAGGAAATTGCTTCATATAACTGTACAATTCCTATGTGTTATCTTTTGGTCCAATGTGCTTGTATGGCCATTGGGAAGTGAATAAGAGCTTCGGAAGTGAAAATAGGCACTTTTATAAAAACTTTTTTTTTTTTTAGTATTGCTTCTTAAAAATTTTCAATCTATGTGTAACTCAGTGGGGAATTGACAAACGTGGGTGAAATGTCACTATATGACTGAAGTGAAGTGAATTTGCTCCTATCTCTGTAAGGAAGCGAGCTAGAGCGCTGAAACTGTGGCTATACGCTCTTTCATGAAAACACGCTTCTTTGAGGTTTTCAGCTCAGAACGTGAATCTCAGCGCGTTTCTGGCTTGGGAATTGCTTCATATCACTGTACAATGCCTATGTGTTATGAATTGGTCCAATGTGCTTGTATGGCCATTGGGAAGTGAATTTGAGCTTCAGAATTGAAAATAAGCACTTTTATGAAAACTTTCCTTTTTTTAGTTCTGCTTCTGAAAAATGTTTATTTTATGTGTAACTCAATGGGGAATTGACAAACGTGGGTGAAATGTCACTATATGACTGAATTGGAGTGAATTTGTTGCTATCTCTGTGAGGAAGCGAGCTAGAGCGCTGAAACTGTGGCTATACGCTCTTTCATGAAAACACGCTGCTCTGAGGTTTTCAGCTCAGAACATGAATCTGAGCGCGTTTCTGGCTTGGGAATTGCTTCATATCACTGTACAATGCCTATGTGTTATCAATTGGTCCAATGTGCTTGTATGGCCATTGGAAAGTGAATAAGAGCTTCGGAAGTGAAAATAGGCACTTTTATAAAAACTTTTTTTTTTTTAGTATTGCTTCTTAAAAATTTTCAATCTATGTGTAACTCAGTGGGGAATTGACAAACGTGGGTGAAATGTCACTATATGACTGAAGTGGAGTGAATTTGCTCCTATCTCTGTAAGGAAGCGAGCTAGAGCGCTGAAACTGTGGCTATACGCTCTTTCATGAAAACACGCTTCTTTGAGGTTTTCAGCTCAGAACGTGAATCTCAGCGCGTTTCTGGCTTGGGAATTGCTTCATATCACTGTACAATTCCTATGTGTTATCTTTTGGTCCAATGTGCTTGTATGGCCATTGGGAAGTGAATTTGAGCTTCAGAATTGAAAATAAGCACTTTTATAAAAACTTTCCTTTTTTTAGTTCTGCTTCTGAAAAATGTTTATTTTATGTGTAACTCAATGGGGAATTGACAAACGTCGGTGAAATGTCACTATATGACTGAAGTGGAGTGAATTTGCTCCTATCTCTGTAAGGAAGCGAGCTAGAGCGCTGAAACTGTGGCTATACGCTCTTTCATGAAAACACGCTTCTTTGAGGTTTTCAGCTCAGAACGTGAATCTCAGCGCGTGTCTGGCTAGGAAATTGCTTCATATAACTGTACAATTGCTATGTGTTATCTTTTGGTCCAATGTGCTTGTATGGCCATTGGGAAGTGAACTTGAGCTTCAGAATTGAAAATAGGCACTTTTATAAAAACTTTCTTTTTTTTAATTCTGCTTTTCAAAAATGTTCATTCTCTCTGTAACTCAGCGGAAAATTGACAAACATAAGTGAAAAGTCACTATTTGACTGAATTGGAGTGAATTTGTTACTATCTCTGTGAGGAAGCAAGCTAGAGCGCTGAAACTGTGCCTATACGCTCTTTCATGAAAACTCGCTTTTTTGAGTTCTTCAGCTCAGAACGAGAGTCTGAGCGTGTTTCTGGCTAGGGAATTGCTTCAAATCACTGTACAATGCCTATGTGTGATGAATTGGTCCAATGTGCTTGTATGGCCATTGGGAAGTGAATTTGAGCTTCAGAATTGAAAATAAGCACTTTTATGAAAACTTTCCTTTTTTTAGTTCTGCTTCTGAAAAATGTTTATTTTATGTGTAACTCAATGGGGAATTGACAAACGTGGGTGAAATGTCACTATATGACTGAATTGGAGTGAATTTGTTGCTATCTCTGTGAGGAAGCGAGCTAGAGCGCTGAAACTGTGGCTATACGCTCTTTCATGAAAACACGCTTCTTTGAGGTTTTCAGCTCAGAACGTGAATCTCAGCGCGTTTCTGGCTTGGGAATTGCTTCATATCACTGTACAATGTTATGTGTTATCAATTGGTCCAATGTGCTTGTATGGCCATTGGAAAGTGAATAAGAGCTTCGGAAGTGAAAATAGGCACTTTTATAAAAACTTTTTTTTTTTTAGTATTGCTTCTTAAAAATTTTCAATCTATGTGTAACTCAGTGGGGAATTGACAAACGTGGGTGAAATGTCACTATATGACTGAAGAGGAGTGAATTTGCTCCTATCTCTGTAAGGAAGCGAGCTAGAGCGCTGAAACTGTGGCTATACGCTCTTTCATGAAAACACGCTTCTTTGAGGTTTTCAGCTCAGAACGTGAATCTCAGCGCGTGACTGGCTAGGAAATTGCTTCATATAACTGTACAATTCCTATGTGTTATCTTTTGATCCAATGTGCTTGTATGGCCATTGGGAAGTGAACTTGAGCTTCAGAATTGAAAATAGGCACTTGAAACAAAACTTTCCTTTTTTTTAGTTCTGCTTCTGAAAAATGTTTATTTTATGTGTAACTCAATGGGGAATTGACAAACGTGGGTGAAATGTCACTATATGACTGAAGTGGAGTGAATTTGTTCCTTTCTCTGTAAGGAAGCGAGCTAGAGCGCTGAAACTGTGGCTATATGCTCTTTCATGAAAACACGCTGCTCAGAGGTTTTCAGCTCAGAACGTGAATCTGAGCGCGTTTCTGGCTTGGAATAGCTTCAAATCACTGTACAATGCCTATGTGTTATGAATTGGTCCAATGTGCTTGTATGGCCATTGGAAAGTGAATAAGAGCTTCGGAAGTGAAAATAGGCACTTTTATAAAAACTTTCTTTTTTTTAATTCTGCTTTTCAAAAATGTTCATTCTCTCTGTAACTCAGCGGAAAATTGACAAACATAAGTGAAAAGTCACTATTTGACTGAATTGGAGTGAATTTGTTACTATCTCTGTGAGGAAGCAAGCTAGAGCGCTGAAACTGTGCCTATACGCTCTTTCATGAAAACTCGCTTTTTTGAGTTCTTCAGCTCAGAACGAGAGTCTGAGCGTGTTTCTGGCTAGGGAATTGCTTCATATCACTGTACAATGCCTATGTGTTATGAATTGGTCCAATGTGCTTGTATGGCCATTGGGAAGTGAATTTGAGCTTCAGAATTGAAAATAAGCACTTTTATGAAAACTTTCCTTTTTTTAGTTCTGCTTCTGAAAAATGTTTATTTTATGTGTAACTCAATGGGGAATTGACAAACGTGGGTGAAATGTCACTATATGACTGAATTGGAGTGAATTTGTTGCTATCTCTGTGAGGAAGCGAGCTAGAGCGCTGAAACTGTGGCTATACGCTCTTTCATGAAAACACGCTGCTCTGAGGTTTTCAGCTCAGAACATGAATCTGAGCGCGTTTCTGGCTTGGGAATTGCTTCAAATCACTGTACAATGCCTATGTGTTATCAATTGGTCCAATGTGCTTGTATGGCCATTGGAAAGTGAATAAGAGCTTCGGAAGTGAAAATAGGCACTTTTATAAAAACTTTTTTTTTTTTAGTATTGCTTCTTAAAAATTTTCAATCTATGTGTAACAGTGGGGAATTGACAAACGTGGGTGAAATGTCACTATATGACTGAAGTGGAGTGAATTTGCTCCTATCTCTGTAAGGAAGCGAGCTAGAGCGCTGAAACTGTGGCTATACGCTCTTTCATGAAAACACGCTTCTTTGAGATTTTCAGCTCAGAACGTGAATCTCAGCGCGTTTCTGGCTTGGGAATTGCTTCATATCACTGTACAATTCCTATGTGTTATCTTTTGGTCCAATGTGCTTGTATGGCCATTGGGAAGTGAATTTGAGCTTCAGAATTGAAAATAAGCACTTTTATGAAAACTTTCCTTTTTTTAGTTCTGCTTCTGAAAAATGTTTATTTTATGTGTAACTCAATGGGGAATTGACAAACGTGGGTGAAATGTCACTATATGACTGAAGTGGAGTGAATTTGCTCCTATCTCTGTAAGGAAGCGAGCTAGAGCGCTGAAACTGTGGCTATACGCTCTTTCATGAAAACACGCTTCTTTGAGGTTTTCAGCTCAGAACGTGAATCTCAGCGCGTATCTGGCTTGGGAATTGCTTCATATCACTGTACAATGCCTATGTGTTATGAATTGGTCCAATGTGCTTGTATGGCCATTGGGAAGTGAATTTGAGCTTCAGAATTGAAAATAAGCACTTTTATGAAAACTTTCCTTTTTTTAGTTCTGCTTCTGAAAAATGTTTATTTTATGTGTAACTCAATGGGGAATTGACAAACGTGGGTGAAATGTCACTATATGACTGAATTGGAGTGAATTTGTTGCTATCTCTGTGAGGAAGCGAGCTAGAGCGCTGAAACTGTGGCTATACGCTCTTTCATGAAAACACGCTGCTCTGAGGTTTTCAGCTCAGAACATGAATCTGAGCGCGTTTCTGGCTTGGGAATTGCTTCATATCACTGTACAATGCCTATGTGTTATCAATTGGTCCAATGTGCTTGTATGGCCATTGGAAAGTGAATAAGAGCTTCGGAAGTGAAAATTGGCACTTTTATAAAAACTTTTTTTTTTTTAGTATTGCTTCTTAAAAATTTTCAATCTATGTGTAACTCAGTGGGGAATTGACAAACGTGGGTGAAATGTCACTATATGACTGAAGAGGAGTGAATTTGCTCCATGAAAACACGCTTCTTTGAGGTTTTCAGCTCAGAACGTGAATCTCAGCGCGTGTCTGGCTAGGAAATTGCTTCATATAACTGTACAATTCCTATGTGTTATCTTTTGATCCAATGTGCTTGTATGGCCATTGGGAAGTGAACTTGAGCTTCAGAATTGAAAGTAGGCACTTGAAACAAAACTTTCCTTTTTTTTAGTTCTGCTTCTGAAAAATGTTTATTTTATGTGTAACTCAATGGGGAATTGACAAACGTGGGTGAAATGTCACTATATGACTGAAGTGGAGTGAATTTGTTCCTTTCTCTGTAAGGAAGCGAGCTAGAGCGCTGAAACTGTGGCTATACGCTCTTTCATGAAAACACGCTGCTCTGAGGTTTTCAGCTCAGAACGTGAATCTGAGCGCGTTTCTGGCTTGGGAATAGCTTCAAATCACTGTACAATGCCTATGTGTTATGAATTGGTCCAATGTGCTTGTATGGCCATTGGAAAGTGAATAAGAGCTTCGGAAGTGAAAATAGGCACTTTTATAAAAACTTTCTTTTTTTTAATTCTGCTTTTCAAAAATGTTCATTCTCTCTGTAACTCAGCGGAAAATTGACAAACATAAGTGAAAAGTCACTATTTGACTGAATTGGAGTGAATTTGTTACTATCTCTGTGAGGAAGCAAGCTAGAGCGCTGAAACTGTGCCTATACGCTCTTTCATGAAAACTCGCTTTTTTGAGTTCTTCAGCTCAGAACGAGAGTCTGAGCGTGTTTCTGGCTAGGGAATTGCTTCATATCACTGTACAATGCCTATGTGTTATGAATTGGTCCAATGTGCTTGTATGGCCATTGGGAAGTGAATTTGAGCTTCAGAATTGAAAATAAGCACTTTTATGAAAACTTTCCTTTTTTTAGTTCTGCTTCTGAAAAATGTTTATTTTATGTGTAACTCAATGGGGAATTGACAAACGTGGGTGAAATGTCACTATATGACTGAATTGGAGTGAATTTGTTGCTATCTCTGTGAGGAAGCGAGCTAGAGCGCTGAAACTGTGGCTATACGCTCTTTCATGAAAACACGCTGCTCTGAGGTTTTCAGCTCAGAACATGAATCTGAGCGCGTTTCTGGCTTGGGAATTGCTTCAAATCACTGTACAATGCCTATGTGTTATCAATTGGTCCAATGTGCTTGTATGGCCATTGGAAAGTGAATAAGAGCTTCGGAAGTGAAAATAGGCACTTTTATAAAAACTTTTTTTTTTTTAGTATTACTTCTTAAAAATTTTCAATCTATGTGTAACTCAGTGGGGAATTGACAAACGTGGGTGAAATGTCACTATATGACTGAAGTGGAGTGAATTTGCTCCTATCTCTGTAAGTAAGCGAGCTAGAGCGCTGAAACTGTGGCTATACGCTCTTTCATGAAAACACGCTTCTTTGAGGTTTTCAGCTCAGAACGTGAATCTCAGCGCGTTTCTGGCTTGGGAATTGCTTCATATCACTGTACAATTCCTATGTGTTATCTTTTGGTCCAATGTGCTTGTATGGCCATTGGGAAGTGAATTTGAGCTTCAGAATTGAAAATAAGCACTTTTATGAAAACTTTCCTTTTTTTAGTTCTGCTTCTGGAAAATGTTTATTTTATGTGTAACTCAATGGGGAATTGACAAACGTGGGTGAAATGTCACTATATGACTGAAGTGGAGTGAATTTGCTCCTATCTCTGTAAGGAAGCGAGCTAGAGCGCTGAAACTGTGGCTATACGCTCTTTCATGAAAACACGCTTCTTTGAGGTTTTCAGCTCAGAACGTGATTCTCAGCGCGTATCTGGCTTGGGAATTGCTTCATATCACTGTACAATGCCTATGTGTTATGAATTGGTCCAATGTGCTTGTATGGCCATTGGGAAGTGAATTTGAGCTTCAGAATTGAAAATAAGCACTTTTATGAAAACTTTCCTTTTTTTAGTTCTGCTTCTGAAAAATGTTTATTTTATGTGTAACTCAATGGGGAATTGACAAACGTGGGTGAAATGTCACTATATGACTGAATTGGAGTGAATTTGTTGCTATCTCTGTGAGGAAGCGAGCTAGAGCGCTGAAACTGTGGCTATACGCTCTTTCATGAAAACACGCTGCTCTGAGGTTTTCAGCTCAGAACATGAATCTGAGCGCGTTTCTGGCTTGGGAATTGCTTCATATCACTGTACAATGCCTATGTGTTATCAATTGGTCCAATGTGCTTGTATGGCCATTGGAAAGTGAATAAGAGCTTCGGAAGTGAAAATAGGCACTTTTATAAAAACTTTTTTTTTTTTAGTATTGCTTCTTAAAAATTTTCAATCTATGTGTAACTCAGTGGGGAATTGACAAACGTGGGTGAAATGTCACTATATGACTGAAGAGGAGTGAATTTGCTCCATGAAAACACGCTTCTTTGAGGTTTTCAGCTCAGAACGTGAATCTCAGCGCGTGTCTGGCTAGGAAATTGCTTCATATAACTGTACAATTCCTATGTGTTATCTTTTGATCCAATGTGCTTGTATGGCCATTGGGAAGTGAACTTGAGCTTCAGAATTGAAAATAGGCACTTGAAACAAAACTTTCCTTTTTTTTAGTTCTGCTTCTGAAAAATGTTTATTTTATGTGTAACTCAATGGGGAATTGACAAACGTGGGTGAAATGTCACTATATGACTGAAGTGGAGTGAATTTGTTCCTTTCTCTGTAAGGAAGCGAGCTAGAGCGCTGAAACTGTGGCTATACGCTCTTTCATGAAAACACGCTGCTCTGAGGTTTTCAGCTCAGAACGTGAATCTGAGCGCGTTTCTGGCTTGGGAATAGCTTCAAATCACTGTACAATGCCTATGTGTTATGAATTGGTCCAATGTGCTTGTATGGCCATTGGAAAGTGAATAAGAGCTTCGGAAGTGAAAATAGGCACTTTTATAAAAACTTTCTTTTTTTTAATTCTGCTTTTCAAAAATGTTCATTCTCTCTGTAACTCAGCGGAAAATTGACAAACATAAGTGAAAAGTCACTATTTGACTGAATTGGAGTGAATTTGTTACTATCTCTGTGAGGAAGCAAGCTAGAGCGCTGAAACTGTGCCTATACGCTCTTTCATGAAAACTCGCTTTTTTGAGTTCTTCAGCTCAGAACGAGAGTCTGAGCGTGTTTCTGGCTAGGGAATTGCTTCATATCACTGTACAATGCCTATGTGTTATGAATTGGTCCAATGTGCTTGTATGGCCATTGGGAAGTGAATTTGAGCTTCAGAATTGAAAATAAGCACTTTTTATGAAAACTTTCCTTTTTTTAGTTCTGCTTCTGAAAAATGTTTATTTTATGTGTAACTCAATGGGGAATTGACAAACGTGGGTGAAATGTCACTATATGACTGAATTGGAGTGAATTTGTTGCTATCTCTGTGAGGAAGCGAGCTAGAGCGCTGAAACTGTGGCTATACGCTCTTTCATGAAAACACGCTGCTCTGAGGTTTTCAGCTCAGAACATGAATCTGAGCGCGTTTCTGGCTTGGGAATTGCTTCAAATCACTGTACAATGCCTATGTGTTATCAATTGGTCCAATGTGCTTGTATGGCCATTGGAAAGTGAATAAGAGCTTCGGAAGTGAAAATAGGCACTTTTATAAAAACTTTTTTTTTTTTAGTATTGCTTCTTAAAAATTTTCAATCTATGTGTAACTCAGTGGGGAATTGACAAACGTGGGTGAAATGTCACTATATGACTGAAGTGGAGTGAATTTGCTCCTATCTCTGTAAGTAAGCGAGCTAGAGCGCTGAAACTGTGGCTATACGCTCTTTCATGAAAACACGCTTCTTTGAGGTTTTCAGCTCAGAACGTGAATCTCAGCGCGTTTCTGGCTTGGGAATTGCTTCATATCACTGTACAATTCCTATGTGTTATCTTTTGGTCCAATGTGCTTGTATGGCCATTGGGAAGTGAATTTGAGCTTCAGAATTGAAAATAAGCACTTTTATAAAAACTTTCCTTTTTTTAGTTCTGCTTCTGAAAAATGTTTATTTTATGTGTAACTCAATGGGGAATTGACAAACGTGGGTGAAATGTCACTATATGACTGAAGTGGAGTGAATTTGTTCCTATCTCTGTAAGGAAGCGAGCTAGAGCGCTGAAACTGTGGCTATACGCTCTTTCATGAAAACACGCTGCTCTGAGGTTTTCAGCTCAGAACATGAATCTGAGCGCGTTTCTGGCTTGGGAATTGCTTCAAATCACTGTCCAATGCCTATGTGTTATGAATTGGTCCAATGTGCTTGTATGGCCATTGGGAAGTGAATTTGAGCTTCAGAATTGAAAATAAGCACTTTTATGAAAACTTTCCTTTTTTTAGTTCTGCTTCTGAAAAATGTTTATTTTATGTGTAACTCAATTGGGAATTGACAAACGTGGGTGAAATGTCACTATATGACTGAAGTGGAGTGAATTTGTTCCTATCTCTGTAAGGAAGCGAGCTAGAGCGCTGAAACTGTGGCTATACGCTCTTTCATGAAAACACGCTGCTCTGAGGTTTTCAGCTCAGAACATGAATCTCAGCGCGTTTCTGGCTTGGGAATTGCTTCATATCACTGTACAATTCCTATGTGTTATCTTTTGGTCCAATGTGCTTGTATGGCCATTGGGAAGTGAATTTGAGCTTCAGAATTGAAAATAAGCACTTTTATAAAAACTTTCCTTTTTTTAGTTCTGCTTCTGAAAAATGTTTATTTTATGTGTAACTCAATTGGGAATTGACAAACGTGGGTGAAATGTCACTATATGACTGAATTGGAGTGAATTTGTTGCTATCTCTATGAGGAAGCGATCTAGAGCGCTGAAACTGTGGCTATATGCTCTTTCCTGAAAACACGCTGCTCTGAGGTTTTCAGCTCAGAACATGAATCTGAGCGCGTTTCTGGCTTGGGAATTGCTTCATATCACTGTACAATGCCTATGTGTTATGAATTGGTCCAATGTGCTTGTATGGCCATTGGAAAGTGAATAAGAGCTTCGGAAGTGAAAATAGGCACTTTTATAAAAACTTTTTTTTTTTTAGTATTGCTTCTTAAAAATTTTCAATCTATGTGTAACTCAGTGGGGAATTGACAAACGTGGGTGAAATGTCACTATATGACTGAAGTGGAGTGAATTTGCTCCTATCTCTGTAAGGAAGCGAGCTAGAGCGCTGAAACTGTGGCTATACGCTCTTTCATGAAAACACGCTTCTTTGAGGTTTTCAGCTCAGAACGTGAATCTCAGCGCGTGTCTGGCTAGGAAATTGCTTCATATAACTGTACAATTCCTATGTGTTATCTTTTGGTCCAATGTGCTTGTATGGCCATTGGGAAGTGAACTTGAGCTTCAGAATTGAAAATAGGCACTTGAAACAAAACTTTCCTTTTTTTTAGTTCTGCTTCTGAAAAATGTTTATTTTATGTGTAACTCAATGGGGAATTGACAAACGTGGGTGAAATGTCACTATATGACTGAAGTGGAGTGAATTTGTTCCTATCTCTGTAAGGAAGCGAGCTAGAGCGCTGAAACTGTGGCTATACGCTCTTTCATGAAAACTCGCTTTTTTGAGTTCTTCAGCTCAGAACGAGAGTCTGAGCGTGTTTCTGGCTAGGGAATTGCTTCATATCACTGTACAATTCCAATGTGTTATCTTTTGGTCCAATGTGCTTGTATGGCCATTGGGAAGTGAATTTGAGCTTCAGAATTGAAAATAGGCACTTGAAACAAAACTTTCCTTTTTTTAGTTCTGCTTCTGAAAAATGTTTATTTTATGTGTAACTCAATGGGGAATTGACAAACGTGGGTGAAATGTCACTTTATGACTGAATTTGTTGCTATCTCTGTGAGGAAGCGAGCTAGAGCGCTGAAACTGTGGCTATACGCTCTTTCATGAAAACACGCTGCTCTGAGGTTTTCAGCTCAGAACATGAATCTGAGCGCGTTTCTGGCTAGGAAATTGCTTCATATAACTGTACAATTCCTATGTGTTATCTTTTGGTCCAATGTGCTTGTATGGCCATTGGGAAGTGAACTTGAGCTTCAGAATTGAAAATAGGCACTTGAAACAAAACTTTCCTTTTTTTTAGTTCTGCTTCTGAAAAATGTTTATTTTATGTGTAACTCAATGGGGAATTGACAACCGTGGGTGAAATGTCACTATATGACTGAAGTGGAGTGAATTTGTTCCTATCTCTGTAAGGAAGCGAGCAAGAGCGCTGAAACTGTGGCTATACGCTCTTTCATGAAAACACGCTGCTCTGAGGTTTTCAGCTCAGAACGTAAATCTGAGCGCGTGTCTGGCTAGGAAATTGCTTCATATCACTGTACAATGCCTATGTGTTATGAATTGGTCCAATGTGCTTGTATGGCCATTGGAAAGTGAATTAGAGCTTCGGAAGTGAAAATAGGCACTTTTATAAAAAACTTTCTTTTTTTTAATTCTGCTTTTCAAAAATGTTCATTCTCTCTGTAACTCAGCGGAAAATTGACAAACATAAGTGAAAAGTCACTATTTGACTGAATTGGAGTGAATTTGTTACTATCTCTGTGAGGAAGCAAGCTAGAGCGCTGAAACTGTGCCTATACGCTCTTTCATGAAAACTCGCTTTTTTGAGTTCTTCAGCTCAGAACGAGAGTCTGAGCGTGTTTCTGGCTAGGGAATTGCTTCATATCACTGTACAATTCCTATGTGTTATCTTTTGGTCCAATGTGCTTGTATGGCCATTGGGAAGTGAATTTGAGCTTCAGAATTGAAAATAGGCACTTGAAACAAAACTTTCCTTTTTTTAGTTCTGCTTCTGAAAAATGTTTATTTTATGTGTAACTCAATGGGGAATTGACAAACGTGGGTGAAATGTCACTATATGACTGAATTGGAGTGAATTTGTTGCTATCTCTGTGAGGAAGCGAGCTAGAGCGCTGAAACTGTGGCTATACGCTCTTTCATGAAAACACGCTGCTCTGAGGTTTTCAGCTCAGAACATGAATCTGAGCGCGTTTCTGGCTTGGGAATTGCTTCATATCACTGTACAATGCCTATGTGTTATGAATTGGTCCAATGTGCTTGTATGGCCATTGGAAAGTGAATAAGAGCTTCGGAAGTGAAAATAGGCACTTTTATAAAAACTTTTTTTTTTTTAGTATTGCTTCTTAAAAATTTTCAATCTATGTGTAACTCAGTGGGGAATTGACAAACGTGGGTGAAATGTCACTATATGACTGAAGTGGAGTGAATTTGCTCCTATCTCTGTAAGGAAGCGAGCTAGAGCGCTGAAACTGTGGCTATACGCTCTTTCATGAAAACACGCTTCTTTGAGGTTTTCAGCTCAGAACGTGAATCTCAGCGCGTTTCTGGCTTGGGAATTGCTTCATATCACTGTTCAATTCCTATGTGTTATCTTTTGGTCCAATGTGCTTGTATGGCCATTGGGAAGTGAATTTGAGCTTCAGAATTGAAAATAAGCACTTTTATAAAAACTTTCCTTTTTTTAGTTCTGCTTCTGAAAAATGTTTATTTTATGTGTAACTCAATGGTGAATAGACAAACGTGGGTGAAATGTCACTTTATGACTGAATTGGAGTGAATTTGTGGCTATCTCTGTGAGGAAGCGAGCTAGAGCGCTGAAACTGTGGCTATACGCTCTTTCATGAAAACACGCTGCTCTGAGGTTTTCAGCTCAGAACATGAATCTGAGCGCGTTTCTGGCTTGGGAATTGCTTCATATCACTGTACAATGCCTATGTGTTATGAATTGGTCCAATGTGCTTGTATGGCCATTGGAAAGTGAATAAGAGCTTCGGAAGTGAAAATAGGCACTTTTATAAAAACTTTTTTTTTTTTTAGTATTGCTTCTTAAAAATTTTCAATCTATGTGTAACTCAGTGGGGAATTGACAAACGTGGGTGAAATGTCACTATATGACTGAAGTGTAGCGAATTTGCTCCTATCTCTGTAAGGAAGCGAGCTAGAGCGCTGAAACTGTGGCTATACGCTCTTTCATGAAAACACGCTTCTTTGAGGTTTTCAGCTCAGAACGTGAATCTCAGCGCGTGTCTGGCTAGGAAATTGTTTCATATAACTGTACAATTCCTATGTGTTATTTTTTGGTCCAATGTGCTTGTATGGCCATTGGGAAGTGAACTTGAGCTTTAGAATTGAAAATAGGCACTTGAAACAAAAATTTCCTTTTTTTTTAGTTCTGCTTCTGAAAAATGTTTATTTTATGTGTAACTCAATGGGGAATTGACAAACGTGGGTGAAATGTCACTATATGACTGAAGTGGAGTGAATTTGTTCCTATCTCTGTAAGAAAGCGAGCTAGAGCGCTGAAACTGTGGCTATACGCTCTTTCATGAAAACACGCTGCTCTGAGGTTTTCAGCTCAGAATGAATCTGAGCGCGTTTCTGGCTTGGGAATTGCTTCATATCACTGTAAAATGCCTATGTGTTATCAATTGGTCCAATGTGCTTGTATGGCCATTGGAAAGTGAATAAGAGCTTCGGAAGTGAAAATAGGCACTTTTATAAAAACTTTTTTTTTTTTAGTATTGCTTCTTAAAAATTTTCAATCTATGTGTAACTCAGTGGGGAATTGACAAACGTGGGTGAAATGTCACTATATGACTGAAGTGGAGTGAATTTGCTCCTATCTATGTAAGGAAGCGAGCTAGAGCGCTGAAACTGTGGCTATACGCTCTTTCATGAAAACACGCTTCTTTGAGGTTTTCAGCTCAGAACGTGAATCTCAGCGCGTTTCTGGCTTGGGAATTGCTTCATATCACTGTACAATTCCTATGTGTTATCTTTTGGTCCAATGTGCTTGTATGGCCATTGGGAAGTGAATAAGAGCTTCGGAAGTGAAAATAGGCACTTTTATAAAAACTTTCTTTTTTTTAATTCTGCTTTTCAAAAATGTTCATTCTCTCTGTAACTCAGCGGAAAATTGACAAACATAAGTGAAAAGTCACTATTTGACTGAATTGGAGTGAATTTGTTACTATCTCTGTGAGGAAGCAAGCTAGAGCGCTGAAACTGTGCCTATACGCTCTTTCATGAAAACTCGCTTTTTTGAGTTCTTCAGCTCAGAACGAGAGTCTGAGCGTGTTTCTGGCTAGGGAATTGCTTCATATCACTGTACAATGCCTATGTGTTATGAATTGGTCCAATGTGCTTGTATGGCCATTGGGAAGTGAATTTGAGCTTCAGAATTGAAAATAAGCACTTTTATGAAAACTTTCCTTTTTTTAGTTCTGCTTCTGAAAAATGTTTATTTTATGTGTAACTCAATGGGGAATTGACAAACGTGGGTGAAATGTCACTATATGACTGAATTGGAGTGAATTTGTTGCTATCTCTGTGAGGAAGCGAGCTAGAGCGCTGAAACTGTGGCTATACGCTCTTTCATGAAAACACGCTTCTTTGAGGTTTTCAGCTCAGAACTTGAATCTGAGCGCGTTTCTGGCTTGGGAATTGCTTCATATCACTGTACAATGCCTATGTGTTATGAATTGGTCCAATGTGCTTGTATGGCCATTGGGAAGTGAATTTGAGCTTCAGAATTGAAAATAAGCACTTTTATGAAAACTTTCCTTTTTTTAGTTCTGCTTCTGAAAAATGTTTATTTTATGTGTAACTCAATGGGGAATTGACAAACGTGGGTGAAATGTCACTATATGACTGAATTGGACTGAATTTGTTGCTATCTCTGTGAGGAAGCGAGCTAGAGCGCTGAAACTGTGGCTATACGCTCTTTCATGAAAACACGCTGCTCTGAGGTTTTCAGCTCAGAACATGAATCTGAGCGCGTTTCTGTCTAGGAAATTGCTTCATATAACTGTACAATTCCTATGTGTTATCTTTTGGTCCAATGTGCTTGTATGGCCATTGGGAAGTGAACTTGAACTTCAGAATTGAAAATAGGCACTTGAAACAAAACTTTCCTTTTTTTTAGTTCTGCTTCTGAAAAATGTTTATTTTATGTGTAACTCAATGGGGAATTGACAAACGTGGGTGAAATGTCACTATATGACTGAAGTGGAGTGAATTTGTTCCTATCTCTGTAAGGAAGCGAGCTAGAGCGCTGAAACTGTGGCTATACGCTCTTTCATGAAAACACGCTGCTCTGAGGTTTTCAGCTCAGAACGTGAATCTGAGCGCGTTTCTGGCTTGGGAATTGCTTCAAATCACTGTACAATGCCTATGTGTTATGAATTGGTCCAATGTGCTTGTATGGCCATTGGGAAGTGAATTTGAGCTTCAGAATTGAAAATAAGCACTTTTATGAAAACTTTCCTTTTTTTAGTTCTGCTTCTGAAAAATGTTTATTTTATGTGTAACTCAATGGGGAACTGACAAACGTGGGTGAAATGTCACTATATGACTGAATTGGACTGAATTTGTTGCTATCTCTGTGAGGAAGCGAGCTAGAGCGCTGAAACTGTGGCTATACGCTCTTTCATGAAAACACGCTGCTCTGAGGTTTTCAGCTCAGAACATGAATCTGAGCGCGTTTCTGGCTTGGGAATTGCTTCATATCACTGTACAATGCCTATGTGTTATCAATTGGTCCAATGTGCTTGTATGGCCATTGGAAAGTGAATAAGAGCTTCGGAAGTGAAAATAGGCACTTTTATAAAAACTTTTTTTTTTTTTAGTATTGCTTCTTAAAAATTTTCAATCTATGTGTAACTCAGTGGGGAATTGACAAACGTGGGTGAAATGTCACTATATGACTGAAGTGGAGTGAATTTGCTCCTATCTCTGTAAGGAAGCGAGCTAGAGCGCTGAAACTGTGGCTATACGCTCTTTCATGAAAACACGCTTCTTTGAGGTTTTCAGCTCAGAACGTGAATCTCAGCGCGTTTCTGGCTTGGGAATTGCTTCATATCACTGTACAATTCCTATGTGTTATCTTTTGGTCCAATGTGCTTGTATGGCCATTGGGAAGTGAATTTGAGCTTCAGAATTGAAAATAAGCACTTTTATAAAAACTTTCCTTTTTTTAGTTCTGCTTCTGAAAAATGTTTATTTTATGTGTAACTCAATGGGGAATTGACAAACGTGGGTGAAATGTCACTATATGACTGAATTGGAGTGAATTTGTTGCTATCCTGTGAGGAAGCGAGCTAGAGCGCTGAAACTGTGGCTATACGCTCTTTCATGAAAACACGCTGCTCTGAGGTTTTCAGCTCAGAACATGAATCTGAGCGCGTTTCTGGCTAGGAAATTGCTTCATATAACTGTACAATTCCTATGTGTTATCTTTTGGTCCAATGTGCTTGTATGGCCATTGGGAAGTGAACTTGAGCTTCAGAATTGAAAATAGGCACTTGAAACAAAACTTTCCTTTTTTTTAGTTCTGCTTCTGAAAAATGTTTATTTTATGTGTAACTCAATGGGGAATTGACAAACGTGGGTGAAATGTCACTATATGACTGAAGTGGAGTGAATTTGTTCCTATCTCTGTAAGGAAGCGAGCTAGAGCGCTGAAACTGTGGCTATACGCTCTTTCATGAAAACACGCTGCTCTGAGGTTTTCAGCTCAGAACGTGAATCTGAGCGCGTTTCTGGCTTGGGAATTGCTTCAAATCACTGTACAATGCCTATGTGTTATGAATTGGTCCAATGTGCTTGTATGGCCATTGGAAAGTGAATAAGAGCTTCGGAAGTGAAAATAGGCACTTTTATAAAAACTTTTTTTTTTTTTAGTATTGCTTCTTAAAAATTTTCAATCTATGTGTAACTCAGTGGGGAATTGACAAACGTGGGTGAAATGTCACTATATGACTGAAGTGGAGTGAATTTGCTCCTATCTCTGTAAGGAAGCGAGCTAGAGCGCTGAAACTGTGGCTCTACGCTCTTTCATGAAAACACGCTTCTTTGAGGTTTTCAGCTCAGAACGTGAATCTGAGCGCGTGTCTGGCTAGGAAATTGCTTCATATAACTGTACAATTCCTATGTGTTATTTTTTGGTCCAATGTGCTTGTATGGCCATTGGGAAGTGAACTTGAGCTTCAGAATTGAAAATAGGCACTTGAAACAAAACTTTCCTTTTTTTTAGTTCTGCTTCTGAAAAATGTTTATTTTATGTGTAACTCAATGGGGAATTGACAAACGTGGGTGAAATGTCACTATATGACTGAAGTGGAGTGAATTTGTTGCTATCTCTGTAAGGAAGCGAGCTAGAGCGCTGAAACTGTGGCTATACGCTCTTTCATGAAAACACGCTGCTCTGAGGTTTTCAGCTCAGAACGTGAATCTGAGCGCGTTTCTGGCTTGGGAATTGCTTCAAATCACTGTACAATGCCTATGTGTTATGAATTGGTCCAATGTGCTTGTATGGCCATTGGAAAGTGAATAAGAGCTTCGGAAGTGAAAATAGGCACTTTTATAAAAACTTTCTTTTTTTTAATTCTGCTTTTCAAAAATGTTCATTCTCTCTGTAACTCAGCGGAAAATTGACAAACATAAGTGAAAAGTCACTATTTGACTGAATTGGAGTGAATTTGTTACTATCTCTGTGAGGAAGCAAGCTAGAGCCCTGAAACTGTGCCTATACGCTCTTTCATGAAAACTCGCTTTTTTGAGTTCTTCAGCTCAGAACGAGAGTCTGAGCGTGTTTCTGGCTAGGGAATTGCTTCATATCACTGTACAATGCCTATGTGTTATGAATTGGTCCAATGTGCTTGTATGGCCATTAGGAAGTGAATTTGAGCTTCAGAATTGAAAATAAGCACTTTTTTAAAAACTTTCCTTTTTTTAGTTCTGCTTCTGAAAAATGTTTATTTTATGTGTAACTCAATGGGGAATTGACAAACGTGGGTGAAATGTCACTATATGACTGAATTGGAGTGAATTTGTTGCTATCTCTGTGAGGAAGCGAGCTAGAGCGCTGAAACTGTGGCTATACGCTCTTTCATGAAAACACGCTGCTCTGAGGTTTTCAGCTCAGAACATGAATCTGAGCGCGTTTCTGGCTTGGGAATTGCTTCAAATCACTGTACAATGCCTATGTGTTATGAATTGGTCCAATGTGCTTGTATGGCCATTGGAAAGTGAATAAGAGCTTCGGAAGTGAAAATAGGCACTTTTATAAAAACTTTTTTTTTTTTAGTATTGCTTCTTAAAAATTTTCAATCTATGTGTAACTCAGTGGGGAATTGACAAACGTGGGTGAAATGTCACTATATGACTGAAGTGGAGTGAATTTGCTCCAATCTCTGTAAGGAAGCGAGCTAGAGCGCTGAAACTGTGGCTATACGCTCTTTCATGAAAACACGCTTCTTTGAGGTTTTCAGCTCAGAACGTGAATCTCAGCGCGTTTCTGGCTTGGGAATTGCTTCATATCACTGTACAATTCCTATGTGTTATCTTTTGGTCCAATGTGCTTGTATAGCCATTGGGAAGTGAACTTGAGCTTCAGAATTGAAAATAAGCACTTTTATAAAAACTTTCCTTTTTTTAGTTCTGCTTCTGAAAAATGTTTATTTTATGTGTAACTCAATGGGGAATTGACAAACGTGGGTGAAATGTCACTATATGACTGAATTGGAGTGAATTTGTTGCTATCTCTGTGAGGAAGCGAGCTAGAGCGCTGAAACTGTGGCTATACGCTCTTTCATGAAAACACGCTGCTCTGAGGTTTTCAGCTCAGAACATGAATCTGAGCGCGTTTCTGGCTAGGAAATTGCTTCATATAACTGTACAATTCCTATGTGTTATCTTTTGGTCCAATGTGCTTGTATGGCCATTGGGAAGTGAACTTGAGCTTCAGAATTGAAAATAGGCACTTGAAACAAAACTTTCCTTTTTTTTAGTTCTGCTTCTGAAAAATGTTTATTTTATGTGTAACTCAATGGGGAATTGACAAACGTGGGTGAAATGTCACTATATGACTGAAGTGGAGTGAATTTGTTCCTATCTCTGTAAGGAAGCGAGCTAGAGCGCTGAAACTGTGGCTATACGCTCTTTCATGAAAACACGCTGCTCTGAGGTTTTCAGCTGAGAACGTGAATCTGAGCGCGTTTCTGGCTTGGGAATTGCTTCAAATCACTGTACAATGCCTATGTGTTATGAATTGGTCCAATGTGCTTGTATGGCCATTGGAAAGTGAATAAGAGCTTCGGAAGTGAAAATAGGCACTTTTATAAAAACTTTCTTTTTTTTAATTCTGCTTTTCAAAAATGTTCATTCTCTCTGTAACTCAGCGGAAAATTGACAAACATAAGTGAAAAGTCACTATTTGACTGAATTGGAGTGAATTTGTTACTATCTCTGTGAGGAAGCAAGCAAGAGCGCTGAAACTGTGCCTATACGCTCTTTCATGAAAACTCGCTTTTTTGAGTTCTTCAGCTCAGAACGAGAGTCTGAGCGTGTTTCTGGCTAGGGAATTGCTTCATATCACTGTACAATGCCTATGTGTTATGAATTGGTCCAATGTGCTTGTATGGCCATTGGGAAGTGAATTTGAGCTTCAGAATTGAAAATAAGCACTTTTATGAAAACTTTCCTTTTTTTAGTTCTGCTTCTGAAAAATGTTTATTTTATGTGTAACTCAATGGGGAATTGACAAACGTGGGTGAAATGTCACTATATGACTGAATTGGAGTGAATTTGTTGCTATCTCTGTGAGGAAGCGAGCTAGAGCGCTGAAACTGTGGCTATACGCTCTTTCATGAAAACACGCTGCTCTGAGGTTTTCAGCTCAGAACATGAATCTGAGCGCGTTTCTGGCTTGGGAATTGCTTCATATCACTGTACAATGCCTATGTGTTATCAATTGGTCCAATGTGCTTGTATGGCCATTGGAAAGTGAATAAGAGCTTCGGAAGTGAAAATAGGCACTTTTATAAAAACTTTTTTTTTTTTTAGTATTGCTTCTTAAAAATTTTCAATCTATGTGTAACTCAGTGGGGAATTGACAAACGTGGGTGAAATGTCACTATATGACTGAAGTGGAGTGAATTTGCTCCTATCTCTGTAAGGAAGCGAGCTAGAGCGCTGAAACTGTGGCTATACGCTCTTTCATGAAAACACGCTTCTTTGAGGTTTTCAGCTCAGAACGTGAATCTCAGCGCGTTTCTGGCTTGGGAATTGCTTCATATCACTGTACAATTCCTATGTGTTATCTTTTGGTCCAATGTGCTTGTATGGCCATTGGGAAGTGAATTTGAGCTTCAGAATTGAAAATAAGCACTTTTATAAAAACTTTCCTTTTTTTAGTTCTGCTTCTGAAAAATGTTTATTTTATGTGTAACTCAATGGGGAATTGACAAACGTGGGTGAAATGTCACTATATGACTGAATTGGAGTGAATTTGTTGCTATCTCTGTGAGGAAGCGAGCTAGAGCGCTGAAACTGTGGCTATACGCTCTTTCATGAAAACACGCTGCTCTGAGGTTTTCAGCTCAGATCATGAATCTGAGCGCGTTTCTGGCTAGGAAATTGCTTCATATAACTATACAATTCCTATGTGTTATCTTTTGGTCCAATGTGCTTGTATGGCCATTGGGAAGTGAACTTGAGCTTCAGAATTGAAAATAGGCACTTGAAACAAAACTTTCCTTTTTTTTAGTTCTGCTTCTGAAAAATGTTTATTTTATGTGTAACTCAATGGGGAATTGACAAACGTGGGTGAAATGTCACTATATGACTGAAGTGGAGTGAATTTGTTCCTATCTCTGTAAGGAAGCGAGCTAGAGCGCTGAAACTGTGGCTATACGCTCTTTCATGAAAACACGCTGCTCTGAGGTTTTCAGCTCAGAACGTGAATCTGAGCGCGTTTCTGGCTTGGGAATTGCTTCAAATCACTGTACAATGCCTATGTGTTATGAATTGGTCCAATGTGCTTGTATGGCCATTGGAAAGTGAATAAGAGCTTCGGAAGTGAAAATAGGCACTTTTATGAAAACTTTCCTTTTTTTAGTTCTGCTTCTGAAAAATGTTTATTTTATGTGTAACTCAATGGGGAATTGACAAACGTGGGTGAAATGTCACTATATGACTGAATTGGAGTGAATTTGTTGCTATCTCTGTGAGGAAGCGAGCTAGAGCGCTGAGACTGTGGCTATACGCTCTTTCATGAAAACACGCTGCTCTGAGGTTTTCAGCTCAGAACATGAATCTGAGCGCGTTTCTGGCTTGGGAATTGCTTCATATCACTGTACAATGCCTATGTGTTATCAATTGGTCCAATGTGCTTGTATGGCCATTGGAAAGTGAATAAGAGCTTCGGAAGTGAAAATAGGCACTTTTATAAAAACATTTTTTTTTTTTAGTATTGCTTCTTAAAAATTTTCAATCTATGTGTAACTCAGTGGGGAATTGACAAACGTGGGTGAAATGTCACTATATGACTGAAGTGGAGTGAATTTGCTCCTATCTCTGTAAGGAAGCGAGCTAGAGCGCTGAAACTGTGGCTATACGCTCTTTCATGAAAACACGCTTCTTTGAGGTTTTCAGCTCAGAACGTGAATCTCAGCCCGTTTCTGGCTTGGGAATTGCTTCATATCACTGTACAATTCCTATGTGTTATCTTTTGGTCCAATGTGCTTGTATGGCCATTGGGAAGTGAATTTGAGCTTCAGAATTGAAAATAAGCACTTTTATAAAAACTTTCCTTTTTTTAGTTCTGCTTCTGAAAAATGTTTATTTTATGTGTAACTCAATGGGGAATTGACAAACGTGGGTGAAATGTCACTATATGACTGAATTGGAGTGAATTTGTTGCTATCTCTGTGAGGAAGCGAGCTAGAGCGCTGAAACTGTGGCTATACGCTCTTTCATGAAAACACGCTGCTCTGAGGTTTTCAGCTCAGAACATGAATCTGAGCGCGTTTCTGGCTAGGAAATTGCCTCATATAACTGTACAATTCCTATGTGTTATCTTTTGGTCCAATGTGCTTGTATGGCCATTGGGAAGTGAACTTGAGCTTCAGAATTGAAAATAGGCACTTGAAACAAAACTTTCCTTTTTTTTAGTTCTGCTTCTGAAAAATGTTTATTTTATGTGTAACTCAATGGGGAATTGACAAACGTGGGTGAAATGTCACTATATGACTGAATTGGAGTGAATTTGTTGCTATCTCTGTGAGGAAGCGAGCTAGAGCGCTGAAACTGTGGCTATACGCTCTTTCATGAAAACACGCTGCTCTGAGGTTTTCAGCTCAGAACATGAATCTGAGCGCGTTTCTGGCTTGGGAATTGCTTCATATCACTGTACAATGCCTATGTGTTATCAATTGGTCCAATGTGCTTGTATGGCCATTGGAAAGTGAATAAGAGCTTCGGAAGTGAAAATAGGCACTTTTATAAAAACTTTTTTTTTTTTAGTATTGCTTCTTAAAAATTTTCAATCTATGTGTAACTCAGTGGGGAATTGACAAACGTGGGTGAAATGTCACTATATGACTGAAGTGGAGTGAATTTGCTCCTATCTCTGTAAGGAAGCGAGCTAGAGCGCTGAAACTGTGGCTATACGCTCTTTCATGAAAACACGCTTCTTTGAGGTTTTCAGCTCAGAACGTGAATCTCAGCGCGTTTCTGGCTTGGGAATTGCTTCATATCACTGTACAATGCCTATGTGTTATGAATTGGTCCAATGTGCTTGTATGGCCATTGGGAAGTGAATTTGAGCTTCAGAATTGAAAATAAGCACTTTTATGAAAACTTTCCTTTTTTTAGTTCTGCTTCTGAAAAATGTTTATTTTATGTGTAACTCAATGGGGAATTGACAAACGTGGGTGAAATGTCACTATATGACTGAATTGGAGTGAATTTGTTGCTATCTCTGTGAGGAAGCGAGCTAGAGCGCTGAAACTGTGGCTATACGCTCTTTCATGAAAACACGCTGCTCTGAGGTTTTCAGCTCAGAACATGAATCTGAGCGCGTTTCTGGCTTGGAAATTGCTTCATATCACTGTACAATGCCTATGTGTTATCAATTGGTCCAATGTGCTTGTATGGCCATTGGGAAGTGAATAAGAGCTTCGGAAGTGAAAATAAGCACTTTTATGAAAACTTTCCTTTTTTTAGTTCTGCTTCTGAAAAATGTTTATTTTATGTGTAACTCAATGGGGAATTGACAAACGTGGGTGAAATGTCACTATATGACTGAATTGGAGTGAATTTGTTGCTATCTCTGTGAGGAAGCGAGCTAGAGCGCTGAAACTGTGGCTATACGCTCTTTCATGAAAACACGCTGCTCTGAGGTTTTCAGCTCAGAACATGAATCTGAGCGCGTTTCTGGCTTGGGAATTGCTTCATATCACTGTACAATGCCTATGTGTTATCAATTGGTCCAATGTGCTTGTATGGCCATTGGAAAGTGAATAAGAGCTTCGGAAGTGAAAATAGGCACTTTTATAAAAACATTTTTTTTTTTTAGTATTGCTTCTTAAAAATTTTCAATCTATGTGTAACTCAGTGGGGAATTGACAAACGTGGGTGAAATGTCACTATATGACTGAAGTGGAGTGAATTTGCTCCTATCTCTGTAAGGAAGCGAGCTAGAGCGCTGAAACTGTGGCTATACGCTCTTTCATGAAAACACGCTTCTTTGAGGTTTTCAGCTCAGAACGTGAATCTCAGCGCATTTCTGGCTTGGGAATTGCTTCATATCACTGTACAATTCCTATGTGTTATCTTTTGTTCCAATGTGCTTGTATGGCCATTGGGAAGTGAATTTGAGCTTCAGAATTGAAAATAAGCACTTTTATAAAAACTTTCCTTTTTTTAGTTCTGCTTCTGAAAAATGTTTATTTTATGTGTAACTCAATGGGGAATTGACAAACGTGGGTGAAATGTCACTATATGACTGAATTGGAGTGAATTTGTTGCTATCTCTGTGAGGAAGCGAGCTAGAGCGCTGAAACTGTGGCTATACGCTCTTTCATGAAAACACGCTGCTCTGAGGTTTTCAGCACAGAACATGAATCTGAGCGCGTTTCTGGCTAGGAAATTGCTTCATATAACTGTACAATTCCTATGTGTTATCTTTTGGTCCAATGTGCTTGTATGGCCATTGGGAAGTGAACTTGAGCTTCAGAATTGAAAATAGGCACTTGAAACAAAACTTTCCTTTTTTTTAGTTCTGCTTCTGAAAAATGTTTATTTTATGTGTAACTCAATGGGGAATTGACAAACGTGGGTGAAATGTCACTATATGACTGAATTGGAGTGAATTTGTTGCTATCTCTGTGAGGAAGCGAGCTAGAGCGCTGAAACTGTGGCTATACGCTCTTTCATGAAAACACGCTGCTCTGAGGTTTTCAGCTCAGAACATGAATCTGAGCGCGTTTCTGGCTTGGGAATTGCTTCATATCACTGTACAATGCCTATGTGTTATCAATTGGTCCAATGTGCTTGTATGGCCATTGGAAAGTGAATAAGAGCTTCGGAAGTGAAAATAGGTACTTTTATAAAAACTTTTTTTTTTTTAGTATTGCTTCTTAAAAATTTTCAATCTATGTGTAACTCAGTGGGGAATTGACAAACGTGGGTGAAATGTCACTATATGACTGAAGTGGAGTGAATTTGCTCCTATCTCTGTAAGGAAGCGAGCTAGAGCGCTGAAACTGTGGCTATACGCTCTTTCATGAAAACACGCTTCTTTGAGGTTTTCAGCTCAGAACGTGAATCTCAGCGCGTTTCTGGCTTGGGAATTGCTTCATATCACTGTACAATGCCTATGTGTTATGAATTGGTCCAATGTGCTTGTATGGCCATTGGGAAGTGAATTTGAGCTTCAGAATTGAAAATAAGCACTTTTATGAAAACTTTCCTTTTTTTAGTTCTGCTTCTGAAAAATGTTTATTTTATGTGTAACTCAATGGGGAATTGACAAACGTGGGTGAAATGTCACTATATGACTGAATTGGAGTGAATTTGTTGCTATCTCTGTGAGGAAGCGAGCTAGAGCGCTGAAACTGTGGCTATACGCTCTTTCATGAAAACACGCTGCTCTGAGGTTTTCAGCTCAGAACATGAATCTGAGCGCGTTTCTGGCTTGGGAATTGCTTCATATCACTGTAAAATGCCTATGTGTTATCAATTGGTCCAATGTGCTTGTATGGCCAATGGAAAGTGAATAAGAGCTTCGGAAGTGAAAATAGGCACTTTTATAAAAACATTTTTTTTTTTTAGTATTGCTTCTTAAAAATTTTCAATCTATGTGTAACTCAGTGGGGAATTGACAAACGTGGGTGAAATGTCACTATATGACTGAAGTGGAGTGAATTTGCTCCTATCTCTGTAAGGAAGCGAGCTAGAGCGCTGAAACTGTGGCTATACGCTCTTTCATGAAAACACGCTTCTTTGAGGTTTTCAGCTCAGAACGTGAATCTCAGCGCGTTTCTGGCTTGGGAATTGCTTCATATCACTGTACAATTCCTATGTGTTATCTTTTGGTCCAATGTGCTTGTATGGCCATTGGGAAGTGAATTTGAGCTTCAGAATTGAAAATAAGCACTTTTATAAAAACTTTCCTTTTTTTAGTTCTGCTTCTGAAAAATGTTTATTTTATGTGTAACTCAATGGGGAATTGACAAACGTGGGTGAAATGTCACTATATGACTGAATTGGAGTGAATTTGTTGCTATCTCTGTGAGGAAGCGATCTAGAGCGCTGAAACTGTGGCTATACGCTCTTTCATGAAAACACGCTGCTCTGAGGTTTTCAGCTCAGAACATGAATCTGAGCGCGTTTCTGGCTTGGGAATTGCTTCATATCACTGTAAAATGCCTATGTGTTATCAATTGGTCCAATGTGCTTGTATGGCCATTGGAAAGTGAATAAGAGCTTCGGAAGTGAAAATAGGCACTTTTATAAAAACTTTTTTTTTTTTAGTATTGCTTCTTAAAAATTTTCAATCTATGTGTAACTCAGTGGGGAATTGACAAACGTGGGTGAAATGTCACTATATGACTGAAGTGGAGTGAATTTGCTCCTATCTCTGTAAGGAAGCGAGCTAGAGCGCTGAAACTGTGGCTATACGCTCTTTCATGAAAACACGCTTCTTTGAGGTTTTCAGCTCAGAACGTGAATCTCAGCGCGTTTCTGGCTTGGGAATTGCTTCATATCACTGTACAATGCCTATGTGTTATGAATTGGTCCAATGTGCTTGTATGGCCATTGGGAAGTGAATTTGAGCTTCAGAATTGAAAATAAGCACTTTTATGAAAACTTTCCTTTTTTTAGTTCTGCTTCTGAAAAATGTTTATTTTATGTGTAACTCAATGGGGAATTGACAAACGTGGGTGAAATGTCACTATATGACTGAAGTGGAGTGAATTTGCTCCTATCTCTGTAAGGAAGCGAGCTAGAGCGCTGAAACTGTGGCTATACGCTCTTTCATGAAAACACGCTTCTTTGAGGTTTTCAGCTCAGAACGTGAATCTCAGCGCGTTTCGGGCTTGGGAATTGCTTCATATCACTGTACAATGCCTATGTGTTATGAACTGGTCCAATGTGCTTGTATGGCCATTGGGAAGTGAATTTGAGCTTCAGAATTGAAAATAGGCACTTTTATGAAAACTTTCCTTTTTTTAGTTCTGCTTCTGAAAAATGTTTATTTTATGTGTAACTCAATGGGGAATTGACAAACGTGGGTGAAATGTCACTATATGACTGAATTGGAGTGAATTTGTTGCTATCTCTGTGAGGAAGCGAGCTAGAGCGCTGAAACTGTGGCTATACGCTCTTTCATGAAAACACGCTGCTCTGAGGTTTTCAGCTCAGAACATGAATCAAGCGCGTTTCTGGCTTGGGAATTGCTTCATATCACTGTACAATGCCTATGTGTTATCAATTGGTCCAATGTGCTTGTATGGCCATTGGAAAGTGAATAAGAGCTTCGGAAGTGAAAATAGGCACTTTTATAAAAACTTTTTTTTTTTTAGTATTGCTTCTTAAAAATTTTCAATCTATGTGTAACTCAGTGGGGAATTGAAAAACGTGGGTGAAATGTCACTATATGACTGAAGTGGAGTGAATTTGCTCCTATCTCTGTAAGGAAGCGAGCTAGAGCGCTGAAACTGTGGCTATACGCTCTTTCATGAAAACACGCTTCTTTGAGGTTTTCAGCTCAGAACGTGAATCTCAGCGCGTTTCTGGCTTGGGAATTGCTTCATATCACTGTACAATTCCTATGTGTTATCTTTTGGTCCAATGTGCTTGTATGGCCATTGGGAAGTGAATTTGAGCTTCAGAATTGAAAATAAGCACTTTTATGAAAACTTTCCTTTTTTTAGTTCTGCTTCTGAAAAATGTTTATTTTATGTGTAACTCAATGGGGAATTGACAAACGTGGGTGAAATGTCACTATATGACTGAATTGGAGTGAATTTGTCGCTATCTCTGTGAGGAAGCGAGCTAGAGCGCTGAAACTGTGGCTATACGCTTTTTAATGAAAACACGCTGCTCTGCGGTTTTCAGCTCAGAACATGAATCTGATCGCGTTTCTGGCTAAGAAATTGCTTCATATAACTGTACAATTCCTATGTGTTATCTTTTGGTCCAATGTGCTTGTATGGCCATTGGGAAGTGAACTTGAGCCTCAGAATTGAAAATAGGCACTTGAAACAAAACTTTCCTTTTTTTTAGTTCTGCTTCTGAAAAATGTTTATTTTATGTGTAACTCAATGGGGAATTGACAAACGTGGGTGAAATGTCACTATATGACTGAAGTGGAGTGAATTTGTTCCTATCTCTGTAAGGAAGCGAGCTAGAGCGCTGAAACTGTGGCTATACGCTCTTTCATGAAAACACGCTGCTCTGAGGTTTTCAGCTCAGAACGTGAATCTGAGCGCGTTTCTGGCTTGGGAATTGCTTCAAATCACTGTACAATGCCTATGTGTTATGAATTGGTCCAATGTGCTTGTATGGCCATTGGAAAGTGAATAAGAGCTTCGGAAGTGAAAATAGGCACTTTTATAAAAACTTTCTTTTTTTTAATTCTGCTTTTCAAAAATGTTCATTCTCTCTGTAACTCAGCGGAAAATTGACAAACATAAGTGAAAAGTCACTATATGACTGAATTGGAGTGAATTTGTTACTATCTCTGTGAGGAAGCAAGCTAGAGCGCTGAAACTGTGCCTATACGCTCTTTCATGAAAACTCGCTTTTTTGAGTTCTTCAGCTCAGAACGAGAGTCTGAGCGTGTTTCTGGCTAGGGAATTGCTTCATATCACTGTACAATGCCTATGTGTTATGAATTGGTCCAATGTGCTTGTATGGCCATTGGGAAGTGAATAAGAGCTTCGGAAGTGAAAATAAGCACTTTTATGAAAACTTTCCTTTTTTTAGTTCTGCTTCTGAAAAATGTTTATTTTATGTGTAACTCAATGGGGAATTGACAAACGTGGGTGAAATGTCACTATATGACTGAATTGGAGTGAATTTGTTGCTATCTCTGTGAGGAAGCGAGCTAGAGCGCTGAAACTGTGGCTATACGCTCTTTCATGAAAACACGCTGCTCTGAGGTTTTCAGCTCAGAACATGAATCTGAGCGCGTTTCTGGCTTGGGAATTGCTTCATATCACTGTACAATGCCTATGTGTTATCAATTGGTCCAATGTGCTTGTATGGCCATTGGAAAGTGAATAAGAGCTTCGGAAGTGAAAATAGGCACTTTTATAAAAACATTTTTTTTTTTTAGTATTGCTTCTTAAAAATTTTCAATCTATGTGTAACTCAGTGGGGAATTGACAAACGTGGGTGAAATGTCACTATATGACTGAAGTGGAGTGAATTTGCTCCTATCTCTGTAAGGAAGCGAGCTAGAGCGCTGAAACTGTGGCTATACGCTCTTTCATGAAAACACGCTTCTTTGAGGTTTTCAGCTCAGAACGTGAATCTCAGCGCATTTCTGGCTTGGGAATTGCTTCATATCACTGTACAATTCCTATGTGTTATCTTTTGGTCCAATGTGCTTGTATGGCCATTGGGAAGTGAATTTGAGCTTCAGAATTGAAATTAAGCACTTTTATAAAAACTTTCCTTTTTTTAGTTCTGCTTCTGAAAAATGTTTATTTTATGTGTAACTCAATGGGGAATTGACAAACGTGGGTGAAATGTCACTATATGACTGAATTGGAGTGAATTTGTTGCTATCTCTGTGAGGAAGCGAGCTAGAGCGCTGAAACTGTGGCTATACGCTCTTTCATGAAAACACGCTGCTCTGAGGTTTTCAGCTCAGAACATGAATCTGAGCGCATTTCTGGCTAGGAAATTGCTTCATATAACTGTACAATTCCTATGTGTTATCTTTTGGTCCAATGTGCTTGTATGGCCATTGGGAAGTGAACTTGAGCTTCAGAATTGAAAATAGGCACTTGAAACAAAACTTTCCTTTTTTTTAGTTCTGCTTCTGAAAAATGTTTATTTTATGTGTAACTCAATGGGGAATTGACAAACGTGGGTGAAATGTCACTATATGACTGAATTGGAGTGAATTTGTTGCTATCTCTGTGAGGAAGCGAGCAAGAGCGCTGAAACTGTGGCTATACGCTCTTTCATGAAAACACGCTGCTCTGAGGTTTTCAGCCCAGAACATGAATCTGAGCGCGTTTCTGGCTTGGGAATTGCTTCATATCACTGTACAATGCCTATGTGTTATCAATTGGTCCAATGTGCTTGTATGGCCATTGGAAAGTGAATAAGAGCTTCGGAAGTGAAAATAGGCACTTTTATAAAAACTTTTTTTTTTTTAGTATTGCTTCTTAAAAATTTTCAATCTATGTGTAACTCAGTGGGGAATTGACAAACGTGGGTGAAATGTCACTATATGACTGAAGTGGAGTGAATTTGCTCCTATCTCTGTAAGGAAGCGAGCTAGAGCGCTGAAACTGTGGCTATACGCTCTTTCATGAAAACACGCTTCTTTGAGGTTTTCAGCTCAGAACGTGAATCTCAGCGCGTTTCTGGCTTGGGAATTGCTTCATATCACTGTACAATGCCTATGTGTTATGAATTGGTCCAATGTGCTTGTATGGCCATTGGGAAGTGAATTTGAGCTTCAGAATTGAAAATAAGCACTTTTATGAAAACTTTCCTTTTTTTAGTTCTGCTTCTGAAAAATGTTTATTTTATGTGTAACTCAATGGGGAATTGACAAACGTGGGTGAAATGTCACTATATGACTGAATTGGAGTGAATTTGTTGCTATCTCTGTGAGGAAGCGAGCTAGAGCGCTGAAACTGTGGCTATACGCTCTTTCATGAAAACACGCTGTTCTGAGGTTTTCAGCTCAGAACATGAATCTGAGCGCGTTTCTGGCTTGGGAATTGCTTCATATCACTGTAAAATGCCTATGTGTTATCAATTGGTCCAATGTGCTTGTATGGCCATTGGGAAGTGAATTTGAGCTTCAGAATTGAAAATAAGCACTTTTATAAAAACTTTCCTTTTTTTAGTTCTGCTTCTGAAAAATGTTTATTTTATGTGTAACTCAATGGGGAATTGACAAACGTGGGTGAAATGTCACTATATGACTGAATTGGAGTGAATTTGTTGCTATCTCCGTGAGGAAGCGAGCTAGAGCGCTGAAACTGTGGCTATACGCTCTTTCATGAAAACACGCTGCTCTGAGGTTTTCAGCTCAGAACATGAATCTGAGCGCGTTTCTGGCTTGGGAATTGCTTCATATCACTGTACAATGCCTATGTGTTATGAATTGGTCCAATGTGCTTGTATGGCCATTGGAAAGTGAATAAGAGCTTCGGAAGTGAAAATAGGCACTTTTATAAAAACTTTTTTTTTTTTAGTATTGCTTCTTAAAAATTTTCAATCTATGTGTAACTCAGTGGGGAATTGACAAACGTGGGTGAAATGTCACTATATGACTGAAGTGGAGTGAATTTGCTCCTATCTCTGTAAGGAAGCGAGCTAGAGCGCTGAAACTGTGGCTATACGCTCTTTCATGAAAACACGCTTCTTTGAGGTTTTCAGCTCAGAACGTGAATCTCAGCGCGTTTCTGGCTTGGGAATTGCTTCATATCACTGTACAATGCCTATGTGTTATGAATTGGTCCAATGTGCTTGTATGGCCATTGGGAAGTGAATTTGAGCTTCAGAATTGAAAATAAGCACTTTTATGAAAACTTTCCTTTTTTTAGTTCTGCTTCTGAAAAATGTTTATTTTATGTGTAACTCAATGGGGAATTGACAAACGTGGGTGAAATGTCACTATATGACTGAATTGGAGTGAATTTGTTGCTATCTCTGTGAGGAAGCGAGCTAGAGCGCTGAAACTGTGGCTATACGCTCTTTCATGAAAACACGCTGTTCTGAGGTTTTCAGCTCAGAACATGAATCTGAGCGCGTTTCTGGCTTGGGAATTGCTTCATATCACTGTAAAATGCCTATGTGTTATCAATTGGTCCAATGTGCTTGTATGGCCATTGGAAAGTGAATAAGAGCTTCGGAAGTGAAAATAGGCACTTTTATAAAAACATTTTTTTTTTTTTAGTATTGCTTCTTAAAAATTTTCAATCTATGTGTAACTCAGTGGGGAATTGACAAACGTGGGTGAAATGTCACTATATGACTGAAGTGGAGTGAATTTGCTCCTATCTCTGTAAGGAAGCGAGCTAGAGCGCTGAAACTGTGGCTATACGCTCTTTCATGAAAACACGCTTCTTTGAGGTTTTCAGCTCAGAACGTGAATCTCAGCGCGTTTCTGGCTTGGGAATTGCTTCATATCACTGTACAATTCCTATGTGTTATCTTTTGGTCCAATGTGCTTGTATGGCCATTGGGAAGTGAATTTGAGCTTCAGAATTGAAAATAAGCACTTTTATAAAAACTTTCCTTTTTTTAGTTCTGCTTCTGAAAAATGTTTATTTTATGTGTAACTCAATGGGGAATTGACAAACGTGGGTGAAATGTCACTATATGACTGAATTGGAGTGAATTTGTTGCTATCTCTGTGAGGAAGCGATCTAGAGCGCTGAAACTGTGGCTATACGCTCTTTCATGAAAACACGCTGCTCTGAGGTTTTCAGCTCAGAACATGAATCTGAGCGCGTTTCTGGCTTGGGAATTGCTTCATATCACTGTAAAATGCCTATGTGTTATCAATTGGTCCAATGTGCTTGTATGGCCATTGGAAAGTGAATAAGAGCTTCGGAAGTGAAAATAGGCACTTTTATAAAAACTTTTTTTTTTTTAGTATTGCTTCTTAAAAATTTTCAATCTATGTGTAACTCAGTGGGGAATTGACAAACGTGGGTGAAATGTCACTATATGACTGAAGTGGAGTGAATTTGCTCCTATCTCTGTAAGGAAGCGAGCTAGAGCGCTGAAACTGTGGCTATACGCTTTTTCATGAAAACACGCTTCTTTGAGGTTTTCAGCTCAGAACGTGAATCTCAGCGCGTTTCTGGCTTGGGAATTGCTTCATATCACTGTACAATGCCTATGTGTTATGAATTGGTCCAATGTGCTTGTATGGCCATTGGGAAGTGAATTTGAGCTTCAGAATTGAAAATAAGCACTTTTATGAAAACTTTCCTTTTTTTAGTTCTGCTTCTGAAAAATGTTTATTTTATGTGTAACTCAATGGGGAATTGACAAACGTGGGTGAAATGTCACTATATGACTGAAGTGGAGTGAATTTGCTCCTATCTCTGTAAGGAAGCGAGCTAGAGCGCTGAAACTGTGGCTATACGCTCTTTCATGAAAACACGCTTCTTTGAGGTTTTCAGCTCAGAACGTGAATCTCAGCGCGTTTCTGGCTTGGGAATTGCTTCATATCACTGTACAATGCCTATGTGTTATGAATTGGTCCAATGTGCTTGTATGGCCATTGGGAAGTGAATTTGAGCTTCAGAATTGAAAATAGGCACTTTTATGAAAACTTTCCTTTTTTTAGTTCTGCTTCTGAAAAATGTTTATTTTATGTGTAACTCAATGGGGAATTGACAAACGTGGGTGAAATGTCACTATATGACTGAATTGGAGTGAATTTGTTGCTATCTCTGTGAGGAAGCGAGCTAGAGCGCTGAAACTGTGGCTATACGCTCTTTCATGAAAACACGCTGCTCTGAGGTTTTCAGCTCAGAACATGAATCAAGCGCGTTTCTGGCTTGGGAATTGCTTCATATCACTGTACAATGCCTATGTGTTATCAATTGGTCCAATGTGCTTGTATGGCCATTGGAAAGTGAATAAGAGCTTCGGAAGTGAAAATAGGCACTTTTATAAAAACTTTTTTTTTTTTAGTATTGCTTCTTAAAAATTTTCAATCTATGTGTAACTCAGTGGGGAATTGAAAAACGTGGGTGAAATGTCACTATATGATTGAAGTGGAGTGAATTTGCTCCTATCTCTGTAAGGAAGCGAGCTAGAGCGCTGAAACTGTGGCTATACGCTCTTTCATGAAAACACGCTTCTTTGAGGTTTTCAGCTCAGAACGTGAATCTCAGCGCGTTTCTGGCTTGGGAATTGCTTCAAATCACTGTACAATGCCTATGTGTTATGAATTGGTCCAATGTGCTTGTATGGCCATTGGAAAGTGAATAAGAGCTTCGGAAGTGAAAATAGGCACTTTTATAAAAACTTTCTTTTTTTTAATTCTGCTTTTCAAAAATGTTCATTCTCTCTGTAACTCAGCGGAAAATTGACAAACATAAGTGAAAAGTCACTATTTGACTGAATTGGAGTGAATTTGTTACTATCTCTGTGAGGAAGCAAGCTAGAGCGCTGAAACTGTGCCTATACGCTCTTTCATGAAAACTCGCTTTTTTGAGTTCTTCAGCTCAGAACGAGAGTCTGAGCGTGTTTCTGGCTAGGGAATTGCTTCATATCACTGTACAATGCCTATGTGTTATGAATTGGTCCAATGTGCTTGTATGGCCATTGGGAAATGAATTTGAGCTTCAGAATTGAAAATAAGCACTTTTATAAAAACTTTCCTTTTTTTAGTTCTGCTTCTGAAAAATGTTTATTTTATGTGTAACTCAATGGGGAATTGACAAACGTGGGTGAAATGTCACTATATGACTGAAGTGGAGTGAATTTGCTCCTATCTCTGTAAGGAAGCGAGCTAGAGCGCTGAAACTGTGGCTATACGCTCTTTCATGAAAACACGCTTCTTTGAGGTTTTCAGCTCAGAACGTGAATCTCAGCGCGTTTCTGGCTTGGGAATTGCTTCATATCACTGTACAATTCCTATGTGTTATCTTTTGGTCCAATGTGCTTGTATGGCCATTGGGAAGTGAATTTGAGCTTCAGAATTGAAAATAAGCACTTTTATGAAAACTTTCCTTTTTTTAGTTCTGCTTCTGAAAAATGTTTATTTTATGTGTAACTCAATGGGGAATTGACAAACGTGGGTGAAATGTCACTATATGACTGAATTGGAGTGAATTTGTCGCTATCTCTGTGAGGAAGCGAGCTAGAGCGCTGAAACTGTGGCTATACGCTCTTTCATGAAAACACGCTGCTCTGAGGTTTTCAGCTCAGAACATGAATCTGATCGCGTTTCTGGCTAAGAAATTGCTTCATATAACTGTACAATTCCTATGTGTTATCTTTTGGTCCAATGTGCTTGTATGGCCATTGGGAAGTGAACTTGAGCTTCAGAATTGAAAATAGGCACTTGAAACAAAACTTTCCTTTTTTTTAGTTCTGCTTCTGAAAAATGTTTATTTTATGTGTAACTCAATGGGGAATTGACAAACGTGGGTGAAATGTCACTATATGACTGAAGTGGAGTGAATTTGTTCCTATCTCTGTAAGTAAGCGAGCTAGAGCGCTGAAACTGTGGCTATACGCTCTTTCATGAAAACACGCTGCTCTGAGGTTTTCAGCTCAGAACGTGAATCTGAGTGCGTTTCTGGCTTGGGAATTGCTTCAAATCTGTACAATGCCTATGTGTTATGAATTGGTCCAATGTGCTTGTATGGCCATTGGAAAGTGAATAAGAGCTTCGGAAGTGAAAATAGGCACTTTTATAAAAACTTTCTTTTTTTTAATTCTGCTTTTCAAAAATGTTCATTCTCTCTGTAACTCAGCGGAAAATTGACAAACATAAGTGAAAAGTCACTATTTGACTGAATTGGAGTGAATTTGTTACTATCTCTGTGAGGAAGCAAGCTAGAGCGCTGAAACTGTGCCTATACGCTCTTTCATGAAAACTCGCTTTTTTGAGTTCTTCAGCTCAGAACGAGAGTCTGAGCGTGTTTCTGGCTAGGGAATTGCTTCATATCACTGTACAATGCCTATGTGTTATGAATTGGTCCAATGTGCTTGTATGGCCATTGGGAAGTGAATTTGAGCTTCAGAATTGAAAATAAGCACTTTTATAAAAACTTTCCTTTTTTTAGTTCTGCTTCTGAAAAATGTTTATTTTATGTGTAACTCAATGGGGAATTGACAAACGTGGGTGAAATGTCACTATATGACTGAATTGGAGTGAATTTGTTGCTATCTCTGTGAGGAAGCGAGCTAGAGCGCTGAAACTGTGGCTATACGCTCTTTCATGAAAACACGCTGCTCTGAGGTTTTCAGCTCAGAACATGAATCTGAGCGCGTTTCTGGCTTGGGAATTGCTTCATATCACTGTACAATGCCTATGTGTTATGAATTGGTCCAATGTGCTTGTATGGCCATTGGAAAGTGAATAAGAGCTTCGGAAGTGAAAATAGGCACTTTTATAAAAACTTTTTTTTTTTTAGTATTGCTTCTTAAAAATTTTCAATCTATGTGTAACTCAGTGGGGAATTGACAAACGTGGGTGAAATGTCACTATATGACTGAAGTGGAGTGAATTTGCTCCTATCTCTGTAAGGAAGCGAGCTAGAGCGCTGAAACTGTGGCTATACGCTTTTTCATGAAAACACGCTTCTTTGAGGTTTTCAGCTCAGAACGTGAATCTCAGCGCGTTTCTGGCTTGGGAATTGCTTCATATCACTGTACAATGCCTATGTGTTATGAATTGGTCCAATGTGCTTGTATGGCCATTGGGAAGTGAATTTGAGCTTCAGAATTGAAAATAAGCACTTTTATGAAAACTTTCCTTTTTTTAGTTCTGCTTCTGAAAAATGTTTATTTTATGTGTAACTCAATGGGAAATTGACAAACGTGGGTGAAATGTCACTATATGACTGAATTGGAGTGAATTTGTTGCTATCTCTGTGAGGAAGCGAGCTAGAGCGCTGAAACTGTGGCTATACGCTCTTTCATGAAAACACGCTGCTCTGAGGTTTTCAGCTCAGAACATGAATCTGAGCGCGTTTCTGGCTTGGGAATTGCTTCATATCACTGTACAATGCCTATGTGTTATCAATTGGTCCAATGTGCTTGTATGGCCATTGGAAAGTGAATAAGAGCTTCGGAAGTGAAAATAGGCACTTTTATAAAAACTTTTTTTTTTTTAGTATTGCTTCTTAAAAATTTTCAATCTATGTGTAACTCAGTGGGGAATTGACAAACGTGGGTGAAATGTCACTATATGACTGAAGTGGAGTGAATTTGCTCCTATCTCTGTAAGGAAGCGAGCTAGAGCGCTGAAACTGTGGCTATACGCTTTTTCATGAAAACACGCTTCTTTGAGGTTTTCAGCTCAGAACGTGAATCTCAGCGCGTTTCTGGCTTGGGAATTGCTTCATATCACTGTACAATGCCTATGTGTTATGAATTGGTCCAATGTGCTTGTATGGCCATTGGGAAGTGAATTTGAGCTTCAGAATTGAAAATAAGCACTTTTATGAAAACTTTCCTTTTTTTAGTTCTGCTTCTGAAAAATGTTTATTTTATGTGTAACTCAATGGGGAATTGACAAACGTGGGTGAAATGTCACTATATGACTGAATTGGAGTGAATTTGTTGCTATCTCTGTGAGGAAGCGAGCTAGAGCGCTGAAACTGTGGCTATACGCTCTTTCATGAAAACACGCTGCTCTGAGGTTTTCAGCTCAGAACATGAATCTGAGCGCGTTTCTGGCTTGGGAATTGCTTCATATCACTGTAAAATGCCTATGTGTTATCAATTGGTCCAATGTGCTTGTATGGCCATTGGAAAGTGAATAAGAGCTTCGGAAGTGAAAATAGGCACTTTTATAAAAACTTTTTTTTTTTTAGTATTGCTTCTTAAAAATTTTCAATCTATGTGTAACTCAGTGGGGAATTGACAAACGTGGGTGAAATGTCACTATATGACTGAAGTGGAGTGAATTTGCTCCTATCTCTGTAAGGAAGCGAGCTAGAGCGCTGAAACTGTGGCTATACGCTCTTTCATGAAAACACGCTTCTTTGAGGTTTTCAGCTCAGAACGTGAATCTCAGCGCGTTTCTGGCTTGGGAATTGCTTCATATAACTGTACAATTCCTATGTGTTATCTTTTGGTCCAATGTGCTTGTATGGCCATTGGGAAGTGAATTTGAGCTTCAGAATTGAAAATAAGCACTTTTATAAAAACTTTCCTTTTTTTAGTTCTGCTTCTGAAAAATGTTTATTTTATGTGTAACTCAATGGGGAATTGACAAACGTGGGTGAAATGTCACTATATGACTGAATTGGAGTGAATTTGTTGCTATCTCTGTGAGGAAGCGAGCTAGAGCGCTGAAACTGTGGCTATACGCTCTTTCATGAAAACACGCTGCTCTGAGGTTTTCAGCTCAGAACATGAATCTGAGCGCGTTTCTGGCTAGGAAATTGCTTCATATAACTGTACAATTCCTATGTGTTATCTTTTGGTCCAATGTGCTTGTATGGCCATTGGAAAGTGAACTTGAGCTTCAGAATTGAAAATAGGCACTTGAAACAAAACTTTCCTTTTTTTTAGTTCTGCTTCTGAAAAATGTTTATTTTATGTGTAACTCAATGGGGAATTGACAAACGTGGGTGAAATGTCACTATATGACTGAAGTGGAGTGAATTTGTTCCTATCTCTGTAAGGAAGCGAGCTAGAGCGCTGAAACTGTGGCTATACGCTCTTTCATGAAAACACGCTGCTCTGAGGTTTTCAGCTCAGAACATGAATCTGAGCGCGTTTCTGGCTTGGGAATTGCTTCAAATCACTGTACAATGCCTATGTGTTATGAATTGGTCCAATGTGCTTGTATGGCCATTGGAAAGTGAATAAGAGCTTCGGAAGTGAAAATAGGCACTTTTATAAAAACTTTTTTTTAATTCTGCTTTTCAAAAATGTTCATTCTCTCTGTAACTCAGCGGAAAATTGACAAACATAAGTGAAAAGTCACTATTTGACTGAATTGGAGTGAATTTGTTACTATCTCTTTGAGGAAGCAAGCTAGAGCGCTGAAACTGTGCCTATACGCACTTTCATGAAAACTCGCTTTTTTGAGTTCTTCAGCTCAGAACGAGAGTCTGAGCGTGTTTCTGGCTAGGGAATTGCTTCATATCACTGTACAATGCCTATGTGTTATGAATTGGTCCAATGTGCTTGTATGGCCATTGGGAAGTGAATTTGAGCTTCAGAATTGAAAATAAGCACTTTTATGAAAACTTTCCTTTTTTTAGTTCTGCTTCTGAAAAATGTTTATTTTATGTGTAACTCAATGGGGAATTGACAAACGTGGGTGAAATGTCACTATATGACTGAAGTGGAGTGAATTTGCTCCTATCTCTGTAAGGAAGCGAGCTAGAGCGCTGAAACTGTGGCTATACGCTCTTTCATGAAAACACGCTTCTTTGAGGTTTTCAGCTCAGAACGTGATTCTCAGCGCGTTTCTGGCTTGGGAATTGCTTCATATCACTGTACAATGCCTGTGTGTTATGAATTGGTCCAATGTGCTTGTATGGCCATTGGGAAGTGAATTTGAGCTTCAGAATTGAAAATAAGCACTTTTATGAAAACTTTCCTTTTTTTAGTTCTGCTTCTGAAAAATGTTTATTTTATGTGTAACTCAATGGGGAATTGACAAACGTGGGTGAAATGTCACTATATGACTGAATTGGAGTGAATTTGTTGCTATGTCTGTGAGGAAGCGAGCTAGAGCGCTGAAACTGTGGCTATACGCTCTTTCATGAAAACACGCTGCTCTGAGGTTTTCAGCTCAGAACATGAATCTGAGCGCGTTTCTGGCTTGGGAATTGCTTCATATCACTGTACAATGCCTATGTGTTATCAATTGGTCCAATGTGCTTGTATGGCCATTGGAAAGTGAATAAGAGCTTCGGAAGTGAAAATAGGCACTTTTATAAAAACATTTTTTTTTTTTAGTATTGCTTCTTAAAAATTTTCAATCTATGTGTAACTCAGTGGGGAATTGACAAACGTGGGTGAAATGTCACTATATGACTGAAGTGGAGTGAATTTGCTCCTATCTCTGTAAGGAAGCGAGCTAGAGCGCTGAAACTGTGGCTATACGCTCTTTCATGAAAACACGCTTCTTTGAGGTTTTCAGCTCAGAACGTGAATCTCAGCGCGTTTCTGGCTTGGGAATTGCTTCATATCACTGTACAATTCCTATGTGTTATCTTTTGGTCCAATGTGCTTGTATGGCCATTGGGAAGTGAATTTGAGCTTCAGAATTGAAAATAAGCACTTTTATAAAAACTTTCCTTTTTTTAGTTCTGCTTCTGAAAAATGTTTATTTTATGTGTAACTCAATGGGGAATTGACAAACGTGGGTGAAATGTCACTATATGACTGAATTGGAGTGAATTTGTTGCTATCTCTGTGAGGAAGCGAGCTAGAGCGCTGAAACTGTGGCTATACGCTCTTTCATGAAAACACGCTGCTCTGAGGTTTTCAGCTCAGAACATGAATCTGAGCGCGTTTCTGGCTTGGGAATTGCTTCATATCACTGTAAAATGCCTATGTGTTATCAATTGGTCCAATGTGCTTGTATGGCCATTGGAAAGTGAATAAGAGCTTCGGAAGTGAAAATAGGCACTTTTATAAAAACTTTTTTTTTTTAGTATTGCTTCTTAAAAATTTTCAATCTATGTGTAACTCAGTGGGGAATTGACAAACGTGGGTGAAATGTCACTATATGACTGAAGTGGAGTGAATTTGCTCCTATCTCTGTAAGGAAGCGAGCTAGAGCGCTGAAACTGTGGCTATACGCTCTTTCATGAAAACACGCTTCTTTGAGGTTTTCAGCTCAGAACGTGAATCTCAGCGCGTTTCTGGCTTGGGAATTGCTTCATATAACTGTGCAATTCCTATGTGTTATCTTTTGGTCCAATGTGCTTGTATGGCCATTAGGAAGTGAATTTGAGCTTCAGAATTGAAAATAAGCACTTTTATAAAAACTTTCCTTTTTTTAGTTCTGCTTCTGAAAAATGTTTATTTTATGTGTAACTCAATGGGGAATTGACAAACGTGGGTGAAATGTCACTATATGACTGAATTGGAGTGAATTTGTTGCTATCTCTGTGAGGAAGCGAGCTAGAGCGCTGAAACTGTGGCGATACGCTCTTTCATGAAAACACGCTGCTCTGAGGTTTTCAGCTCAGAACATGAATCTGAGCGCGTTTCTGGCTAGGAAATTGCTTCATATAACTGTACAATTCCTATGTGTTATCTTTTGGTCCAATGTGCTTGTATGGCCATTGGGAAGTGAACTTGAGCTTCAGAATTGAAAATAGGCACTTGAAACAAAACTTTCCTTTTTTTTAGTTCTGCTTCTGAAAAATGTTTATTTTATGTGTAACTCAATGGGGAATTGACAAACGTGGGTGAAATGTCACTATATGACTGAAGTGGAGTGAATTTGTTCCTATCTCTGTAAGGAAGCGAGCTAGAGAGCTGAAACTGTGGCTATACGCTCTTTCATGAAAACACGCTGCTCTGAGGTTTTCAGCTCAGAACGTGAATCTGAGCGCGTTTCTGGCTTGGGAATTGCTTCAAATCACTGTACAATGCCTATGTGTTATGAATTGGTCCAATGTGCTTGTATGGCCATTGGAAAGTGAATAAGAGCTTCGGAAGTGAAAATAGGCACTTTTATAAAAACTTTTTTTTAATTCTGCTTTTCAAAAATGTTCATTCTCTCTGTAACTCAGCGGAAAATTGACAAACATAAGTGAAAAGTCACTATTTGACTGAATTGGAGTGAATTTGTTACTATCTCTTTGAGGAAGCAAGCTAGAGCGCTGAAACTGTGCCTATACGCACTTTCATGAAAACTCGCTTTTTTGAGTTCTTCAGCTCAGAACGAGAGTCTGAGCGTGTTTCTGGCTAGGGAATTGCTTCATATCACTGTACAATGCCTATGTGTTATGAATTGGTCCAATGTGCTTGTATGGCCATTGGGAAGTGAATTTGAGCTTCAGAATTGAAAATAAGCACTTTTATGAAAACTTTCCTTTTTTTAGTTCTGCTTCTGAAAAATGTTTATTTTATGTGTAACTCAATGGGGAATTGACAAACGTGGGTGAAATGTCACTATATGACTGAAGTGGAGTGAATTTGCTCCTATCTCTGTAAGGAAGCGAGCTAGAGCGCTGAAACTGTGGCTATACGCTCTTTCATGAAAACACGCTTCTTTGAGGTTTTCAGCTCAGAACGTGATTCTCAGCGCGTTTCTGGCTTGGGAATTGCTTCATATCACTGTACAATGCCTGTGTGTTATGAATTGGTCCAATGTGCTTGTATGGCCATTGGGAAGTGAATTTGAGCTTCAGAATTGAAAATAAGCACTTTTATGAAAACTTTCCTTTTTTTAGTTCTGCTTCTGAAAAATGTTTATTTTATGTGTAACTCAATGGGGAATTGACAAACGTGGGTGAAATTTCACTATATGACTGAATTGGAGTGAATTTGTTGCTATCTCTGTGAGGAAGCGAGCTAGAGCGCTGAAACTGTGGCTATACGCTCTTTCATGAAAACACGCTTCTTTGAGGTTTTCAGCTCAGAACGTGAATCTCAGCGCGTTTCTGGCTTGGGAATTGCTTCATATCACTGTACAATGCCTATGTGTTATGAATTGGTCCAATGTGCTTGTATGGCCATTGGGAAGTGAATTTGAGCTTCAGAATTGAAAATAAGCACTTTTATGAAAACTTTCCTTTTTTTAGTTCTGCTTCTGAAAAATGTTTATTTTATGTGTAACTCAATGGGGAATTGACAAACGTGGGTGAAATGTCACTATATGACTGAATTGGAGTGAATTTGTTGCTATCTCTGTGAGGAAGCGAGCTAGAGCGCTGAAACTGTGGCTATACGCTCTTTCATGAAAACACGCTGCTCTGAGGTTTTCAGCTCAGAACATGAATCTGAGCGCGTTTCTGGCTTGGGAATTGCTTCATATCACTGTACAATGCCTATGTGTTATCAATTGGTCCAATGTGCTTGTATGGCCATTGGAAAGTGAATAAGAGCTTCGGAAGTGAAAATAGGCACTTTTATAAAAACATTTTTTTTTTTTAGTATTGCTTCTTAAAAATTTTCAATCTATGTGTAACTCAGTGGGGAATTGACAAACGTGGGTGAAATGTCACTATATGACTGAAGTGGAGTGAATTTGCTCCTATCTCTGTAAGGAAGCGAGCTAGAGCGCTGAAACTGTGGCTATACGCTCTTTCATGAAAACACGCTTCTTTGAGGTTTTCAGCTCAGAACACGAATCTCAGCGCGTTTCTGGCTTGGGAATTGCTTCATATCACTGTACAATTCCTATGTGTTATCTTTTGGTCCAATGTGCTTGTATGGCCATTGGGAAGTGAATTTGAGCTTCAGAATTGAAAATAAGCACTTTTATGAAAACTTTCCTTTTTTTAGTTCTGCTTCTGAAAAATGTTTATTTTATGTGTAACTCAATGGGGAATTGACAAACGTGGGTGAAATGTCACTATATGACTGAATTGGAGTGAATTTGTTGCTATCTCTGTAAGGAAGCGAGCTAGAGCGCTGAAACTGTGGCTATACGCTCTTTCATGAAAACACGCTGCTCTGAGGTTTTCAGCTCAGAACATGAATCTGAGCGCGTTTCTGGCTTGGGAATTGCTTCATATCACTGTAAAATGCCTATGTGTTATCAATTGGTCCAATGTGCTTGTATGGCCATTGGAAAGTGAATAAGAGCTTCGGAAGTGAAAATAGGCACTTTTATAAAAACTTTTTTTTTTTTAGTATTGCTTCTTAAAAATTTTCAATCTATGTGTAACTCAGTGGGGAATTGACAAACGTGGGTGAAATGTCACTATATGACTGAAGTGGAGTGAATTTGCTCCTATCTCTGTAAGGAAGCGAGCTAGAGCGCTGAAACTGTGGCTATACGCTCTTTCATGAAAACACGCTTCTTTGAGGTTTTCAGCTCAGAACGTGAATCTCAGCGCGTTTCTGGCTTGGGAATTGCTTCATATAACTGTACAATTCCTATGTGTTATCTTTTGGTCCAATGTGCTTGTATGGCCATTGGGAAGTGAATTTGAGCTTCAGAATTGAAAATAAGCACTTTTATAAAAACTTTCCTTTTTTTAGTTCTGCTTCTGAAAAATGTTTATTTTATGTGTAACTCAATGGGGAATTGACAAACGTGGGTGAAATGTCACTATATGACTGAATTGGAGTGAATTTGTTGCTATCTCTGTGAGGAAGCGAGCTAGAGCGCTGAAACTGTGGCTATACGCTCTTTCATGAAAACACGCTGCTCTGAGGTTTTCAGCTCAGAACATGAATCTGAGCGCGTTTCTGGCTAGGAAATTGCTTCATATAACTGTACAATTCCTATGTGTTATCTTTTGGTCCAATGTGCTTGTATGGCCATTGGGAAGTGAACTTGAGCTTCAGAATTGAAAATAGGCACTTGAAACAAAACTTTCCTTTTTTTTAGTTCTGCTTCTGAAAAATGTTTATTTTATGTGTAACTCAATGGGGAATTGACAAACGTGGGTGAAATGTCACTATATGACTGAAGTGGAGTGAATTTGTTCCTATCTCTGTAAGGAAGCGAGCTAGAGCGCTGAAACTGTGGCTATACGCTCTTTCATGAAAACACGCTGCTCTGAGGTTTTCAGCTCAGAACGTGAATCTGAGCGCGTTTCTGGCTTGGGAATTGCTTCAAATCACTGTACAATGCCTATGTGTTATGAATTGGTCCAATGTGCTTGTATGGCCATTGGAAAGTGAATTTGAGCTTCAGAATTGAAAATAAGCACTTTTATGAAAACTTTTTTTTAATTCTGCTTTTCAAAAATGTTCATTCTCTCTGTAACTCAGCGGAAAATTGACAAACATAAGTGAAAAGTCACTATTTGACTGAATTGGAGTGAATTTGTTACTATCTCTTTGAGGAAGCAAGCTAGAGCGCTGAAACTGTGCCTATACGCACTTTCATGAAAACTCGCTTTTTTGAGTTCTTCAGCTCAGAACGAGAGTCTGAGCGTGTTTCTGGCTAGGGAATTGCTTCATATCACTGTACAATGCCTATGTGTTATGAATTGGTCCAATGTGCTTGTATGGCCATTGGGAAGTGAATTTGAGCTTCAGAATTGAAAATAAGCACTTTTATGAAAACTTTCCTTTTTTTAGTTCTGCTTCTGAAAAATGTTTATTTTATGTGTAACTCAATGGGGAATTGACAAACGTGGGTGAAATGTCACTATATGACTGAAGTGGAGTGAATTTGCTCCTATCTCTGTAAGGAAGCGAGCTAGAGCGCTGAAACTGTGGCTATACGCTCTTTCATGAAAACACGCTTCTTTGAGGTTTTCAGCTCAGAACGTGATTCTCAGCGCGTTTCTGGCTTGGGAATTGCTT